>OZ010788.1:640601091-642036175 GCA_963932465.1 Maratus speciosus | reverse complement strand
GTAAAATCAGGCAAGGATCATTAATCCTAAATTACAGATTAGTAAAAGAATTCATTTACAGTGCCATAGATATACACAAAAAATAATAAGATGCATAAAAATATTATTTATTTTTATTTTAACATAAAATTGATCGTTTTTTTAAATATTTTTTGTCATTCTTTAAAACATAAGTAATTTCTTTTACACTAGAGTAAGCGTATATTTAGAAAGGTTTGTGCTTGTTCTTTGTAAAAAAATATTTTTACGAAGTTTCACAGATAAACAATAAGAAAAATTATTAAAATAAATATTAACTAAAGATGTTAAAATATAATAAAATTTAAACTTTTTTGAGTCCGTTTCAATTTTTTTTAAATGTTATATTTTATAAGAAATGTGTTAAAATATTTTCATTATGTACTGATAGTAATAGACATAAAACATATGAAAGTTAAAAGAAATGATTCAGTTAAAATGCAGATGGGTGATTGAAAGACAAATTACGTTTATATTACATCATTCCTAAGCAGAGAATGCAAGTTTGGTGAAGTCAATAAATATAAAACCAACGGGAAAGCATATATATTTTTTGAATATATTACTTTGTAGGTGCTTTAATACAAAATTTATAATGCTTTTATTCTAAAAGTAAAATAATTTATGAGAATTTATAACTAATATTATTTTTTTTTACTAATTTACAAGTAGTTTATTTTACTTGACTGCATTTTTAAATTTTTTTTGTTAATTTTTTATAATCTAAATCATGTAATTTTAATACAAAAACGTAAATGAAGCCAATTCTTTGCTCGGAGAACGTTAAATGAAATGGGGTTATAAATCAGAATTATTCCAATTTAGAAAGGGGAAATACTATGTTACTTTTCCAATCTCCAATAATATGCAATATATGCTAAGTAAAATTTAAGAGCCTCGAAAAAGTCACATTATCTTCATCTGAAAGTCTTAAGTGCTTTCATCTCACAAAAATAACAAAGAACGGTTTCGCCTTTAAGGTGTAGAAAACTTCTGTAATTGCTTTTTTCATTGCTTACTTTGTTTGTAAATTTAGTTTTTAATTCTATTTGCTTGATATTACAAATTTTTCAAAGGGACCTTAAATTCAAATGGCAATAATAACGATTAAAATTTTTGTCTCCGAGATAAATGTTTGCGTCGTTAAGCAGTTACTAAAAGTGTATTTTCATGATATTAGTACACTAGCCGTTCTATGCATAGGAGTTCATGAATTTAATTCTAAAACCAAAATTATAAATAATCATTCGATTTACTAAAATATTTTTCTACTACTGTGCCTTTTTTTAATGAAATTTAATTTATCATGTTACTATGGCAGCAGACGATAAAAAAATATCTTTTGAATAAGGGAATAAATAGAATAAAAAGTTTTGTTGATGTTTGTGATAAAATGTGTTTCTTTATTTTTTTAAAAAATTGTAGTAATTAAGCGCAATTAAATAATCTCTAATTATTTGTATGTGACGTAAAAGAATTATCGTAATACCAGCTAAAGCTTTTGAGCATTGCAGCGTGGCGTACGTAATATGTATATCTCTAATTATTTGCATGCGAGGTAAAAGAATTATCGTAATACACGCTACAGCTTTTTAGTGCAGCGTGGCGTACGTAATATGCAATGCGTCTTGCAATAGAAAGGTAATTGTTGTGGTAAGAATTTTATTGTGGATTTTTAATTTTTGGCAACTGCTGAAACGAAAAATTGTTAAATTTGACAGGAAAATTGCTGTTAACTTGGTGTTTTTTTTTATTAATTAAAAATTAACTATGAGTTATTTCGAATCTGGATTATTTTAGTTGCCTAGGCCTTGTTTTAATACGTAACATTTCAGAATGTATAGCATTACAGACAGACAGACAAATTTTCATTTTTATATATTAGATAAAAAATTTTCACTTTTTGTTCAGGATTTTCTTTTTTCTGAATATATCTCATTACACACGAATATTGTAAATACCTGTAAATCATATACGTATTTGCCTGGAATTATTTTTATGAACAAATTATAAATACGAAATAGAGAAAACTAACTCTTCATTAAAAAAAAAAAAAAAAAAAAAAAAAAAAAAAAAACCTCTTTATACTAATTACAGGTAAACTAAGATTAACTTGTCCTCTAAAATTTCCTTTTTCATTCTATTCTAAGACATGAAACACTGTCTTGAATAACATTGAAATATAACGACACTTTAAGCTACAACGCGTCTGAAATTTTGTGTAATAAAACGTGTAATAATCACTTGTAATATATTGCCTTAAGTTTCAGTGGAAAATAGATAACTATTAATTTATAAAAATGTATTTCTCTGACTGAATCAACACTTCTCGCGTACTTATATATTCAAACTCTTAAATTCCCAGTTTTAAATATCTCTCTCTTAATCTATTTTAGTTCTTACTTTAACTTAACTTAAAAATGTACTCTTTATTTGAATTTTTTTTTTTAAGTGAAATTTCGTCATGATCATACTTCAGAGAGAAAATCTGATTTTATAGGAAATTATGCTCTTTTTTGAAGCAAATAAGTTTAATTTATTCCGTATCATTTCTTAAAACGTGAAAGATTTTATGGAAATTAACTAAATGTAGTTAGACTTTAAAATGTAATTTTAATATATTTTTGAACAATATGCTTTTTTAATGTAGATTAAACTTTCTTAGTAATCGTTTATCAAAAAAAGTTAACTATTTATTAGACAAAATATTTTTTTCTAACAAAATCTATATTTCCCCCTATTTACCATGTTAAAATCAGAAATGTTTGGTAGTGAAAATATCTCATTCGTTCTAATTTATATTCATGTAACTTTACTACATTCTGTTAGACTAATATATCAGTCAACCAACATATTTCCGTTTTAGTATAAAGCGTGATTACATGCATTGTCTTGTTTTCATATACAAGCTTAATTTATTTCTATGCATGGAAAACATCCAAAAGTGTACTTTATAATTGATGCACTTTGGAGGGTTGTTTGCGTGTCTAATGTTTATCGTTAACTCCAATTAAACAAGTACTTTAGACAGAATAATAAATCGTGTTTCATTATTTAAAATTTGAATGTTTCCATGAAATATTACAAAATAAAGAAAATGCAGATATCAGTGCCAATTTTTACACTCCGCTCATGTATGTACCGATAAAATTTTGTAATCCATATTTCAAGAACTTCCTGATGTGACAGAATTATACAAATTATGTACAGGTACGCATCAATGACATTGAATAATTTTAAAGTACTAGGGGTCACTGCCCCCTATGAACTACGATAGCCAATCCCCGTTCGGACACCGAAGACTCTAAAATTACGCTTCGGCTGTTATTACACATCTATTGGCTGTTTTCATGTTTGCTTATATGAGATCATATAATATTTGAAAAAAAAGCTAATATAAAATGAACTAACTTAACAAAGTCTTTACCCCCGGAATTTTTTAACAACGCTATAAGAAAATTATTTTAAATAAAATATTTTACATGCATCGTTTTGAATCTGATGTAATTTTCACCAAGACCATTTTCCCCTCTTTTGTGAAATTCACGTGCAAATACTTTGCTTGTTAGATAGGAAGTATAATTATTTGCTATGTCTTAGAACTTACATTAGTTTAAAAGAACATTTCAAAATACGAAATAAATGTCTCGTGTAGTTATATTTTTAAATTTAAGCTGTTTGGCAACATTATTATTTGATTATATTAAATATGAAGTAATTTCTCACATTGCTGCTTTTAATGCATATTAATGAGTTTATTATTTTAAAGTTTTCATTCTGTTTTTAATATTCAAGTGAAAATTTTTTTATTGTTAGACGGAAATATTTTTATTTCTGTTGCCTTAGAAATTGCAACAATAGTTAAAAAGGTCATCTCGAATTGTAAATAAATGTCTCTTGTAAGTATATTCTTAAATTTAAACTATTTGACAATCTTATTATTTGATCATTTTAAATAGAACGTAATTCTCCGCCCCCCCCCCCACACACACACAGCTTTACTGCTTTTAACACAATTAATGAATTCAATAATTTAAAGTTTTCTTTCTTTTTTTAATATTCATGTGAAAATACAATTTTTATGACGTAATTTTCAATATTTATCTGCTTTTAACACGTAATAATGTGATTCTAATTTCAAAGTTTTTGTTCTGTTTTTAAAAATTGCGCGTATATATATATATATATATATATATATATATATTTAAAAGAAATATTATTATTTGCGCTGTTTTTACAATTGGCTAAAATTTAAAGTATTTTCCTTTTAATTTAAAGTACCTTTTCTAAAATATTAAAAAATATATCTTTTGAAATGCGGAAAATTTGAAGAAATAATTGAAGAAAACCTCTAAAAATGAGTCACATTAAAAAAATAAATGCAGTTTTCACATTGGGAGCTTGTAATGTATATCCTTATAAAAAATATTAAATTCCTGTGTATGGTTCTTGCTTCTATAAAAGTTTTTGAATGGAACGATTTTGTCCACCTTTAACATAAATATCTCTTTAAATAATTCTCCGTTTTAAAACAGTCTATTTCAGCGTGTTTATCAGACATTTTCCTATCAAGCTACCTATTTTCACTTTTTTTTTTGTATGCAGTAGTTTTCCTTAATATTAACGAAGAAAGACCACCGGCCCCAAAAAAATCCTTTACAGCGGCGGTGACAGCGTTAGTTACCTTTTTTTAGAGAGAGAGATTCAGAACTTAATTCAACACTTAAGAAAAAAAAATAATAATGTATTTTTTCGTTAGACGGGCACAAGTGATAAATCTCCCGAAATAATTTAGGATTACAAATGTATATGACTTACAAAAACAATTGAGTAGTTTTCCTCCAAAACATATTCGCCTAAATATGCCATTCAGTTGTAAAAGAGCAATAATGAATTATTCTTCACACTTAAAAGTTACATAAATGTACGTTTAAAAAAAAAAAAATGTTATATTTAAAATAAAAATATGCTCTTATTGAAATTGCTAAATGCATTGCATTTAGTTGATACGCACTATGTTTGACTATTAACTGTAGGAAAATATGGTAACCTAACAACAATATCACATTAATTTACTTGTTTATTACTTGTACCATATCAGACTGAGTTCTTTCATTATAATCTTTCTTTATGTATTTAATTTTTCAAAACACCGTACTCCATTACTTTCAGACAGTCTATACATAAGAAATTTAAACAAGAAATAAAGTGAAACGTGAAAAACGGATACATAAAATGTATTTCAAATGAAAATACAATTTGAAATTAATTGTTTAAAAGGCGCAATGGCCAACCTAGTGAAAAAAGATTCCATGCCTGCACTCGAACCCGGGCCATCAGCATAGCACTCGGACATTCTACCGACTAAACCACGTGGAACGATACCCCGCCTGGAACTTCTCACTATTACAGGTTGGCAAGGCTACAAACTCAGCACCAGATGGAATATCTTTCCATGAGCCACCGACATGTGGCAAACACGAAACATAATTAAATCCAGCATCGATTCAATCTATATGAATACTTGGAAATTTTTCCTGAGAGAAACATTCGCCTTGTGTACAATATTTCAAATGAAAATAAAATTTCAAATGAATTGCTTAAAAGGCGCAAAGGCCAACATAGAGAAAACGGCTCCATGCCGGGACTCTAACCCGGGTCATCAGTATAGAACACGGACATTCTACCGACTAAACCTCATATAACGATACCCACCGTACTTCCATGGAAACTTTTTCACTAGGTTGACCTTTGCGCCTTTTAAGCAATTAGTTTGAAATTTGATTTTCATTTGAAACATTATATGCAAGACTAATCTTTCTCTCTGGAAAAAATTTCCCAGTATTAATATAGTTTCAATCGATGCTGGATTTAATTATGTATCTTTTATGCCTCATGTCTGTGGCTCACGGAAAAATATTCCATCTGGTGCTGCGTTTGTAGCCTTGCCAACCTGTAATGGTGAGAATTTCCAAGCTTTGTATCGTTCCATGTGGTTTAGTCTGTAGAATGTCCCTCCGCTATACTGATGACTCAGGTTCGAGTCCCGGCATGCAATCATTTTCACTAGGTTGGCCTTTGCGCCTTTCGTAATTAATTTGAATTTGATTTTCATTTGAAATATTGTATGCAAGGTGAATGTTTCTCTCTGGAAAAAATTTCCAAGTATCAATACATAAAATAAAATGTATACATTCCTACATTCTGGAAAAGATGTTAAAAAATATAATTAACATCTAAGTGACGAATTTAAATTTATAGATTTCGAGTCTCATTAAATACATAAAACGTAAGCTGAAACTTTCAAAATTACAAGTGAAAATGAAATACAATAAATAAATATTTAAAGAGTACAATTTTTAAAAACTATGAAGCGCTTTTTTTATGTAACAAATAGATCTGGTTTTAAATACAGAAATAAAATTTTATGCAATATTTTAAAAATTAATAAAAGATATTTTTTTATTCATTGCTTTTTAAATTCTTTATTAAATAATGGTGTACTGTAATTTTCAGAATGAATAAAAAACCTATTCAGGTAGAAAGATACATTATAATTTAAAAAAAATTAAAAACATTGAATACAAACTAAAGTTGACAGTTCCAAAATGTCTAGACATTATAATACTTAAATAAAGATACAAAAACTATAACAAATATTTTTGTACCTACATTTTGCACATAAGCACTTTATTAAAACAACATCCGAATTACTTTTCAAACTGATATCTTATTTATTTTTAAAATATACAAAACGATAGTTCTACAGAACAATTTATGTCTATTCGTTATATAAACTAAAAATTCAGACACTTTCATTGACCAAAATGGGATAATAATTTCCTGTGAAACAGAAACGTGTAGGGAAAATTCACCATAAAATATAACCTTTTACCAGAAAACATCATAACTTTTAAATTTTCAAGTTTTACAAAATTATTTTTTCTTTCCAGTTTGAAAAGAAAAGAGAAAAGTGTATTAAAGTAAATTGCTTTAAATTTCTGTCCAAATTGAAAAAAAAATATTCCTTTTTGCGGCCAAATCTTATTTTTTGGAGTCTTTGTATAGAAAAATTGCCAGCAAAATTTAAACAGTGATATTTGTTTGGAGTATTTGAATCAAATGTAGAGATGGAAAATATTGGTTATTCAAAAGTTAACTGATGCTGTTAGGGCAAATGTATCTAATATTTTAAAAATCAATACCAAACACATTTTCCAACAAATTAATAATATTCAAAAAGACTATGTAATCACATATATTGACAAATCCCCAAATAATTATGTAACCATATGCAGATCTTATTATCATCATCTTCTTACATCTTGTATTTCATCAAATAAGTCTTTATAAAAACTAATGATGATATTATAGTTAACAATCGTAAAATTATTGCTTATTATAAACTACTAAATATTATTCCTAATAACTTTAACTATCCATATTTAGTGCTCAATCCTAAATTTCATAAGACACCAATTAAATTCAGAACAGTTACAACTGGATGTCATACATATAATAATTATGCTAGCAATATTTTATTAAAAATTCTAAGTCAAATTTATAATCTAACAACAGAAACAGATAATAAATATTGTATAAAAAATAGTCATCAATTGGTTAATGTACTTAAAGACATTAAATGTGTAAAAATATACGAACATATGATTTCAAAGAACTATTTAATAATATAAATCTTACAGACCTGAATAAAATAATAAATACACTATTGAAAACATATAAATATAAAGTAACTCTTTCTAAAAAATTGGATATAAAATATTTTCGCACTTCAACTAATTTCATAATATACAATAACTATATCTTACAAAGTAATATTATTTATCTACAAATAGAAGGAATATCACAAGGCGGATCTACAACCAGTTTGATGCCTGATTTATATTTATATCAATATGAACGTAATTTCTGTAATGATAATATATTAATGTATCGTTATATTGATGACATAATTTTAATTGACACTAAACAATCAAATATTTCTCAACTTCCAGTTGATAATCCAACTAATTTAGAATTGACAGAAAACATTTTAACAAATAATACTATTAACTATTTAGATCTAAAAATCATAATCGCACAAAACAAAACAATTACTTATCTTTATGACAAACGTGAAGACTTTCAATTCAAAGTTAATACATTTACTCATTTTAAATCCTGTCCTCATATTTCAGTTTACCGTAATATACTACTTAATCATTTGTATAGAATCAAGAATTTATGTTCCTCACATCTTATCAGTAAAAACATTAAACAATTAATATTTGATGCATTAAATCATGGTTTTCCTAAGAAATTCATATATTCCTTAATCTACAATTAATTAATGATCTAAACAGTGGATAGTAAGGAGGTTTCTTGTGAGTTACAATTAAAATTTTGCGTATTAAAAAAATATATAAAAGGATAAAAATTATAAAAAAAACAAAAAAAATTAAAAATACAAAATATATATATTTTTTAAAATTTAAATAAGTTAGTTGGGTGGGTAGATGTTAAATTATGGAGGAGGGAGGAGTTGTCTGGATAATTTACACGCAAATGTTGATTTAATAAATATATTAAAAAAAAGGATTGGTACGTTGAATTTATGAGTTTTTATGTTTATTTTGGTCCTTATGAATTTGCTGTCCTTAGTACAGTTAAAAAATATTTATATTATATTAATTTACATCACTTTTATAGATTTACTTCAAAATATTAGAATTTATAATAGTGGACTCTAATACAGTATATGATACATGTACTTATCAGCATGTAGAAATGTTGTAATTTGTCTGTATATACCCCCCCCCCATCTGTAAAGAAACAATTTAAAATTTATAACATTAAATTTATTAAGTGATTAGAAGAATCATACTTTTATATTATTATTTTGTAACTTATTTGAAATTATGATTAATTTACTTAATTTTAGCTAAAATATAATTAAAAATAATTATAAACATTATATTAAAGATGCTAAATGATTATTATCGATATTCTGTTGTGCTGATATAGAATTATAATTGTGCTGTTTTAATGTGAATTAATGTGGTTCAAATATTTGCAATATGCAATTTTTCTACATAGTTATTTTTGGTAATCTCCAATAGATGGAACCACTACAAATTATTAATTTAATTAAAATAATAAAACTTTGTAAAAAATCACCATAAAATTAAAACAAAACACAGGACGCGTTTCGAGCTAAAAACATAACAGCTCGTCATCAGCCAAGCATACACGTGTCCGTAAACGAACAAGTTAAAAAATGAACTGAAGAAAAAGAATGTTGCGAGGAATGCGACAGATGGCGCTACCTGATAGAGGGATATGCAAAAGGGAAATGTGTTGAAAAAAGATAGAAGAGAAAATGAAATGGAAAAAATGGAAATAAAAGAAAAAATAAAAATAAAAGAAGTAAATTAAAAATATAAATAAAAATAATAAATAAAGAACTACAAAAGAACAAGAAAAAAATCCAAATTATTATTATTATTATTATTATTATTATTATTATTATTATTATTATTATTATTTTACAAGATAAAAAGAAAAGAAACAAGAGAAAAGGGAAAAGAATTACAAAATTAATTTCCACGAAAATTCTACAAAATTAATATATTGCAAATCAAGAAATCTCTAAATCTTCGATTGCTTCTTTTTGTTTTGCGTTACGCATTTGTTCTGACTCTTCTGCTCTGAATAATGAAATTAATTATCTGAAATCTCTTGCCCTTGCTCGTGGTTATAATCCCTCTTTAATTGATAAAGCTTTGTATAAATTTAATAAGCCTAAACGTCCTTTTTCTGATTCAAATAATCCTCCTAATTTTAATTCTATAATAGTTCTGCCCTTTTATTCTCTTCTGTGTTTCAAAATTGCTAAAATACTTTCTCGTTTTAACTTTAAAGTTATCTTCAAACCTATGAATAAAATTAAATTCTCTTCTCTAAAAGATCCTGTTCCTACTGAGAACCGGTGGGGTGTTTATTTCATTCCTTGCTCTTGCAATTTAGGTTATATTGGTCAAACAAAGAGAGCTTTAAAATTCAGATTAGGCGAGCATCAGAGATATATTGCAAATCAAGAAATCTCTAAATCTTCGATTGCTTCTCACTGTTGGTCTTCCAGTCATTGTTTCAATTTCTCCATGGCCAAAATTATTTCTTCCCCTGCCTCTCCCTCTCACTTGGATTTTCATGAAGCATATTTTATTTCTAAAAATTCTGCTAATCTTGTCAATGATCTCCCATCATCTCCTTTCCTATCTCCAGCGTGGAAATTAATTTTGTAATTCTTTTCCCTTTTCTCTTGTTTCTTTTCTTTTTATCTTGTAAAAAAAAAAAAAAAAAAAAAAAAAATAATAATAATAATTTGGATTTTTTTCTTGTTCTTTTATAGTTCTTTATTTATTATTTTTATTTATATTTTTAATTTACTTCTTTTATTTTTATTTTTTTTTTATTTCCATTTTTTCCATTTCATTTTCTCTTCTATCTTTTTTCAACACATTTCCCTTTTGCATATCCCTCTATCAGGTAGCGCCATTTGTCGCATTCTTCGCAACATTCTTTTTCTTCAGTTCATTTTTGAACTTGTTCGTTTACGGACACGTGTATGCTTAGTTGATGACGAGCTGTTATGTTTTTAGCTCGAAACGCGTCCTGTGTTTTGTTTTAATTTTATGGTGATTTTTTACAAAGTTTTATTATTTTAATTGCTTCATATCGCCAGTTTTCGGTGCTGTTTCGCTGTATTCAACTATTTGGGTGCTGCACCGTGTTATTGCTTTGCACGTGTTCAAGGTATTTGCTTTTCTTTCTTCCCAGTTTTTAGTTTTATTTTATTTCATTTTAGTTTTATTATTTTGTTTTCTTCTATTTATTTACTTATTTATTTATTATCTTTTTATTCATTTTCTGGTCCTGTTTTCCTTCTTTCTTGTTATGGGTTCTTCACTTATTAATCGTTTCAAGCACCTTCGTTTGAAGCGCGCCAGGTGTTTGAATAGGCTTAATTTTCTTTTAAGGTGTAAACGTTCAAGGGTTATTCCTAAGTTCATTAATATTATTTTCAAGCTTCCTTCTTCCATTCGTGTTCAAAATGCCTTAACTAGGAGTAAGTTTGCTATTCTTAGAGCCATCATTCAAGATGTTCGTTACACTCTTTCTTGCATCGAATATGAATTATATTCTTTGCATTTACAGTTAAGTAAAACTGTAATTTATTTCCCTTTCCTTGAGAAACGGATTTTTGCTTACGTCGATTTCAAATCTAGGTGTCACAATGCTATTTTGGATAAAAAGTTTTCTTCTCTTCTGACTTCTAATTCTTCTGCTCCTAGTATTTCTCCTCTTGAGCAAAATTATGTTGTCAATTTATCTTCTCACTCTCTTACTGATTCTCAGCGTGATGTTCTCTCACTTGGCTTGAATTTTTCGTGCATTTCTAAGCCTTCTATTCCGAACTTAATTGCTCCCATTGAACATTCTTTCAAAAACAGTAAAATTTCTTCTGGTCAACTTGATTCTCTTCGCTACCTTTTGGCTAATGTCATTTCTTCTAATAAATCTTTTAATAAGTCTAATCTTTCTTCTTCTCAGAAATCTGCTCTCAGTGAACTTAGTTCCGTTCCTAACCTTCTTATTACTAAGGCTGGTAAAGGCGGTCAAACAGTTCTTCTCAATAAATCTGATTATATTTCCCACGTTGAATCTATGTTAAACTCTGGTCCATATTCCAAATTAAAAAAGGATCCTTCTACTAAGCATTTATCTGACATCAAGCATGTCATTAAAAATTCTGTCTTTCTTAATGATAACACTAAACGTTTGGTCACCCCTACTATCGCTAATTGTGCTCGTTTCTATGCTCTTCCTAAGGTCCATAAACCTACTCTTTCCTTTCGCCCTATCGTTTCCAATATTGGTACTGCTTCTTATAAACTTGCCATGTTCCTTTCTAAGTTACTCGCTCCTTTATCTTCCACTAACTTTCATACCGTGAAAAACTCTTTTGACTTTGTTGATAAAATTAAACGCCTTTCTCCTTGCAATTATATAATGGTTTCCTTAGATGTTAAATCCCTTTCCACTAATGTGCCTGTTCAAGGGGCAATTGATTGTTTGGAAAGAAGGTTGCGCGAATTTCATTACTCTTCCATTGAGATTGATGAAATCCTGCATTTAGTTAGTATTTGTGTCAGGCAAACTGCTTTTCAGTTTAACAATTCTTTCTATTCTCAAACTGAGGGTCTGGCCATGGGTAATCCATTGTCTCCTCTTTTATGTGATATTTATATGCATTTTGTTGAAGAAAAACTCTTCAGTTTATATAAATTTCCTTTCTGGTTTAGGTATGTTGATGACACTTTCATTTTAATTCCATCTGACCTTGATCTTTCTAATCTCCTTTCTCTTGTTAATTCTGTTGATCCTTGTATTCAATTTACTCTCGAAGTCGAAGAGAACAATTCTCTTCCTTTCCTTGACGTCTTGGTTTCAAAACTCCCAGATCGGTTCTCTACCTCCGTTTATAGAAAACCTTTCGCTGTCTCCCTTCCTCCTCATGCCCTTTCAAATCATCCTCCTCAACAAAAAGTGGCGTCCTTTTATACTTTTGTTTTTAGGGCGTTACGCATTTGTTCTGACTCTTCTGCTCTGAATAATGAAATTAATTATCTGAAATCTCTTGCCCTTGCTCGTGGTTATAATCCCTCTTTAATTGATAAAGCTTTGTATAAATTTAATAAGCCTAAACGTCCTTTTTCTGATTCAAATAATCCTCCTAATTTTAATTCTATAATAGTTCTGCCCTTTTATTCTCTTCTGTGTTTCAAAATTGCTAATATACTTTCTCGTTTTAACTTTAAAGTTATCTTCAAACCTATGAATAAAATTAAATTCTCTTCTCTAAAAGATCCTGTTCCTACTGAGAACCGGTGGGGTGTTTATTTCATTCCTTGCTCTTGCAATTTAGGTTATATTGGTCAAACAAAGAGAGCTTTAAAATTCAGATTAGGCGAGCATCAGAGATATATTGCAAATCAAGAAATCTCTAAATCTTCGATTGCTTCTCACTGTTGGTCTTCCAGTCATTGTTTCAATTTCTCCATGGCCAAAATTATTTCTTCCCCTGCCTCTCCCTCTCACTTGGATTTTCATGAAGCATATTTTATTTCTAAAAATTCTGCTAATCTTGTCAATGATCTCCCATCATCTCCTTTCCTATCTCCAGCGTGGAAATTAATTTTGTAATTCTTTTCCCTTTTCTCTTGTTTCTTTTCTTTTTATCTTGTAAAAAAAAAAAATAATAAAAATAAAAATAAAAATAAAAATAAAAATAAAAATAATAATAATAATAATAATAATAATAATTTGGATTTTTTTCTTGTTCTTTTATAGTTCTTTATTTATTATTTTTATTTATATTTTTAATTTACTTCTTTTATTTTTATTTTTTCTTTTATTTCCATTTTTTCCATTTCATTTTCTCTTCTATCTTTTTTCAACACATTTCCCTTTTGCATATCCCTCTATCAGGTAGCGCCATCTGTCGCATTCTTCGCAACATTCTTTTTCTTCAGTTCATTTTTGAACTTGTTCGTTTACGGACACGTGTATGCTTAGCTGATGACGAGCTGTTATGTTTTTAGCTCGAAACGCGTCCTGTGTTTTGTTTTAATTTTATGGTGATTTTTTACAAAGTTTTATTATTTTAATTGCTTCATATCGCCAGTTTTCGGTGCTGTTTCGCCACTACAAATTATTTCTATTTCTATCAGCTGCGATTGTCAACACGGATGGACATTTTTAACTATTTTAATTTTTTGAAGTTTCGGTAGATGGCAGCATCAAATAATTATTTATTCAGTTCTAAAATAATTACGTTGCGAAACTTTATTATATTATTTATCGTTTTTATTACCTGTTTATTTTAAACATCTACTTCTTTTTGTACTTTTTAGTATTAATTTAATCCAGGATCCTTAAGATAGCATATAAAATAATTTTTAATATTTATACTATTTAAGTTAATTATAATTATTATATTTGCAATAATGTTAATATTATATGCAAGCTGTGTTGATTTGAAACCTTAAGGATTCGATTTTAACTGTGGCCTTTTAATTACGCGGGATTTTTGCCGTGTTAAAGTGGGGTACATGTTTGAGATTATGATATGCTCATAGCAATTGTCTTGCTGGGTATATCTTTAATTTACATGTTACAATTTTGTTCATGTTGTTCATTATTACGGATCTTGCATTGATTAATTATTTATTTCATTCAATTTATATGACATGGTAAATTTATACTTTTTGGAGTATAGTCGATCGCGTACATAAAAGAATCCAATTTTTAGCTTATTGCTGGATTCTTTCACAGAAATTACTATGTTTTTGCTTATATTTGTATTTCATGTACCCCTAATGAAGTGAAATGCTATATAAGCTTCCTGCTACATTCATCTAATTGATCTATTATTTGTTTATGATACGTCTTTTAATGATTCAACATTATTTCGCTGGTTATTTGTATCTTTTGTCCTTAATAGGTTATTGTACCCAAATATGGTGTTTTTTTATATGTTTTATATGGATTAATCATCCGCGATGTGCTAGTGAATTAGTGGTATTGTGCTTGATTTTGTGTTACAAGTCATAGATTCCCTTTTTATTGTGTATAATGTCAGTGTTATGTATTGAAGCTAAATTTATCAATTTAATTTTAGTAATTGGAATTAGATGATGAATTGTAATTATATAATGGTTATATATATATATATATATATATATATATATATATACGAGGGTGTCTAAAAAAATCAACTTTTAAAATTGTGAACACTCACCCACCCAAAATGTCCTCCCTGTGAATATAAAACACCTTGAATTGTTTGAGAATTAAAAAAAAAATATTTAGAAGTCGACCAAGGTCATTGAACTAGCATAAAAATGGCCAAAACAATGTGAAATGCAGCATTTTTTTATTAGCTACATTAAAAATCATTAATGTTCAAATGACATTTTATTTTTCATTTATGAAAGCCTCTTATATATTATTTCAAACAAATTTTGTATAAATTATGTTTTTGCTCTCGTAGAAAGAGATATAATATATTACTGAAATCAAGGAGAACGTGATTTTCCAGACATTTCTACCTTCTGTATAATTATGCACAAAAAGTGAACTTAGGTAAACAATTATCATGGAATTGGTAAATAAAACCATCAAAGAAGAATGGTTTAAAGTTATCACATACTTATTTACACAATTTTTATCAACTACATTTCAAAACGATTTTGGAGATTGCTCTTTACAAAATTTCTTTCTGTACATCCCTATCTCTACGACTTGTAGCAAAAACTGTTTTTGCTCGTCGTTCTTTCTTGAACAACTAAAACCATGTTTGAATACAACAGCTTGTTCAGAAGCATCATTTACACAAGGCAAGTTTTTAGCAAATATTGCAGCTTTTTTATAGGATGGCGTTTTGGACCAATCTTTGACTGGTACACTGAGGAAACAATCTTCAATTTTAGCCGTTTCAAAGAAACTATTAGAAATACATAAATCATCCAATTCGAGAGAAAGTATTTCTAATAGATGTGAATTAGAAGTCTTTTCTTTTTTAGTGTTCAAAATTATTTTTGATTTTTGCTTACAAAGAAGATCTAAAAATAAGCTAAATGTTGCAGTTCTCCACTCACATACTATGAATGACGTAACATCGTTTTTAATCCAATATTGCTTATGTGCTTGACATCATATTCTTTCAATCTTTGAATCAGTGAAACCTCGGTAGGAGCAGCATCAATAGCAGATCGGCAAATAAAACAAGACTGCAAAAATACCGTTTAAATTGTTGTATACCTTGAAAATCTTGAGCAGTTAATACCATTTTGCTTTCATTTGCATTAAACAATAACTTCAATTTCAAGGAATAAATTGCCATCCAACGAGCTCGGTGAAGAGCACCTGGTTTTCTAATTCTAAATTGAATGTCTAATCCAATCATTAATGATGCAAGATTTAAAATTTCCTTGTAATCATCCCAAAGTAGTTTTGTAGCAGTTTTTACCTGATTAGAAGTAAAAATTTTTAAACTGTCTGATGCTGTTATGATGGGTACTGATTATTTTTTGGTTCATGGTGGTTGAGCTTAGACCAGTTTTCTCGGAATCTCTTAAATAAAAACATTTCAAGGCCCAGTAGATTGTCGAAACGCACACTAAATGCATCAAAAACTAGAACCTCAAACGTGTGATGCCTACATGCTATCCACAAAAAGTTTGTGCCTGTTTTTTGCTCAAGAATTGTCATATGCTGCTTTGAATCTTCCACTATTTGTATGGGTTGTATCGAAACACCTGCCAATTACTTGAGACTCACATTCCACGATTTTAAGAGCTCGAAAAAAGTATCAGCTGCTTCTTTGCAAGTTCCAGACAATAACTTAGAAACTCCAAGAAGCTTAGTATATTTATCTAGTACCGCTAAATGAACAAATATATTTCCTATGATTTTTTATGACAAATTGGCTAACAGTTTTCCACCTCAATGAACAACTGACATTGATGTTTCAAATTGTGTTTTTAATTGTTGAACGGTTTCTTGGCGAAGGTATTGGCGTCCCCGATGAACACTATTTTTTTAAGCGCTATGGATTTTTACAAGCGGGTCAGACGTCATGGTAGAGGAAGAGTGACATTTTTTGATTATTACAGATGCTATTATCATTGTGGATCTTTATGCTGGTCTTAGTTCAATCTAAAACACCAGCAACTCTTGGAGTAATAATGGATCTGCGACTGCAGAGCTTAGATTTATTTCCTTTGGGCTTTGTATTATCATCTAAATGTATTTTTGCTACAATTTCTTCCTCAGAGGTTTCTTTAGAAGATTTATTGTCTTCATCGATATCCAAAACCGAAGACTGATAATAGTCAATGAAACTTTCCATTAACACCTTGGACCTGCCATCTATTATTAATGTTAGAAACATTGTAGTTCATGATATTAATTTGATGAAATCCAGTAGATAAATAAAGATTGAAGAGAAAAATGAAATATGGTCCTCAGATAATAATTTTATAAATACTGAATACTGAAATGAGGGTATTAAATGAGCATAAAAGCTGACCAAATACCTCTTAAATTATCCTTTATTTAGAATTAGTTTTAGTTCTTATTAATTTGTCTCATTTCTGCCTAATGCAGTGTAATAATGTAAAACTGTGGCTTAATTAGCAATTTTTGAATTATTCCTAGAAATATAATTTCTTCTAATAAAAATTAGACATACGAATATCACTTCCCATATTTCAACTATTACGCAAGTAAATCTGCGGTTTTTGCTAGTATATTTATAAACAGAATGAAGAAGATAAGAATGTATTCTGCCTAATATTCATTGCTTTTTTCGCCATCTTCATGTATTAACATTTTGCTAAAATAATTGCATTTGTATAAATTCCGAAATCGTAATCAATCAATGTCGTATTTCTTCATAACCACACACCTTGAAATAACACGCTAATATTACGTCAATCCATGTTAGAAAAATATATATATACTATATATATATTATAAATATATATCTTTTCAATGTATATGTATATATTTTCCACTTGAGTCTTCAAATAACACTCTAAGCTTTTGTTTCTGTTATAAAAAATAATAGATAATAAAAGAGTAAGGTATTATTATAATCATATTATCTTCGTTAGGTTTTATTTTTATACATAAATTAGATAAATAATTATTCTGCTTAGTTAAATTCGTTGAAAAATACACTGCTCAAAAAAATTAGGGGAGCAAGCAAAAAAGTGAAAAGAACAGTGCAAGACAGCCATGTATGGGCATAAAATGGATAGTACACGTGTATCAATGCGCAATACAGAAAAAAAGACGAAAAAGTTTGTAAGGGAGCTTTTATTCTTTGAAAAGATGGAAAGAACATGAAAAGATGTCTTAGGGCAACAATTTGATTTCATGTGAATGATAAAAAAAGGTATTGTTTAGAAATGATGCAATATTTTTAATATGGCTTGTGGTCTCCTCGAACAACTAAGATTGCTGCACAACTGCTTCCCATGGATGCGATGATGTTATCGATAAGATTTTGAGGGAAACTGTTCCAATGCTCAAGATTTGCAATCTCCAAGTCCCAGACAGTAAAAGGAGGCCTTGGTCTCGCAGCAATGCGTCGTCTGAGTATGTCCCAAACATACTCGATCGGATTTAGGTCAGGAGAGCATGCTGGTCATTCCATACGCTGTATTGTTTTAGCTTCAAGCATGTTTTCTACAAGGCAAACTGTACGAGATCTGGCATTATCATGCATTGGAAAAAAAGAAATCACTAATTGCTGCAGTATAAAATACGACATGAGATCTCAGTATCTCGTCTGTATAACTTCGGACTGTCAAAGTACCGTTCCGAATGATATGCAGGCCCATATGCCCACCTATGCTGATTCCAACCCATAGCATCAACCCACCTCGGCTGTAATGTGATATTTCACGAACAAATGTGGGATTATTTTGAGTGCCTCTTTCTCTCCATGCCAAAACACATAGATGTCACATCCAGACTGAATCGGGACTCGTCTGTAAACAGAATGTGGCCCCAACAACGTTGCCTCCAAACTCGATGTCCAGTTGCCCACCTCCTTTGTGCCGCACAGTTGCTTGAGATCAACGGAATACAGACCATTGGCTTACGTGCATAGAGACCAACCTGATGAAGCCTATTTCGGACTGTTTGGCTGAACACCCTTCGTCTTGTGTCCAAGAACAACTGTGTTTGCAGCAGAGTAGCATTGCCCGTTCCGTCTTGACGAGTTGTTAACAGGATATATCGCTCATCAGTTTCTGTGGTAGCACATGGCCATCATTGTCCTTGTCGATGTATACCATTCCATGTGTCTTGGGATCGATTCCACAGCCTTGCGTTGACATTTCTTGCGACCCAAACAGCGTCCGTTACACTTCGTTGTGTTTCCCCAAATATTCAACTGCCCCGATAACACACCTAGCCATGGATTTCGTTAAATCACACTGTTGTGACATTTTAAAGCCACCTTTTCTCAAAACACAAGCTGAGCAATTGAATTTTACAACTGAGACAGTTTTCTACTGAGACTACGTTTCTGCAAAATACCGATTTCTACACGTATCTCCTTTTTCTACTTTTTAACGTCATAAACTTTAATTTGCAAGTTTTTGTGAAGTTTTTTTTATCTGTTTTCTACTACACTTTAAATTATGGATATTTTATTTTACGTTACTTATCGGTGTAAATATTTGCGTAATTTTATTAAAACCATGTGCTCTCCTAATTGTTTTGAGCAGTGTATATAGAATGTTGTAGAAGAAATAATTAGTAGTTAGTATAAACGAAATTTTAGTATATATAAACAAGTCTCTGTGTAAATAGAAAAATATGTACAGTATAGAACGCGTAAATAAATGAACAAAACTACATTTTGCTCTATTTGATGTTTTTTGTTATTACCATTTGGCTTAAATGATTCCATTTTTACATTTATTTTCTTAACTGAGACTGGTTTTTGTGATTTTAAGGCAATTCTCAATTAGTCCGCCACAGCTGATAAATAGCTACATATTCTCTTCAACTTGTACAATTGTATGGCTGTTGAAAAAATAATGGACTTAATGATGGAACAAGAAATGCTCGCCAAAATATCCCCGATCGCTGGGAAACTGCAATATTGAAATGTTTGAAAAATAAAAAGTAAAAAATAAATTATAAATAAAAAATAAAGTGTGTAATATTTAAAAATAAAATGCGCTTTTATCAAAAGTTATATTGCTGATGAAATATATGAACATACTATGAAAATAAAGTAAGAATACAATTCGTATTACAGTCCTTTTAATCTTATCCGATTCGTTTCAGAATAGAAATAATAACTCTTGATAACAGAAACAATAAAATGATAATGAAGCTATTCTCATCTTGTTTAAATTTTTCATAATGTTGTTTCATAGACAGAAATAATGGATTTCACTTTTTGATGTCGTCATTTTTTATATATTCACACAAAACAGTTGGTCTCTAATTTCTACTAATAAATTAGATTTATAACTACTCGAATTTGCCAGTATCAAAACTTTCTTCTTTCTGCTGCATATTAATACTTCAAGCTTTTCCATAACAGTTTAAAACTTATATGCCAATCTATGTCCATAATGAGAATTCTAAAGAATCTATTTATGGGAATATGTAAAATAATATGAAGTTTGGTTAAATTAGGTAGATTAGTTCTTGAGATAGAACTGTTGCGGAAATCGTAAAAATTGCAGAATTGAAGCGCCACCTGTTAGGCGATTTACACCAAAAACTTATCAGTACCAAATTATATCAAGGATTAACTGAATCTGAATTGTGTGGATTAGGTCTTGAGATAAAATGCAGAATAGCACTGCCACCTATTGGACGATTTACACCAAATATAATGAGCACCAATTTATATCAGGGACTAATTGGAACTAAAGTTTTATTAAATTCCGCTCATTAGTTTTCGAGATAAAGTTCCCACAAAATTAGAGTCACATGCATGTAGACAGGGAGGCATTTTGTAAAAACATATTTTTGGGAAATAAGACTGCTAAAACGTGTAAATCCCTCGAAAACTAGAATTCGAAAATTTTCACGCATCCAATACTTTCTTCTTGTAAAGATAGAAGGAAATAAAAATCCGGAAACGAGTTTTTTTTTATAAGCATAGGCCATATAACTCTCCGTTAAACAAGTCACAGTTATTTTTTTACATAAAAAATAAACATCATTGTAAAAAGATGAGTAAAATTATTTGTATAATATGAACTTCTAAAAATTTTCATTATTTCGTTAGCCATATTTTGTAAACAGTATAAAAAGGGATAAAGATTTATTGTGTTTATTTTTCATTTCTTTTTCTGGAGTCTTTAGCTATTATCATTTTCCTGACAGGATTACATATGTAAAAATATTGAAATCATAATAAATTAGAATTAATAATGTTTTATATATATATATATATAAACATCCACTTTCCGGATATCAAGATAAGATTATTACTTGGTATAAAGAATAAACGTACTAGAAAAAAGATACTAAGCTAATTTGTTTCAGTATCATAAGAATCTTCTCCGGTTCGTTAGCTATATTTTTATAAATAGAATAAAGAATTTTCTCTGCTTAGTTAGACGGGTTAAAATAAAATATCGAATGCTGTGAGAGAAATAATTGGTAGTAAGTACGAATAACGATTTTTGTGAAACAAAAATATATGTAGAGAGCGTTGAAAAAATCATGGCAGAAAAATCATGCATGACGTATACGTAATAAAACACGTTCCAACATTAGTATAGTATTATTCAATAATTTCAATGTAGGGCAATTCCACAGAAAATTATCTTTTTTTTTTTTTTTTTTTTTGGGGGGGGGGGGGGGGGAGGTATAAAATTTTTAATATGTTTAATTTAGGGGTGTGATTGGAAAACTTGATATTTTTATATTCTATAATAAAATTCTAATAAAAAGGCATTGTAAATTACTGTTTAGAAACTAAGTTAAGTGCCATTATTGTCTTTGTAAAGTCATAATGTAACGACAATTACTTGTGTAAATGCCATTTTTTTCTTTTTTATCATTCAGAAATTAATTAAACAAGTTACTGTTATAATTTGGCATTACTTAGTGTTGTTGAGAACATTAAATCACTTTTTTTAACGGGATAGTTTTGATAATTTTTACACTTCAATGAAGGAAGAAAAAATGCTTGTATATTTTATGTTACGTCAGTTACAGAACTTTTAATTGCAATTTTGGGACTAAAAGAGAGATTGAAATAATCAGGTATTTGGGTACTAAGTCCTTAGTAAGAAATATTTTAAATTGTAAAAAATTATTCTATCTTTATTAGTAAATTTTCTACATAGTTTTGAAAACAAAATTCGGAGATCAAATGTTACATCAGTTACAAAGAAATTGCCCATTTATCTAAATAAGAAATTTAACAACTCAGTAAAAATACATTTTCAGCAATTGTTGTCCATATCCGGTAATGAGTGCGACCTGTTTCGGGCAGCCCTGTATATGATTAATAGAATTTATGCACACCATGCAATATAGAAAAAATTGGATTAGTTTAAAAAAGCATGCTATCATGCATTTTTAAACTAATCGATAAACAGTGGGAAACTCACTTCCAGCAATTATCGACTACAGCCATTTATTTTGTGTCTCTCTATAAATATACGATAAATGCTACGCACTTTATAACCTATAGAAAACATGTTGCAGTGTACCTCTGTGATCTTGCTTAATTTCCTTATTCTTGAAGTATCATAACATCGCTAAAATATACCGCAAACGATTTTTCCCCATAGATCACAATGTAATAGGATTCTTTTATACAACCCTGTAAAAGAAATATACAGGGTGTCATCTCTCAACGGTGTCAAATGGGTAATTCCAAAACCGTTAGTCATAGCCATATAGTTACAGATACAAAAATATTTTTAATGAGGTAAAAAGAGTATTTTAAAAGCCGTTTGAAGGAATAAAAAATATTTTTTTGAAAGTTACGAAATACAATTTTTTATACATTCCTCGGTCCTATAAGTGATATTTAGTGAACATTTGCGATTCCTCTACCATGTAGTAAAAAAATCCCCATTCATCTAACGATAAAATTGACCGAGTTCCGAAATTTTGAATTGTATGACTTATACCAGTTTTCGGCATCTGAACACATATCAGTATGACCACGCTTCGGGGGATCATACACAAAGGTTTTAAAGTAGTAAAATGATTTATTTCTCGTGTTTATTTCTGCATTGTAGCCGATGGGAGTCACTTCTGGAAAGTTTTAAGATAACTTTAATTTTTATTAATTACATTTTAGATTAGATTATCTAATAGTATTTTAAAATATGCATCATTTTGTAAAGATTTGACACTGTTGCTTTTCATCACTTCATTTATCTAAAATTCTGTTATTTTTTAACTTATATTTTTAGTAAAAGTTATATATTTTTCTTTAATATGTCAGAATGAAAATAGATTTCAAATTTAGATTGTAATGTCACTTTTACTCTCAACTGTTTATATATATATATATATCCGATGGTTGTTCATATTTCTAGTAAATTTGTGAATGATTCCTATTCCGCAGCAAAAAGATACTTCAAATTTAAACAGTTATTACTCGGATAATTTTAATCATAAAAGAGTGGGTCCTTTTTTTGGCTTACTTCTTACTGTAATCGGATATTTTTATAAATATAACTTACAGGCCCTGGAGCCCGTAAAAACTTTGAATTTCTTATTTTTTTTTTTCAGAAACGTCTCTACTGACCCAAATCACTTTTTAAAATCTTCTTTACCTCATTTAAACCATTTTTGAAATTAGAACTATATGTATATGTCTAAGAATTTAGGAATTAGCCATTGGGCACCTTTGAGAGTGGACACCTTGTATAAATGGGACTTATTCTATTCTTCTTAGAAAAAGCATGTTCTAGTCCACATAATAGGTTCATGTTAATCTCATAAAGTCTGAAATATAATGACATCGATAAAATTCATCGCAAAAGATTTTCCCGGTAGACAATAATGTAATGTAAAACACGCGTGTGTCTCTTTAAACAATTGCTACGCACTTCATTTTGAATACCAAGGAATTACTAATAGTAAACCCCAATATCATAGAAACGTTAGATGCCTCTGATGGCATCCAAGTGAAAAATGTGTAAAACAAATAAAAGTTTTATTTTCTCCAATCTGTGTTGTAATCAGCGATTAGTAAAGTGTTTGTCTTTTGTGATACACGTACCGATCCAACGCTCTTTAGGGCTTTCGCATGTGCTGGGCATTTTGCGACGGATAAAAATGGTGATGCCATTCGATAATTTTGAGTCTCTCTATATATAACCTCAACTGTGAGGTCCATATTGATGCCGTACATAGAATTCCGAGCTCATACATCTGAATACCTAAATCTGAAATTTCATCTAGATCGGTTGAACGGTCCGACCGATAGAGGTCCATATATCGGCAAAGTTGATTTTTTTTACCACCCTGTATATAATATTTTTTATGCTTTGCAAATCGACTAATACTAAAGACAAGTTGAATATCGGAAAAATCCATAAAGATACACTGCTCAAAACAATTAAAGGATACTGCAGTTTTAGGTGGATTTTGTATCTGGTAAACTGTTTAGCTGATTGATACATGGTCGACAGACATAGTAGGCTATATCAGAATAAATTACACATGTTTGGCAGAAAAAAATGCATTTTATTGAGCATTTGTGTACTAAAGGAAAAAAAAACACAATTTGTGCATATGAGAAAAAAGAATAAGAAAAAGTGTTTTCTTCAAAGAAAATCATTTTCAGTAGAGGGTATGGTTTCCACGGGCGGCCAGCAACGCTGAACACCTTTGAGGCATGGACTCAATGAGGCTATTAATGACGAGTTGTGGTATTCTGCCCCACTCTACCAGAAGAGCTCTTTCCAGTTCTTGGAGAGTTTGTGGGGGTTGTTGGCGGCCAGAAACTCGTCTTCCTAGAGCGTCCCAAACGTGCTCGATTGGATTCATGTCTGTAGAACACGCTGGCCATTCCATTCGAACGATTCCTTCCTCGAAAAGGAAATCCTCCACCAGGTTTGCACGATGTGGCCTGCAGTTATCGTCCATTAAAATGAAGTTATCTCCGATTGCTGCAGCGTAAGGGACTACAATAGGTCTGAGGATCTCATCTCTATATCGGCGACCAGTCAGAGCTCCATCTCGAATGATGTAGAGGTCAGTGCGTCCGTCAATGGAGATGCCACCATACACCAACACTCCTCCACCGCCAAATCTGACACTTTCGTGCACGAACGCAGGATTATTTCTACTGCCACGGTCCCTCCAGATGAAAATACGCCTATTATCCGGATGCACAGAAAAACGGGACTCGTCAGAAAACAGAATATTGCTCCATTCATTTCTCCTCCAGTTGACATGCTCGGTTGCCCACTCCCTGCGGTCGCGACGATGCCTTGATGTTAATCTAACACATACCATCGGTCGGCGAGCATACAGACCTACAGCATGGAGCCGGTTTCAGACAGTCTGAGTTGAAATCGTGGTGCCTGTAGCCGAGCGAAGGTGTTGTTGGAGAACAGTAGCGTTCATGGTTCGGTGTCTCCGAGCTGTTAACGCTAAATACCGATCTTCATTGGGCGTTGTTGCCCGACTACGACCTTGCCTTGGTCTTCGGCCTGCACATCCACTCTCCAAAACACGGTTCCAGATCCTGGAAATGACACTTTGTGACACTCCAATGGCTTGCGCTACTTCGGCTTGAGTTTGGACCCCTTCTAACCTACCAACAATTCTCAAAGCTTCTGAATCTGTCAAATGACTTCGCTGAGACATCGTACTCATCGAAACAAAGCAATCACTGAATGCCGATCATCCTTGTCTTCATTCTGTTTTATCCAGTTGAAAGTCAAATTTCATTCGCTGCCGCTGAAGCGACGTTTTTGACGTCGAACTCAAAATTTGCATACTCCACAGTTTGAAAACCAGAAAAATTTGCATTTGTGATTCTCTTCTTCTATTTTCGGCAAAAAAATTTCGTTTATATCTTTATTTTATATAAAACTTCAAATATCTTTTAATTGTTTTGAGCAGTGTATTTACGGTATAGTGAGTTAAAGTTGGATTGCTTTCGAAAAATAGCCGGAAATGTTTTTTTTTTTTTTTTTTTTTTTTTTTTTTCCAAAAATCGTCTTTTTTTTTCTTTAATCTTCCAACTCAGTAGTTAGTATTTAATGAATGTTAATGAGTATATTTGGAACGGATGCTTCGATTTTAATAATTATATTTTTGTCGGAATAGGCTCGTCCTAATGGTTTTCCAAGAACTAAAGTATCAATGAAAAATAAAAAATATATAAATAAAAAATGTCTATTTCAGCAAAATCTCTTACCATCCAGCTACGTTTTGAAATCAACAAAAAAATCTGACTCTCTCTATCGCCTATACCTTTTTTGAATTTCACGATATTTAACTGACCTTTTTATATGTGTTGCTCTACAGAGGTTGTTATCAAATCATGAGCAAAAAAAATCCAAAAAAACTTTGGGATCATTCGCGCATGCGCAGTAAGAAATTGTTTTATACAAAGTTCCATATTTAATCCAATGTTTAATATATTTATATTCTAATTATACTATGTTGTTTCTATTGTAGTTTGTCAAGTTTTCTGAAATTGCTGTTAAATTTGATTGAAAACGCTTCATGCTGTGAACAAAAACATGTCAAAATTTCAGGGACGTTTTAAATTAATCTTTATATCTCCATGGATATACATGATATCTTTGAAGAAATGATCACAAATGTTGTACATTAGCCACATAGGCATGTGCTTCAGCTGTAGATCACTTTACGGACTTTATTTTACAGGTTGATCTCAAATGTTATCCTGTACTTCTTCTTCTGGTTGATGCCCTAATAACCCTCAGGATAAAAACTTCATTGGAACGAGGCTAACGAGAAAGACAGGCTACCGCGATGGGTCATATTCTTCTTTTTTTACAGACCGCTGGAGTCACGTGATGCTCTTTTCGCACACCTTCATTGGTGCATTCGAGCATCACGTGACTCCAGCGGCCTGAAAAAAAAAAAGAATCGGACCCACCGCGGTAGCCTGTCTTTCTCGTTAGCCTCGTCATTGGAAAATATGACGTCAGCCATTCTCTTTATATATCCCAAAATTGCAGAAGAATTCGTCAACTGTTTCCCTTGATTTTCAACAAAAGTTGTAAAATCGTAAGGGTCCAGTGATTTTTGACTATATAATGTACATTTTTATAAAAGTATTGCAATTTACTACATGACATAAAATAACACGTGATAGGTGGTCCAAAAATGAAACACTTAAATCTGTGTGGAGTTATTTTGCTTCAGTTTTTAACGATATATCGTGTATTTGATGTTTCTTTTTTTGTCAGATTCCGATGTTGGCAATGTAACACAGAATTCATTTTCTTTTAACCAGCCCAATAAAAATAAGAGAAACTCAGAATTAGTTAATTAATTGAGTATATTGGGGGGAAATTTTATATTAGTTTGTAGGATTTAAAGTACATAAATTTGTTTCAAATGCGATAGAAATAGCAACTTATTACGTATTTTTTTCATGAAAACAACAACAACAACAACAAAAAAAAAAAAAAAAAAAAAAAAAAAAAAAAACAAGGCCAACATTATTCACATAGTAATAAATATCAATTTTTCACTTTTTACATAAACTTGTTTTAATTTAGAATGATACTATTTTACATTATTTAAATGTTGATTAATTAAAATTTTAAGATAAAAAATTATTGAAACTTTTATTAAAAAATTTATTTACCTTTTTTTAATTTCTTCCCTTCAAATGCATCACCGTATAGTAATATATAATGCTTTTAAATTACATTTTTCAAATGATTAAAAGTAAGATAATAATGTTTTAAATAGCATTTAGTAAATATAACACTTTTAAGGTTGGCAAAGGAAGGTTTTATGTCAAAAAAAATAGATATCTATTCGCAAATTTGTAAAAAACTATATTCACGTCAGTTTTAGATAAGTTCGTGCATTTTATTTTACACTGTGATTTCTAATATTACTATTTTCTTCAATTTCTGGTTAGTACTCCAATAGTATACTGTCTAAAATATATAGTGTGGAAATCGGCTATCCCAGTCACACTTAAAAAAGTGCTAAAATATTAGATCCCTTAAATGTCAAACGATGCTGAATTCCAAAGTGTCAATCGCAGCGACATCTGCAGGATATATCTAAAACTGCAAGACAATTTGCTTTAGACTCAGCAATAATATGATGTTTACAGTGAAATTTAACCCTTTGCACTCCACATTATTTTGAGTATAGGCTACTGGCAACTACACTCTCAGAAATGAATACTCAGATTTCACGAAATTTTCTTTGTTTTTGACGAAACGGTTTCCTGGAAACTGCTCCGAGCGAACATTTCGTCAAATTGATGAAATTACTTTCTTCACCTGCTTGACGATATAAATTTCATCAATAGTTTCGTCAAAAGAGGGCTGGTGGTGCCATCTATGAAACAGATTGGAAGCTCCAGTATTTATTGGCAGGAAGAAGAAAAAAATCACTTCTCGCCTTCCTCGGCGTGATTCGAAACCGGGACCTTTGGTGCGGGAGACCGTTGCTCTTCCAATCTCGCTACTGGAGACTTGTAAAGATGTGCTTTCAGATTGGTGTAATGAATTCTGCTGCGTATTTATATTTTTATAAGGTAGATTGCAATTTTATCGGCGTTGCTATAATTTCGGAAAATTTTAAGTAAGGCTAATTTATTATTATGGTTTTCTCATGTCAATGAATAATTATAATATGGCGTGATTAAATAATTTACTAGTGAAATCTTCTTTGATAAATGAATGATTAGAATATGGTCTGGTTATTTTGTTGCTCACAAATAACGAATTGTGAAGTGCATATTGCGTGAGATTTTATCCTTTTTTGTAGCTGGATAAAATTTTAACACTTTACTGTTTATAAAGGGGAGAGGTATCAATTATATTTACTTTTAATTTGAATGAAAACAGAATATAATTCTTAAAAAAAAAAAAAAAAAAAAAGATATCCCGGAAGTTTGAAATTTTATTGACCAAAATTTCTTTTTGAATAGTTTTGAAAACACGGGGAATTTATTCTTTTCGAATTAAAACATAACGAACAACAACATATAAATAAAAAAATAAAAATAATAATAAGCATTCCTAAACATTCTAACAGCTAAAAAAATAACTAATGAAGAAGCAATAACAACCTATATTTCAGTATTTTCTGAAAAGCACTAAAAAGTGCTGTTTTAAAATAAATTATTACAAGACTAACATAAACAAGCAAATATCTGCTTGCTAAACTCGCAAGATTTGAGGAGGTACAGCAACAGTTTTCTTAAAATGCATTGAGTGTGACCGTGATTGAGACAAAACTTTCGTCAAATATTTGAAAGTTTACGCTTCGTTAAAAGTCACGTGATGTTGATAGGAAATGATCATCAAAAACGACGAAATACAGCTCGAGGATTGGTGAATCGTCAAAAGTGAGAATTTTATTTCTGAGAGCGTACACTGTTAAAAATATCGTGAAAAATTACCTCTATTTTTAAAGGCTATCTATTTTCTGACCAATAAGAACGCACTATAGGTGTTTATGCAGCATCCTCATTGGCCAAAAAATAGATAGCCTTTATAAACAGAGGTAATTTTTAACGATATTTTTAACAGTGTAGCATCATTTTGACTGTGGTCTACCAGCAACTCCGCGTCGTTACACAAATATTTTATTCAGTTGCACCACTTTTTTAAAAGAAGTTTCCTTCAAGTACAAAATTTTAAAAATGCTCTGATTAAATGAGGCAAATTTAATTTCCCTTTGTTACTGGAGCCAAAAACAAATTTTGCAAAGAAAAATGATGTCGCCGGAGTCGCGACAACGGAGGTTTTCACTTACCTTACTATGTCGCCGCAGCGGCGACAACGGAGTTTTTCACGTACCGTAGAATGTCGCCGCAGCGGTGACAACGGAGTGCAGAGGGTTAAAAATATACCGCAGGTGTCAATGCGATCGGCTCTTTTGATTTGAGGATTGCACATTTAAGGGATACAAATTTTTAGCGCTGTATGAATAGCAGATTCCAACACTATTTATTCTAGGCTCTGTATCAATAGTCCTCATGAACTAATCTTCGTTTAAAAGTGTGAAGTTAAACATTTGTGACTCGCACGACAGTAATTTAGGATGGTTTCGTATCGGACCAATCGTAGGACTTTTTAACACCCGTTATTCTATTTCTTTCGGGCAGCAATTAAAGCGCCGTCTCCAAAAAATAATGTTACGTAATATAAGCCAGCTGTAAAACAATGCAGATGTATCATGATACGGAATAATCTCTACTGCAATTTTTAAAACTTCTAAGCATCGCACATTTTCAATTTTTATACCGTCGTCTATAGAAAAACGTACTTTAAAATGCTATTTGTTTGAAAACTGCATGTCAATTTATTTTTGAAATATTAATTTTTTAGTAGAATTAACGACGAATTTCTTTTATGTTGGCAGCTAAAGGATTCCATTTCTTTAGAAAGTAAAGGAAAAATAGTTGGAAAATAGTAAACAATTGTATCATTTCGGACCGATTTTCCCATAATAACTGAAAAATAAATGTAACTAAAAAACGTGATATTTTGAAAAAATATCAATGAATGACTTCTGATAAAACAGGGAGCTATTACAAACTATATTTAATTTTAAGTAGCTATATTAATGTTACAAACAAATGAAGGCATATGAAGAGCTATTCATTCAGAAGTCATTAGATAGCCAATTTTTTTTGTTGGAGTTTTTTGAATGACATCGCTTTTTGCTGGAATTGTGTATTGTACAGCGATAGTAAAGTCTTATGCATACTTTTCTGTTGATGTTGATTAAGACTGGATTGTAAATGTGGAACTCTTCAGCGGATGCGAATGACAACATTTTGTATAAAATAAAAAAGCGTGTTTTATCTCTTAATACTGAAATGTGTTTTGAACTATCTATATTTATATATTTTTTTTTTCGACAGGGGCGATACTCAATTCTGAAAAAGCTGAATTCCTGTTTTCTAGTAATTTATTTAAAGGTTCAAACATTATTACAAAACTGCAGTAAGAAGCACATTTTTCATTAGCGAAAATCATTCTGGTTCCGTTGACATATCAAAAGGTATTTTGCGTACTAAATTTGTCTCTATACTCTCTCACTATATTAGGATTTCAAACAGGGACGCTATATGCATATTGAGATAAATTGTGTCAAAAAAAAAAGATAAATGGCGTTTCAAACAAATTTTTTAAGATTAAAATTTTTTCAGTGAATTGCAGTAACATACTTAGCGGACAAAAGACAATATCATGTAAGGAATAACAAGATTATTCCGTCAAACAAGCGATTATACTGGTTTAAATAAAGCAAGTTAAAAATTCAATTTCTTAATCAAAACATTAAATTAGCGAAACAGTTTCAATTCATCATGTAAATTTACACAAAAAATAACGTTAAGAAAGCAAAGTTAATAAAACAAATCTTTATTTGAAAAACAAAACTAATAGACTGCGCTTTAAATTTGCATCTTTTATTCGTAAAATATGCATAAGATATTGAATTAAATTCATCTTAACAAAAGGTTCTGTTATGAAAGCAAACAAATGTGGTATTTAAGATTCAACAATAAGTTCAAAAAGATTAAAAGAAATAAATTTAAAATAACTTTTGATCAAAGTATCTTTTCGTTTGAATTAAAAAACATTAAAAACGGTTATCAGAAAAGAATGAGGAAACTGTAGTTTGTGATATCATTCAATACATTTTCATTTATTTATTTATGATTAAAAATATTTTTAATCTCGCAAGTTGAAGTTTTATGTATTATGTACAAATGAACATTACAAATGGAAAAATTCATTTTACATTGCTGTTCAGCTAAATAAAATTAAAATCTATAAATGACAGCTACATTTTAATTCTAAAAGAAGCAGCTACTGAAGAAATTTGAAATGAAACTAGTTTTTAATATACACTAAATTGGTAATTCCTAAATTAGGCTTTAATTTTGTTTCAGGACCATACATATAAATCACACTTTGAACAAGATATATATTATGATAAAAAAAGTGAAATTATTTTTAAGAAAGTCCATTTAAGGTCATTTAAAATGTAAAAAGAAAATTAAAACAACTGACTATACTTTTCATTTTATATTTTGAAAAGTGCACATTACAAAAACACAAAGTCAAAGGTATTAACAGATGACTATTTCTTCTTTCATTTAACATTTTTTCCCATCATCAAAAAAATAATTTTATTGCGATACCATTTTCAAACGAATTGCATTTGAATGTAGACTTTTTTCCCTGTTAAACGATATAAAATTTGGAATTATACGATGTTTAGAAATGATAAAATTGGAGCAAAATCCCAAATATATTAGTCAGATCGTGATGAAGGTTGATCTCACGTCCGTGTTTTTATTCCGACGTTTTCCGTTCAAATTATCGATATATAGGGCGGAATCCACGGTTATTGATACCTAACAAATAACAGACACTTCAGCAAAAATCTAACTCCTTTTCTTGTAAAATTCTCCAAAGTAATGTCATCTAGAGGTAATGTAGAGACTTATTTTTATTTTAGAGTCAATTTATTCATCACTTGTAGACGAAGTACAGAAGAAGTTCTTTAATCCGGCACATTCGAACCACAGCCGTGCCGAATTAACAATTTTGCCAGATTAGCGGATGTCAATGCAATTTTTTTTGTTCACCTACACTATCAACGTGTACAAATTGTATAAATATCTGTCAAATTCTGTTTTATATTTCATCATTCTAACAATTGTAAGCATTAATGTACATTACATTGTACATGAAGTAAAAAATTAATATAAACATTACATTTTTAAAAAGGATCTGTTATCATGTTGCTTCCAGGATTCGAATTTCTTCTTCAAAAAATTATTACGTATTACACACAGATTTATGTTTTCAGCAGAGTTGTAGCTTTCGTTCGATTACGCAAATTTCGTGAATGTATCTAATGCATCAGAAGCGTGTTTCCAAGAGACTTTAGATTCATCTGCCACAGCTCCTTCTTCGTCCGATTTCACGTCCGGGAAAAAAAAAAAAAAAACACGCGGGGTCGCGTGCCGGATTATAGAATGTGCCGAACCATAGAATGCCGGATGAAAGAGCTTCTACTGTACATATTTAATGAGTAATAAACTTTTGAGAATAACAGTTTGAAGCATCCATTTTGTTTGTAAAATTAAGATAGTGCTTTCTTTATCTAATTGTAATGAAACCATCCTATATTTTTTCTTAAAGTTATACTTGTGTAAATTAGCTAAAAGACGTGCATGATACAGTATTACCATGATTTCTACTTTCTAGTTATTTAATTTAATTGGTGGGTGTCCACTATTGGTTCCAAAATCTCCATTTCACCTGTCTTCGACATAGGTGTTGATATTATTGGTAATATTAAAGAAATTTAAAATCTATCAGTTGAACTGTTTAAAAAAACTTAAAAATAAATTAAATTTATCTTGTGGTCAGCACCATCAGAACTTAGGTGTTTCTACCAGAACCTGACACCGTTTTCCAGTTACTGGTGATAAAAAGTCAGTTATTGGATATCTACATTACTGATACTTTAAAACACGAAAAAAGGGTCACATGCATCGGTAGTATGATATCATTTAAAATAATTTGTAAGAATTTTGTTTTTATAATAAAGATTAAATTATTTTTAAAGAATAAATTCTTGGAAATATAAAATAATTTCATTTTGTAATCTTTGCAAGTAAAGTGTCAAACACTCGTTCACTTAATGTCAGTTACTTCTTTTTAAAAATAGGTTTGTGAGTGTTATTGGAGTTATTGTTCCTATTTATAAAAAATAAATAAATTTTAACAATACAATGTATAATTTTTGATAATTTTGCTAACCGTAATTTTCTCATGTATCTCTACTATCCTTTCAAAGACAGAAATAAGGGAAAAATTGCTTTAGAATTTTGTAATACCGATTTCAACAAGAAAGAATCTTTAAGATGTCAGTTAATGAGGGTTTGACACCGTTTGTATATTTTATATATTTTCATTAATTCATTGTATTATGCATAATTAAATCTTCTTGATCTATATCTAGTAATCTACTCTTTTAGAATAATTATTCTTTTTTACATTTTCTTACAGGAACTAATATTCAGACAATGATGCAGTGATGACAGGGCAATATTGGCGTAAATTTACATTTTATTTGAAAAAATTTCAAATTTAAAGGACTTAGAATTGTTTTTATTGGTTTTACAAACGGTAAGTATTTTTTACGAATATTGGCAAAATATCAACACTTAAATATTGGGATAGTGCTTAATGCCAACAAATAAAATACTGAGCCAACAATACAGAGTACCAAATCATCTATGCAAAATAATTAATACATAGATTTCGCGATAATGACATAAAAAGTTTGTCTTTACAATTAATTATTGGCATTAACAATAATTATTTATTTTGTACCCCACTGACTTATGTCATTATTATTATTTTTTTTTTTTTTTGGGGGGGGGGGGGAAGATCACTTCAATGAAATTCAATTTTATCCTGCATTATCGGGAAATGCTACCAAATAAGGATAATTATACAAATTGTTATAGAATGCTAATACACAAATGCATTATTTTTGCTTTTATGTAAATTTAATAATATACTTGTTTGATTGTATATTTCCTGTTGCTGGAAAATATATATATGTTACATTATTGGATCTAATTCCGCGATTTCCCTAACTTATTTTAAATTACTTCTCTATATTCACTAAATCCTTATTCTTAAATAATCTCTATATTTAATTCTGTTAAATGCCCTTTAATTTAAGGTCTCACATACGCTATTTTGTCAGCGCTCTTGCCATGGCGTGATATTTTTAATTATTAATTGGTTCATAACGCGACGTACATCATATTTGTATTACTACGCTAAACGCACAAAAAGGAGATGCTCTCAACGTTTCCACAGAATTTGTCGTACACATTTATCCAGTGTAGGTTTCTCCGGAATAAATGAGACAAAAAGTATGTCAACTCAGGATTTTATTTAAGCAGCTTTCGGCGGTGCAGTTTCCACCGATTATTTTAATCAATACATCACTACATAATATTTAATTATGGGTAAGCAAATTTGTACATACTTTAAGCACTTGGTATGTGATCACTCAAAGCCAAGCCAAACTCATTTGTTTTCAGAGCAGAAAAGTGGCATAAATCATGCTTTTTTAAAGTTTCATAACCCGCTCAATTTTAGTGTTATTTGAATGGAATTTTTTTAGTGTTACTTGTCATTGTATTAGGAAAATTGTACTAAATATAACTTATAGGACCGGAGGACCGTATAAAAATTTAAATTTCGTAATTTTTTAAGAAATGTTTTTATTGACCCAAATCGCTTTTAAAATATTTATTTACCTGATTTAAACCATTTTTGTAATTCGAACTATATGTCTATGACTAACGGTTTAGGAATTAGCCATTGGACACCGTTGAGACCGGACACCCTGTATAGTTTCTAATAAGTTTGTATGAAAATTCTCCAGACCTACTATTAAATCTACCTATTTTTACTTTTTAGCAACTTATTCTCACGCATTGACTTTTTTCAGTACCTCGACGACAAACGAATGCTTCACTAACGATTTTTTCATCTTCCGAAGATTTTTTTCTGTTTTCCTAATTCCACTAGACAATGTTTTATAAGGCATGTTTGTTAAAAACGTAGACGAGTAGCATTTTAATTGGATAAGAAATCATCTCTTCGCTCTCGAATGTCAACAAAATACTTTCTTTTGCCCAAGTATTACAACAAAGTTAGTCTTAAAAGGGACCATCCCCATAATGTAAAAAAAAAAAAAAAAATGCATCTTCTTTACAGGTACAGAGAAACATAAAGTTTGGAGGGCGTCCTCAAATAGACATTGTACCAAACGTAGAATTTTTCACTTCGAAAACATATGTGCAGGTTACAATACATATTTTTTTTCTGATTTTTTAAAAAATATATATAATTTTGAAAAGCAATTTAAAATAAATCTATTTTTGAAATCAAATTTTGAAAGTATTATAAATTATAAGCTATAATTAAATTTGCGTCTGCATGTAGAAATTGTACGAAACCTATATACTTATATTTACAGGGTACAGTTATTAATATTATTTTTTAAATAAATAATATATTTATATATCTTTTGGAAAAATAATTTTAAATATATACCTTTTTGAAATAAAATTTAAAAAATATTAAGAAATATAAAGTGTAATTTATTTTTGTATAAATCGATTTCTACAAGCTTTAAGTATGCAGATCGAAAATTAAAGCTACCTCCTTCAGGTAGTTTTGAGTTATGCTTAAAGTACTAACTCTATTCCAGTTTGCTTTTAAACAACTGAAAAATAATTTAACAATAGAAGTTCAAAACTTTAAACGTGAATAATTCCTAGAATATTTTATTGAATGACTTTCCGTTTGGCACCCTATCGTAAATTTTCCAAAGGATAAAATATGACGCCAAAATGTGGTGTTCATATTAGATAACTTAAAGATTGGTAAAATTTTTATGTGATACCAACCCCCTAAGCGTTTTCTTTGGAAGCTGTTGTCAAATCCAAAAAATTTATTTTCTGACACTTTTCTGAATTAATTTTCATTCGGATGCGTTTTAAATTGACACGTGTTCTTAGTCAGAATCTATGTTATCAAACGGTGTTTTCCATTTTTTTAGTAAAAGAAGAAAATCTTATAGAAAATAATGTCAATGTTGGCATTTTGAGCAGAATTTCCGTACGAAAGAACGCATGAAAGAAGGAAAACCCGTCGTCACGTGATAACAGTCGCTGATAACTCAAAAATTAATTAATTTATTAAAAAAATGGAAAACTACATATGGCTCCATATCCCTGCAATAGTTAGGCATGGAAATTCTATGCCTTTACCTTTAATAGTAAGTAAAAAAAAATGTCTACAGCTCTTAAAGAATGAAATAATACACAAAACTAAACTTTTTTTTATGGTTTAGCCGGATAACAGCTTTAATTTGGTACGCCTAAATAAATACATGTGAAGGTTTATACAGACAGAGAATAATTTTGTTACAAATATGGAAGAGAATTTTGAAATATAAAACAGGTTTCTGTGAAAAAAAAAATTTGGATTAAAACAGCATCCGGCAGGAGGTTCCATGTAATGTCTATTGTTCATAGATGCTATGGCTTGCTGGAATACTATTGAACTTTTGCTAGTACTTTTTCACGGACATTTTCCATTGAAATTCAGTGATATTGTAATACAAAGGCTGTAGGTGACAAGTTAGATTTTTTTTTTCTTTTAATATCTTGTTATCATTTAGTCGAACGATTGCGGGCAAAGAACTTGGAGAAAGTCTTCTTTTTCTCTCTTGCCCAATCTACAATTGCATGTGTGCGTTTCAACTCAGGAACTTGCTTTATTCGACAATCCATTTGTTTTAGATATCCATAGTCACCTTGGCTTTTTACGTCTTTAAACAAAGCACGCGCCGAAAGAATTACTTCTTCGGGCATTCTTTTATCATCAGAAACACTTTTCTCCTCTTCGTCATTTCTAACACATTTCGCTTCTTTTTCATTTGAAACAGACAATTTTTCTTCAAGACCAATTTGAATGACTTTATCATTAAATGCCTTTTCAATTTTCTCTACAGGTACATCTTTTATTTTCCTGCCATCGTGGCCACAGGTCTTCATTTTTTCCTTCTCTTCTACTTTGTTTTCTTTCACAGAATTATTCTTATGACACCCTTTAGTAAAAACACTTGAATTTCTTTGATAGATTTTCAATTCACGTATCAATATTTCAATATCTTCGTAGTGAAATTTTCTCTTCCATGGACTGTCCTCTTCCAATTCATACCATGCGTCACCACCAAACAGTCGATGATTCAAGGCATCTTGAACTGTAAAGCGCTTCTCTGGATCTAAGTGAAGGCCTGACCTGATGAGATTCAATACATCATCTACTTTCAGTGAACAGTTTTGGGATCTAGGAAAACAGGCTCTCATTTTGGAAGCACAATATTTCTTCTGAAGGATGTCAAACAGCCTCGGATACATTTTCTGTGTCCAGAAGGTTTTGTGTTGACTTATGTTTTGAAAGAAATTTTCACGAGTAAAAACTCGTATGCATAACATTGCAAAGGTCCAAGAATCGTATTTTAAGCCGTGCACTGGTTCCCAATTTCCATCCAGGGAATACGTTTCTGGCGGGCGATACGGTAATGGTGACGTATACGACGAAGATGATTTTTCAGTTGATGTCAATGATCCAAAATCAGCCAGAAGTGCTCGGTCTTCATCTGAAATGAGCACATTATTCGTTTTTATATCAAAGTGAGTCATTTTCTGTTCATGCAGATAGGTTATACCCATTGCTACACCTTGAACCCATGCTATAGCTCTATTAAGTGCATTGGGATCGAAAATAAACTCAACATTTCCGAGTTTTTTATCTAAAGACGTCTGACACTTCTTAGTGATGAATATAAACATGCGAGTTTCAGCTATGTAATTGAAACTAATCAATGACAAGATATTTTCGTGGCTGAGACTAGACCAGATATATAATTCTCCATCTGATATATTCTCCTCTCTAACCATTTTAATAGCACAGGTGGTTTTGGAGTTGGGATGTAGCATTTCAACTACTTTTCCGAACTGTCCAACTCCCAGATCTTGTTTGTAGTCATAACCTATCTCTTTGAGACTTTTTAAAGTAGATTCAAATCTCATTTTTTCAATATCAAGTTCCTTATTAATTTCTTCTCCTTTTTTGACTCTATCAAGCTCCATTTTGAATAAAAGTAACTTATTCAACGGATTTTTTTTTTTTTTTTTTTTTTACTTTAAAACGTTAATTTAAGCACATGAAACGCACATTAGTAGAATATTACAGTAAAAATGATTGTTTCGAAAACTTTGTTCTACATTTGTTGATTTTGACCATTGTTAAAAAAAACATTGTTGAAGTGAGAAAAGTTTTCATTTTTTTCCTTTAAAATGTTTGTTGCAAATTTTTGTTAATATTGACCATTGTTAGAAAAAGCATTGTTAAAAGTGAAATACTTTTCATTTCTATTCTTGTAAATATTATTCAAATTTACAACAATAATTGATTATTTGTAATAAAGTAGAATTTTTAGGTGCGTTCGTAATTATATAAATACGTACCAGTGCTTAATTTGCGCCGGAACCCGACGGAGCTCAGCTCCGGTACTACTCTGTTTTTAGTATATATTTAAATATCTGTCGTAATTCACCGGAGCTCATAAATACAGGGCTCCGGAGCCCAGTGTAATAGCTCTTCCGAAAAAACGAAGCCTAAATTACCCTTTCGTTTCCTTCCCATCTCCAAGTTGTTGCATCCTTTTTTATCAAAACATTTTATATGTGACGTAAGTTGTCGCACGAGATGGAGATGAAACAGTGTCAATTTTTATATCAGTTTTTGGTCTTGGACTGGCTCAAGCTCAATGTGTCTTTACATTCAAAATTTTATTTATTCAAGGTACAGTGGGAAAAAACCTTTCCTCCTTCAAAATTATGTATTATAATTTTTTCAATTCATTTTAATGCTATTTTGATCAGGAAAAGGGAAAATATAAATCACGTTTTTCTATTCTAGTGAAATTTTCAAATTTATGGCATTGATGGCGGCGTCGTGTTGAAAACGGCGCCACTCCAGGGACTGAACAGTGAAGTTTTTTTCAGTTCGAGTTTCTTTTGTTACAGTAGGATAATATTTAATTAGCTATTTTATTTTATTTTTTATTTAGAAGTCTATCCTGAAAAGAATATTTTCTGTCTTTAGACAACGAGCATCTTCTTGAGTTTTTGTTTTTTGACGGTTTTTTGTCGTCTATTAAGTACAAGTATAAAAATAACATTAGTGATTTTTCTATTTAATTTGTATCATGAACGCTGCCCATGCTAAGGCTATGCTCTGTACGTTTATTTTATGAAGTCACTTTCATTTGTAAGTAGATTATAATTACCATGTATTGTTATTCTGATAGAAAGCAAACGAGCAGTGTTTACGCTTTTTATATAAAAGCCTCAAATCTTTCCGATAATAGTGTCAATTTTTTTATTTAATCTGATTTTCAGGGACTCACCACAAAAGAATGTTATGCGGAATGAATCGATTATAGTTTAAGATATGCATATTTTATGGGAAATTGAAAAATTGTTCTTCAGCATGTAAATATTAATTTCTGTAAATTTCATTCATTTTTTCATAAAACATGCATAGCTGCGAACTATCCCTTTATTGTGTTAACTCTATTTCCGAATCATAATCCTTACCTTTTATTGCAGACTTCTGAAATTAATTAACATTAAAATTAAGCCAAGATTACTGTTCGGAAGGAGTAATAACTAAAAAGTGGAATGCTTGACAGCTAAGGGTATGCTGATAGATATATTTAAAATTTTATTTTTCTAAAGAAAAAAGTGCCTTAAATTTTGCAAATAACGTCTGAAATATAAATATGCAGATTGGAGTGACAGGTGAGGGGGGAACAGTACAGTTATTAGCACCGGGAGTGCCGCAGAATATTACACTGAAAAAAATGAAGTTCTCAAAAATGAGTAAATAAATGTACTCACATCGAATTGAGTATGTTTGGATCAAAAATAAACATGTGTTTTTCTCAATTTTGAAATGAACATTTTATCAAACCCAAACAAAATGATAATTTGTGCCCTGTAATGGTTTATTTCATTTATGGTGGCATTAAAGATGTTTATGATGATTCAAATATTAAATTATGTACACTGTTTAAAAATAATTAAAGAGTGCTTACAAATAAAGTTCTTGTTATAAAAATATTCGATTTGGGTATCTTGCTAATAATTTTGTTATTTTTCTTAATAAATAATCAATTAAAAGTTTCATGTTAACAATTTACGACGGAAAATAAATGTTGGTAAATTTTTACTTTAATTTGTAGGTTCAGGGGGAGCAGTACATAACGATTCACATTTGAACACAACCGTGGAATCAAAAATGAGTACATGTGTTTCTCAATTTTGAGTACATTTGGGTCGGAGCTATTTTGAGTATGTCACATATTTAAAATTGAGTACTTTTTACTCAATTTTGAGTACCCATTTTTTCAGTGTAGGGCTTTGGTACCGTTTTCTCTAGAAATTAAGCCCTGCGTAGCACCATATCCCATGATAGGTAATTATTCTAGATTGTCTTGGTGATGACGTTCTATTTAAGAGGGACTCATTTTATACCCTTATAAGTGAGATTAATACATATAATCATAATAAATTTTGTATTCAGGCCTTTTTAAATAAGTGTGCAACAGCTGTTGCACCGTGATCTAAATATTTATAAAACTAGTTATAGTACGAACGCACCTCATTTGCCACATTTGATGTACAATTTCCGGCTGGTTACATTTGGTGTCATTGCACGTGCATTATTTAGAACGCTGAAATTTAATATATTTCTCCTATTTAGGTCTGATATCCTCCTGAGACCTGGTATCCATTTAAATGGATGTTTTGCTTTCTCCTTCTATTGCGGTAAATTTCATTGTATAGCAATCTAAAACCAGTTTTGCAATGGTAATGTATGAATCAAAAATCAACATTCAGCTTTTGGATTTTGGCAACGGTAACCACTTTGTTTACAAAATGGCGTAGTAAATGAGTCAAGTTGGAATTCTACGTTCTGCTGGTAAGTTTCTTTTTTATGTTATTTTAATTTGTTTAAACTATTTTTTTTTTCAATAGCAGATGTTAATACTTGCCTTGTGCTCTTTATAATAAATTCTATTCTTTTCCATACTTTTAGCATTTTTTTAATTATTTTAAAGCGAGTTATGATCTGAACATCCATTTAGATGGATGTGCTGTAAAACAAAATTAAAAAATCGAAATTTATTAATTTCATTAAAAACATCATTTGCATAAAAAACATTTAAAAACATCACTTGATGCCTATTTATTGAAAAAAAAACTCATATTAAAAAAATATATGCAATATATTTATCTTGGGTCTAAGAAGGATATATAGTGCATCGGACAGGAGGAGGTATAATTTCAACTAATTCACCCGCCATTAATTACATCCCGCAAACTTTGTTTATTTCTGTTACCCCTTCCTCCCCATTCCCTATTCTCATATTTTTCACGTCATATGTTTTAAGACTGTGATTATAGCTTTTTTTTATCTTGAACATTTGTTAAATTAATTAATATCTACCTTAAATGTGTTCTCATATTTATTTAGCTGCAATACATTAATCATATTAAGACCATGTAATTTCATATCAGTTTTTAACATTATTTATTGCTGACATGCTATATTGTATAGGCGTTGTTACAACTGTTTAAACCAACTCCTGTACCTAGTCAATCTCTGTGGAACTCAAACTCTCCCTTTTGAAGTGTGATGAAATTCGAAGGTGACGTCTCAATAACTTTTTTATAAAACATCATATCATCATCTCAACCCCTCGTACGCACATACTTATATCTTTGGAATGATCAAATGTTTTTTCACTTTTAAGTTTTACATATCTCTGAATTAATTCTTATTTTTCTATAAGCATTTAAAATATTTCGCAACAAATGCTACAGTAAAACAGTATCATAAACCATAAAATTTATTCGAAACATGTGGTAACACACAATGAAAAAAAAAAAAAATGTAATTGCGAGAATTGCAAATTTTGATAAACATGAGGTCTTTAATGCGAATTCCTTATGAATATTACATATATATATATATATATATATATATATATGTGTGTGTGTGTGTGTGTTGGTGTGTGTGTGTGTGTGTGTACCTAATATTTTGTTTCAGTTCATTTGATTGCGAGCCAGAGGAACATAACGGCGAATGACCACTAAACAGCATGGCTATTGATCGCAAAATGTTTTAAGAGTTTTTTGATAGCCTTTTTAAGTAACGTGCTCGAAAACCACACTCTTTTTCCTTCTTTTTATTCGTATTTAATCTTTAATCCTTTTTATTTACCTGAAATGTGCCATCCCATAAAACTACACCATCAAGTTAATACTTAAAATGCCATAATAAACTTCAAATTATTGGTAAAAGAGTTAACCCGCTCGCGTCTGGGGCACTATTAATAAAATTCGTGTTTTCATTGAATATTATTTTGTCAGCCCTCGGTATGCTAATTCTTTCTCCCAGCTAATTTTGTGTCGTCTCCAAAAAATAACGTTGCGTTGTATAAGCCAGCGGTAAAACAAAGCAGATGTATCCTTATACTGTTAAATACTCTACAGCTATTTTTTAAACTTCTAAGCATCGCACATTTTAAATTTTTATACCATCATATTGGAAAAAAAAAAGTACTTTTAAATGCACTTCGTTTGAAAACTGCATCTCAATTTATTTTTGAGATATCATTTTTTTTTAAGTTTTTAGAGCCATTTGCTTAATATTGGCTATGGAAGTACTCCATTTCTGGAGCAAGTAAAGCAGAAATAGTTGTAAAATAGTAATTATATATTTTTGTTGCCATTTTCTCATAACAATCGAAAAAAATTTAATTAAAATACGGGCTATTTTGAAAAAATATAAAGGAATTATTTCTGTTAAAACATGGTGCTATTCTAAACTATATTTAATTTTAAGTATCTATATTAATGCTACAAACAAACGAAGGCCTATGAATCATTAGATAACCCCTTTTTGGGAGTTTCTTTAATTACGCGTCCTTTTGCTTCATTTGTGTATTATTTCGCGATAGTGACGTACTATGCATACTTTAGTGTAGCTGTTTAAGAGTGCATCGTAAATGTGGAATGCTTAAGCGGATGCGAATGACGACATTTTATATAAAGTAAAAGCATGTGCTTTAAGTCCTAAAATTGAAATTTGTTTTGTACTATTTATATATACATCTATATTTTTATTTTTATTTGCACTTGGGGCGACACTAAATTCTGAAAAAGCAGAATTCCTGTTTTCTATTCTTAACAATTACTTTTATTACTAGTATCTACATATAGTAATGGGAGTATATGTCTATGCATTTCTGTTTGTGACTTAATTTATGTTTTGTCATTTAGTAATATAATAATAATCATAAAAGTTTATTTAATTTTCTTTGAACCGTTGAGGATTTTTTTTATTTTAAACATGAATGTCACTCTTTAAACTTAAAATAAATTTTACTCAAAAAATCAATAAATTTTACATTAAAAAAACATTAGAAAGTTGCAATAGCTGTAAAATCCTGTTGTAATACGATATTTTTGAAACGCTTAAATAAACTCTTCCTTAACCTATTGTCATATGTATATGAATTCAATAGTACGCAAACTAAATACATTCCTTAGATTTTGGACAATAACATTGTTGTTAAACTTCAGTAAATCTATTTCTTACTAATAACATAAGTAACGTAAAAGTAATTTGTTTTCTCAATATTGAAAACATTCGGACACAAAATGGTTAATATTAACTTCGTATGAAAAAAAAATTGAAGTTTTAAGTGTTATAAAAGAAGGAATTACTAATTTACGCAAAGTAAATAATTGATAACAAAATAAGTTAAACTGTATATTAAATATATATATTCTGTTGAGGTTCATTAATTTTTTTCCGCATTTATTATTGAATGTTGACGTATTCTTTATTCAACAAAACGAGTACAATACGCTGTCTCTATCTTCGTAGTTATTGCTTACAAAAAACAATATTTTTCTAACTCAACCAGTTCGGGTCCACAAAAATTCTTTTGCTCGATTTTGGTTGGGTTTCGGACCAATTTCAGACCAACGATAATTACTTTTTTTTTGTACGATTGGCTTCAGGTATATTTGAACACGAGGTAAGGGACCAGGACTCCAATTGCGCTCCATGATGCCATCAGCAGCCTATCTGCGATGCACTAGGGTAAAGTGGGGACAGATATCGCAGTTTTACTTTTCTTCTTGTAAAATGTACAAAAAAGCAAAAAACAACAAACTAAGTACCAGAAATCATTAATCAAACCCTTTAGAATCTAATTTCTATGTTAAACAATTTGTTAAAACCATCTTAATAAAGTAGACATAACTATTTTCCCGAACGTCATTTTTTAGCATCATTTTTTATGTGCTCGGTCAGATGCCGCATGGAGAAAAAGCTAGGCTGTTTCCTTTTTTTTTTTTTCAAGAAAATCACATTTTTGTTTTCTCAAACTACTTAAAATGAAAATAAATAACAGTAAACTTACAAAAATCATATGTATCACTATATTGTGAAGAATTTAACGAAAATGCAAAAGTGTAAGCTCAAACAATAAAACACACTCGGAGATTGTATTATATAACCTTAGAAAAAATTATTAAAGTCCTATGTATGGTTCTTGCTTCCATAAAACTTTTTTAATGGAAAGATTTTGACCAACTTTAACATAAATATCTCGTGCCACTTTGTTCTGAAAGAGCAATAATGAAATATTTTTCCCACTTAAATGTAGAAACATAAATGTGCGTTTTTTATAAAAATGTTATATTTAAAATAAAAATACGGTTTTATTAAAATTGTGAAATGCATTGCATTTAGCTGATATGCACTCAGTTTGGGTGTTAACTGTAGGAAAATATGATAATCACATTAATTTATTTGTTTATTATAAGTACCATATCAGACTGAGTTCTTTCATTATAGTATTTCTTTATATATTTAATTTTTCCAAGCATCGAACTCTATTATTTTCAGACATTCTATGCATAAGAAATTTAAGCAATAAGTAAAGTGAAACTTGAAAAACGGATACGTAAGATGTATACACTGTTACATTCTTGAAAAGATGTTAAAAAATATAATTAACATCTAAGAAGCAAATTTAAATTTATAGATTTAGCGTCTCATTAAATACATAAAATGCAAGTTGAAACTTTTAAATTACAAGCGAAAAAGAAATACAATATATAAATATTTAATGAATGCAATTTTCAAAAACTATCAAGCGCTTTTCTCGGCAATAAATAGATCTGCTTTTAAATACTGAAATACACTTTATGCAATATTTTGAAAATTAATACAATATTTTTTCTTTATTCATTAGTTTTTAAATTCTTTATTAAATAATGGCATATTGTAATTTTGAGAATGAATAAAAAAACTTATTCATATAGAATGATACGTTTTAAATTTTAAAAAAGTAAAAAAAAATAAATACAAACTAAAGGTTCACAATTTTAAACTTACTAGAAATTATAATACATAAAAAAAGTTACAAAACCATTTCAAATATTTTTGTACCTGCTTTTTTGCACATAAACACCTTTTTAAAATAACATGCGAATTACTTTTCAAATTGATGTCATATTTACTTTCAAAATATGCAAAACGAGTGTTCTACGGAACAATTTACGTCTGTACGTTATATGAACTAAATTCCAGACACTTTCATTGACCAAAATGGGAAAAATATTTCCAGTCAAACAGAAAAGTTTAAGGAAAATTCACAATAAAATAAAATCTTTTACCAGAAAACATTGTAACTTTTACATTTTCAACTTTTACAAAACTATTTATTCTTTCTAGTTTCAAAAGAAAAGAGAAAAGTCTATTAAAGTAAATTGCTTTAAATGTCAATCCAAATTGAAAGAAAAAAAAAACTTCTTGCAGCCAAAACTGAAGTCCCTAAACACAAAATTTAAACAATATTTGTTTGGTGTATTTGAATCAAATGCACGAATTTAAAAGATATATATACATATGTATTATTCTTATTATTATCGATATTTGCATGCGATACGTCCAATTGATAGTTCAACAAAAGTAATGGGGGGGGGGGATTTCTTATCATATTAATTTTAAAATATTTTTTTCATAGTCACAAAATTACATAGAGAGAAACATTTACGTATTTTTCAAATGTTTTTGACAGAATAATACAAATTACTTATTTTACAACTTTTATCATAACTCTAAGTATTTTCTCTGTTTCGTTAGCTATATATTTATAAACAGAATGAAGAAGATAAGAATGTCTTCTGCTTGATATTTGTTGCTTTTTGCGCTATTAGTCAGGTATTAACATTTTTCTGAAATGATTCCATTGGTAAAAATGCCGAAATCGTAATCAATCAATCTTATATTTTTTTCATAAACATACACCTTGAAATAACGCTAATATAATGTCAATCAATGTTAGATAAATATATATATACTATATGTATATTATGACTATACATATTTTTTCAATATATTATATTTTCAGCTTATGTCTTCAAATAACACTCTGAACTTTTGTTTCTGCTGTAAAAAAAAAAAAAAAAAAAAAAAAAAAAAAAAAAAAAAACTCGATATTAAAAGATTAAGGTATTATTGTAATCATATTCGCTTCGTTAGTTGTATTTTTACACATAAATTACACAAAGATTTATCCCGCTTAGTTAGATTGATGGAAAAAAATATAGTATGTTTCAGCAGAAATAATTAGTAGCAAGTATTCTCGGTCGCGAAAATGGTAAAATGCAAAATTTTGTCAAAATCGTTAGAGCCGTTTTTAAGAGAAAATTTACACACACACACACACACACACACACAATGTTTGCTCGTATTATAGTATAAGATAAAGCATTTTCATGCAACAACTATTTTACCACACACACATTTGTTTGCTGTATTTTTCATTAAGGGAATTTTGCAAATTTCTTTATGGATTGATAAAAACATTTGAGTAAAATATAATTAGTGTTGATTTTAGTAAATATAAACAACTTTTCGTGCAAATAAAATAATATGTACAACGTAGAACACGTGAATAAATAAACATTGTTTTTTGCTCTATTTGATGTCCTTTGCTGTTACCATTTGGCTAAAAGGATTCCATTTTTACATTTATTTTCTTAACTAAACCTTGTTTCTGTACGTAACGATGAAATTTTTCAATCGATTTTTACTCACTTCCTGAAATGATAGAATTATAAAAATTCTGCACAAAGGTGTGTTTCCGATACTAGTACAACATTTTAATACTTCTACAACTCAATTATAAATCAATACATTATTTTTAGGGTAATTTTCAATTAGTCCGCCACAGCTGACAAATCGCCAAATATTCTCTACAACTTGTATTATTGTATGACAGTTTAAAAAATAATGGATTTAGTTATGCGTCAATAAATGCACGCCAAAATATACCAGATCGCTGGAATATTGCAATAGTGAAACATTTGAAAGAAAAAAATAAATTAAAAATTAAGAAAGAGAAAAAAAAAACTAAAAATTAAAAATGAACAGTATAATATTTAAAAATAAAATACGCATTTATCAAAAATTATTTTTCTGTTGAAAAGAAATAGAGCAAAAATTATATATTTTTTAATAAATTCACATTCTTGAGCTTTCTTCTAAACGAAAATTAAATTTTTCTTAATTGGGTTCGGTTCTTTTCTATATTAATGTAATGGAAAGTAAATTTTTGGGGGAAAAAACATGAATTACAAACAAAAAATTAGGCGTATTTTTCAATTTTAACATTGAATTGATATAAAAAAAGTGTTATCTAAAAATACTTTTATTAATTTTATATTTACTAAAAATTCGTAAACGTTCTTTATCAATAGCAATCACCTTTATATGAAAAAAAAAAACTCTTTATTTTCATAGACATGCTGTTTGAGTCCTGAAATGAGGACTAAAAATAAAAACTGCTGATGGAACCAAAAAATCTATTTTTTTTTTTTTTTTTTTTTTTTACGAAAAACTGTCTTAAGAGCCAAGTTTAAAAAACAGTAAAAAGCTTGAAGCACTAAACCTAGTAGTAATAGCTCAAACAAGTTGGAAATTATACATCACACGTGGCAAATGAGGTGCTTTCGCCTTCTTTTTTTCGCTCGCTTGAAAAAGTTCATATTTTGGACATTCAGCGTTTTCCATTTTAAGTCCTCAAATAACAAGCTAAGATTATTGTTTGGCTTAAAGAATAATCAATTAATAAGCAATAATATCTAATAAATAATATTTTAATCATGTATATTAAGCAAACAATCAATTTTGGTTGTCTAGGTGATCTTAAAAAGTCCTTCCGGCCAGTGCCGGGAGGAAGAGGTAGCTTTCATAATCCTTATTTAAAAAAAGCCAAATTATATCATTCAAACACACGAAGCTCAATTTAGTGGAAACCGAATGTAGGAGATTCAATACTAATTTTTATCAATATAATGAATGAGAATTTTGCGAAATTAGTCAGCTTTATCCAAGCTGCTTTTCTTTAAAGTAACATATATTTGGCTGCCAAATTCGGCAATTTCTTAAAGTGCCTGTCATTTTAAGACAACGTGGTGGATGAGGCTAAGCAGTGAACTTGGTCGAGACCTTAGTAATTGCTGTGCACATGGTCACTCACATCGGAATCGGTTAATATATAGGAGTGCTGTCGCATGCAAAAAATCAGATTTTTCAAAATGTCACCCACAATAGAAATTAAAACTGCTATATCTGAGCCATTTTTTAAGGTAAAGACAAACAAAAAATGCTCCTGAATCCTTATATCAAGGTCAAATACTTAAGAAAGAAACCTTTTTCAATTTCTAATTTTTTTGCACCTCACGTTAAATATATATATATTTTTTAATTTAATGGTCGCCATTTTGAAACAAGATGGCTGATGAATCTGGCCAGCGAACTTGGTCGAGGTGTTGATGTATACTATCCACATGCCTTCTTACATCGAAATAGGCGAATACGTGTGTTATCGCGTGACAAATACAAGATCGTTTCAAAATGTTAGCCATGCTAGAAATTCAAAGTGCTATAAATCAACCATTTTTTAAGATATAAACAAAAGAACAAATTTTCAGAAACAAAAACTGCTCCGGAATTTTTGTATCAAGGCCAAACACATAAAAAATCTTTTTCATTTTCCAATTGTTTAATACCTCATTTTGAATTTTAAATTTAATTTTTTTAAAATGGCAACCCTTTTGAAACAAGATGGCGGATGAAGCTGGCCAACGAACTCGGTCGAGACATTGGTATGTACTATGTACAGACAAAGTTACATCCAAATAGGTTCATAATTACGCCTGTTATCGCGTGACAAAAATCAGGTCGTTTTAAAATGTCAGCCACAAGAGAAATTCAAAATGCTATTACTCAGCCATTTTTTTAGATATAGACGATAGAAAAACTGTTCCGGAATCTTTGTATTAAGGTCAAACACATACAAAAAAAATCTTTTTCACTTTCCAATTTTTTGGTATCTCATTTAATTTTTTTTATTTTTTTATATTTTTAAATGGCCGCCATTTTGAAACAAGATGGCGGATGAAGCCGGCCAACGAACTCGGTCGAGATATTTGTATGTACTATGTACACACCAAGGTACATCCAAGTCGGTTCATAAATACGCCTGTTATTACGTGAGAAAAATCAGGACTTTTCAAAATGTCAGCCACTCTAGAAATTCAAAATGCTATAACTCAGCTATTTCTTAAGATATAGACGAAACAAAAACTGCTCCCGAATCTTTTTATCAAGGTCAAACACATAAGAAGAAAATATATTTTCAATTTTTAGTTTTTTGGTACCACATTTCAAATTTAAATTTTTCTTAAAAATTTAAATGGCCACCATTTTTAAACAAGATGGCGGATGAAGCTGACCAACAAACCCGGTCGAGACATTGGTATGTACTATGTATAAACGAAGTTACATCCGAATCGGTTCATAAATACGCCTTTTATCGCGTGACAAATTTCAGGACGTTTCAAAATGTCAGCCACGCTAGAAATTCAAAATGCTATAACTCAGCCATTATTTAAGATATAGACGAAACAAAAACTGCTCCGAAGTCTTTGTATAAAGGTCAAATACATAAGAAAAAATATTTTTCCATTTTCAAATTTTTGGTACCACATTTCAAATTTTAAATTTTTAAAAAATTTTTAATTAGCCGCCATTTTGAAACAAAATGGCGGATGAAGCTGGCCAACGAACTCGGTCGAGAGATTGGTATGTACTATGTACACACTGAATTACATCCAAATCGGTTCATAAATACGCCTTTTATTGCGTGACAAAATTCAGGACGTTTCAAAATGTCAGCCACGCTAGAAATTCAAAATGCTATAACTCAGCCATTTTTTAAGATATAGACGAAACAAAAACTGCTCCGGAATCTTTGTATAAAGGTCAAATACATAAGAAAAAAATATTTTTCCATTTTTAATTTTTTGGTACCACATTTCAAGTTTTAAAAAATTTAAAAAGTTTTTAATGGCCGCCATTTTGAAACAAAACGGCGGATGAAGCTGGCCAACGAACTCGGTCGAGAGATTGGTATGTACTATATACACACTGAATTACATCCAAATCGGTTCATAAATACGCCTTTTATCGCGTGACAAAATTCAGGACGTTTCAAAATGTCAGCCACGCTAGAAATTCAAAATGCTATAACTCAGCCATTTTTTATGATATAGACGAAACAAAAACTGCTCCGGAATCTTTGTATAAAGGTCAAATACATAAGAAAAAAATATTTTTCCATTTTTAATTTTTTGGTACCAAATTTCAAATTTTAAAATTTTTTAAAAATTTTAAATGGCCGCCATTTTGAAACAAAACGGCGGATGAAGCTGGCCAACGAACTCGGTCGAGACATTGGTATGTACTATGTACACACCGAACTACATCGAAATCGGTTCATAATTACGGGAGTTACAGTGTGACATAGGTCAGATATATATATATATATATATATATATATATATATATATATATATATATATCAATTTTGAACGGAGGGTGGTTTCGGGGTCTGGGGGTCATGATCGATGAAAATATACCAAATTTTTTTTAAATCGCTTTCCTCCGAACGGCTGCAATAGGTAGCTTTTTTGTAAAGAAAGCTACCTAAAACAGCTTTAAAATTTTTCAGGATTCTCGCTCCTATAATAAAAACGATCTACCTAAGCTCCGAATTTTGGTGAATTCGTTTTGACAGGTTAAAAAAAAAACACAGCACTCGAAATGCTAGAACACATCGAAAGATTTTCTAATAATTTTCGCGAAACTTGCCTTTATAACAATTCAAACACAAAAATATCTAGCTAAGTTCTGAATTTCGTAACATCCGCTTTGAGAGGTAAAGATAAACTCGGCAATGAAAATGTATGTATAAATAGAAAACGGCAGCAACGATTTCCATGAAATAAGCTTTACTTTCAAGAAATAATTCGAAAACGAGAAAAATATGTAACTAGGTCTTGAATTCTAAAAAAATTCTTTTTGATAAACTTAAATAATTTTTTATCGTTGATCTTTCGTAATCGGAGCTTTCCTGTACACTATAATGGTCAAACGATGGAAGAATCTAGAAGCTGGTAATATAGATTTTCAAGAAACTTGTTGCCTATACGATGAAACAATCTAGCTTGGTTCTGAATTCCGGAAAATTCGTTTCAATATGTTAAAACTAACTCTTCATAAAACGTGCTGCTATATAAATCTAAAGCTGCACCAACCACTTTCAGAAAATAAACCTTAGGTATCAATTCAAGTACAATAAAAAGATTTAATGCCTAATCAATATATATAAAGTCAGAAAATAAATAAAATCATGTGTGAATTGGACGCATTTGCAGTGATCGAAAAAGTATATTTACATAATCCTTTAAATGCAAAAGTTTGTTAAATAAAACAATACTATTTTGTAGGCTATTATTTTACCTTCTGATTGTTATTCTTTCCTAATCAGTATGAAGGAAATTTGAATTCGAAAAAATTCACCAGCGGTTATGTATTTTGTATAAGAACATTTTTCGGTGAAACATATCACATTATTCCAGATTGCCTCCGACACATAAACGTGGTGGATATTTGGTTGATATATCCGTCCATAAACGGAAATATATTCGAATCCCTTTATTACGCCCTATATATGATTTATAAAATTGATACATAATAAATAATATTAAAAAAACTTGTAAAAAATTAAAACGTATATCACAAATGAAATTTCACTTCCATCAATTATTGCTCACAGACAGTACTGGAATCGAATAATTTTTAGCGCCACTGATAATGAATGGTAAACGCTATTCACATCTTGTAGTGCACCTAAGTTATATATATTTATGATTTGTAAGATTAATACATAATAAATAATATAAAACATAGTAACATTTTAAAACGTATATCACAAATAAAATTTCACTTCCATCAATTACTGCTCATAGACAGTGCTGTAATCGAATAATTTTGAGTGCCCCTGATAATGAATGGTAAACGCTATTCACATCTTGTAGTGAACCTAAGTTATACATATTTGTTACATATATATACGATTTGTAAAATTCATACGTAATAAATAATATTAAAAAATGGTAACTTTTAAAAAGTATATCACAAATGAAATTTCACTTCCATCAATTATTGCTCATAGACAGTACAGCAATCGAATAATTTTGAGTGCCCCTGATAATGAATGGTAAACGCTATTCACATCTTGTAGTGCACCTAAGTTATATATATTATTTATGATTTGTAAGATTCATACATAATAAATAATATAAAAAATAGTAACATTTTAAAACGTATATCACAAATAAAATTTCACTTCAATCAATTACGGCTCATAGACAGTGCTGTAATCGAATAATTTTGAGTGCCCCTGATAATGAATGCTAAACGCTATTCACATCTTGTAGTGAACCTAAGTTATACATATTTGTTACATATATATACGATTTGTAAAATTCATACGTAATAAATAATATAAAAAAATGGCAACTTTTAAAAAGTATATCACAAATGAAATTTCACTTCCATCAATTATTGCTCATAGACAGTACTGCAATCGAATAATTTTGAGTGCCCCTGATAATGAATGGTAAACGCTATTCACATCTTGTAGTGCACCTAAGTTATATATATTTGTTATATATATTTATGATTTGTAAGATTCATACATAATAAATAATATAAAAAAATAGTAACATTTTAAAACTTATATCACAAATGAATTTTCACTTCCATCATTTATTGCTCATAGACAGTACTGTAATCGAATAATTTTGAGTGCCCCTGATAATGAATGATAAATGCTATTCACATCTTGTAGTGCACCTCAGTTATATACATAGATAACTATACGCTTATAATAGTATAATATCATTAAAGTAGATTCCAAATGATTTTCTGGCATTCACCATAATGTAATAGCATACTTTTGAGTGACCTTGCAGTCAATCTCTGCATACGTTCACATTCTACACCGAGCATTCCATTCAAAATCTTATTCATACGTATCAATTACATAATAATGCGAGTATTTAAACAAGTAAGTGCACTGCCTGGCTGTCAGACGGGCAGACTAACGGACAGGTGGGCGGCAGACTAATGATATAAAGTCACTAAATCTTTTAAACTATGAAAGAATCAAGGAAATGATGAAAATAAACAAAGCATATTAGATGGCATTACAAAAAAGCGATTAATTTGGTATGGTCATATTAAAAGAATGGGTGATGAAAAACTACTGAAAATTGCATTCAATTACAAAAGAAATAAAAAAAGGAAACGAGGAAACGAGCAACACCCATGGATTTAAGTATACATACATGGAAACACCACTACACAAAAGAGCTGGATGGATGATATTGAAAAGGCGTTGAGAGATTGAGGTCTGGAATAGGAATGGACGCTTGACCGGAAGAACTGGGAGATAGACTTTTGTAGATTTTTGATTGGCGGCATCTCATGTCATTAACCGAGTTTATATATATATATATGTGTGTGTGTGTTATGTATTTTAGGAAGTTAACAGCTAATGGGTGTGCTGACAATATTTGGAGCACCGTGCATCTTGAAAAGTGACGATGACTGAGAATTTGCTAATAAAATAATTGAAGAAGTTTGTGGAACATGAAATCTACTTAAAATTTTTCATGAAAAAACAAGACACAGTCGGTCGTAAGGCCTAAAAAGAGGAAACCAAGACACTGAAAAGATTTTAACCACTTGGCTTAAAACTACTAATACAACAATGTGAACAGAATGAATAAAATTCCTTCAATTTACGAAAAATAGAGCACATCAGTCTAGAATAGATCTCAGTCTATATGAAGTTTTATTTGTCTGTAAAGCGAATGGAGGTTTACCAATACAACAGAGTTGTCAGAAGGAATAAAATTCGTTCAATTTATGAAGAACAGAGAACATCAATCTAAAATAGATCTCAGTCCATATGAAGATTCATTTGTCTGTAAAGCGAGTTTAGGTTTAATAACCTATTTGACATTCAATGCTTTGTCAGGAATTACAAGTGAAGAAGATCTTGTTGTATAAGAAATCAGACTATTGATGCTATCCAACTTCAGACAGCAATCTCAATTGAGGATGAGGATATAGGCACTATAATTGATCATGATATGGACGTGGAACTGGATATTTCGAAAGAAGACTTGGAGGGAACTGTTCCACGCTCAGTCTTAAACGGTAATGAAAGTGTTAGTCAGATTGAAGGGAACAACATAATTCTGAAAAGGCAAAGAAAATAAAATGTTTTCGGTGGGGCTGAAATGGAATATTTCGAAGAATAAAAGGAAGAATTTTCTTTTTAACTAAATGAAATCTCGAAAAATAATCAAGAGGCTCGACGCTTTGCTAAATAATCCTTAAATAAGTAAGCGGATTTTTTTTTAAGGAGCTTTCGAAGTTAAAAGTTCCAAGTACAAATGTAGGAGAAACGGTTTGTAAAATAATGCCAAGTGGTAGATATGGGTGTGTCAGATAGCCTAAATATTATAGCTGTTATAAGTTCAAAGCAAAATGAAAAAAATATTTAAACTTAGTACAAAATAGGGCATTTTAACTCAATTGTACACGAAGAACGATTTTACTGTCTGCAAAGAAGATTTAATTTCAGTTAATGGAGTTCTAGTAAATGAAATAAAGTTAAGAGAATGTACTTGTAAGAATTGGAACCTAGGTGATCAAGGATTTTATTATTACAATCGTAAAATCAATTGTACCTGAAGTTGCTGCAGATGTAAAAAATCAAAAACCTTTTGTAACTCCAAATGCCATAATAGTTCTTCCTGCCAGAATAAATAATTTGTTAAAAATGTATTGAAAAATCAAAAGCCATTTGTAATTCCAAATACTGCAATATCCTTTCTGCCAAAAATATTAATTGTGTCGTCTAGTTGCAAAACCAGCCAACTCCTCAAAAATTGAAAATGTGTTTTTTCAGGTTTTACTTCTATATAAAGGTTTCTATCATCTGGAAACGATAAACCATGCAAACATCTGTCAATCCCTGTGTTATATGCGTTTGAAAATCACGATGTGGTGCAAAAACGGCCAAATCCTTCAGTCGGCGAGTTTCAAAACTGGCCATCTTCATGTCCGCTAGCTGACGCTTCTTCTCGACCCCACAATAACTTCTCACTTGTTCATTTGATTAACGTTATCATGTTTTCTCTCGCCTGTGACTGCTCTCCCTTGATGCATACAAATTTTCTAATAATTTAGTTTCGTGTTTTCTCCGACTATGGAAGTGTTTCAGGAAGAAGTGTCTACTAATCAACCAAGGAAGCGGCAAAGTGGATCTACGAAGTGGTAAAGGAGAAAACCCAAAATTCAAAGGTAATGTACACCTTTTGATAACCAGGGGTGATTTATCATTTTTTGACGCCCTAGGCCAAAATACATTTCCGCCCCCTCCCCCCTCAAAAAAATTGAAGTGAATTTTTTTTTGACAAATTTAAGAATTTTTTAATCTATTTAATTAATAATACATTTCAATTTTGCTTTATAAATTTTAGTATTTTGAGGATTGTAGATTGGAAATGAATGGGCTTACACTTAAAATCTGAGCGAATTTTGTGCTGGTGTATCGAGAAGTAGAAAAATTGATTTAAATGTTATTACAAATTCATTTTTTATTTAACACTTTTCGTTAAAATTTTAAATTGTTCTTATTTCATTAAATTTAAAAACTTTAAAGTTCTTAATTTTACGAACCCTACCTAACGTAAGCCCCTCGGCCATAGCCTAAGTTGCCTTATAGGTAATTCACCCTGGGCGTAATATAATACATAATTAATTGATGACATAATAACATCATAGTTAGCATATTTTGATTAATTAATTATCATGATGCCATAATATTTTATTAATCTAATAACTTGCCTACGTTTATTCAATATTCTTTTATCCCTCCAGACCGTGTTTCAGCTCAAATTGAAAGCAGATTGAAGAAAATCGAGTCCCTCATTCAGCCCTCAAAGTATGAAGAAATTTTATCTGAATATGGAACAGTTTTCAAGTCTGGAAGAAGACCAGCAATTTCTTCCCCAAACCACCTGCACTGTGACATTTCAAATTTGCTCCTACGAAAAAAAAAAATCATAACAGAATATAAAAATAAGCTGTTGGTGCAAGGAGAGGTCTTCTACAAATCTGAGGTAGAAGTCAGAAAGTCTGTTGCCAAGACTAAGAGAAGTATTATGAACAGCAAGCTCGAGGACGTGGCTCCGGATATCGGGTGAAGCCTCTAAAACTTCGGGATGTCCAAAACTTACTGACGAAATATTTCGGACCAAATTGAGATTCTGGTGAGCGGTTATTTTTTTTACAAAAATATTTTGGCATCAGCTGCTTAAAAAGCAGAAAGCAAAGGTGATGAAGAAAAAGACGCATGGATGGACCATCATGACGAAATTTGTGAGACTATCGAAAACGATGAGACCACTAAAGTTTGAAATTGTACGCACATGTACACAGTATGATTTTTGTTTAAGTTTTTAAAATTTAATAATTTTATTTAAAATAATATCATGTCATTTAAATCATTTGTTTAGTGACATTTAAATCCGTTTTAACAGCTAGTCAGTTAGTTTTAACTGTTAGTTTTAGCAATCAGTAACTGTGTAAAAGTCGTTTTACGTTAATAACTTCCCTAAAGTTCTTTTTGCTAAATAACATTAAGTTGAACAAAACATTTTTGTGTATTTGCAACCCCTAAAAACCCAATGTCAGATTAAATTTAGCAAAAATTAATTTCTGGTTTAGTGCAAAACCGGCCAACTCCAAAGTAAGTTGCAAAGGCGGCCAAATCCAAAACAAAGACCTAAATAACACTTTCCCTTCATGTGTCCTTGCCACCTTATTTCGTGTTTTCAAATATACTCCCCTAATGACTATAAAACTGAAGAGTTTTGGTTCCAAACTTTATTTGGCTAAGTGTGGTAAAAAATAAGCTTTTTCTCAAAATTTTATTTTTTGGAGGTGGCCGGTTTCGCAACTAGGCAACACAATTGGTTAGAGAAGTAATACTATTGTATTTCTAATGTAATTTGTTTGCAATTTCTTTTTTGTTTTAAAAATTATAATATTGTATTTGGAACCGTCAGTCCATCTTTCATATTCACAAGATTTATTATCTTCCACTCTTTGGTGGCCGTCTAATTTGTCACTTCTGGGAGTGAGGGACATATGACAGACCCTTTTCCTTCTGTTTTCAGTCTATTAGATTGGTGTAAGAATTTCGTCATTCCAACTTATTTTAATATATTTTCTATATGGTAAAAATAATTTAATAGAAGTCTAAATCTAAAACTTACTAGTTATGCTGCATTTTTCCTAATTTCATTTCTAAAAGTATGCACTTTAAAACTGAAATATTTATTCTTTCATTATTTCAGTGCATAAAAAAAATTATCTAATTGATTCAGCATTTATAAACATAAGATTTTTTAGGCATTGGCGTCCTATTAATAGGTCACATTGAGTATTATAGTCTTTTAACAATTATTTGTGTTATTAACTTCATAGAGTTATGATAGTGCATGTTCCAGTAAAGGACACATTCGTTACTAAGCTTAATTAGTCACATTGACCGGACTTCATTGGGAATTATTACTAATAACCGATAAATATGATTAATATGCATTATTTATCAAATTTACCAAAAGACGGGGTTATTATTAATAATAGCAGGTCATTATTAATAATAGCTGAATTTATCAAATTGACCATAACATATAAATATATATGAACGTACTATGAAAAGAAAAGTAATAATATAATTCGTATTACAGTCCTTTTAATCTTCTCCGGTTCGTTTCAGAATAGAAATGGTAACTCTTGATAACAGAAACAATAAAATGATAATGAAACTATTTTCATCTTGTTTAAATTTTTCATAATGTTAAGAGTTTCATAGACAGAAATAATGGATCTCTTATTTTGATGCCGTCATTTTTTTATATATCCACAAAAAACAATTGGTCTCTAATGTCTACCAATAAATTACATTTATAACTAGTTGGATTTGCCAATATCGAAACCTTCTTCTTTCTGCTGCATGTTAATGCTTCAAAATTTCAAATAATAATGCAAAACTTAGATGACAATCTATGTCTATCATGAGGATTCTAAAGAAGCTATTTATGGGAATATGTAAAATAATAAGAAGTTTGGTTAAATTATGTAAATTAGTTCTAGAGATAGAGCTGTTGCTTAAATCGTAAAAAAATGCAGCATTGGAGCGCCACCTGTTAGGGGATTTACACCAAAAACGTATCAGTACCAAATTATATCAAGGATTAACTGAATCTGAATTGTGTGGATTAGTTCTTGAGATAAAATGCAGCATAGCACTGCCACCTATTGGACGATTTACACCAAATCTAATCAGCACCAATTTATATCAGGGACTAATTGGAACTAAAGTTTTATTAAATTCCGCTCATTAGTTTTTGAGATAAAGCGCCTACAAAATTTGAGTCATGTAGACAGACAGACATTTTGTAAAAGCATGTTTTTTGGGTCCTTAGACTCTTAAAACGTGTAAATCCCTTGAAAACTAGAATTCGAAAATTTTCACGCATCCAATATTTTCTTCTTGTAAAGATAGAAGAAAGTAACAATCCGGTAACTGTTTCATATCGACACATATTAACTATTCATTCCGTATTTTCACAAACGATTACATCTGTAAAAATAAGGAAACCATATTTAACCAATGTTCGAAAAGAGCTTTTTCTCATAAACATACGTCTTCGGTAATATAAGTCTTCGGTAAACAAGTTACAGTTATTTTTTTACATACAAAATAAACATCATTGTAAAAAGATGAGTAAAGTTATATGTATAATATAAACTTCTAAAAATCTTCATTATTTTGTTAGCCATATTTTGTAAATAGTATAAAAGGGAATAAAGATTTATTGTGTTTATTTTTTATTCCTTTTTCTGGAGTCCTTAGCTATTATCATTTTCATGATAGGATTAGATATGCCAAAATAATGAAATCATAATAAATTAGAATTAGATAACATCTCTTTTTATTTTTATAAACATACACTTTCAGAATTCGGATAACAAGAAAAGATTATTGCTTGGTATAAGGAATAAACGTACTAGAAAAAAGATAATAATGTAATTTGTTTTAGTATCATAAGAATCTTCTCAGGTTCGTTAGCTATATTTTTATAAACAGAATAAAGAATTTTCTCTGCTTATTTAAACGTGTTAAAATAAAATATTGAATGCTGTGTGAGGAATAATTAGCAGTAAGGACGATTAAACATTTTTGTGTAAACAGACATATATGTACAGAGCGTTAAAACAATGATGGCAGAAAAATCATGCATGAGGCATATGTAATGAAACACGTTCCAACATTAGTAGAGTATTATTCAATAATTCCAATGTATCTAAATAAGAAATTTAACAACTCAGTAAAAATACATTTTCAACAATTGTTGTCCATATCTGGTAATGAGTGCGAACTGTTTAGAGCAGCCCTACATATGATTAATAGAATTTATATACACCACGTAATAAAGAAAAAAATGGATTAGTTTAAAAATGTATGCTATCATGCATTTTTAAAGTAATCGATAAAAAGTGGGAAACTCACTCCCAGCAATTAGCGATTACAGTCATTTATTTTGTGTGTCTATAAAGGTACGATAAATGCTACGCAGTCTATAACGCACAGAAAACATGTTGCAGTGTACCTTTGTGATCTTGCTTAATTTCTATATGTTTGAAGTATCATAACATCGCTATAATGCTCCGCAATTTTTCTCCATAGATCACAATGCAATAGGATTCTCTTATACATCCCTGTAAAAGAAATATACATTTAGAAAAAGGATGCTTTCAAATCTGAGTAAATCTATGTTTTCAATTTGTTATGAAACTTTTCGTTTCAAATATGACGACCCAATGCTTTTAATTCTGAAACACCAGCAAAACTCAGTTTCAAACAAAATTTTCATTCGTTAAACGTAGTACATTTTACCAGGGTAGTTGAATTTATTCATATTGTATCATTTGTTATGATTTCGAACGAAACGCTCCTGACAGTAATAATTTATAACATGAAATGTGGCGAACTACATTTTTATCGTATTCGCGGAAGAACACTTAAAAGCCATCGTAATATAATCATGAAAGCGTAAATTTTATCCTTCAGCCTTCGTAATCGAAGAATGGATGAATTCGTAAAGGAAAAACTTCGCAGGTAGGATTTGACAACCATCAACAATATATAAATACAAGCATCATGAATAATCGTGAATAAACATCATGAATAAAGCGTTATGTGCTCATATTTGAGTATGTTCATGTTTCCAGAAATGAGTATATACATGTTTCAAACTTGAGTAATTATGTTTCGGAGCTATTATGACTATGCGACACACTCAGATTTGAGTATTTTTTACTCAGTTTTGAAAATGTCGTTTTTAGAGTGTACAGGGTGCCAAACTCTCAACGGTGTCAAATGGGTAATTCCAAATCCGTTAGTCATAGCCATATAGTTACAATTACAAAAATGTTTTTAATGAAGTAAAAAATATTTTAAAAGCCGTTTGTATAAATAAAAAATATTTCTTAGAAAGTTACAAAATATAATTTTTTATACGGTTCCTCGGTCCTATAGGTGATATTAAGTAAACATTTACGATTGCTGTAACATATAATTAAAAAAAGCCCCATTCATGTAACACTAAAATTGACCGAGTTATGAAATTTTGAATTGCATGAGTTATACCAGTTTTCAGCATCTGAACACATATCAGTTGGGCCACGTTTCGGAGGATAGTACGCAAAGGTCTTAAAGTATTAGAAGGATTTATTTCGCGTGTGCATTTCTGCATTGTAGCCAAAGGGAGTTTTTTGATAACTTTAATTTTTATTAATTACGGTTTAGATTAGATGATCTAATAGTATTTTTAAATATGTATTATTTTGTAAAAAAATGAGACTGTTGATTTTCATCCTTTCACTTATTAAAAATTCTGTTATTTTTTAACTTATATTTTTAGTAAAAGTTATACATTTTTCTTTAATGTGTCAGAATGAAAAGAGATTTCTAATTTAGATTGTAATGTTAATTTTACTCTCAACTATTATTTATTTTTTTATATCCAAAGGTTATTTATATTTCTAGTAAATTTGTGAATGACACCTATTCAGCAGCAAAAAGGTACTTCAAACTTAAAGAGCTAGTACTCGGACGATTTTAGTCGTAGAAGAATGGGGCTTTTATTTTGTCTTACTTCTTACTGTAATAGGATAATTTTATAAATAAAAGAAAAACTTATTTATAGATTATTAACACGGAATTCTATGCGATACGGCTATATTATTGAGTAAATGCAGCATAATAAAAAACTTAGGAATAAAATTTAGTGTTAGTGTAAAAATATTTGAGTAAAAATTTTATAAAAATTATTATTGAATTTTATCTAAGTTAAAATGTTTCTGGCACGTTAGAATGCTGGAGCAAAATAATTTTGAAATTTTTGGCACGCATGCTAAAAAAGATCCGCCATCCCTGCCGTATAGGAAGGTATAAAATAATTTTCAAAGTCAACCCCCCCCCCCCCCCCGAATTATATTGTATTGTTTGTTCAATACAAAGGATAAACACTTTTTTTTAAGTGATGGACCAAAGTAACCCCCCAAGCACCAGAGAAGCCAAGGTCTACGGTATATTTTGTTCTCAAACGGGGACTCTATATGCATATTTAAATAAATTGTGTTTATAAAAAAGATAAATGACGTTTCAAACAAATTTTTTTTTAAGATTGCATTTTCTCAGCAGCAGCAAAGAATTGCAGCAACAAACTTCGCTGACAATAGACCGATGTCATATAAGGAAGAACAAGATTATTTACTCAAACAAGCGATTATAATGGTTTAAGAAAAAACATGTTAAAAATTCAATTTCTTAAACATTAATTTCAAAACCTTAAATTAGCGAAATAGCTTCAATTCATCACGTAATTTACACAAAAAATTACATTAATAAAGCAAAGTTAATAAAAGAAATCTTTATTTGAACAACAAAACTAATAGGCTTCACATTTGCATCTTATATTCGTAAAAGATGCATAAGATATTGAATTAAATTCACCTTAATAAAAGGTTCTGTTATGAAAGAAAACAAATGTGGAATTTAAGATTCAACAATAAGTTCAAAAAGATTAAAAGAAATAAATTTAAAATAACTTTTGATCAAAGTATCTTTTCATTTGAATTAAAGCACATTAAAAACGGATATCAGAAAAGAATGAGGAAACTGTACTTTGTGATATCATTCAATACATATCCATTTATTTATTTATGATTAAAACATATTTTGAATCTCGCAAAATGAAGTTCCATGTATTATGTGCTAATAAATGTATTATGTACAAATGGGGAATTACACTTTACATAGCTGTTCAGCTAAATAAAATGTAAATCTATAAATGACAGCTACATTTTAATTAAAAAAGAAGCAGCTACTGAAGAAATTTGAAATGAAACTAGTTTTTAAAGTATGGTAACTCCGGAAGAGTCGCCGCATACGGGATAGATGCCGCACCCCTTGTATTTCTTGTAATTATCGATAGATGGTCGTCAAACGCACAGTATAGGTGCGCAATGAGATTATTTTAAGCAGTGTATAGCGTGAATCCCATTCCGATGTTTATTTATAGACGTACAATCCGTAATTTGACGTAAGTGCATGATTTGACTGTCCAAACTTTTAAACACGTTATGTTTAAATACTTTTCATACTCTAATTACTAAATGCATGTATGATTTCGAAGTCTAAACTAAGTGTAGTGTTTGTATAGAGTACTGTGTGTATGGTTACGCCATTCCCCTTAGCGATTGCAGGTAACTGCGATGGCCGATGTCTGCACCATGCAAAATGGCATACATGCCTCACTGCTATTCCGGTATACATGCCGCAGTTTCTTTTGTACGGGATGATTAAGTGTTATTAACTTTTCCTGTTCTTTTTGTACAGACTAACCATGTTATGCATGTTATCAAGTTTACTAAAGCCAAAGGTGAAAAGGGGGAAAATAAAAAGTAAGAAGAGCAAGAAAGATGCAAGTCAAGATGTTAATAACGAAAAATTGGATTACGCGTAACGCAGACGTTCTTTGTAAACTACTCCAAAAAAGAGGAAGTGCAATTGGCTTCGTTGCATCATCTGTTTAAATGTAGTTAAATAAAGACTGTACTCTTTCGACACCTTTTCTGTAGATTGCAGTCGAAAAAACATGTCTCTTAACCCATTCGGGACCATAGGTGCATATAAGCACCTTCATAAAGAGCTTACAAAATTTATTTCTGGCACTAGTAAAAAAGATGCGTAATATTTGCTTTGTTTAATTAGAGCATTTTCATGATTATTTAAGTAAAGGTTACTTCTTTTAAAAAAGCGGTACCAACCGAGTAAAATTTGTGTAAAAGCCACCAGTCCCGAAAAGGTTAACAAATAAATTATGTAAGCACAATTTTACTTTTTTTCTTTTCCCTTTCTAATACATTGATGTTACGTTGTTGCTGAAATAATAATTAAAATTTAATGTAAAAAAATAAGACAATAATTTTAATAGTGAAAGTAGGCAACAACTATCAATTTGAATCTACTAATACATTTTATTGACCCATTTAGTTTCATTTGGTTATTACATTGTTAATTAAAGTCCAGATATGAATATTTTTTTAAATTATTTTTATTTATAATTTCATTTTGTTCTTATTACAAGCGCCGCATAACTACCGCAAAAGTGCGGCGTCTCAGCCTGAAAGTACGGGTGACGCGCCGCAGTGTAATGTTTTAGAAAAAAATTGTTAAAAAATATTAAAATTTGTTTTGAATTTTTTTGTCGCAGTACACACGTTGTATATTTAACATTAAATAGCGCAACATGATTTTTTTCATTTTATATCCACCATGGGATTTTATACAGAAATAAAAAAAAAAAAATGTGCGGCATAAATCCCGAAATTACCCTACACTAAATTTGTAATTCCTAAATTAGGCTTTAATTTTGTTTTAGGACGTTGCATATAAATCAAGCTTGAACAAGATATATATTACGATAAAAAATGTGAAATTATTTTTAAGAAAGTCCATTTAAGGTAAATTAAAATATAAAAAGAAAATTAAAACGATTGACAATACTTTTCATTTTATATCTTGAAAAGTGACATTACATAAATAGAAACTCAAAGGTATTAATAGATGCATATTTCTTCTTTCATGTAACATTTTTCACATGATCAAAAACATAATTTTATTGAGATACCATTGTCAAACGAGTTGCATTTGAATGTACACTTTTTTCCTTGTTAAACGATATAAAATTTGGAATTATACGATGTTTAGAAATGATATAAATTTAAAAAATCAAAAAACCCGATTGCGTAAAAAGTGAACTAATTAATTATTTCTCCTCAATGTTAAACTATTTTTTATATTACTTACACTTTTTTTGTTCTACTTGTAATGATGGCTTTTAAGATGTATTTAATTGTTAGATCCTATCTATAAACACTGTTTTAATGAGGCCTGTAGATGTCTCTGATGGTTAGAATTGAAGTAAAGCTAGAGATCCTACCTACACAACTTCCAGGTTGTGTAATATTTAAACTGAGCTTCAGACTGTAAAATAGTCAATGAAACATCCACTTCATTTTGAAAGAACTATCCAGTGATATGCCACTCAATAGGGTGCGTAAAAATTTTTCTTCGTGTGTAGTGCCATTTTGTATTTTACGGCCGCAATTTTAAATTTATGAAAACCTAGCCTAAAACCATCGGACGGTTAAGACAAGGTAGATTAAAATCCACTTATTTAATATATACTGTATATGTACAATGTAATGTACATACAGGGCACTGTATATGTACATTACATTGTACATGTAGTAAAAAATTAATATAAACATTACATTTAAAAAAAGGATCTGATATCATGTTGCTTCCACGATTCGAATTTCTTTTTCAAAAACTCGTTACGGATTGCACACAGATTTATGTTTTCAGCAGAGTTGTAGCTTTTGTTCGATTACGCAAATTTCGTGAATGTATCTAATGCATCGGAAGCCTGTTTCTAAGAGACTTTTGATTCATCTGCCACAGCTCCTTCTTCGTCCGATTTCACCTCTTGAATCTGGGTTTCTCGCGGGTGCTCTTATCCTAGTGATCCCAATCAACAGTGGTCGTAGGAAAAAAAAAAAAAAAACACGCGGGGTCGCGTGCCAGATTATAGAATGTGCCGAACCATAGAATGCCAGATGAAAGAGCTTCTACTGTACATATTTAATGAGAAATAAACTTTTGAGAATAACAGTTTGAAGCATCCATTTTTTAAAATTAAGGTAGTGCTTTATTTTATCTAATTGTAATGAAACCCTCCTATATTTTTTCTTAAAGTTATACTTGTATAAATTAGCTAAAATATGTGCATGATACAGTATTACCATGATTTCTACTTTCTAGTTATTTAATTTAATTGGTGGGTGTCCGTTATTGGTTCCAAAATCTCCATTTCACCGGTCTTCGACATAGGTGTTGATTATTGGTAATATTAAAGAAATTTAAAATCTATCAGTTGAACTGTTTAAAAAAACTTAAAAATAAATTAAATTTATCTTGTGGTCAGCATCATTAGAACTTAGGTGTTTCTACCAGAACCTGACACCATTTTCCAGTTATTGGATATCTACATTACTGATAATTTAAAACGCGAAAAAAGGGTCACATGCATCGGTAGTATGATATCATTTAAAATAATTTGTAAGTATTTTGTTTTTATAATAAATATTAAAATATTTTTAAAGAATAAATTCTTGGAAATATAAAATAATTTCATTTTGTAATCTTTGCAAGTAAAGTGTCAAACACTCGTTCACTTTGTGTCAGTTACTTCTTTTTAAAAATAGGTTTGTGAGTGTTATTGGAGTTATTGAACATATTTATGAAAAATAAATAAATTTTAACAGTACAATGTATAATTTTTGATAATTTTGCTAACCGTAATTTTCTCATGTATCTCTACTATCCTTCCAAAGAGAGAAATAAGTATAAAATTGCTTTAAAATTTTGTAATACCGATTTCAACAAGAAAGAATCTTTAAGATGTCAGTTAATGACGGTTTGACACCGTTTGTATATTTTATATTTTTTCATTAATTCATTGTATTATGCATAATTAAATCTTCTTGATCTATATCTAGTAATCTACTCTTTTAGAATATTTATCCTTTTTTACATTTTCCTAACAGGAACTAATATTCAGACAATGATGCAGTGATGACAAGGCAATGTTGGCGTAAATTTACATTTTATTTGAAAAAATTTCAAATTTAAAGGCCTTAGAATTGTTTTTATTGTTTTTACAAACGGTAAGTACTTCTTACGAATATTGGCAAAATACCAACACTTAAATATTGGGATAGTGCTTAACGCCAACAAATAAAATACTGAGCAAGAATACAGAGATCCAAATCGTCTATGCAAAATAATTAATACATAGATTTCGTGATAATAACATAAAAAGTTTGTCTTTACAATTAATTATTGGCATTAACAATAATTATTTATTTTGTAACCAACTGACTAATGTCATTATTTTTTTTTTTTTGGAAGATCGCTTCAATGAAATTCAATTTTATCCTGCATTATCGGGAAATGCTACCAAATAAGGATAATTATACAAATTGTTATAGAATGTTAATAAAAAAATGCATTATTTTTGCTTTTATGTAAATTTAATAATATCCTTTTTTGATTGTATATTTCCTGTTGCTGGAAAATATATATATGTTACATTATTGGATCTAATTCCGCGATTTCCCTAACTTAATCTAAATTACTTCTCTATAGTCACTAAATCCTTATTCTTAAATAATCTCCATATTTAATTCTGTTACATGCCCTTTAATTTAATGTCTCACATGTTTAATTTACTTAAATATTACGTTTTATTATTCTTAAATTAGATGTTCCATTTCTGATCTTTTTCCTTTTAATGTTCTTTTAGCAACAATTTTATTTTCCCTTCCGAGAATTTTACTTTCCCGCACATATTCCGAGGTTTTCCTTTTGGTGAGGTACCCTTTTCGCAACTGAAAGGGAAGAAAATATGGGGAATCTTAGGGAAAATCTTTAAGATACTGATAACAAACTTTGAGAGGCACCCATTTTGATGCTATAGAGTAGAACTCTTTTCTGCTCCTTGAGATCGGTTATCGGTTTATCTGTAGTAGAGCGTGGAGCATTTTACAACACAACTAATTGGTATCTGAGATCAGTTTACGATAAGGATCTGAGGGGAGAGAAGGGGAAGGGATAGGCAGGGGAACAATAGGGAGTGAAGTGGGGTTGAAATATAGCGATTAATGCTTATTATGATTTTTTTTTTTAAATCTTTTACAAATTTAGGGTTTTTCTAACAGTTTTTCTATTCAGACGTTTTGAATTAAACTTGTCGGGTGAGAGAAAGGTTTGTTTCTTTTGTTTAATAAAGTGTCAGAAAGTTTCGTGTTCTTGAGCGGAGAAAAATACATTTCTCAGGACAGCCTTAAAGGACTGTTCACAAAACTTTTCACCTTAGAGCCTTATTTAGCTGTGAATAAATATATTTAATATAAAGGACTTTGCTAAAATTGTGTAAACAAGACAACTGGATATAACAATATAAGCTCAATTCCTTTTAAAAATTGAAATAAATAAATGAAAAAAGTAATAACATATCTTGCAATGCATGTTAAAAATGTACCAATCTAAACGTTAAATTGTGTTATTTTACAGGGGGGGCGCCAATCCAGTGTTATAATGTGTGCAGCGAACACAGGCGTCAGGATAGAGGTCTGAAGAGGGCGGAAATACCGCGCCCGGGCCGGTCTCGACTCATTGAAAAAAGTTCAGCCCGGCCCAGTATAAAAGTTAAAAGTCGGGACGAACTTTTAACTGTTATAAGCCTAGTCCGGTTTAAAAAGTGTTTTTAAAGCCCGGCCCAGTATAAAAGTTAAAGACTTGACCACAGCCGAACCCGACAAATACAAAAAAATATTAATGGCACGGACTGATAAAAAAAGCTAAAAGTTCGGTAAGCCAATTAATTACTTTGTGCGAGTTTTAAATATATAAGCTTTTATTTTCCTCTTTTTACAATGTTCAAACCCACAAATACGTTTGAGCGTTTCAACGTTGTAAAAAAAAAATGTAGCTTATATCTAAAACTTTGGCCCGAATCCTGTCCGGCAGGAAAAACGTTAAAATCTCGGCCCGAACCTGGCCCGACTGAATTTCTACAATAAATCTGGATTTTCCCGTCGATATGGTTAAAAATTGTTTCGTACGAGACTTTCACAACAAAAATATTTATTTTAGCTCGTTTAGTGTGGTTTAAAAAAATTAATTGATTTTTGCAAATTTTCCTTCAAAAATAGCATTTTTCCTTGAATAGATCATTTTTTCTTTCTAAAACCATTTAATAATATGTCAGTGAGATTTTATAAAATAAATTTTAAAAATGTTCAAAGAATATACAGTCCTTAAACGTTAATACTTGAAAAATTATACAATATTATGTCCAAATGAAACGGTGCTGGTCATTTAAAAGATGACAAAAATTATCCAAGATAAGAAATTAATTGTTTTTTATAGATTTGGAATAAATGGTGGATTTCCCTTATGATTTATTAATCTAAACTTTGTCAGTATGATTTCTGTATGGGAAATGAACCAATATTAATTCATTTTCATAACCACCACTACATTTTGCTTCTTATTTTTTTTATACTCTTCAATTATATTTCTTAATTCTAAGATATATTGATGTATCTATAAAGATTTAGATTTTGGCTTTAAAGGTGTTCCCAAATCCAAAAGGGCGACTTTCTGACATAAGTTTTAATTTATTTTTGCTCAGAAATCCATGAAATTAGCTGGTGTTGTTGTTCAGAAACTAGGTCATCCAGCTGTTTTTCCGTTTTTTTTTGCAAAAGCTCTAGATTTTTCAGAAAAGAGTCAAAGTGAACGTTTTGAACAGAGTTTCCGCGCGAACGGAGAAAAAGCAGTCAAGAGAGGGCGGAAAACGGGTTTGTCACGTGATCAAAATTGCTTATAACTCAATAGGTAATTGATTGATGAAAAAAAATAAAAAAAAACAGTTCCATTCCAAATCGCTTCCATGGCCAGGCTTTCTAATTTTATACCTTTCCGTTCAAAAATGAGTTTGTAAACGTGTCAAAACGTTTTGCGCTTGTTGAGCAGAGCAGTTAAGAACAGCCTTAAGGAAAAATTTTGAAGCAAAAGAATGATTTGTGTTCTATGGTAAATAAGCGTGTTATTTGTTAAAACATAATGTATGAAGAATGAGATATCGTATTATTTTGAAAAAAAAAAAACTTAATTTATTTAAATTTTACAAAAAAATAATAATCTGATTTATTTTATGCTATCTCTAGCGTTTAAGACAAATCCATCCTAGATGATGCAATTGTCTTGGTGCCACTGTATGTTCAAATTCGCATTTGCTGAGACCTATTCATGAAATTCTGAAGAGCTTCCAACTCTAGTCTATGTTTACATTCAACTTTTATTAAAGTGTATGGAATACTCAGAGATAAAATATATATATATATAAATTTTTTGTAACTGGGTATAAAACAGCCAAGTTCAACGCATTATTAATAGACTCATAATGATACCAATGTAAATAAATGCATTTTAACTAAACTTTAAGATGTTCATTCTTTATATATACATTTGACATTATACATCATTAGGCCTTCCTTAATGCGAACTGTCATAATTCGAAATCTTAGTTCATTTGAACTTGAGTTTATTCTTTTGAAAATTTAAAACAATATTAAAAACTCATGTAATTAAAGTTTTCGAAAATATTGAGTTCCTATATATCTCATGCATTTATTATACGGCTTTACGATATGAAGCGAAATTTTGTAGAGACAGACGTCAGAAGAGTGTAGTTTCATGATATTTATTTTCAGTCGTTTTCGAGAAAATTACGTCTATACATAGAATTTTATTAGGTTCGTAACTAGTAAATAACAGCAAAGGGGAGGAATGGATGGAAGAAGAAGCACAAGAAAATTTAAGAATGAAATAAATTAATTATTTTCTTAAGTATGTAAAAGCACACAAAATATATTTTTTAACCGTATAAAAGACTCTACTCTTTAACCCTTTCAGGGCAAAGTACGGCTGTTTCTAAAATGTTGAAATGATTGAATGACAACAAGAATTTACGAAGAAATTTATTTGAAAATAAGTAAAAGCTTTCCTTCCCGTACATTATAAATGAAAAATTTTATTTAAAAATGCTGGTGCTATTTTGGCATTTGGGAATAGGCATAAAAATGTACCACCGCCCTTCAAGACAGACGTATATAGACTTATCATTGTTGAGATGGCTGAGATATAGAAAATGTTTCTAAGCTGGAATCGCAAAAAAAAAGGGAAAAATTTCGTTTTAAACGGGTTTTTAGCATAACAGGTAAAGCATCTATCATACAATGAAACCTGCTAAGATGGAATCGCATGAGACCGGGAACTGTCGTTTTAGGCAAGTTTCTATCTTAACAAGTATAATTCCATGATTACACCGCATTTTTTAAAACGGAATTTTGAAAATTATATTCTAAAATGTATCTCAATAAATAGTAAATGAAATCGACGTAAACAGCAAATTTAAAATTATTTAAGGCTGTTCTCAAATCCATGTGGTCAACTTTCTGACATAAGTTTTAATTCATTTTTGTTCGGAAACGCATGAAACTAGAAGGTGATGTTATTCAGAAACTATGTCATCGAACTGTTTTTCCGTTTTCTTGTAAACGCAATAGATCTTTCAAAAATACTGTCAAAATTGGCATTTTGAACCGAACTTCCGAACGAAAGAAGAAAATCTAGTCAGTAAGGGGAGCAAAATGCCGTGTCACGTGATCAAAATCGCTTCTAACTTAATAGGTAATTGATTGATCAAAAAATGGAAAATACAGTTCGATTCCAAATCGCTTCCATGGTCAGGTTTTCCAATTTTATATCTTTCCGTCAAAAAATGAATATGTAAATATGTCAAAACGTTCTCACTATAAGCCTCCCTCCCCACACCTCATTCAACACATTCGCGGGCTTATTTTGGAGCATACGTGCATGGCATTTACAATACTTAGAGTATTGAACAGCATTTTACATTTTCTTATAAATGGGATACATTTGGAATTGCAGTTCCCTGTTGATGACTTTTCTGAGACTGCCACGTGCCAAAAATTTGGTTAAACTGCCCAATATGACAGATTTTTTTTTTTTTTTTTTTTTTTAATCGGAAATTGTGGTTGATAAGAAACTTTTTGTATATTGGGGATTCGGAATCACTCAATTAGATTTATGTTGTATTTTAAATGTAAATAAATCTTATTTCTGATGAAAAAGTTACACAACCTTTTTAATATTTTGTAATGCTATCGAAATAAAATACACATCACACTGCTGTAACGATCTAAGTAAGAAATCTATAACGTACCAAGTATTTAAATAAATTTTTAAAAAAGGTTCCATGCTTTGCAGTTCATATACTGACAAGATATCTCAATCAATACATTACCTTAAATCACAGAGTTTCAAGTGATAAATTAATGTTTTTTAAAATAATTAAAATTAATAATGCCTTTTTAGTCACTACATATCATATTTTACACAATAAAACGCGGTACAAAGAGAGTCTGTGTATAACGGAAACTTGACTTAAATGGTAAATTTCGTGGTCTCTGCAAAATAACATAAATTACGTATAAAACGGAATATTTTCCCACTTCCTTTTGAATTTAAACTTAGCCGGTTTCCTTATATTTCGCTAAACTTTTGTAATTAAAAATTTTAATGCTATTATTGCATAACAAATTTCGGAGGTGGCTGCAGCCCCATCAATCCACTCACTGGATACGCCACTGTATCAAGACAAATACATTGTTTTCTTTTGTCTCAATATTATTAGTTTGAAATATGCGTTATATTTTCACGATTTTCTTTACAATGCAAGTTATCAATAATTCTGATTTTGGATAACTATAACATTTTACGCGACTCCATGGAATTCAAATTAAAATTTATTTTCTAAAGTTGTATGAAAAAATTAAATTTCACTTCAAAATATCTAGACAAATTAATTTATATTTTTCTTAATATTTCTTCATTTTCTTGTAATATCTTAAATTCAATCATAAATTTTATCTAAGACAGTAAATTGTATAAAAAAATTTCATTGTAATTTGTTTTTACTTTAAAATCTGCTAAAACAATTATATAATTTCAGTTATGTCTCTATCTGTCAAGCTTTCCCGCGCGTTCTCATTGATATGCTTCGACTGCAATGAATTTTGTATATTTTTTAAAGATTTAGTATAATATAGTTTCTATTGAAAATAACTGAAATACACAAAAGAATTCGTATACATTACAATCTACGTTTGGTAATTGTTTGAAGCACATCTTTATTTTCCGTTTATTACTTTTTTTAGAGTACTACTGAAAATGGCATGCAACACATTTACAATCCATTTGCAGGGACACAAGAAATGCAAAATGTTTGGATTATAAGCCATACAATTTTTGAAATTTTTTTAATTATTTTTTTCCACTATCAAGCAGGACGGTCGTTCTGCCAAACCAAGCTGAAAAAAAATGCTAACCCCGCCAAACAAACAAAAGCCAAGAATAAAACGGCAAGACACCGTAACTGCTTATTCTACTGAAGACAACTTATCCATGTTAAATCGACCAAACATGCCAGCGTAAAATTCCCCATATCAATAGAACCAATCATCGAAGAAAAATAAAACCAAAACCAGAAGGACCTAATGAAAAAGATCTTCAATTTGAGACCAAATGCATCATCATAAGTTAATTATAAACAGGTATATAGATTTTTTAATATATCGTCGAGATACTGAAATTCACCGATTTTTTTTCTTCGTCACACCTTATGTTTAAATCGAGGTAGAGACTTAAATAATGGACAGAAAAAAGTAAGGATTGCATTTTTGGACAGATATTTACTTAATCTACGTGCTTTTATAAAATTCAGCTTTAAAAATACAAATTTTCTATTCTTAATTAGCGAAAAACTGTTAATTAATTCTAAAGTTTACAAATTATGCCAAACAGCGATAAACCCGCCAAAACATTTTAGAAGTCTTATACTATTCTTTTATATTATCCTTTGCATTGATTTCATCGAAGAAAACTATGGCCGAGATCCAGATAGACTTTTCGCTGTTAGCGAAATGAGTTTGACCAATCAGAAGCCAGCATGTTTGAGAATTTTTGCTGTTTCTGGATCCCAGCCTATGTCATAAAAGTTTTGAGTCATTTTCTTAGTGCCATGGATGAAGTGCAATGTTTGTAGAAATGTTGGCTGGGATCCAGATAGATTTTTCGCTGTTAGCGAAACGAGATTCACCAATCAATAGCCTGCATTTTTGCAAACAGCGAAAAGTTCGCAAAAATGCAGACTTCTGATTGATGAATCTCGTTTCGCTAACAGCGAAAAATCTATCTAGATTGCGGCTATAGCGAATAGAATTCATAGTGTGGAAATCAGCTATCTCTGTAATACTTAAAAAGCGCTAAAATATTGTATCCCTTAAATATGCAACGATGCTGCTGCAATATACGATCGCAGCTACATCTGCAGGATATTTTCTACAACTGCAAGGTATTGCTAGTCTATGCAATGTAATACTAGTAATACGAAAATCCCGCAGATGTCGCTGCGATCGAAACTTGGAATTTTAGCAGTATCGTCGCACATTTAACGGATAAAAATTTTTAGCACTGTTTGGATAGCATAATTCCACACTAGGTATTCTAGACGCTGTACCTCTGCAACAGCGCCTAGAAGATACAGTGTGGAAAACGGCTACAAAATATTGCTAAAAAATTGGATCCCATAAATGTACAACAATGCTGAATAACAAGATGTTGATCGTAGCGCCATCGTAGTGATTTAAAAACGATAGTCATTCTAAAAGAGACTCTTTAACCTATTTCACGTCATTCCTTAACTAAATTAGCTTATAACAGACTAAAATATCTTATATTTATAGTTTCCGATATTTAACATTCTATAATTTTTAAAAAAACACAGGGTTTATATTGAAAAGAGTTACGAGATGACGCTCGTATCATCATATTGCCGCTGAGCATTGTTGGAGATTTATGGGATACAAGTTTTTAGCACTTTTTAAAGCATTATAAGAATAGCCGTTTTCCACACTGTATCTTCTAGGCGCTGTAGCTATATCTGTAATAGTTAAAGCGCTAAAATATTGTATCCCTTAAATGTGCAACGATGCTGCTGCAATATACAGATCGCAGTGACATCTGCAGGATATTTTCTACAACTGCAAGGTACTGCTAGTCTATACAATGTAATACTAGTAATACGAAAATCCCGCAGATGTCGCTGCGATCGAAACTTGGAATTTTTTGCAGTATCGTCACACATTTAAGGGATAAAATTTTTTAGCACTGGTTTGGATAGAATTTTTCCACACTAGGTATTCTAGACGCTGTAACCGCAATAGCCTGTCTTTTTCGTTTGCCTCGGAGTAGATACGAGGCTAACGAGAAAGACAGGCTACCGCGGTGGGTCCGATTCTTCGTTTTTTAAAGACCGCTGGAGTCACGTGATGCTCTTTTCGCACACTTTTATTGGTGCATTCGAGAATCACGTCACTCCAGCGGTCTGTAAAAAAAGAAGAATCGGACCCACTGCGGTAGCCTGTCTTTTTCGTTAGCCTCGGAGTAGATATAGATGACGTCATTTGAAGCTGTTCCTGAACTGTGGCCAGCTCATCACGTCACACGGAGTTGATTATCTGTACACGGCAATGAACACAAAAAAATCGGCGCGCCGCTTTGTACTAATCATCGTGTAAAGATGATCCAACTCCGTGTGACTTTTAAACGTCATGAACTGGCCTATAATGTCATTGGTCACTCTAACACCCTCCCTCCTGCGTCCGCAATATGTAGCGGCATCTTGCACTGGAGACTGCTAAATGGGCTGCTATCGGTCAAAATCAAGAGAGAAAAGGGCAGAAGAGCGGGAAAGAACTCTTTTTTTTTGGTATCTAGTTTTTCACACGGGAAGATTGACATGTCTGTTCCTCTCCTTTCATAGCTTCATGGTGGTGAAATAAGCCAACGCCCCCTAGATATTTGAGAATGTCTTGACGCGCGTCACAAAAACATCATAAAAAGTAGGCAAAGCAAAGAAACAAAATCATTCATTGGCTCGTGGATATGAACGAGCCAATGAATGATTTTCTTCTGCTGCTTTGTGTGACGTTTTCCTGACGCGTGTCAAGGCTTTCTCGAATATTTAAAGGGCGTTGAATAGGTCGGGATCAAGATAGATTTTTCGCTATTAGCGAGATGAGATTGATCAACCAGAAGACTGCATTTTTGCGAACTTTTTGATGTTTGCAGTAAACACCGAAAAGCCTGCAAGGATGGAGACTACTGATTAGTCAATCTAATTTTACAAACAGAGAAAACTTTATCTGCATCCCGGACATTAACTTTGGTTGGTTAAGACGATTTTGAATAAAATAGCCAATGTTTGTTAACTTTTCTGGTTAGCTTAATCGAAATTTTCCACGTCTATTACTGAAAACTGAGTTACTGTACTTTGTACAAAAACTTGAATATGAGTACTCGATTTGTACATATGTCACCACTCGTACATATAAATGTTCTCTGTTATGAGCATGATTCTAAGCGCAGCTGGTTAAATTTGAGTATCTGATTATTAGAGAAAGCAATAGTGGCCCACCGTGGCTGAGTGGATAAGACACCATGCCGCTAATCAATTGAGAGCGTAGGTGGGGGCGGGTTCGAATCCCGCCGTGATCCCCACGTGATCTGATATATGTGTTCAATAAAACAAACAAACAAACAAACAAGAAATAGTGAAAGGTACAGTTGCCATGGAAACAACGACTTCTTTGATTCGTATAGAAAATTAATGAATAGTTGTAAATGACTTAAGTTTAAATAGTTAATAAGTTTAAGTATGGATAAACAGATTTGAGTAAAATTACATATTTATTGTTTCTTCTCTATAACACGATCTAGATGGAGATGAAGTTATATGTACAGTTTATATCTTTAAATTTTTTTAATCAAAAATGTTTCATAATCATGTCTAGAATTGCTAGATTTACAGATCTTGAAATAGATCTTCGATTCTTTAGATGTCTGCGGAGCTTCATTCGCGGATTATCCGTAGGTATTTGTAAAGGTAAATTTATTTTACAAAACCGTCAGCAAGAAAAAGTTAGAACAAACAATTAACTGACAGACTAACTGTATATATATATATATATTATTTCGACTCTATCTGTTTTTACTAAATTTTCATCCTTCATAGAAAATTTTAAGGAGATATAAATTGAGAAAGACTGATACTTTGAAAGAAGAAATTGACTTTCCTTACTTTTAAATTATTAATTACTCTAAAAAATGAATGATAAGTAAACAAAATGTATACTGTGGTGTTTGTTCCCTGCTTATAAAGGCTATACAAGGACTAATTTTAGCGAGTAGAATTATTGTAATTATATATAATCTGTTTTTGTTTTTTTAAAAGAACTGATATCTACTAAAAAACAACTTTTCAAAAGTAAAAAAAAAAAAAAAAAAAAAAAAAAAGAAAAAAAAAAGAAAAGAAAAAAGGTGAGAGTTGTGACTAAAAAATAGTGTGATATCGAATTTCCTAGCTTATATTATGGTACTTATTTAACATTTTTTATTTAAAATTTACCATATGTAAGTCGAGTACCTAAGTATGAGTTGATAGAAAGCCTTTTCTTCTTTACTAAATACATCATAACGTGTTTCTGAAAATTAATTTTTTTAAAATTATGCATGATGGGCTTGGCGGCCATCTTTCCATATTTTACACAAATTTCTAAGCAGACAAGCTCGTAATATGTTTGCATTACTAAGAATTTTGAACTTCTAGTTTTAACTACAGACAGATAAATTAAGAAAGTCTTTTATATTGAAAAAACAAATTGATTTTTACTGCTTTAATTAATTAACCCCTCCGAAAAAAAGAATCATAAGATGAAACCTGAAGTTACTTCAGCTTTATTTTAAGACACAAATTTCTAGGCACTCATTTCCATAAATTAAAAGCATAAAATGTTTGCTTTAGCAACAATTTCGAACTTCCGATCTTAACAACGCACTTGTGTGCTTAAAAATTTGTGTAAAGTATGAAAAGATGGCCGCCAAGCCCATCATGCATAATTTAAAAAAAAATTAATTTTCAGAAACACGTTATGATGCATTTAGTAAAGGAGAAAAAGCTTTCTATCAACGCATACTTGGGTACTCGACTTACATATGGTAAATTTTTAATAAAAAATGTTAAATAAGTACCATAATATAAGCTTGGAAATTTGATATAACACTATTTTTTAGCCACAACTTTCACTTTTTTTTTTTTTTTTTTTTTTTTTTTTTTTTTTTTTTTAATTTTGAAAAGTTTTTTTTAGTAGATTATAATAGACGGCATCGATTTTGTAAGTAGAATTTTATGATATCTACAATTTTGTCTTATCAATAATAAATAAATGTCATTCTGGTACACTTTATCACATTATCTGTTAAGCTTTTATAAAGAAACACATAGATCAGAAATTGGTACGGATATATTGAATTAGGAAAATATGTTGGGCAACTAAAGGTCGACAGGAACTTTCACAATTATTTGTGATTTGAGACTTTTGTTGTCAAATACTTATTTTGAAAGCGGCAATTTTTTTTCTTTTTTACGATCCATAGGAGTCGAATCATTCCAAATTATTGCTGATAATGTTACTGCTAATTGTTGTTGTTCAACAAATTTATTATTTAAACAATTCTGATTTCATTTATATCCAATGATTTGTATAAAGTAATTTTTTGGAGAAGTAAGGAGGTACAATAAAGAGCTAAACGACTTTTGCACAAAGGCTCTCAACATTGCTACCGCGCCTGTACACACAAGGATGATTTAAACATTGAATGCATAAATTAAAAAAAGATTTATCCCTTAAAGTTTTAAATGGAATTTGTCGACATTTTTCTAAATATATTTATGCATCTACTTGGGAACATTTAAATATATGTAAGGTTTATGTAGAAGAATGAAAATATAGATGCAATATGCATGGCTGCCAACGTCCCTGTTTCTTACCAAATTAAATAAACATATTTTCAACCAGAAAATTTAAGGAATAAAAAAGATTTTTATTTTTAATTACAGATTCTTGTTTTATTTCAATCATTACCGGAAATTTTTTGTCGAAAATAGGTTATTTGATTTTTAAATTATCGAAAGGATGGACAGTTATGCATGTACAATATAAAACCACTTTTACGTTATTCATTTAAATCGCGTTTTAGCTTCTCTTGATGTGACTATCTAATTCAGATACATTGCATATTCTGTGGGTGATAATGATTTTATTTATATTTTAATAAAATCATACAACATCTAACATAATGAAATTGGTATGCGTTATTGGAATGAACCATAACTTATTTTAGAATAGAAAATGATGTTCATAAAGTTTATCTACTTATTTAAAAGACTTTATGAATCATGGTCGTTAATTGGATAAAATGCTTTTAAAGGTTGTTCTGAAATTCAGTCTAACCACTTTATAATACATTCCTCTTTTTCTTTTTATTCTGTAACGCATTAATTTGAATTAGTGTATTTAAGTCCAAAAATAATGAAATTGAAAATTAATTTCGATTTCGCAAGATTGGTAAATAATCTTTCCGAAAATGTCGTTTCAAACTGAAATTCTGGACGCTACCGCCCGATAAACGTCGTCATAAGACAGCGATAATTTGTAACTGAAGATATAATATACTTACAAAAAACAAAAGTGCTATTACATTCTAAATCAATTCAATTGTCATTATTAATTACATGATTTTACGTATAAAAATGAGTTCGTAAATGTATCAGAAAATTTTGCATCGTTGAGCAGAGAAAATAGTACGCAGCGCTTATACATTAAAAAGTAATAATACCGATTTACAATTTTCTGACGCAAAGATATAATTTACTTCTAACAGGAAATTTTTTATAACTTTTTCAAAATTAACAGAGATGAATAAATAAAAGCACGAACGAAATACCTTTGAAAGGTCTTGGCAACTCGCAAAGAGTCTACCATTGGTTTTCTATTAAAAAAACAAGTAATATAAAAATTTTGTTTTTAAAGTCAATTCCTACTTAGGCCATCAAAGAAAAATTTAATATAATTAAGCTAATATGAGCTTTTGTTGCATTAAAATATCTCAATTTGTTGATTTTCTATAAGCAAGTAGGTTTACAATGGAACTCTATGGGAATTTGGCGAAATATTACAGATATCGGCAAGTTGGCGACAAACTTGGCGGTATTTGGCGACAGAACAGGTCCCCCCCTACGTTAACCCTTATTGAAAATACTTTCATTGAAATTCAATAACCAATGGCGGCCATTTTGTTTCCCATGCAAAACTAAAATTAATTAATTAAAATTTAATTAATGAATTAATATTTGAAAAAAACTTTATTAACATCAATTGTCATCCAGTACAAGTTTAAAAAAAATTATTTCAACCTGATAGGATGAATAATGAGTATTTTATTAACGATTGAAAATTTGTACAAGATAAATATATAAATATATAAATAAATATAGGGAGAGTGTGAGCTAATAGTAGGAATTGAAAAAAATAGATTTATCTATATCGTTTAAATTGGATCAATAAATAAATGACACATATTTTCTTGAAAAATATTTATTTGTTTATTTATTTTCAAATTCAACAAATCAGTGATAAAAATGTCAAATGTAAATTTGCAATATCCATCTCGACCTACAGTTCGAGACATTTCTTTAGTCTTGATTGGATTCTAGTAGTTGTTATTTTATATCATTTTAAAATGAAAGCTAAAATTTTGTTCTTGGCTCTATACATAAAGTAAGTATTAAAAGTTTTAAAGAATCTATACTTATTACTTATTTTTGACCTGAATAGTTTATCGCGTAACTAATCCTTATCGATTACATGAAAAGAAAGTTTCCTGAATTTTTTTATCCAGCATTCTCATTCCACTTGTAAATAAAATAACAGAATATTATAAAGAGTATTAGAAATTCAGAAGCAATACAGCCAAAATCAGGAGTGTGCTAACTCAAGTAAAAATCAGACATCCCCCATTTAAAAAAAAAAAAAAAAAAAAAAAAAAAAAAAAAAAAAACTTGGCAAGTCTGCACATAAATCTACCCTATATATATAAAATCCTAATGAAACGAATTTATGAAACGAATATATGAAACGGCTAAATGTATCGATTTTTTGAATCGACTGATTAAACAACTAATTTTGTTTCACGGCGATTTCTCCTAAAATATGGAATACTTTGCGATGAAATTAAGGCCAAAAATCCGTGTTGATCCACAGATCTCAAAACTGGTATTAGAATTTTTAAATTCGAATTAGTTTTCGAAATATTAATTTTTTTCTAATTTTAAATACATTTTTTCTAATGATGGCAGCTCAAATTTTAATCATAACAGAAATTTTTTTTTCATAATTCAGAGATGGTTACTATTTTAAATTAATTTGGCGACCAATTTGGCCTCCTTTAAATCTATGTTAAGAACAATGCTTTTTTTCAATTTCGTTATCATTTTATTAAATACAAAACTTTCATTTAAAAATGAAACATTTAAATTCATGGTTTTCACTCTTTTTTTTTTTTTTTTTAAACAAAACGAAAAGAAAAATATTAGGCACAGATGTCATATACGCACCGAGGTACCTAATTGGTGCACACATGGCCTTATTTTGATTGACATGGTAACCCGGCTATTGTTATTTATTTAATAATAAATGTTTATTTACTTTTATTCCTTTTTTAAATTTATATAAAATTTTTTGTTCTATAGTTATTAATTATTTTTTTGCTATTTCCTTTTGAAAATAATAGAAAATAATTAAAAAATACGGTACAATGTAGTAGTTATACCGTCAACCAATTTCGCAAATTATATAAATCGCCAAACCACTCGCCAAATTGTACAGATTGGCAAAATTTTTATTTTAAATAACGAAAGAACAAATAAATTAGTATAACATTAATAAATATAAAAATAAAACGTCAAAATAAAAATCACTTGATGACGTAAACACGTGTAACTTACTAAAAGTCAAGTGAATGTGACATTTACGATCAAGCATTATTGGCATTTAATCTTATAGTTCGCGATAGATTTTTGATCGACGGGATAACTAAGTAGTACCAAAAATACATATGTAACTGGCATTCAAAAACGAGGTTTTCGCCAAATTTTCGTAAAAAAAAAAAAATAAATAAATAAAAAAAAAAAAAAAATCATGCCAAACATGCGGTGCGTATACGACAGATGGCAAAATATTAAATTATGTAACAAACCATGACATTTCCTTTCAACTTCAAATCAATGTTTTAATTTACCACTCGAACAATAAAAAAAATGCTAACTGGCGAGTTGAAAAAAAGATATGGGCGAGATTTGCACCCGGCTTTTTTTCTTTCGGCACACATGTCATATACGGCCCCATATTGGCGCGATTTTTTTCTGGCGCCAATGTCATATACGCAACAGGTACTTAACTGGCGTAAAAGTACCGTTATTTTGCTTGATATGGTAAGCCGGATGTTGCTGTTTATGCTGTTAATGCGTTCCCCAAATTGGCGTTGGAAAAAAATCGCGCCAATATGGGGTGTATATGACATTTGTTCCAAACCTTCATATGAAAGGCGAAGGGATCAGATCGTATTTGTTTATGGCATTTGATGACTTGAACTATTATAATATAGATGAAATGATGGGGATAGAATAATATTTGGCGACTTATCACCTGTGCCTGGATAACATTAAAGTATCAAAATGGCACCTAGAGTATAAAAAGAAAAGTGTTCCGCCCGGAACTGTTGATGATAGTCACATGATTTTGGCTATTGTTATAGAGATTGTTTTAAAATATCGGTTGACAAAGACTCTGAATATTTCATTCATTTTATTTTAGCTTCTTTTCAAATGTTTAACTGATCCTCTTTAATCAAAAACGAAAACAACCATTGGATGTCTTAACAGCAACTGATTCTCCGTTAAATTTTTGCAATCAAAGGGAATTAAATGGAAACCCGTTTACAGGGAGATCTGCACAGCTTTTTCAATATAATTTAATCTCCTCTAATATTTTTAAAACCCATCAGATTAGCATGTTTTTAGATTTTTAGATTCTGCGGTATCTGAACGGGGGTTGGCGAGCGTAGCTTGCAGGGGGCAGAGCCCCCTAGTATATTATATATATACAAACTGTTTTCATTAATATAAATAATGAACCTAATATCATTTAAAGATAAGTTTGAAGTAGTTGAAATTTTAGCCAGTTTTTTAAACTTCTCTTTTACATAATTTTTACTTTCCTCTACCTTCAATAGAAGAAAGTATTCAAATCGAAATTTTTTTCGACTTCCGGTTTTCGACGAATTTACTCGTTTTATGGGTCAGAGATCCCAAAAAACATGTTTATAGAAAATGTCTGTCTGTCCGCATGTCGCCATTGTACCATCAAAAAATGTATGAAGTTATGCATAGAATTGAACCAAATTTTTTGTGTACGTATTTGGCCATGGCAAGAAGATACCCCTGAATTTGGAAATATTCCGCCAAAAGGGGCATTATAACAGCGATTTTTGTCTAGTTTTCTTGATTTTTCATAGTTGACACCGGTGACTTGTAAATCGACGGAAACTTCCCATCCTGATGAGCCTACTATTCGCAAACAGCTGATATACAACAGAATAACGAAAAACTATTGCTTATAATAAATATCATGATCGAAATTAATTCGTTTTCCTCCGATTAATTGACTGACGCAGAAATTTAAGATGAAAGTCAAAGTTGATATAGTATTGAACTAATAAAAAGGAAATATTGGTATTTGTAGCAACATTTTGAAATATCAAAATACAGCTCATATTCAAAATATTAGAATAATTACTTTTTTTTACAAACTGAAAATATCGTTTGGCGAATTTAATGTCTTTTTCTGCAAATATGCAAACTATATTTTTATTAAGAACTGATTGTCGGAGCACAGCTCCGGCTTCCCTGCAAAAATTACACTTATTGTTAACACGATAGCGTCCAAAATATTTGTCGTATCGACACCAAAAATGAAATGGACGTTGGTAGTGCGAAAATCTCGGTGCGTATTGAAAATCGTAAAAATTCGTCAACCCTAACGGCATGAAATGTCTGCTCAAAATTTTTCCATAGAGATAACATTGCGGGTTTAAATCTATATATTTGAAAGATAAGACCTGTTTTTTTTTTTAGACATCTACGTTGAGCTTTTATCTGAACCAATTTTAATAATTCTTTTTTTAAATGAAAGCTGTTTCTTTGTAGATTTGCGGCACTAGCTATTTTTTTAAATATTCCCATTTTTATATTTAAGCTTAAAATTTAAAAATTTTCTATGATTTTTTTTTTTAAATGGTAGCAATTGGATTCCTTCCAATATTGTAAAGAAAAAAAAATTAATAAAGTATGTTTATCTTTATTGATGCCAATTTCTAATAAAATTCAAAATTTACTTTGTAAAAAAAAAAGGGGGGGGGGACAAAAAATGACGTCACGCTTTAAAAAAAAACACTAAATTTTTCCTCAAAAAGTTACTACAATTCAATACTTTTTCACTCCACTGAGTTTGAGACTCTATGTGAAATACTTCAATGAGGCAAAGTGAGATCATATTTAAATGAAAACAATCATTTTCTCTGATAAAAAGAAATATTTTACTACGAGCGCCTCTAAAAGATATAAATTTCTGGAATTTTACTCGCCGATACCCAGATTAGAATCATAAATTAAGAGTGCGAATGTTCACATGCAAAGTCGTAGTTAGCAAACTTGAATTCAAGTTTGGAAATATATGTATTAATAACTTATTGCGTACTGCGATATTTTTGAAATGGTGAATGTAAATTTGACAGATGCGTATGTAAATTTTGAGACGAAGAAAATGACGTTAAGTTTAGGTTTCACGCGAAAAATAATTCTATGATATGGTGAAATCATTTCTGCTGATTTTCAATCGGTCTGTTTAACCATAGCCTACTATGATATATACGGCCCACGCATTTCGCCGTAAAAGTGAAGTCGGATTCAGCTTCAAACCCTGAACCAAAACATCACAACGTGCTCTTTTTTGTTTACATTTATACCCTGCCCAGATAGCGGCTTGTTTCTCATCGTCGAAGTTTCAGAATCATTGATCGTATTTTCAGAATAATAAATTAAATACTTATATTCTTCAATTTCCTTCGATTTAAAAGGATATTTTACACAGATTAGATTGTAGTATTTTAGTGTTCACATACTTTTAAGATTAGCTAAATTACTGATTGTTTACTTGATCGTTTGGTTCATTCTGTTATTCTTTTTTTAATGTCCCGTATTTACATAAAAATAGCTTGTGTTTCATATACACGTTTTAAAATTAAAATTTGGTTTTTATCAAACTACAGTTCTCATAACTGGCTTGAAGCAGTTATTTTTGAGGAATTTATTGCTACCCGTAAAATGTTTGTGTTTGATATCGTCCGAACTAAATAATAATAATAATAGTAAAAACAGTGGCACTCCGGGAGTGCCAATAGAAGTGAAAACTTCAACAATTACGTGTGTGTTTTTTTAATCGTTAGGAAATGTTTTATACGTTGAATTGTGTAGCAGCACTAATGAAAGCATCTGGGGACACGGCAGTGCCCCTGCCAAGTCTTGAAAGCACAGCCGTAAGCATCTTTTTCTGGAAGCAACTCAGGGTACTTTTGACCCCCCAATATCTTTGTGTTGGTGATTCCCAGAAACTTGAAACTTCGTAAATCTAAAGTAATGTGGAAATGGAACTAAATGCTGAAATTTCACGTTTCTATCTTTTTTATTTCAGAAGATATATGAACTTAAACTTTCGCCTTTTCAACACTGATTCACCGATCATCAAAACTCAGAGGTATGTCTTGTATCCCTAGAATCTTGAAATTTGGTATGAAGGTAGTGTTTGGGATACAATGAAAGGGAAAATTTAAAAAATCGGGAAAATTTGGATAAAAAGTCGAAAAATCAAAAAACCGAGAATTTGGCACAGATGTGATATACGAACCAGGTTTGGCGCGATTTTTTAACGTCAATTTGCCGAAAGCCCGTTTTCCAATACCAGTTACAATATATATTTTTAAATTATTTTCTATAGTTTTAAAAAGTAAACAACAATAAATAAACGGTAATTTCATTAATAACTATAGAACAAAACAATTGTACAATTTAAAAAAATAAAATAAAAGTAAATGAACAGTTTATTAATAAATAAGTAACAGTAGCCGGGTTACCTTGTAAATTAAAGTAACGCCATTTTGCTGTCAATTAGGTACCCAAGTGCGTATCTGACATCTGTGCCCCGTATTTTATCTTCCGTAATCGAAATTCCCGCCAATACTGTTGGTCATTGACCAGACCATCAACACAATAAAATACAGCGTTATCGGTTTTTAGTTACACGAAATAGGTAGGTCACGAATACGGTATAATTCCTTTTAACTGACGAAAAACAAAATAATAATTTGTTTTAGCAATACGCCGGGAGAAAAAGTGAGTTTTAGCTTCCTTCTTCTTTTGCGGATTGAGCTGAAGAGGGAAAAGTTCCTGTCATTCACCGCTTGGCGCGCTAGTGTCTATGTGTCAAAATGCTAGCATGTCGGTTACGTTACAGTGTCTCGAAATCAGTGATTTTTCCCCATCTCAAAAAAAGCTCAACGCGCCTAAAGAAGTTTTCACTTCAAAAAAAAAAAAAAAAAAAAAAAAAAAAATAAATAAATAAATAAAAAAACGATTTTCATTAAACATTAAATATTCTTATTTTTAATCATAGAAAGAAATGGTGATCGCAGATTTAAATATCGTTGCAATATTTTATGTTATCCAAGCAATTTTGATTAAATCATGTAAGTGTATTTGTTACTTAATAAATTATACTTATTAATTATTACATGGAATTTTATGAGTACTTTAATATATTTAAAAGAAATTCCATTAGTTTTATTGTTTCAGCAGGGAAGATAGCAAATAAATTTGTGTTTTTAAACTATGCATGTTTTTATTTATTGGGGTGAATCGTGGAATACTCTACTTCTCGCCAACCTGGCGGTAAATGCGCCAAAGTGGCAACCTTGGTATTTAGTATTAACTTGGTATTAAGTAGCAACCTTGGAAGTATTCTCCGGTCACACCATTTATTATTCCATTATTGTTAAAATGATAATGCTTTTTTTTATGATTAGAGTTATTATTTTTATTAAACTCTTTTGAATCATATCTATACGGGAAAAAAAAAATGTAAGCACAATGGAATTCTCTGAACCCTGCCCAGAGCGGTTTGCTTGGTTCTCGTCGTTGAAGTTACGGTCAGAGTCACAAATTTCTGTTTTGGGCAGCGTATCAGAGTCTTCTGGCGAGCAACTTCATACATTAAACCCAAATCGGTCTGCCGGTAGTAGTATCTAAGTATGCCTTGGTTTAACAGACCAATCGCAAATTTAACCATTTGGTGGCGGTCTCAATTACAGAAGGTTAATCATTTTTTTTTTTATTCACTGTAAATGAATATGCTGCAACAGAAATGCACATGGACATTATCCGTAACCTTCCAAATCGGTGCAATTCATTTTGAATTTTAAATTAAGAAAAATGAAAAGAAATCGAATACGGAGAATACGATTTCGTTTATTAGCGGCATGGTAACGATTTCAGTATTAGCCGTATGGCTACGAATGATAATCAAAGAAATCGAGAAAAATATAATGTCATGTATGTATTACTTATATGTATGTATTCTTATATATGTATGGTTGTATTAAAACATATATATTGTAAAGATCTGAACTATATCAGATTCGCCATATAGAAAGAACTAATGCTTTTCTAAAATAGAGTAAAAATATGTTAAAAGTCCAGTAAGACGCACGGCAAGATGAAAGATACTACTCAGTCACCATCGCTCTTGGACATTTGACAATCGGTGACAGTTTGCTAATGCTAAAGAGCAGCCGGCACTTTGTTTGATCTTTGAGCGTGGGAAGAGAACTCACATACGTTCTCACGAGAGCATATGATCGCAGGATCCACGTGCAAAAGAGGAGTTTCTTAATATGTCCACACAGGAGACAAGAGTAAAGGCCCCTGGGAGGTTCTTAAAAAGAAAGGACAGTTAGTGCCTGAGAAACCCACTATTGTTTTGAGAGGAAGAGAATTGAGAGATATATACGAGTGGATGCGGAGGAGAGATTAGATTTTGGCTGGAGTTGGAAGAGCGACTTTTGGAGTAGAAGATTTTGAAGGCCGAGAGGGCCGGACTTTACGATCCCTAATACCGGGGAATGACACTCGAATCAGCGGCGACAGGGTGCCGTCGCGGGAAAAGGAGATCTTTATCTCGGAGATAAGACCAGCGCTTTCCGTTCAAGTGATGCAATGCCTGTGGACTTAATAGACTAGCTGCCTCCTTCTGATAGACACTATTTCTGTTACATAAACTTTGTTCAACAAATTTTACATTGTTGTGTATATAGCAACTTATCATTACTCCAGAATATTTTTTACTGTGATATAAAATAAATTTCATGTTATTAAATTCTAAGAGAATATAAATTGCTAAGCCTTCGAAGATTAACACCCTCGACCATCGCTACCGCCTTCTTAGGACACGGCACAATATGTTTGTATTGGGAAATTTGCGTAATCGGGTTTGTAGACGATTTCATAATTTAGTGAGCGTTATTTCATGCGCAAATTTAACTATTTGTTAGCAGTCCCAATTTCAGAAGGCTATTAATATTTCTTTTTAATTCACCGTAAGTGAATATGCTGCAACTGAAATGCAAGTGAACATTTTCCGTAACCTACCAAATCGATGCGATTCACTTTGAATTTGAAATAAGAAATAAAAAGAAATCGAATACGCAGAATACCATTTTGGATGTTAGTTGCATGATAACAGCAAAAAACACACAAAAACAACAACACAAAACACAGTGCAGCAACAACAGTGCAACAACAAACAACAACAACACAAAACTATTAAAAAAACACAGTGTCTTAAATAGTTCGCAGATTTAAAAAGTCAGGCAGAAAGAAATCTACAGCTCAGCATGGATACAGTATTCAGTATTAACCGCATGGCAACGAATGATAATAAAAGAAGTCGAGAAAAATATAATGCTATGTATGTATTACTTATATGTATGTATTGTTATGTATGTTTTTATTCAGAGGTATGTATGTTTGTATTAGGAAATTTCCGTTATCGGGTTGGTAGAAAATTTCATAATTTAGTGAGCGCTGTTTTATGCGCAAATATAACCATTTGGTAGTGGTCCCAATTACAGAAAGTTACTCATTTTTTTAAAAATTCACCGTAAGTGATTTGTTGCAACTGAAATGCGAATGAACATTCTGAAGTGAATGAGAAAAGCATTTTTGGCCTAGATGTACACTTGAAAACAAAATAAAAAAAGTCCTAAAAGCGTAAAGAAAAGGTAGCTTACTTATTTCTTGATTTTAAGATTTTAGCTAATTTTACGGTAAAACACTAAGCTAAAATGTGAAGAACCCGATTAGAGAAGAATAATCAGTGCTGAATTTCAGTGGAAATTTTGCCTAATTTAGCAGCTACAGCCAAAATATCGCTGCATTTATATCAACATATTTTGGGTCGCAAAATTTGGCGAAATTTCGCGAAATGTCTCCAAGCTTGGCGAAAATTTTGACGTTAATGTATATGACTATATAGTTTTATGCTTATAATCGGAAAATGGATACAACAATGAAAGATAATTCGTGAGAAATCAACTTTAAAAGTCATAAATCATTCTGTGATTTTTTTAACTTGTTGCCTAGATGCAGTGGACATTTTAAGAAATGTACATATTTTTATATGTGTAACATTATACACAAAAGTTTCGAAAATGCCGGTTAAAAGAAAGCAATTGAGATGAAAAGAGTTATTCAGTGTAATTCTGTGTGGAAAAGTCACATAAGAATAACCCAGCTGCCTACGAGTAATTGCGCATATAACGATATAACAGTAACTCAGATGAACAAAAGTATCAAGTTTGATAGAGGAGTAAAGCAGATTACCCATGTGTGCGTGTTATATGCGTGTCACAAACCTTCCCCTTATACCATTTTAAATAAGTCTGGGCTATGCCAGACATGCAAGTCTTTGAAGGAGCTTTGAAGTTTTCTGCCGTTAGCTCGATGGATCCAGTTCCAATTTTTGATTGTCTCAAAGGTCGGAGCTACATTAAACAAATCAAAATCGCTCAACACAACCCCGGCGGTTATTCTTTCTCTTTACCATAGACTCTCTTATTCAATGAATTCTCTTTATTTTTAACATTTCTGAATTATTTTTAAGAACAACAGATCACGCTGCGTGAAAATTTTGATAATTCTGACATCAGATTTACAGATGAGCAGCAGAAAATACTTCAGTTATGCACAGAACAGCTTTCGTCATTGCAAACAAAAGTTACAATTTTCCCTAAGTCAACTTTTATTATTGGAAAAGCAAGAGCTGGAAAAATAGGAGAAATTAGTAAAACAATCATACAGCAGTTAGGATCAGAAGCTGACATTCTTTTGGCACTAACAGATACTGCTGCGCTTAATGTCGAAGGAAAGTTAATTCACTCAGTGCTTAAAAAAACACAGTGTTTTAAATAGTTCGCAGATTTAAAAAGTCAGGCAGAAAGAAATCTACAGCTCAGCAGGGATACAGTATTATTTATCTTTATTGACGAATTTTCAATTGTCGTCTTATGGCTGAACTTGAAGAAAGATGTCGCAAAGGTACTTTGTTTAAATCCTTGGAGATATTAGGTAGTTACATCGCGTAAAAGACATCCCTCTATATAAGAGACATTCTATAAAAGACATTTTGGCTCTTCGCAGACAAAACTGCTTAGAGCTTTTGAAAATTGCTTCACTTTAACAAACTCATTCAAACAAAATGACGATCAGCAAATACAGTATCGAAAGACTCTATATTCGCTTTGCGTGTGTCAAGTTTCAGACTACTCTCATCCCTTATGCAACGGTGGAAAGCTACACTGCTTCCGGCTCAACTTGAATGATTTCAAGATGCTACATGTCTTTTTTCCAAAAACAAGCAAGCGAAAGAACATAATCAAGAAGTACTTCTGAAATCAAAGTGGTCAATGACAAGAATGTTAGCTGACCACAATAATTAAAAGTAAGATGTAGTGAAGATGATCACGTATTTGGACTTCAGGCTGGACTTCTTTCAGCAGTTGGATGCAGAGTTTTGTTACATACCAATATCTGGACGGAGTGGGGATTGATAAGCGGTGTACTGAGTACAGTAAAAGATACTGTCTATGACCCAAAATTTCAACACCCAGGCTTGCCACAGGCTACAATGGTTCATTTGGATGATTATCATGCCACAAATTAGCATTTGAGCATTACCTGAGGCAACTGATGACTGAATTAAACACTAGAAAATGAGGATTCAACGGGCGTTATTTCAAATTTAATTTTGTACTATTAAACAATAATCATGAAAATTAAAATATTTTTTTTAATTTTTTAAATGTTATGTGTTAAGTTTATACGACCCCATGCTCCGACATTTCGGCCTGACGGATACTAGTTAAGATTATCTTAAAATTAATATCATTTTTGAAAAGATTAATTGAAAAAAAATTATTTTGAAAAGTCAAAATATTAGAATATTTATTCAAGTTTAGTCGGTAGAACGTCAGTGCGCTATACTGATGGCCCGGGTTCGAGTCCCGGCTTGGAATCTTTTTCACTATGTTGGCCTTTGCGCCTTTTAAGCAATTACTTCGAAATTTGATTTTCATTTGAAATATTTATTAAAGTGGTTCAAAATATTAGAATATTTCATATTAATTCTCCTTTAATTATCACCAATCCATAACTGGTGGCATCATGGATTAAATTAAGACGATTTTATTTAAAATCAATATTCTCTTTGCAGTTTGTTTGCTTTTTCGTCTTAAAATGGGTCGTGTGAGTGATATTCCTGAATCTATTAAACTTAGGATGGCTGATTTGTGTTGGCACGGTAAAAATCAATGTTATATAGCAAATTTTTTACACTGTTCGCAATCAAGCGTTAATAAAATACTAACACAATATTTAAAAAATGAAAAATTTCAAAATAATCGCCGAAATGGCGGCCGAAAACTAAAAACATCTGCTAGAGCTGACAGGAAACTGAAGCGTATAGTTAAGAAAAACCGTTTTAAAAGTGTGCAATTCTTGCACCGAAAATGGAAAGAAGAAGGAGTTGAAGTTTCTACATCGAGAACATTAAGACGTCTCCATAAATTTAAGTTTGAATCTCGTGTACCGAAAACAAAACCTCTCATGACTGCAAAACAAAACCGTATAAGATTGAATTGGTGGAAATCAAGACGTTTATGGAGCGAAGAAGATTAGAAAAACATATTAGTTAGTGATGGAATTATGTTGTATAGATACAAAACATACTTTCATCACTAAATAATATATTTTTCCATTCTTCTTCGCTCCATAAACGTCTTGATTTACACAATTGAATATTATACGTTTTTGTTTTGCAGTCATGAGAGATTTTGTTTTCGGTATACAAAATTCAAACTTAAATTTATGGAGACATCTTAATGTTCTCGATGTAGAAACTTCAACTCCTTCTTCTTTCCATTTTCGGTGCAAGAATTGCACACTTTTAAAACGGTTTTTCTTAACTATACGCTTCAGTTTCGTGTCAGCTCTAGCAGATGCGTTTGGTTTTCGGCCGCCATTTCAGCGATTATTCTGAAATTTTCCATTTTTTTAATATTGTGTTAGTATTTTACTAACGCTTGATTGCGAACAATCTAAATAATTCCCTATATAACATTGATTTTTACCGTGCCGATACAAATCAACCATACGAAGTTTAATAGATTCAGGAATATCACACACACGACCCATTTTAAGACGAAGAAGCAAACAAACTGTAAAAAGAACACCAATTTTAAATAAAATCGTCTGAATTTAATCAGTGATGCCACCAGTTATGAATTGGTGATAATTAAAGGAGAATTAATACGAAATATTCCAATATTTTGAACCACTTGAATAAATATTCTAATATTTTGACTTTTCAAAATAACTTTTTTTCAATTAATCTTTTCAGAAATGATATTAATTTTACGATAATAAATAAGTTTAATCAACAATAAGTTCTTAATAAAAATATCGTTTGCATATTTGCATTAAAAGATGTTAAATTACCAAACGATATTTCCAGTTTGTGAAAAAAAAGTAATTATTCTAATATTTTGAATATGAGCTGTATATGAGATAGAAGAAAGTTTTGGGATTGTCACATCCGACTAATACTACATTATTATTCGTTAATCAAATATCTACTGTCTTATATCTATTATACCGGGTGTCCTAAAAAGGACTGACTGATTTTAAAATTCAATAACTTGTAAACGGTGACAGTTTACAAAAGTCACAGTTTACCGGTCAAAAGTTTTTTTACAGTGATTTTCAATTTTAGTTTGAATTACAAACAATAGATGGAGCTGCGATCAATGGATGCTAAATTCAGGCTCAATTTTCGGTACTTCGTGGCCCGGATCTCCTTTTTCCTTCTTTCCATCTCCTTTTTCCGCATGGAACAAGAGAAAGGACGAAAAATCGAGCCTGTATTTAGCGACTATTGCTTACAGCGCCATCTATTGTTTGTAATTCGAACTAAAATCGAAAATCACTGTAATAAAACTTTTGACCTTATGCATAAACCTCCTGAAAGAAATTTTTAAATATCTGTCACCGTTTGCCAGTTATTGAATTTTAAAATCAGTCAGTCCTTTTTAGGACACCCGGTAGATTCGTCGAAGAGAATAACTGAATAAATGGATTGCGACTTGGTTTTGCATACAAAAATTGTTAATTGTAGCGTACTCTGCCACTTCTTTAAGTTTGTCACTTTTTTTAAACAACCTGTATATGCCTATTTTTAAAATCAACATTATAATTGAAAAAGCATGCATACTTTATTTTGTAAAATTTTACGGTATATTTATGAATTTTTTTATTTCTGTTAGTGATACCTCTGACATATATCATAATAAAAAAATTGTTTTGTTTTTCTACAAGATTTATTACATTTATAACTAGCAGGCTTCGCCCGCTACGTTGATCGATTTCTCGAAACGAACCTTGAATACACCGACATATATCGGTGAATTTTATCTTGTGCTTTAACGCAACATGGGCCTTTATCTGGAATGTCCTTCCACATTGCTGAAACCGATACGAACTCCATTGCGCTATTATATTTTCTAATGTATAATGTATATCTGAGAAAGTTTGGGCAGTTAAGAACCGACTCTTTTAGTTGATCATATACAGCAGGATTGGTAAAAAAAGATAGAACGATATGAAATGTGCTAAAACGCATCCCTGAAAAAAAAAAAAAAAAAGTCTTTTTACCGGTGCAAGTCCGAACAAAATCTGTTCATTAGAACCTTTTGAAAAGACTAATCTTTCATAATCGGGTTCACCGGATTATAGAACTTTCCTTCATAAATCATAACTAAGAAGCGTTGAATATTATGCAATATACTAAAGCCTTCTCTGAAAAAATATTTAACTAACAATGCAAGTCTCATCAAAATTGCCCACTTTCCATATAGGCGAATCTTTAATAATCGGTTTCATCTGATTAAAGAATTTCCCCCTATAATTTTATAACTAAGCAACGTAGAAAGACTAAAACCTTCCTTGAAAAATTATGTAACCGTGCAAATCTCATCAAAATACATTCAGCGGAACTCAAGTTATAAGCAGACGTAACGAAATTACAGTTTGCACATTTAAAATATAGCACTAAACCTGTGCGAGACTTTCACATTTCGCAGTGCAATTTTTGAAAAAAAATTTCCTGATTCTTTTTTCATTAATTTTTAATTAAGAGCTTTTTAAAAAAAAAAATCAAGTAACGTATTTTAACGAAATTTGAGTGTATTATGTCAAAAAAGTGTTAAGAAACTTGTCGTATGATACGTCATTCATCGTTGTGTGTTTTGTATGTGCGTAGAAAAAGGGAAGTTGACATCAGAAGTAAAATATATGTCAGTGAACCCAATTCACATGTTATTCTAATATTTTTTTTAGCAATATCTAATATTTTTTAGGTGCAGGTTTAAACTTTTAAAAGAGAATTAATGATAAAAATATATGCAAGAAACATTAGACAAACCAGAATATCATCTCATTTATTCAATCAAAGTTATACAGTAAAATATAATCGAAGATGGCAAAAGGTACGCGGGATAAAAAAAATTAACAATCGTATTTTAACTGCATTAAAACATGATGTCATCGCTTCGTGAAAAACCCGGGACAAAGAGAAATAAATTTAATAAATATAAAGTACAATTTAATCTGATACAACAAAGCACAGTTTTAAAGCTAACACGTGAAATACCACTGCTTCGGTCGATCGATGGTATCTATTCTTCTAAACATTTCACTTTCAAATTTGCTTTTTAATCATAAATATAAAATAAATCCACCCGTACGGAGACGTCACACTTTTTCTTTATTGTACTATTTATTATTTTCTTTTAGAATGATTGCTGAGTATGAAATAATGCGGTATTTTATTTTTGTGGCAACATTGATTTGAGAAAAACCTCTGATTTTATTTGTGAAAGCAATGCTGATTTAATTTTTAATTAACTGCAATTTTAATTAAAAACATGTTTTAATGAAATGTAACTGAACTATGCCAGAAGCCGTTTCAAAGTCCTTTCGAATGATACCTTATTCATCGTCCTGCGTTATGTAAATGCTTAGAAAAACGAATGTCGGCAACAGAAATAATTAGCATGTATAAATTTGAGAAAATGTTGAATAATAATAATAAACAAAAATCTAAAAGTATGTTTCAACTCAAAGAACGGCTTGTAATTTTTTTGTAATTAAATCTTTGTAAATTTACCACCAATATTTAAAATTTGCATGCGTAAAATTGTAAGGAAAATATTTCACATAAATTTCTTTGAATGTCATTTCTGCAATTTCAATCTCATAGAGCAGTTGGAATAAAAGTAAATGTCCGACAAGTGCCGAAACTAGCCTTTTTTCTCCCGGGCAAACTTAGAATTCGTCCCCCCCCCCCCCACGGCCTCCGCAAAGTAATTTTACAAAGAGAATTTCACTAAGTTTCTTATAACCGACTTTTTTTAAATTTTAAAGTATGTAATAAAAAAATACGTAATACTGAATTATGTAATCAACTTTGTCAAATAGTGATTCATTAAAACACTGAAAACGAAATCCAAAGGAACCGGAAAAAAAATCCGCTTTATACAGGTTTCTGTCTTAGCAGGTATAATTGATGGTATTCTTTCTGTTGGGAACGCGTAATTTTTCCATCTAAGACAGGATTCTGTTATATAGATTTCACAGATTTTACGGTAGTTGTAAAATTACAAATGAGGCGGTTAAAGTGACAGTGACACATTGATAGATAGCCACATTGTCTTAAAAGACTACACTAGTAAGGTGAAGAAACTGGCTAGCTAGTTAAACCTATGTGAGCGTCCTTTCCAAATTTCTATTTCTCGCTTGCATTTTAATATTTTCAAATAATTTTTTCTGTTTGGGATAGCTGAGGTATATCTCTAATCGGGTAATCTTTACTTTTCCAAATTTTGTTGCAGCTTTTATATATATATATATATATAAAGTTACTTTCACTTTGGAACCGGTTTCGAAATTAAAAGTAGCCTCATTAAAAAAAAAAAAAAAATGCAACCAAAATCGAAAACGTATAACGTATACAAACTAACAACTTTAAAAATCAACCTCATCTATCATAAGAAGAAAAATAAATAAAAATATTAAAATGCATGCGAGAAATTTGAAAAGGACGCTTCAGTACATTTAATATTAGGCTAGTGTTGGTTCTTAAGAACTCAAAAACCAATCTTCATTTGGCGCCCCGTATGTTTTTCGTTCTGGCGCCCGGGGCACATGCTCCCTCTGCCCCCTCTAGTTTCGACCCTGCTACAAATTTTTTCAACATTAATATTGTTATAATTGAGAAGGGAAAGAGATAACAGCTTGTCTTTTTTTATTTTGACTGACATGCTGGGAAGTATACGTAAATGCCTATAAAAATGCATAGTTCCCTCATGAGATATAAATTTCCAAAAACTGACATTTTGACTAATGTTTAACTATACTAATGTACTCAATTTCGAAAGAATGCAGATAAATCCCCGACAATTACTTGATATAATGAAAATAAATGCGTAAATTTGTGATATTTTTATTTAATCTATGTGTGTAAAAAATGTGTAAGATTTTATGAACCTTTGAGCTTTGTATAAACATACAAAATCGCAGCTCTGGGAGGGGTTTTAATCCCAAACTCTTCCCCCCATCCTTCGCTGCACCAGTGTGGTTTGAAACACATTTGTAAATTTATTTTTAGCTTCAATCTGAATTAGAAACCTTTCATGTATTGAAGATACATTTTTTAAAGTTTGAAAATAAAAACAGACAATCCTAATTACATTGTTTTATTGAACTCAACTTGATTTGTGTATGTGATTCAAAATTTTAATAGTTTTTTAAATCATATCCAAATATGCTAGAATTAAAAAAAAAAAAAAAAAAATATGTACAAAGGTGTGCTTCCGATGGCAGTTCAATGTTATAATTTTTTAATGACGTAATTTTTTTTGCATATAATGTTATTCTCACATTAAAATATAATTATTCTAAAGTAGTCTTTCTGTTTCAATACTCGTGTGTAAATATCTTTGTTTATGGAAAGGAAATATTATTATTAGTGCTTTTTAAATTTACGGAAAAATTGGTAACTAAATTACTTTTTTGAATTATGAAGTAAAATGAATTAAGAGAGTGCAATTTTAAAATAAAATTGAAAATATAAACTTAAAAAATGCGCCTGAAAAAGGTTAAAATGCTAGTTTTTAATACTATAAAACTTTTTAATCGAACTATATTACCTTTTTCAACATTAAAGAGCATTTCTTCGCATTAAAATGTGTTTGCTTCAGCGAACTTATTGTACATTTCACTATAAAATTTCCAGTTTTCATATTTCATATGCAATATTTTTCTTATTATAAGTCAACAAAGAGCCCCGGATACTATTAATTTAATTACTGAAGAGCATTTCTTCGCATTAAAATCTGTTTGCTTCAGCGAACTTATTGTACATTTCACTATAAAATTTCCAGTTTTCATATTTTATATGCAATATTTTTCTTACTATAAGTCAACAAAGAGCCCCGGATACAATTAATTTAATTACTGAAGCGACAGGGATCACAATCCTGAATTGGCAGCATCTTTAAAACTGTAAAATGAAATGCCCTGTAAAACACGCATTTCATTTCTTGAAAGAGGTTCGAAATGATTAATTACACTTTTGACATCTGCAGACGTTCCAGTTCAACAATCAACCGACCGCCTGTTACCCCCAACAGCGCAACCGCGGGGACGTAGATATGGGATAAGTGGTTTCCTTGTTCGATGGTTTTAGAGATAAATTCGAGGATAAATTTCAGCAAAGATGGAGTATTTTGGGGTTTGGCTTTTCAAATCATCCGTAGCCGGAGACTGGAAGAAGGGATTTTGTTGCGTTAGGACACCCAAAACCTTCCTTTTTACCTTCAAATTCATACGCTATTTTGTCAGCGCTCTTGCCATGGCGTGATATTCTTAATTATTAATTGGTTGAGAGCGCGACGTACATCATATTTGTATTACTACGCTAAACGCACAAATAGGAAATGCTCGCAACATTTCCACAGAATTTGTCGTGCACTTTTATCCAGTGTAGGTTTCTCCGGAATAAATGAGACAATACGTAAGTCAACTCAGGATTTTATTTAAGCAGCTTTCGGCGGTGCACTTTCCGCCGATTACTTTAATCAAGACATCACTACATAATATTTAATTATGGGTAAGCAAATTTGTACATAATCGAAAATATCAGGCGGTAACCAGGGGAAGTTATCAAAATGGAAATATGACAAATTCTGTAGAAAAATTGCAAGCATCTCCTTCTTGTACGTTTAGCGTAGTAATACAAATATGACGTAGATCGCGCTCTCCACCAATTAAAAGTTAAGAATATCACGCCATGGAAAGTGCACTGACAGAATAGCGGATAAATTTGAAGGTAAAAAGGAAAACCCCGGAATAAACGCGGGAAAGTAAATTCTCGGAAGGGAAAAAATGGCTGCTAAAAGAACATTCTAAAAGAAAAAAGATCAGAAATGGAACATTTAATTTAAGAATACTAAAAACGTAATATTTATTTAAATTAAACAAGTGAGACATTAAATTAAAGGGAATGCAATAGAATTAACGATAGAGATTATTTAAGAATACGGATTTAGTGAATATAGAGTAGTAATTTAGAATAAGATAGGGAAATGGCGGAATTAGATCTAATAATGTAACATATATATTAGTCTAATAAGATTAATGCAACTTAATATTTGCTATAAGTGATAAAAATAATAAATTTAAAAGGCAAGCAATGCCTTTATTTATTCGCATTCGATATGTTTCATTGCCCCGACGGCAACATTCTCAAGAATAACAATGATACAAATATTTTCGCAAAACATTTTAAATTGATGAAACTAATAAACAATAATCACACGAACATAAACATAATGAAATTAACTGTAATATTAAAAATGGATATTTGTGAACGTTTATAATTTTATATTATTGTTTAATTATTCTTTAGAGCATCTCTGTCCAAATTTAGGAAGCTCCATATTTTTTCAATTTAAAAATTTTTGCGAAAATATTTGCATCATTCTAATTCCTGAGAATGTTGCAATCGGAGCAATGAAACATGTCGAATGTGAATTAATACAGGTTTTACTTGCCTTTTAAATTTACTTTTATCACTTATAGCAAATATTACGTTACTTCGTTGTTTTCAAGTGATTTTTATATATAGTTTCTAATAAGATTGTATGAAAATTCTCCAGCCCTATTATTAAATCTACCTATTTTTACTTTTTAGCAACTTATTCTTACGCATTGACTTTTTTTCAATACCTCCACGACAAACGAATGCGCCTTGCTAACGATTTTTTCGTGCTGCGAAGATTTTTTTTTTCTGTTTTCCTAATTCCACTAGAAAATGTTTTGGTATGATCCATGTCAATTCAGGCAGGCAAAGAAAAAATCTTACCTTCATAGTCTCAGAAGTTTTTGAATTGAACATATGTTAAAATTCAATAAAAAATAAGATACTTGTATATTTTGGTTTTGCCCAAAAAAATTCCTGGCCCGAGATACAGGCCGCCAAAGATGGCATCCCGGGCACCATTTCCAATTCGCCATTTTCGATAAAAATTTTAAAGTGCTCTACCTCTAGAACGATGCAAGATATTTTATTGCGTTTTTTTTATTTTAATGATCATATTCTTCTGTTTAAAATGATATACCCAATTTTGAAAAATGCATTCAACTTTTCTTGTGGCAACCTTTTGAAAAAAAAAAATTTTTTTCAAAAAAATTTTTTTTTTGAAAATGCCAATCTTAAAAATTTTGATTTTTTTGCTGTTGATCAATACCATTGGGAACTATCTTCACTCTAAAGGAGAACTTCCACTTTTGAGTTTAACAAATTTTAGAAATATTTAAAAAATTCAGAGAATTTTACAGGAACTGCATATATACAGTTCCAGTAAAAGTCACTGAATATTTGCTTATTTGTATCATATTTGTAAGGATAAGCCTACTATATATCCTAAACAAGTTAGAAATTGCAATATCAAATGTGGCAAATGAGGTGCGTGCATAGTATTAACTAGTTTTATAAATATTCAGATCTTGGTGCAATAAGTGTTACACTCTTGGGCAAAAAGCCATGAATACAAAATTTACTATAATTCCATATATTAAATTCAGTAATACGGAAGTAATATGAATCCATCTTAAAAGGACTTAATCGCCATGGCAACCTAGAATCATTGCCTATCATGGTATATCATTGAATTAATTAGGTATTATAGTATTTTAAAATAGAATGAAGAAAACTTTTATTAATGTCTTTTATGTTTTAATTTGATTTTCATAGCATTTGAAGTGATACATACTTTATTGCAGAGGTTTACAAAAAATTACTTCCTGTATCATAGAAAGTGCATAGTGTTTACAGGGACACACAAAAGATTTCTGATACTTTACCTTATTGGAAATACTGTACATTAGCGATGATTGCTAGAGGTGCATTTTTAGTTGTGATATGAGTTTTTAAGTTTAATTAAATATTTCCATATTACGTTGTGTGTATAAAGGCTGTAGATCATATACAGGGCTACACAAAATAAATCGTAAGGGGACACTGAGGTTTTATGTTTAACTAAATTTTTCCATATTACGTTGTGTGCATAAATGCTGTAGATCATATACAGGGCTACACAAAAGAAATCTTAAAGGTTTACTGAGTATGAATGAAAGTAGCTTAAAGGTAATTTTTAAATGAGTTATGCATTTTTACACTGAACTACATTTAGTATACTAAGATATAGTTGGAGAATATAGATAAAATGACATACAGGTCCACGCAAAGAATTAGATACATTGCCGTCTATGGATGATAATCTCTGGAAGTGTGATTTCACTGGTTTTAAGGATGTTTTAATCTTAATTAAATATTAGCTAAATAGTGGCATGTATATAAAGATAGTAGCTAAAATACAGGGTTGCATGAAAGTATTCAAGTATGCTTCCGTCTATTGACATAAATTTCTAAAAGTCAAATTCCGACCTATTTATGTGTTTTTAACAATTTCCAACATAGTTGAAAGGATTTATGGATTCGATTTGTCTGCCCATCTGTCTGAACTCTAACTTGTATTAATATAATTTGTATTGCTGTGTAATTGATACATGTTATTGAGATTGTTTTACTATGTTCGGTATTGAAAATAAAGTATGTATCCCTTCAAATGCTATGAAAATCAAATTAAAACATAAAAGACATTAATAAAAGTTTTCTTCATTCTATTTAAAAATCCTATAATACATAATTGATTCAATGATATACCATGATAGGTAATGATTCTAGGTTGCCATGGCGATTAAGTCCTTTTAAGATGAATTCATATTACTTCCGTATTACTGAATTTAATATGTAGAATCATAATAAATTTTGTATTCATGCCCTTTTTGCCCAAGAGTGTAACTTATTGCACCAAGATCTGAATATTTATAAAACTAGTTATAGTACGCACGCACCTCATTTGCCACATTTGATATTGCAATTTCTAACTTGTTTAGAATATATAGTAGGCTTATCCTTACAAATATGATACAAATAAGCAAAAATTCAGTGACTTTTACTGTAATAGTATATATACAGTTCCTGTAAACTTCTCTGAATTTTTTAAATGTTTCTAAAATTTGTTAAACTCAAAAGTGGAAGTTCTCCTTTACAGTGAAGATAGTTCCCAATGGTATTGATCAACAGCAAAAAAAATCAAAATTTTTGAGATTGGCGTTTCCAAAAAAAAATTTTTTTTTGCAAAAGGCTGCCACGAGAAAAGTTGAATACATTTTTCAAAATTGGGTATATCATTTTAAACGAGAAGAATATTATCTTTAAAATAAAGTAAACCGCAACAAAATATCTTGCTCCGTTCTAGAGATAGAGCACTTTAAAATTTTTATCGAAAATCGCGAAAGAGAAAGAATGCCGGGCATGTCATCTTTGGCGGCCTGTATCTCGGGCCAGGAATTTTTTTGGGCAAAATGAAAATATACAAGTATCTTACTTTTTCTTAAATTTTAACATATGTTCAATTCAAAAACTTCTGAGACTATGAAGGTAACCCCCCTGCCTGAGTTGATATGGATTCAGCCTCTTATAAGGCGTGTTTGTTAAAAACGTAGACGAGTAGCATTTTAATTGGATAAGAAATCATCTCTTTACTCACGAATGTCAACAAAATATTTTCTTTTGCCCAAGTATTACAACAAGGTTAGTCTTAAAAGGGACCATCCCGGTAATGTAAAAAAAAAAAAAACTAAGTAATGCTATTGGGAAACACATCTTCTTTACAGGTACAGAGAAACATAAAGTTTGGAGGGCGTCCTCACATAGAAATTGTACCAAACGTAGAAATTTTCAATTCGAACATTTATGTGCAGGTTACAATAAATATTTTTTTTTCGAATTTTTATTTTTAACGCTTTCATTCCCATGATACAATACGTTCTAGAAATTGCGTAGTTCAGAGAATCCGAATTTACATCAGAAAATTTCAATGTAAAATTTAGCTTTATTTAAATACTGAATTGTCTGTTATTAAATAAACCAAATATTGCTATTTTAATTTTATGGTATGAACTTGGAACATCCGAATTAAAAAATGCATTAACATCATGATGCCGTTTGGACTCACTGGGAGTGAAAGGGTTAAATATATATAATTTTGAAAAGCAATTTAAAATAAATCTTTTTTTGAAATCAATTTTTGAAAATATTATAAATTAAAAGCTATAATTAAATTTGCGTCTGAATGTAGAAATTGTACGAAACATAGAAATTTTAAAAACTAACAGATACTTATGTTTACAGGGTACAGTTATTAATATTATTTTTTTAATAAATAATATATTTATATATCTTTAGGAAAAATAATTTTTAAAATATGCCTTTTTGAAATAAAATTTCAAAAATATTAAGAAATATAAAGTGTAATTTATTTTTGTATAAATCGATTTCTACAAGCTTTAAGTATGCAAATCGAAAATTAAAGCTAACTCCTTCAGGTAGTTTTGAGTTATGCTTAAAGTACTAACTCTATTCCAGTTTGCTTTCAAACAACTAAAAAATAATTTTACAATAGAAGTTCAAAACTTTAAACGAGAATAATTCCTAGAATATTTTACTGAATGACTTTCCGTTTGGTACCCAATCGTAAATTTTCCAGAGGATAAAATATGACGCAAAAATGTGGTGTTCATATTGGATAATTTAAAGATTGGTAAAATTTTTATGTGATACCAACCCCCTAAGCGTTTTCTTTGGAAGCTGTTGTCAAATCGAAAAAAGATATTTTCTGACACTTATCTGAATTAATTCTTGTTCGGATACGTTTTAAATTGGCACGTGTTCTTTGTCAGAATCTATGTTATCAAACGGTGTTTTCCATTTTTTTTTTGTAAAAGAACAAAATCTTATAGAAAATAATGTCAATGCTGGCATTTTGAACAGAATTTCCGTACGAAAGAATGCATGAAATAAGAAAAACCTGTCATCACGTGATAGCAGTCGCTTATAACTCAAAAAGTAATTTATTTATAAAACAAAATGGAAAACTACATATGGTTCCATGTCCCTGCAATAGTTAGGCATGGAAAGTCTATACCTTCACCTTTAATAGTGAGTAAAAAAAATGTCTACAGCTCTTAAAGAATGAAATAATAAACAAAACTAAACATTTTTATGGTTTAGCCGGATAACAGCTTTAATTTGGTACGCCTAAATAAATACATGTGAAGGTTTATACAGACAGACAATAAATTTGTTACAAATATGGAAGAGAATTTTGAAATATAAAACAGGTTTTTGTGAAAAAAAGAATTTGGATTAAAACAGCATCCGGCAGGAGGTTCCATGTAATGTCTATTGTTCAAAGATGCTATGGCTTGCTGGAATACTATTGAATTTTTGCTAGTACTTTTTCACGGATATTTTCCATTGAAATTCAGTGATATTGTAATACAAAGGCTGTAGGTGACAAGTTAGATTTTTTTTTTCTTTTAATATCTTGTTATCATTTAGTCGAACGATTGCGGGCAAAGAACTTGGAGAAAGTCTTCTTTTTCTCTCTTGCCCAATCTACAATTGCAGCCGTGCGTTTCATCTTAGGAACTTGCTTTATTCCACAATCCACTTCTTTTAGATATCCAAAGTTACCTTGACTTTTTACGTCTTTAAACAAAGCACGCGCCGAAAGAATTATTTCTTTTGGTATTCTTTTATCCTCACAAACACTTTTCTCATATTTGTCATTTCTATCACATTTCAGTTCTTTTTCATTTGAAACAGACATTTTTTCACTTTGAATTTCTTTGTCATTAAATGCCTTTTCAATTTTCTCTACAGGTACATATTTTATTTTCCTGCCATCGTGGTCACTGGTCTTCAATTTTTCCTTCTCTTCTACTTTGTTTTCTTTCACAGAATTATTCTTATGACACACTTCAGTAAAAACACTTGAATTGCTTTGATAGATTTTCAATTCACGTATCAATATTTTAATTTCTTCGTAGGGAAATTTTCGCTTCCATGGACTGTTCTCTTCCAATTCATACCATGCGTCACCACCAAACAGTCTATGATTCAAGGCATCTTTAACTCTAATGCGCTTCTGTGTATCTAAGTGAAGGCATGCCCTGATAAGATTCAATACATCATCTAATCTCACTAAACAGTTTTGGGATCTGGGAAAACAAGCTCTCATTTTGGAAGCAAAGTTTGTCTTCTGAAGAATGTGAAACAGACTATGATACATCTTCTGTGTCCAGAAGGTTTCGTGTTGACTTATGTTTTGGAAGAAATTTTCACGAGTAAAAACTCGTATGCATAAGATTGAGAAGGTCCAAGTATCGTATTTTAAGCTGTCCACTGGTTCCCAATTACCATCCAGGGCATAAGTTTCTGGCGGGCGATACGGTAATGGTGACGTATACGAAGAAGATAATTTTTCAGTTGACGTCATCGATCCAAAGTCAGCCAGAAGTGCTCTGTCTTCATCTGAAATTAGCACATTATTCGTTTTTATATCGAAGTGAGCCATTTTCTTTTCATGTAAATATGTTAAACCCATTGCGACATCTTGCACCCACGATACAGCTCGTTTGAATGCATTGGAATCAAAAATAAACTCCACATTTCCGAGTTTTTTATCCAAAGAAGACTGGCATTTCTTAGTGATGAATATAAACGTGTCATCTTGAGCTATATAATTGAAGCCAATCAATGGCAAGATATTTTCATGACTGAGACTTGACCAGACATATAATTCGCCATCTGATATATTTTCCTCTCTGACCATTTTAATGGCACATGTGGTTTTGGAGTTGGTACGGAGCATTTCAACAACATATCCGAACTTTCCAACTCCCAGGTCTTTTATGTATTCATAACCCAACTCTTTGAGAATTTTCAGAGCAGATTTAAAACTCATTTTTTCATTAGCAAGTTCCTTATTAATTTCTTTTACTTTCTCGTTTTTGCCAAGCTCCATTTTGAATAAAAATAACTTATTCAACAGAAACTGATTTTTTTTTTTTTACTTTAAAACATTCTTTTTAGCACATAAAATGTATGAAACGCACACAAGTAGACTATTTCAGTAAAAATGATTGTTTCAAAAAACTTTGTACCATATTTGTTGATTTTGACCATTGTTAAAGAAAAAAGCATTGTTGAAGTAAGAAAGTATTTCATTTTTATTAAGGTAAAGTGTTTGTTGCAAATTTTGTTATTGTGGATCATTGTTAAGAAAAGCTTTGTTAAAGTTGGAATTGTTTTCTTTCCTATTCTTGTAAATATTATTCGAATTTACAACAATAATTCATTTTTTGTAATAAAGTATAAATTTTAGGTGCGTTCGTAATTTTATAAATACTTAGCATCTATAGTCGTCATCTGGTCCGTCCGTCTGTCTGCCGCTTAAAGTAGTGCAAAAACTACCCAAACGAATGCTTTGAAATTTAATATGCATAATCGTTGCAGAATTTTGTAAACTCGTTTTTATGAAAATCGAAGCTAAACTTAAAAATATATTAATAAAAGTTTTATTCTTTCTATTAAATCTTATCATAAGTAATTAATTCAATGATATCCCATGATTGATAATGATTCTAGGTTGCGATGGTGATTACGTAATATTATTTTCGTATTACTGAATTTAATATATATCATCGTAATAAATTTTGTCTTCCTGCTTTTTACTTTCTTCTATCTTCAATAGAAGAAAGTATTGTAATAGAAATTTTTTTCGACTTCCGGTTTTCGACGGATTTACATGTTTTAGGGATCAGAGATCCCCAAAAACATGTTTATAGAAAATGTCTGTGTGTCCGTGTGTCTGTCGCCATTGTACGATCAAAAAGTGTATGAAGTTATGCATAGAATTGAACCAAATTTTTATTTTAAGTTTTTGGCAAGCAGATCCTCCCTGAATTTGGAAAAAAATCGCCGGTAGGGGGAGCTGTAATAGCTATTTTTGTGCGATTTTGAATATTGTACCATACAAAAGTATATGAAATTATGCATAGAATTGAACCAAATTTTTATTTTAAGTTTTTGGCAAGCAGATCCTCCCTGAATTTGGAAAAAAATCGCCGGTAGGGGGCGCTGTAATAGCTATTTTTGTGCGATTTTGAATATTGTACCATCCAAAAGTATATAAAGTTATGCATAGAATTGAACCAAATTTTTATTTTAAGTTTTTGGATATGGCAGGTAGATTCTCCCTGAATTTGGAAAAAAATCGCCGGTAGGGGGCGTTGTAATAGCGATTTTTGCGCGATTTTGAATATTTGACCATCCAAAAGTATATGAAGTTATGCATAGAATTGAACAAAATTTTCATTTTAAGTTTTTGAATATGGCAGGTAGGACTTCCCTGAATTTGGAAAAAATTCGCTGGTAGGGGTCGCTGTAACAGCGTTTTTTGTGCGATTCTGAATATTGTACCATTCAAAAGTGTATGAAGTTACGCATAGAATTGAACCAAATTTTTATTTTAAGTTTTTGGCTTTGACAAGCAGATCCTCCTTGAATCTGGAAAACATTCGCCGGTAGGGGGCGCTGTAACAGCGATTTTCGTGCGATTTTGAATATTGTACCATCCAAAAGTGTATGAAGTTATGCATACAATTGAACCAAATTTTTATTTTAAGTTTATGGCTATGACAAGCAGGTCCTGTCTGAATTTGGAAAAAAATTAGTCGCTAGGGGGCGCTGTAATAGCGATTTTGCATATTGTACCATCGAAAAGCGTATGAAGTTATGCATAGAATTGAACCAAATTTTTATTTTAAGTTCTTGGCTATGGCAAGAATGTCCTTCCTTAATTTGGAAAAAATTCGCCGGCTTTAATAGCGATTTTTGTGCTATTTCGAATATTGTACCATCGAAAAGTGTATGAAGTTATACATAGAATTGAGCCAAATTTTTTGTGTTTCTTTATGGTCATGGCATGAAGGTCCTCCCTGAATTTGGAAAAATTCCGCGGGTAGGGGGCGCTATAATTACGATGTGTGTACCATTTTCTTTATTGTACAATCGAAAAGTGTATAAAATTATGCATACAATTGAACCAAATTTTTTGTGCATGTTTTTGGCTTTAGCCAACAGGTCCTCCTTGAATTTGGAAATATCGCGCGGTAAAGGGGCTCTGTGATAGCGATTTTTGTATACTTTTCTTCATTTTTCATAGTTCTATTGTCCATCGGCGGCTCGTGCAAACGCGGGAACTCACTTCCTGCTAAGCCGGCTATTCGCAAACATCTGATAACAACAGAATAAGGAAAAACTATCAATTTTAACAAATATCATGATATAGTTTAACTCGTTTTTAGTTCATTTAATTAACTGAAGCAGGAATTTAAGATGAAAATCAAAGTTGGTATAGTAATGAACTAATAATATTGAAGTATTAACATGTGTAACTAGTTTTTGAAACATTAAGATGTATAAGATAGAAGAAAGTTTTGGGATTTGCACATCCAACTAGTTTGCATACGTGAACAACAGCTGTAGCACTGAGATCTGTATTTTTATTAAGTTAATTATAGTACAAATGCATCTCATTTGCCACGCATGGCGTACAGTTTTCAGCTGGTTACATTCGCACTCATTGCAAGTGAATTATTTAAGACCCTTAAGTTTAATATATTTTACCTATTTAGGTCTTCTAACTAGTGCCTCGGACATGAGGAGATATAATTTCAACCAACTGATTCTCCATTAATTATAGCCCACATTTTTTTTTTATCCCTTCCTTCCCCATCCCCTATTCTGACTTCATATGTTTTAAAACTGTGGTTATACTTTTTTTCATCTTTAACATATGTATAATTAATTAATATATACCTTAAAAGTGTTCTGACCTTTCTTCACATGCAATACATTAATCATATTGAGACCATGAAGTTTCATATAAATTTTAGACATTATTTATTACTGGCATGATATATTATAGGTTTTATTACAGTGATTTAAAATAATCCCGGTACCTGGTCAATGTTTGCGGAACACCACCTATCTCTCTTGAAGTGTGATGAACTTCTAGTGTGACCCCTCAATCGATACATTTAAAAAGTAATTTCATAGAGAAAATTTCTAGCTCAACCCCTCATACACACATACTTATATCTTCAAAATGTTCAAATGTTTTTGTACTTTTGAGTTTGACATATATATATATTAATTCGTATTTTTCAATTAGCATTTAAAATATTATGCAAAAAATATGATATAAAATATTATATAAAAATGTTTTCAACAAAATAAAAGAAACTATGTTTAGTGATTTGCTGATAAAACATATGTATAAAATGTAAATAGATAAAAGAAATTAATTGCTATAAAAAATTCGCATAAGTAACCCTAAATGCCAGGCTTTAAATAAAAAGATATTGAAGCTAAAAATTTTATTTTGAAAAAAGCGTTTTTTCTTTGATTTAAAATAAATTATTTTAAGTTATGTTATTTGATAAATAATTTCAAATAACAAATTGCATAGTATCTAGAAATCATGTATATTCAGCAGGATTTTTCATAGCAGGGTTTTAAATAAATTTAATAAACAATCGGCTTTAAGGGGGACCGGGGCACATTTTCAAAAAAATTTTATTTATTGAGTTAAAATTTTGAATTTTTTTGTGATGGTTAAACATATCATTTGTAAACAAAATCAAATGATAAAACTTTTCATAGCTTTTATAAAAAATTTTTAAATTTAAAATTTGTGAAAAAAGTGGTATAATTTAAAATCGTTATAACTCGAAATATTATTTGTAGAACTTAAATTGTTTTTCATTTAAATAAACAGAAATACATATTTTTTAATTTAGAGCCAGCATTTAAAAAAATATTAATTTTTTAAAAAATTAAAAATATTTAACGAAAAAATTACAAAAAAAGTTGTGCAACTTTTTTTTTTAATCATATTTTCAAAAGTAAATATTTTTTTCAAATATGCTGGCTCAAAAGTAAAGTAAAATAATTGAAAAAGATATGTTCCGAGTTTCAACACTGTATCTTTAACGGTTCTCGAGTTATTAGAATTTAAATATGAGAAATGGTGAAAAAACCCATTATGAATAAAAACGCTATTTCACAAGAACTCGTTTCCTTGACAACCATAGCTTGAAAGGCAGATTTTGAAAACAAGCCAAAACGAAAAAATTAATATTTCCTGTTCTAATTAAGATAGAAACATGATTTAAACATCATTTTAAGCAGAAAACGGCAGAGAAATGTTTAATCCAATAATTAAAATAAAAATGAAAATTTGAAGATTTTTGTGTCCCAGACCCCCTTAAGTTTAAAATTGTCATCTGTATGGTCTATCTGACAAAGTAAGGAATGAAATACAATTTAAATCTGCAAAAGGCAGGCTTATTGCAATTGAAAATTGTAAAAATTTAAGATAGAGTTTCACTTAGCAAAATAATTTACGCTGTTCTTGAAATCGTTGCATTTTTCACTGAGCAAGGTAAGTCTGTTAAAATTTTGTTTAAAGTATCTTTATTTAAAAAAGAGAGGTGGAATGTGGCGGCTTACATTTTTAATGACTTAATGGATTTTGACTCTAATTTTTACTTTCTTCTATCAATACAAGAAAAAAGTATTGGATTTCGTGAAAATTTTCGACTTCCGGTTTTTGACGGATTTATACGTTTTAGAATGCCCAGAACACGATTTGATGGTTTTTAGAAAATGTCTGTCTGTCACTCTGTCACTCTCTGAGTCTGTATGTAAAAAAATTTTGTGGGCGCTCTATCTCAAGAACTAATGCGCGGAATTTCACAAAACTTTATATGTTGTTAGACCTTAATAACAACTGGACCTGATTAGTTTTTGGTGAAAATCGCCCAACAGGTGGCGCTGCTATGCGGCACTTTTCACGATTTCTGCAATAGCTATATCTCAAGAACTACTGCACAGATTTTCATAATACTTCAGATTCAGTTAGTCCAGTATATAGTTTGGTGCTGATTACTTATTTGTGAAAATATATATCGCCCAACAGGTGGTGGCGCTATGCTGCATTATTCATGATTATCGCAATAGCTCTAACTCAAGAAAAAATGCACGAATTTTCTTCAAACTTCAGATTTTGTTAGTCCCTGATATAAATTAGTGCTGTTTAATTTTTGGTGTAAATCGCCCAACAGATGGCGTTGCTGTGCTGCATTTTCACGATTTTCGCAAGAGCTGTATCTCAAGAACTATTGCACGGATTTTCACCAAACTTCAGATTTAGTTAGTCCTTGACATGAATTGACGTATAAGTTAGTGCTGTTTAATTTTTGGTGTAAATCGCTCAACAGTTGGCGCTGCTATGCTGTATTTTTTGCGATTTCCGCAATAGCTTTATCTAAAGAACTAATGCATGGATTTTCAACAAACTTCAGATTCAGGTATACCTTGATATCATTTAGTGCTGTTTATTTTTGGTGGAAATTGCTCAACAGGTGGCGCTGCTATGCTACATTTTTCAGAATTTCCGCTATAGCTCTATCTCAAGAACTAATGCACGATTTTTCATCCAACTTCAAATTCAGATATACTTTGATATGAATTGGTGCTAAATTCATGTAATTTCTTGTACTATTTAAATGATTTAATTGACGTGATTTATATAGAAGAAAGATTTGTGATGGCCACAACATACTAGTTAACGTATAAGCTGTTTATTTTAATACTATACTCTTTACAACTTAAAGTTTAACCAAGCTTTTTCTAATTTCCATATTCCTAATTCTGATAGTAAACTCGAAATCATATTGTAATCAGCGTATATTCCATTCTATAGAAATGAGTTTAGTGAACAAGTATACAAAATATAATTTTATATACTATATAATGTGTACAAAATATAATTCTATATACTATATAATGTGTACACACAAGAAAAATGTAAGAAGTAGCATGTATGAAAAAGTAACAAAGTATCATATTTTTATTCCATTACTGTAATTTTCATGTAAAAGTTTATTGTTTTAGGATGTTCTATACATCTTAAAGTTTGACCTTTTTTTTTTAAATTTCAATGCGTTCTTGATTGACATAGTGATTTAGGAATTATACCGTAACCAATATATATTCTATTCTATAAAAATGAGCTTTCAGAACAAGTAGAAAAAAATTATTTTAATTCATGATGATTTATTGTTTTAATAATAATTTAAATGCTCAGGAAGAAAGAATGATTTAAAACAGTATTTTTTTAACCTCATTCTTTTGTAAATCATACCTTGCGTATCTAAGGAAAAATAACTTTATTAGTAAAAGCAAAGTTATATTTTTTTTTGTTTTGTCCACACACTTAAAAATGTGCAGCAAACTGTTCAGATATTTCATTGTTTTTATAGAAAACGATTACATAATTGTAATTTAACTCTATTTTGCCCATATCACTACCCTAGTTATGGTCAGAATAGAGTTAAATTATGTTTATGTAACATTATTTTAAAAAGATGGGTGAAAGACTGGACAGTTTTCTACAATTATTCAACAGAGTATAACTTAAATTGATAAAGCAATATTAGACATTTTTTGTGACCTTGTCCGCTTTCTGACACGTGTTTACTTTTGCTCTTAACATTTTCACAATTTTAACAATGTTTTATTTTCTAATTGGGATTTATTGCTAGTTATTCGGTGCTGTTTCATCAGATAAAACATTGGTTGCTATAAAAAATTAGTCACATAATTATCCTTAAAGCTCTGATATTTAACAAAAAAAAATATTTTGGAAATATAATTTCTTTGAATAGAAATACATTTTCCAATATATTATTTTGACAAAAAATCTGTCATTTAAACCAAATACTTTAAAATTACATTATTTGAGAAATAATCGCGAATCACAAAATGCAACTCGACTAGTAATTATTAATAGCTGGTTAACATCTTACATTGTCAGGTTCTATATAAATTTAGATCTGCTCGATAAATAGGGGCGTTTTAGATTAATACCTGATTCAGGATGGCCTACGTAGTATGATAGATCTACGAAAATATGTCTTAAAGTCGTGTAAAGATTGTAAACACTCAGGGAGGAAAGCAATTAATTCTAGACGTAAAATTATAAAATTCAAAGATTTTATTTCAGTGTGAAATGTGGAACACTGACTCAATAATAATGTAACAAATTTGTTTATTATAAAGCCTTCAAAATTAACCATTGGAGTAATGGATCCATTATAGGTCCATGAATTTTCTAAGGATACTTTATTAAGTTGTAAATTGTAGGCTGTGAGAATGAATTCAAAATCAAACTGTATTGAGCATATGTTGTCTCGTATTAAAATGGCTTTCCTGAAGAAGAATAAAAAATATCTTATTTTAGATATTTACTTTTATGCAGATTTTTCCAGTGAATGATTCCATGATGTTACAAATAAACAGGAATAGTTTTGAATTAATATTACGCATGATTGCTTAACTATTAACACTTAAAGAATTACCTGTTCACTGATTAATAATCAACACTTAACCTAATTGACTACATTAATCAAACAGACTAGTAACTGCTAATATCCAAATTTAATTAGTTTAGTTGAAAAGACAACTGACTCTGTCTACATATCTTAGTTACAAGTCATATATCTTACATATCTTAGTTACAAGTCTACATATCTTAGTTAAATATGAAAAATATCTCGCACAAGCTTGATTCATATGTATGGACCTGAAAAACTAATTAGAAGCAAAATTTAGGAATTACAAATTTAGAGCATTTTAAAAAGGCAATAAGTTGTTCTAGTTAGTAATTATTTTAAAAATAACACACAATCTTCTTTCTAAATTTATGCATTTCAACAGACATTACAAATAAATGGAGAACTTTGGATTATTTGAAAACTGATTTCAGGATCTCAGGCAATAAAACATACTGCTTCATTGATCTCGGTTGGATTTCAGCCGATCCTGGTCACACAGGAATTCGATAATTGATTGTAAATCAATTTATCTTGTTAATGTGAAAAGCAAAAGGAGTGGGAGTATCACTCCTTTCTTTTTCGAAAATTATCTATAGGTGGAAACATTTACTTCAGAACGTATAGCATCTAAAAAACCTACATTCCATGTTGAGATAACTGATTATTTTTACACTGTACAAAGGACTCAGAAACGCTTACAAGATCAGTGACAGTAAAATAAACTATCTTTTCTTTAAGGGGGTCCGGGACACATTTTAAAATAATTTTTATTTACTGATTTAAAATTTTGAAATTTTTTGTTATGGTTAACCATATTAATTGTAAACAACTTATAACAACTAATTTAAAACAACTGATAAAACTTTTCCTATTTTTTTTTAAATTAAAATTTAAAATTTATTAAAAAAGTGGGGTCATTTAAAATTGTTATAACTCGAAATATTATTTGTAGATTTTTTTTCTTCATTCAATTAAACAGAAATATGCAATTTTTAATTTTGATTCAGCATTTTTAAAAATATTAATAAAAAAATAAAAATATTTAAAGCAAATATTTAAAAAAAAATTATGTGCCTTTAAAAAAAAAAAAAAATGATATTTTCAAAAGTAAATATTTTTTTCAAATTTGCTGAGTGAAAATTGAAGTAAAATAATTGAACAATAAAATAATTGAAGTAAAATAATAAGACATGTTCCAAGTTTGAATCGTTTATCTTTCAAAGTTTTTGACTTATAACAATTTAAATACGAAATGGTAAAAAACCCATTATGAAGAAAAGTGCACTTTCACCGGAAGTCGTTTCCAAGGTAACCATTGCTTGAAAACAAACCAAAATGAAAAAAATAATATTTTCTGTTCTAATTAAGATAGAAACATGATTTAAACGTCATTTTAAGCAGAAAAAACAGCGAAACTTTTAATGCATTTAATTGCATTTAATGCATTTAATGCATGCAATTAATGCATTAAATAATTAACATGTTTTAGAAAATTTTAAGATTTTGTGTCCCGGACACCCTTAAATATAAAAAAATTACTGTTTTCTAAAAATAAAGAACGATTTTCAGATTCATGGGTAAATCGGATGGTGTTATTGTATATTTTCGATTGTGATTACGTTAGATTAAGAAATTTTTGTCTTTTTAGGTGCGTTCGTAAATAAATAAATACCAAGCACCTATAGTCGCCGACTGATTCGTCCGTCTGACCTCGTAAAAAAACGCAAAATCTACCATTCGAATGGTTTGAAATTTAATATATATAACCGTTGGAGAATTTCGTCATGTCACCTGAAATTTTAGGAAAATCGAAAGAAAATTTGAAAAGAAATTAATAAAAGTTCTCTTGATTCTATTAAATCCTACCACTGTGTAATTAATTTAATGTTATTCAATATTCATTGTGTAATTAATTCAATCTAATGACAGGTAATGATTCTAGGTTGCCATGGCGATTATTCTATAAATTGCTATCATACGTAATTATTTCAATGATATCCCATAATAGGTAATGTTTCTAGGTTGCCATGGTGATGACGCCCAATTTCAGATGGACGTCAGAATTTTTCCCGAAAATGCATATAGTTTTAAATTACCATTATTCTACAATTAAAATTCCCCTTAAAGAATAGTAGTACATATATATTTTTAGGGTGGGGTGATACAGTACTGTAAAACCTGCTATAAGAATCTGTGTATGACGAAAGCCTGCTTTAAACGGATTTTTTTTTTTTCATCGGTGGAAAATGGATATAGTAATCCGTTTGAAAATATGTAATACATTCGCAAGAGACGACAGACTTGGTGTAAAAGGAACTTAACTATAAGGATTTTTTTTCTCTTCTATGTGATTCCGTCATATTCCGTTTTTCGATATAAAATTTTTCAGATTTTTAAGTCTCCAAGTCATGTAAATGGATTAATGGTAATAATAATCAGATATATTTTCATATAAATAGCGATTCATTAAAAAATCAATATAGTTTACGATACGATAGATAAAAAAAAATGTAGGAGATGTAGGAAATGTAGGAACAGTATTTCGCAGCGGAGGTCCCTGTACTATGCAGTCTATATGGCACTTTTATTTAAAATGAACAATATAAACATGTAAAATAGACTGTAATAATTTTTTTTTGTCTGAACTTCTCTCACAAGATAAAATTTTAAACATATCGACGTAAAAATAAATATCTGTACAGAAAAATTAACACTACACAAACTGTTGATGCTTTTTATGGGTTATTTTTAAAAACTATCATTATGAAATTCCAAATTCTTCCCAAAAAGTTTGAATAGAATTTTTTGATTATTATAGGTATAAATATTTCGTGAATAAAATGAAAGAAAATTAGAATTAAAAATTTTATGGTGCTAACTTGAAAATTTTGAATAAAAAATCCGCCAGATTTAGTAGCACAGTTTTTGACTTGTATAGTGGTTAAAAAAGTTAGCGGAGACTTTTATTTAGAAAACAATTTTCAATTTTTTAACACAATTATATATTTGCATTAAGAAAAAAATTTATATAAAGAAAAAATTGCTCGTAACTGTACCGTAAAGAAAGAATAATCTATGATTTCATTTCTTATATATATTTTATTTCTCAAACACTAAATTGAATATATACTCAATTTTCTTCTAGAACATAACTCTGCTCAAACTTTTTGAAGATCTCAACAACCTGATTAGCAAACAATCTAAATTTGACCGATAAGAATTATTGAAGTGTGAGCCCAATCCACAGTCACTCTATTCAACGATCCCGAGGTGTCTGCTATTCATAGGTTTCACTAGAGACTAGACATATAATTATAGACTATTTTCCATGATTGCATTAAAACATGGTTTACTTTCTTTCATTTCAGGTTCTGTTCGGGTTGCTGGTTGAAGTATTTCAGGGTTCGAATCAAGTGCGGATTGAAATATATCGTGTTGCGGGTCGTCAAAAAACTTTTTGTTGGGTTGTTTTTGTGAGACGAAGAGTTTTCTTTTTCGGATTCGGGTAGGGTTGATGACTGACTTCAAATGGAATTTTTGGATTCGGGCCGGGTACAAGCCGATCTGCTCAGAACTGTACTTGGCCTGCTGAAGTGAATATTTAAAATAAATTTCTAAAGGATAAACGTAAAAAGAAAAACACAAATAAAAGAGTTTTCCATGGGGTGTTCAGTTCAGAGTGTAAAGTGCCGTGTCGATAACTTCACATTCTTGGTTTTCTTTATGTTTAACATTTTTGCGTCACATATGACGAATAAATTTCACTGTTTTTTTTTTTTTCAGATGTTTAGAGATAGTCATGCGCGGGTCAGGTACAGCTCGACCCGAATCCGAAAATTTCATTTGAAGTCAACTCAAAACCCGAACCAAACTCGACGAAAAGAATAAGCTGCACTCGCAACCCGACCAGAGCTTGAAATGAAAGGAAAGTAAACTATGTTTTAATCCAATTATGAAAAGTAATCTACAATTATGTCGCTAATACCCATTTTATGCTTTTTATAGAAAAAAGAACAAGTCGTTACTATTCAAATATTCATAAAATTTATTCTTTAATATTCAAGTATAGTATAACCTTTGTATGGTGGACATCTCGGGATCATTGAATAGAGTTCATCGGATCAGGTTGTCCATAAATTTCTCTTTTCGGTGGTGTTCGTGTTATTTACGACGGCCGATTATCTACATGGGGGATATGGCCCGGAATGAGGGGTGCTCTCCGGGGGTGTCTTTCTAAGGGAATCTAACCCGTATTTACGCAAGGAAATCCAAGGTTCAAAGACCACGACAAACACCGAATGATTAGTCCAACGGGCGCGATTGGGTGCGAATCCAGCGCCTTCCGTCTACCAGATTTGAGAGAAGAGCCTGCCGGGTACCCTCTGTTTTCGATCTTAATGATTTTAATTTTGCTCCCATAGTTGGGTTTTTTTCAAAGTCGGGTTGTTTGGATTTTCGCAAAAAGTTTGAGTACAACTATGTTTCAGATGAAAATAAATACGTAATTGAGTATCAATGAGTATGTATTGAAATTACTACATGAAAAATAAAATGTGTAAGAAATGTGATCAGAGATTACTTTTTCTTTACGGTACAGTTAAGAACTTTTTTTCTTCTATCTGAATATGAAAAATATTGCCAGCATTTTATTTTTGATACACACACACACGTATCAATTTGTGATAATTTATGCACACACACACGTATCATATTTGTGATAATTTATGCACACACACACACACGTATCATATTTGTGGTAATTTATGCGCACACACACACACGTTACATGTGTGTTACATGGGCTTGGGCGCAGGAAGGGGAGTCAGAGGGATAATGAAGCCCCCAGACTTTCGACTGCACACTAAGAAATATTTTATTAGTGAAAATATGATGAATTTTAAAGGAATGTTTTACAGAGCAGTAATACTATAAAAAAAAAACAGAGCCAAAAAATAGCCTTTTTTGCACCCGGGGGAAACAGGTATTTTGGCACCCCCTTCCCCCCTCTTCCGCTAAGCTTTTTTCAAAGAGAATTTTACTGTTTCTAATATCCGACTTATTTTAAAATGTAAAATATGTAATCATAAAATAGCAAAACTGAACTACGTAATTAGTTATCTCAAATATTGATTCATTAAAAACTTAAAAACGGAATCGAAAGGACCTGAAAAGAAATTCCGCTTTATATAGGATTCTTATCCTGTATCCGTATCATGCTTTGATTTGTTTATTCTTTGACGAACCCCAGAAAGGTCAATTTTAACAATCGTGCTAAACAGTAAACATAGACGGGAGAAAAAAACGACAAACAAAATTTTCATTTGCACTGTAAAAAAAATGGTAATGTTCCATGTAAAATCCAGGAACGTTACGCCATTTCTCAGGTTTTCAGAATAATTTAGCTCTTTCCTGTGATATTCTGGTTTTCATATCTGAAACGTTCCTGAACAAAAGTTGGAAACAGGAAAACGCTGCGGCCGCCATTTTATTATTTTGTTGCTGTATCTGTTGCTCGCGCGCGAGTGTCGAAAACGAATTCTTTATATGAATGTCAAAAAATCAATATGGAATAAGAATAAATGAATAGACGACATAATCCTTTACGTCTCTATTGTCAAGACCATTCAGATGAAAATGCAATATCTCTGTGACACCGCTAAGAAATTATCCCTCGTACCTGTCTGTGGAATGTTTAACGAGCAGCACATGTAAAAACATACACCTATCATTTGGATTTTCATTAAACAGGGAACCACCAAACATGATGCTAGCAGATTTTGATTAATTTAAGATATGTTTTAGAGTTCTTATCCCTAATTATTCTTGTGAAAGGATTTCTTCAAATGGGCCTTAGATTTTCAGGAATTGGGTGCCGAAGTTTAGAATACGTTTCAAATACCCATTATTTTGCAGTTTTCAACGTGTTTTTCGTGGTGTGGACGCAGAGGGCTCGCACGCCACCCGGACGGCCCGAGTTCGATGCTACCTCTTGACTTTTTTTTTCTTTTTTAATTACTTTTATATTTTGGCACTTTACAACTTTTAAGTACGGCTATGAATTGCTGCAAATTTGATTTTTTTTATATTTTCGTAAAAAATATCAATTACTTTTATGATTTTTTTTTCATGAAAATTTATATGTATTTTATCTTACTTGTAAACTAACATCTTTACTGATGAAAATCCAAAATGTTTTATGCCTAGATTTTTTTTTTTAAATTGTTATTTACATTTATATATTTTCATATTTTAAGCAAAGTTCAGAAACAATATATCATATATATTTATTCAATTTTAACTGAAAATTTATTTTTTCGTGTAAATTATAAATAATAATTTTGATGTCAAATATCCAGATGTGTTTATCTTTAAATGAATAAAAATAGACAAATTATATTTCAAAATATTTTTTCAAATAATAATAATAAAGGAAAAATTGTCAACTGGAAATGTAAAAATCGTCTGCGATCCCGCATGAAATATAACTTATGCTATATATTTTTTAAGAATGGCATTTCATAATAATATCAGATTAAATTTATAAAAATATATTGATATATTTTATGTTTTTTTAATACAAGTACTAGGTAAGAAATTAAGCTCTATTATAGGAAAAGTTTTCGTATAAATATTCCGTTTTGAATATCTTTACAATATATGTCACTCGATTAATTGTATATTTACTAAACTTAAATGTCAAAGTCAGTAATAGTGAACAATTTTGTATTTTATCATTCGTCATGTTTTAATATATTGAACAAACCAAACATTAAAAAGATATTTATTTTGTTATTTTTTTTTTCTAATAAAATATTGTGCACTATTTGAGACTTGTATTTAAAATACAAAAAGGTAAATAATAATAATATTATGGAAACAAACTTTCTGCACATATTAATTTATATTTCCGTTAATAAAAGGTTAGTTTAAAAATTACAGAAAAAATAGAAGTTTTCGTGAAAAATCATAAATCTAAATCGATTTTGAAAATATCAAAATTTCGAAGCTGTAAAAATTCACAACTTTGATTAAAATTAGTAAAGTGTCAAAAATATGAAATTAATATAAAAAAATAAACAGTTAGGAGGGAGCATCGAACTCGGTTCCTCTGGCTGGCGGGTGAACACTCTGAGATCACTCCACGTAATACTCGTTGAAAGTTGCAAACTAATCAGTATTTGAAACGTATGCTGAACTTCGGCCCCAATTTCTGGGAATCTAAGACCCATTTGAAGAAATACTTTCACTAGAATAATTAGGAATAAGAGTGTGAGTAATTGGTGAGCATCATGTTTGGTGGTACCCTTGAAAGAGTGCATATTAACAGACACCTTTTGAACACTTCTGAAACGTTCCATAGAAAACAAGGTAAACTTTCTGTGACATGTCAGTAATGTTTTGCTGTCAACAGAAACATTCCTGGTATTTCGCAGGAAGCTTACTGGCATTTCTGTGGAAAGTTTTTAAGGTATACAGCAAAGTTTCAGTCATTTTCAAGAAAAGTTTCTTGGATATAATGGGCAACCAGCTGCCCATTTTTTCCCAGGAACGTTGCGGAATTTTTTTTTACAGTGTGGAGCTTCGCTTTCGTTCTGGCGCCTGGTGTACGTGCCTTCTCTGCCCCTTCGCCTAGTTTCGCCCCTGATACCGAATCAATAAAAAAAAAAAGAAAAAAAAACGCAACTTTTATCCCATTGCAATCTTTTTTGGTCACATATTTATGGCCCTTTTTGAAAAGGAAGAGAAAAAAGAAGAAGAAAAGAAAGAACCGGACGTTGGCTGTTCAGTACTATGATAGTAACGTTATCTCATCCTTAACTAAGATGTACTATACCACTGTTTAGGGGTGTGGGAGGATGCCTGCTAAAAACATGTCAGGTATGAGATTGATTCGTTTATGATCTGTTTAAAGGTGATTTTGGATCTTCTAAACTCTCGATACTGCCTAAAGCGCGACGAAGAAGTATACGATATTGTATATTCTGAGGCAATTATACTTTTTTTTTTCTAAGAAAAGACTATGCAGTAGAAGCGAGTAGAAGTCTTTAAAATAGATTCTACGAAGCCTCTGTCTCCTCTCAAATACATTATCTGATACAGCATTTTGCTTAGTTTAACATTATCTTCTACATAGAATGATTATGTATGAGAGAATAAGTAATATTCGAAAGTATATTTGTTTTTATTAACAAAAATTTTAGATTTTATTTTACAGAAAGGAAAACAGTTTTATTGTTTAAATGATATTTCCATGGGAAGGGGGAGAGGGGAGATGATAAGTTATCACTATCAGTAATTCCGATATATCTATTTAGCAATATGTCTGTGAATTTCAATTTTACTTATTATTATTTACTCAGTTTGTGAACGTTTGTCTTTCAGTTATCCTATATTTACCTTTTCAGAAATATTTTGCAATTATCCTATATTTACCTTTTCAGAAATATTTTACAATCATATTGATTTTAAAAGATTTCTAATATGAAATAAATATTCCTTTCCTTTCGGATATTTCTTTATTCTGAGAGGGGGAAGAGGGTGGAGGTCTGAATGGACCCGAAGCAAGAATTTGTGCTATTTTTCTATCATTTGATTTGTGACAGGGCTGGACATAATTTTTACGAAGATTCGAATTGGGTTTAGATTTTATTGTTTCCGTGTTGGACCGGCCCCGGTCCTTAGACTTTTTATGCAGATTCCGGGACTTTTTTTTTTTTTTTTTTTTTTTTATAAACAAAAACGATAGAACATTCCTTTGTTTCATTTTCTTCTTTACCTTGACACTTCTATTTAGCGAACACTTTTCAATCCCATAACAACTCTACATATTTGTACGTTTTAGCTTTTATTTCTAAATAAAGGACCCTCCGAATAACAGCCGAATTAATGGGTACCAAGGTGTCCGCTATTCGGAGGTTTTACTATACAGGGTGTCCACTCTCAACCGTTTTCCATAGCTAATTCCTAAACCGCGAGGCATAGACAAATAGTTCCAATTACGAAAATGTTTTATGGCTGTTCTCAACTGCTCTGCTGAAAAAGTGCAAAACGTTTTGACACATTTACAAATTCATTTTTTAACGGAAATATACAAAATTGGAAAGCCTGATCTTTGAAGCGATTTTGAATCGAACTGTGTTTTCCATTTTTTGATCAATAAAACGTCATAAACACGTTTTTTCGCCTTTTCTTGAGAGGTTATTCTACATTCGCGCGGAACTTCGATTCAAAACGTCCACTTTGACACCATTTTTCTGAAAGATCTATTGCGTTTGCAAAAAAAAAAAAAAAAAAAAAAAAAAAAAAAACGGAAAAAACGGCTCGATGACATAGTTTTTGGACAACAACACCTGATAGTTTCATGCATTTCCGAATAAAAATAAATTAAAACTTATGTCATAAAGTTGCCCTCTTGGATAGTATTTTAAAAGTGATTTTGTTCAATAAAAACATTTCTTAAAATAATATGAAATTTTAATTTTTATATGGTTTCCCGGTCCTACAATTTCTATTTAGTAAAAATATCCTAAGAAGTAAGACAGAAAAAGTTTCATTTTTCTACTATCAAAACTGTAAGAGTAATAGCTGTTTAAAGTTGAAGCATCTTTTTTGCTGTGAAATACGGACGATTTTATTAGGAATAAAAAAGTGTGTTTTTATTGTGAAAACTGCAAAATATTATTATAAATGTATAAAAATAAAAAAGATCGAAATGCAAATTTTGTATTTTTTTTATGCAAATGGGAAAAGATCAAAGTCCGAATTTTTTAATTAATTAAAACATGGGCAAATGGGCCATGGAACTGGGACCCTTGATTTTTTTCCGGTGTGTGTGTGGAGTGGGGGATTTGGTATGCAATGTTCGTAAAAGTTTTTAAATATTTTTAATCTATTGTAAACATTTCTACTGATTACTGATCAATATTGTATTCTTTTAGAGTAGAATATGATAGAAATAAAAAATACATTTATCTAAATGTTTATTATATTATGTATTCGTATCTGAATTTTAAGGAAGGTTCCGGAAAAAAGTGGTGGCATTAAGATGCCATGGTTTTTGCTGTTACGTTTCACAAGAAAGAAATGAAACATTCCATAATAAATACTCCGAAACCTTTCATATCAAAATATTTTAGTATTTTCATATGAAAGGTTTCGGAGTATATATTATGGAACGTTTCTGAAAAATTGGAATGTAAACGTAACAGCAAAAAGCCGCGGCATCTTAATGCCACCACTTTTTTCCGGAACCTTCCGAAATTTTTTTTACATTACATACAAAATGTATAACTTTTTGGATTGAAAAGGAAAGAGAAAGGCTTTAAGAAAATGATGCATAGGTCCGGATTTATGTGAGGGCAAAAGAAGAGCCACGGGGCCTTCACAAATTGCTAGTTTTGACATTTTTTTTCCTTGGGAAGTTTTATAATTTATAAATAAATTATTGTTTTTAAAAAGAATTTAACTTCTAAAATAATAAATAATTTTTCAATATATTTTTAATTCATTTTCATTTATAAATTCAAAATAATTGCATAATTCTCGTTAAGACAGCAATAAATTGTACAGTTTTTCAGTTTTCTATAACCAAAGATTTTTCAGAAAATGCTGTCAAATTAAGTGCTAAAGTCTAATTTTCAAGACTTGACAGTCTGTGAAGATCCATGGTCGAGGAGCAATAGTTTATAAAAATATATGTTAATTTCATGGGGAAATGAAAAACTCTATCCGATTCTTAAGGAATTAAACGTGCGAATTTTATGTATTCATATCCAAAAATGAAAGGGACATTTTTTCCCTACCTTATGCAGACATTTAACTTTAATCAGCGCTCGGTTAAACAAAATCCAGGGGATAGGAAACAAGAATTTTGTGTTAAATGTGCTTGCTGCAGTCGGCAGCTCAGGTCGGATTTTTAAAACGAAGAATACAGACATGAAATAAACTAAACTAGGAATTTTTTTAGAACTCCTCGAACAAGACAGTTTTAAACATATAAAGTCACATTAGCATTTTAGAAATTTTAACAATTAAGAAATATATAATAATGAAAAATACGTTTATACCTTTTTATTTATTTATTTATTTATTTTAAATTAGAAAGTGAAGCAATTAATTTTTTTTCGTCTTACCATATAATATAAATTTGAATTGCACGAACTCAAATAAATAAATAAAATTTGTCTTTTGTGGGGATTAAGGATAGGCTGAGAAGCAGATATATCATGACAAAAGAATTTTTTACTATTCTTTCTCTTTGTGTTTAATTATTTTAAGTTATTTAAGGTGAATAAAGTTACCATTTTTTTATTTTCAAAATTAGTGACAAACAAATGTAATTAAATTTCAAAATGCAGATGGCCGGCATCCGTCCGAGATAACCCCCCCGAGACGGTATTTGTTCATATAAAATACTGCTTATTTGTACACATAAAATAATCTATGAAAACTAAAGATATAATTCTAATTATTACACTACAGTAGCAGAAAATTCCCCCAAGTTACTGCGACAGATAACTCAGAGGCAAAAAATAATCTGCAGGTAAAATATTTTACAATTGAAGGGTTAATTAACCAAACAATCACTTACCTGTGATGCCTTTATGCATTTTATTCATTTTATTAATAATAATCTTAAGTTTTTGTATTGAGTACCAATAGAAAGCGAAACAAAGGTTCGATGGAAAGATAATCCGCAAAATAGAAAACAGTGGTGGAAAATTGGCGCAGAGGTGGAGCCTATTGATACCACTAAATTTTAGTAGTTTTTTTCGACTTATCTAATGACAGAATTTCTAAGTTTTTATTAAGGTGAATATTACTATAAAAAATTAGTGATGTCAATAGGCCCCTCCCCTGTGCCAATTTTCCACCACTGAGAAAAGAAAATCTGCGACGCCCATCTCCCGTCTTGAACTTTTTGCTACCGGGTATTACACAATCTCCATTTTGTATGAATGAAAAACTATAAAAAAACAAAATGATAAAAATAAATTCTTAATACCATTGAGCGTTTGAAAATATATCTCCTGTGCTCGTTAGATTTAAATTTTATTTTTGTCATTCTTTTTATATACAATTATTTCGTTAAAAAATATAAATAGAAGTTTCTGCGGGTAAATTTTTCAAGCCGAGTGCGATCAGTAGACAATATTTATTTTAGATCGGTATAAAAGTTCAAAGTTCGGAAAAGTTCAAAGTTCGTGCTCCGAGCCGAACTTAGCCCGTTTGAAAAAATTATTGACACAGCCGGGTATAAAAGCTAAAAGTTCGGCCCAGCCTGCGCAAAAACTTAATTGGCTCGGCACGGCCCTACCAAGCTGAACATAGATTTTTTACGCCTATAAGGTTAAAATTGTCTTGTACGAGAAGTTCTAACAAAAAATACATATTTTATCGTTTTATTTCATGTTTATATTCTTCATTTTAATAAAAAGTGATAAAAAAGTTTTTTAAATGCATCGGATTATATGTAAATGTCACAGTTATCATTAATATAAATCCACATTCTATGGCTTGGAAATTTAAAGAATTAAAAAATTCTATACAATAAAATCTTTTAAGACGGAATTGCATAGGGAAAGAAGAAAAATCCGTTATGGGCAGGCTCCCCCATGAACAGGTTCATCGTCTGTTGTAAATGTATTATATTATTTGTGCAAGTACTGTTATTATCAATTTACATAGATCAACAAATTTTTTTAAACACTCGAGGATTCCGTCATATTCAGGTTCTTTTTCCGCAAGTTTTACCATACTTTAATTTTATAGCCTAGAAATGCATCTACCCATCTTAAAAAATAACAAAAACAAATTATATCAATTTTAATTGGGGAATAACAGCTATTTAAAAATACATGCAGTTTTTTGAAAAAGAAAAAAAAGTTGTGCCGGTCCAAATTTTACTGATATTTTTACGGAGCAGGCCAGATTGCTGCAGGTCCAATGATTTTCATATGAGCTGGGTTGGAAGCGGAACTGAAAATTTCTGCTTGTTCAGACCTCAGGAAGAATGCAGTCCAACCCCGACTTGGGCCGGAAAATAAATGTTGTCCCGGCTCTAGAAAATAGAAAACCCCAAACCAAGCTCGGGCCGAGTGTCGAGAAGGAAAATTAGTCCGGGCCCATGAAGACCCTTACTTCGAATAACCAAAAGATTAGTTAACAAAATTTTGTAAATTTGGGCGATGGAGTTCTAATATATATATATACGGAAAAAAAACCGAGTTTTTAGTGAACTTAGTTCACTTTCATAAGTGAGTTTGAGTTGAACGAGTTCGTTTGAAAATTTTTGAATTTGAGCGTTAACTTGACTCAGTTTTGAAAAATTGAGTTTGAGTTTGAATTAGTTCGTTTTTTTTTTTTTTTTTTTTTTTTTTTTTTTTTTTTTTTTTTTTGTGAACGTGCCCAACACTGCACAATATATGACCGAAACGAAGTTTCGGCAAAGGCGACTTAAATGATGACAAATAATTTCCAGGCTTTCGCATTTTCCGTGAAAAGGCCGCAATTTATGAGCCGATTGAACACGCAAAATCTGAAAATGCGATGAGTGTCGAAATAAGGGATATACACTAGGGTGGGTCGAAAAAACCGAAATATTTACAATCGAAATGTAATAGAGCGAAAAAGTTGTCTTTTGTAATAAAGAATAAATTCGTAAAATATTATACCGATCGGTTAATATCTTTTACCGCCGCAAGAGGGCCAAAATTTCAAAAAATTGCAAAAAACATGTTTTTTCCAATATTTTTTTTTAATTATCCAAATGTACGAATACAAATTCTAATAGGACGCAATACGTACATGAAGATATAAGAAATGTCCCGGTAAATGTTCATTATGATAAAATCATATCTTTTACTGCCGCAAAGGGACCATATTTAAAATAAAATCGTAAAAATTTCAAATTTTCATTATTTCTAAATTTTTATAATATGTCTAGAAGTAAATAAAATTACTTTATATCTATTACTATGTCATAAATTTTGTTAAATATTTGCCATAGACTGGAAAATAAAAACGGTAATCATTCATTGTTCTCGACGATCGTTTCATCTACTGCTGTTTTACTGCATATCAGCAGTTCATATACCACAAATCACAAAAATGTTATAAAATGAACAAAATTGTTTAGTATTTTATTAATTAAAATACAGAGATGTTTAACCGAAAAGGATTAAATAAACTTAAAATGAAGAAGTATTAAAAGTAAACGAATTTTATAATATGACTTGCATTCAAATAAAGCCATTGTTCTTCGAGAGGCTGAAATTGATTATACACTGTAAAAAAAAATCTGTAAAGTTACTAAAGTTTTTCTAGGAAACTGGGATTCCAAGAAATCTTTATGTAACGGCAACAAGAAACATTCCTGTAACAGCGTCTGTTACAGGATTTTTTCTTGTTGCCGTTACATAAAAATTTCTTGGAATCCCAGTTTCCTAGAAAAACTTTAGTAACTTTACAGATTTTTTTTTACAGTGTATGTGGTCCTCACTCTGTTCTGGTCCGCAAACTTTACCTGCACTTCAGTGACTAATTTCACGCATCTTTCTACTAATTGAGTTGGACAAGGAAAGTTATAACAGCTGGTATCTTTAATCGAACATTCTAAATTCATCAGCGTTGTTAGATCGTCAGTTGATAGACAAACCGTAACAGGCGGTTTCGTTAGTTTACAGTTTTGCCTTTTGTCTAAAGCCATACAATTTTAAGCTTCAAAGTTCAAGTCTGTAATGACGAAATAACGGATGGCGCTATTCGTGTCCACAGAACTTCGTGCCTTGGAAATTTTCAATTTTGGCAATCGGCTGATGCAGCACATTTTCAGGATGTACTCAATGAGTATATCCTGAAAGTGTACTGCACTGTAAAAAAAAATCTGTAAAGTTACTAAAGTTTTTCTAGGAAACTGGGATTCCAAGAAATTTTTATGTAACGGCAACAAGAAAAATTCCTGTAACAGACGCTGTTACAGGAATTTTTGTTGTTGCCATTACATAAAAAGTACTAGGAATCCCAGTTTCCTAGAAAAACTTTAGTAACTTTCCAGATTTTTTTTTACAGTGTGCATCAGTTGGTTCACAATTAAAATAAATACATCATGATTTTCAGATTCTGTGGACTATAAATAGTAACCCCCATTGCTTGCCATATCATCCACGAAAACATATAGTTCCTGTAATTTCACGAAATGCCTGTTTCGCAAATCCTGAAAATAGCCTCATTGGAATGATAGCATATGAAGGAGAGGACATCAGGACCCCAGCCATAAAGAAAATTGCCAAAGCACGAAGTTCTGTGGACACGAATAGTGCCATTCGCCACTTCTTCATTCCAGACTTGAACTTTGAAGCTTAAAATTGTCTGGATTTATTCGAGTGGAAAAACTGTAAACCAACGAAACCACTTGTTACGGTTTGTCTATCGACTGACGATCTAATGACGCTGTGGACTTTAGAATGTTCGATTAAAGATACCAGCTATTATAATTTTACTTATCCCACTCAATCAGTAGAAAGATACTTGAAATTAGTCACTGAAGTGCTGGTAAAGTTTGTGGACCAGAACAGATGTAGGATCACATATGATCAATTTCGGTCTCTCGAGCAACAATGGCTTTATTTGGAAGCAAGTCATATTATAAAATTCAATTAACTTAAATACTTCTTCATTTTAAATTTATTTAATCCGTTTCGGTTAAACATCTCTGTATTTTAATTAATAAAATACTAAAATATTTTGTTCATTTTATATCATTTTGTGATTTGTGGTATATGAACTGTTGATATGCAGTAAAACAGCAGTAGATGAAGCGATCGTCAAAAAAATGAATGATTACAGTTTTTATTTTCCAGTCTATAACAAATAGTTAACAAAAGTTATGACATATTGATAGATATGAAGTAAATTTATTTATTTCTAGGCATATTATAGAAATTATAAAAATTTAGAAAAAATGAAAATTTGAAATTTTTACAATTTTTTTTTAAAAATATGGTCCTTTTGCGGCAGTAAAAGATATGACTTTATCATAATGAACATTTACCGGGACATTTCTTATATCTTCATGTAGCTATTTCGTCCTATTACAAATTGTATTCGTTCGTTTGGATAATAAAAAAAAATATATTGAAAGAAACATGTTTTTTTGCGATTTTTGGAAACTTTGGCCCCCTTGCGGCGGTAAAAGATATTAACCGATCCGTGTAAAATTTTACGAATTTATTATTTATTACAAAAGGCAACTTTTCTGCTCTATTACATTTCGATTATAAATATTTTGGTTTTTTTTTACCCACCCTAATATACAGTGCAAATAGAAGCGTCTTAAATTTAGACACATATGTGACTGAAAAAGAATTTTAGACACTTAAGTGTCTTAATCTGAAAATTAAGACATTATAAATGCCTTAATTTAAGATGCATAAGTGTCTTACTATGACCATGGTGTAAACGAACTGAGAATAATATCTAAAATATCCGCAAACGTCTTATTTTAAGACACTTCATTGCTTTAAACCTGTCTTAATTTAAGACGTTTTGATTCTTCCGACGCAGTAACCACCAGGGGGCACTCCCGTTTTAGATGTCTTCGTTTGAAGTGGTATACGTTGTAATTCAAACAAAGTTTGTTTTTATGTACGCGTGTATTTTAATTCGTTCTTTGCGAAATGTGAAGTTCTGTGATTTTAATTCGTATTAACTTGGATTATTTATTTATTGAATTCATACATCTGACGTGTGTGCTTAACATCAAATGTCTCTTAGAAACTGTCGTCGATATAAGGGCGGGATAGACACAGAACAGAAGTAGACGACGGTTGAAGATTACACCCGGAAATTCTACAAAACGTGTCCAATGGGCTTAGTATTAACTCGTATTAATTTATATCAATAATATTGTGTTATTCATCTTCGTCCTGTCGAAGCTGGCAAAAAAAAGAAACTTTTGTCTGGCGGGTCATGTTTTCAGGATGAAACAACTCATTCTTTAAATATAGCTAGTCGGATGTATTATGGGATTACCTTTTAAACTGATGCAAGTCTTTCTCCCTCACTGTGGTTGTGGTAGTTTTTAAAATTTCAAATCTAGGAATTTTTCTTACCTCTTGCAAACAGCGATTGAAGTAAGCGTTATAATTTCTTTATAGTACTAAAATTAGTGTTTTTTATGACTTTATTTATTGTACTAAACAAAGTCTTGCATGAAATTTAATTAGTTTTGAATCTTTTTGCAAAACAAAACACTAATTCCAGAAATATATATTTTTAAACTTATGACGTAGTCTTTTATTACAAATTATGTATTATTTATTCTTATATTTTTTCTCAAATTTAAAGTAATAACATCACTAAAAAACAGACAAATTTTAAGTTAAGTTCATTCTCTTGTTTTGTTTTGTTTTCAATATGGCAGTTCTTAGTTTCAATGGCTAATGCTTATCTCATACTAAACGACCACAAGGAAATAGAAAAAAAAACTTTGAAAGATCTCCTAAAGCTTTCTTACTTCCTAACTAGGATTACAATCCCGGATTGAGATCCCGGGATCCCGCTTTAATTTTAATCCCGAAAATCCCGAAATTTTCGGGATTGCCTTTTCTTTTTTTTCTTTTTCTTTTTTTTTTCTTTTTTCTTTTCTTTTTTTTTTAATTGAACAATATTCAGCTGAAATTAAAAAAATATATTTATAGACTTTCGCTTTTGGAAAAGAAATAAATTTATTTTTATGAAATTTATATATAATTGAAAAAGAATATTTATCTCAAGTATTTCTTAGATATATTTCTAAAGCTATTAAATCTTTTAATGTGGAAAACTTTTGACTTGGAAACAGTCTGGAAAACCCCAGTTACAGGTTAACCCAGTCAGGAAAAATGAAAGCATTTGTTTATTTCGTTTTCGCTTGTGTAGAAAATATATTTCACTTCGAAGGTCATTTTCCAATTAGACTTTACTGATAAGCATCGCAAGTGTGTATCATAGTGATATCATGTGCTAACTTTTTTTTTTTTTTCACTTTAAAGATGTCTTGTCTAGTAGTTCATAGGAATGATAACAATAAGCCCATGCGGCAATATAAATTTTTAAAAAATCTAATTTTTAAATGATAAGGGTTTTCATTTTATTGCGGGGAGGGGGAGGGGATTTTGTATGGCATTTTCGTAAAGATGATACCTTAAATGTTGCACTGATTATAATGAAAGTTTTGAACTTTTAGAGTAGGACAAGATTAAAAACACAAAATATAAATAAACAAAATACCGAAGTAATTTTTTTCTCAATGTTAACCCTTTGCACTCGAGGGCTCCGGAGCGGAGCCATTTAAAATTTGTCTTCAAACTCGAGGTCTCCGCTACGGAGACAATGCAAATAATTTTGTGATACCATGTAATCTTGGATTTTCTAGACAGATATTACAAAATTATTTGCATTGTCTCCGTAGCGGAGCCCTCGAGTTTGAAGACAAATTTTAAATGGCTCCACTCCGGAGCCCTGGAGTGCAAAGGGATAAAGTAAAATATTTATTTATTTATTCATAGTTAAATAGCTGTTGTGATTATCATCTGATATATATGTAAAATTGCCTATGTGGCAATATAAATTTTTAAAAAATCTATTTTTAAATTATATGAAGTAGAGTAGGAAAAGATTATAAGAAATATATATATTTATCCCTGTACATTAAAAGTCCTCAATAGCCCTTGCCGTTGAATTTGTCCGATAATCGGATATGTCTGCTTTTGTGGGGTAAAAATATACAAATATGTACGCTATGCGGATTAAAAAAAGTATTCGCTAAATAGATGTTTCAGCTATTCGGGAATGTCCATTAACCTCCACAACGGATACTCCCGAATACCGGACATCTCAATTTAAATAATAATAGTGCAGGGTTGCATTTTTTGCAAAAGAACTTCTTGATTAAAGAATGGGCATACTGGGCCGTGCCCCGCCCCTTACGATTTTAGTGTCCACAAATTTGATGTGCAATATTTGTAAAGATTATATTTTAAATCTGTTTCAAAATTGTACTGATTATAATCAATATTTTGAACTTTTAAAGTAAAATAAGATTAAAAATAAAACAAATTTTAAAACTCTAATATTTAGATAAATATTTTTTGTTTTAATCTTTTTCTACTCCTGAAGTTCAAAATATTGATTATAATCAGTAAAATGTCGTAAAAGATTTAAATTATCAGCTTAACAAAAATTGCGTACCAAAATTAGGAGCACCAAAAAAATCTGGTTCTAGGGGGGGGGGGGGGGGGCAGGACCCCAGCCAAATATTTTTCCAGATTCAACGTCTTCAAACATGGTTACGTATGATGCTTACAAAAAAAATGGATGGTATTAAGACGTTTGAAGTGTCTGAACTTCAGACACAAAAAGTGTCTGAAAATTGAACACTCCGTTTCAGACACTTAAGGGACTGAATTTCAGACATTTTAATTTACAGTGTAGACGATTGGCTAAGCATTAACGAAGATTCATCAACAACGAACAATTTAACGGACAGCGAAATCGCTGACGCTGTGCTAAATGGAACCGCCGATAATTCTATTAGCAGCTCAGAAGACGAGGACGAATACCCGGCAGTAGAAAAGGTGTCACTAGAAAAATGTATAAATTTGACAGGAGAATTAATATATCCTTTAGAGAAACAAGACTATAGTTCCAGAAATAGACATTCTTCATTTGTATTAAAAAAAAAAGAACTTGTTAATTACAAGAGAAGGATTAATTTCAATCTTTATCAGATTATTTTTTCCTGTAACATAGAAAATATCAATTAAAGAAATTTTTTTTTAATTTAGCTTTCTCTCTTTTTTACATAATTATCACTTAATAATGAATTAAATTATGTCTAAAGGCACCATCAAGAATACAATACTACTTTTGATTCCTAGTTATTAGTCTTGATATTCCTTCAAAAATTCGGCATAGTCTGGGTCCCGATGATGCCGGATTTTTGAAGTTATACTGAATTATATAGATGTGTGTGTAATAGGATTCTGTATCATATTTATAAAAAGGTAAAATAAATATAGATATCACAGCTTAAAAGCGTTTTTATTTAAGTTAAAAAAAAAAATAGAAAAACAAGAATGAAAAATCATGCGTCCTGTATAAATTATGAAACACATTCCAACATATTCACACTACAGTAAAAAAAAACTTCACAGTAAGATAGTGTCTAAATAAACAATTTTAAAAAACGCATAACGAATTAGAAACCGAATTTATGCTATTACCATCAATAATCTGAAAAATATTAGATTATTTTGTGTGTGCAGCCCTGTATGTCATCAATAGATGTGTATGCATACTACATAGTATGCTAAAAGTTAGCTCAGTTAAACGCATAACACAGCTGAAAATTTCAATTCAGCAATTCCTCTGAATAAATGGAAATGCATTTCAGAACTTTAGTGCAGCGCTGTATATGCTATATAGAATATATATATATACCAAGTGATATTAAAAACATAATTCAGTTTAAAAAAACGTAATGAAGACGCAAAAATGAAATTTTTAGGGTAAATTGGAAAAAATTGGAAAAAATGAAAAAAAAAACCCCACCAGTTTCAACATTTAATGTCTTAAAATGTTTATGATTTTAAAACATTTTTTTTTTTTTTTATTGAGGGTGAAAGATATAAGTATCTACTTCCATTTTATGTATTTGAAAAATTGTAAGATGCAGAATTACCATTTACAGGGGGTTCCAAACTGTCAGACATTTGACGAGAAAATGGGTATAACAATTTACGTTCAGGATTACCAAATGAATTTTGAGATTAGAATGAAAATTTTGGTGCTTACTTATACCGCAGATTATAAAAATTACTCTGAACCTAAATAAATATGTATTTAAAGTATTTTTATACTTTTAATACAAAGTTGTATTTAGCTAATACAAAATTTTGAAATTTTCAACAGTATAATCACCTAAAAATTTATTTTTTGAAAAATGAAAATCAAATTTTAGGTTCAGTTTATACAGACGAACATGAAACATATATGTTTTGAAAATCACATGAAAAAATATTCAGAAGTTTTTGAGATACGTGCGCGTTATGTCCAAAAGTTCATTTGAAGAAAAATGACTTCTAATTTTCGGAAACGCCGCTTCAGCTATGGAGCGGGTATAATTCTAAAGCTATAACTTCAGTTTTAATGGGAATTTCAAGGAAATACTTATATCAAAGTATTCAGAAAAGATAGGAGTTTAAAATCTAAACAAATTAAAATTTGGAAAATTTTGAAGCTTCACCTCTTAGGAAAATGTATGATTTAAAAGTACATAAAACGTATTCAGGCACTTCTGGAATCTTAACATTTTCAGCTTTTAAATGTTGTGAAACAAAAAGAACAAAAAACTCCTGAAAATTATTTGCTTAACTGTAATGATAAAAATCCTTAATTATTTGAGATTTTATTTGTGAATAATTAGCTGTGGATTGTATAAGTGTATTTATATTAGCTAACTAATATCCTCCTCAGAAGCAAGTTAATGTATAATGATAGTGAGGAAGGTTATTTCTCTTATTTTAGAAATTTGAAGATATTTCTATTTAAATCGCACAGTTCATTTTGAACATTTCTACCATTACTCAATCTTAGACATATTACTTTTGAAACACTCTGCATATAAATATATATTTATAAATCTATATAGTAAAAGCCGAGTCATGTGACTGTCATCAATAGTTCCGGGTTGACCGTTTCACTTTTTATATGCCAAGCGACCATTTTGCTACTTTTAATTGAGCTGGACGCAGATGATTAAATCGCCAAATAGGGTTTCCTCGCCATCATTTCATTTAAAATACATAATTTTCATTTAAAATACACATCTTTCATTTACCTCATTTAAAATACAATAAATAAATAAATAAATAAATAAATAAATAAATAGATATTTTTCCAGTATAGGTTCTTGGCGAGAAAAAAAAATGGCACCGAATTTTCCGGCAATCAATATCCTATTTCATATACATAAGCAATTTTTTCCATATGTATACAATTGACTTAATCTAAAGAAGCCAATAATCTATTTTTATATAGAAACAGAAGTAATTTATATGTAAAAAAAATATTGTATATATACGTGTAAATAAAATGTTTATATGCAAATAAATACATATAAATAAAAATAGAAGTTCACCAGGTTTGTTTTCACAGCTATTTATATATTTTATCAACATATTTCACGTTCTGAAGCTCGAATTGCGCCAAGCTTAAAGAAAAATGCCAAGGCCCCTGTAATGGAAAAGTACCTAAATAAACAATTAATCGTAATAATAATAACATAAACTAAAATATTTCATTTCAACATCAAAGTATTGTTTCTAATTTACATTCAAATAAATATATATTACAAGATTTGATTTCAATTGAAATTAAGTTGACAGCTTTCTATTTCACTTCATAGAGTAAACAAACACAAGAGATTCATTCATCATATAAACGGTAGAAAATATTAGACTATGGAGGTAATCATTAGCAAAGCATGTTCTTCAACAATGAATGGACAATATTCTTATGACGTCATAGTAGGTAAATTGGCGACGCTAACGTTTGTTAACGGTTTGCATTCACGAGGGTTTTATTTTGCTATTTCTCTTAGGTACGTTAGTACACTGTCATATTTATGAACTCAGAAATCAAATCTATAAAAACAAAAGTATATATATTCATTACTAGCGAACTTGCCCGGCGTTGCCCGGGTACGTCAAAAAACAGCAGGAATTACGAAAAAACTCTGAAAATCACAATAAGATATCGCGAAAATTTTTTAAATCGCTTCTCAAATTCTGAAAAGAGAAAAAAATATATCTATATTATGCTCGAAGATTGCAAGTTGATTCCTTTTCACTAATGTGGAAAAACAGTAGCAAATCGCTAAAATACACTAAAAATCACATACAAAATTCCCGAAAAATTCGAAAATTGCTATACGAAATCCGAATAAACTTTATTGAAATGAGGGCAGAATCTACTTTAGGCCAACAATGGAATGTCAAAAAATTGCAGCAGATTGCGAAGAAACGTAAAAAGCGCATTAAAAATCACAAAAAATTCAAAAATCACGCAAGTCAAAATTTACTATAATTGGATAACAGTTTGAAATCTAATTCCTTTGACCTGTGGGCTCTCTTAAAATTTATGTTTTGGAAATTATGCTAAGCATTAGATCATGTTAGTTTTATTCGTAATTAATTTACTTGGACTCCCTTAAATATAATTAATATAATCCCTTAAGTTAATATTAGTTTTTGTTGCATTAAAATATCTCAATTTGTTGATTTTCTGTAAGCAAGTAAACCCTATTGTTTTACTGTGGAAGTCTATGGAAATTTGGCGAAATATCAGAGATATCGCCAAGTTGGCGTCACTTTTGGCGACTCAATTTGGTCACCAAATTTGGCGATATATCGCCAAGTTGGCGACAAACTTGGCGTTATTTGGCGACAGAACTGGATTCCCCTACGGTAACCCCCATTATAGGTATGGACATGCATTACATGCTGTTCAATAATCGCATAAAAAATTCGCTAAAAATTCAAAAATCGCTGCACGAATTCCGGATAAACTTTTTTGAAAAGAGAACAAAATTTACTATATTGGGTTAAAAGAAAGAAACTGCATTCTTTTTCCTAATGTGGAAAAATCGAATTAATATAATCCCTTAAGTTAATATTAGTTTTTGTTGCACTAAAATATCTCAATTTGTTGATTTTCTGTAAGAAAGTTATCCATATTGGTTTACAATGGAAGTCTATGGGAATTTGGCGAAATATTAGAGATATCGCCAAGTTGGCGTCACTTTTGGCGATATACCGCCAAGTTGGCGACAAACTTGGCTGCATTTGGCGACATAACTATGTCCCTCTACGGTAACCTCCTTATAGCTATGGAAATGCATTAAATACTGTTCATTAATTGCATAAAAAAATCCCTGAAAATTCAAAAATCGCTGCCCGAATTCCGAATAAACTTTTTTGAAAAGAGAACAAAATTTACTACATTGGGTTAAAAGAAAGAAACCATATTCTTCTTACTTATATGGAAAAATCGCCTCGAAACATAAAAAAACGCTAAAAATCGCATAAAAAATTAAATACAAAAAAATCTAATCAAAAAATCGAAAATCGGGCTTCGAGGTGCAAAACTTCATATATAGACGTACCTTTTCCCCAAATTTTGTAGCTCTACGTGCACTGGTCTCTTCAGAACACCGTCGACACACTCACTCACTCACTCACTCACACACAAACTTCTTTCTTTATTATTATAGATTTAGTTATTAAGTAATGAAAAAACTAGTTGGATGTGCCAATCCCAAAACTTTCTTCTATCTTATACATCTTAATATTTCAAAACCTTGTTACACATGTTAATACTTCAATATTATTAGTTCAATACTATACCAACTTTGATTTTCATCTTAAATTTCTGCTCAAGTCAATTAAACGGACTAAAAACGAGTTAATCTATATCATGATATTTGTTAAAATTATTAATTTTTCCTTATTCTGTTTTATCAGCTGTTTGCGAATAATCGGCTTAGCAGGAAGCGAGTTCCCGCCGCTGCATGAGCCGCCCATGCACAATAGAACTACGAAAAATCAAGAAAAGTATACAAAAATCGCTATCACGGAGCCCCTTTACCGCGCAATATTTCCAAATTCAAGGAGGACCTGTTGGCCAAAGCCAAAACAAGCACAAACATTTTGGTTCAATTGTATGCATAATTTTATACGCTGTTCGATGGCACAATAATGAAAATGGCACAGAGATCGGAATTGTAGCGCCCCCTTCTTTCGGAATTTTTTCAAGTTCAGGGAGGACTTGTTTGCCATAGCCAGAAACATGCACAAAAAATTTGGTTCAATTATATGGATAACTTCATACACTTTTCGATGGTACAATAATGAAAATGGTACAGACATCGCAATTATAGTGCCCCCTACCTGCAGAATTTTTCCAAATTCAGGGAAGACCTTCGTGACATGACCAAAAATGAACACATAAAATTTGGTTCAATTCTATGCATAACTTCATACACTTTTCGGCGGTACAATATTCAAAATGGCACAAAAATTGTACAAAAATCGCTATTACAGCGCCCTCTACGAGCGATTATTTTACAAAATAAGGGAGGACCTCCTTGCCATAGCCAAAAACTTAAAATGACCTTCGTGACATGACCAAAAATAAACACATAAAATTTGGTTCAATTCTATGCATAACTTTATACACTTTTCGATGGTACAATATTCAAAATCGCACAAAAATCGCTATTACAGCGCCCCCTAACGGCGAATTTTTTGCAAATTCAGGGAGGACCTGCTTGCCATATCCAAAAACTTAAAATAAAAATTTGGTTTAATTCTATGCATAACTTCATACACTTTTGGACGGTACAATATTCAAAATCGCACAAAAATCGCTATTACAGCGCCCCCTACCGGCGAATTTTTTCCAAATTCCGGGAGGACCTGCTTGCCATAGCCAAAAACTTATAATAAAATTTTGGTTTAATTCTACAGATAACTTCATACACTTTTTGATGGTACAATGGCGACAGACAGACGGACAGACGGACAGACGGACGGACGGACAGACGGACACACAGACAGACAGACATTTTCTATAAACATGTTTTTTGGAATCTCTGACTCCTAAAACATGCAAATCCGTCGAAAACCGGAAGTCGAAAAAATTTCGATTACAATACTTTCTTCTATTGAAGATAGAAGAAAGTAAAAAATATATATGCATGATTTGCAAAATTTAAATAAATTTATTAATATTAAAAAATAACATTGAAGTAACAGCATGTTTAAGTAGAATAAGTTTAATTTAGATAATTTATGAACAAATTTCAGTTTAAACACTTGAAGATTCACTCCTTTTTACAGCTACGGAAATTATGAGGTATTTGTCAAAAAAGACGAAATACGCATAACAACATAAATGTATGAAATGTTATCAAGTTCGCAAAGAATTCTTGATTTCTCTATGAGAATCTTTGGACTCGGGGAAGGATTGAGCAAATCAATTAGTTTCAGAATGAAAGTAACATGATGCAATGCTTAGCATACATTTAAGAGAGACCAAACTGGTCGCCAGAGGCGGGTAGTATTAAATAATGACTTAAGGAACATCAGGTAATAATATATCTCATATTAACAGATAGATAAGTAATGAAAACTTAACATTTCCTGCTTTGAAGTGTCAACGATGGAACAGTAACATACCCTTGAAACTATAAGTTTATTTTTGAAACACTCTGCATTAATGTTGACTCTAGAAAAAAAGGACCGCCGGGCGGGACTTTTTCAAAAAGGCACACTATTTTTTAAAAATGCCACATTTTTTTTCAAAAAAGGCACACTATTCTCAAAAAGGGCAAAGTGTTTCCTTGTTCACAAAAGATATTTTGAACTGTTTTTTTAGATTTCCCTAATAGAATCTGAGAATCTGCAATATTATTCCCACGATCAATTGAATTTCGCGATCTCCCCCCCCCCTCGCCCCTCAACTGGCGAATTTCCTGATTTTTTCCAAAACTTCTTGACGAATTTTTTTTTTTTTTTTTTTTTTTTTTTTTTTTTTTTTTTTTTTTTTTGCGACAGATTGAAGAATTTGAAGAATTTCGCTTTTTGTTATCGTGATTGAATGCTGAATTTATCCCTCTTTTCCCTCTACCAATTGACGAATTTCACATTTCAGTCGAACCGAATCAAAGGACCGATCAAAATTTGCGTATCGTACCACTCACTAGAGTGTTCACGGAAAGAGTTAAAGTTGAAGTAAATTTGTCGGGAAAATTGCGCGGGATAAAAATGAATCCGAATCCGATCCAATTCCCGATTAGTTCACATCCCATGCTCAAAATTCTCGTTATCACATCGCTAAGAATGGGACCTGGCAGAAAAATATGCACTTGCTTCGGGCATAATTCATAAGTACAAAAATTAATTATATATGGATTTAAAAGTTTATATATTTCACTCGTATGATAAAAAAAATATATTTTTTTACGAAAAATACTTTAGCTTAATAAATGTCCTTCCTTAAAATTCCAAAATATTATTTAAATATTTATTACCCGGACAATAATTTTAGAATTTCAGAGGAAAATTTTATAAATACTAGCATATAACTTCATTATGATTCGGTGAAAAAAGAATTTCTATATGAGAGTCGGTATACAGGCAAAAATCTGTCAATAAGGCAGTTTATAGTCAGAAATATAATTTTGAAAAGTTTAAAATTCTTAATTATTGAAAATTGAAAATAAAATCTTAATATTTATGGTTTTAAATAAAAGGAGGACTAAATAACATTTAATTACAGAATGTCTACAGCAATAGAAATATTTTATAAAAAAATGCATTAAGCAAAAATAATAATATGAAGAAAATACGTGTTAGTAAGTTTTAAAAAAGATTACAAGAATTTTAATTCAAGGCAATCATTTTTACTTTTCTTGAATATACTGAAGCTGTCTTAGCCTGATATTTTGATTCCAGTTTACAGATAATTAAAATGATCATGATCAAAACAAGTAGAAATTAATAAAATGCTTCTTAGGATAGCTAAAATTTCTCGGTTTTTATATAAAATAAAGCGAAATTAAAAACTCATCCGGATATTGGCCAGCTCTTCTGGCTGGTGGGAGGGACCCCCACTGATATGAGACTTCATCTTAACGTGGTGGTGGGGTTTACCAGACCCACTCTGAGATTTTTTATTCTTTGCACATCTGCTAATCTGACAAATTTTCAAATCTGATATTTTTATATCATATCTTGTCTATCACCTTGTGAAAAAAATTATTTTTTTACTAATGAAATTTTAAAATATATTTGTCTTTCTTTTTTCTTTCTGGCAACAAACTTTCTATGAAATACCAGAGTGAGGCTGAACTAAGAAAATCTCAAGAATTTTGTATTTATAAATTTCAATTTAAAAAAATCTTACATCTATGACACAAAATACCTCTCATCTCGCATCGCAGTCATATTTGGCCTGTCTCCATTGGGCTCTTTTGATGTGCCAAAATAAATAAATAATCTGGAAAACAGAAATTCTGAATTTACAGAATTTAGTGTAGCCACAGATGGAAAAAAAATTATAGAAAGTACAAAACATATTTCAGTTTTAAGATTTAAAATACACACTTTTATTTTAAATAAAATGACGTCTTTTGCATCCACTAACGAATTCTACATTTATGACCCAGTCTTAAAAATATCTGTATAAAAGTATGCATAGAACGTCACTATAGTGGAATGATACAAAAAACCCAGCAAAAAGTGATTACTTCATTCTTTAAGAAAGTTGACAAAAAATGCTGTTATCTAAAGATTCATAAGCCTTTGATTGTTTGTAACATTAATATGGATACTGAAATTTAAATATAGTTTATAATAGCTCCATGGTTTATCTGAAATCATTCATTTATATTATTTCAAAGTTCGAAAAATGTTATTACACACGGATTAATAAAATTTCATTCTTTTAGCTTTTTGATAGTTTTAAGTAAATTTCGGAGAAAAAAAGACACCCATATTTACTTTAAAATAGTTTTATAGCAAACTACATTCATGGCATAGCAAGCATTTTAATTACATTTTTTTCAGTTTTTATGAGAAGATTACAACAAAAAGATATAGTAATTTACTATTTTCCCTTTTGTTCCTACAGAAATGAAGTACTTCTTTTGCCACCATTACAGAAATAGCTTTAAAAACTACAAAAATAAATAACTATATCAAAAATAAATTGAGAAGCAGTTTTCTAACAATTTGCAATTAAAAGTACATTTTTATCGCTACACTTAGGGGTAAAAATTGAAAATGTGAGATGCTTAGAAGTTTAAAAAATTGCAGTAGAGATTATCAGTAATTAATATCATAAGACGAAACTCAATATTTCACCTTGATTCAAACACAAAATATATTATATGAAGTTTAAAAATGTTACTCTTTTACTTAAAAGGTGACTACAATAATAAAAGAGATGTTACAAGTTAAAAATATACATTTTATTTAAAACTTCTTAGTACTACTTTCAAGCTTTTCCAAACTCTTCATAAGTGAATATATTAATATTTTAATACTAAAATTTAATATTAAAATAGTCTCTGATGAAGAGCTTGAAAAAGCTTGAAAGTACTAAAAAGTTTTAAATAAAATGTATATTTTTAACTTGTAACATCCCTTCATTATTTTATTCACATTTTAAGTAAAACAGTGAACTTTTTAAGTACACATAATATATTTTATGAGATTATCAGTATTTAACCGTACAAAGATACATTATACGATGATACATTGAATTCAGCATAGTAGAGCCACCTATTGTGCGGTTAAACCAAAACCTGATCAGTAACAGCTTAGGTCAACGTCTAACTGAATCTGAAGTTTGACGAAAATCCGTACGTTAGTTTTTCAGATAGAGCTATTTGAAAAATGCAGAAAAATGCAGCATAGCAGTGCCACCTGCTGGGCGATATACACCAAAAATTAATCAGCATCTGTTTATATCAAGGTCTAACTGAATCTAAAATTTTTTGAAAATCTGTGCACTAGTTCTCAAGATAGAGCGCCCACAACATGTTTGTTACACAAAGACAGATTGACAGACAGACTCACAGACTGACATTTTCTACAAAACCATCAAATCATGTTCAGGACTTTTCTAAAACGCACAAATCCATGTAAACCAGAAGTCGAAATTTATCCGAATATCTATCTTCTTCTAAAGATAGAAGAAATTGAAATTGGATAAGACGTACTAAAATATTGTAAGGGAAAAAAACAATTTTGATCTATATTATTTGTTTCAGCACCATAAGAACTTGGTTACCAAACACGTATTTCTACCACACTTTCAAGAGGCGTTATCTTCATCGGTAACGTTTTTAATCAAAACCCCTTTTTACTCGTGCTGTATAAAAAAGATTAATGGAAAAAGGGGATCATGTGGTCCTGAAATTTATCGGAACTTGGCAGCTGATATCAAACATGGATCGACGAAAAACGATTTTCAAAGAAAAGGCTGTTTGAAAGGGATACTTATATTCTGTCACGAATATAGCTCTAAATCTTTTAATGGAAAATCTCCATTAATTCATCTTTAATGATTTTATTTGTCAGTCTACCTATAGCGGAGTTCAGCACGTTAACTCTTTATATTCTGACGGTACTTTTAAGCACCATTAAAAAACATTCAATGTAAAATTTATTTAATTTATTTATTAATAAAAGTAGATTACACTTTTATGCAAAATAATTTGCTCAACCCTATCACAGCGAAACAATCGAAGCTAAATATTTTTCAATGTGGTTATTTTCTCAACCATTTACCTAGGTGTAGCTTTTATCCCATTAAAAATGTTATAAGAAAAATTTGCAATTGCAAAAGAATCGCAATTGCAATTGCAGTGTTACAGGTAGGATCACAATGCATTTATTTCCACTGCTCTTATAAGAATGGCGAGATTGCCATAACAGTATATTTTGTTCACGAATCTAATTATTTTTGTCAATATTTTGCAAAAAGAGCTGTAACTAACGATTTATTAAAACAGTTTGAATAAAAGAAAGTATTTAAAAATAGAATTATTATTATATATGTTGTTCTGGATATCTTAGACATTAACATAAATAATTAATCAGGTGAAGCAATTTTTATGTTCAAAATTCAGGCTATAAAGTGTTAAAATATTCGAAGATCGATAGTAAAGATCTGGTTCGATTTGTATTCATATACTGGAGTTCATAAAAGGCTGTGATAACTATAGAAATAAATGCTCTAAAAATTGCTCTTTATGATGTTTATTCGGTAGAAATATAAAATTAAAAGTTACATACAGAAGTGGATAGGGATGGTGCCAGGGAGCATTTCTAAGTCTTACGTTTACATTGACTGACTTTGTGAAGCGACAGCATGTGACTGAATGAGACATTCTGCAATACACAAATTGGGATCACACAAATGGCGAAAAAAAGCTAATTGTGTTATGAATCCAAAAAATAAATGGCATATTGATGCCATAGAAGTATGAGCCAAGAGTCTACAAATTGTCTTATGATGCCAAAAAAAGCGAGAGCGTACGATTGAAAGAGCCATTCTGTATTACACAAATTGGCATCACACAATTGGCGAAAAAAGAGAGCATGAAAATGAAAAAATTATAGCAAAATTTTCTATTACTCTTTAAACCAGTGATTCCCAGCCTTTATTGGTACGCGATATACCTTTAAGTAAAAAAAAAAAAAAAATCGCGACACACCTAATATGAAGGGGCTTCTAATACCAGTATGAAAATTTTGTATGACCTCTACAAGGTATCGGCTATGCTATCCTATGAAAAAGGCTAACTTACGTACGATGGATGCACTATCAACAAACCCAAGAACGGGTAATCCAAATTGTTGAATAATAATTAAAACAACAAATATAATTAAAAATACGTTATTATACACTAATTATACGTTATTTATTTTAAATAATTATTATCAAAACACACTTTTACAATGAGTTAGATTCCTGACAATGGTGTTTACCTGTGAGGGCAACTATATCAGGGTTAACACTGATTAATTTTATCCTTAAGTCACTTTCTTCATGCAGTTTGTTTCTGTACTTGTTTTAGGTGCTTTCGTAATTATATAAATACGTAGCACCTATAGTCATCGTTCAGTCCATCTGTGTGTCTGTCCGTCCGTCCGCGTATAACAGAGCAAAACCGAAGCAGAGCCAACCGAATGGTCTGAAATTTTAAATATATAATTGTTGCAAAATTTTGCCGAATCATTTCAAATTTTATGAAAATCGTATGTATAGTTTAATGACAGGGACAGTCGAAAGGTTTCCGTTACATGACGGCCAATGGGAAAAAATTATTGCAAGTGCATTTTAATGGTGTTACAGCCTTCCGGGTGGTTTGAAATTTTTTATATATAATTTATGCAAAATTTTGTTGTCATTTCAAATTTTATGAAAATCGGATGCACAGTTTAATTATAGGGTCACCCAAAATTTTCCGTTACATTAAGGCCAATAGGAAAAAATGATTTCATGTGCATTTTAATGATGTTACAGTCTTTCGAACAGAATGAAATGGATATGCACTTATGAAGTGCGCTAAACTATAGATTCAGTACAATATGCGGTGCAAAAGATGTTTATAACCTAGTTATAATACGAATGTACCTCATTTGTCACGTTTGACGAGCAATTTTTAACTTCTTTAAGAACAGCAAAGTAGAAAAAGAACGTTCACACAAGTATGTCGTGTTGCACCCCATCAAGGGCCTCAAAATAGATTTAGATATTTTTGGATACTCTGCTCCTATGTTCACCCAGAAGAAAATTATGGATTTTTCTAGGATTGCCATAACAATTGCGGGACTACTGACAAACATCACAACGAGGTCATAACATAATACGAGATGAGAGTTTAAGAAAACACTTTTTTCTCACGAAGCTTTCATTTATGTTAATAGCTTTTATGATTATTGCGGTTGTAAAGTATTAAGCTTGTTATATTTTTTGATGAACAGATGAAATAAAAGATATTTTTGTGGCAAACCTCGATTGTTCCTCGCCCTACCAAAACACACGCCTCGACCCATAGGTTAGGAATCGCTGCTTTTAAGACAATTAGGGGAATTTCGAATTTCGTGCCAAGGCCCCTAGAATAGCAGTCCTAAAAAGTAAGCCAGAAAGAATTCGAACGCCAATTCGTACGTTAGGAGCACAATTTTGGGAACATGACAGACAAAACAGATCGCATGTACTGGAAATATTTATTATTTAATGAGGAAGTTAAACTTAAAAATTATGCAGGCCAAAGAGATATGTCTACCAAATGTTGAACGGAGTTTAAATAAAACTGCAAACCTAATACAAAGTCAATCTTTATCCCTTTTTAACACTTTCCGACCAAGTAGAAAAGTGTTTATGGATTCGGTTTGTCCGTCTGTCCACGCTCTAACTCACGTAAATGTACTCGGAGTTTCATGTAATTGATAAACATTATTAAGGGTTAGCATGGAATGTTCGGTATTGTATATGAAGTGTGCAGTATTAATAGTTCATTTACAAGGACACTCAAAGTAATTCCGTTACTTTATGGTCAATGGGAAAAAAATCTTTTGCAGCGTATTTTAATCACATTACGCTATTTCAAATGCATTAAAATTGATATGAATCACTTAATTTTACTACAAGATGATTACTACAGAATAGTGCATTCGCAGCATTTCTCGTTCATTTAGAGGGACGCACAAAAATAATCGGTTACAGAGCAAAAATTGCTGGAAGTGAGTTTTCAATTTATGTATGCGCTTTTTAATTTAACTAATTTTTTGCATGCTACTCGTTCTATATAAATTCTATACCTCATATACAGGCCTGCACAAAAGAATTCACTGAAAATTCTCCCTATAAGGGGAAATTGTTGAAAGGAATTTTCAACTGTGGTATGTATTTCCTAACTGAACTAAATTTTTGAATGCGTGTAGTTTATAGATATAAATCGATATATCCTATACAGGGCTGCTCAAACAATTCGGATAGTTTTCCGACTGTAAATGAGAATTCCTGAAATTGGATTTTTAAATGTGTTAAGGCATTTCCAATTGGTTCAATTAGACATCCCATTTCAACTTATTAAACTGTAAAGTTTATTACGTTATTCTGAATGTGTTGGAAGGTGTTTCATAATCGCTGCTTGACGCATGATTTATTTTCTTTGTTGTTTTTATATCAAGTGAGAGTGAATAATGTTCTAAATGCATTCTTTCCATGTGAACGCCGTTTTAGTGATAAAGACATATGTTAAATATGTTTTCTTTCTTCTCCTTTGGAGGAAAATTACAATGGGGACTGACATAAAACTTAGGATAAAATAAATAGGTAACTAAAGGTTAGTTTTATCTGAAATTTAGAATAAGGAATAATTTAAGAAAAATATATGTGATTCCACATAACACTAACCTACATAGTTTAAACTCGATAACAGATGAACTGGGATATTGGATACAAAGTGATGAAAAATTCTTTTGATATATTGGATTTCGTATAGAAAACAGAATCATAAAATTAATCCATACACATTTTAGAATGCTAAATTATAGTTTTGTTAAAAATACTGTTTAGTAATTTGTAATAGTACCAATAGTCATATCAAAATTTACAGAAAAATTCAATAAATATTGATGCATTTAACTCATCGGGTAACATATAAAAACACAAATATCTTTTATATTGTAAAAAAAAAAAACCCACCAAAAGCGAAAATATTCTATTTATTATTTTATTAATATTTCTATTTTATCTTGAAATAAAGTATAACTTAAATAACGAATAACGGTAGTTATTTTAAATATGTAGTGCCCCCTTTAGAAATTAATACACAATAATAACATCGTAGATTATTTTTCTTTTTTCTGTAAGTAAAGACATTTTTATTTAAATTTCACCGTACATTTTGAACACTTATTTCTATTATTATACAATATTTGACTAAGTATTTTTAAAATACTATATATGCAAATATATAAGTATATTTTTATATACACATATGTATAATATATTTATATGTTACATTATTAGATCTAATTCCATGATTTCCTTATCTTATTCTAATTTACTACTTTATATTCACTAAATCCTCATCCTTAAATAATCTCTATCGTTAACTCTGTTAAATTCCCTTTAATTTAGTGTCTCACTTGTCTAAATCGCTTAAATATTACGCTTTTAGTATTCTTACATTAAATGTTCCATTTCCGCGCTTTTTTCTTTCGAGAATATTCTTTTAGCTTCCATTTTTACTTTCCCGCGCATTTCTGAGGTTATCCTTTTCCCCTTCAAATTCATCCGCTTGCTCTATCCGCACTCTTTATATGACGTGACATTCTTAATTATTCATTGGTTGAGAGCGCGATCTACGTCATATTTGTATCCTTACATTGGAGGAACAAAAAGTCGATACTCAATGTGTTTCAGCAGAATTTGTCGTATTTCTACTTTGATAACTTTCCCTGGTCGCCATCTGATATTTCTTATTATCTATAATTTCTTGCCCATGATTAAATACTACGTAGCGATGGCTTGATAAAAATGAATCGGTAGAAACTGCACCGCCGAAAGCTCTTTCAATAAGAGCCTGAGTTTAAATTACGCATTGTCTCAATCATTACGGAGAAACCTACACTGGATAAATGTGTTACTTGGCCTTCCACTCGATGACTGCAACTACCTTCCAATATCCATGTTGATTTACTTCGAAACATTCTTTTAGTAGATTGATTATTAATCTACTATGACATCGAAGCTTAACCACACTTTCGAATCACCATATAACGTAATATCGTTATATTAGTCGACGAGGATTCTACTCTACATGTGATTCTATTATTTTCAACATTGCACTACTGGTAACATAGCAACCAGTTTTCCGTTCACGAGAAAAACCTTTCAATGTTAGAATAATCTAACATATATATATATACATACATACGTATATTGTTTATCTTTTACCTTAAATTGGTCTAATGATCCCGATCCTATCATTTATTTTATTCGATTCAAACCAAAAATTTTCTCATAAAGTCAGTTAAATAAAAGCCACACTATCTTAAATAGTTTTAAATAAAAATTATAGTGCGAAATGTTTTTATCAAAGTTGGATATAATTTAAACAGCGTAGGCAGGTTAATGACGGGAAAAAAAGAATCTTGTTATTATTAATGTAATATCATATCATAAGAGGAAACGCAATTTTTCACCTTGATTCAACATAAAAAATTCTATTAAGAAAATTTAATGTTCACATTATATATTTTATTGTTATTATTAGTTTTTTGATATAATTTCTATCGTCACAAAAAAAAACTTTTTTGATCCATCAAAATATTAGTTTACTCCCGTAAAAAAACCTTCATAATCTAGGCGTATTTCCTCTGTTTATTAAAGTTAAAAGATAACCACCAATAACTTTTTCTATTCTAAGGGTTCTTTTCTTTCACATAAAAGAAGGAATAATGGAGAAGCGATTGGTGTGACACAAAAATATACCGGAGCCTGCAGCTGTTTTCAGAATCGGATCGATGAATAAAATACGGATAATACGGATTTTAATGAGACTTAAATTCCGATTGGAAGTAGCTTCAAGCGCTTTCCGTAGTGAATTCCTGATTTCTTCCGTGGTTTTATTTATCAGTCTTTTCCTTACACAGTTCCTTATTCGATAAAAGATCGTCTGAGAGAATCGCAACGAAGGGGGCTGAAAAAGTTTTATGATGTTTTGAATTTTTTAAAGAATAGAGAACCTTGAAGCACAAAATTACTTTCGATATGCCTAAAAATGCTATATTAGGCCGGCTGCACACTGAGGCGTCCCATGCAACATGTTGCTCGACTTCGGAGAAAAATGGGTTTAAAATTATATTAAAAGACTCTTTCTTCCATAAAAGTTTATCCTACGCAAAAATCATGTATCCTAAATCTCAAAACACTACCGCATTTAAATGACAAAACATTTATTGTAGTATATAATTGTGTGTGGTAGTTGGTACATTAAATTAAAAAAAATAAAAATTTTGGAATAAAATTGTCCGTTTTTCAGATATTGACCCTTATGTATTTTTATTATTCGTAATTATATAAATACGTAGAACCTATAGTCGTCATCTGGTCCGTCCGTCTGTCTGTCTTCATGCGTCTTTATCAGCGTTGAATTCAAGGGGTGGCCCGGGGGGGGTATTCCCCACCGGAGCAATGTGATGTCCTCCCAGAAGATTTGAGATTTTGTGCTTTCAATGTTCAAAAAGTGCAATTTCCCTCTCGGAACTCTGAAATATCCTCCTGAAGCCGCAGAAATCTCTCCCAGAGAAAAGTGTCTGCATTCAACACTGGTCTTTAATCATATAATAGCACAAAAACTATCCAACTGAATGGTTTGAATTTACTGTGTAGAATCGTTGCAAAAATTTTTCGAGTTATTTAAAATTTTATGAAAATCGGAATCAAAACTTAAAGAAATATTAATACACATTTTCTTCATTATAATAAATCTTATCATAGGAAATTAATTCAATAATATCCCATGATAGGTAATGATTCTATGTTGCCATGTTGATTATGCAATACTTCAGATTGAGTCCTACTATTTCCGTATTACTGTATAATTACTGTACTGCATAAATTAATATATATAATCGTAATAAAATTTGTATTCATGCATTTTTTCCTAGGAGCGCAACAGCTATTGCATTTAATATTGACGATCTTAATAATTATAAAGCTAGTTATAATACTAACTCACCTCATTTGCCTTGTTTGACGTACAATTTACCAGTTTTTATACTTAAACTCACTGGAATATAAGTTATAGCTACAGTTTTTAATACTTTCCAACATGATTGTAATCTAAATCACGTAAATGTGCATTGTCTGTAATTTTCATATGTTATTGGAGTTTAATACAAAATTTTGGGCACAAAAAATTAAGTGCGCAGAATTTATAGTTCGTACAGTATAGGACAGACAAGCGATTCACGTTACAATATGGTATTTAGAGGAAAATATTTTGCGGTGCATTTTACTTATGTTACAATATTTGGAATGTTATGAGATTCATGTGAACTATTTTATTGGACTACAACTTACTTTCTCAGAAATATAGAACCATTTATAAAGACATTTACATAATTCGTTTAGAACGCCGTTAGAATGAATTAAGCCACTTATATAATTCGTTTAGAATGTCTTTAGAATGAATTAAGCCACTTGTATATTTCGTTTAGAATGTCATTAGAATAAATTAAGCCACGTATATAATTCGTTTAGAATGCTTTTAGAATGAAATAAAAATTCATATAATTCGCTTAGAACGCCTTTAGAATGAATTAAGTCACTTATATAATTCATTGAGAATGCCTTTAGAATGAATTAAGCCAATTGTATATTTCGTTTAGAGGATTTCACGAAGAATTCTATTATATTATGATATATGGAGAAAAATCGTTTGCGGTTTATTTTAATGGTGTTATGATATTTCAAACTTAATGAAAATAAGAAGGATCACTGATGTGCTCTTCAACGTGTTTTTTAGCAACATGTGATTGTAGAGTGCAACATTTATTGTACATTTACAGGGATGCACAAAATAATCCGCTTACAGGACTGACTATATTGAAAAATTACTGGAAGCTCATTATTCTCTACTTTATGCATATTTCATTCGGCAGTAGTCGCATGTCGGTCTTTTTGCCGACCCTATAAACAGATCTCCTCCTAACTCATATCTCCTTATAAACACAATAGAGAACTACCATGTAGCTGACTTTAAACTTTTTTGCACCACCATAGTTAAGTAAAAAGACATGTCTGTATTTCCCTCAGGAACAATTTTATAAGCAAAGTTGAAATTGGTGGAAAAGTCTGCTTAACGATCACTAAGATCACGCCAGTTCATTTTCACTTTTCACATTATTAAATCGCATGAATAAAATGCATATAAGTAAATTTCAAATTTATAAGTTAATTGAAGTGCAATATTCGAATATTAAATCAAAAAATTTTCTTATTTTACATTTCCTTATATGCGGGTGCAGGCGGAAAAACCACCGAGCGCGACCAATAACGTTCTCAAAAAAAAGATGCGAGTATTCTTGGGTTAAACAAGTCCAAATTTTGTGTATTAAGTGGTGAGTAAAAATTTTATAGACCGTATACAGGACTGCACGAAATAGTTTACACTCATTACTGGATATGGGCACCAACTGCTGAATATGTATTTTTGATGAGTTATGTGTTTTATAAAATGCTTAGTTAGATATCATTTCATTGCATAAAAAATCCAAAATTCTTATTAATGTTCTTCTAATGGGTGAAAGTGCATCATAATCTATGTTTTATGTATGATTTAATTAAAGCACTGTATACATATTTATATTTACACAAAAAAATATTTCATACTTGCTACAAATTATTTCTCTCACGACATTCGATATTTTATTTTAACCTGTCTGACTAAGCAGAAAAAAGCATTATCCTATTTATGTTATTTATAAAAAAATATAGCTAACGAACCGGACAATACTCTTAGGATACTAATACAAATTACCTTATATTCTTTTTTCTAGTACGTTTTTTCTATATACCAAGCAATAATCTTATCATCTTATACGAAGTCTGAAAGTGTATGCTTGTAAAAATAAAAAGAGGTGTTATCTGATTCTAAGTTATTATTAAAGTATTTTTAAGAATGTAATCATTTAAAAAATATAGTAATAACTACTGACGCTGCAAAGAGTAATAAAAAAATAAACAGAATAAATAATTATTCTCTTTATACTACAGTAGCGCTCAAAAGTATTTTGACAAAGATAATAATTCACTTAATTGAAAAGAATAAAAAAATACATCAATCATTTATTTTATTTAACCATATGCAATGTTTTAGTTTTAATAAATCAACAATAAATATTAATAATATTAATAAAATTATATATATACTATATATATATATATATATAGATAGATATATATAGATATATATCCATATATCCATATTATTTATATCTGAATTTTGTCATGCTGTAACTCTCGAATTTTTGAACAGATTTGGATGAAATTTTTCATATTTTTCATATCCGTAGCACATACTAATGTCTCGACCAAGTTCGTTGGCCAGCTCCATCCGCCAACTTGTTTCAAAATGGCGGCCATTGGAATTTTTGAAATTTTTTTATGTTTTCTAACATTGTATACTTATAGAATATGTTACGTTTCACAAAATGCAAACTCTTATGTATAATTTTAAACAGAATGTTAGAAACATTAAAAGATATTTTAAAAAGTCACACAGTGTAAGTTAACAACATAGGTCATTTTAAAGAGAAAGTTATGAAACCTAAAAATTTCCAAACGTGTTCACAAAATTCAAATGGCCGCCATTTTAAAACAAGATGGCGGATGAAGGTGGCCAACGAACGGGGTCGAGTCATTAGTATGTGCTATGCATATGAAAAATTTCATCCAAATTCCATGTTTTCTAACATTGTATACTTATAGAATATGTTACGTTTCACAAAATGCAAACTCTTATGTATAATTTTAAACAGAATGTTAGAAACATTAAAAGATATTTTAAAAAGTCACACAGTGTAAGTTAACAACATAGGTCATTTTAAAGAGAAAGTTAGGAAACCTAAAAATTTCCAAACGTGTTCACAAAATTCAAATGGCCGCCATTTTGAAACAAGATGGCGGATGAAGCCGGCCAACGAACGGGGTCGAGTCATTAGTATGTACTATGCATATGAAAAATTTCATCCAAATCGGTTCAAAAATTCGAGAGTTACAGCATGATATATATATATATGGATATCTAATCTATCTATCTATCTATCGATATATATATATATATATATATATATAGTATATATATAATTTTATTAATATTATTAATATTTATTGTTAATTTATTAAAATTAAAACACTGAATATGGTTAAATAAAATAAATGATTGATTTTTGTATTTTATTATTCTTTTCAATTAAGTGAATTATTATCTTTGTCAAAATACTTTTGAGCGCTACTGTATTTACAAAATATGGCTAACAAAATAGTGAAGATACTTATGAATATATAATAGGAATTACCTTTATAAAAACTTATCAAAATAACAGACATTACATTACATGATAAAAACACTATAAACAATATAAAAGGACGTTTCGGATTCATTCTGAATCCCTCATCAGCTAATTCCTAGCGTAAAAGTCATACTAGATTTTAAAGTTCAACAAGTAGAAAAACATTACATCAAGTTGCCAAAAAATTATAGTTAAAAAAAACTGAATATTCTATTGGTAGAGATGCAGCCTCGTTAATTGCTAAAGAAATTAATTGGATTCAGAATAAATCCGAAACGTCCTTTTATAATGTTTTTAGTGTTTTTAGCTTATAATGTAATGTAATATCAGTTATTTTGAAAAGTTCTTATAAATATGAACGAATTCAGGCGTAGTCCTTTTGTTTATATCAAAGGAATTACCTTGTTTACATTTTCCAAACATGTTTATTTTGTGTGCCAGAAATTAGTCTTAACTTGTTATGCCAGCACTCAAAATGTATGTTTATGAATTTAAAAATAAATCTTATCGATTAATTTAATTTAATCTTACTGATTAAAGAGGGTTTTATAAAAGTAATTATTCTCAAAATCATTTGTAAAAACATAACATTGAATAAATAGTAAAATGCTCCTGTATGAAATTGTTTCCATATTTCTTTTAATGTAACACAGAAATTCTGAATAAATAGTTTTTTGAGCAGATATGAAAAATGACTGTATCTAAATATGAAAACAAGTATTTTTATCTACATAACACTTAACTTTATGAGTCATGAAAACAAGTGGGAATAGTTTTCATTAATATTCCACTATTTCTATTATCAAGGGTTATTATTTATGTTATGTAACGAATCAGAGAAAATTAAACGATTATATTACGAATAGATTACGCCCTTTTTTTCCTTAGCATTAATAAACAATCCTGGCTTGTAATCCCAACATTGTAAGTGTATGTTTATGACAGTAATAGAAATGGGTTATCATCAAATACTGATTAATTATGATTTGTGGATTTCTAATACTTTCCAATATACAGTAATACCCCGACTTACGTCACCCCCAGGGATGGGGGCGCTCCGACCCAAATGGCCGATTACTACCACTAAATTTTAATAGTATTTCAAGCATTATTTACTGACAGAATTTCTGAGATTTAATAAAGCAAAGAATGCTATTAAAATTTAGTGGTAACAATCGGTCATTTGGGTCGGAACGCTCCCATGTCTGGGGGTGACGTAAGTCGGGGTATTACTGTAGTTGAAAAAACTTGTCCGTCCTCTAAATCCCGTAAATACTCGGATTGCTACATAATAAATTTATGGCATTGAGGTTTATACTAAATTCGATAATGAAAATGAACTGGCTGAGTGCATATGTTTTCAAAAGCAAGACATTTTAACTGTAACACATCTAACGACCTAACTGAGAAGAATTTTTCGTTTTTTGGATTTTATCCTTCAGTGCGTATGATAATGTGTTATGTCGGCGTATTTTTTTTTTCATCAGAATATTTTTCAGTGTCACCCGTTTTATTTAAAACTATATGAAATGTATCTAGCAGATGGAATTTGACTTATTGAAAATCAGCAAGATAAAACACAAAATTTTAATCATCAATTATTAAGCAAATGTTTCTTTGTAATCTAATTATATACATAATCGTTGTTATATTTAAAAAAAAAATCCCTTTTCTCTCAAATATGTTTTATATGACGTATTTTATGTTTTTAAATCGAATATTTTAATGGCATTTTCACTATTAATGTGGAAATTTTAAAAGTGTTTCCATTATCTAAATTTCTACATGTGCACTAAATGAAATAAATAGCAAGAGAAATGCTTTTACATTTTATATTCTCGTTTTTATTCTCTTATATTGCATTACATGACATATAGCTGCAAAACCTTTCGATTTTGGATATTCGTTAACTGAAATGCAAATTTCGTGTTTTATTCAAAATTTCTTTTTCTAGAGTAGTTAAATATTAAATAAGGATTTAAAAAAATCCCAACCGGCTCCGTCTACAGGCGCAAGTTAAGTACTAATTTCACCAACAAAAACTAAATCATGATTAAAAATAAACCAACTTTAACAATTTTATCTGGCCGCTTTTGACGAGTTTATAATTTCACTTTTATATAAGAACTGGTTTAACCAGAACCATGTTAAGGCAGTATTAAAATAATTATTTTTCCGTGCTCAACAACTCGAAATTTTCTGACACATTTTGAGATTCATTTTGAAAAGGAAAAACATGAAACTTGCTGACGTGATTTTTTAAGAGATTTATAAGTGACCTATGTTTATATTTTTCCTTCAATTAATTAGAACTTGATTTATAAACAATTATTTTCTCAGTAGGAACATATTTTTAGTTTCCAACACAATCACTTCGAGAAATTCGGTTCAAAATGCCCATTTTGGCATCATTTTTTGAAATATATTTTGTCTCTATCAAAAAAATGGACCTTTACGGCACATTATATAGTTTTGGAATAAGATAACCTACCAATTGGATGCGTTTGAAAGCAAAAATGAATTAAAAAATGAGTCAAAAAATAACCAGTTTCGCTTTTAGTTATACGATATTTTTATTAAAATACATAGAGGTTGCTCTATGTATGTTTAATTTATTTTTGCTGTAAGAATTGGTCCTATCAAAAACATGTCAATATAAAAGTTGTAGATAATATTCAGAAGATGTATAATAAATTTAAGCGGATTGAATATCTTGTGAATTGACGAAGTTATGGATATTTTTCTTCTTCAACCTCCCCCCTTTTTTTGTTTGCGGTAAGAATTGCTCCTATCAAAATGTTGTAAAATAAAAATTGTAGATAATATTAAGGCAATTTATGATAAATTTAATTGTATTTCATATCTTGAGAATTGACGAAGTTATGAATCTTTTCTTCCCCAAAACCTTATTTTTTTCGCCCCTTGAGCCCATATTTTATTTTATTAAAAATCTGTCCTACATAAAATTTGGCCGTTTTTTTTAGAAGTAATAAAAACTTTAAACTGAGTCGATGTGTATTATAATTAAGAAGTTATTGGGGTTTTTCGTTTTTCACAAAACCCCTCCCTATTTCTACTCCCTTGGTCCGATTTTGCCGATTAACGTACTTGACCTTGAATTTATGCCCCTTTATTTTATGTATCAGTTTTAAAAGTTTTGTGCAGAATTATGGAAGTTATCGTGTCCATTAAAAGTGATAAATATATATATAGATAGATAGATAGATATATTACTGGGTTCTAGGGGTCATGATCGGTGTAGATCTGCAAAAATGTTTCCGAAATTCCAATTCCAACACAGGGGGGAGTGTAATAGGTAGTATTTCATACGAAATATACCTAACAATAACTACTATTACTCTGATTACATAAATATCACATCCTACGCACATAAAAATGGCGGCAGTACCTTTAAAAGTTTTCAAGTAATTTGAAAATTATCAACTATCATAGGCCTTCCAAATTAGTACAAATATTCTTAAATAATTTAAAAAAAAAATGTGTACCTATTCCTAAAATAGAGAAATATTTTCTACGAATTATAAAAACTAGCACTTTTTATTGTATGTTCGAATCGTACAGTTCATAGCTAAATACCCTGAAAAAGTTTTTCCATTTTTGATGAAATTTTTATATTTAAAACTTTAATCTTGCATGTTTCTTAAATAAATTCATTTATAAAGTCACTCAATAGCTCCCTCTATAAATTGAGAAATTCGTCTGTAATTTCGTTGAATAAATGAATTTAGTGAGGCGCATCTGTCTGATACATAGCGAACTGCCGTGTGACTCTAAGAGTAGTGACTTTCTGAGCTTCAATTTATGGGGACGAGGGACCAGTAAAATCAATATTTTTTTTCGTGAATTTCACTTTAAATATCATTCAAGGGTACATTATATGCATTATGGCACACATTTATCAGAAAAAAAAAATTAAAAAAAACATTTTTTTTTTTTCGAGAAAAAAAAGGGAATTTTTCATAATATTTTAGAGCTATTCAAAATGCTCCATGCGAACTCGATATCAATGAAAATCCCTAATATTTTTTATATAAGTTTGGTTTATACATATAAACAAAACCGTGCATCGAATTTTATATATTCAAATATAAAGGTAAGAAAACATATTCAAGTCTGGAGTAGCACAGTTGAAGTTTGTTCCAACAGAGCGAAAAATGTCCAGACCAGGGATCGAACCTGGATACTTGGCGTGCCGTGCCAATGCCTTACCTGTTAGGCTATCCGGACCGATACCTGGCTGACATAATTCACTCTTATTAGTTGGACGCCAAGTATCCAGGTTCGATCCCTGGTCTGGACATTTTTCGCTCTGTTGGAATAAACTTCAACTGTGCTACTCCAGACTTGAATATGATTTAATCCAGTTGGAAAAAATATTCGTTCCCTTCATTATGGTAAGAAAACAGTTTAGAAAATATTTTTCGTTAAGCTCACTTAAACGTTTCTTTAAAAGTTTCTTTCTTTTAACGTCTATTAAACGTTTCTATGTTTGACCTGTTTTTGGGATGTAAACAAATCTGTCAACATTACTAAATATTCGACATCACTGTTGTCGCATGCCTCCAATGCAATGTTCATAGTTGTAAGTTAGTCTTCGAATTCGAAGTAAACGTATTCCTACGTTTTCACTGGGCGCGTCTATGTTTGGAGTCAGTCATAGAATATTTCTCTAATAAGGCGATATGTTTGCGAAAAAAATTATCTTGGTACAAAAAAAAAAAAAATAAAAAATATGATGGTAACTGTGCACCAAACACAATATTAAAAACTCCGAAAACTGTTAAGGACCTCGATTAAAAAAGAATAACCATAAAATGTAAAAAGCACTGTACTCAATACTCTCTATAGTCGCATGCCTTCATTGTATGCGTCTATGTTTGGAGTCAATCATAAAATATTTCTCTGATAATGTGATATGTTTGATAGAAAAATTACATTAGTTGAAAACATTCTGGTAATTTTGCACCAAACTGTAAATTAAAAACTCCACAAATTGCCAAGGACCTCGATTAGAAAGGAATAACAATAAAATTAAAAAAAATAGTCTACAAAATGGGGTTGTTTTATTAACAAACTTTTACATTTAACTGTCTATTTACATACACTAGTTTAATTATATCCAAGATGTTCAAATATGTTTTGATGTATTTTCAGTCTTTCAATTTGAATAGACATTGGATTTCTCGTACTCGAGTAAGTACATAAGGCTTATTTTTTAAATAGTCGGAACGTTTTTCGGTTTATACTAACATTTTCAATAGTGAGTTTGTTTTAAGGGGTCTTTTACCTTTTAAACGCGACTGAAATCAAGAAAAAAATTAAGGTTTGAATTAGTGTATCTTCAAAACCTTTTTATGTATAAACATGAAATTTTGACTATCGGTTAAACAGATTATGTTTTTTTAATATCATTAGAAACTGAGTATTCTTTTACAGAATTTGTGCACTGTTGAAATTTAATAACTGTTTTTTTTGCTCTGTAAGTCATTGCGCTCATGATATCATGAGTATATCTCAATAGATTGTTATGAAATTCATTATATATAATAAACACATGAGGGTTTTTAAAATGATCTACTTTTAATTATTTACAGTGAAAAGAATTTTAATTATGTCAATTTTTATTTAAATGTAATATTTTGATTTTTTTAATAGAAAAATACTTTTTTTACATGGTTAATGAAACAATTTTGACCTAAGAGTAATTCATTTTTAAAATACATATGTGCCTCCTTATTATATATATATCAATGTTCAAATCAATTTATGTATATTTACCCAAGATATCATGCACGCAATTACCGACGGAGTGAAAAAAAGAGAGCTATTTTAACTTCAACAGTACACAAATTCTGTAAATCACTAGTTAGTTTATAATGGTCTTATATTAAAAAAGGCAATCTGTTTAATTAATAGTCCAAATTTCATGTTTATATATATAAAAAAACAGTTTGCAGATACACTAATTTAAACTTTGAATGGTTTTGTTGATTTTTGTCCCGCTTAAAAGGTACAAGATCCCTTAACCTATCTAGACGATTTTTCTTGAAATTGGGACGTAACTAGGTCTTTCAACATAGACATATCTAGCTAGTTTCCTGAAACTCTTTATTGTCATCTTGTGAGATCGTCTGTAATAGTGTTATTGATCAATGATTAATATAGTATTCTCGAGATTTCTTATTACGAAACATTAACAACGAAAAAATTGTTTAAATCTACCAACAAAAATTTTTTGACAAGTCGAGACTTTGTTAAATAGTTTGTCCTTATTTGAATTATTTCATTAAAGTAAGATTAATTTCATGAAAATCGTCCTGACGGTTTTTGATTTATTTTCAGTGTTGTGCTTGTTTAACGTCTTCATGCACTTGGCCATATATGTGGACGTTTAGTTTTTTTTTTTTTTTACTATTATAATTACCATCAATAATAAAAAGAACGAAAATTTGAGGATAACTTACTCACTAAAAAATCCCTCAACAAGAGAAGTAAAAAGTTTATGGTTTGACTGCACTTATAATGTTATTTCCTTAGTACAGTTGTAAAAAAAACGTGAAGTAATTTTTCGGTAGTCAGTGTTGTTGGAATATTTGAACAAATCGTTAGTATTTGATAAGAATAATAACAGATGTATTAAATATATTATATTTTAATATTTTTTGAAAAGAAAGAAATAAATTTATTATTGGTTTTTTTTTATTTTATAAAAAAAAAAAATCATTTCACTCATAAATTACCATTAATGCTCAGCGGCCACAAATGTGGACGTTAGTTTGTGAATTTTGATTGCTTTTCCCTTTTTTTCGCTTTTTGAAATCCTTTTAATAGAAAATGAATAAATCGAAAAAAATTATTTTTTTTCTCACCATAAAAAATCATTCTTGAAGAGGTTAAACTTATTAAATTTAATTTTACTGAATTCGGGAGCAAGCAAGAGTATTTACCCGTGCTGCAATTGATATAGGAGGGACTTTTTTGATAAACAGATGAGCTTTCTCTTTAAGCATGTCATAACGAATGTTTCATCAGTCGAGATTTCATTAGATAGTTTTTTCGTATTTGTATTACTTTGCGTATGTAAGCATTATTTTCTTAAAATCTTTCTCACTATTTTCCATTTATAACACCATTTTCAGTGCTAAGTTTATTTTTTCTGACGAATTTTTTTTTACTGATTTCGGAGCTTGGCAAGATCGTTTCATCTTGTTCGAAATGATACAGGAGAATATTACTTGAAAATAGTTAAGCCCACTTTCGATTTATAGCAGCTTACGCACTACTGAATTTGTTTGTTTAACCCTTTATCTACTGACGATTCTTATAAGTACCATTAAAATAACTTGTTATTAAATTCGTTTAATATATAGATTAGTTGTAATACAGTTTAGAATGATTTATAGATTCATTACTTTATCTTGTTCGAAAAGCATTATGGGTTACACAAAACAAAAATACCTTTAAATGGATTATTTCTTTTGCCTTTGCATCTTTTCAGCTTTCTTGGCGGTGGGGGGAGGGAGGGGGAGATTTTTTCAATGCGGGAAAAATATCTATATTTCTATTGTAAGAACATTATATTTGTACATTTCCTAATTCTAGAAAATACTAGGAAAAATACTTAACATAAAAGATTTGAGTGGGGTTATAAATATTGCACAAAATCCCTATACATTCAAATTTAATGAATCCTTCTAAATCCTCCACTCTTTCTAAAATCCTTCTAAAATTTCTTAAATGATTATGTAAATATTATAATGTAGTTTAAAGGATTCACAAAAAATGCTTTAGAAGATCAATTTTCATGAATTCATAGTTCAGCAGATAAGGGTTAAACTTATCAAAACAAATTTTCCCAAATGAAGGGACTAACTAGATATTTGTCTTGTACCTTTTTGTTATATAAGAGGAAAGTTTTGTGAAAATAGTTAACCCTGTTTTCGAGATCACCTAGATTTGAGTAATGTCTGCACGTTTAATATATATGTTTAAGTCATTTTTAATCGGATATTACTCATTAATAGCAGATTATTCTTAATGCTAAACAATAATCTTAGCTCATTATTTACTGGCCCTAACAATATGTTTATGAAAATCAAAAGAGTGTTTTAATAATTTTTATTAGTTATGGCTTCTGTATATTCAGAAATGGAAACTTTTCAGGAACATGGTAAAAGTTAAGAAAAACGGAAAGTTTTTTATATTTACTGAAAAGACTTTTATACTTACTATGAATTATTTCTCCCAAAATGATTTATATTTTATTTCAACGAACCTAATAAAGCAGAATAACTCTTTACCTTTTTTATGTTATGTATAAAAATGTAGCTAACGGAGCGGATAGGATTATAATAATATCTAATTATTTTATTTAGTATTTTTATTCTCTATATCATAAACATAAGATTAGAATTTTAAATCAAGAATCAAGATGTATAGCGAAACAGCACCGAAAACTGGCGATATGCAACAATTAAAATAATAAAATTTTGTAAAAAATCACCTTAAAATAAAAACAATACATAGGACGCGTTTCGAGCTAAAAATATCAACAGCTCGTCATCAGCTAAAGTAAACACGTGTCCGTAAGTAAACACGGACACGTGTTTACTTTAGCTGATGACAAGCTGTTGATATTTTTAGCTCGAAACGCGTCCTATGTATTGTTTTTATTTTAAGGTGATTTTTTACAAAGTTTTGTTATTTTCAATCAAGATGTATGTTTATGAATGTAACATACATTTTTATCTAACATTGATTGATTATTATTTCCGTATTTTTAAAAATATATATATAATTTCAGTAAAATGGTAATAACTAAAGATAGCGGGAAAAAGCAATAAATATTAAGCAGAATAAAGTTGTTTTTTCTTTATGCAGGTTACAAAAATATAACTAACGAAGCAAGGAAAACTATAATAAAACTTCTAATAAAAGTCATTGTGTTACTCTGTCAGGAACATATGAAAAGGGCATAAATATTTTACACAGTGTAATTTTATCATTATGAAAAAAATATCTAAAAATTACTATAATAAGAAATTCCCCTCCCATTATTTATGTTGAATAATGTATTAAAAGCATCGAATGAATATTTAAATAATAACGTAAAATGTTCAAAGGTTATTAAGAGTTCCTATATTTGAATTAAATGCATCGAAAAATGACATTTATTAAATTTAGTGGCCAATTTTTGTATTCAGGTGCACGAAAATATAAGCTGTGGACGCAAGAAGTAGTGTTTCGTTCAATATGAAAAGATATTTATAGCAATTTCCTTTAAGAGACTTTTTTCTTTCCTTTAAAAACTGGAAAGCAGAAATATATTTAGAAAAATTGAATGTGTTGCAGCATGTATTGCATGCATGTTTTCTGTAAAATGGTTTTATTGTATTGTGAATTTTTTTAAAGAATTTCTGTTCCACTGCAAATATTTTGCAAATTTTTTTTGAAAATGGAAATTTCTGAATACTTGGTTGGTATAACCAATAGAAATAAATTGCTCTGTTGGAAGGTGGTTTTCCATATGTCGAAAGTGAATAAGGGAACAATAAAAAAAGAAATCCTGCGTTCGTTTTAAAAAGGCGTTTATATGCAAAAATGTGTGTACAACAAATATCTGAAACAGTTTCGTATCGTTTTTAAATATGAAAATTTCAAGAAATTGGGAAATTATCAACCTCACATTGTATTCGAATTTTTAATATTTAAAAAAAATTATTATTATTAATTATTAAAATATTTAAAATATATTTTTCTATATTAATAGGTTTTTATTAATTCCGAAAAGTACAGAATGCCCTTATTAAACAAAGAATTTGAAAGATGTTGAATTAAGCAGAATATCATAGACTGGCGTGCAAAACTTAAGCAACAAGCATAAAATGCTAATTTTTAAACATATGAGTACTCAAAAGTAAATGATATTAACATCAGGTGTAGCAAATATGTATTATATCTACAAGACACCTACTTGATGTGAGATCTAGTTGATCACCTACTTGATGTCACACATGGCCACAAGTGTCCCCTTCACTACGGAGACACAAAATTTGGAATATTTCATTCGTCTCATTATTACTCTAAAATGATCGTCATATGGTGACTCCACTGAGACTATTGTTTTGTGATGAATCACCAGGTGACATTAGAACGAGGTCACCTTGTGATTCTCATGTGACTGTCATTTGAACACTCAGTTTTGAGGTCATCGTGAGCATTGCATTGTGCTGAGTCTCGAAATACTGTCACAATGATGTCACATGGTGATTTTCAGGTGGCCGAACTCTCCTGCACATTATATTGCAATTTTTCAAGCACCGATGCTGTGAAATCGAATTCAAGCACCAATGCTCTGAAAACCAATTGAAACAGCAAGTGAAGTAAAACTCGAATTATTTCTGTTACGTGCGTCACGTAGCCAAAGCAACGCGATTTTCCCCAGACTTGAGATATTTTACAGCACTTGTATAGACAACAGCTTGTAAATTTTACAGCAACAGTGTTGGCAGCCAGGTTGCCATCAACTTTCGTTGTAAAATACAGTTTTCTTTTCTTTTACAGTGGATGCTCGACATGGTCATAAAAAAATCCCACAAATTAAGAGTTTCACGATATCAGTGCTATACAAGTGCTTTGATCAGAAATGCTAATAGTTTCAACACAGACGTTAGTTATACAGGGTGTCCGATCTCAACGGTGTCCAATGGCTAATTCCTAAACCGTTAGTCATAGACATATCGTTCCAATTACAAAAATGTTTTAAATCAGGTAAAGAAATATTTTGAAACCGATATGGGTCAATAAAAACATTTCTTAAAAAATTACGAAATTTAAATTTTTATACGGTCCCCCGGTCCTATAAGTTATATTTAGTGAAATTTTCCTTTTACACTTACAAGTAATACAAAAAAAGTCCCGTTATTCTACGATTAAAATTGACCGAGTAATAGCTGTTTAAAGTTGGAGCATATTTTTTGCTGCAAATTGGGGGTCATTCACAAATTTAGTCGAAATATAATTTCGTCAGATATAAAAAATATTTGGGAGTAAAATTAACATTGCAATATAAATTTGAAATCTTTAATCATTATGGCATATTAATGGAAAATATACAATTTGCAATAAACATTTAAGAACAAAGAAAAAACAGAATTTTCGTTAAATAAAATGATTCTAAATTAACAGCTTCAATTCTTTACAAAATGATACGTATTTTAAAATATTATTAGATTGCACAAGCCTGCAAAAGTTGGGTTTTGTCATGTTTTTTAGCTTTTGATAATTGATTCTTATATATTATGTACCGCTCAATCCGAAATTGACCTTCATTTTTAACTATCATATCAGGATTTTTCGAAAATTGCAAATTTCAAAGTTAAGAAGTTCAATGTTAAAATTGAATTTCCTCCCCTATCTCATCGGACCACTCAGCTGTTTAGCTGTAAGAATCCCAGGATAAGCAAAAATATTGAATAAATTTTTTAATAAAATAAAATAAAGTAAAATAAAAAATGTTTTACATATGTTTTATAGTATGAGATTTTCGCTATATTTTAACTTACATATTTGCGATTTGCAAAAAAATTCTAACGTGATGGTTAAAAATGAAGGCCATTTTCAGATTCAGTTCTAAAAAGTACGTAAAAATCAATTATGAAAAGTAAAAAAACACAATCTCCTCTACTTTATAGTATTCGATTTTTGTTATTCTTTAAATTTGAAAATTTATGATTTGCGAAATATCCTGACACGATGGTTAAAAATTAAGGTGATTTTCGGATTCAGTGCTAAAAAATACATAAAAGTTAAAAAACCCAACAATCGCAGTCTTGTATTATCTAATCTAAAACTTTTTCTTAAACTCCTTGGCAGAAATCTATCCGAAATTTTTTGTGTTATCCTGTAAAATAAGTTAAATGGTAACCACCGAATATCTTAATAATATTAGATTGTTATCGTATTTGCGCCAGTATGTAAAATGCAATCTCGATCGGATATTTAAAAGTGGGTTAAAGTTCGAGTACAAATTTTGAACTGGAAAAACCTACATACGGTTGTTGAAGTAACATAAAAACTTATAAAAAAACATAATTTTTGTTAAAAGAAATCATAAGAGAAACAGTCTCAAATCCTGACAAAATAAAACATATGTTATTTTAACCAATTTGAGACTTAATCATAATACTTGTAGGATTTTTTTTTCAAAGCGCAGATATACATGAAGTAAGATCTTTGAATACTTTAAACACTTGGTATATGATCCCTTAAAGACAAGCCGAACTCATTTATTTTCAGAGTAGAAAGGTGGCATAAGTCATGCATTTTTAAAGTTCCATAACTCGCTCAATTTTATCGCTATATGAATGGGACTTTTTTTTGTCTTACTTGTCAGTGTAATAGGAAAAAATTACTAACTATAACTTATAAGACCGGGGGAGCGTATAAAAATTTAAATTTCGTAATTTTTTAAGAAATGTTTTTATTGACCCAAATCGCCTTTAAAATGTTTCTTTACCTGATTTAAAACATTTTTGTAATTGGAACTATAGGCCTGTGACTGACGGTTTAGGAATTAGCCATTGGACACCGTTGAGACCGGACACCCTGTATAAAACGTTCATTATTGTGTTCTCATTTCACAATTTGAAATAATGTGTGTGTTAATAAACAAATGTGTTATAATAAGTTTAATTCTATAAAAATATGTATGACAATCACTTATAATGAAAAAAGATAAAAAGTGCTACACAAGTGATATTATACTTTTATTTAGATTTACGCACATTTCATCGCACAAACCGCGACATTTTCAAAATCGCTCTAGATAGAAATATTTTCGCATTCAATTTAAGAAAACAATAACTTGGTGAATAATATCACGAGACTTCATGCATAATGGAAATCCGTGCAAACATAAAATAAAATGAAATTGGATATTTGTGAGCGCGGATTAATTTTTACTGTTGTTACTAAAACTCCATAGCATCTCTTTCGAAATTTTAGGTAACTCAAGGGACACTGGATTATTGCAAATGTTCTCGTTGCGTAAAATTATCCATATTGATTCCCGGATAACAGATGTTGAATAAAATCTTGACTGATAAATTATTCTTTTATTTTTTAAAAGCGTATGTTAAGGTTTTTTGCTGCATAATCTGGACAAAGCTGTGGCTCTCCTGTTGTATTTGATGTCTGGTATGTGTTCTTTGATTCTAGTTTTCAGTTTTCTGTTTGTCAAAACTTATTAAAACTGCATTGCTCAATCTTCTTTGGTGGAAGTTAAATACATAAATAAAGGTATTATATCGGTTTTATAACATTTTTTAAAAATCTTTGTTTAAGTTTAATTTTGTATGCCTTTTCTGGGTGGACACTCTATATATTTATATGTTATATTTCTTTCGCGTCTGTCTTTTAATGGTTTCACGCTATATATTTAATGACACTAGAAATGTATATATTTAAATTGTAATTATATTTTTTAACATCTTTTTTAAAATGTAAGACTATATTTGTACTTATGAATTCGTTCTTTAAGCTTCGCTTTATTTCTTCCCTAATTTTCTTATGTTTACATTGTCGTAAAATAATACGGTTCAATGTTTGAGAAATTAAATATTTGAAGAAAATGTTATAAGCAAAGAACTTTGTCTGGAGTTTCTGAAATAGTACTTGTAATAAATAAATAAATTTAATATTATTGTTGGCCTGCCATACATTTTTACAGTGCTATTTAACTAAATGGAACCTAGTAAACAATTTTTAAAAAATGTATTTTTTTTAACTAGGGGCTTCACCCACTGCTCGCTAACGCTCCTCATCCCCCGTGAATTGAGGCGCAATATACATTACGGTCACGGTTCTACACATGGTTCTAGCACGCTTCGCTCGCTCTTAACTTTTTCCAGCAACTCTAGCCAAAATTAGTACTATTATAAATCATTTTAACACATAAAATTTACAATTTTTTTAATATAAAAAATCAGTAACCGAAAACACTATTAAAATGCGTTTAGTTGGTGCTACCAATGGACATAAATCATTTTAACATTTTGCAAGTTATAAATTTTTGAAATGTAAAAGAATTAACTAAAAATATTACCTTGGAAATACAATTAATTTAAAATCGATGAGTCTATAATATTGTATGCACAATATTTTACGGTTAAAGTGATTTCGAAAAACTTTTGAATATGACGTCATATTGACAAATTATACTAGAATGTTTCAGCTTTATACAAACTCTAAAGATCATGACGTCATTGAGAATCCCTAACAAACCGTTGTTATGCATTTTCTGATTGTTGCTGCGCCTTCACACTGTGGAAAACCTATCCAGAAATCGGTTGTTTGTTTGAAAAAATTCTACCGTGTGCCTTCACACTTTTGGAATCTATATTAGAATGCATCCTTTCTTTCAAATATGACACCATTGTCATCAGCAGATTCATTCATCCCTAATAGATTAGATACTCTAAAATTCCAACGTTTCATTAAATATTTATTATAATTAATTGGAAATTATGCAAGTTTCAGAAATGCTTTATTTTGTGCACAACAAGGATCTTTAAATAAATAACAAGAGTTCAGGCTGTTTAGGTGCAAGAATAAGAATGAGATAAGTGGATATGACATCATCACTGACACAGTTATAGTAAACCATTTTATATTCATGAAAGAAACTGCATGTTTTGTTTTCCGAATGACGTCATTTTCTTCAACGGAAACCTTTTGCTTTACATGTTACTTACTAAAATAGATTATTTATAGTTATTTTATTTACACAGATTATTTAATATCATTTCTCAATAAATTATCTGCGTTCTGTTCTTCAGAGATTATTGCATAATTAAACGCAATCATTTTAATATGTTTACATTTTATCAAAATCCTTGAAATTTTTCTTTTAAATAGGATGAAAGTTTCAGTAGTGAAATCACTCTTCAGATTGGTGGTATTTAATAAGACAAATTAATTTTAACCATTGATGCCAAACAGCAAGTTACAAATTCAGCCTTATTTTCGCGCTACTTAAGATATATATATATATAGATAGATTTGAATTATGAACCCGTCATTTTTAAGTGTAAATAATGAGTATTTAATGTGTATAAGTATTTCATTATTGCAGTGTCACAGTCTTTTGGCATATTTTAGCAAATAGGTTTGTCATATAATTAACACCATTATCATTGTAGCTGTTATATAGATGTAACGCTAAAGATTATTTAGCGGTTTATCATCTGCGCCAAACTGACAGAAAAAACCTTTCATTTATAATTAAATTCTAAAAACATTAAAATGTTTATTAACTTCGGAAACCTACCTGTGTATGAGTATTATAATACAATTACAAAATCTGATCTCTAGATATTTAAATCAAGTAAAGAGTGTTAAAATTGACACGGATATTTGAATTTTCATAATTTTGTAATCTTTCACAGAAACATTCACAATTTTATATAATATTTTCACGTGCATTTTTAATTATATAAAAACGTAGCACCTATAATCATCACCTGGTCCGTCCGTCTGTCCCAAACGAATGGTTTGAAATTTGCTACATATAATCGTTGAAGAATTTTGTCGAGTCATTTCAAACTTTATGAAAACCGAATAAAAACTTAAAACGGTATTAATAAAAGTTATCTTCATTCTATTAAATCCTATTATGCGTCCTAAATTCAATGATATACCGTGATAGGTAATGATTCTAGGTTGTCATGGTGAAGATGTCCTATTTAAGATGGAGTCCTATTATTTTCGTATTACTGAATTTAATATGTAGAATTGTAATTAATTTTGTATTCGTGCATTTTTGCATAAGAGTGCAACAGCTATTTCACCAAGATGTGAATATTTATAAAACTAGATATAAAATTAACGCAACTCATTTGCCACGTTTGACGTACATTTTCCGCCTTTTTTGTTCTGTTTAAAGTATTTGTCTAGTTAGAGTTATGGATAAACATTAGACACGCAAACAAACTTCCAAATCACATAAAGTGTAAGCTACAGTTTTGAATGTTCTCCATGCATATAAATAAATTAAGCTTGTCAAATAAAATCCATGTAATGATAATTCATGCATAATCTAATTAGGAATTATGTTGGTTTTCTGGTATATTAGTGTAACTGAATATGGTAAAATTACATGATTATAAATTATAATGAATGAGATATTTTTAATACCAAACATTTCAACAATTTCCACATGATAAATAGGCCATTCATTTTGTAAAGTGCATCTTGTTTAAAGAATAGTTAACTATTTTCAGTAAAATATTAAACGTATTAAAAAAGTTTATTGCCCGTTACATGAAACACAATTTCATGCTATTTGCGTTTTAAAGAGCGACTATATTTAGTAAACTTCCATGTAATCATTCATACTACAAGAAAGGCTATGAATTAAATTAAAATTATTTGTTTTAAAAAAAGAACATTAATTTCCTGCAAGGTTAAATATTTTATGATAAAATGTAATTTTTTAAAAATTCAAATAAAGCGTACATTTTAAAGTAAAATTAAAATAATAACTAAACTAGATTAAAAGAGATATATTCAATATTAACATTTTAAATTTGAACATGATAAATAGGCTAGCATTATTGATTCATTCAGAGGACTTTTTTTTATTGAGTAGTTAACTATTTTTCACAGAAATTTTGCTCACCGTATTACAGTTAACTATTATACGAAAATTTAGATGAGTTGTATTTATAAATGTAATTACATTTAAACACAATTCAAGACATCGTTTCATGATTTAAAATAGCTTTAAAAAGGAAATGTTATCAAATAAATTACGCTTACTTACTTTTGATAAAATCGTTATTTTTTGCAGCACTGCACATCACTTTTTCACTGCATATTTATTACTTTAAATATAATAAGGAACAACTTTATATTTTGAAAAAATTCACGAGTTCATGTTTCTCTAGATCGTATATTTTTTGTTCCTATATTCAAGAAAATATTTTCAGATAAAATATCAAAACTTAATAAGAATTTACCGAAAACATTTTTCACTATTTTTTCTCTTTAACAGAATACACTGGTGAAAACAATTAAAAGGACAAACGGTTTTTAAAAAAAAAACAAAACAAAATAATTTATCCCCATACGCAAATAAGGTATCAGATGATAGTTACGTTCCTCGCGGACACACCTGCCACGCAGTGGTCTGTGTCGTCATAAGGCAGTGGTGCTGTGATCGCGTTGGTGCAGAGGTACCTCATTTGACCGCCGAAGATTGTAGCATAAGGACGTTTTGAAACATCGTAGAATAACCCAATTCTTCTTTTTTTAATTTCTTTATTTACCCATTGTTAGTATGGCTAGTTATCATCGTCTAGATGATGCCACAAGATGGCGGATTGTTGAAAGACTCGAAGCCGGCCAATCACAGGCTACCTGTTGTAATGACCTCGGTGTTTCGAGAAATGTGGTGTCCACTCTGTGAAAGCAGTTCAGTGAGACAGGAACAGTGGTCCGCCGACCTGATCAGTGCCACAAAAGGGCAACAACGCCGGCTGAAGATCGTTATTTGAGACTTCTAGCCAAAAGGGATAGGTCCGCGACAGGTCGTCACCTGTATAATGCAACAGGAACATCCATTTCACGAATAACACTCACCCAGAAACTTAATGCAGGTGGACTGTATGCCAGGTGCCCTTTAGTCTGCATCCCTTTGAGTGTGAACCTCAAAAAACACCGTCTAACATGGTGCCGAGAATACCTGTCCTGGACAGAGGATAGTTGGGGGCGGGTTCTGATCACTGATGATGAGTCGCTATTCAGTCTGGAAAGTGACTCGAGACGTGTTCTCATCTGGAGAGAACCCGGGAGTCGATATCGGCCCTCTAAGAATGTCGAAAAGGATCACTATGGTACAGGTGGCCTGATGGTCTGGGTAGGTATCATGCCAGACGGGCATACCGACCTTTGTGGGTTTGATAGAGGTACTCTGACAGGTCAGCAGTACAGGGATGAGATCATTGCACCCTATGTGAGATTTTTTCACGGGGCATATGAACCAAATTTCGTCTTTATGGACGATAACGCGCGTCCACATAGGGCTCATTCGGGGAGCGAATATCACTAATCGGAGGATGTTCAACGAATGGAGTGGCCTGCGATGTCCAATGACCTTAATCCTATCAAACACGTATGGGACGCCCTTGGACGATCAATTGTAGTTCGAACGCCAGCTCCAATGGCCATCGAAGAGCTCTCAGGTGCCTTGGTGCAAGAGTGGGTGCAGTTGCAACAGGGATTGATAAGGACTCTGGTAAACAGTATGAAACGCCGATGCGAGAGTTGTGCAGCTGTTACAGGCGATCATACACCCAATTAGACATGTTTTTCTCTGACTGACAGGGTGTCGGTCAGCTGTTGTGGTGGACAGGTGACCAGTTTCCTTATTTAGGGTGCAGGTTGTGCCCATTTTTCTATTCTCATATATTGATATTATATCGAATGATATTTTGGCCAAGTTTGGTTTTATTTGCTTTGTTAGTTTTTTTTAATTGCACAAAGAACATTTGTTCCTTTAATTGTTTTGACCAGTGTAATTTTAGATTATTAGGGGAGAGTAGCCGGATTTGGACCACTTCACTTATTTTCAGGTGTAACTCACTTAATTTTTGGAATATCTGTAAAAGATTATTACACAAGGTAATTCTATTCATCTACTAACTAAATAAATCTTTAGATCAATTTCTTTTTGAAAATTTTAAATTTTATTTTAATTTGAAAAAATTATCAAAAGTGGTCCAAATTAAGCAATTATTAGCCTAAGTTGGACCCCTAGTCTCCTAAATTGGACCAAATAACATGAGGTTGTTTTAATGACTAGGGAATATAACTAGTTTTATTCAACGCAAAGTTTTCGATTAATGAAACAATCAAACAAAATAACAGCAATGAAATATAATAAAATCAAATGTCTGAAAATAAGAGTAATTGTTTTAAATCAAAATGTATTCAAAATATAAATCAAAGTTATCAGTAACTAAGAATAGAAATTATGGAACTAATTGTCAGTTATTTGAAATCATGTAAGGAGTGATGTAAGGCTTATGCATGAATTTTGTTTATTGTTTTTGTTTTCCAGCGCACACAACATGGAACCGTATATGACAATCTGAATACAGAATCATTTCTGCTATTTTATTTTTCTTACAAATTAGGCAAAACCAATCATCACTGTCTAGATTTTTCTTTTTAGATTCTGAATTATCAGACTTTTTTTTTTTGCAACGGAAGTTTTCTTTACATTATGTTTGTAGTTCTTCTCTTCCATCATTTTCTTGCTAATTGCATTAAGCCTATTTTTTTTAAATCGATGTTCCAATTGCTTTTGTAATGTGAAAGCTTCCTTTTTGTCTTTTTTTTTTTTTTTTTTTTTTTTTTTTCATTTCAAGGTTTAGTTTATATGGCGATGATGTTAACACAACTGTTTTTTGGCTCCCTCTGTACTTTGATTTAATTGAATTTAGCAAGGGAAATAACATTTCTAATGATTTTTTTGCTTTTGGGGAGGATTTGTAGCTTCAGCCTTGTTGCAGGTCAATTTCTTCACAGCTTACTGACTGATTTTTGTTTCCTATATCTTTAACAGCTTTTGCTGTCACGGGTATTTTTCTTTCTCAACTTTCTTGTCTTTTTCAACCTTTTCATCAAGGTTTGAGATTTTATGCGTTTTAATGGCAAAAAAGTATAATTCCACCCTCCAGAACTGCAAAAAGTCTTCATTACAAATATCCTGCAGGAGGAAAATGTTTGAATTTAACTCTGCAAATCAAATATGCCGTAGGAATAAATAGTTCAAAGAAAATAAATACAATTACATATAATACATAATACAATTACATATAATACATAATACAATTACATATAATACATAATACAATTACATATAATACAATTACAATACAACATAAAAGACATTGCAAAGAAAATTTATTGCATAAACATGTAAAAATATTTTTATGTTTATATAGGCCTAAACTGCATAAAAAATTAATCCAGATATAAAAAAAAACTTGCATGGAGATAGTAATCCATTATAAAACATGAAAAAAATAGTGTACAAAGCGTACCGTTCTCTAAATGCATTACTTACTTTTCAAATTTATGATCGCATATGTGGTCCAATTTAAGCAATTTAAATTATACCAACTACGGCAACTGCGGCATTTTTTAAAACAGTTAATTTCAAGACTGAGAACAAAAACGAAATCAAACAAATCCGCGTGAAAAATATGCGCAATAAACAGATGAATTCATATATGTATATGAAAACATAAGAACTTACCTTAGTTTTAAAATATTCACTTACGTTTAGTAGGAAAAAATTAGATCAAAACAGCTACTTTTGTTTTTATTTAAATTGTCTGAAAACAGCACGTGGTTGGCGGCTGTTTCTTCTAATCACGTGTGACGTCATTCTGATGAGTAGGATTTCAGCGGTAGATGGAGTCTCTTCCTGTAATTAACGGCAGAATGGCAACGGCCCAATTAAAGCGGCGGTCCAAATATGGCTACTCTCCCCTATTAACTCATATAATAAATGCTACGCACGCTATTTTCTTCAGTAAATTTTCTTTAGAGTATATCAAGAATGTATGAGTTGTTTCAAGTGATTCATAACATTAGCTTGCATTTTTAAACTTTTTGTAAGATGATTTTTTATTAACAAGTTTTTCTGAATCAGTTTTTTATGCTAATTCCGGAAATAACCTCCATTTTTGTCTATCACGTCAGGATTTTACAAAAAATAAAAAGTTGGGTTTTCACTATTTTAAATAATGCAATCAAAAATTTATCGCAATTTCCTACAAAGTGTTTCATTAAACGCGTTAAAAATACTGTAAAAAACATTCTTATAAGTTCATGAAATTTCTTTAATAAAACGAAACTTTCTTCTCTTTGGCTTTCATGCAGATCTTTCTTCATCGTTTAAGTCCCTCTTCAACATCACACAGTAGTCTGCCATTATATTTACATTCCAACTTCCCTTATACCCTTCGTTGTAATGTCCAAGATTTTCTGGAAAGTAGTTAATAAAGGAATACAGAAGTGCATTTTTACACTTATATTACAGCCCAAGTTTTTGAAAGCTTCCAGAATTGTTTCAACAATATTTCTGTAATTTGGATCTTTCTTATTCCCTAGAAAGTTTCCAGTAACACGTTTAAAAGCGGTCCAAGCGTCTTTTTCTGTCTCATTCATCATTTTTTCTAAATTCTTGTCCGTCATCAGTTTTTTTATTTGAGGACCAACGAAAATTCCAGCTTTTAATTTTTCGAATGTGATGAAGGGGAATTTACGTTATGTGTGACTACCACATAATGCTTGTTCTCAGCGATGAATCTTTGCAATCAACTCGGGCCGATTGCAAACAAATTATGCGTGATACAAGAAAACTAAGAACAGTTTTGTAATCAGTATAAAAAAATGCATTAAGGGCATTAATGCATTAATCATTTGTTTTTAATCATCTGATATCATGCAGACTAGTGTAATCATTGAAATATACTACAAACAATTATTTCTTAGAAACTGTATTGAATCATAAGTAATCACTTTTATGTGTGCTGGATCGTGTTTATGAAGTGTTGGCCAGTCAGATCTCTAATGGACTACACACACTGGGTGGAGCCTCTTGTGGGAAATTACCCGTATTTGATTGGCTTTTGGCTAACGATTGTAGGTACACTGATTAGCGATAGAAGAAAAAACGCCTTCGAGACATTATAGGACATCAGAAATGCTTGTCGTCCATTTCCCTTCTCCGATGTGAAACCTATAGGAGTGGAATGCATTAATATTTTTAAAATATCTCATCAGGAAATTAATTTTTTTAACTCTCTCTTTTTTTTTTTTTTTTTTTTTTTTTTTTTTTTTTTTTTTTTTTTGTAGACACTTTATTTTTAAAATACGAATTTTTCTTTTCTATTTGCCAGAATATTTCTCAACTATACGTTTCATTTTATTTAAAGTTTTAAATTCCCATTCACAGTACGTTAATTTCGGTGATATTTAAATACATGGGATATTCAATTAAACACACATTTTAGAAATTTTTGTAAAAGGAAAAGGACGTCTTTAAAGAAACAATTTGTTAAATATGTTAATTTTAAATAAATATTTTTTTATGAATTTTAAAAATTCATTTGCATTTCACGCTCATAGATTTAACATTAGCGAGTGAAATGTGAGATTTCACTAGCCAACACTCTTAATATAAGGTGTTGTTAGCGAAGGAGAAATTGTATGCATTTATATTTTATTTCCATTCATAATACAGCCGAAAATCAAGGCTTAAACTGAATAAATACTAATGTTTACCTGCACAATTGTAATAACTATTCAATATTTTAATATCGAGTACTTTTTTGTTTATTTTATAATACATTAAATTTAAAACAATTCAACAAACAAGAGAAATTAAGATGTTGGTGGTTTATTTTTCGAATTGATGACAAGATACAGAAAAACGGAAACAAAAGAGAATTATTGAAATTCCAAGGCAGAATTATCCTCCGTGACGTGGACATTTTATTCTAAAATTTAATTTTTTTTTTAAATATATAATATTTAAGTGTTTTTCCATTAAATTTCACTATTTAAGCAATTTAACATTTATATATAGGGAATATTCAAGTAAAATTACAGGGTAATTGAAGTCAAGTGTAACACGGATTTTATGTAATAATTGTAACAATAATGAAAATATTATATTGTAATAAAATCTTCAACAGGCTTACTCAGATTTTTGAGAAATGGCATGAAATTACGATAAGGGCTCAAAATGAACACTATCCACGTCCAAACATCATACAGTTAGATGCTTCAAAATTCAGAAGGTTGATGATAAATATACAGTGTCACTTACCAAATTAGAATGCAGACCCAGCATTTTCCTTTATGCAAATATATTTTACAGTAAGCAACATTATTCTCTTAATAAAATATCAACTGTTATTACAGTTATAAACCAAAATCCAGTTTCTGCTGTGTGCGATACAGCCTGTATTTTTTGGATAAGTGGCTCCCGACCCTGAGTTTCTATTAAAATATAGTTTGTATTAAAAGAATTTTTCCACTTACAGATCTAACCATAATTTCAGACGTATCCTGTATATGAAAATAGTATTATATCAATAGAACATATTTAATTGTTTGTGTTCCAATCAATTTTCTTTAAAATAACAGACTAACAGGGCAACCTCAACTGTATTGTTACAGAATGTATAGTCTATTTTGTATGTGGATTTATTAAAAACTGTTGAGTTTTTGAGTAATTTTCATTCAGAACTTTAATTGTTAAATGGAACTTTTTTAAATTAGGGGCTGTGCATATATAACGTTATCATTTTAGGGCAGAGGGGGGGGGGGTGTCTGGCACGTGATATCGTAAGATATCTCTGGGGGGAGGAGAGGTTAGTCTTTTGATACCGATATCATTTTTGATCCAACCAAAATTTTCTCTCTTTACTTGTAACATGGTCTTTACATCAAAATAGTATGTTATCTTTTTTTTAAAGTCTGTTATGTATTTTTATGAAAAACATATTATTAAAATCACTAAATAATTATGATTTTATTTAATTTCAAAATATGGAATACCCCAACTTTTGACATTTCTATTCCTCTTCATATGTGTATGCATATGTAATCGCTGTTCGAGAAACCATATGCGAAGTATATTTGAAATGAAACTTGTGTTTACTAATAAATACAAGAGAAAGAGAAAGAATGTTGTCTGTCTTTTTTGTTGATAAGAATTTCTATCTGCCATAACTCCTCCGTGCAGGGCAATTGCAAGAAGATATTATTACTGTTGAATGTGTTATGTAACAAAAAGCCATTATAAAATACTTTTAAATAGTAACTATTTCTTTTAAATGTTATTTGATATAAAGTTATTTTATATACTATTTTATATACTATTTTATATACTATTATATTTTATTGACATCTCTTCCTTTGAATCAATAAAGTATTCGAAAAATAAATGCAACCATTTTTGCATATCACTGCAAACAAAAGAAAGAAGTTCCAAAGATAAAAAATGTTATAGACATTGATAACTATATTATTGCAAGGGAAGGGGGGGGGGGGCGGGAGATGAAAACGTATGATATCGGAAGGGGGAGAGGGGGTCCAAAATAACCAAAAAGTTGATAACGTTATATATGCACAACCCCTTACTGCACTTGATGAAAATATCTTTCTAGAAAAATAGCATTTCCTATAAGGAGAAGAGAAATACATACTCTAATTCGCTAAAATTTAAACAGTTACTCGAATTTTATTGAATCATTTTCTAAATATTTGAAATCTTCAAAACTTAAATGATGCTTCGAAAATTAATAACTTTTTTTTATTGAAAACGGAACTTCTCATCTAACTGAACGGAAAAAAGAATATCGCAAATGAATTCATTACATAATATTGATGTAATATAACTGAGAGTTAACATAAGCAGATGATTAAGTAAGCATATGGGCCATCATAAGTGCTTTGTCCAATTACTGAGTGGATTTGGAGAATGCTTGTCTGAGTGTTTAATAGTGCAGCTTAGAAGATTTAATGATTATCATCGGATGTTAGCAATAATGATGAATAGTAATATTATATTATGACTCTATAAGGAGTCGAATGCATTTAGATGGTTTGCCGCATGCGTTCAGCATATTAAGAATTTATAAATAACAAGCAATCTATATATATTACATCCTACCTACAAAGCGTACCTACAAAGGTAGCGTCATTAATTTTAGAAGGCAGTAGCTGTAGTCAGGATGTTTAGGTACAGGAATATGGTGCTGAGGTGTAGCAAAGTGACTATGCGCTAAGTCATAAGACCACTTACAGCGATATACAGTTGTAAACAGCGGAGTCAGCATTATTATGTCGAAAACCGTACGAGATAAGGAAAAAGTCAATAACAAATTTGTAGAATGTCGTCGATTTAAAATGAAAAAACGTCTTACACGTCAAATAACTTTAAAAAAAGTTCTGAAATGTAACATTTTATATATAATCAATAAGTCAAATTCTCTACTAATTGTATCAAAAGAGTGCATTATAATGCAGATGAACGTTTACTAATAAACCAACACATATACCGGGTGTCCCAAAAATAACTGATGGATTTTAAAATTCAATAACGTGCAAACGGTGTAAGATATTAAAGTAAAATTCTTGCAGGAGGGTTAGGTATGATGTCAGTAGATTTTTTTATTGTGATTCTTGATTTTAGTTCGAATTTCAAACAATAGATGGCACTGAGAGCGTTAGATGCTCAGTCCAGTCCCAATTTTTGGTACTTCGGAATCCATTCAATGCATTTTAAGCTCCTTTTTTGCATGGAAGAAGAAAGAGGCCGAAAAATCGATCCTGGGTTTAGCGGTTATAGTTTGTAGCGCCATCTATCGATGCTATTTGTAACTAAAACTGAGAATCGCAGCATAAAAAGTCCTGACATCTTACATAACACTCCTGCAAGAAATTTTTTCAATATGTGTCACCGTTTGCGAGTTATTGAATTTTAAAATCCATCAGTATTTTTGAGTCAACCGGTAAATAAGGTGCAGTTTATACGTATAAGAAATAAAATTGTCTGTTCAATGCGTTCACCATTGGAACACATGACATGGTGGACACATGCTAAAGTGAACACACAGAGAGTACTTAAGTTTCTTTTATTTTTGAAATAAACTATATCTTGCTTACATATGCTAGTTCTGTCAGTAAATTTGCGTCTGACATAATCTCACATTTCTAAATTCAATTAGTGGTATATCTATGTTTAATCTGGTTGACTGGCTACAAGAAAAATACATTTCACGGCTTCTAGAAAGTTATTTTTAAATGTAAGATAGCATTTCATACAAATCAAGGATGTTCTTTAACTTTATAAATTTTTTCGCGTTTTTCATAGTGCTTTTGAGACAGGAATGATCTCCGCAGTTTTTGCTAGGTAGAAAATATAAGTGGTCTAATCGGGTAGCGCATAGCCACATTACTATACCTACACACTGCGATTATAACTGTAGCTCTCGCCATTCAGAAGTTAATAGGCGTAGAATTAGCGGTCATCCTATATAATAAAAATGTATTTTCTCTTTATATTTCCATGCATAATTAATACATAAACGGCTCTGAATTAATAACTTTTACATTTTAAATTTTACATTTCTGATCTATACTTGTTTAATTCTATATTATTTTGTTGAAGAGAATTATTTCAAATACTATTTTCATATGAATATTTTCTCAGATAAAAGTTCATTAAATAATTAAAATATGTTGCTACTTTTTAAGTTTAAAGTCATTGTTAAATGTTTAACATTTTCCTGAAAATACAAAATCTTGAAAACTGAAATTATAATCTTTAAAAAGATGATTTCGTTATTTCCATTATCATGAATGAGGGTTAGAATATCGCGATTTTACCTTATTGGTTGAAGAGTCTTTAACCATAACAATATAACTAGTTATTTCTTCACCACCATCATCCCATAACCAAAAGGGATTTTAAAAAATTATGGCGCAATTAGAAATTGGGCTTCATAATTTTTGTTGAAAAATAATCCGAAATTTTACTTTTATTATTTTAAAATTATTATTCGTGCCTTTTATTTAATAAATCTCGCAGATAATATTTAACAGTCTGAGTGAAGAATTCGTAAGTAAAAAGCAGCTAGATTGTGTCTATGAAATTCCAATACCATAACTTTTAAAGCAATACAGATTTTAAAATAAAATTGTATAGAAAAATAAAATACCATTCGATTTTTTGATGGATTGTGTGGGCGATAAAAATTTATGAAACTTTATTTTTTGTAAAAAGCAATACATAATTTATCGTAAATTTAAAATACTCTCCATTTTAAGCTTTTTACGATCAATGTCCTCGAGTTAATTTTCAACAAAATACCAATGTTTTAGGATGATTAAATGACAACGCAGTCATTTTCTTCAATGCAGTGTTGCCAAGCGAAAACTACAATTTCAAAATAAGAATCTTAGCTTTATTTACTGGCAAACAATACATGATTAAATAAAGAAAATATACAATTCGAAAAAGTGGTCGACTTTTAAAATTAAAAAAAAAATTCCGTGAGTTCACTTTGTAATTGAACTGTGCTATATTAATAAAAACAATAATAATGAATTAAATACGAATATTTCTCCTCCATATTTTTTACTGCCAGATCCAGTGGTAGCAACAACATAAAATATGTAGAATTGTTTGCTGATATTTTAATAAAAACTAATGTTTTTTAATAAAAAACAAATCTTAAATGAAAAACATTTATTTTAGAATCAGGACATTTTTTTGTATAGTTTAATTATCTTTATGTGATAATTTCCAACTACACAGTAAGAGCTACTAGTAAGAGTAATACTAGAATAAGAGTAATACTAGAGTAAGAGTAATAATAGTCACGCGGAGAAACTCGAACTCTAAAAAGTTAAACCTATGGGAGAAATCTGTAAAGATTTCTCCCATGTAATTTAGTATGCATTTTCAAATGATTTGTTTTGAACATGATGCCTTAGGTCAATATATAAAATTGTGCTTTTGTTCTTTTTCGATTTTGGTTACAGTTATTTATGTGGATATAGTTTCACTTTCAGAACGTTTTCCACCCGGTTCGAAAAATGAAAGTGGCCGCACGCCAAAGCATCATTAAATTGAGATCAAATTTTCTCATATTAGAAATAAATCTTATTACTTAATGGATAAACGCGATTTTATCAGCTTTGAAGAAAACTAAAACCGCAAGTACACTTTGTTATTGAGGATAAGGGACAAAATTTCTTAAAACTCAAAGTATTGTAGATCTATCAGTTTAAGTTGTGAAAGAATGGATTTCTTACTATTTTACTGTTCAGAGCAAATAAAAACTTTTCTATATGATCTATATGATCTGTAAAACCTATATGTTTCTATATGAACAGCAGTTTAACATATTACCTCTATTTTGAATCGAACAATATAAATTCCGAAGAATCTCAGAAATGATAAAGCGTTGAATGTTAAAATTTCCTAATTAAACATTCAAAAATCCAATACTAGTTTGCGTAGTACTATATGTTTAGAATTCATTAAAGACAATTTTATTTAATCTTCTAGTAACCATCATTAAATTTTACTCAAATTTCCTGTGACTAAAAATAATGTACAGTTGGAACTGAGTTGATTATGTTTGGAAAAAGAGATTTCTAGCGTGTAAGATAGTTCATTAAACATATACAAGCATTATGCGAAAGTTATAAAGATTGTTGTTAATATGTTAGGTAGCAGAAGAAGTCTGAATCATTTCAAGATTTTCAGATGATTTTTGCAATTTTGTTAAGCATTTTGCGTAAAACGAATAGTTTTACAGAAGGTCTATCGTACTTTAGAAAGATGATTTGCACACTTTCTTCGCCTCACTCGATATACAGGGGCCTCTTGCAAACTTGGAATGGCGCAATATTATACAACAGCTACAAGAATTCAAATGCCCAAGAAATATTGCTCGAATAAACCGCTTTTAATTATCACAGCGCCGAATTCTAATCAATTGGGTCCTGGCACCTCAACGCACAATTTGAAAAAAGGCTTCTTACAAGATTCTTGATTAGGGCATCTTCTATGATTTCTAATAGCAAATTTATTCCTAAAAGAATTAGACAGACGATGTTGTCCTCTACGCGTTTGAGGATGATTTTCCTTTGTTTTCTCGGGCCGCGTCCGTTTGAATTTGGATTAAGGACAGCTTCAGCTCTCCCTTTGTTCTACCAGCTACTTGAATCACTGAACCTATCCTCAAGTTTTCTTCTTTGATTAATGGACTTTTATCTCCAGCATTAACCCACCGCTGCCAGTCGCGTAGGAGCTTTGTGCTCCAGCGGTTAGTTTTTATGTATATCTATGCGTTAATGTAATTTTTTCCCTCGTTGGCATGTGCCTTTTGTCCGAGGACTGGAACTATGTGTAGTGAATCACCGCATGTCGGGGAACTTACCGGGAGGAGCAAATAAGGTCTACACCAGATCCTAGTGATCTGGTGATCTTGCTCCACTTAGGCATAAAATAAAAAATCACTAGCATTTTCAAACACATCTCCTCCTGCGTGGCAGGAACACAATCATTCGCGTCAACGGGACAGCGTCACCCTTTCCCATACGATAAACTTTTAGGCATAACACCAAAAACTGGTTAACACCTCTGCATCAACTTAAACTAAAAGTCATAACTTCACAGTCAATAACAACACAGCTCACTAAAATGAGGTAAAAAACATGAGGCATTAGCAATTTAATGCTTAAAATATCGTACTGAACTATTATAGAGGAAATAATAACTTACGGGGAAGCATGGGGGAGGGGAACTTAACAAAAAAAGTAATAACTAAATTACTTTCCTTAAAGCAAATGTTTCTCTTACAAATCTCACGAGGTACAAAACAATCTCCACGGTTGCGTTAACTACCATAACAGGCATACCACCAATCGACAAAGTACTCACATATAAATACACCAAACATATACTTCACCTCAAACACGAATCCACTGCAAGTGAATTCTATCCAATCATCACAATACAGCAATAAGTACCAAGTGGGCAGATATACCATATCGGATGAGACATCTTTCTTCTAAATAAACACCAAACTTAATTCTTTATCTTATTTTTACTGATGGGTCCAAAACAGCCGCCTTCGTGTAGCGACATTCTGAGCCATTGAAAAGGGTGCCGTCACCGATATGTGAGCCTGGAGACTAGATGATCACAACTCTGTTTATCAAGCAGAACTGTACGCATTCTGAAGATTCAGACAAACACAAAACACCCCTTCGTCCACATTTATAGGGACAACCTTTCTAGTCTGCAAGCAAATTATGCCGATAGGAACCAGTATCCTCTAATTTTGTAGATCAAAGTAAAGCTTAAGTCCCTCCAAAATGGTGTAGTTTTGTCAAAGTGTCTCTGGTCAAGTGTCATTGCACACGGACGTTCAGGGAAATGAAACAGTGGACGCACTCGCAAAGGAACCAACAGCTAAATCACATATAGAAATCCATATCCCACTTCCACCCACATGCATAAAACGTTCATGGAAAGCTAGAATAATCACGGAATGGCAATTAATTTGTGACAACACCAACAAATGCCGATACACATATGAGGGTCTCACAACCATAGTAGACCAAGCCCACTTTTAAAAAAAATGAGATAGTTGATGTAGAAGGTTCAGTAAACTGTATTTTATCTATTGCCAAAGTCCATCAAGTCTGTAGGTCACATACTTTCTCATAGATTGCATCTGTACCCAGAGTTGGTGAAGTAATACAAAAAACCTTCACAACCATACTGAATCAAGTCCATTTATCAGCGTACTACTCTTTCATCTGTGGTCCATTCTTGTCTAAATCTTGCCTCATTGCTATCAAAAAACGTTGTAGTTTAAATAAGTAGTGATTTCAAAACTACCGATAAAAACTAAGCGTCCATGCATCATTAGATGGATAAACTATGAATGGAAAGTAATATTGTTTTGGATGACCCACACCCCCTCCTCTCGGTAAACAAACGGTAAATATACCGACAGCGTTTTTCTTTAAAAATTCATTACAAGGAAAATAAACTCTAATCTTATAGTTCGGAGGAATGTACGACAAAGAACAAGACACCTGTGAAATAGAAATTCTATTAAAAAGTCTTCACCACAAAGCTTAATTTATACTTCAAGCCGACGGATAAATGTAAATTATGTGATGACATATAAATAAAATCAAATTTACGACAGAAAATGAAGGAAATACTAGAAAAAATCTTGAAACAGAACGAGAGCTCCACTTGCGGAAAGCTAAACAGCCTAGAAAGAAAATGAAAATTTATAAAATTAAAGTCTCAGATAAAACTTACTTCTGTACATTCGACTTGCAAAAAGCACTTTCCTTTCTAAGCTTTCAACCTCCATAGCTTATTATAAATGCAATCTATATGTTTATAACATTGGGGTGCATTCCTTTAATATTAATGTCAGATACATGTACGTCTGGCATGAAATAAAGGGAGGAAAAAATTCTCAAGACCCTTCTAGCATTGTTGCAAAACACCTAAGAGAGAAAGCATCTAAACATGAGAAAATTATTCTATATTCTGATGCCTGTGGTGGCCAGAATAGGAACATCAAAATGTGTTTTACGATGTTGAAACTAGTTAACCCCTTGGGGACGAGCGACACATATACGTGCCGCATGAAGCGCTCAGAATCCTTGTTTTTCCTCACCAGTGAAATGTTATTGTAAAATTTGCCTTATCTAATCAGCGCATAATTCGATTCAAGAAGACACATATTTATGTTTTTAAAAAGCGGTGACAAAAGATTAAAATTTCGCAAAAGGCTCCCGTCACGAAGGGTTTAATAGTACAAACATAACAGCAGAGTCAGTTGACCAATTGACCACAAATTCATGGTACTCTTCCACTCTTTCCTTCCGAATGATGCAGAATTTGGTCTGATTGAAGCTGCAAGTCGCAAGAAATAACACATCTATGTTCCTGGAGACGGGAAGAAAACTATAATGAATGCAAAGAGGAAATGCCCTAAATTTTATACAGTGAAGTTAAGAATCCCGACTTTCTTTCTACTAGAGATTTGGAACAAACCATCACAAATAGAAAGAAGGATACCAACGGAGCTCGTTTTAGTTTGATGGACATTAGATGGCTGCGAGTTGTGGGAGGTTCTATCTTCATTTTACTGTTCAAAGAAACCCTCAATAAGGATCAACCTTTTAGTAAAATAAATTTGAAAATACGGGCTCGTGGGCGCAAGTTACTTTCTTTTTCAAATGTCAGTCAAGATGCATTGTACGCGGGCGTAGAAAAATTATTTTGGCGAAAAAGACGGATATGATGGATCTTCTGCCATACATTCCGCCAATTCAACATGTATACTTCAAGAATTTTCCAGTAGAGGTCAATACCAGGTTCCAAGCTGATTCCTCTAGAATACATCATGATGACAATGATGATGATGAAGTATTGTGCACAGTGAATGATTTACGATAGCTGGTACTATGTTTCCCTCTTTGTGTTTAATTTGGTGTAAAAAATAGAATAAGTAAATATAAATCAAAATCAAAATCAAGAGTTTTTGTAATCATAATAAACAAGTCTTCATTTACACATGGAAGTTTCACAACCGTACTGGACCAAGTCCTCATTTTTTTTAAAAAAACGTATAAATTTACAATAGAAATATTATTTTGTCATTTGTAAAAGCAGGCCACTATGAAAAAGTGTTACTTTAACTTGAATATTGACATATATAATTCTTATAAATCACTTAACCAGAATTAATTATTTATTAACAACTTTAATTCATTATTGTTCACAATAGTGAAAAATGAACTTGGTCTACTATGGTTGTGAACCTCTCATATAATCTACTACCGAAAGTCTCGATAACCCAGTACAACCTCTCCCCACATACAACAGCATTTATCTCAGTGCACGGTCCCTTTCGAACATACTTCCACAAATGTAAATGTGCAGATAAATTCCTTTGCGATTGTGGTACAGTGGCACCGCCTTCCCATTGTTATTTCACCTGCCCGCTAACAGCACAGTGTCATATTGAGAAGCCTACCATCCCTATAAAAAGAATAGCTTCACAATATCTAATATAGGCACACCCGTAAGAGAAGGCTACTAAAAACATATCTTTTTCTGGAAGATTTGTCAAATCTTACCTAGTAGCAGTCAGCTGCTATTCTCAATGCACAATTTCAACTCAGTCCCTGCCACCTGTCTCGTAGAGTTTTCTACCTTTTCAGGGTTGCTCTGCAGGTGATCTGGTATTTGACCGTAGTTTGTTCTTACAACTGACACTGTAAAAAAAATCTGTAAAGTTACTAAAATTTTTCTAGGAAACTGGGATTAAACTGGAATTCCTAGGCTTTTTATAAAGCGGCAACAACAAAAATTCATGTAACAGATGCAGATTTGCGTTGTAAATCAAAAAATCTGTAAGGTTACTAAGAATTTTTTTAGAAAACTGGGACGCCTAAAACTTTTTATGTAACTGCAACCCGGGTTACAGATAAAAATTCAGTAAGATTAATGTCATTTTAGAAGATTCTTTTGTAGAGCTACAGATTTCTGTAGCTTTACAAAAACTAGTTTTGTAGATTTACATCATTTTTTGTACAGTGTTCAGATAAAATTTTAGTAAGCATACAGATTTCAGTAAATTTACATCTGTAGAATTACAGATTTTTTTTTTTTTTTACAGTGCAGGAAAATATTGAAAAATAGATAACTTGGAATGTTGCTCTTCTTCGTAACCATGCTCATAATCAATATATTTAGTGCTTTCTTTACATCTGCTATTTCTTTACATATCGTTTCTTCACGTGATGTCACGTAATTTATTTGGTCACGGTATTTATTTTACTCATGATCATTATAGACCGTGATAACTCTCGCAGTAATATAAGCTTTCTATAAACTGTATGTTCGATGCCATGGTGAGTTTTTATTAATAGTACTATAGATGTAAAGGTAGGTACGATAGATGTAAAGAGTACGATGTACTATTATGTTTATGTAACTTAATTTGAGAAATATTCTTATGATGCCGTGTGATAAAAATATAGCCTACGTATCTCAACAATCTAAATAATATATTAAGCTTAATGTGAATAACATAATATAGCTTAAACTGCTAAATATTATAATTAAAGTTTAAGTTCATATTTTACGATATATTAATGAGTTCTCTTTGTAAGATATTTTTCGAATATTGTCTGCGGATTAAATAGTATTAAAAATTAAATAAACTATTCATGAAAAATTACTATCAAATCGAGGAGAAAATATTAAGAATGACATCAAGGTTTGAAAGCACCAGAAACCTACTATTATACATATATATATATAATGCATAAAAAACGCTTTGTTAAAAAACTGATATTTTTGTTTTTTAACCCTTTATTGTATGTTTTTTTTTTGTTTGGAAAACATTATATTTGAGCCTATGTTTGTTAATTATCCAATAGAAAAATAGTCAATAAAAAATATTTGTGATTCTGTTGGACATAATGTCATCATGCCACGCATGAGTTACATAACAAAAATGGTTCAAAAAATGATAATTTTAAGTTATACACTTACTTTAAAGTATTTGCACAGCACAATAACAACTATTCAAGTATAGAATAATTTTTATAATGCTTTTATTAGTTTTCAGAATTAATATTGATTACCTTATAAAGATAGAGAAAAAATTCCAGTCAAGCACATTGCAAGCAGTATAAACAAAGAATGTTATAACATCCCCATGATAACAAATCAAAACAAAAACAAACTTCATGTACTTAAGGGGACAAGGGACCTTCAAGTTCAGTTTTAATTTTTTTTTATTGCATCTTAAGTGCTATTCTAGAGCACACTTTATGAATTATGGCATATATTTATCACACGAGAAATGAAAAAAAAATGTTTTTTTGAAGGAAAATAAGGAATTTTGTTATGTTATGGAAATATGTTAAACGCTATCGTAGAACTTTCAAAATGTCCCAACCTCACCCCATATCAATTAAAATCCTCAATATTTTTTATGTCAGTTTGGTTTTACATATACAAATAAAACTGCCCATCGAAATTTTATATGTTTGAATATAAAGATAAGAAAGAAAATATTTTCTAAATTTTATGAAAATTTCAACATTTTTAATCATATTTCTGCACTTAACTACCTTTAACTTTAATAATTATATTTAGGTTCAAAATTGGATGCACAGTTTTATTAGTATATGTGAACAGAACTAGCAAAAAGAAAATTGGATTTTAATTGATATGGGGTGAGGTTCGGACATTGTTCATGATAACGCTTAAAATATTCAGGGAAATTCATTATTTTTCTCCCAAATTTTTTTATATAATTTCTTCTGTGCTAGATATATACCATAATTCATATTCCCTTGAATAGTATTTACGGTGCGATTTTAAAAAATTAAAAAATGATTTTGAAGGTCTCTTTTCCTTTTAAATGCATGTTATCACACTAAGTAACACACAACAACCCACCAAAAGACCAATTGGAAGCGTGAAATTGCAAAAAAAGATTATGTAACTCTTGAGTTACATTATGCATTTAAGGGTTAATCTCAATCTATGAGACTCAATTCCCGTCTGCGAATTTTCCATTCAGAAAACATCGTTTCTGCATGGAAATTTACAGAATTCATGTGTTTAAGTTTTAGAAAAAGGTTTTACGAGAAAAACTTACTTGATGTGCAAAGGTAAACAAAGGAAAGCTTTATCTTAAGGGGGGGGGGGGGGCTTATAACATGATTTTGTGAATGTTATTTAAAAAAAGGAATTTTAAATTGTCATTTCTGCTTACGTATAAATGAAAAATCACCAGATAAACGGCCAATTCGTGTCACAGGGCTCGTATTACGTATCATGGAAATTGCATAAAGAAAATTAGATTTAAACTATCAATATTAATCGTTTACAAGCTGTGATTATTTGCTTATTTAAAATGAAGTGCAATATTAAGCAAACTTAATGCATTAATATGCATATTTTTTAGTGCAATATTAATGCACATTTTTTTAATACAAACATAGTTTCCTCCCTATGATCCCGTTCACACATGTAGGGAAGAAATTTGTTACTCTGCCATTAAGTTACAATGTTTATGAAGGTTTTTTTCTTTTTTCTTTTTTTTATAAAATCCATTAAAGAAACTTACAAAAATATTTAGCAACTTAATTTTATTAATATTTTGTGGACTAAAAAAATTAGGACACTTTTCATTAACATTTTACAACATAGTTTAAAAATTGTTTATGATTTCGGTTTGTCTATTTGCCGTCTGTCCGTGCTCTAACTCGCATAAATATAGTCTGATTGCCATGAAATTTATAGATATTGTAACGTGACCTCGGAGAAAGTGATTTCAAGTTAATTATACAAGATATTTAAATTATTAAATTTTAAATGTTAAAATAATTAAATTAATTTATTAAAGTTCTAATCTTAAAAGTCCGAAATCCCTCTATCCAACGTCACCTAACTGCCGGAACTTAAGTGGAGGAATATTGTTGTTGCTAATGAAAACGAATTGAAAGTTTAGCAGTATGTTGAGCCATCTATTAAAACTAAATATCTGTGCGAAATTTGTATTCAATATTTAAAAAGTAAATAAATGAAAAATGAATTACTCACCCGTACTTGCGTGTGCAATTATAGAACCAAATACATTACCAGTATAGAAATGAAATTATGTATTGAAACACAAACAAATATTACTTGAATTCAAGAATGTGGGGGTGGGGGGGGGATGTAATTTCTATTATTGCAATGTATAACATATATCACATCACTATCATATTTAAATTTTTTCCATATATTGTTTTAAATAGAATTTGATAAATTTTAAATGATTTTGTTGAGATGAAACTGTCTAATAATCCACTGTTTTTTCATTTATATATTTTAAGAGTTTTAAAAAAGTTCAACAGGAATAATAAATCCTTCAGATGCTCACAGTTCAGAAATAAAGTTCAAACTGTTATTTAGCACTAATGTTCATCGACACCGACGTATCGGTTGATTAAGTTCAGACATGGAGATTCAAGCATACATTAGAGGACTCACAATCAATAATTCTCAATAAAGACGATTCATAAAGTAGAGATGAGGAACACTGCAAGATTATCTTATAACGGTTAAATCACAACGAAAATCGATCATAAAATATTGTTGGGCACAAGCGATAGCATCGAAGGATATTTTTTAGAAATTAGTTGAGCAGGTACTAGATAAAATAGAGAATTGAAGATTTCCAATTGGGACGGAGAATTTCGTTGGACCCATACTGGCGAAATTCTCCTCTGAACGTTCCTGGGGTATTGACATCGGCAGAACAAAGTACGTACAGTTCTTACTGAATGAGGAAGTCTGTCGTTGTAGCAGTGATTACTCAGATAGGTTCTAGTTAAAATAAGAAGATATCATGATTATTTGTTGATTATTTACTTTTCACTTATCTTATCACTTACTTTTCACAATTATTCATCTATCGAAGCCTATGAACAATAATTGCTTGAAGTGCATATTCAGTTGTGGTACACGTTTTTAAACTGATAACTAGATTAAACTGATAACCGTTTTTAAACTATTTTTTAAATATTACTTGATGTGCGTAAATTCTATAGATAATTTACAGGACTGCACAAAAGTTCTCAAGTATATTTCCGTTTATTCATGGAAATTTTCAACTGTGATATTCGTTTAACTGACCTAACTTTTGGCATACTATGTAGCATACATACAAATCTACATATAATATGCAGTGTTGCACAAAAGAAATTGGATATTTTAAAACTATTGATGGTAATAACAGAAATTGGGTTATCAAATGATATATGCGTTTTCAAAATTATTTATTTTGGCGTCATATTTCACCTTGTGAGGTACTGTCACAGTATTCTGAATGTGTTGGAAAGTGTTTCATAATCTAAGTTGGACGCATAATTTTCCATTCTTGTTATTTTTATTCTTAGTATGACATCATTTCTTCATGTTACTATAAATGTTAGATAATAATTCCAGGGCGCATGGTCAATGATGGTTTAATGAATCTGGGTTAGACAAAATAATTACACCATTTACACTCTAAAATAAAAGAAAATAGGGGAAATAGAAGGCATCAGATGGTATTGCGGGCGTAATTGTCATCGGGACTGAAAACGGGGCATCTTATCCCGCTCAAAGCCAACGCATATCTGCCTTTGAAATCTGAGATCGTTCACAGGCCAGACTTATAGAAAGTTATGCCTCAGCATATACTTGTTGTGTTGGGCTTTACGTCATTAGATTTCCAATCGGAACATTGTTGATCCATCTTGTTACTATCATGAGTGTGTTTTGAGAACCCAGAATCAGCAACTCAAATAAATTATTTACTCAGTAAATGGCAGTACATTCATTATAATGGTCTAAGGTAGTTTTTGTATTAGTAAAATAATAAACACTTTTTTTTCTTCTCTACAACATTCTTCAGTAGGTAGCAAATATTTTCAAGTATTATTAAATAATTATATTTACCTATTATTCTTGCCTCTGTTATAAATTTACAAAATTAAATTATTTTTCTTGTATATATATTCTTGGAAATGTGTGTCCACAGACATTTAGCAATTGAAAATATACCTAAATCTTACCATTTTCGCAGAAAATGATTTTTACGAGGTATTTCTTCATTTCCTCTCAAACATTTCTTCGTAATTTTAATATATGTGGCAATCATCTGAAACACCTTATATAAGATAAAGCCAGGAGAGATTGCGTGGTAGGAGAGATCGCGCACATACAGATTCGACGAGAAGGAGTAGAATGCGCTCGCAACGCCTCCAGGTAGTTGTACAGCAGCTTTAGTGGAGTGTCTACACGAATGTGTACATTGATTGTTCTGAATGTCTTGGATAAAACATTTCAATTCTGTTTTTTTTTTATAGAAATTAAGTGCCTGCATTTTCATAACTAACGTCAGAATTTTTATAGAATGTAAGTAGTACAAAATATTTTAAACTTAAACGATTTCTTATAAGATACTAACCTAGAATAAACATGCGGATACCAACATTTCATTTTAGAAGTGTCCATGTTTAAATAAAAGGCCGCGCAATCTCTCCTACCATAATAAGAGAGTTTGTGCATCTGCTACTTAGAAGAGATGGCGCATTTCCCCATAAGTTTCAGTGCTAGGAAAGATTACGCAGCTTATTGGTAAATTTGCATGAATTGCAAATTACGTGTAAAACGTATGAATGAATCAATTTTGAAATAATTTTGGAAAAACACATAATTATCGAAACTAAATTTGGCAACAAATTAATTTACAAAGAATACTTTTGCAGATAATTTTTTTTAAATAAATTAAAAATACAGTTGTTATTAAATTAATTTTATGTAATTATATTTGTTAATAAATTAATTATATATTTGTTAGTAAATTAATGAAATATTTATATATTTATTTTGAAGAATTAATTTGCTAATAAATTAATTTTGTTAACTAAAATAAATTTTCAAATAACACTTACAATGTTTTAGAAAATCTTTCTTCCATTAGTTTAATGCCAACGAAATCGAAAAGGAAACAGAGTGCAACTAATATTATTGATCCACAAAATATACACAAAAAAAAGACTTAGAAGGATGCCGCTACAAGAAAAAAAATACAGCTGAATGTAAGGAGCTTCCAGAAAAAGTGGGATAAAAAATGAAGGGAAAAAAAACAAAGGTCAGTGAGGATGAGTGCATTAAACGTCTGGGACTGTACAAGAAGACAACATCGACCAGTAACTGGATTCAAAGTATTGCTTGTTGCAGGTGATTGATGGAAATATGCACGATTTACAACAGTAAGTGCATCGATTGTGAACAACTTCGGTTAGCAAACAAAATACAATGAAACTGTGGAAATGAAAATGAAGTAATTTTAAAGTTAAACATGTTATCAAGTAAATTAATGTAGTTTTGTAACCTTAGTAGGGCTTGCTTTATCTGATATTTTAATCTTCTTTTTCAATTAAAATTCTTTAACTGTTGTTAAAATTCTTTCTTTTTTTTAAATTATTTGGTTGAAATATCCACTCTTAATACAATAATATTTACTCACAAAAACCTTACAACAATGTCGATTAAGTATAATTATTATCGTTAACAATTTAATTGTAATTATTATTAATAACAGTCTCTTCTAACTATTTGCGCAATCTCTCCTACCCATGTGCACAATCTTACCAAACCTGTAAGGAGAGATTGCGAAAAATAGTTTTCTTGGTTTTATTACTGCTGTTCTATTAACCTCTTCAGTTACGAAGCTAAAATAATAATACAAATGCCTATTAATTTGTTTTTCCAAACAAAATTGCATTGTAAATGACAGAAAAAATATATTTTCGGAAATTGATCCTTTAGGCGCTTAGTAATTTAGGTTCAAAAATATGGATCTAAAATTACAAGAGCCCTTAAAACATCAATTTAATAACCATTAACTTAAATTAACGCAATGACAAATTTAAGAGCTTTATACAAGTAGTCTCTACAAATCATCTCATACTCAATCTACAAATCCTCAAAATTTTTTATTTAAAAAGATTTAAGTTAAATACTTATGAAAATTTCTCACTTTCTTGGTCATAATGCTTTTTGGGCATCTTTTGGCTTTTGCAAACTCAGATGAAAATAACAGTTATTTTATGTGGGAATCAGCTTAGGTGCTACCAGTTATTCGTTTACTTTGAACGCCAAAAATCATTCAGCTATTAAGAAGTGATGTGAAAATGTAAAAAAATCCAACATTTTAGTTTTTATAAGGAAATGAACAGAGGTTCCCGTTTGGAGACCCAGGGACCGAAGAGGTTATATTACAGCATAACAACAAAATAATAATAGAAATGCATAAAAAATAAAAGAAGTCAAAATTGTTCATGCATAGTTTAGCAAAAAATTATTATTTAAATTTTTTATTATTATTGTTTTGAAATGTTCGCAGACTTTCGTAGCTTTACCTTATGTACCCTAATATTCGTGTCCCAGGGTACTTATTTACTTATTTTAGAATTTACATACAGAAAATGTTATTTAAACTATTAATATTAAGAAAATCATGTATATGACTATGATTATATATGTATATATATGTGAAAATCATTTATCTGACTTACTTGAGTATATTTCAAAGATATTGGTATTATAGATGAAAATGAATGTGTCAATTTTAACTAAATTTCTCAGAAAATATATTGATTTCTATATCTTTTCACATTTTATATATGTTCCGAGGGGTGGGTTCTTTTAATTTAATTCAGTAACAAAAATAGAAATAGAAATTTCAATATAAAATCTCACTTAAATTAAGGGGGGGGGGTGGAAACAACGTTCCTTTATTGAAGTTAAATTTAGAAAAATCTTTTTGGAAGATCGAATTTAATGCAAAGTCTCATCATTAAAAAGTATCAAAGGTCTTAGATTCTTGTCAGATTTTCGGTTCTTGGAAATCTTTTTAAAACTTGTTCCAAAAAAAAAATATATATATAAATGACAGCAACTTTTCAGAGAATACTCCAAATACACTACATGACCAAAAATCACAGGAAACATGTCTGACGTCATATATTTAAGCGAATGTTTATTACGAGACAAATTAAGGGATCAAAAACAAATTCAATAAACAAATTAACGTTTTCGTGTTTTCAAACATCCTGTAAAATAAAACTCTCGAAATTGTTTGTAAATACTGAACATCATTGCATGAATATAGTAAAACATCTGTGTTTATTTGCGTAAGAATAGCATGTATATTCATGAAGATACAAAAGGTATCATGAAGGTATGAAGGTATCTATAAAATTATCAAGATATTTTAACATATTTTTTGTGCCTATATGGTCCAACAGAAGGATCTACAACCATCTCTTTTCCACAATTTTTGTATTAGTAACTTCTGTATTATCACAATCTCGATGTTTTAATGTTCGTTGTGAAGTTTTTTTTTTTTTTTTTTTTTTTTTTTTTTTTTTTTTTTTTTTTTTAAATGCAGTTCATATTTTAGCTGCCTTCTGCACAAAATATATCATATCTAAGAACTTGCAGTTGCATTTTTTAAAATCTTAATAGCGGGATCATAATGAATTTCTAATAAAATTATTTGGCAAACATCAAAATTTAGTTTCATGGTTTACAAGAGTTGTAATATATATATATATTACATTATTCAAATTTTATTATTTTATAAAAAAATTCATATTCTGTTGTCTTTAGTGAAACATATACATTTTATAATACATCATCACAATGTAGTTTTACTTACTATTGAATGAACTATTCACTGGAAACTGTTCCCAAATCAGGAAAATAAATTATTCAAAAAGAAAAAGAAATTAATTAACTAAAATTTACTTTTTTATTCGTCAAGTGTAAAGAACATGTTCAGAAAACTAGTACTTTTGTATTTTTTATCTGAATTTTCCAGAACATGGAAGTGTCAAAATTCTTTTCTTCCCTTTAAAATAATATAAAGAAGGAGTAAAATTGTTATTTGTATGCAAATTTTCAGTCTTCACAAGTTTAATTTTGAGAAAAATTCTTTAAGTTGCGAACTCATTTGATGTGGCAATGGAATAGAAAGAAATGTTTTATTTTGTATAAAAGAACATGTGTGACATTTTATTTACAGAAACGAGTTTTAAAATGTGACTGCTGTTTTCCGCATACATTTATGGATTTTTTTAGTAGCGAAGTGCCACATCTTAAAATTTAACTATTTTCAGCACCGAGTTGGAAAATCGTGGTTCATTTTATTTGTTTACTTTTAAATACCAGTTTAGTTAAGGTTAAGTTTTTTAACATTTTGTGTTTAAAAATAATTTCATTTAAATTTTTAAAACAGTCATTACACTGGTAAATATTTTGTGCTAGGTTGAACCATTTTTTGGTGCTGGACTAGCTCTAACAGTATGATGGCGAAATCTAGTCCCAGCATTTCGAGCTGTGGTTGAACCGGCCCACTAAATGCTGCGACGAGATTTCACCATATTATGGTTGGCTGAAATACCAAAAGTTGTTCAACACACGTCAAAATTATTAACAGTGTAGTATTAAATTAACTAAAAACTATTAAATTAACAGGTTTTTTAACAATAATTAGGTTTATAAAATATATAATACTACCAGATTTTGAAATCTGGCATGAGTTTGAAATTAACTACTGTAATTAACTAACACGTAAAGGAAACAGTTTTAGGTGCGTTCGTAATTATATAAATACCTAGCACCTACACTCGTCAACTGGTCCGTCCGTCTGTCCGCGTATAAAAGTGCAAAAATGGCCCAACCGAATGTTTTGAAATTTAAAAATACAATCGTTGCAGAATTTTGTCGAGGTATTTCAACTTTTATGAAAATAGAATCAAAACTTAAAATGATATTAATTAAAGCTTTCTCCATTATATTAAATCTTATCATACGTAGTTAATTCAATGGTTTCCCATGATAGGTAATAACTCTAGGTTTCCACGGTTATTATTCTATTAAATCCTAGCATACGTAATTAATTCAGTGATATCCCATGGTAGGTAATGAATCTAGGTTGCCCTGGTGGTTAGGTCCTATTTAAGATGGAGTCCTATTATTTCCGTATTACTGATTTTATTTCGATATATATCAACGTAATAAAAAGTGTATTCATGCATTTTTTCATAAGAGTGCAACAGCTTTTGCACCAAGATCTGAACATTTATAAAAGTAGTTATAGAACGAATATTGTTTGCCACTTTTGACATACAATTTCCGATTTGTTACCGATTGGAATAGCTTCATTTAATCATAAAGAATACATATTGTGTGGAAGCCGAGTATCGAATAAGATTTACGATAGGTTTTGCGATTTGAATCCAGTTTACGTTATTATAGCTATAATAGCTAGAATAAATTTAGCTTTACCTTACAAATTCCAAAAATAAAGCATCTAAGAAATTCCTCATAACATCCAGAAACTTCAAAGATCAATAAAGTTGAATAAAGATGTTACAGAAACTAACATGTTAACTTCCTAATGTCATGTCTACAGTCACTATCTTTATATTCTTATTAGTTATAATTGTCAAATAGTATTATAAACATACGCTTATAACTTTCCTTAATACCTGACAAATTAAACGTTTTCAAAGTACACTGAAGATTTGACTGACGCGAAAAATACGGGTATACAAGATTTGTTGTTGATATTTCAATATGTTTGTAAGAGTGGTGTGAGAATACTACTTCAATATTTTTCATGGGACGCTATAAATGAAATTATATCAGTAAAACTCTCGCAGCAATACAGAACTGTTTTTCAAACTCTTTAGCATAGAAAGATTATCTTTATATAAAGATCGACTGAAGAGGCCTGCTTATAATATTATATGACTTTTTAATTTTATATGAACTTTCTGCTTAGAATGCTTCATTCACCGATGACTGACTGTCTAAATTATTATATAAAACTATATATATATATATATATATATATATATATATATATTGTTTTAAGTAATTACTGAAAATTTATTTAAAATTTACTTACCTTTTATTTATTACAGGATTAAACTTTCTTAAAAATTACTTAAAACATTGTAAATTTTTCAGCTTCAGTGTCAGTCGCCGCGGCACTCAAAATGTTAATATAAATAAAGATAGCACACGCTTTTCTAAAAATATATATTTCACGTTATTTTGTATATTTTGTGCAAGAAAATCTTTGCGACTATATCACAAATGCCAACACCTAGTTTGTTGAATTCTACGTAAAAGCCTACATATTATCTTAAGGGACATTCGACTGCTGTGGAAATCAGAAAATGTAGTGCTTACCTTCACTTATGTTTACAACATGAGTGACATTGGAATCCAGAAAAGGAATACGTGATATTTATTGTTGACATACAATATGTTTCCAAGTGATATTGTGATATTGGAATATGCATATTCAAGGCTGGAAAAAAAATTGCTCCATTTGTTACAGTAAATACAAAGTAAAATGTGTAAAACTCTTTTAGCATTCTAGAACTATTATTTGAAATTTTCCGGTATAAAAAAATCTTATGTTTATTATATAGTTGTTTCTGTTTCGTGTAAATATTAAATTATTCTCAGAAAATATATTGATTACTATATCATTCCATCTTTAATACATGTTTTAAAGAATACGTTCTACGAAATTAATCCAGTAACAAAAATAGAAATAGGAATTTTAATAGAAAATCTCATTTAAATTAAGGGAGAAAATTAACCTTTCTTTATTGGTTGAAGTTAAATTTAGAAGAATCTTTTTGAAAGCTCGAATTGAATGCAAAATCCCATCATTAAAAACTATGAAAGGTATTAGACTCTTGTCACGTTTTCGATTCTTGGAAATCTCTTTAAAGCTTATTCCGTCCAATGCATTATTTTCAAAATGTCACAAAAATAGTCTTCTAAGAACTACGCTTCGGTAGTTTTCTTTTATGTATTAATTATGAGTTAGATTTGCTTATAATACTTTTTTGGCAGCCCAATTTACATGAAATATAATTTTTTACAATCTTCTACAAATACTGATTTTATATTTAATTGTAAATTCAAAAGACCTGACGAGTGAAGAAAAATATATTATATAGAATATGCTTTATTCTGGATTATTCAGGGGCAATATATTGGGTACAAAATTATTGATTTAGAGAAGGTGAAAAATCAACTTTTGTTTTATTAATTTAACTTTCGAAAAAGTTCTTTTCAATGCACTAATTTAATGTACAAATAATTCTATGATTAAAAAATGTTACAGATATTATTCTCTTGTCTCACTTCCAGTTCTGAGAAAGCTCCTGTTTTCGAAAATTCTACACATAAATTTAAAAAAAAATTCTCTGAAGAACTAATATTCAAACATTTTATTTTAAGTATTTATTTTAAGTTATACAATATATTTTAAGTTATGCTGACATTAATGTTTTCGCTACCTATTTCTCTTCAACATATTTATTATAATATTTTATAAATATTTATTTTAAAAAATAAATGTGATTGACTCTACAAAAAAAAAAAAAAAAAATAAATAAATAAATAAATAAAAAATAATAATCTAGATTTTTTCACAGCCGTTATATTTACAGTAGACTTACTTAAGTATATTTCAAAGAAATTGATATTATAGATAGAAATAAATCTGCCAATTTTAACCCCCTGACCACCGAGCTAAAGGACAAAATTGTAATGTTGTTTTCTTGTATTTTTATAAAATTCTAAAAACAGATCAACATGACATAACAAATGTAATTACGTGTAGGAATATAAACCTTGAGAGTACTAATCATTACTTAATGTTTTAAAACTGCATTACATATGTAGATTTATACTATTTTAAATATTGCTTCTATTGTAGTAATACCTACATCTTAGTAAACGGATTTATCAGTTCGCGGCTATGAGAAGGTTAAGTAAGTTTCTCAGAATATATATCGATTTTTATATTGTTGTATCCTTAATAGACGTTTTAAGAAATAAATTCTACAAAAATAACCCAGTAACAAAAATAGAAATACAAATGTCAATAGAAAATATCACTTAAATAACAAACAGTAATAAAAAATAGACAAAGTCGAAATTTCTCAATTGGCTAAAATTTCCTTTAGAAAAAAAGGCTTTTTTAATACACGAGTTTAATGCAAAACATCATCATTAAGGGGACAGTAGAGTTTAAAATCCTTAAAAATAATTTTTATTTTTATTTTTGTAAATTTCATCTTAAATATTATTCAAGGGTGCATTATGGCATGCATTTATTGTTAAATTTAATTCCCCAGATGTTCTTCGGCAACTCCTAAAAGTGATTAAAAAAAAAAGAAAAGAAAGAACTTGTTACTAAAGACAGATCATTTTTAACAAGGCAATTTACGAACTGTTTCTTTTACTTCCGCATTTGATAATGAGTGCTATTACAGCCCACTTGAGTAACTCTCTAAAGCATATGTTCTAATAACTAAGATTTCATCACTAATATGTAACTAAAAGGAACATCTGCACATTTTGACTTTTGCCAGGCACCTTTAATTATTATATATTTTTTCTACGCTGCGAATATGTGTTTTAGCAGCTTTATGTATTATCACTCTTAATCATGTAGCTTCTCTGTTAAGACGGAGTTTCTTATACTCCAGTAATATGTTTAATTATAAGTATTTAAAGCTAAAAGTTGAATCTTTCTTTATCGTAAAAACACACAATACTAATTCATATTACATTATATCTTCCCATGGATTTAGCGATTCATATTAAGCTCTCAAAGGATACTTCAAAGGATAAATAATGCTTCACAAAATAAAATAAAAATAATTTCTTCAAGAAGCTTTTGGATAAATCCCTGACCACGCCACACCGATGAAGTTATACGTCATCGCGATATTGATGAATCCCAGGTAAGAGCATTTTACCCATTTCCATTTCAAAAGCAGCATAGCCACAAGAGATTTTTTCTAATTGTTTAAATATGAGACAGCGAATTCCTGCTATCGAGAATGGGGTGCTTTTGGCTTGATAGGCCACTTAAACTCCAACAAAAAGATTAATGAGACAGATAAAGTGCTCATGTTTAGCGAAAAAGAAGAAAAATTTTATATAGTGGCTTAGATTATAAATATTAAAAGTATTCATGTTCTGAATAAAAAAAAATAAAAAGATGCTGCATTGAATAAAATAATGAATGTTATTGTACCAGAAATATAAAGGTGAATGAAAAAGAAGCATTTATATATATTTATGTTTTATGTAATGAACATTTAAATAATTAGTGAATGAACAATTTGTTGGTTGTGAGTAATAATAATAAAAAAAAAAAAAGAAATCGTTCATTTTACAGTAAATAAATAAATAAAAGGGAAATAGGTTGGTCGCATAAACAAATAAAAATAAACATGGCAGGGATAAAAGAAACTCAAATAGTCGAAAAATTAAATTCGACAAACTACGCAAATTGGAAATTTCGCGCAGAAATGATTTTAATAAAAGAAGAATTGTTTGATGTAATAACACAAAATCCCCCAGATCCAATTAACACGGACTGGACGAAGAGGGACAGTAAAGCGCGTGCAATTATCAACTTGAGTATTGAAGACTCACAGATCGTGCATGTAAAGCACTTAAACACTGCCAGAGAAACCTGGCAAGCTTTAAAAACAATTCATGAAAGGGCTAATCTCTCAAGCAAGTTATATTTGCTGAGAAAATTATACGGAGCAAAACTCCCAGAAAACGGCAATCTAATAAAACACATTACACATATTTTAGAACTTGTTGATAAACTTTCAGCCATAGGCGAAACTATTAATGACTCGCACATTTCAGCTCTGTTACTTTGTTCATTGCCACCTAGCTACAACACCTTAATTATAGCCCTCGAGGCCCGTCCAGAAAATGAACTTAATTCAGAGTTTATAAAAGGAAAACTCACTGATGAATATACAAGACGTTTAGAAAACACAGATCAGAGCGAGAATTCCTCAAAAGCGTTTAAAACGCATAAAAAGTTTCCGGCTGAACACTATAATAAAAAGGACAAACAGTGCACATACTGTAAATTAAAAAACCATACATACAGGGAGTGCTGGCATCTTAAGAACAGAAACACTTACTCACCGTCACAAAAACAACAGCCGCACAAATCCAAGTATTACACATCATCGTTATGTTATGAAGACGCAAACTATTATAGAGAAAACAAAAACCGTGAAACAGAACCAATTCGGATTAACAAAACACAGGGCAATTCAGGAAAAGGCAGCGACGCAGCTTTTTTAGTCCAGAAACCAGGAAAACAAACCTGGATAATCGACTCAGGTTCATCGACACACATTCTAAACAGTAAAGATGCATTCACTAAGTTTAACGACACTGAAAAGACGACAGTCATCATTGCCAATGGAAAAACGCTGAATTCACACGGTACAGGTGAAACGACATTTAAAACAAAAACATCCGATGGAGGGATAAACACAATCACATTAAAAGAAGTATTATACGTACCAGAATTAGAATCGAACCTCATATCGGTAAGCAAAGCAACACAGAATGGCTATAAATTAATTTTCGATAAAGAAAAATGCACGTTATCCCGAAACGGGAATATTTATCTTGAAGCAAGAATGAAAAATAATTTATATCAAGTCGAATTATTAGAAAGCGCTGAAACTAATAAAGTAAACATTGCACATGAATGTAAAAATAAAAATTGCATAGAAGTTTGGCACAAACGGCTTGGCCATCGTAACTATAATGCGATAAAAGAATTAATAAATAAAAACTTAGCAGACGGTATAAAAATAAATAACTGTAATCATAATGCATTATGTGAAATATGTATCCAAACAAAAATAAGTGATGCCCCATATCCGAAATCAACAAACTGTCCCAAAACAGGCAAAGTGCTCGATCTGATACACACGGACGTGTGCACATCTATCGGTACACCTACTATCGGGGGAAAAACAATGTTCGTCACTTTTATAGACGACTATTCAAGGTTCACAGTAATTTACTTACTTTCGCATAAAAATGAAGTTCACGAAAAGTTAAAAGATTATGTAGCCATGGTGAAAACCCAATTCGGCAGATTCCCTAAAGCTATTAGATCCGATAATGGAGGGGAATATTTAGGTAAACAAACGGAAGAATACCTAAGGGCAAGAGGTATCCAACACCAGTTTACTGTACCATTTTGTCCGAGCCAAAACGGCGTAGCGGAAAGAAAGAATAGGTCATTATTAGATATGACTAGGAGTCTACTCTCCGAAGCAGGCTTACCTCAAAAATTCTGGGGAGAAGCCATAAATACCGCCAATCACCTGCAGAATAGGCTACCAACCAAAATAACAAACAAAACACCGTTCGAAATTTGGTTCAACCGAAAACCCACCTTACACTACCTGCGTACATTCGGCTGTAAAGCTTATGCCTATATACAAAAACATCAGCGAAACAAATTAGATGATAGAGCGCAGGAAGGAATACTTGTGGGGTATGACAACAAATCAAAAGGTTACCGTATATTTACAAAAGAAAACAAAATAATAATAGCGAGAACAGTTAAATTTATAGAAAATAGTGAAAACAACTTAAAAGAAAGCGAAGAGGTAGAAAACTCAGACAATGACAACAACTACATTCAAACAGAGTTAAGTAATTCGGACGAAGAACCAACCGCGTCCAAACAACCCGACGTAGAACCGAGAAGGTCTCAGAGGTCAAATAGAGGAGTACCACCCGACAGATACGTATGTCACGTAAAAACAAATGACACATTCGAACCAACCGATTTTTATGACATAGCAAACATGAACAACCCAGTAGAAAAAGAAAATTGGCTCAAAGCCGCTCAACAAGAAATCCACTCATTAAAGAAAAATAAAACTTGGGACTTAGTGGATCCCCCACCAAATAAGAAAATTATTGGTTGTAAGTGGATTTTTAAGAGAAAGTTAGATAATTTAGGAAATGTACAAAAATACAAGGCCCGTTTAGTAGCGAAAGGATATAATCAGAAGTACGGCGAAGATTATGATGAAACCTTCGCACCCGTAGTTTCACACACAACAATCCGCACATTTTTAGCCTCAGCGGCATACAAAAATCTTTCTGTTCAACACATTGACATCGACACTGCATTTCTTCACGGCGAAATAGAAGAAGAAATTTTCATGAAACAACCAGAGGGTTTTATAGAAAAAAATTGTGAAAACAAAGTGTGTAAACTGAATAAAACAATCTACGGCTTAAAGCAGGCAGCTAGAGCCTGGCACAAAAAGATCGCAGAATCATTAAAAAACATGAATTTTGTGCAAAGCACTGCTGACTCATGTTTGTTTACTAGAAAAGAAAAGGAAAATTTCACTTATATCATCGTCTACGTTGACGATATTTTAATCGCGAGTAAAAGTGAAATAATTAAAGATGTAATAAAACAATTGCAAAATGAGTACGGAGTAAAAGACTTAGGCGAAATAAGTCAGTACCTAGGAACCAACATAATCAAAACGAATGATGGTTACAAATTAAACCAAAAGTCAAAAATAGAAGATTTGGTTAGAAAGTTAAATTTAACAGATGCAAGACCTATTGGTACACCGATGGAAGTAGGTTTCTATAAATTAGAAGATAGCGACAATTTACTTCCGAACAATACAAAGTTTAGGCAAGCGATCGGTTCGCTCTTGTATATTGCCACAGTCACTCGACCCGACATTATGGCACCAGTAAATATACTTAGTAGGAGAAGTGCAACGCCACGCGAGAAGGATTGGAAAGCGGCAAAAAGAATTATTATTTACCTCAATTGCACAAAAAACCTATGCCTAACAATAAGTAAAAATAAACCACCAATACTCATCGCGTATGCTGATGCTGATTGGGCTGGGGACACTAAAAATAGAAAATCAACTACCGGCAATATTTTTTTTCTGGGTGATAATCCCATTCAATGGACTACAAAATTACAGTCAAGCATTGCATATTCTTCCGCTGAAGCGGAATATGTGGCTGCAGCAACGGCAGGACAAGAAATTTTATGGCTATTAAAACTGCTAGAAGATCTTAACTTGTATCAAGTAAAACCTATTTTACTTTACCATGACAACCAAAGCAGTATAAAGATGATAGAAAATGAAAAATTTTCGAAGCGGACAAAACATATTGATATCCGCTTTCACGCCATAAGACAATTAAAGGAAGATAAAATTATCGAATTAAAATATTGTCCCACGCAATACATGATTGCTGACTGCTTGACGAAGCCCACACCCAAACCTCAACTTTTGTGTGACATCAAGACTATGAACTTGTTACCTTATCCATCTGAGGAGATTAAGGAGGGGTGTTAAATTTAATTCCCCAGATGTTCTTCGGCAACTCCTAAAAGTGATTAAAAAAAAAAGAAAAGAAAGAACTTGTTACTAAAGACAGATCATTTTTAACAAGGCAATTTACGAACTGTTTCTTTTACTTCCGCATTTGATAATGAGTGCTATTACAGCCCACTTGAGTAACTCTCTAAAGCATATGTTCTAATAACTAAGATTTCATCACTAATATGTAACTAAAAGGAACATCTGCACATTTTGACTTTTGCCAGGCACCTTTAATTATTATATATTTTTTCTACGCTGCGAATATGTGTTTTAGCAGCTTTATGTATTATCACTCTTAATCATGTAGCTTCTCTGTTAAGACGGAGTTTCTTATACTCCAGTAATATGTTTAATTATAAGTATTTAAAGCTAAAAGTTGAATCTTTCTTTATCGTAAAAACACACAATACTAATTCATATTACATTATATCTTCCCATGGATTTAGCGATTCATATTAAGCTCTCAAAGGATACTTCAAAGGATAAATAATGCTTCACAAAATAAAATAAAAATAATTTCTTCAAGAAGCTTTTGGATAAATCCCTGACCACGCCACACCGATGAAGTTATACGTCATCGCGATATTGATGAATCCCAGGTAAGAGCATTTTACCCATTTCCATTTCAAAAGCAGCATAGCCACAAGAGATTTTTTCTAATTGTTTAAATATGAGACAGCGAATTCCTGCTATCGAGAATGGGGTGCTTTTGGCTTGATAGGCCACTTAAACTCCAACATTTATCACAAAAAAATTTTTAAAAAAATTATTTTTGAGAAAAAAATGGAATTTTACGCGTTGTCTTAGAAATCTTCGAAATGCCCCCTGCGTCTTCCATATGAATGAAAATCCCCAATATTTTTTACAAAAGTTGGGTTTATATATATAAATAAAATAGAGCATCTAATTTTATATATTTGAATTTAAAGGTTAAAAATTTTTTTAAATTTTTTCGAAAAAAATTTGAAATTTTGAATTTTTTTACCTTTAAATTCAAATATATAAAATTCGATGCTGTATTTTATTTATATAAATAAACCAAACTTTTATAAAAAAAAAAATATTGGGGATTTTCATTCATATGGAAGACGCAGGGAGCATTTCGAAGATTTCTCAGACAACGAGCAAAATTCCATTTTTTTCTCAAAAATACTTTTTTTTTTAAATTTTTTGTGATAAATGCATGCCATAATGCCCTTGATTAATATTTAAGGTGAAATTTACAAAAAAAAAAAATCTTTAGGAATTTTAAACTCTACTGTCCCCTTAAAGAATATCAAGGTCTTGGCACATATTTTCGATTCTAAGAAATCTCTTTAAAGCTTCTTTCATCCATTTTTTTTTCTTTGTGACAGTTTTAAATATTTAAAAATGTCTTCTTAGAATTTAGCTTTGGTAGTTTTATTTTAGGTATTTCTTTTAAGTTAGATTTACTTATATTACTATTTTAATATCCTTTCTTGAAATATAATTGCTAGAAACGTTCCCAGATATTTATAACCTATTTAAGCATATTCGAAAATGACATTACAAAGAAAAGAGTAATATATAGAGTTTATTTTATGTAGAGGGATTCATAAGCACCAAACGGGTTTCAAAATTATTCATTGAGTGACAAAAATGTCAAAAACAATTACCAATTAAATGAAAAGTAGACTAAAGAAATAAAGGAAAAAAATCAACAATTATTATTTTTAAACTAACTTTAGAAAATGTTGTCTTGGATGCATGAATTTAACGAAATACCCTATCAATAAAAAGTATGTAATATATTAGCCTTACTTGTCACATTTAGAGTTCTATGATATCTTTAAGCTTTCTTCCATTTAAGAACTTGTTTTCAAAAGTTTCCTTTAAAAAAAGTGTCTTCGAAGAAGTAATCTTCAGTAGCTTTATTTTAAGAGTTTAAGTTACGTTTGCTGATTTTATTTTTTTCATAGCCTGCTTCTTTTAATATTGTAATATTTTATAAATATTTATCTTGTAAAACAACTTATTAAAATGACTGTAAAGATAAAAAAATATCTTACGTAGATTTTTTATATCAATTTCACGAAGATAGTAATTGGTATTGTTTAATCATCATAATCTATATATATTTTTTATTTATCATTTACTCATACATTTGATTTTAGTTAACCCTATATATTATGAAGTATAAGTATACTTATTTTAAGAGCAATAAACGGTCAAGTGCGAGTATTACTCGCGCACAGAGGGTTTCGTAGAATATATATATGAATTTGTAATTGTATTATAAAAAAAATAAAAAATAAAAGTTGCTAAAAGAATACTAAGACTTTGTAAAAAAAACTATACAACGTAGGGTTGGGCATAACTGCATATATTAGAAAAGTGTAAATGGGTATACCATGAAAGTTCAAAGAGATATGGAACCTAAATAATACCAAATATAGCTATTCGTATCTCTTTTTTTAATATTATCCTAATCTGTTTATGATGAACTTTATTCGGTACTGACAATAAAAGCAATGCATAGTTAAACTTCATTTGGCATTTCATGAAACTAAATTCAGCTTAGTAATAACCTTTATTTCTACAGTGTAGCTAAAACAAAATCTTTGTTCAAAGTTTAAATTTGGCATTGTACTAAGCGCACTTCGAATTGAGGTCTCAAAGTTGCAACGCCGCCTTGGTCAGTGCCTCAGTTTTCCAGATAGGTGTTTAATTAACTTTTAAAGTTACTCCAGGCGTATTGAGAGATACAATCAATGCAAACTATCGCGAATCTCACAGTATTTATGCGATTCATTCTAATTAAATCTACCGAGGGCGATGCCCTTAGAAAACAGATACCTAAATTTAATTCCAAAACAGGCAAACGGCACCAAGAATATTTAATTAAAATTTTCCTTTTATCATGTACGTGAAAATAAGCACGTTCGCATTTTCTAATAAATTCTTTTATAAATTCTGGTGTCAGTTCATTATTTCATAAGTTTATAAATAGAATTACTCCGTGCCGGAAAGGATTAAGTGGTCGCAGGACTCTTAAAGCTTCAAAATTTAAGAAATTTAAAATTTTTTAGATGTTAAACTCCTATCTTTTCTGGATATTTTGATATAATTATTTCCTTGAATTTCCCATTAGATCAGAAGTTTGGGCTTTTAAAATTATACCCGCTCAATAGCTGAAGCGGCGTTTCCGAAACTTTAAATTCATTATTTTCCAAATGGCGTTTTTTGGGCATAACGCTCAGGATACCTCAAAAACTTCTGAATATTTTTTCATGAAATTTTCAAAACATATATTTCATGTTAGTCTGTATAAACTGAACCTAAAATTTCCTTTTTATTGTTCAAAAAAATATTTTTTTAGGTGATTTTACTGTTGAAATTTTCAAAATTTTGTATTAGCTAAATGCAACATTGCATTAAAAATATAAAAATGCTTTAAATACAAATTTATTCAAGTTAAAGTTCAGGCATTAAAGTTCAGGGAAATTATTACAATCTGAAGTATAAGTAATCACCAAAATTTTCATTCTAGTTGCAATGTTTATTTTGTAATCCTGCGCGTAAACTGTTATGCCAATTTTTTGTTCGACAAATGTCTAACAGTTTCGACCCCCCCCCCCCCTTATAAATACTAATTCTGTATCTTGCAATTTTTTAAATACATGAAACGGAAGAACATACTTATATCTTTCATCCCAATTAAAATTGTATTTTAAAATCATATACATTTTAAGACATTAAATGTTGAAAATGCGTTTTTTTTTTCTTTTTTTCCACTTTTTAGAGTCTCGAGACCCCTTAAATTAGTATGTTTTTGACAACATGACGTTTATTGTTTTTATATTGTTACTGGACTTTACATTACACATATATATCATTAAAAGTTGTTAAATAGGCATAGAGTACGCCGCCCCTGTCCTTGTGTATGTCCAAACTGGCCGTATATTTAAGGGTTAATATCTCGGCTAATTACCGATGATTTTTTTCGAAAATCATTATCAACAATGCTTTTATTCTTCTGCAGCGATAGGTATATTCAGAGATGCTCAACAATTTTTCTAAATGCCCGTAAATCGAAATTTGTGTATAACAGAAAATTGCTAATTACTCAAAAACTATGTGACCTAAGGTAATCGCTATAATTTTCCAGCAAGGTTTATATTAACGTCTACTACCTCTAATGTTTTCATAATTTTAGTTTCAGTAGATTCGGAATTAGATGGGGGGAACATATTTTTGCTTTACATTTTTAACAATATCTTTGAAAATATAATACCTAAAATTAAAAGGAATGTATGTTTGAGTTCAGCGTTACAAAAGCTTTCACAGGATACCCCACATGATATACGAAGAAAAGATTTTTTTTTCAAGTAGCATAATTAGCCCCTCTACTTATTTACTAAATATATTTATGAATGTTTATTAATCTGAAAATATGTGGGTCAATGGTCTTCATTACTTCCCCGAATTTGAACTTTCCGCGTTTCATAGTTTACGAGTAAAATGGCTGTGACAGACAGACGGGCTGACAGACACCGGAGTGATCTTATAATGGCTCCGTTTTTACTTTTTAAGCACGGAACCCTAATAAATAAAGAAAAAAAGAACTGAAATCAAAATGAACGAGAATTATTATATATATATTTTTAATCATTAAATGAATGATATGCGACCTGCTGCGGTTTTAGCTGATCTCAAAATTTCCCCTTTTCATCCAAATTCTCATGTAGTAGAAAAATTGAGTTAAAAACATTAGAGTGCTGCAATTCAAAACAGTTCTTTTCTAAGAAAGGGGATGGATGATAATTTCTAATCCGACGGCACCCAAACGGGCAAAATGTTTGACACAAAAACTCGCGTAACTGCTGCAAATACATGGGATATGACTCTTGATCGTACGTCGAATGTAATTAATGTGTGTTCTGCATACAGTGAATTGAAGAAATTTGTTGATCTTACAGAAAAGCACTTTATTATAAACACTGCTACATTTTCTGTTCTTAAGTTTCCTTTATAATCCATGTATACATGAATAATCCATGAATATCCATCCATAAATCCATGATAATCTGGTGTAATGAACATAACCCATATATATATAATATCATGGCCGGTTCTGTATTCCATGATGTTGATGAGGGAAAGAAAAACCGATGAGACCCAGTGCTCCGATTAAATACATTTAACATGTACATTAGACGACACAGTTACAACACACGCACACATAATATAACTTAATAATAGCTTCAGAATTACATATTATTTTACAGCAACTTTTCGAATACAACACGTCCAAGATTTCATCGTCTCTCTCTCTCTGGCTGTTGCCATTCCGAGTTTCCTCAAACGTTTTTGGACCACGATGTATTGGCGACTTTCACATCTAACTCATAAATAAGTTTTCATGTTAGTATCAAAACTAAATCAATTTTTTTATGCACTTCAGAAAATAAATTTTAGCATTGTTAACGATATTTTTCAATACCATGGCGTCCGAGATAACGGCATAAATAAAGTTTTTTTTTTTACATTGTAGTGCCTTTTTGATGCAGGTTTACCAATAAAATAGATTCACAGAGAAAACACGGCTTTTGTAAATTTTTGATTAAGCGAGTTTTGAAACTCGCGCTCTCATATATTGAATCGTTTATTTACATACTCTTCATCTTTATTTTTTAAGAATTTCTTAAAGAAAAACTTTATTTAACAAAGAAGTAAATGTCAAAGAACTAAGAGCACAACGATTGGTTGTGTTATGTAAGACACCGAAGAACGAAAAAATGCAAGAAGTGAGTGTGGTACGATTTTTGAATGTTGTAATAGGAACACAAATTGAAATTTATTGACATTAACTAAAAATATTAATAATATAGTTTAAAAATCTTCGAGTTTCAAGTCTCTATCTCATAAAATTATTTTTGTATCAAAACATAAGCGCCCTACCAGCCATGGACATTTCACTCTTTTCAGTACCACTAGTTTAGTATAGTAATCTTTGCATAATTTAATCAAACAATTTCCTCTATTAAATATTTCAAGTTTCTCTACTTAGAAAAAGTACGAAAGCAACAAAGTCGAAATGGGCATCCACCCTTAACTGAAGTTGCAGTGACTTTTAGTCACCACGTATTTTTCTACTCGTGTTATTTTTTATATCAAGCGTTAAGATTCAGATGAAAAAGTACATATGTTGTACACAGGGTGGTCATAAAGAAACTTTGTCGATATGCAGGAAACGAGTGCATTGATATGATAATTATATCGTGTCATAAATATATAGTTATTTTATGGAAAATATTTAAAGATATCTCATGTAATAATTAATCTAAAAAAACTCAGACAGAATCATTTTCGATGACATAATCATCGATATGAATCCCCACAGACAGCTTTGTTCAACAAACCGAAACAAATGTGAGACATAGTTATTTGAAGATATGCGCTGAATGTTTTGGTAGCTAAGAAAAAAGTGCCTGCAACGTTACAGTTACAGTGAAGAATAAGGAAATTTTCAAACAGCAACTTTTTCTCATTCTAAAATGACCAGCAATTTGAAAAACCATGATTTGCGTTTGAAGGGTACATGTAACACGAAACGCAGTGATGTAGGACACATGGAAAGAACAGCATTGTAAAAAAGCAATAGCAATAAAGTGACGAGGCGCATAAGCACCAATTACACAACATCATGCGCAAATCACCGTTTGTGCAAAATCTATGAAAATCAGTGTTGAAAATTTGTAATCTCAGTAAATATTTTCTTTTTCCTCTTTGTCGCTGTTTCTGTTGGTCCTTTACAATGCTGTTCTTTGTAGGCGTCGTTGTCGCCGTTTTTCGTGCTACATGTACAGATCGAACTACATTTGTGTTTTTTCAATCCGAAGATCCTTTTATGATGAGGAAAAATGATAGTTGTTTCCATTTGAAATATTCGAATGTATGTCACTGTACCCGTAATCGTGCAGACTCCGTTGTTCTTGTTTATTCCAATCTGGATGGATACATTCAAATAACTATATCTCATATTTAATTTCGGTTGATTGTTAAGGCGCTAGAGATTCACATATCAGCATAAGTTTCTTCATGATTACATTATACTTACTTATTCAACTGATAAATACTGTCATTTAAAAATACAACTGTTTTTATATAAAATTTATTTTATTTATTTTCTTTTTTATTTACAATACGGGCTGAATTGACCGACTCTAATTAAAGGTGATGCCCAATCTAATGCTTAAGGGTAAATTTTGTAAAATGCGCAACCGATATTTTAAAACCTTTTTACGGAGTGCTTTTATAATGAGTAAAAATTAATATTTCTTTAAAAACTTTCGTATGATCATCGTAAATGAGTCTTTAATTAAAACATTATAGGAAGGGTTTAATCAAAATAAATATGATCCGAAAAATCTTGAAAAACCATACATGAATATATAGATGCTTATTAAAGCACACATAATTAATAAAATTATCTTCTATCAAACTAATAAGCTCTGTAATTGTCTTTTACTTCGAAAATATATGCATTTTTCATACTTGTATCTCATTAATATTAAGTGCTCTTAAAAGTAATCAGAATGAAATAAAAAATAATACGAAGCTTTCGAAGTGTTTTTTTTTCTTTTTTTTTTGCGCATTTTCTCCATCTGAGGATAAACAAATATGATGTCTCAATAGTCTTCTTCATCAAAATAAGCCTTTCAAACATAGATAAAAATATTTGAAAGCTTATTTATTAACACCAATGATTTTTTTTTCAAAAGAAAATCAAATTTCAAATTAATTGCTTAATAGGCACAAAGGCCAATCTAGTGAAAAAGATTCCATCCCGGGACAAGAAACCCGGGCCACCAGTATAGCGCACTGACATTCTACCGACTAAACCACATGGAACGATACCCAGCCTGGAAATTTTCTCATTATTACATGTTGGCAAGGATACAAACGTAGCACAAGAGCCTTTTGTAGTCTTGCCAACCTGTAATAGTGAGATGTTCCAGGCTGAGTATCGTTCCATGTGGTTTAGTCGGTAGAATGTCAATGTGCTATACTGATGGCCCAGGTTCGAGTCCCGGCGTGGAATCTTTTTCACTCGGTTGGCCATTGCACCTTTTAAGCAATTAATAAGAAATTTGATTTTCATCTGAAATATTGTTTGCAAGGCGAATGTTTCTATCTTGAAAAATTTCCAAGTATTAACAGAATTTTCTTTTTGTAACACCTTTTAAAAATTATAAAAGTTTTAAGTTAAAAAGTAATAATTGTTTCTTTTTTCACTTACTGATCTATTGATTATATATATATATATTTTACATTATCATCCTTCAATTGAAGGGAGACATATTCCAATTTTTTGAATTTCCAAACAAATAACAATAATATTAACACTAATATGTTATAATATCTAAAAAATCTGTGACTTTAAAATACTTATTTTACAAGTTGCCCCTCTCGGCGTTGTCCAAGCACGTGATAATAGCGTTAAATAAATCTAAAATAATTTTTAATGATTTTATATTTTTAAACGAAAATCTAAATAAAAAGCTTTGCAAGCAGTGTTCTTCTAATTTTTTTTCATCGACTACATTTAAACTTAAAAAATATTATTCGGAACTCCATTAAATATTATGAGTTGAAAATGTTTTGGAAGCCTGTTTATAACCTTCGCGCTAAAAGATAAATCTTTAGCTATAAAAAGTAATGTTTTTTTCTTTCACTTTTTTCCCCATTGAAATCGTATGGGCCAAACGAAATTCGCCAAGAGAGGACTTTCGGAATTTAGTTTTTTCTCAAATTATTAATATTCTTGTTTTTTTTAAAAACGATTTACACTTTTGAAAAGAAAAATCCGCCCACATGCATTTCGATATTTTGCTTTTCTTCGTATTTTCCTTTCCCAAGCCGTTGGGTAATTTTGATTATGGGAAAAAGGGAGGGCGGGAGGTCGTTAAGCGCATTAAATGTTTTTAGAGAAACAATTGTTATCATCCAAACTCCCTGCAATTTATATGAGTCAGTATAAAGTGTTTCTCTTGCCCGTGTAAATAATTCGTGAAAATTTATGCATATTTAGTAATAAAGGTCCTAGTACGAAGCCTTTTTTTCATGTTGTGTCGTTTAATAGTTTAAAAAATTAGTTCTAAACTGTAAAAACTTTTTGAAGCTATAATCATTATATGTATAAAGATTTTGAAATCGGGAAAAAAAAATTGATATATATTTCTAAGATTTTTTTTTCTTTGAAAACTACTCGGGTCGAGTTGAAACATGTCAACAGTCAACATAAACCACTTTTGCTGTTTTTAAAGTTTTAATCTAAACCTTTTTAGAAGTTAGAAATAATAAATAATAAAGTTCTTGTTATGTGCTTTTAAATTTTTCTCAGTTATAAATGTAATGTTTTGAAGAATGGATAAAAATTTCATTCAAAAATATGGATATTTATTCTAAAAATATGTGCCGAATTCGCTCACTATTTTGCTTTCTGATCGAATATTTCGCAGATTTTATTATTTTTTTTAAGTATTTCTATCCATCGGAATGTTTCCAAATTTTTACAGAGGATGTCTAAGTAGTGTATCAAAAATGAATAAAACATACTGTATTAAGATAGCTACGTTTACTTAGCTTTCCAATAGACAAAAGTGTGTCTCCGGGAGATGCAAAGTAGCCTGTGGTGCGATATTTTTGAAAGAGATAATATTTGTATTTTTAAAATCGAATTAAACCGTTTGTAGAAAAGAAGGTGTCCATTTTAAACAGACGTTTGTTTTAAGCAGTATCTCTGAAATTGTGTCCTTCGCAATCTTCGACAAAATGGGGTAAAATGCGAAGTAATTTTTTAAAAGATTGATAATAATATATTTTCGAACGGATCGTGGCATTTCAAATGTAAAAGTACGAAACTTAAGACTCTTTCCTTCATTTTTCCGCATTTCCTATGATTCTATCGATATCAGTTTCGAAAAATGGCCGAAACAAAATGCCGCTCTTGTACTTTTGGTCTTTCTCTGACTTTGTGATCCGTAAACGGAAAGTTTCGGACACACTTTTCTGCATTTTTGTCGACAAAGTTTTTTTAATTGCAGTTTTCTATTAATATCTCAGCTAATTAAAAAATTAAAAATAGGCACCACAGGTGTGTTAGGATCTACGTTGGACTATCTTCTTCCAGTTTTTCAGATCTCCATTTTCTTAATCTGTGATTTTCTTAACCATTGCACGCAGACACGCGCAGATAAACGATTTTCTTAAGGTAAAGCTAGGAGAGTCTGCACACACAGCCTAGCAAATATGTGTGTTCTGGAATCGCTCTAATATTTAAAAGGTAAATTCCAGTTGCGCGAAAAGCAGAAGTGGCAAGCTGATACAGCAGCACAGCGAGACCAGGATGAATGTAGGAGATTACGATAGTCCTCTCTCGATATTTTTCTAGACAAACTTTTTATCTACGAAAGTTTTTTTTTTCAATTAATTTGTTTTAAAATTTAGTTTCAATAATTATGTGTTTTTCCAAAATTATTTCAAAATTAATTCATTCATATGTTTTACACGTAATTTGTAATTTATGTAAAGTGTCTAGCCGGATAAACATACCGAAATTACCCCTACGGCGGATTTTTGAATTAACATGTGTGTTAATAAGGTTCACTATGATAATATAACATATATTGTTTTTAGCCTCTGACCTTGAACTGTCCTTGAGATAATCGAGGAAGTATGCGCCGGCGCAACTATCTTTCAAATACGGTTTATCAAAAAGCACTAAAGTTAGAAAAAATGAAATCGATGCTAATTATTGAAGAATATTCTAGTTCATATTATATATTTTCTTCATTTTTTTACGCTAATTTTAACATAGAAAAATAAACAAAAATATTTAAAAAAATATATTAATGTAGTAATCTTATATTTACACCAACCAAAAAATTACATAATAATGCTCAAAGTATGTACTTTTAAGAAAAAAAAAGTTTCATTAAAATCGAAGATGCGCTTTTTAAGTTATAACAAAAATAATACTAGCAACTTACTACACTATTCGTAACTTTCCCTGTTTGTATTTGCAGAAACACGCTGCTATTAATATATTGGTCGATCCGTGACATTTCCACTCGGACAGGATGCGCAGTGCCCCAAAGTAAGATAATATTTCCATACATAATATTTCCCTATAGGTTTGTTTCGTGTTTGTAAACATTCTGATATTTTGACGTACTGTGCATCCTTCTCGCGTACTAATATCAAGAACTTGACAAACAAAATATTAAAATTTGCCTACAATGATTTTCACACAGACGAAGACTATGGGGCTCTACAGTGTACATATATAACGTATCACTTTAAACGGGTGGGTGAGGGGGTACGCCATTTGACCTAGGGAGATATCTGAAGGGGGAGGAAGGTTTGTCATTTGATATCGTTATCATGTTGATCAAACCAAAATTTACTTTTTTGGTATCATTTTCTTTACATCTGTTATCTTAATTTTTTTAATTTGTTTTCTTCTTTCTATGAAAATACAAAGCTACTATTAAAACCATTGAATGAATATAAAACATTTCATTCCAAAATATGGAATAACCCAACGTTCGGCATAAATATTCTCCTGTCATATGCGTATGTAATTCGTTGTTAGAGAATCCAGATTCGAAATGATACTTGTTGTTTTTGTTAGTAAAAGATGGGGAAGAATGTTTGTTGTCCACCTGTTTTGTTTACAAGAAGTTCTGTTTAGTCACATGCAAGGACGAAGTGCAAGAAGATAATATTACTATTCAATGCATTATGTAACAAAGAGCTATTATTAAAAACTTTTAAATAATAACTATTTCTTTAAAATGTTATTTGATATAAAGTTATTTCTTATATAACAGTGATATTTTATGAATTTCTTCTCTTCATTTAAATCAGTAAATTATGCGAAAAAAATGTACAATCATATCTCTATATCACTGCAAATGTATAAAAAGAAAAAAAAGGAAAAATATTGTAAAAAAAAAAAAATAGACACTGATAACAATATTGTTAAGGTGAGAGAGATTCGAGGAATGATAACGTATGATATCGTAAGGTTGGTAGCGGGCCCGAAATTACCAAAAAATTGATAACCTTATATACTTACAGCCCCTATTCAGCTTCACCTGCACAATCGACTAGACCATCGACTTGATATTATTACGCGAGAAGGAAGCGCAGTACGCCAAAATAACAGAATGTTTATAAACACGAAACAAACCTATAGGGAAGTAGAATGAATGGAAACATCATCTTATTTTGTCGCACTGCGCATCCTTCCATAGTGGAAATGAGAAGAATTGACCAATGCATTGATAGTAGCGTATTTCTGCATATGGAAACAGGTAAATTTACGAATAGTTTAGTAAGTTGCTAGCATTTTTTCTGTTATAACTCAAAAAGCGCATCTTCGATTTTTAACGAAATTTATTTTTCTTAAAAGTACATACTTTGAGCATTATTCTGTATTTTTTTGGTTGCTGCAAATATAAAATTACTACATTAATAATTTTTTTTAAATATTTTGTTTATTCTTCTATGTTAAAATTTGTTAAAAAATGTGAAGAAAAATATATAATGTGAACTAATATATTCTTCAATAATTGATGTTTGTTTCAGTTTTAAACTGTTGTACTTTTCGCGAAAAACGTATTTGAAAAATAGTAGCGCCGGCGCATACTTCCCCGATTATCTCAAGGGCAGTTCAAGATCAGAAGCTAAAAACACTCTATATTGTATTATCATGGTGATCCTTATTACCACGCATGTTATTTCAAACACCGGCCATGAGGGCCATTTTGCTCTGCTTATCCGGCTAGACCCTTTACCAATACGCTGCGCAATATCTCCTATCACTGAAACTAATGGGGAAATGCGCCATCTCTCATAAGTAGCAGATGCACCAGCTCTTCTATTTTGGTAGGAGAAATTGCGCGGCCTTTTATTTAAACATGGCCACTTCTAAAATTAATTGTTGTTGTTCGCATCCTTACTCTAGGTTAGTAGCTTATAATAAATTGCTTAAGTTCAAAATATTTTCTACTGCTGACATTCTATGAAAATTCTGATGAACAGTTATGAAAATTCAAACACTTACTTTGGAAAAACAAACAAAATAGCAATGCTTTATCCAAAAAGCTCGGAACAATCAATGTGCACATTCATATAGACACTGCACTAATGCTGCTGTACAATTGCCTGGAGTCGCAGTGCGCGCACTCTACTCCTTCTTGTCGAATTTCATTGTACGCGATCGCTCCTGCCGCACGATCTCTACTGGCTTTACCTTATTACTATAGATTACCTGATTTTCATATTAATTTCTAAAGTGCCCAGGTATTTCTAGAGGTTGTACTTTATAATCCTGATTTTATCGTGTTTAATCAACTTCTTTAAATAATTAGAGCCTCTAAAGAAAGGTTTTGTATAAAGAATAAAGAATTTTCCTAATCACACATTAATAGATTAAGTTAAAGTATAGATGTTCAGAAAGAACTTGAAAGAAAACTTATCTTAGCTAATATTCCGATTCTTATTTAGAGTAAACTATATGAGTGAAAAAATCTCTTGACAAACAAATTATCTGTGCAATTGTATTTCACTTTAAAAGTATATCTCCTTTCCATTCTAATATTCAATTAATATCTAACGACGCTTTATAAAATTAATAAAAATGCAAACAAACTTACCATGCAGTTTTTTAGTCTTTTTCAATTTTCAGTAAATGTATAAATAAAAAAAAAGTCTCAAGATATTTTATCCTCCAAAATAGACCTTTGAAATATAGATAAAGATATCTGAAAGGATAAATTTGTGAATATTAATTAGTTTTTTACCCGACTGCCAAGAAGTGTTATATGTTTCACGCGTGTCTGGATATGTGGATTTCTTTATACCCTTGAAACATCCCAACACCTGGATGTATTTTAATGAATGAGTTATCTATCGATTCGACTTAACCGTCCGATGGTTATAGGCTAGGTTTTGCTTTTATTAATTCAAAATGGCGGCCGCAAAATACAAAATGGATGTGGATACGAAAAAAAAAATTACGCACCCTATTGTGTGGCATATCATTGGATAGGTCTGTCAAAATGCAGACGATGTTTCGTTGACTATTTTACAATCAGAAGTTCCGTTTAAATATTACACAACCTGGAAGTTGTGTAAGTATGATCCCTAGATTTACTGCAACTCTAACCTTCATAGGCATCTATAGGCCTCATCAAAATAGTGTTTATAGATAGGAACTAACAATTAAACACAAGTAAAAAGTCATCAATACAAATAAATAAAAAAAAATAGGTAAGTAATATAAAAAATAATTTCACATTGATGAGAAATAATTAATTAGTTCGCTTTTTACTCAGTCGCGTTTTTTGATTTTTTAAATTTAATTTTAAATATCGTTTAAAAAGAATATTTAAAAAATCAAAAATTCTGTTTATTCATTCAGAGAATTTACGTTTTGTTTGTATTTGTACAGATACAATGGTATTGTCTGTATAACTTTGGATAATCTGAAAATTATTACTTAAGCTAAAAATCCTTCATTAACACTTGACGAATCTTTGAAGTTTGAGTCACGATCTTACGAACTTATTTTTATATTAATTAAGAAATATGGGATTTTCTTTTGGGATCTTCTGTACCTTTCGTGAGATAGTGGCAAATCTGTCTTTAAGAGGATATTCGGGAAAATTTATTTCCACTCTCACAAATTCGAAATTTTCTGACACATTTTTAGACTCATTTTACAAAGTAAAAACATAAAATATGCTGAATGATTTTTGAAGAGATTTATAAGTGACCTGTGTAATTTATTTTTCGTTCAAATAATTTTCGCTCAAATAACTTGATTTATAAACAATTATTTTCTCAGTACAACCGTTTTTTGTTTTGTTTTTTTTCGTTTTTTGCACTATTGCGTCATAAATGCCGTCGTGGTAAATTCAAAATGACCACTTTGAGAACAGTTTTTTGAAATATATTCTGTCTTTATCAAACAATCAACAATACGGCACATTATACAGTTTTGAATAAGAAAACGTGCAAATGGATGAGTTTGAGAGCAAAAATGAATTTAAAAATGAGTCAGAAAATAAACAGTTTCGATTTCAGTACACGCTTAACAGAATGACGCAAGTTATGAAGACTTATGTGTTTAATACAATATATTCCCAAATTTTTTAGCAGGCTTAATTAAAGCAAATATTGTTAGAAAGGATGGTAAAAAAAAACCCACCTCGAACAATTATACCGATACCTATTACAACAAACAATAGGAGAAAAATATACTTTCAAACTAATTAGCTTCCCGACTGTATTCTACGTTGTTCACTTTTCATCTGGATATCACGTTAATACCCCCTACTTTAGCAAGTAATAAGAAAGTAATAAAAATTCTATGAATGTTTTTAGATTTTTTTTACCTTTTATCTTTTTGCATAAAAAAAGATAACGTTCCAATGCTTTTTTCCCAATAAAATAAGCTTTTGAAATATAGTTCACAGTATATGGATAGCTATTTAATCAATATCAATGAGTTTTTTAAATTAATATCATTTTTAATCATAGAAAAATGTAAAGACAAATATTTTTTATATTTTTGGGGGGGAGATAAATATTGTTGGGAACTAGTTGTATCGATACGGTGGAATCTATATCTGTCTTCTAAGAAGTTATGAAAGTCAAGCATTTCAATCATTTATTTTGAAGTGTTTATTAAACAATCCGGAATTTCGTTTCGACTTACATGCATAAATAAAGATAACATTTCAATACCTTTCAACATTTTTTTCCCTTTAATATAAGCCTTTTAAATATGAATACAATTCTCCAGAAATCAATGACTTTTTCTTTAATATATTTTTATAGATTTTATTATTTTTATTATTGTTGTTCAAAGAAGTACTGCTTTGTACGGTTTTAAAAAATTAAAAATAAAATAAATATAAAAGATGAGCAAATGCAATGCACACTTTGCGTAAATCATCGTATGAAAATTATTGGTATCGATATATTAGTAATCATGTTTGCTAGTGAATATTATAATTAATTAAATTTTGCTCAGGAGACAGTCTTCATACAGTAAATGTACCAAACGTGAACATTTTTAGCGGTAAAAATAATTTGGACTTCATATTTGGATTTTATGGTAAATTTTACCTTAGGATACTAACCAGCAAATAATTCGATCAAGTAGTTTGTAAGCGGGTTTGAGGTTCTAAATCCTAATAGCGAATAATTTTTTAATCGTCACAGAAAAATTGCAATGCGGGTCATTTTTTAAGCATAACTCAAAAATTATTTGACGGAATGAGTTGTAATTTTGGTTTCGCATATTTGAAGAACCTAGAAATTGATTTCTCTACAAAAATTTGAAAGGTAAAATTCCTACGTTTTTCGAAAAATAAATTCAAATTTCATTCATTAAAATTTTGCCCAAAATAATGACCTTTAATAAATTTTTCCTATTTCACGAAGCTTTTACCTTTTTTGCAATAAACTTGTTTTTTATGTAATATCCAAGAAGTAACTTCACATTTAAGCCAATATTAAATCACTCCCAATGGCATTCAAAAAACATATGTGTTTCAATTTCTCTTCAGCAATATATCCTGTGAAAGTGGAAAAATGATACATTTTCAGCATTTTTTTTTTTGTAAAAAACTAACAATATTTAAAAGTACTTGAATAATTTTTATATTGTGAAAATTCTTAAATATCCGGCATAAAAAGCTCACAATAATATTGAAATCTTAACGCCCAAGGTGATATTTGACAAAAAACTGACAAATTTGAAAAAAAAATTGTTAATAAATTTTTGTTTAAATTAATTATGCATTTTGAAGCTATGTTTATCGAGATATATACAATGCACATAAATAAATAAATAAATATAATATTATATAATATTATATAATAACAAGACAGTGTCCCCAAACACACTGAATGGTTACCATAAACATAATAAGCAAGTTTCTATGTATATATATATATAGAGAGAGAGACTGGTAGTAAAGCTGCTTCCAATTCTCGGTATTTCCACAAAATTTTCATTTTGGTATTTTCCTGTTTTTAAGATGGAAATTTTTGCGCTATTCAAGACGGGGGGTTTCTGTTTTCAGAAATAAATGTATGATATAGCGTAATACTACTACTACTACTACTACTACTAATAATAATAATGATAATAATAATAATAATATACATTCATCAATATTTACACTGAACATGTATTTGTATTGAATATTATTACCCCCTTTTTATCGATTTTCCTTGTTCTGGATTCAAACTTCGGTACTCACTGGCTTTTTTTTCCGAGACTCGAGACATTTTAATGAACCCATGGAGACTCAAAAGACCACAATTAGCAGAAGAAGCCTCCGTAACAAGTTTCACACATCTTTCAGTGGCTTAATTGTGACAAGGGAACAATTTAATCTTAGGTAAGATGTCTCCATCTATTGCCTTTGGATTTAGGATACACATTGTAAGAATGTTATGATCTAAGAACTTAGTTAATAGTGGTTGTATCATGGTCACTTCAGCCCAATTTATAGAATCTATATGGATTTTGGCTTCAAAATTGATCCGTATGTATTTCTTGAATTTATTTGGATGTGTATCTTGGATGTATTTCTTGTATGTATTTCTTTCTCCGTAAGAATTTCTTGATTTTCGAGATTTTAATGTTTTGCGTAGTGACAACGCTCTTGCATAGTATATAAGAGTGATGGCACTACGCAGAATAATAAAATCTTGAAAAGTGAAGCCATTCTTTACGCACCCTTCAAGTTACCTGAGATCACGTACATAAGGAATTTTTTGACTTTTGAGATTTTATTATTCTGCGCAGTGCCAACACTCTTATATAGTATGTAAGAGTGTTGACACTATGCAGAATATTAAAAGTTTCAAGAAAACAAAAGATCAAGTTACCTGAGATCAATTTTGAAGCCAAAGACTATGTCTATTTTATAAATTAAGCTGAAGTGACCGTGACAGAACCACCATTAACTAAGTTCTTAGATCATAACATTCTTACAAAGTGTATCCTAAATCCAAAGGCAATAGATGGAGACATTTTACCTAAGATTAAACTATTCCCTTGGTACAATCAAGCAACTGAAAGATGTGTAAAACTTGTTACGGATGCTTCTTCTGCTGTTTGTGGTCCTTTGAGACGCTATGGGCCCATTAAAACGTCTGGAGTCTCGGAAAAAATGCCAGTTTTTGAAACCAAAAAACACTATGGAATACTATAAAACGGTGGTTTCATTGCTTGTAAATTGTAATAGTAAATTATTTTTTACCTATTAGTATAGTTCTTTAAGAATAATTTCAAATTATATTTTCTTACACAGGTTAAGTAAAAATTACAAAGCAATTACAATTACCCAAATTTCATATATTTTAAAAAAGTATAGTCGTTGAGTTAGTATAATAAGAGCGAATCTTTACAAATTTTTAAAATATTACATAATTTTACTATAAATAAATAATAATAATAATAATAATTCGATGATCATCTTTTAAATTAAATTAATATTAATAGTTTGTATATTTGAGGGGGGAAATGGGAAAATGCACAACCTTTACGTTTTTTATCAATATTCATTGACCTCGGGGCAATATTAAATATTAATATTTTTCAAAGATATTTTTTATTCGGGATGAGGAATAGAACAACTTTCCCACACCGCCCCATTTGCATTTCGAGAAGAATTTTTTTTTTCCACCCTACTGTACATTTGGTTAAAAAGAGGACCCATACCCATAATTTTGTATTATTAAATAAAAGCTGATAAAAATTAGGTAACTCGTTTAGGAATTATACCTTTTAAATGTGCGTTAAATAAAACTTAATCGGGGAGGGAAACACCTTCACTTAGAAAGTGTACCGAATATTAAAATTTTCAATATGAACATCTCTTTTTGTTTATAATCTACTTACATTATTTTTTTCGAAAGAAATTTTTATAAAATGTGTATTTGTGAAAAATATTTTAAAAATATATACTTTTTTAAATTAATTTTCAGAAATATTATTAATTTTAACATATAACGGCATTAAATTTGAGTCAGAAATTGCACAACAGTTAGAAACACAGTAATAATACAAAAAACATACAGTTACTTATGTTTCCAGAATACAATTCATATTTTTAATATAATTTATTAAAACATGCCTTTTCAAAATACAATTTTAGTAATATTAAGAATTATCAACTATAATTTCTTTTAACAGAAAGCTATTTAAGAAGCTTTAAACATGAGGATAAAAAATTAAAGCTACTTTCGTTAAGTTGTTTTGAGTTATGCTTAAAGTACTACCTGGATTGCAATTTTCTTTCAAACTAGCAAAAATTTTACCATTTCGAGTTCAAAACTTCAAATCTGCACAATTCCTTAATTATTTAAAAGAATTAATGCCCGTTGTTGCATTGTTACTATCATAAATTTTTCAAAGGAATCCATTTATGATGAAAAAATTAGGTGTTCGCATTGAAAATTAAAAAAAAAAAAAAAGAAAAAAAAATTAAAAAATCTTTCTACAAATAGGACACCTTGAGAGTTTACTTGTAAGACTGCGTTTTTTATTTCCTGAAATCAAAATAAGTTACATTCTGACACATTTCTGAATTCATATTTGTTCGGAAACGCATGAAATTATCACGTCAAAAACATACTCAGAAACAATATTATAGAATGGTGCTTTGAGTATTTTGTAAAAGCAGATCTTTCAGGAAATGCTGTTAAAGATGGCATATTTAGCGGAATTTTCCAACGCGACAACTGGAAATGTTGCATTTACCTACAAACATGATTTTAAAAATGTGCCCCAAAGTTTTGTAACGTTTAGCAAGGAATTTAGAACAGCTATAATATATATATTTAAACAACCTACAAATCATATTTTTTTCGACGTGCATCTGGGGTTAAAATAAACAGGATAGATTTATTCATTTAGTTATTTCTTTATTGGTTGACCGACTGTGTTTTAATTAACAGTAGTTATTAATCTTAAAGTAGAATAAAAATATGCGAGATTAAAATTCTGATATAATTTACTTAAAAGGTGCTAAACTATACACAAAATTGTCTTTGTAGAATAAAATTCGTCAAATTATGTTTTAAAAAAACCAAGCGCTGTCAACTGTAATGCAACAGACGTCATCAGGAGAGAGATCAAAGATGTGAAAGTTCGTGAAAGTTCTTTGCTTAAGTAGCTATAGACGAGAAAATTTCAAAGGAAGTATCAGGTCTCCGTTTCCGTACCAGGTCTTGACTATATTGTAGGGCAGTACATCATTGCAAGTATTCTTTCTTTGAGTTAGAATTTCCTACAATATATCCAAGATCTGATATGGAATACTTAATATCTCTAACGATTTTGAAACATTATTAGCATATTTCCACACATCACCCTCTCCTCCCTTCCTTTAAAATAGACTCGTGTACAGCTACTGAATCACAGAACTTTCACACCTCTGATTTTTCCCCTGATGACGGCTGTTGTATTAAAGTTGAAAGCGCTTGGTAATTTTTAACATCTTTTGACGCTTTTTATGCTATAAAGGACTTTTTATGCATATTTTTGCACCTTTTAAGTAAATTGTATCAGAATTTTCATCTCGCATATTTTTATTTATTAATCAAGATGAACATAACGTTCAATAATAATAGTTTAGTTACCTTATAATAATTAAAGTAGAAATAACAAACAACACTCAAAAATTTTTATGGTTTAGCCGGATAACAGCTTTAATTTGGTATGCCTAAATACAATGCATGTGAAGGTTTATACACTATACAGAATGAAAATTTTGTTACATATATGGAAGATAATTTTGAATTGAATAGGTTTCTGTAAAAAATAATTTGGATTAAAACAGCATCCGGCAGGAGGTGTCCAGTTAAATTCTATTGTTCATAGATGCTATGGCTTGCTGGCATACTATTGAATTTCTCTTGGTAGATCTCTACTGAGATTTTCCGTTCGCATTCATTGATATTGGAATAAAAAGGCTGCAGATGACAAGTTAGATTTTTTTTTCAAAATTCTTGTTCTTATTTAGTTGAATGATTGCGGGCAAACATTCTAGAAAAACTGTTCTTTTTTTCTCTTGCCCAGTCTACAATTTTATTCATGCGTTTCAATTCAGGGACTTGATTCACTTTAGAATCCATTTCTTTCAGATATATTCCAACACGACCTTGATTTTTCACATCATCGAATAAAGTATGCGCAGTAAGAATTACTTCAGCTGCCATTTGTTTATTTATTTTATCATCACAAAGAGTTTTCTTATCTTTATCATTTCTATCACAATTTGCTACTTTTTTTGTTGAAACAGTCTTTTTTTCTCCAAGACTAATTTCATTTCCTTTATCAGCAAAAAGTTTTTCAACTTGATTCATAGGACCAACTTTTTTTTCCGTGCCAATCTTGGCATTAACCATCAATTTTTCCTTCGCATCAACATTTCTGACTTTCATATTATCACATTCATTTGAATATTTTGGATCCACTTTCAACTTATATATCACTCTTTTAATGTCTTGGTAGCAAGCTCTTTCATTCCACGGGTTGTTCGCTTCAAATTCGTAAAATACTTGACCACCAAACAATCTGTGATTCAAGGCTTCTTTCACTGTGATACGCTTCTGCGGATATAACTCGAGGCACGCCTTGATTAAATTTAATGCATCGTCAACTTTCGATGAATAGTTTTGCGATCGAGGAAAGCAAGCTCTCATTTTTGCCACAAAACATTTTTTCTGAAGAATATCAAACAATAAATTATACATTTCCTTAAGCCAGAAATCTTTTTGCTTTTGTACATTTTGACAGAAATTCTCTCGAGTGAAAACTCGGATGCACATCATTCCAAATGTCCAGGAATCATATTTTACACCATTCACTGCTTTCCAACTTCCATCTACAGCATACGTTTCTGGTGGACGATAGGGTAATGGTGAGGTATATGCAGAAGTTGGTTTTTCAATTGATGTCAAAGATCCAAAATCTGTCAAAAGAGCTCGACCATCATCTGAAATTAGGACATTGTTGCTCTTAATGTCCATATGAGACATCTTTCGTTCGTGCAAGGAGACTAAACCGGTTGCAACATCTTTCATCCACGAAATAGCTCTATCTAATGCCTTTGTATCAAAAATTAGCTCCACATCTCCTAGTTTTTGATCTAAGGAGCACATACACTTCTTTGTGACAAACATGAATGTTCGATCTTGAGCTATATAATTGAAGCTCAACAATGGCAATATATTTTTATGGCATAGAGTAGACCATATGTGTAACTCACCATCCGATATATTTTCCTCTTTAACAATTTTTACAGCGCATGTGGTTTTAGTGTCGGGGTGAATCATTTCAATAACTTTTCCAAATTTTCCAAATCCTAGATCTTTCACATAGACAAAACCCATTTCTTTAAGGCTTTTTAATGTTGTTTTAAAGCTCATATTTTCAATAGCTAGTTCTTGATTAGTTTTTTCTTCTTTCAGGGTGTTAACAAACTCCATTTGAGTAAAAATAACTTACTTAATATCAAAACGTGCTTTTTTTTAATATTTAAAACATTAAGCACATGAAATGCATGAAACAAACACAAGTAGACTATTATAATAAAAATGATTGATTCCTAGACTCTGTTATACATTTTGTTGATTTTGACCATTGTTGAGAAATATACATTGTTGAAGTGAGAATAATTAAAGTTTTATCCCATTAAAAACATTGTTTCACGATTCGTTAATTTTGACCATTGTTAGAAAGAGTATTGTTAAAATGGGAATAGTTTTTGTATTCAGTTTCTTGTTAATATTATTCGAATTTGAACAATAATGTATTGTTAATATCATTTTCACTTTGAATGTTATTGCACGTGAATTATTTAGGACACGTAAATCGTTCCATTTTTGTTTTTCATATTTAGTTCTTCATAATTTTACTTTGACAGTTTAGTGGTAAAAGTTTAACTGGCGCGTCTTTGATTAATTACATCCTTCACATATTTTCGGCCATCACAGCCAGTGGTCAGGGGGTTGAATTCGAAATTACGTAACTATGGGAAAGCTCGAAGTTGTTTTAATATTTTTAGTGAAAGTTTTGTATGAACGTAATAAGTTGCCGCACTCAACTAACATTAATTAGGACACATAAATCATTCCATATTTTTCCTATTCAGTTCTTCATAATTTTACTTTGAAATTTGTGTGGTAAAATTTTAACTAACGTTTATTTCATTAATTACAACCTGAAAAGCTTTTTGTCCATTATAGTTAGATCTCGGGGGGTTGAATTTGAAATTATCTAACTATGGGAAAGCTTGAAGTTGTTTTAATATGCTTGGTGAAAGTTTTGAATGAACGTAATAAGTTTCCCCACTCATACTAGCTCAGCGTTAGTCAATATGTACGGATTTATGATCGAAAAGAACTTTTTTTTCTATTAACATATAAACCGGGAGCCGGCAGCACCGATAATCACCTCATAGAGTTCACGGATTAAATTCTAGGATTAGTTATATCTTGATTCGCATATTAAAACGCAATCGGTCTGCCATGTCATGTCTTGGTGGAAAACGACTGAAAACTCGATTTTAGCGGCTGACTCGTAGGTTTACAATTGTGTTTTCCTGCTCTTAGTCCTCCACGTTTTCATACATTTGGGTGCAGGAAAACACAATGGTAAACCTACGAGTCAGTCGCTAAAATCGGTTTTCAGGTGTTTTCCACCAAGATAGGACTTCGCCTACCATTCTCGTTTAATATGCGAATCAAGATTTAACTAATCCTAGAATTTCATCCGTGAACTCCTGGAGGCGATTGTCTATGTTGCCGGATTCCGGTCTAATATTAATATTTAAAAATTAGTAATTATATCACTAACATTGTGTGTATAAATGTTTCAAAATGAGCACCTACACTTTACATTTTAGTACAACATCAAGCTCACAACTCGATATTTTATTATTTTAACCGCAATTATACTGATTGGTAAAGTTATTATATGAATAAACTTTTTGAAACTGAATGAAAAACAACTCTTACACAATTCAAGGCAGAATATGACAAGAAAGGTTATTCATGTCTTCGGACAGCCATGGGAGAGTTTGTGAGTGCGTGTGTGTTGGTGTATGTAGAATCGTATACTTTGAATGCATTTTCCGCTACGGAATGATGTTGATTCTCTCACGTTTAGATAGGAAATTAGTAAAACGTAAGGCACAGTACCCTTTTTCAAAAAAAAAAAAAAAAAAAAAAAAATTGGAGACAGTTACATTAAAAATAATTAATAAATTTGTTTGAGATTATAAAATTAAACTGATTCTGGTAAATAAAGATTCATTTTAGCAATCTCCATTTCTTTTATTTAAAAATTTTGAAAAAATTAAAGTTTTTAAAAAGTTTTATAACATTTTTAATTTTTAATATTTTTTAGTTATTTTAAGTGACTTATATTCAATGGATTATTGGGAAAAAATGTTAATATGTAATTAAAGATGTAACTTTTTTTAAATTTTTTTTTTTTTTTTTTTTTTGTAGCGCGAAACCTGATAAAAAAAAAAACACGAAAAATTTAGAAACATTAACTTTGGCATTAAAAAAATAATAAAAACTATAACCTCAGATATAAATCTAATTATTGTAGTACATATATAAGTGTCTACAAAAAACTTCAAGACTTTATTTGCAACAGAAAAAAGCCTTAGGGAATAGCAAACACTCACATCAACAAAAATAAAAGGCTGGGAAAAATGCATTTAAAGTTTGTAAGGGAACACTGAGAACACTCTGAGAACACTTCGAAAAATTCAAATATCTTCAAAACTGTTTTAGATTTCAGATCTACAATTTGCATCAGGATTCACAACCGTATGGACCACTGAAAAATTCAATAAAAAATATTCGATATTTTTGTCATTTTTAGGGTACTGTGTAGCATCAAATGAAAATCGGTATACCTGTTAACTAAACTTTTTATCTAAACTGAGATGATGGGGACGAAGGTGATGTTTTTGTCTTAACAGATGCACAGCTATTCTGTTTAATCAATTTGCACACATGTAAACTATTAAATATACCATGTTATATTTGTATGTTACATAAATAATGTTGAAATAAGGGTTTTTTTTTTATAAATAAAGAGTTCAATATGAGGACATTATTTATACATCATTATATCGCTCACACCCAAGAAAAGTGACACATCTAGACAAAAGTAGATTTCGCAGGAAACTCAAAAGAACTGTAACATGAAATTATAGCACTTAGCTCTGCATGCAGGAATAAAAATGTGCATAAAAGCATAAAACCCTTAAGAATGAAGACGTAGAATGAGGTTTAGAGAGTTGGACAATTTTGCCTCCCCAAAAAATCCCCCCCTATTTTGATATCACGAATGAACATATAGCGTAATAAAGTGATTTTCCGTATAACTACACTTAGGAAACTTTTTGTTTATCAAGGCACACCTATGACAAACGTATTAGTGGAATGAAACGCAAAATGAATTTTTTGTGGGATGTGTCACGTTTCTGGCGGGTGAACGATATGTCCATTTATCATTGGTAATTGCTCTAACAAGTGTTTCAATATATTGTATTTTTCAGTTTTTGGTTTTAGTGTAATTAAGGAAATGTTACTGGCAGTCGACGCAAATTGTCCAATTTTCAGATATTGACCCATAAACTCTTCTTGTTATTATATTACCCATAAAAGTATTTTTGTGTTTCCGTTATCAAACAGATTTTCTGGCATAATCTGAATTTTAAACAGAGTTCCTCAAAGATGGATAAACGGATTATGAGTTTCTCCATATTCCCTGAAAGTTAATTGAAATGCGGGATTTATCTAAATTTAGGATTTCATAAAAAATGCGATTTCAAAAATTATATTGATAAACTTAAGTAGCGCGCTACGAGTGACAAAACTACAATGTAAAAAAAGACAGATATTTCTTAAACGACGAAAATTTGCTATAATTACGAACGAAAATAATCGTTAGCCTCTTCCAAGTTACCAATATTCCGAAAAGTGTTTCTTTATCTTAAGAATCAGCAGAAAACAATTTATTTTTGAAATTTAAAGAATAATTTATAAAAATATTTTTTTATTAGCTACCTGTAATTTTCAGAAACATTTTCGAGTAGCTTTTACATTGCATGAATATGTTCTCTCTACCAGGAAAATCATTTTTGCGGATGCTATCAGACCTCAACTAAACATTTTCAGCTGCATAACTGAAATTTTTCAATTTTTTCAATCAGCACATTTTCAATTTTTAAACCTTCGTATTGAAAAAAAATGTATTTTTAAATGCAATTTGTTTGAAAACTGTATCTCCATTTATTTTTGAAATATTAATTTTTTGTCATTTTTAGAGCCATTAACTTAATATTCGCAACGGAAGTACTCCATTTCTGTAAATAGTAAAAGATAAATAGTTCTAAAAAAGTAATTATATATTTTTGTTGTCATTTTCTCATAATAACCGACAGAAAATATAAGTAAAATACGTGCTATTTTGAAAAAAAAATATAAACGAATGATTTCTGTTAAAACATGGAGCTATTGTAAACTGTATTTAATTTTAAGTATCTATATTAATGTTGCAAACAAATGAAGGCCTATGAATCATTAGATAGCCTTTTTTGTCGGTTTTATTTAATGACGGCATCTTTTTGAAGCATTTGTGTATTATTTTGCGATAGGTACGCCCTATGCATGCTTTACTGTAGATGTTTAAGAGTGGATTGTAAATGTGGAATACTTCAGCGGATACGAATGACGTCATTTTACATAAAATAAAAGCGTATGCTTTAAGTCTTAAAATTGATATATGTTTGTACTATTTAAATATACACATATTTTTCTTTTTCATTGGGGGCGACACTAAATTCTGAAGAAGCAAATTCGCGTTTTCTAGTATTTTTTTTTTTTTTTTTCTGTAAATGGAACTCGTATTGTCGTCTCGTAAGTAAAGAAAATTTGAAAGTTGAATTTTTGAAGAACAAACAGGTCGATTAAATTACAGAGGATAAGATTAAAACCATCTCACTTTTCTCCATAAAAGTAAAATTTATTTTACTTTGTGCCATTGCAAATATGAAAAAACAGTTTTGAAACTGGCAGATATAATCCTTTTTAAGAAGGTAAACGAGTGTTACACGAGATTGTAAAAGTTTTAAAACGCAACAGACATAAAACTCCATATAGATGAAATAGACTTAACTTATGGGATTTAAAGAATTATAAATTTATAAACGCCTAAAATATTCTCTAACAAAATATGAGAAAATGTATAAATTGATAAATTTTACGTTTGTACACCCTTTTATTTAACTACATTTTTCAAAATATAGCGTACAATTTACGTAAACAATGTAGGTAAAATGTACTTTGCAAACTAATGTAAAAATAACTTCTACTGTACACTGTAAAAATAGACAGATGTTTCTTAATTTACAAAAAATGTACTATGATCACGAACGAAAATATACAATAACCTCTTTCGAGTCACTGAACTTTTCCGAAAAGCGTTCTTTTATCTTTAGAAACCTCCCAAACGGATTTATCTTTGAAATTTATAAAAATAGAAGAATTTATAATAATAAAATTTTAATAGCTGACAGTAGTTTTCGAAAACGTGCCCAAGTAGATTTTACAGTGTATTATTCAATTTCCTCAACCCAGAAAACCGGATTTTCGGATGCTATGAGGTCTCAAGTAAATATTTCATGTTCGGCAAAACATGTTTAACTGAAAAACGTATAGAATTAAAAAGCATTAAGATTAAAATTTCCTGTGAAATTTACTTTTGTCTAGATGTGTCACTTTTGTTGCGGGTGGGCGATATAATGATGTATAAATAATGTCCTCATATTTAACTCTTTATTTATAAAAAAACCCCTTATTCCAACATTATTTATGTAACATACAAATATAACATGGTATATTTAATAGTTTACATGTGTGCAAATTGATTAAACAGAATAGCTGTGCATCTGTTAAGACAAAAACATCTTCGTCCCCATCATCTCAGTTTAGATAAAAAAGTTTAGATAACAGGTACACCGATTTTCATTTAATGCTACACAGTACCCTAAAAATGACAAAAATATCGAATATTTTTTATTGAATTTTTCAGTGGTCCATACGTATGTGAATCATGACGTCAAATTGTAGATCTGAAATCCAAACAGTTTTAAGGATATTTGATTTTTTCGAAGTGTTCTCAGTGTTCCCTTACAAACTTTAAATGCATTTTTCCGAGACTTTTATTTTTGTTGATGTGAGTGTTTGCTAGTCCCTAAGGCCTTTTTTCTGTTGCAAATAAAGTCTTGAAATTTTTTGTAGACACTTATATATATATATATATATTTACGTACTACAATAATTAGTAACTCCGAAGTTAAAAAATTGTTGTAGAGTATTTAATCGTACAATGACATACCTGCTTCGTTTTACGGCTTCCTTATACAATGTAACGTTATTTTCTTGGAGATGACACAAAATAAGCTGGGAGAAAGAAATAGCATACTGCATGCTTAAAACAAATTATATTTAATCTGTTTTAGAAAATAAAGTTCAGTTTTTTGTAAAGCAGATCTATTTTCTTAAACAGATTATTTTTTGCGGGGTAGTCATGTTTTTAATAAATATAAGATGTCACAAATACCAGTTATTTATTTTTTATTTATACCAAGATTGAAGTTTATGAAGAAGACCAAGAAGAAAGTTTGCAAGTGGGTAAATGTAATCGAAGATCGCACACAATGTAAAAAAAAAGTGTGAAGTTGCAAAATTTTTTCTAGAAACTGGGATTCCTAGAACTATTTATGTAAAACGGCGACAACGAAAATTCATGTAACAGATACTGTTAAATGAATATTTGTTTTTGCCATTACATAAATATTTCTAGCAATCTCAGTTTCCTAAAAAAATTTGTAATTTCACACATTCTTTTTACAGTGCAGAGACTTTTGTTTAACATTCCTTTCAAAACACTTTGTCCTTTGATTAATAAATCCAAATCGTTAATTTATAATCCTTATTCTTTTTCAATAAGAACATAGATGGCAGATTTATTAAGTTTAATTTTTAAATAATTAAAATTCGAAGCTATTTCTTAATCAAATTAAAAATATTCAAGAATTGCTCTTCAGGCATCTGTAACAGCATATATTTTTATAAGAGAAAATCATACTTAATTACATGATTTAATTTTAGCTAAAAAAACTAAACTCTTAAAAAGGCAAAAAAAAACAAAAAAAAACTAAAGGTATTTTAGTTAAATCCATCGGACAATGAAATGTAACCAATTTAAAATTTCCCAATTTCTCAAAGATTTTTTGAATTAAAAAAATAATTAAAAATATTTTACAACAACTTTTGGCCCTAAAACGGCAAAATAAATTACAAACATTATGTAAAATGAAACCTGTTAGATAATGGAATCTATTCTGAGAAAAAATTTCGACGCCGATCTTTGAACCAGTGACCTTCGGATTAGCAGGCAGACGCTCTACCACACAGCTATGATGCCTGCATGAACCAATTTAAATTAAGGTTACGCTATACCCTTACTGGCGCTGTTTATAAACTGATGAAATAATGGACTGTCACCGCAATTTATAAACGAATTTATTAGAAAATACGAAGTTGCTTATTTTCATGTACATTATAATATGAAAATTTTAGTTAAATATTCTTGGTGCTGTTTGTCAGTTTTGGAATTAAAATTAGGTGTCATTTTTTAAAGACACCGAGCCGGAAAGGGTTAAGGGGGCTCAGGGCTTTATAGATACCGGAAAATATGTAAACAAAGCTCTCGCTTCGAGTCCGTATAAACAGAATATAGTACAGAAGTATTCAATGCAACTAATTTAAATTTTCTGATATTTTTAAGGTATGTTTGTACTCTTATAAAATTATAAAATGAAGTACTTCCATGTAATAAAATAAAAAATATAGCAATAATACACAATTTTCGAAAGACATTTTGGTGTCATATCACCATCCGTAAGATATCTTAACGTCGAATTGACATAAGAACCTAATTTTTGCTTTAAAATGATCAGTAAACTTCACTCTATAGGAGGATTTAAGAATATAACTATCACTCAAAGGATACCTTATTTGATAATTTAAAAAAACCCTAAATAATTCATTTTTTTTCATTAAAATTACACAAAATATTAAACTATCTAAAATATATTAATTCCTTCTGTAGATAATGATGTTACATGCATGTAAAAAAAAAAAAAAAAAAAAAAAATCAGCCATTCCATCGAATAGTTTTTTTAATCTTACGGATAGTCGTAAAAATCAAGTTTTGAGAAAACGCGATTTAAAGTTGCAATTAAATGGGTGCGGTGTTGAAAGCGATTGTTACATAAATGCATATAACACCGCTAAAATTGCAAATATTTTTATGTGGTTTTTTGCACTTTGTCCAGAATTAATTGAATAATTAAAATAGATACTAAAAAAAAAAAATCAATTTTTTGAGCCCTGAGCCCCCTTAAAATCTAAATTGTAAAACTGGTCAAATGTCATTAAAATAATTCATTTAAATAAAATAATATAAGACTTTTCAATTATTTTAATTATTGATTTAACAAATAAAATTTTAAATAAAGCTTTCAGAGGTACACAGAGACGTAAAGCAATTGCTTTAAATAATTTCTTCATCTAAGTTTCATATATGTAATGAAAAAACAAATAATAATAATAATAATAATAATAATAATAATCATAAACTTAAAATATATCTGAAGTCAGGCTATGGGAAAGATGAAGAAACTACCTTTATTTTATTGGGAAGATCTTCAGATATAATCCTTGAAATCTCTAAAGAAATACCACACAAATATTTGTAGAAGAAAAGACTCGATGCACAACTTTGTTTGTTGATAGGAAAATCAATTTGAATTGAAGGATTTGCTACATAAAATACTATAACATCAGTCCAATATTTCCAATATCCTAAATCAATATCCCGCATATAGCATAGTATACAGATCAGTAAGATTTTATGGATCTTTTCGTATTTTGTACATTACGTTTGTATGTTGCCTAAAACTTTATTTTTCTGAAATACACAAGCGAAGTATAAAAAATACTTTTTTGCATTTCCTTATTTTTATCTTACATTTAGCAATTACAATTTTAAGTAATGTCTTCGAAGGCATGCAAACACTTTAGTACAAAGGTATGCTATACAAAAGAAATCCTTTTATTTCTTTGAATAATTTCTCGAAGAATGAAAAAATAAACTAAACAAAAAATAAACAAACGTGAAATGCAGCTGAAATCAAGCTCTGAAAGTATAAAGAAATTACCTTTATTCTTTCTTCAGATAGAATCTGTCTAACCTCTTAAATTTAATGTCAGAACAAGGTTTGCAGAAAGGAAGTATTTTTCTTCTATTAAACGGTTAGTCATGTATTTTATTGTCCAACATTAATTTGTGTAAATAAATAAATAGAAATGCTTAATTCATCTTTAAAAGTTAAAGTTAAACTTACACTAAGTGCAAAATTACTTAAAAGATGACACAGCATTTAAAATGTTAAATTATTTTAATACCTTAGTATACTTTCAACTATAAAACATAGTCTTCTTCGGAGGAATATAAGAAATACAACAATTATTGATTGAACGCCTAATTTTCAAAATCCACGTAGATGGTGACGAAAGGAGTGAAAGTGGAAGTTAATTTATAGATCCGGAAACATTGGGAAAATAAAATAAAATAAAACATGGATATAGGGAATGTACAATACATTCATAATTTGGCTCAGTTTGCTTAAAGAAAGAAAAAACAAGTAATCTTCCACTTCCCTATATCCATGTTTTATTTTATTTTATTTTCCCAATGTTTCCGGATCTATAAATTAACTTCCACTTTCACTCCTTTCTTCACCATCTACGTGGATTTTGAATATTAGGCGTTCAATCAATAACTGTTGTATTTCTTATATTCCTCCGAAGAAGACTATGTTTTATAGTTGAAAGTATACTAAGGTATTAAAATAATTTAACATTCTAAATACTGTGTCATCTTTTAAGTAATTTTGCACTTAGTGTAAGTTTAACATTAATTTGTGTGTTCAAAAATTTCTTCAATGTTACAGAAATTGCTCCTTGTAACAGAACCAATATCATATATCAATAACCGGAGCATAGAATTATAAACAAATCTATAAGATTTTATGGTTTCGTATTTTATTACATTAATTTTGTATGCTATCTCATTTGTTCTGAAATAGACATGCGAATATTTAACTGCTTCTTTTGTTTCCTTACTTTTACCATGCATATAGTAAATAAATTTTAAGTAAAGCCTTCATAAGTATACAAATATATTAAGATCATTCTTTAAATAACTTCGCAGTCGAAGTTTGATTTATCTAATCAAAAACAAGAAAAGAATCAAACTTGAAATGTACCTTAAATCAAGCTTCGGGAAGTAAAAAAATGTACCAATATATATATATACAGGGTGATTCAGCTCGTCGGTGACAAACTTTAAGGATCGATAGAGCACACCTAGACGAACATTTTTGAATAGGGAATGTAGGGTCCCTGACGCGATGGTAAGGCGCTGGCGCTTTCGAAAATTTGGGTGCCGAAATTCGAAACGTCATAAAAACTAGGGAAATGGTTAGATTTTCTTGCTTGTTGCGTCGAAATGATTCTGTTTGTTTAGACTTTCTTCAGTACCAATTTGATAAGCGTATCTCTTAAAACATGGATAGGGGGCGCTGCAGACTTTGGAGAGCTAGACAACAACTTTAAGCCCGTTATTTTGATAATTTAACACATGCTCGCCAAAGTTTATACTCTAACTTAAAGTTTGAACCCAAAAGTAGAGCCCTGCAAAAAGCGTAAGAGCCGGAATAAAATGTCAAAGTACAGGGTGGTCGAAACTCGAAGGCTCCTAGGAGATAAACAAACAGATTTCTTGACTTATGGCATGCATTTTCATGATTCTGTTTGCTGGGGCTCTCTGAAACTCAGTTGAACGGTACAAAAAGAAACATCGATAGGGGGCGCTTTGGGCAAAAAACATAATTCGTTGACATTTCGGACGCTAACTGGAAACGGGGCGCTACGATCAGTTAGAAACAAAACAAGAGAGTAATTTACTTATCATAAGAAGCTATTAAAACTGCAGTTTGTTTGTTTTTTTTAACAAACATAGCTGGTTTCAATCATGCACAATGCGCGCAATAAAATTTACATAAGGTGCTTTTTGCTGATTTATGCAAAAGATATCGTACCATATCGATATGCAAAAGATACGTAATGCGTAGACGACAACGCGAGATGACGTAGTTGTATGCGCAGACACGTCTTTTGAACGTGCGGTACCTACTTAAGCTTCGGGTTACTTGTCTGCAGATCGGTAGTAGGATGGAACGGTACACAAACTCTGAATTGGCTGACATGCATTTGGCGTATGGCGCTGCTGGTTGTAATGGACGAGCCGCTCAGCGGTTGTACGCCGAGCGTTACCCCAACAGGCAAATCCCCTGCCATGCCTTCTTCGCTCGAGTACACCAGAGGTTGTCCACAACGGGATCTTTCGACGGAGGCAGGCCTGAACGGGAGCGATCAGTGAGCACCCCCGACAACGAAGAGGCTGTGCTTAACCTGGTTGAGGACAACCCGGGTCTTAGCACGAGAGATATCGCCAGACATGTTGGCATTTCGCAAGCAACTGCGTGGCGCATCTTACGTTCCCGGAATCTGCACCCCTACCACATCCAGCGGGTGCAGTTGCTCAGAGAGCAGGATTTTGGCCCTCGAGTGGAATTCTCAAGATGGTACTTGGCGATGAGATCCAGGGATCCCCGTTTTGTAAACAGCATTTTGTTTACGGACGAGTCCACCTTCAGCCGGGAGGGAATGTGGAACGCCCACAACAGTCATGTGTGGTGTGATGAAAATCCACATGAAACCAGAAGCCGAGCAGCCCAGGAGCGTTTCTCAGTAAATGTGTGGGCCGGCATTCTGGGGGATTGCCTCATTGGCCCTTATTTGTTACCTGAACGTCTGACAGGTGGAAATTACCTGATTTTCCTGGATCAAGTGCTGCCGCAGCTTCTGGATGAGGCGCACGTACCCGAAGGTTCGCGTCGCCAGATGTGGTTCCAGCACGATGGAGCTCCGGCCCATTACACGAACGACGTGCGTCTCCATCTAAACGCAAGGTATGGCCAGCGGTGGATCGGGCGTGGGGGTCCAGTTCACTGGCCTGCCCGATCACCAGACCTCACCTGCTTGGATTTCTTCCTTTGGGGTTACCTGAAGGCCGAGGTATACCATACACCTGTCAGCAGTGCTGAAGAACTTGTGGCGCGCATTGTGGCAGCTGCAGGGCAGATCAGAGATACTCCTGGCATTGTTGGAAACACACACTCCTCAATGCGACGGAGGTGCGAAGCCTGCATCATGGCCCAAGGTCGAAATTTCGAGCATCTTCTGTAGTGTTATTTTTTGTAAATAAATTTCCAGTATCATTGATGTTTTTGGTCTAAATTTATTCAGAAGTGTTGAGCAGAGGTAGAAAATGTGTTTTCATTATTACTAACTGATCGTAGCGCCCCGTTTCCAGTTAGCGTCCGAAATGTCAACGAATTATGTTTTTTGCCCAAAGCGCCCCCTATCGATGTTTCTTTTTGTACCGTTCAACTGAGTTTCAGAGAGCCCCAGCAAACAGAATCATGAAAATGCATGCCATAAGTCAAGAAATCTGTTTGTTTATCTCTTAGGAGCCTTCGAGTTTCGACCACCCTGTACTTTGACATTTTATTCCGGCTCTTACGCTTTTTGCAGGGCTCTACTTTTGGGTTCAAACTTTAAGTTAGAGTATAAACTTTGGCGAGCATGTGTTAAATTATCAAAATAACGGGCTTAAAGTTGTTGTCTAGCTCTCCAAAGTCTGCAGCGCCCCCTATCCATGTTTTAAGAGATACGCTTATCAAATTGGTACTGAAGAAAGTCTAAACAAACAGAATCATTTCGACGCAACAAGCAAGAAAATCTAACCATTTCCCTAGTTTTTATGACGTTTCGAATTTCGGCACCCAAATTTTCGAAAGCGCCTAGCGCCTTACCATCGCGTCAGGGACCCTACATTCCCTATTCAAAAATGTTCGTCTAGGTGTGCTCTATCGATCCTTAAAGTTTGTCACCGACGAGCTGAATCACCCTGTATATATATATATATATATATTCCTACAGAATCCTTGTAAGCTCTAAAAATTAACATTACAATAAAGTTTATAGGAAAAGGCAGTTCATTCCGTTAGTAAATAGTTAATCTTGAAACTGCAAGCCCAACTGAAATTAGTGGCTTGGATATTTTTTTTTTTTGGATTTGAAATAATTGCTCTATCACACAGAATCCCGATCCAATATGATATATTAATATCTCGCAGATAACATTGTCCATCAGATATATAAGATATGGACCTTTCTTGTAGTTTATTACTTATATGCTGTCTAAAAATTTATTTTTGGAGAAAGTCAAGCGAATAAAATAAATTCAGTCAACTGCAGGTGAGACTATTTTATTGCTTGGAGATGCGATTTGCAAAATTATGTTTGAGCTGTTTTCCTAACAAAACTTAATTATATAGACAAATAAACAAGTAAAGATATAACACGTAGGGAAAGAAGTTTTTAGATTTTGTTAGTGCTTTGTTAAGACTTTTTTCATTTTTTTGTGTGTAGTGGGAGTGGCTGATTTCAAAGGAAAATAAAGTCAGTCATAAGTTCGAGAAAAGTTCTCATGGAAAAGTGATCTTTGTATGTAAATTTTCCCGCAGAGAAATTTCACATATCACAAAACATAAAAAAGGCTAAATAAACTTTTTAAAAAAACTGTTGAATTGTGATAACATTTTTAAGACAGTAAAAGACACATACAGCAATGAACATTTCTATACTTCAAAAAAGCGAGATAGAGAAATCTCTTCATTTTACAGTTTAATTTTCAAAAATCTTTCTAGAACCATAATGGTAGGCAAATATTTAGCTGTACTCATAAATGACAGTCTAAGTCTCCAATAATTTAAGCTTACAATGTTGCTTTAACCATCAAGTAATATGATTTAGGATATAAAAAACAATCGAATGCAAAGAATTGAGTCATACCAATACAATGTTGTGCACTTAATAGATGTCAATTTGTTAATAATAAGATAACATGTGCTTTCTGCTGTTTAATAAAACAACAAAACTGTTTAATAAAACAAAATCGATTACATATACTGCTTTATATTTGAGTTATATGTAGTCTTTTTAAATGTTTTGTCATGCAAAATATTTAAGAAATATTTGTGTATAACTTACCCATATTTAAAAATCTCTCTCAGGTTACACACAAAAACAGAAAAGAACAGAATCTCTATGTAATAAAAAAAGTTGCGTACACAACTATTTTATTTAAAGATTTTATAAACAATTCAGTTTAATGAAGGAAGAAACAAATTGTGTTAATTTAAAATTCAATAGAGTGAAATGAAACAGAAGAAATCGAGATTCATTCTGTTTAAAAAATTTTAAAATTTAATGTAATATAAAAATATTTTTGAGAAGAAGTAGATTTGAATGCATTGCAAGAGACATCGTTATAATAAAATATCAAGTCTTCTAAATTATGAAATTTTCATAAACTAATCTCAATCTACCTTGTTTGAAATATTAATTACATACTTATCGCATGGAAACACCTTCAAACTTCAATAGCTTCCCTCATGTCGTCCTGTTTTAACCCTTTATGTACTGAATTATGAATTCATGAAAATTTTACCTTCTGAAGCATTGTTCATGAATTGTTTAAACTCGATTAGAAGATTTACATAATCATTTAATAAATTTTAGAAGGATTTAGAAGGATTAATTAAATTTGAATTTATAAGGACTTTATGCAATATTTATAACCCCACTCAAATCTTTTATATTAAATGATATTCTTTGCATTAGGTCGAATTAAAAAATGTACAAATATAATGTTTTTACAATAGAAATACATAAATATTTCCGAATTGTAAAATTCCTCCTCCCCAACTCCAAGAAAGCTGAAAAGATGCAAAAGCAAAGGAAATCATCCTTTAAAAAATATTTTTGTTTTCTATAACTAATAATGCTTATCAATAAAAATAGATTACAGTTAGTGCTTAATATTTCAGTTATATGTCGTCATTTTTTTATGCAAAATATTTAAAATATACTTTTGTATAACTTACCCGTACTTAAAAATCTCTCTCATGTTAAACACAGAAACAGAATAGCTCTCTATGTAATAAAAAAAATTGCGCACACAACAATTTTATTTAAAAATTTTTTAAACAATTCAGGTTTTTGAAGGAAGAAACAAAATGTGTTAATTTAAAATTCAATAGAGTGAAATGAAACAACACAATTAAAGATTCATTCTATTTAAAAATTTCTAAATTTTAATGTAATACTTATAAAAATATTTTTGAGAAGAAGTATAGACGAATGAATTGCAATAGACATCGCTCTAATGATTTATCAAGTTTTCCAAAATAAGGAATTTTCATAAACCTTTGTTCATCCTTGTTTGAAACATTTATTACATGCTTATCGTAGGAAACATCTCCAAACTTCAATAGCGTCCCTCATGTCGTCCTGTTTTAACATACTATAAACTGCTTTCACAGTAAATTTACCCGTTGATTAATGGATCGTCCCACGCCAGACAAATCTACCTGTGCAATGCAAATTAGCTGCAGTTTCCCTATCGAGTTAGTAAATTATAGTCATTGACTTCGGAAAGTGCAATATTGCAACTCTCTTCTCCGCATCTCATCTAATAAAATCTATTGAGATAAGCAGATAACGTCGTGTCTGGCGGTTTAATAAATTGTGCATAGGTCATTATACTTGTCAAAGATTAGCTTTCAATTTCCTTGGAGAGCAGAAATTCTCAATAGATATTTCAGTTGCCTGGGTTATTTCCGGGATTTTTAGAAAAGTGTAGTAAAAATTAATTTAGGAGCATACGCAATCTTATATAAGCAGCAGAATTCTTAGATTCTTTTGTTTTATCTGGTGTAGTTTTCGAAATATCAAAATTATGTTCAATGTAGGAATAACATTTAGGTCAATTAACAATGATAATTCTTAGAACATGTGTCAAGAAGAATTTAAAAAAGAAATGTCATTAGTAAAGTATGAACTGTTAGATTAATTTTTTAACACAATTGTAATAATAATAAATCATAACAGTTGTAAATTTCCAAGTGAGTGAAAAAGGTCTTGGCCAGAATTTGAGTCAGGGATGTCTTGTCTGAAGCCGCCAATGTTCTACAAACTGAGCCATCTCGGATGAATCTGGAAAACTAATTTACCCAACTAACCTTTAAGGATCACAACCGCTTTTTTCACCACTCGGAAATTTACAACTGTTATGATTTATTTATCCATTGAATAACTGTGTTAAAAAAATTAATCTAATATAATTACGCATACAGTGCTTACTGCAGTTTCAAAAATGACCTTCGATTTATTCTGTTGAAGTGATTCATGTATCAGACTAGATGTTGTGACCGTTAAATGTTAGTTGAGTGAATTCGTTTTCTAGGTTCGTTCGGGATGGCTCAGTTGGTAGAGTGCAGTTCCACAGAAAATTTTAATTTTGGAGGGGAAATAAAATTTATAATTATTAATAAAATTATGTTTAATTTAAGGGTATGATTGGAAAGCTTAATATTTTTATGTTCTATAATAAAATCCCAATAAAAATGCATTGTAAATTAGTGTTTATAAACTAAGTTAAGTACCATTATTGTATTTGTAAAGTCATAATGTTACATCACTTACACAATAAAAGTTACGTCAGTTACATGTGTAAAAACAATTTTTCTTTTCTGTTGTTCAGAAATTAATTAAGGGGTCTCAGGACTATGAAATTTTGGAAAAATGAGAAAAACAGATCTTTTTTAACATTTAATACCTTAAAATGTACATGATTGATTTTAAAACAGAATTTTTAGGGAGATGAAATATATAAGTACGTTATTTCGTTTCATATATTTCAAAAATTATAAAATGCAGAATTAATATTTATAGGGTCCTTCAAACTGTCAGACATTTGTAAAGCAGAAAATTAGTATGACAGCTTACGCGCACGATTACAAAATACATTTTGCAACTAAAATGAAAATTTTGGTGCCGCATAATACGACAGATTTCAATAATTAACCTGAACCTAAATAAATTTGTATTTAAAACATTTTTATAATTTTAATACAAAGTTGAATTTAGCTAATGCAAAATTTTGAAAATTTCAACAGTATAATCACATAAGAAATATATATATTTTTTAACAATAAGAAGGTGATTTTAGGTTCAGTTTATACAGACTAATATAAAACATCTAATTCGAAAATTTTATGAAAAAATAATGACAATTTTTTGAGATATCCTGCGCTTTATGTCCAAAAATGTCATTTTTAGTAAAATGACTTCAAATTTTCGGGAAAGCCGCTTCAGCTATTGAGAGGGTACAATTCTAAAAGCCATAACTTCTGTTCTAATGGGAATTTCGAGGAAACAATTATATCAAAATTTTCAGTAGAGATAGGAGTTTAAAATATAAAATAAATAAAATTTCGAAAATTTTGAAACTTTAAGAGTCCTGAGACCCCTTAAAGAAGTTACTGTTATAATTTGTCATTACTTAGTGTTATTGATAATATTAAATCACTTTTTTTAACGGGATAGTTTTGATAATTTTTACACTTTAATAAAGGCACAAAAAATGTTCGTCTATTTTATGTTACATCACTTACAGAATTTTGAATTGGAGTTTTTGGGACGAAAAGAGAGATTAAAATAATCTGCATGTATTTGGGTATTAAGTCCTTAATAAGAAATATTTTAAATTGCAAAAAATTGTTCTAGATTTATTAGCAAAGTTTCTACACAGTTTTGGAAACAAAATTCGATGATAAAGTGTTACGTCAGTTACGACGATGGAATTGACCTAGAGCAATGGCGGCTTCGGCCAAAACGAATCCTAGGGCCTTTTTTCACCCATTTGGAAATTTACGACTGTTATAAAGTGTCGTGTATTCAAAATTAACATTATGCACTTTTATGGCAATACGTGAATAACAGCTTTTACTTGCAGAAATTGGCAATGGTTAAAAATAACAGAAGTGCGATAAGAAATACTGAAATGTTATATTATGTTTTATGTTAGTATTTGTTCCTGTAATTTTTGTAATAAATAGTGAGTGTTTAGAAAGCAATAATTACGTAGTAAATATAATGCACATAAGCGTACACCACTAATGAAAAACCTTCACATAATGTATGAACTGTTTGTTTTATAAGATGATCAGAGTTAGTTTAAATATTTCCATATGCTGAGAAGAAGAAAACTGGACTCAATTTACTGAGATTAAAACTTTGCATTAAAAACTTCAAATTATGAAGAGAAAACAAAAGAATACTCGCTATTTTAACGTTTTTACATTACTTATTTTTTTTATTCTGCGTTTTAGTGACAAATTATTAATAATGCATAATTCAATGTCATAAATAAGATTTCATAAAAATAACTCTTTAAAAAAGAAAGAATTTTTCATACAATATAGTAGAATTTCTTGTTTTATTTTCTTTCTTCATTACGAATTAATCTTTAAGAAAACATCTCCAAACTTCAGTATTCTTTATATCGCCCTATTTTAACATAGCGTAATCTACAAACTGAATTCACGGTAATTTCCCCATTGATTACCTTTAGACTAATATCTTGGCTTAACAAGAACCTTGGCGAACAAATGTATTAACCATTTTATTTAGACAATTTTACTGATATTTTATTTATATTGTGACATAGCGCGATAAGTTATAAATAGAAAATCATACTTTTCCTAGTAGGGAACGGCCTCACCAGTGGCTGAGAGGTTCTGCCCTCGAAGCTGGTAGACGGAAGGTGCTGGGTTTGAATCCAATCGAGCTCGTCGGCCTAACCGTTTCGGAGTTTTCGTGGTTTTCTTCGAAACCGTGGATTTCCATGCATAAATACGGGTTAGGTTCCCTTAGAAAGATCCACACGAAGGGCACTCCTCCCCCTTAGGGCCTATATCCCTAGTGTTGATAATTGGCCGTCAAAAACAAAGTTTCCTTAGTAGGGAACGACCCCAATTGTCCATTCTAGATTTTCAGGTGAGTGGTAACATACCAGTCACGGGATGGAACAAAAAAGTTAATGTTAAGTCTAAGCGATCATTATTTTCAAATATCTCGCTAGCATTTTATTATTTTTAAATGATTTTTTTACATAACACAGCTGAGGTCTATCTCTAACCGGGTAAAGTTTAATTTATCGATTTTGGTAATAGTTTTTTTTTTATATTAGGATAGTTTCAGTTTCAGAACCAGTTCCAACAGGTTCCAAAAGTGAAAGTATTCTTTTTAACCTGCAACCAAAATAAAAAATAAGCAAAAACTAGCCCGGTTATAGATCGAATTCAGTTATCCTATTTAAAAAAAGAAATAACGTTTGAAAATAACGTTCCCATAACGATTAACATTAGCGTTCTCGTTTCCTCACGTCTCTAGTGTAGGCTATTTACGCTTTATTGCGCAGCTTTGCATATATGCAAACAACACTGTTTTGAATTTAATAGATTTTTTTTTATTCGCATATACCTAATTCATACCAGAAAATTAAAATAGCAGTATTTGTTTTTAATAAAAAACAGACATTCCGTATTTAAATAAAGCGAAATTAACCATTGAAACTTTCTGGTGTGAAGTGGGATTCTCTGAAATACGTAATTTCTACAATTTCTATTACGGGAATTAAAAGGTTAAAGGTAAAGGCTTTGTAAAATAAATAATTATATAAAATAAGGTATTTGGAGACATACTTATTAAAGCATTTACTAATTTGCATTAATTTAGCGTAAAACAGCCACACGACAGTAGTTTTTACTTGTATTGCAGATGTGCAACAGAAGAAAAGATTGACGTATTATATTAAAAATATATCTCTGATTTTTTTTCCTTATTTTTCCTGTGTTATAAGCCTTTCAGAGTATCATATATAATTTTTTTGGAACAAAATAAAAAATCGCGCATTTAAGGGTTAAGTTACCGCATTAGGACTGAATCTCTAAGGAAAAATTCCAAACTTCAATAATGTCTGTCATTTCGTCTTATTTTAAGATACACTGAAATACAAATTGCTTTCACGGTAAATTACCGAGTGATTAATGGATAGTTTCGCGCTACACAAATCCCTTGGTCTAGTCCTAATCAACTGGAATTTGCCAATCGGGTTATGAAATTAAAAAAATCTTTGCTCACAAGTAGAAAGAGCTTGTAACGAACTTTTCTGCATCTCGTGTAATGAAATCTATCCGCCAACTGAATCAATGGTGAATAGAAAATTATGCTTCTCTAGGATTAGCTTTCAATTTCCGTGGAGTGAGAAAGATCCTCATAAATATTTCATATGTCATAGCCGTTAAGGGATTTTTAGAATATTGGCGTAGGAAATACTTCAGGGATTTTATGTAATTTCTCAGTGGAAAGAATAATTATTAGGGTAGATGTGGGGGTCTAACGTATGCCGCAGGAAATATATTAAAATTATTCTCTGTTTACAAAATTTAATTACTAAAAGGTATAAATTAAAACTTACAAACTGTTGCTTTAAGGGATCTTGTACCTTTTAAACGTGTCGAAAATTAACGAAAAACTTCAAAGTTTGAATTAGTCTATCTTCAAAGCCTTTTTATGTATAAACATGCAATTTTGGATATTTATTAAACAGATTGTGCTTTGAAGTATGTTGTCATTAGAAATTTATTAACCCTTTTCAGAATTTGTGTATTGTTGAAATCAAAATAGCCCCTTTTTTAACCCATAAGTCATTGCGCGCATGATCTCTTGAGAAAGTATGTATGGATTGTCATGAAATTTGGTAAATATACTAAACATATATGTGTGTTTAAAATGATCTACTTTTAAGTATTTACAATGGTAATATTTTTGTTATGACTATTTTTATTCATTAAAAATACAAAAATTTATTTTTTTTTACGAAAATATTTCTTTTATATAGTTAATGAAATAATTTTAGCCTAAGAGTAGATCATTTGAAACACACATATATGTTTAGTATCTTTACCAAATTTCATGCCAATCCATACATACTTTCTCGAGATATCATGCGCGCAATGACTTATGGGGTAAAAAAAGAGCCATTTTGATTTCAACAATACACAAATTCTGTAAAGGGTTAATAAATTTCTAATGGTAGCATATTGCAAAGCACAATCTGTTTAATCAATATCCAAAATTTCATGTTTATACATAAAAATGCTTTGAAGATAGACTAATTCAAACTTTGAAGTTTTTCGTTAATTTTCGACGCGTTTAAAAGGTACAAGACCCCTTAAAAAAAGTAACAATATGTTTATTAGACTGTTTGCATGTTTCGATTCCACCTGAGTCATTTCTAAAACAAGTAGATAAAAATATTCTAAAATTGCCCGGTCTATAAAACGCCACCATTCAATTTTTCCTCTTATGCGCGTTATTTTTTTATTTAACTTGGATGTTTATTTTTATTTTCGTAACCATTGAGTAGCTCGAGCCATAATTTTGGTACGTTTAAGGTATCCATAATTGCTGCATCGTTACATATTGAATTTTTTCGGGTTACAATCTCTATGGCTTCCATTATAATGGATGGATAGTATAGACTGGAGGGAAATATTATCATTAGTTTCATTAAAATTTATTTGAATGGTTTCTTCTTGATGTAATATTGCTAGGGCTGTAGTTATCCTATTTTATTTAATATCAAATACATGCTAAGAAAAAGTAGGAAATTCAAGTGTAGAAAAAATGAGCATGTATTTGATATTATATACACTGCTCAAAACAATTAAAGGATATTGCAGTTTTAGGTGGATTTTGTATGTGGTAAACTGTTTAGCTGATTGATACATGATCGACAGGCATAGTAGGTTATATGAGAATAAATTACACATGTTTGGCAGAAAAAAATGCATTTTATTGCGCATTTGGGTACTAAAGGAAAAAAACACAATTTGTGCATATGAGAAAAAAAGAATAAGAAAAGATGTTTTCTTCAAAGAAAATCATTTTCAGTAGGGGGTATGGTTTCCACGGGCGGCCAGCAACGTTGAACACCTTTGAGGCATGGACTCAATGAGGCTATTAATGACGAGTTGGGGTATTCTGCCCCACTCTTCCAGAACAGCTCTTTCCAGTTCTTGGAGAGTTTGCGGGGGTTGTTGGCGGCCAGAAACTCGTCTTCCTAGAGCGTCCCAAACGTGCTCGATTGGATTCATGTCTGGAGAACACGCTGGCCATTCCATTCGAACGATTCCTTCCTCGAAAAGGAAATCCTCCACCAGGTTTGCACGATGTGGCCTGCAGTTATCGTCCATTAAAATGAAGTTATCTCCGATTGCTGCAGCGTAAGGGACTACAATAGGTCTGAGGATCTCATCCTTATATCGGCGACCAGTCAGAGCTCCATCTCGAATGATGTAGAGGTCAGTGCGCCCGTCAATGGAGAGGCCACCATACACCAACACTCCTCCACTGCCAAATCTGACACTTTCGTGCACGAACGCAGGATTATTCCTACTGCCACGGTCCCTCCAGATGAAAATACGCCTATTATCCGGATGCACAGAAAAACGGGACTCGTCAGAAAATAGAATATTGCTCCATTCATTTCTTCTATAGTTGACATGCTCGGTTGTCCATTCCCTGCGGTCGCGACGATGCCTTGATGTTAATCTAACACATACCATCGGTCGGCGAGCATACAGACCTACAGCATGGAGCCGGTTTCGGACAGTCTGAGTTGAAATCGTGGTGCCTGTAGCCGAGCGAAGGTGTTGTTGGAGAAGAGTAGCGCTCATGGTTCGGTGTCTCCGAGCTGTTAATGCTAAATACCGATCTTCATTGGGCGTTGTTGCCCGTCTACGACCTTGCCCTGGTCTTTGGCCTGCACATCCACTCTCCAAAAAACGGTTCAAGATCCTGGAAATGACACTTTGTGACACTCCAATGGCTTGCGCTACTTCGGCTTGAGTTTGGCCCCCTTCTAACCTACCAACAATTCTCAAAGCTTCTGAATCTGTCAAATGACTTCGCTGAGACATCGTACTCATCGAAACAAAGCAATCACTGAATGCCGATCATCCTTGTCTTCATTCTCTTTTATCCAGTTGAAAGTCAAATTTCATTCGCTGCCGCTGAAGCGACGTTTTTGACGTCGAACTCAAAATTTGCAAACTCCACAGTTTGAAAACCAGAAAAATTTGCATTTGTGATTCTCTTCTTCTATTTTCGGCAAAAAAAATTTCGTTTATATCTTTATTTTATATAAAACTTCAAATATCCTTTAATTGTTTTGAGCAGTGTATAATAGGAAAACTACAGCCATAGCAAGATTATATCAAGAAGAAACCATCCAAATAAAGTACAATGAAATAAGATATCCCGTCCCACCCTCCCCAGTCTATACTATTCATCCATTATAAGAGAAACCATAGAGATTGTAACCCGCAAAAATGCAATATGTAACGATGCAGCATCATTTAACTTATCAAAATTATGGCTTGAGCTACCCAGTGATTACGAAAATAAAAATAGACATCCCAGCAAAATAAAAAAATAACGTTCATAATTAGGGCTGGACGATATCAGAAATTTAATCTTGCAATATATCAACGAGTTAATATCGATTTTGGTGGTATATCGCGATAATTACTTTAAACTGTGTAATAGGGTGGGTCGAAAAAACCAAAATATTTATAATCGAAACGTAATAGCGCGGAAAAGTTGCCATTTGTAAAAAAGATAAAATACATAAAATATTACACCGATTGGTTAATATCTTTTACCGCCGCATGGGGTCCAAATTTCGAAAAAATCGCAAAAAAACATACTTTTAGCAATTTTTTTTTTAAATTATCCAAACATACTTATTCAATTTCTAATAGAACGCAATAGCCACGCCAAGATATTAGTAATGTAACATTAACATTTCATTTTTGTTACATCGTTGCTTTTACTGCCACAACAGGGCCAAAATTTCTAAAAAATGTTAAAAATTAAAGTTTTTCATTTTTTCAATTTTCTTAACTTTTGTAATGTTTTCAGATTTTTTACATTTCTAATAGGATGGGAAAGGCATTTATGTTGTTAATTTCATGCACATTGTTAACCATGATCACTGTAATTCTATAAAAAAAAAAAATTGCTCAATGATAGAAACACCTGCAGCTGCCTGCACGTAAAATTAATTTCTCGCTGCTAGAGAGCCACATTTCACTTTGTTCGTTTTTTTTTTGTAATGTACTCCTTTTACTCTATACTTTGATGGACCTAAAGGTAAAAATATCTGCCAGGTTAAAGAGGTGGCAAAGTTTCATCTTTGAGAAGTCAAGGAGGAACATATCTCTTTGTACTAGAACCAGGTCTGAATTATTTTCGTCATTTGACCCCATCGTCTGGCAAGACGACTTCTATATGCAATGACATTATAGATTTTTTGAAGAAAAATGAAATCCCGACTGGAATAATAATTGCAGTTGAATTTTGCGGAACTGTCATCAAAACAGGATGCAAAGGTGGTGTTATAGTAGGATTAGTTGAGAACAATATTTAAAAAACTACTTTATTGGCTTCCTTGACCTCACTTCAATGAGCTTCCACTGAGACATCTTTTCAAACATCTTGATGACAAAAAACAGGTTCTCTATCATATCGTGGCCCAACTGGTTGATCTCTTGCGATTTGCGAATTATTACCAATTGCAAAATTTAAGCCAATTTAATCTGATCACCTAGCTATTGATAAAGATGATTTGTCAACTGACCAGAAGTATATGTCTGAAATATTGCAAGCTCTTTCAACACACGTGTATCAATTGACCTTTTTTTCTGAGTCCCTGGACAAATATTTCACGCAAGGTGGACCATTACTGCTATTCGAAATTTGAGACTCTACGTTGGAACAAAGAAACCCTCTTCTTAACTTGTCATACTCTTTGAGTACATCCTGAAAATGTACTGCATCAGTTGGTTCACAATTAAAATGAATCACTCATGTTTTCCAGAATCTGTGCACTATAGTTAGTAACTTACGTTACTTGACAGATAATCTACGAAAGATTGTAGTTCCTGTATTTTCACGAAATGACTATTTCGCAAATCATATAAATAGCTTCTTTGGGATAATAGCATATGAAGAGGAGAACATCAGGGCCCCAGCCATGAAGAAAATTGCAAAATCACGAAGTTCTGTGGACTAGAATAGTGCCATCCGTCACTTCATCACAGCACACTTCAATACTGAAGCTTAAAATTGTATGGCTTTAGTCTACTGACAAAACTGAAAACTAACGGAACCACCTGTTATGGTTTCTTTATCGACTAAAAACGCTGGTGAGTTTAAAATGTTCGATTAAAGATACCAGCTATTATAACTTTCCTTGTCCCACTCAATCACTAGAAAGATGCGTGAAATTATTCATTGAAGCACTGATAAAGTTTGTTTACTAGAACAGAGGGAGGGTCACATCTGATCAGTTTTGGCCTCTAGAGAAATAATGGCTTCATCTGAAAGCAAGTTATATTATAAAATTCATTTACATTAAATTCTTCTTCATTTTAAGTTTTATTTAACCCGTTTCGGTTAAACATCTCTATATTTTAATTAATAACATACTAAAACATTTTGCTCATTTTATGTAATTTTTGTGACATGAATTGGCTGTTATGAAGTAAAACATCAGTAGATGAAGCGATCGTCAAGAAAAATGAATGATTAACTTTATTTTCAAGTCTATTACAAATAGTTATAAAAAATTATGATATATTAATAGATATAAAGTAAAATTATTTATTTCTAGACATATTATAAAAATTATAAAAATTTAGAAAAAAAATGAAAACTGGAAAATTTTGAAATTTTTACAAAAAATATGGTCTTTTTGCGGCAAATAAAGACATGATTTCATCATAATAAACATTTACCGGGACATTTCTCATATCTTCATGTAGCTATTGCGTTCTATTAAAAAATGTATTGATATGTTTGGATAATTTAAAAAAAATGATAAAAAAACACGTTTTTTGCTATTTTTTGAAACTTTGGCCCCCTTGCGGCGGTAAAAAATATTAACCGATCGATGTAATATTTTAGAAATTTATTCTGTATTACAAAAGGCAACTTTTCCGCGCTATTACATTTCGATTATAAAAATTTCGGTTTTTTTGACCCACCCTACTGTGTAAGAATAGAAATATTGCTAATTTCGAAAAAAGAATTGGTACAGTAGCAGCAATTTAAGTACCAACAGATGTAGAAAGAAACGACTCAATGTTTTATACCTATATATGTTCACACAGCATCATTATAATATGTATATATTAGGGTGGGTCGAAAAACCGGAATTTTTATAATCGAAATGTAATAGCGCGGAAAAGTTGCCTTTTGTAATACAGAATAAATTTCTAAAATATTACATCGATCGGTTAATATTTTTTACCGCCGCAAGGGGGCCAAAGTTTCAAAAAATCGCAAAAAACGTGTTTTTTATCATTTTTTTAAAATTATCCAAACATACCAATACATTTTTTAATAGAACGCAATAGCTACATGAAGATATGAGAAATGTCCCGGTAAATGTTTATTATGATGAAATCATGTCTTTATTTGCCGCAAAAAGACCATATTTTTTGTAAAAATTTCAAAATTTTCCAGTTTTCATTTTTTTTTCTAAATTTTTATAATTTTTATAATATGTCTAGAAATAAATAATTTTACTTTATATCTATTAATATATCATAATTTTTTATAACTATTTGTAATAGACTTGAAAATAAAGTTAATCATTCATTTTTCTTGACGATCGCTTCATCTACTGATGTTTTACTTCATAACAGCCAATTCGTGTCACAAAAATTACATAAAATGAGCAAAATGTTTTAGTATGTTATTAATTAAAATATAGAGATGTTTAACCGAAACGGGTTAAATAAAACTTAAAATGAAGAAGAATTTAATGTAAATGAATTTTATAATATAACTTGCTTTCAGATGAAGCCATTATTTCTCTAGAGGCCAAAACTGATCAGATGTGACCCTCCCTCTGTTCTAGTAAACAAACTTTATCAGTGCTTCAATGAATAATTTCACGCATCTTTCTAGTGATTGAGTGGGACAAGGAAAGTTATAATAGCTGGTATCTTTAATCGAACATTTTAAACTCACCAGCGTTTTTAGTCGATAAAGAAACCATAACAGGTGGTTCCGTTAGTTTTCAGTTTTGTCAGTAGACTAAAGCCATACAATTTTAAGCTTCAGTGTTGAAGTGTGCTATGATGAAGTGACGGATGGCACTATTCTAGTCCACAGAACTTCGTGATTTTGCAATTTTCTTCATGGCTGGGGCCCTGATGTTCTCCTCTTCATATGCTATCATCCCAAAGAAGCTATTTATATGATTTGCGAAATAGTCATTTCGTGAAAATACAGGAACTACAATCTTTCGTAGATTATCTGTCAAGTAACGTAAGTTACTAACTATAGTGCACAGATTCTGGAAAACATGAGGGATTCATTTTAATTGTGAACCAACTGATGCAGTACATTTTCAGGATGTACTCAAAGAGTATGACAAGTTAAGAAGAGGGTTTCTTTGTTCCAACGTAGAGTCTCAAAATTCGAATAGCAGTAATGGTCCACCTTGCGTGAAATATTTGTCCAGGGACTCAGAAAAAAAGGTCAATTGTATACACGTGTGTTGAAAGAGCTTGCAATATTTCAGACATATACTTCTGGTCAGTTGACAAATCATCTTTATCAATAGCTAGGTGATCAGATTAAATTGGCTTAAATTTTGCAATTGGTAATAATTCGCAAATCGCAAGAGATCAACCAGTTGGGCCACGATATGATAGAGAACCTGTTTTTTGTCATCAAGATGTTTGAAAAGATGTCTCAGTGGAAGCTCATTGAAGTGAGGTCAAGGAAGCCAATAAAGTGGTTTTTTAAATGTTGTTCTCAACTAATCCTACTATAACACCACCTTTGCATCCTGTTTTGATGACAGTTCCGCAAAATTCAACTGCAATTATTATTCCAGTCGGGATTTCATTTTTCTTCAAAAAATCTATAATGTCATTGCATATAGAAGTCGTCTTGCCAGACGATGGGGTCAAATGACGAAAATAATTCAGACCTGGTTCTAGTACAAAGAGATATGTTCCTCCTTGACTTCTCAAAGATGAAACTTTGCCACCTCTTTAACCTGGCAGATATTTTTAACTTTAGGTCCATCAAAGTATAGAGTAAAAGGAGTACATTACAAAAAAAAAACGAACAAAGTGAAATGTGGCCCTCTAGCAGCGAGAAATTAATTTTACGTGCAGGCAGCTGCAGGTGTTTCTATCATTGAGCATTTTTTTTTTTATAGAATTACAGTGATCATGGTTAACAATGTGCATGAAATTAACAACATAAATGCCTTTCCCATCCTATTAGAAATGTAAAAAATCTGAAAACATTACAAAAGTTAAGAAAATTGAAAAAATGAAAAACTTTAATTTTTAACATTTTTTAGAAATTTTGGCCCTGTTGTGGCAGTAAAAGCAACGATGTAACAAAAATCAAATGTTAATGTTACATTACTAATATCTTGGCGTGGCTATTGCGTTCCATTAGAAATTGAATAATTATGTTTGGATAATTTAAAAAAAAATTGCTAAAAGTATGTTTTTTTTGCGATTTTTTTGAAATTTGGACCCCTTGCGGCGGTAAAAGATATTAGCCAATCGGTGTAATATTTTATGTATTTTATCGTTTTTACAAAAGGCAACTTTTCCGCGCTATTACGTTTCGATTATAAATATTTTGGTTTTTTCGACCCACCCTAGTATATATATCTATTCAAAATAGAAATATTTTAGAAAAAAAACAATGTTTGATATCTGTTTGCACTTATACCATTTGTTGCATAGTATTTTTCTTTAAAAATAGTATGTTTTATTTTCTTCCTACTTTATGGATTATTTATTAATAACATTTTAGCTATTTAATTACTTCGCGAGTAACAGAGACTATTATAAAAAAATAAATTAAAATATTCTTAAATTTAGGACAGTGACAATTTTTAATATAATTAAAAGAAGTAAAGGAAACAGGGGAAAAACTAAAATTAATATAATACCACTTGTCATACTTGTAATTAAGTAGATTTCAGTGGATGATAGATGCAACAAACATGTTGTTTTTCAATCTTTCTCTAAGGAATGAATGGATTCTTAATCGAAAAAATTCACTTTATTTATATCTTCTTACCTATTTGCTACAAGAAAACAACATCGAAACCTTTTTTAAAAATATATACATATTCAGATCACATTTCGGAATAGTTATATACTAGTTTAAATTTATTTTTTGATAAATATTCCTTTTAAGCAAAAATATCAAGACAGGATTCATGCGAGAATACATAGCTCTAATGAAAATACAAAAAACGACACAGAAGCAAGAATATCAATACACAATATGAATAAGCATTATATTCAGTAACATAGTAGACATTACAGTCTGGGAAGCTATTTTTAACGCAACGAATCATCACAGTGAACGAGTGCTTTGTCCTTGACTTTTTCCAAACTTGACGACAGACAAAAAGCACAGTTTACCATTAGCAGACTCTGATTGATTGCTCGCAAGCCTAGCATCCCAGCTGTTCGGCTAAGGACTCAATGATAGCTAGCTATATTTTGTATCAACTGGAACTCAGATATAATGAGAGAGTTTGTTTGATTATTCCTGGCATATCACTAGCTGTAGTTATATCAATATATGTGGACAAATCACAATGGCGAGATAAGAGAAGTACGATAAGTGTTATTCAGTATTACGCAGACAGGCAGTGGAATAAACTCGAAGTTTTCAGCGAAAGAATATTGCAATAGGTGGGATATTTCTAGAGATAATCAGCAGAAAGAAATGTAATCGAGGTAGATTTTCTGTTTTGGATGGAGGGTGAAGACATTGTAATGAAATAGTGGGTTATGTTTTTCGGGGCTGTGACGGTGTCCGCAAAACATTATTATTTTATTTGGTTTTGAGGTATTCTACGTTCTTTTTCGAGGCTCATGTGCTCAAATCATTGTTATTTTATTGGTACATATCAATAGAGTCAAGGTTTAGATATTGTTATTGCGATATTTTAAAAATAGCCATATTTGTCGATAAATTGATAAATAATCCAGCCCTATTCATAATATGAAAAATTGAATGATGGCGTTTCATAGACCATGCAAATTTAGAATATTTTTATTTATCTCTTTTGAAAATGATTCGGTTAGAGTCTAAACGTACAAACAGTCGATTAAACATAGTTTTACTGTTTTTTAAAGTTATAATTTACACATTTTAGCAATTAAAATTAATATATTATTACAAGGTGTTAATGTGTTATATATATATATTCTCTGTTTGTTAGAAATTTTATATTATGTGATAAAGAAAATTTATAGAAGACATGATATTCCAGGACAGACACAAACCATTTATTTTGCAATTCAATATCACATTAAGCATAAATTTAACACAAACCAAAATATCCAAATTTTACTACTAGACTGTTAAATATTTTGTAACGGTTTGAATAAACGTTTGACTGTGCTAAAACTGCAACACTAAAAATGTCGTTCCAGCAGATACTGTTGAACTATAACTGCCAAAGTTGGAACGAGATTTCATGCTCTTAGGGTTGCAGTTGAGGACTGTTTCCTAGAAATCCGCACAAACTTTGCAGTTATGCAAAATAGCAAAGGAATACAAGTCACGCGAAACCTGCGCGTGAGATGTTACGTTATGGTAAATGTAAGGGCCCTTCCGTTAGCCGAAATTTCATTAAAAAGTGATCTGTGTTTTCTGAAAATGGAGTCGAAAAAGGAGAGTCTGTTTTATGAGTTTTATGAAGGCAATATTCATCATGGGAACAAGTTCATAGGGAACTACTTTCTCCCCAAACTATTTACGATTTTCTACAATGTTGCTAGAAGGGACCCCGCGCCAAAAGACAACCGGGGATTGGGTCAGAAAACCCAAAAACTCACTATGCAAAAGTTACAGAAGTTGAAACTACTGTTTGGAAAAAACGACCTAGTATTAATCCATGCCAAATTCATTGTTTCACCCGGCCTACATAAGACAATAACCAAGAAGATTAACATCAAATATCACAAAGAAAGGGTCATATCATATCAAAGCGAACATAAAAGAAAATGGTTGCTGCGAAAACTAAGTGTGGTCGATTGTTCAGAAAATTCTTTGATCGAGCATTCAGCTTGTATGACGAGTCATGTTTCACGCTCACTCACTCCAAGTTTAACGATAATGTTGTCTACTACACATTTGACGTCTCCACGACACAACCTATAATTAAATTCGCTACTAAAGCGAAATCCGAAGACAAGATCCTCGCTTGGATTGCGATGGGTCCGAAAGGCTTGAGTGGTCCATTCATCCAAATGACTGAGTTCGTTGCCAATGGGCAACGACATTGGAACAAGTGGATTAGCCGCCTTTTCATCCACTACACCCGTAGCAATTACAACGGCGGTGATTACGTCTTCGGGTCAGACTTGGCTAGCAGTCATTACTCCAAAATCGTTCTCGACACTTCCGACGGCAAAACATCACTTTCGTTGGAAAGTCCGACAACCCGTCTAATGTTCCCTAAATTCGACCATTTGAGCTGTTCTGAGCGTATTTTCAGTCCAAAGTGTATGCTAAAGGCCTGAAATCAGATAACATCCAGAAATTGATCAATTGAATCAAGTACTGCCTCAAAATTATCGACCTAAAATTTGTACAGCGTCTAGCAGGTAACGCCAATAAGTAAACCCATTAATTACACTAGATTCTAATATTCTAATGTTCTAAACCCATTAATGTCCGCGAAACGGTTTAATTAAAACTCGATAACAGTTTTACAGAGTAATGTGGTTATTAAAGTAACCTTACTGTGCCCATTTCTGCTCTTTTACTCTCTTTTTCGTAGCTTTGCAACCAAGGAAAGTTTGTGCGGGTTTCTAGGAAACAGTTCTTACAGCAGAACCAGTAAAGTTACTAATTTAAACATTACTCATACAAATATTATTGGGTTTCGGTTGTTAGATAGTTTTTATTTTAATGCAATAAAGATTTTCTGGTACAATCTGAAATTAAAATTGAATTTTTTTTTTAAATAATATATTGTCAGTTGCACCATATTTCCTGAAAGAAAATTGAAATGAGGAATTTGTAAAAGCTCCGGCCGAAGATAATTTCAGCATGTTATCAGACATGTTGGGTAGTATTCAAACTCTTCAGAGAAATGTTTATATCATTTTGCTTCAGAGCAATATGCCACTTTATAAGAAACATTTTAAATGCCACTAAGAACAGAAAATTTTAAATATTTAATCAAAAACATGCAGAGTTTCGTCAGTCGTTTTGTGTGCTTGCCTGTATTTATTGTCAGAAATCTGATTTAAAAGCAAAAATAATAGACTTCCTTTCATAACGTTTCGAAAAAAATAGTAAAATATTACTTACTATTAATGCTTAAGAAACCAGGAGTGGGATAAGTATAAAAAGACTCGATTGGGCAGATATATTTTTATGTAAAACAAGAAGGTAAAATCATACGTTAAGCATAGATTCTGAAACACATTCCAACGCATTCATAATTCTATAATAAAACTTCACAGTTTAATAAGGTGAAAAAAGATGTCTAAATAAAAAAATTGTAAAACACATAACGCAATTGAAAACACAAATTCTTCAAATCCCATCAAAAGTAAAGAAAAAAAATCTGAATTCTCTGCAAAACCTTGTGCACGAACTAAAGATTTATCATTTAATACATATGTACACTAATGTTTAGTTCAATTTAGAAAACACATAGTACAGTTAAAAATTCCGCTTTAGCAATTTCCATAAATAAACGGAAATGTACTTCATATGTTTTGTGTAGCCCTGTATGTGATATGTAGAATTTATAAGTACTAAGAAATATTTTAAAAAGGTTAATTTAAAAATGCATACCACAAAAATAGTTCATAGATAGGACTGTGCCCGAATTATTTTGTGCATCCCTATATATCAATGATGAATCCTTGAGCATCATATTTTATAGTAAATATCTTACAGCGACACATATCAATTCCAATATCTATAAAATAGTGTATTATGAATAAAAACACCGCAAAGAATTTTTCGACGTAGACCGTAAGCAAATGAATTCTTTTGAGTGTCCCTGTAAACGAACGATGAATGCTATCCACACAATATCGTATAGTAGTCGTCTTGTAGTATACTTAAGAGATATATATAAATTTCAATGTGTTTGAAATTGTGAAACATTATTAACCCCTTAATTTTCCCTCCCGTGATATTCACGGACTATGTCTTTTATTCAGATAGTTTGATTCCCACCAATTTTATAAAATAGTAAAATTGGCTTTATTATAGTATCATTTTACCTGTCAATAAATAAGAGGAATATTTTTTTCAAAAATGTGGTACCAATCAGTAATTTTAATTTCTAAACCGTAAAGTAATGCTACCGTTAAGGGGTTAAAAATCACTGGAAACGATTTTTTCTCATAGACCGCCATGTAACGGAATTCTTTTGAATGTCCCTGTAAAGGAAATTTAACTGCTACACGCTTCATTTTCACCACCGAACACGCCATAGTGAATATCAATAACATATATGAATTTCATGGCGATCCGAATATATTTATGTGAGTTAAAGCACGGACAGAGAGATTGCAGACAGACAAACCGAAGTCATAAACACTTTTCAACAATGTTGGAAAATCTTAAAAATCAGCTGGAGACAGCACGTTTGAGGTAATGGAGTTTGCAGGATGTCTTTGTGGAAACAAACAGTATTAACACAGATCCCTGTCTGTGTACTGAAAATTCACTCTTCTTGCTTGGGGGCTATTTTAGGAAATTGGTAATGATACCAAAAGTGTTGGTTATACATATTGCAATATTTATCTTGATAACAACTGATTTTTTTCTAAAATTAAGGTATGCTAATAATCAGTCTAAGATTAGGTGCAAACATGTGGTGTAAAATTTGTGAATGCAAATAGTAAATAAAGAATTAAATTTAAAAAAGCAAAAAACCCGACTGCGTAAAAAGCGAACTAATTAATTATTTCTCATCAATGTGAAACTATTTTGTTTTTTCAATTCCTACTATTAGCTCACACTCTCACCATATATAACTTGTCTAAATATTCAATCGTTAATAAAATACTTATTATTCATCCAATCAAACTGAAATAATTTTTTTAAAACTTGTAGCGAATGACACTTGATGTTAATCCATTTTTTTTAAATATTAATTCATTGATTAAATTAAATTAATTAATTTTCAATGATCGATAGAGCGCTCTTCTTGATCAAGGTAATTTAAGACCGACAAAGGCCTCTTCTTGATCAAAGCTTTTTAAGTGCCACTCAAGAGGAAAAAGAATGGAAGAAAAAAAATTCTCTTATTGACCTAAGTAGGAATTGACTTAAAATGTTTTTTTATATTACTTGTTTATATTAATTACCTATTTTTTACTTGTATTGATGACTTTTAAGTTGTGTTTAATTGTTAGTTCCTATCTATAAACACTGTTTTGATGAGGTCTATAGATGTGTATGATGGTTAGAGTTGCAGTAAAGCTAGAGATCCTACCTACACAACTTTCAGATTGTATAATATTTTAACGGAGCTTTTGACTGTAAAATAGTCAATGAAACATCGTCTTCATTTTGAAAGACCTATCCAATTATATGCCACTCAATAGGGTGCGTAATTTTTTTTCCGTCTCTACCGCCATTTTGTATTTTACGACCGCAATTTTGAATTTATAAAAACAAAACCTATCCTATAACCATCGGGACGTTAAGTCGAATTGATAGAGACCTCATTCATTAAAATCCATCCAGCCGTTGGGATGTTTCGAGGGTACAAAGAAATCCACTTACACAGATACGAGTGAAACACATAATTCTTCTTTTCAGTCGGGCAATAAGGTAGAATATGACAAACTAATTTACTCAGGTTTTACTCAGGTTTTTGGACAGCCACTGGTTGTAAGATTGCTACATGTTGAATGCATTTTTCGCTTTGAAATTGTATTGACTTTCTTGCGTTTAGATTGGGAAGCAGTAAATCCTAAATTTATGTGAAATACAAATTGTTTCATTTTTAACACATTAGAGAAAGAGACATAGCATTGGGACTTAAATTTGCAATTTAGTGAAGTTTCTTGTATATACAGTCGAACCCGGTTAAGACGCTCACGGTTAATATGCGGCCCCACTTAATACGCGGATTCTTTCTGATCTCTTGAACATATCCCATAAGTCTAATGCAAAACTATCACGTTTAATACGCGAAAGTTTATTATGCGATCCTGCTTTATAAGCGATAGATTTTCGGTCCTTTGAGTAAAAAAAATTACGCTTAAGACGCGAATTCATTGACCAAGATGCGAATTCCTTCTCTCTATTCCAGTGTGACAAATTTAGAGGGTTTTTTTATTCAGATGTAATCACTGTTTCTGAATAGTAGTATTTACTTTATTTAATAACAGATTAATTAATCAAAAATTACTAATCGAAAATAGTGGCAGATATTTGAATAAAAATAATCCTACTAAATTACCAAAACTGCCATTCTTCAGTGATCCTGCGTCCTAACATTCTTTGTCTTCATTTTCTTTGATTTCATTTATGTTTTCGATGTAGTATAGACATATAGACGAATGCAGGATACACAGATACGTCATAAAAATATTATAATTGGAGATGATTATAACAGTTTTTAGTGAGTTGTTAAATGTACGTTATGTCACAACTATGTTTTATAAAGCATTATAGGCAAAACAATTAAACTCGTAAAGATAAAAAAAATATGACTGCGGTTGTATAATTCTTTTATGTTTTCAATGTTTTCATTACTTTTTTCTATTTATTCTAGCCAAAGATTAATAAAGACAGTTTTTTCTTATATAAAAAAGAATGACAAATTATGATGGTACTCTTTATCACAATCAAAAGTACTAAATAGGAATTTAACTCATTTAAACGATTAGATGTGTAAATAAGCCCAGTTCATGCAACATTATACAATTCACATTTAATACGCGACTTTTGTCCACTCCCTTGAAACGCGTCTTAACCGGTTTGCATTGTATAATGAATTAAGCAAATGAACTTTGCAATTTAAATAACTGATAGTCTTTACTGTGAATTTTAAAACAAGTTTTGGGACGCGGAAACGCAAAACTTAGAAAAGAAATTCTCTAAAATATAGAGTTCGAAAAACATATTTTTTCGCTGAAACTTATAAACCTCTCTTGCCATTGTATTCTCATAAAAACATTATTGTGTTTTGGTTGTTAAACAAATTTCCATTTCAATGCAACAAAGATTGTCTGACGTAATCTGAATTTTAAATTGAATTTCTCAAAAATGGCCAAACACGTTGTAAGTTCATCCATATTTCCTGGAAGTTAATTTAAATAAGGGATTTTATCAAAGCTCCGGCCGAGGATAATTTAGGTACGATTGCTGCTTACTTAGATTAGAGAGAATCAGCAAGTTGTCAAAAATGATCAAGAGCATTCAAGAAGGTGTATATCACATCGCTTCAAAAAGATATGCCAGTTTACAAGGAGTAATTAAAATGACTTACAGAGTAGAATTTAAAATAAAGTTTTGTTTAACAAATGTGCATTTTCAATAGTAATTTGCTTGCTAGGCTAATTATTCAGGCAGATTTATGCATAAAACATATGCTAAAATAAAATCTATTAAGTCAGTTTAATAACATAAACTAGATTATTCATAAGCAATACTTTTTAGATTTACTGTGGAAAATCAAAAAATAAATTATTACGAAAAGTTAAAGTCTACACAAATTAAAATTCTTATATAAATAATACCATCATATTAAATGAATATGAGTCCCACAACATCCGAATTATCATAATTAAAGTTTGAGCGTTAAGTAAAGAAACTCAGTTTATTTATTCCATCATAATTATTGCTTTATACTTTTTATTTCTTATTTTGGCAGTTGTTTTGAGTTAAAGGGTCCAAAAGTTGTAAAATATGGAGACAATTTTTAAAGAATTTTACACAGTTATTTTTTTCGTTAAAAACCATATGTATTATATATATATATATATATATATATATATATTAAATGACAAAATCATAGCGTTAAAAAAAAAAAAAAGATTAAAAATTTAAACATTATAAAGTTATGAATGGTTTAAATACTATTCCGTTTAATATTTTTTATACTGTAACTATTGTAAAATTTCAATATGTAGTCACTATACAAACATACAAAATGGAGCAAGTTACGCGTTACAAAATAACGCATCATTCGACGCTACTTCAGGATAAAATGTACTTATTAATTTTATAGTCACATAATCGTAACTTGTTTCTTTTCTTTTCTTTTCTTTTCTTTTTTTTTTTTGTTACATGTGTTGTGTGGAACAGTTTACGAATGGCAGTAACTCAGCTGCCGTGTTTAGCAACATATCGTATAACAGCAGGGTTTTTTCCATCGATACTTCCTGGTAATTTTAAAATCTAAATCAAAATAATTAATTGTCTTGCTGGAAACACATATGTACCTACTCATTATTCGATCTTCATGTTTTAAAGCCCTATTTTTACTTTCTTCTGTTTTTACAAAAAGAATGTATTGGATTCCTGAAAATTTTCGACTTCCGGTTTCGACGGTTTTATATGCTTTAGGGGTCAGAGATCCCGAAAAATATGTTTTATAAAAAAAAAATATTTTATATTTTATCCGGTTAAAAATTAAGTTAAAATTATCCTTTGTGAAAAATGTCCACAAAAAGGCATGAAATCAGCCTCTACAGTGGTTAAGTAAATATAACAGAATACATTTTCTATAAAAATCTACTAGAAAAAAATCTAAATTTTATCTTGTGGAATGTAAATACTTCCTCCCAAATGTAGAAATGTTAATTTTCATTAAGAATGATAATGTATAATTACAATATACAAATAAGAGTAGTTAAAGGAAAACTATAAAAAATCAAGTAACTTGAATGATTTTTCAGTTATCCCGCGAGAACTCGCTAGTGAGAATTTCTCTCACGGTGCCCAATTGCTTTTCTTTTACTTTACATTCGCTTAATATCATTTTTTTTTTTTTACTTGGCTTAGTACTTTTACTCACAAATAGGTAAAATAATTGAAATAACATTTTTAAATTTTAATTAAAATGAAAAATGGTTTAAATAAGAGTTAAAAAAAGTACGACGCACAGTGGGGCAAAATCCCGAAAAGCTGGCCAAAAGTCAAAAATAAAGTTACTATTTAGGGAATTTTGACTATACAGACGGCTAGAATAATGTTTGGAGAGTCAGAATCTATATTTATAAAAAGGTTTTCGTTTTGGCTTGACAACCTGTATCATTTCAAAGGTGACGCTTGGAGGATCATCATCTGAGGTGAACAAAAAGAGCAAAACGATGGTTCCTCTAAACACGTGCTACATTTTCCCATATTATCCGATTTTAATGATTTAAACAGGATTCACACGATGATAGAGTGCAAAGTATTTGCGCGTGTTTCAAAAATTTTTATTACGCATATAAAAATTAATAATTTCATGATTATTTTTGATAAAAATTTTGAAAAAATATTTTATTTTTTTGTTTTTAAACATCAAAAAGTTTAAAAGTTCCACAGTGTTCCGCAACGACTTATAATGGAAATAGTAGCCTGAACTATTATCTAATGTATAGTGAAAAACCAGCTGCCATAAACTGCGATTCTGTATTATGTGCAGGTTTTTGTAACCACAAGTAAAAATGTCACTTTTTTAGTCGCTTCAAAAACTCTGAAATTTATTACTTGTCACAGTAATTGAGCTGGCAAACATTTTTGAAATTTTCAGATTAATCAGTTTTGTGATAGATTATTACGTATTATATTACAAATAAATATTATAATCATAAGCATAAATGAATTTCATAAGCAATATTAGTACAAAAAAAATTAAAATAATTCTCTATCATCGATCCGATAGAAATATGTTATCTTAACTTTATAGCTTATAATTCTGTTTATTCTAATGTAATTAGAATAAAAATCTTTTTAATTGCAATCTTTGCTAGATCATACTGCTAAACGTGTTTTATTAATGAAAACGGAAATTATTAAGAATCTGACTTCCGTGAACATTAGCTATCTGAATTTGATTTGCAAGTGTGGATGTGATGGCACATCTATGGTCAAAGTACCTTTAAACAAAAATTTAGCGATGATGATGGTAAAAAGTAGGTTCAAATACCTTTTCCACTACATTAGTACCACTAGAGCTTTTAAGTGTTGCGAATAATTCAGAAATCATTATCTGGAAAAATTCGAGACCTTCATCTCCTAGATTTTTTTAGGCTCATCAGAATCAATTTTTTCTTGAAAATACGGAAGCTACTGTCAGTGAAATGGATTATGTTGCAGATCAAATTCGTAAACTTATTTCTTTTAAAGCAATCATTGATAGAAAATAAACAGGCGTTAATTACAAACTAGATATGAGGATAACTGATTGAAAATTTTTTAAATGCCTTTACTAGTAACTTGTCAACTTACATTGGTAACTATGTCAGGCAACTTCAAGACAGTTTAATAACCTTGATGACATTTTCAAACTAAAAGTGAATGAAGGTCATTTACGATTCGGAATGACCACGTTACGTGCCTAAATAAGATGTTTTGAGTGTAGCTTGCATTTGGCATACAAACGGGATATAAGGGAATGGCAAGCGCGCACTCCTGACGAAAAGAAAAAAAAATTGGAAAAAAAAAATTTACAAAAAGGATTTCGTTTACAATTAGGAGTTCTAGTCGATAAACCAAAAGCCGGATTTGGAAGCACAAAGGATGACAGTACAGCTCGTCGATTCTTTGAAAACGCAACTATTTCGGCTTTCATAAAGAGAGTAGACGAAGATTTGATCAAACGATTCCACGTCATATTAAAAGTGATTTCTTAACATTCATTTGATCAATTTCGTGGATTATTGCTCACAAACAGCTTGTAAATTCGTTGAATTGTATTCCTAGTTCTATATGCCAACTTCAGTGCCAGAATACTTATTCATGGCAAAGAAATAATAGCTTCCTCAATATTACCAATTGGGAAAATGTCGGAAGACTCTCAAGAATCGTGCAACAAATTGATCAAATGGTACCAAGAAGATTTCTCGCTAAAATGCAGTAGGACGAAAAAAATGGAAGATGGGGCTTTTATCGGATTTGAATGTCATCAGATCCCATCATTTAAAGATTACATAAATTACCGTAGAAGAAATTAAGATCCTTGTCCTTAGAGGCGTAACAAGTGCTGTAAAATATTTCGACAACTCCCATTCTGAAGAATCTACTTATTATACTTAGATGATTCAGAAGACGAATTTCAGAATATCCTTTCGTTTTATTTTAATAATATAAAAATTAAACCTTTTAACATTTTACTTTCCATTAATGTACTTAATTGTGTTTCATGAATAAAGATTCAACGTGTAATTTCGATTAAACATATCTTAGTTCCTTGAAAATTCTTTGTAACGTTTAGTCTCGAAACTTCACATTTTATTTAAATCTAAATATTTTTAGAATTAATACGCCATTTTTTTATTTTAACTTTTGAATCGTACTTAGCATCCTCAAACGTACCTGTATACGAAATTTCATAGAAATTGAGTAACTTTCAAAGCATTTTAATTTTTAGTCCGCTATATTTAGTCCGCTATACAAGATTACTTAGAAAAATACTACACTTATACAAGATTTTTGTTTTGTCGTGACTGACGTTTCCTTAAAATATTCTATTCCTATTGACATATCATTTTTCTTCAAAAAATAAAATTAAATAAGATACAGGAAAAGTGATATAAAGTGATGTAGGTATACGTTTATGTTATTATTTTTTTTTCTGTTTTTACAGGAAGAAAGTATTGGATTCGTGAAAAAAATTGACTTCCACTTTTCAGTGGATTCATAGGTTTTAGAAGGTTCTGAACACGATTTAACTGTTTTTAGAAAATTTCTATCTGATTAGATTCAGTTAAGATTCAGATTATTAGACTCAGTTAATCCTTGTTATAAATTGGTACTGGTTAGTTTCTGGTGCAAATCGCCGGAGAGGTGGCTTTGGTATACTACATTTTTCAGGAATTCCGCAATAACTCTATCTGTTGAACTAATACACGGAATTTCATCAAACTTCACATTCTGTTAGATCTTGGTTTAACTTGGTGCTGCTTAGATTTTTGTGTAAATGATATAACATGTGGCGCTACTATACTGCAGTTTTACGAATTTCGCGATAGCTACATCGCAAAAACTAATGCATGGAATTTAATCAAACTTCTTATTCTGTTAGACCTTTGAATAATTTGGTGCTGCTTAGGTTTTTGCGTAAATGATATAACATGTGGCGCTGCTATGCTGCAGTTTTACGATCGTCGCGATAGCTATATCTCAAAAAATAATGCATGGAATTTAATTAAACTTCATATTGTACTTCACTTGCTCATAGATAGATTCTTAATAGGCTTGGATGTATGCCGCCCAACAGGAGTCGCTTTTATAATCTTTGGGTTGGGAATTTTGGTTGCTGACATCAGAGAGGGTGGGCACCACAAAGTGATTTGTTTGAAAAATGCGATGCGTATATGAACTTTTTAAATGCACACAATTCAAAGAACTTTTAGAAGACTTTTAGAATACACGTGATAAGCAAAGATTGTCATTTAATTTTGTCACTGTGATATCGAATTTTGAAGTATTACCATAAGATAGAAGAAAGTTTTGGGATTGACTCACCCAAATAGTTTTTCTTAATTGCTTTATTTGCAGATGATAATAATTATTATCTGTAGATTTTCTTAATTGCTTTGTTTACAGATAATAATAATAAGGATTATTATTTGACATTATAACAGAAAATTAATAATGAATTTATCTGGTCTACCTATAATGATTAATATGTGCTTAAAGTAATATTTTTAGAAACATAACACAATTTTCTTACATGTAAAGAGCTCTCAGAACTCTTAAGATTGAAAAAAAAGACCATTTTCAACATTTAATATCTTAAAATGTATATGATTTTAAAACACAATTTGCATTGGGATGGAAGATATAAGTATGTTCTTTCACTTCATGTACTTAAAAATTTTCAAGATGCAGAATTAGTAATTATAGGAGGCTCCAAACTGTTAGATATTTGACGAGCAGACAGGCAGGATTACAAAATAAATATTGCAACTAGAATGAAAATTTTGGTACCTATTTATTTCTCAGATTATAATAATCAACCTGAACCCAAATAAATTTGTATTTAAAGCACTTTTATATTTTTAATATAACGTTGTATTTAGCTAATACAAAATTGTGAAATTTTCAGCAGTATAATCACCTAAAAATTATTTTTGAACAATAAAAGGATAATTTTAGGTTCAGTTTTTACAGATTAACATGAAACATACGTTTTGAAATTTTCATAAAAAATATTCAAAAGGTTTTGAGGTATCCTGCGCGTTATGCCCAAAAACGTCATTTGGAGAAAAATGATTTCAAAGTTTCGGAAACGCCGCTTCAGCTATTGGGCGGGTATAATTCTAAAAGCCATAACTTTTGTTCTAATGGGAATTTCAAGTTGAAAAAAAATTATATCGAAACGTTCAGAAGAGATAAGAGTTTAACATCGATAAAAGCTAAAGTTTCGAAAATTTTCAAGCTTTAAGAGTCCCGAGACTTCTTAACGTTTTTTGTATTAACAACTATTTTTGATCTTATCTGCATGTAATAATCATAGTATCTGTCAATATATATTTCTAATTATAAGTTCCTTTACATTTCAGCATTTAATAATAAAAAAAAAAAGAAAAAAGAAAAAAATATATTTGCTTCGCACAGTTGGTGATTCTATTCATTTAAATATGTGTTTCTCTTTTAAAAATTAAAATAGGGGCTACTTTTCTGAATGAATGTTTTATGAGAAAACGTTAAAAATACTAGAAAGTTATTAGTTGTGTTTAATCCTGCTGCAATATAAAATTTATTAAACCTTTTAAAATGTTTTTCTTAGCCTGCTGTAATACTAATATATCATAAAATTAAAATATTCCTTAGTTTCAATTAATGTACTACTATTGTAATATAATTATACAATTAGTAATTAATAACATAATGAATTCTTAATAAATAATTTATATAATTGTATTATAATTAATAATTCAATATAAAGTTCCGTTGTAAAATTTCGTTACCCTAACTATGGTAAAATTTCGCCTATGTAAAAATTGTATAATCATACATCTATACATAACATATACATTGATACAAAATATTTTTTTATATTCATAACGATATAAAACCTGTACCTCTATGTATGAATGTGCCTATAAATTAATATTATAAATAAGTGATAATAATAATAATAATAATATGTGTTATTATCATTACTAGTTAGTGCCCGTCAAGAATTGACGGTAAATAACATGAATGTTTCCTTAGAAAAATTCTTGAATTTTTAATTAGTTTCTTTTAAATTAATTATTGAATGACGAATTACGTGACAAATTCCTATATTCCATAAGTTATTCTTATTTCTTTAAGGCGATAGATGGGGATGCTAGTCTAACCTATTCAATGAAGTGAAAGAATTTTAAGTTTATATTTTACAACTAATTATGCTTATTTTTATATCAGAAATTTACCTAAAAACACCGGGTAAAGAATTTATTTTTACTTACAACGACCTCAATTTTTTATAGCAATATCTATTTTCATTTATTTATTAAAACTACACGACCATTAAAAGCTGCCATGAAGTTAATTTTTATCTGTCTTATTCTCTAAAAACCTAAATTTCAAACGTGATGCAGTTAACGATTTGTTATTTATTATTTGTTAATGTATATTTTTTATTACTTGAATTTTATTTTACATTTTTATACATTTTTTAAATATTAAACCTGGATATCAAGGTAATTTTTTTTTATAGCTCTTATATGAATATTTTTCTTTCTTTTCGTTTTATTTTTTTACACAAATGAATGACAAACATTTCTTTCTGACACACGCACATATATATATTCTTGATAATGGTCAGAAAATATAATGAAAATTTTAGATCAGCTCTATTTATTTAATTGATAATTACATGCAAAATATTTTAGCTTAAATATTTTAAATATAAAATCATTGTTTTTTCAAAATATTATTGGGTGTTAAATTTTATTTAATTATAAAGCATTCAAATGACAATAATAATGAAATAAAAATCCTATAACTTCTCTTCCTAATAAAGTATTTCATTGTTGAAATAAATTATTGACAAAATTTTACACATTTTGCCATGCTTGGGTTCAAACCCGTGTCCTGTACAAAAATTCACCGCTTTAAAGTGCTGCGTTAACACACTACGTTAGAGGGAACTCATTTTACTTCCTTCAAAATTGAAGAGGTTCGAAAAACAGTTGACGCATACGAATGTCTCGAATTTGAGTTCTGATCTTGCAGAAATAGTTTTGTGTTTTAATGTTTATGATGCCTTATTTTTTCAAAGACGTAGCTACAACTTAATATGCTAATTTCCCACTTTTCGTGTCTAACTATTGGCAATTCATAAGATGGATGAACAGCCACAACTTTTAGTCTTAAATAACTGTGTTTATCTTCTGTGCGTAATACGACCAAAACTATATGACACCCCCGAAATAAACTGTATTTAGCTCTTAATATAGACACAATAAATTTTTTAATTGTTAATAATGCTGAAAGAGCCAAATAATTTTAACTTTGTGAAAGAAAGAAATCTTGTTTACAGTAAGATCGAATAGCAGACGAACTTAAAACAACTTCGACCTGTGATGTTATAGTTCGAGCGAGCATCTTTGCATCATGTGCAGCCCGTCACTCCAAAGGCAGACTTGTACTTATATACTGCGCATGCGCAACTGTAGAATTTTAATTTAAAATTAGACCTAATTAATAAAATATTTGAACAAACGAATGGACGATAACAAATCTGTGACCAAATGCCTTTCATTAAAAAAAAGATTGGTGTAATTTGATGCGGTAGTTTCTTCTCACGGGCTGTCGAAAGAAAACGCTTAGTGTTTTAAATATATAGATGGTCTGTAACTATTAATATGTGCTTATGAGATTTTGTTAATACTCGTTATATGCGATAACGGTAATAATACATATTATTATCATTGTTATTACTTTTACATAATATTAATTTAAAAGTAGAATTATACATATTATTTTTATTATTATTAATTATAAATAATATTCATTTATATATACGTTTATATATAATGCTACATTAGACTATATACTAATTTTATACTAAAAATTTTTAAGTTTAAAAGGTTTTGGAAAATATGTTATATTTTAATGTGATTTTCTTCAATATAAAAGCGGATTTATAAAAATAAAATTACATAAAATTTTAATTAATATCAATCGAATATACTGTTAGAAGAATATAATCATTTTAGAAATTATGGTGTTAAGATAAATTTCTAAATATTATGTAAATTACATGTGACATGCACAATGACATATACAGTAGTGCACAAATGACTTAAATATGACATATTCGTTTAATTTTATTAACGAGTGGATATTTTAAATCCTTTTTAAAGGTTAAAATAATCCCCGCCCCCTAACCAAAAAAAAAAGTCAGGACAAAAAGCATAAAATTTAATTGTACAAGGATAATTTATAAATAAAGCATAAAATACTGTAACCTGATATGCGAAATTGGATGTAACCGTGGAAAGTATTCATTATTGAAATTGTATTACTAATTATTTCTAAACGTAATCTTTAATAAAATATTTTTACTCACTCATCACTAGTTCATGTGTTGCAGTTTAAATGTTCATTGTATGGTGTACCGATTACTTTTTTTTGGTTTCATTTTTAAAAGTGCATTTCAGAAGTATTCGGCCGTACACATTTACGCGACCTTTTCGTGTATTTACAGTAATAAAACAAACTAAACCATTGTCCAAACAGATAATTAAGAATAAGGTTATGATAATTAACAGATAATTAAGAATAAGGTATAATATAGGTTACGAGGACGATGCCGAGTTTAGCATTTCTCACATATGTTGGTAATGCTGCAACTGCAGCACAAGATGGAATATGGCAGTTTTCAAAAGGTGGGCACTGGATACACATCATAACTTTAAGCTCTTCAATAAATAAATCTAATTATCATTGACTTTAATTTTTGTTACACTGAGATTTTGACTCTGCCAGATACAGCCACCAGGAAAAAGGGTTTTAACTTGTTTCCAGGTGGTTCTAATGGTAAACAAGAATCATAAAGGAAACGAATAATTTTTTTAATAATTTCGTTAAGAGATTGCAGACTGATTTGTTGCTTTTTTGAAGATAGAAGAACTTTTCTAGAAAATTTTTTTCAGTATGTTGTTATGTTCAAAAGTAACGATCTTAACAAAGCTGCCAATTCCACGAAAAATACATCATTTAAGTACTTTAAACTCTTTTATCTAACTTTAAAATCATTTAATTTTTTTAAGTATTTGTATACGTTTTTGTAAAATTTTTTTGCAATAAATGCACTTTTCTCTAATAAGAAACGGGAATGTCAAAATCGCGTAACGATCGAAACACCTATTGTTTTCTTCGGTAAATTTATTTTTAAAGATGATTCGTGTACTGAAACATATAAAAATATATTTATTATAATGTTTTATCGTAAATAATAACCGTGTTTCTTTATAGATAAAGCGTATTTAGTAAATGTAATAATAAAATTTGACTTGAAGCATGCTCAACTTACGTGTGTAGGAAAGACACAAAATGGCGGCCGCTGCGATCGTTACGAAATTTCGGATATGCTTATTTAAAAGTATGATTTAAAATTAATAATAAAATTTCTTTTATTTATTTTAAAAGTAATTCTTCAGTGATCTTACGCGTTGTTATGTATTTTGCAAATTTTTCTTTGCAACAAATGTACCCAAAAAGATTCTTCATTGACCATGTCCAAATCGTGGAACGATCTAAATACTAATAATTTTAATTTTCTAAATACATAAATGAATACATTATAACCGAGTCCATTGTTCTAACTTACATCTAAGGGGGGAAAATGTTAAATTATTGTATTTGAGGTATTGTATTTGTATTTTTTAAAAATTCAAGGTTTAAGAATCCCCTCTCCTTCAAATTTCATTCTTCATTTTTGCTTCCCCAGTAAAATGCAAGGCAAATAAAAAGTTTAAACAACTATGTGCTGCAATTTTGGTTAAAAAAAAAAAAAAAAAAAAAAAAAAAAAAACAGAAATTGACAGTGCTTGAAGTATAGTAAGACAGCCAGCAAAACTATTAAAGGTACTCAAAAGATTCATTCCGTACAAACGACAAACAAATTTGGTACTATTCAAATAAGAAATAGATATTGTTTTTGCAGTCTCTGTAAAAACAATCAAGAATACATTACCAGTGAAGCTTGTGAAAAAAAGATTGTTTCTGTAATTGACTTCTCACAGTTGAAAATAGATTGACATTGGTGCCTGGTACTTTGTAATTTATGATGAAAATTTATGGCCAGGTATAATTGAAAAGATCAGCAACAAATATTTTCTATATTTTTTTTTACTCCTCAGGGAGACATTGATTTTAATAGGTTTCGTTATCCATCTAAAAAAGTCAGCACAATTTTAAAATATGAAGATATTTTGTTGAAATCACCATCGTCACCTCACTCTGTGACAGCAAGAGGAGGCATTTTTTTTTATAAAGAAATTATAGACATGTGCATTAAAAAAATGGCAGTGTAACTTGTTTTCTGAGAAAATAAAAAGAGTAAATTATATGTTGTATACTTCTAATATTGTGTAAAGGTATGTTTTTTGTATAATGTGTGATTTCTATGAAATTAAGATATTACTTCTAAAAAGTAGTAAATATTTTAATATCAAACTTTAACATTTGATTTTATTATTATTATTACTGGATAACTAAAAGATAATTATACATATATATGTATACAAATACAATTATAGAAGAAATTTACTACATTCTTAGTCTTAAGAATTTTTGAAATACTAAGTGCAACTTATTTATGGAAAGGTCAAAACTGTGTAACCTACATGTGAGCAATGTCCAAAATCTGTAACCTACGTGTCAGAAATGTCCAAAATTTGTAACCTACAGAACTACTAATTAAATGCTTTAATAATTAATTTTCCAGAATAGTTGCTGTCTTTTAATGTTTGTGTATAATTTTGTAGACTTATACACTATACTATTAAAAAAATTGGCCATAAATTCGAAAATTTTAAAAATTACTTATAGTTAACTTTTAAATGATCCCACCTTTTGATAATTTTCCAATAGTCTTCATGAACACACAATCCTGCGGCGAAACATAATACAGAAAAATATCCAGCATCGGTGAACACATATATATAATTTTAATTAATTTTTAGCACTGAAATCACGCTCGAAATTATTGCATACAATAAGTGATTTATCACTGCTAACACTGACTTTTGCTAACGAAGCATAGAACCAACAATGTGAAAAATATCCAGACCGGGAATCGAACACGGAACCCTTGGAATAGCGCTCCAAGTGCTGTACTATTTAAGCTACGAGAACGATGACCAGCTTAGCATTTCCCAAATATGTTCGTAAGGCTGCAACTGCAGCACAAGATGGAATAGCCTTCATGAACACACAATCCTGTGGCGAAACAAGAGACACAAACAAACCCAACATCGATGAACACATATATATAATTTTAATTATTTTTTCAATTAATTTGCAGCAGTGAAATTAATTTAAAAAATAATTAAAATTATATAGGAATACAAAAGTATAACAGGAAAAGAATGCCGAAAAGTCATATATTAAAATCCATGCTTTACATGGCTTCTGGTCGCAAAGTAGTTTTCACATGTTGTACCACACACCCAGGCATTTGTATCAATCAGTGGTAGATTTTTATACAGGATTTACCTGAGATATCACTTCGGTTATGGCTCGGCGAGAGAGTTTAAAACGAAGTGGGTTTTTTTTTTTAAGATATATTATAGCCAATTTTCTTGATAAAAAAGGAATTATTATTCATAGAATATTATTGAAATTTCTTTTTGTTATTTAGCAGAATAAGTTGAGAAATTTAGATTAAATATTGCAATTACTTAAAAAAAAAATTCTCTTTAAAGTTATTATTAATTTATTTTTATTGAAATGATATATTTTTGAAGCTCAAGAAATATATTTTTTTATTTATGTATAAACAAACTTCTGATAAAACTTGTATTAATATGCATAAAATTAAAATTATTAAAAAAAAATCACTCTTTTATAAGCATTTAAAGTTTACATTAAAAATCACGTATCATTTTATGTCTGTATCTAATTCAAATTACTCCAAAAAATTCCGTTACAACGCGTAAATTTGGCGCTCAATTTGACTTCCGCTTGCTCAAAGCGCAAACTAGTTTATTTATTTTTTTAAATACAATTTTAGATCTACTTTATTTTTAAGGTATAGCAACAGCAAAAAAAAAAAAAAAAAGGAATTATTTCAATAATATATTGATGATTTCAAAATTATTTTCTCAAAGTATTATCATTATGCAATTACTATTAAATTATTAATTGATTAAAGCGCATTAAAATATCTATGTATACATTCCACTCTTGGATTTTTATTTATATTTTTTACTTTTTAGTGTTTAAAATATTTCGTTGTTGCAGTATCACAGCCAACTGGCCTATTTTAGCGAGCATGGTTTAACACATCATTAACTCGATTATTGTTGTTATTCATTAACAGTTTTAACCATATAGATTACATTAAAGAATGTGACCGATTAACGAAAAATACCATAAAAGCAATTTATTAATTTATAATTTCTAAAAATATTTAAATGTATTGTTATCGGAAACACATCTGTATGTTTAATTTTTAATATGCTCGATTATCTGGAGGTGAGATAAAAATCGATTTCGAAGAACTTTACGCAAGAAAACGAAGTTAAATTATAAATAAAAGACTCTAAAATCGTAACCTTTATAATGTTATCAGGAAATGAGTCAAAAATCGATTACAAAATTCCATCTTTAAGCACAAAAACAAAGTTAAATTATAAATAAAAGAGTCTAACGTAAAATTTATAATTTTATCAGAAAGCTAGTGAAAAATCGATTACAAAATTCAATCTTTAGGCACATAAACAAAGTTAAATTATAAATAAAATTGTCTAAAAACGTAACATTTATAATTTTATTAGAAAGTGAGTGAAAAATCGATTACAAAATTCCATATTTATGCACATAAACGAAGTTAAATTATAAATAAAATTGTCTGAAAACGTAAAATCTAAATTTTTATCAGAAAGTGAGTGAAAAATCGATTACAAAATTCCATCTTTGCGCACATAAACGACGTTAAATTATAAATAAAATAGTCTAAAAACGTGAAATTTATAATTTTATCAGAAAATGAGTAAAAAATCGATTACAAAATTCCATCTTTACGTACAAAAACAAAGTTAAATTATAAATAAAATAGTCTAAAAACATAAATTATATGATTTTATCAGGAAGTGAGTGAAATATCGATTACAAAATTCCATCTTTACGCACGAAAACAAAGTTAAATCTATATATATAAAAGCCGTTCTCTGTGTGTATGTCCTTTATACAAATCTTCAATTTTAGACGGATTTGCACGAAACTTGATGTATATACGTTAACGTGGAAAAGATCCCAGTCTACTTTAAAAAATCATCAGACCAATATTTATCCCCTTTTTTCTATCATCTTTCATAATTTAACATTATAGAAATATCTCATTTTAAATTTTCAAATTCAATAGTTTCTTTCCTGTTGCCACACATCTAAAAAACTGCTCAATAATTTTAGAAAAATTGATAACTCGAGTACTTTGTTTTATTAGCCAATAAAAATTCAGACTCGACCGCTATATTTTTACATTTTTGAAATCGACGTCATTCTATTCAGAAAATGCACATTTTTCATATATTGATGTAAAAATTTTAACTAAGCATGTTTTAAAATGACCTTAGAAGTACTTTAGTTGAATCTAAAAAAATCTCTTTTAATGAAGTCGTTTCAATATCAAGAATCAATTAAGGCAAATGATAATAGTAAAAAAAAAAATCGTTTGCTAGATATGACGTCAATGTCGTCAATATAATTTCAAACTGGCTCTAAAAACTGGATGCTACAATTTATTCCCTATTTCTTTGCAATCTTTAATTATATCATTTAGATAAATGTTTTAATACCTGAAATGCAGTGATAACATTCTACGATTTGTATCGAATACGGTTATATAAAATACGATTTTTCTACGATTTATATTAAATAGAAATTATAGCTACTATTTTTTAGGGTAAGCTTTTTTTCTTTTTTAAACAAAATTTCATGACTGACAGACTTTTCTCTTAGACGTTGAAATAACGGGATGCATGATGTTTAGAGATCAAATTGCAGTAAAAGCGTAATTTAAGGTACGGTTAGGGTGTTGCCACCAACAATATGGTGCTAGGCGTTACTCATAGATATGTCTTTTCTTCATAATATTGCATTAATAGCAAACGGATATATCTTTCTGAATTGGGTTACAGGTATATTTAAAAATATATCCGTGATTGAAAATTAATTTAAAATGGATAAACAATCCGTCAATTGAGATAACATTTAAAAAAAATATCACTGAAAGTACTTTTTATATTCTGTTAGATTTTGGAATAATCTAATGTGCGATGTTTAAAGGTCAAATTGCAGTAAATGTTAAATTTATGATTGGGTTAGGTTGTTGTCACCAACCATATGATGTTAGAGTTACTCATAGTTCATCAATGTCTTTACTTTATAATATTGCATTAAAAGCAAACAGGTATATCTTTCGTAATTGGGCTGCATGTAGGGATGAGATTTCCACATTTTTGCACACCGGTATATTCTTAAAGAAAATGTTGTTCTGTTAAATCAAGAGAGTGTCCCGATTAAATGAAATATCATTTACCCTAACAAAATACTGGTGTGAAAAAATGCGGAAATCTTATCCCTGGCTGCATGCAAATCGAAAATATCCATGATTGAAAATTACTTTAAAATCCATTCACATGAAAAAAAAATTGAGATACAATTTTCAAATAAATTTCATTTGACAGAAGCTTTTTCTATTCGACAGTGTGAAAAGCGAAATTGTATGATGATCATAAGTTAAAAAATTTTTAGTAAAGGCAAAATTTATGGGTTAGGTCATTGCCATCATCAGTATAATGTCACAATTGGCATTGTGTTTGTAGTTTTATATATATATATATATTCTGAAGATGACTCAATGAAAGAGTCGAAACATGTAAAATTTTAATATTTTTAATGTTTTTTTTTTTTTTTTTTTTTTATTTAAATGACGCTTTTTAAGCAAATAATTGTACTTTAATATATGTTACGACATTTGTTTGGAATATACATTATTATGGTATAGTTAATAGTAGACGCAATTAAAACTATTTTACTTATATTTCTTATCGGTCTTTTAACGATTCGTGGACGGTAATGCACCAATCTCAGTTATTGTCATTGCCGTATTATTTCATTTTAATGTATTTTACCCGGGTGGACCCTTATTATTGACACGAGCGAAGCCGAGTAGATCTGCTAGTTATAAATAAAAGAGCCACTAAAAACGTAAAATTTATAATTTCGTCAGAAAGCGAGTGAAAAATCAATTACAAAATTCCCTCGTTACGCACATAAACGAAGTTAAATTATAAATAAAATAGTCTAAAAACGTAAAATTTATCACTTTACGCATGTTTTCCATTTCTTAACAGAGCAAATTTAATTTTTATATTTTATAATATTTTAAAACCCATAAGTTTAGAACTTTTTAACTGTATAGAATGTTATGTTTGTTGCGTTTAAAACTTTTATAATCTCATATGGCCCTCGTTTACCTTCTTAAAAAGGATTATGTCTGGCAGTTTAAAAATTGCTTTTTCATGTTTTCTCTGACACAAAGTAACATACAGTTTACTTTTACAGGAAAAAGTAAGATGGCTCTAATCTTATCCTCAGTCATAAAATCCACTTGTTTGTTCTGAAAAAATTCAACTCTCAAATTTTCCTTTCTTCCGAGATGTGCATACGCGTTATATTGAGAAAAATTTTTATTTTCTAGCTAATCTGCTTTAGAAAGGAAAATTTTGTTTCCCCAAAGAAGATCTGTTTTCTTAAAAAGATTAATTTCTCTTTTTATTGTTATTAACGATAAGATGTCACAAATCCCATTTATTTATTTTTTATATGTTACAAAAATGAAATGTGCCAAGAACAATTGTTTAATCTTTTCCATTTATAACAGGGGGATAAAAGTTAATCAATTTGAAGTATTGAGTAGATTAAATGAAGCAATGCGCTAAAATACAGCTTTGTTACAGGGTAAACGTGGGACGTTACAGGCATTAAATATAGTAGTCATACAAATCTAATTATAAACTAATTATAATCGGATTTTAGAATCTATTCTTACATTGTGATTACAAAATATTATATGAAAAATAAAAAAATAATTTATTCGTAGATACGTTGTCCTGCAAACAGTATTACTTAATTCAGTGTCATAGTTAAAAAAATTAAATTATGTAATTTAAGTTGTAACTGATGCTCATGTAAGATAAATTGCCTGAAAACGGCTTGTTTAAGGAGGTCAGCGCAGTTATGAAATCACATGTAAGACACATGATATTGGCGGACCGTTTTTAGTGAATTACTAAAACGATTTCAATAATTCTTTAAATATGCTTTTTGTGTTATAATGTGATTATATTTTGATGCTTTTTTTCTGTAATATCAGTTTCTTTTCAGTGAAGTTAAAAATAATAATAATAATAAAAACAGAGGTAATATAATCTTCAGTGATGGAACTTCTATATATGAACCGAATATTATTGTGTTTAAATAAGATAGTATTTTCACTTAATACAGACGTATTAATGTAATTTTTATTACATATTTTTATCATTTTTAGTTATCAGTTTCATTGCGTCGAATTTAACTTTATTTTGTAACATTTCATAATGTATCCAGCTACTATCCATCCCATAAAACACAATACAGTCCCATAAAGGACAATATTACAGCACAAATAAATGACTAATGAAGCTGAAACAATACAATAATTGAAAAACCGTAAACATAATGTAAATGGCATTTCCTTACATATTTAAATGGTATGCTTTTATTTTTATTAACATTATATGTTTTAATTTTTTAACTATTGTAATTATTGACGAAATTAGTTTCCTTCACAATAATATCATCTTTAATTTTGTTTTATGCTATTTGGAATTGTTGTCTGGTTATTATCATTATTATTATTATTATTTTTTATTTTTTGCCTAGCTATACTTTTCGATGCTAACAAAAATGAGAAAATATTAATAGTTTGAAAGAGGAATAATAAGAAAAAAAATATATTCTCAATCGAAACATGTTACTTTCATTAAATTCTATGATTTCAATCTGAAATTAGTTTTTCTCATAAAAAAAGATTTGGTACATTTGAATTATGGAAAAAATAATCTTATCATTCAAATAAAACAGAAATACATTTATCTTCAATCCAGAAAGTTTTTGTATACATAAAATCTCAATTTTAAATGAATAAAATGTAAAAAGATTTTTTTTTTAATCTTTATTAAAACATAGGGAAATGTAAATTTTAAATAAAAGGGTAATCTTGTATAAACGCATGTATTTTATAATCATAACATGAAGCAAATTTAATTTAAATAAAAAGAAAACAGAAACATATTTTAAAATGTGGTTTATAATTAACATTTTGAACAAAATAATTTACGAATCTTTTAACATTTATAATGTGTTACTTGCAATTTATTTTTTTCATTCCTCTGTAGGATTTTCGCAACTTCTCCCTTTAAAAATAATTCGAGGAATAATCCCAAATAACGTTACTACTTCTAACTAATATTCGTTATGTGGTTATATTAGTGACCAATATTGTAAAAGTCTGCTCTGATCAAAATCGTGGCTAGGGGCGCTGCTATTCAAGAGGGCGACATCCAAACAATGGAAAGCTTACTGTGTGTTATAATACCCAAAACGTTGATCGGTTGTCGATGTTCAGAGACATTTCCGGACAAAATTTTTTAAAGAACGTCATCATCGTCAAAACATTGTAAGGTGGATGAAGCAGTTTGAGGAGACGGACGGCTTATGAAAAGAAAAAAAAAAGAAAGGGACGACTACCAATCGAAAAAGAAGCGGTGGTAAACTTCTTGAAACGTTAGTAAGAAGTCCCACAAAATCAACGATTTTTTCCTTTGGGGCACGTGAAGGACTAAATGTTAGTGTCCCCGTATTTTCTCAGGACTTATAGTAATTAAAGCAGCGGATAAGTGACGTATTGGGCTCAATAACACCGGTGTAAAGACTTCAAGTAATTAGTGATTAATTTTAAGTAATTAGTGATTAATTTAACAAAATTGTGCCCGAATTTAGACTTTGCAATGAACTACAGTTCCTCAGGGGGACAGAACAATATGTCTTGCATGGACAATAAGCAGGCATCGCAAAGTATTTTATTTTCTATGCCTCTTGACACTAAAAATTCGTCACGGTACATCCTTTATAGATGGCTTTCTCCTCTGTTAGACCCTCGCTGGACAAAGTTTCAGCCCCTCAGTAGACTTTCGGTGGCAAAACCCGCGTCTTAAGAAGAACAAAGAACCCCAATCAACACAAAGGGACCTCGCAGCGATTGGAAGTGCGGTAACAGTGGACGCGCCTCCGCCCCTTTTGTCTCCTGACACAGAGGATGGAGAGGAAAGTCGGGACGAAGGGAGAAGTTTTTTTAGAATCGGGAAAGTGTTGTCGGATTTCGCAGACAGCAGCAAGCTGGCGATTTCCACTCCTCGAAGAGACACCCTGTCTCTTGTATAAGTAGAACTCCGTGTTTTTACTGCACATAGTGGTGAATTTGGACCTTCCAATTGTAATCGACATCGAACCCAGTTTACGATATTCTTGTACAATTACTTTGAGATCAATTAACCTAGAAATAAAATTGGTTCACGTTATGAATATGAATAATTTCTTGTCCCATACCTACCATGCATTAATAATGACTTGAAATCTCTACACCGGATATGCTAGCAAAAGTATGTAAATAATTGAATTACCGGATTGACTTTTGCCGCGTCACGGAAGGTACATCGAACATCTTTAGAAACTTGCATAGTTACAGTTTCACGTTAAATTTGTATTTAAAATATAAACCTATTACAGCAGTCACAGGTATGTTTTTTTGTACCATTCTTTTTTAATCGCATTTGTATATTCTTTAAAACAGGGTTTCCAACTTTTAAGTAATCGCGGGTGCACCTCGTCTAGTGGCAAAAATTGAAGGACGCCATTATTCACGTGTCTTGAAACATAGAACAATATTATCTCACTATAGCATGGGGTAGAGTTACCAGTTTGGACTCTATTTTTATTAAAAACTTCCGAATCTATTTTAAGAAATTCCAATGCAAGAATTTTTATTTGAAGTAATTCCAAAAATCTTGTCATTAAATAATGTTAAACCATTATGAAAACCTTGTATGAATTCGGATTGTCTGTATAAAATCAGAGGCCACACTGGCAATGCTGGTTGGGAGTAACGGTATGAAGAGGTCTTTTAATATACGCAGACACCTCACAATGTGAGCCACAATGCCCTCTCACTATGCAAAGCTCGATGTGAAAAATAAATGCAGAAGAAAACCAAAAATCACAGTAAATTTAAAATTACTTCTTCCTGAGTGCCCGTGAGACCACCTCCCTGAACGATTATTATTTTTTTTTCATGGAAATAAATTTATTCCCATAGGCTCAATACTAATTTTACCTCCATTTAGAGACCATCCCAGTTGAACTCCCTCCATGAGTGACCCATTTCTTAGTAGTGATGAAACAATTTCCGTTTTTTCCTGGTCGCTTAAAGAAGGTTTTATTAGAAAAATAATTCTGAAAAGCGCATTATTCATGAAATTTTGAAACTAAGTTTAGTTTTTTTTTTATTCCGATAATTTTAAGTGTTTAAACCCATAAATACCTTTTTAGGCAATGAATTCAACTATGATGTCAAATTAAGAATGTTGGTTAAAAAACTCCCTTGCCCTATTCTGACAAGAAACTTTCAAAGAAATAGATAAATTAATGAAATCGTCATTATTTGTTCCCGTCCAAAAAAATTGCATTTATTTACTGAACTTCGAAAGGACTTGAAAATAAAAGTCATAAAAGATAAAACCGTAATAATTCAAAGCAAACGTCAATGTAATCATTTTTTAAATGCTGTAGTAATTATTTTATGTAATTAACTTTTGTTGTGATACTTAAATTTTGATATTTTTTCTTAATATAAAGAATAAATTTTAATAACATTAATTGTTGCATTTTTTCAGCAATTAAAATATAGAGTTAATCATGACCTCCATTAAGAGGCCACCTCTCGGAGCGACCAATTTTTATTGGAACGGAGCGTGGTCGCTTTAGAGAAGTTTTACTGTAGTATACCGGAATTGTTCGAAAATACGACATGCCGCACGCTGGCGTCCTTTTGAAAAACCTTGCGTAAAAGCTTTCAATACTGACCTCTTTTTCTTTCCGTCCCCTGTGCCTTGCGCCATAAGCGGCGCCACTTTCGCAGAAGCGAATAAGTTAAGGGGTACGAAATTAGGAATGGGAGCGAAATATGGGAAATTTACCCTAAACTTTCGAACAAAAATATGTAGCAGAGAAGGGAGTTCAGTTTTTCTTCTGTTTGAGTATATGTAGAATATAGTTAATAGGTATACTAAAAAAATACGCCCGAAATGCGTATCAGAGATACTCTTTTTAATCGAAATTTCAAAGCATCATCTGTATATTCAAAATCAAAGGTCAATTCTTTCGACCAGTCCGTCAGAGCAGAATTTTTCATTCATTTATTTCATTTTGGTTAAATAAAAAAAAAAAAAAAAAAAAAAATATATATATATATATATATATATATATATAGAGAGAGAGAGAGAGAGAGAGAGAGATGAGCCGTGTTAAGTTTTTGTGGGCTACTTAAGATTAAATCAAAATTAAAAATTGATTACTCCGTATGCGCATTGATTCGTTTAATATTAGCTTTAGATGCACTCTCTTAGTACATGCACAATGTATCCGGAATTGTTTCAGTGCAATTATTATTGTTTTATTAGTAAGATGGAAATAAGTATATGACTAAAAAAGAAAATGGAATATGTATATTTTTGCTGTTTCGTATTATTTATAATACTAAATATCGATATCTGGAAATGAGATTAAAGACTTTTACTAAAATTGTGAATCACCTGGTGTTTTATAAGTATTTTGTCCTCAGCAGAGTGTGATTATAGAATAAGCAAATTGAGCTTTAAATCTGGAATACTTGATTTTATTTTTTTGTTGTTGTTGAGGAGGGGGTAAAATTTGGTATAGAATTTTCGTAAAGCCTTATTTTAAATCTAGTTTAAAACCTTGTACAGATTATAATGCATATTTTGTACTTATAGAATACGATAAAATGAAAAACAAAAACATATGTAACTAAATATTTATTTATAAATCGTCGTCGGATAGCACCACAGAAAAGCTGCAGAATGAAAATCCTCGTTCTAAATACATGAAGGTTGTTTAAAGAACTATACCTCGACGACATTCGTGAAAAATGCAAAAGAAAAAGTAAGACCTCGTATACGTCCACACTGTAAAAAAAATGGTAACGTTCCATGTAAAATCCAGGAACGTTTCGCCTTTTCTCAGGTTTTCAGAATAATTTAGCTCTTTCCTGTGAAATTCTGGTTTTCTTATCTGAAACGTTCCTCAACAAAAGTTGGAAACAGCAAAACGCTGCGACCGCCATTTATTATTTTTTTGCTATATTCCGTTGCTCGCGCGCGAGTGTCGAAAACGAATTCCTTAAATGAATGTAAAAAAATCAATATGGAATGCAAATAAATCAATAGACGACATAATCCTTTACGTCTCTATTGTCAAGACAATTTAGATGAAAATACAATACCTCTGTGACATCGCTAAGAGATTATCTCTCGTACTTGTCTGTGGAATGTTTAAGGAGCAGACCGTGTAAAAAAAATACACCTATTATTTGGATCTCCATTAACCAGGGGACCATCAAACATGATTCTGACCGATTTTGATTAATTTAAAGTATGTTTTAGAGTTCTTATCTCTAATTATTCTTGTGAAAGGATTTCTTCAAATGGGCCTTAGATTTTCAGAAATTAGATGCCGAGGTTTAGCATACGTTTCAAATACCCATTAGTTTGCAGCTCTCAACGTGTCTTTTGTGGTGTGGACGCAGAAAGCTCGCACGCCACCCGTACGGCCGGAGTTCGATGCTACCTCTTGACATTTTTTTTCTTTTTTAATTAATTTTATATTTTAACACTTTATTACAATTTGATTTAAATTTGATATATATTTGACACTTTGAATTGCTGCAAATTTGATTTCATTTTTATTTTCGGAATAAATATACAATTACGTTTAGGTTTTTTTTTTTTTTTTTCATGAAAATTTATATGTATTTTATCTAACTTGTAAACTAACATAATTACTGACGAAAATCCAAAATATTTTATGTCTAGATTTTTTTTCTAATTATTATTTACATTTATATATTTTTATATTTTAAGCAAAGTTCAGAAACAATATATCATATATATATTTACTTTATTGAATTTTAACTGAAAATTTATTTTTTCATGTAAATTATAAATAATTTTAATGTCAATTTCAAAATATTTTTTCATTCTAACAAATAATGATAATAAAGCGAAAATTGTCAACTGGAAATGTAAAAATCGTCTGCGGATCCCGCATGCTGTGAAATGTCAGTAATGTTTTGCTGTCAACAGAAATATTCCTGGTATTTCGCAGGAAACTTACTGGCATTTCTGTAGAAAGTTTTTAACATATACAGTAAAGTTCCAGTCATTTTCAAGAAATGTTTCTTGGAAATAATGGGCAACTCAGCTGCCCATTTTTTCCCAGGAACGTTGCGGAATTTCTTGTACAGTGCAAGCAGTTCGTAATGCATAACCATTGGACTGCCCAACTGGTAAAGTTCATATCGTACTGAATACAATATCACTACGCCAGTGCTTCCGAAGCTTTTATTGGCCAAGCCTCACCAAAGCATTCTTAAAATCACCATGCCCCCTCCTCACTTTGTAAATTATCTCTTTTATTATTTAAAAGTTGAAATCTATTCACATGCTGGAAGCGTAAAAGAGCCCTAACAATAACTGTTCATTTCACTTTAACTTATCAAAGAGGTGAATCTTCTGTCATAAATGTCTTTTTTTACACAATTCTGTAAATGCAACGAGGCTATACATCTTTTATTATACATTTTCGCCATTGTTTTACCATTGTTTCGCCATTGAAGAGAAACTTACATTTAACGTTAAAATTTATAGCATGCACACGTTTTGTAATTCTTTTTCGTAACTTATTAAGAGTTGATGGAAAAGCTTTAGACACTATATGTTTGCTTGTTGTCAAACAGAATGTTGAGTTCCAAATATTCTGTAGCTTAAACTTGTTTTTTTAACACGTATTTTATTGACATGCATATAAAAGAGTAGACATGGGGCATTTCAAAATATGTTTAATCGACAATATATACAGTATGTATAAAATATAAATTTAGTTTTAACTTGAAGATGGATCATCGCTCTCTATTTCAACAAAAGATGACCCTAAGATATATATAATTTCTGGGCTACTTTAATTTTCACCATACTAATTCAGGAAATGGACGAAAACTCTTCTAAAAACTTTCACAGCCACAATCCACAAAAACATAAACATTTTTAAAGAACTTCATCTTGAACTACTCAATTAAAAGCAGAAGCCAACTTTTATTGCCTAAATTTACCTCTTCTAGTGATAAAAGAAATGTAAAAAAAAAGGGAAAATTAAAAGCTATAGCCGCATATAACAAATGAAATAAAGTATCACAGCGGAATTGCCAAAAGTCGTGCGTAATAATAAAATATTAATTTTCCGATTCCTAACACAATATTTTCGTTCTATGGATAACACAATACACAAGAAGCATTTCAATTATTATCATCTTTATCAATTTTAAGTAGACATTATTCCCCTTTACATTTTCTCTGTTTTCCCTTTCGCCAATATCTTTATTTATCTTCCATATTTTACCTCATTTTAAAGTTTAAAATGCATATGCATATGTTATCATGCACTTTAATGTGTAAAAATTGCCTGCAGTAGAGCAGTAAATATTTACTATCTACCTATTTGTTTTCTAATGATATTTAATATTTGAAAATTTTATAAAGTTAGTAATACCTTATTTCATATATTTTTTAGGCTAAATATGCTAAAGACAGTCAGATTTATGTATAATATTATGTAGTTTCATGAGTAAAAGATTCTTCGTGTGATAGCAGAGCGAATAGAAGTAGAAAGTTCATTCAATAAAATAATGGAAAACGTAAATTATAAAATACGAAGAAATAAGAATATATAAAATATATAAAATAAGAAGAAAAATTAAAAAGAATTTTAGTACTGTAAAAATATATCAGAAAATTTTCAAAGATTATTCATATAATTATCCTGATACTAGTCTATTTTATACTTTTTTAGGAGAATTTTTTTAAAAATCCAATTACAAAATTGATATTTAAAATTTGGCATGTATTACGTTTATTTTCCGTGTTCAAAATTTCTTTCCCAATAACCAAAAAAAAAAAAAAAAAAAAAAAAAAGGACAAAAAAAACTAATAACTGGTTGAATTACAAATTTAGAAATGCCGTTGCGAAAAACTCCACTAAGCTAAGATGACCGATACATCCAAGCTTCCGTCCTTTTAAAGCGAACCAAACGACTGCGGCGGCACAGCGGTTGTTCATTTGTATATCAGAGAGATACTCATAACGCTCTATTTAGATTGTTACCGTTTCACAAACCAATTTGTTAAAAAAAAATTGTTTTTAAAGTCTTTTTTTTTATTTTTTGAAATATTTTTTCTCATCCGTTTTGCAATTTTATAATATTCAATAAAGCTTATTTTCTGTGCTCTTGATGTCAGATTTTTTTTTCTCCTGATTCTTCGCGAAAACTGTGCATTGTAAAGGCATGTTTTTTTATGTACTGAGGACGCGGATTCTGGTTCAGAAAAAGTTTATGCGTAATATAAGAACGCCTTGTATTTTCATATCTGTTGCTGAAGACATAAAAAAAGTTTTTTTTTTTTTTTTTTTTTACTGTATAACTAGAGAGTTCCCGTCAAGATTTGACGATAAATAACTTATATGTTTCATTAGAAAAATTCTAGAATTTTTAATTAGTCGCTTTTAAATTAATTATTGAAATCGTGACATTTTTCTATGTCGCATAAGTGATTCCTATTTCTTTAAGGCGATAGAGGGCGCTGTCAGCCTAAGCTATTCAATAAAGTGAAAGAATTTTAAGTTTACAATTTACAACCAATTACGCTTGCTTTTTATCAGAAGCTTATCTAAAAATACTGGGTAAAGCATTTATTTTTACTTACTACGGCCTTTTTTTTTTCTTCTTTCCCTTTTTTTTTTTTTTTTTTTTTTTTTTTGAAAAAATAACAATATTTATTTATATTTATTTATTTATTTTAAACTACACAACCATTAAAAGCTGCCATATATTTTATTTTTTTCAGTCTCATCCTCTAAAACCTAAATTTGAATCTTTATGCAGCTCACGATTTATATATAGTTTGTTTTACTTGAATTTTATTTTATATTTTTATAAATTTTTTATATATTAAACGATGAATATCAAAGTAATTTATTTTATAATTCTTATATGAATATTTTTTTCTTTTTTCCCGTTTTCTTTACGGAAAATAATGGCAAAATTTTCTTTGTGCCACATGGATATATATATATTCTTGATAATGGTCAGAAAATATAACAAAAATTGTAGATCAGCGCAATTTATTTAATTGATAATTACATGCAAAATATTTTAAATAAAAATTATTATTATTTAAAAATATTCTTGCATATTGAATTTTATTGAATCACAAAGCATTCAAATAATCATAATAACAAAATAAAAATAATAGAACTTCTCCTGCTTATAAAACATGTCATTATTGAAGAACATCATCGCCAAAAATATTGCAGAAATCATTCTGCCGGGCGTTGGGCTCGAACCCACGTCCTCTACAAAAAATCAGAGCTTTAAACCACTGCTTTTGACCACTGCGCTAGCTGTGTATCGCTCCATTTTTCTCTAAGTTAGAGAGGTTCGAGAAAGAGTTGACGCATGCGCAAATGTGTCAATATTGCTCTTAATGATTGCTCTTTCAGAATTGTATTTACGTTTTAATATATATGATAAGAGACGAGGAGCGAATGGATAATTAGACCTGGACCTTTCTTTGCATTGATCGGCGGCGGTTAGTCTTTCTTAGCAATCTGGAATATGTGGTGATGAAAACTGATAACAAAAAAAAAAAAAAAAAAAAAAAAAAAAAACATCAGATAAAGTGTCAAGTTTTGACGTGTACCAAGTAGTAGTATAATAAGTTTTATAATTTATTGCAAAAGAAAACCAATCAGTTAAGGAAAAAAAGTTTAACTAGCGGCTAAGTATTTTTCTAAAGGTAATATATTTCTTGTCTAGACATTAACTGAATCGAAACACTAGAAGAAGAAAAAATCCTGCTTAATACTGTCTAAATGTAGTTAAATAATAAACTGATATATTTATAATTACTTTCCTTTTAAAAGACAAATAAAATCACAAATATTAAATCAACAGTATAAGATTGATAAGAATTTCTACGCAATCATTAAGCTAACATTGATATTAACAATATAGAAACCATTCTGAAAAAAAAAATAAATTATCAATTTGGCCATAATATTTAATTAATTATTAAGAAAGCATACAAAATTCCTTTTATCTAAATGCAGTTTCCAATTAATATAATATTCTATGTAAGTTTAATTACAAATAAAGACAATTAAGCAGTTTTAATGCATCAATTATACATGTGTAAGTTATAAAAATTTATTACGAATATAAAAAATTGCTTTTGAAATTGCAGACCTATGCACGAAGCCTTGCAAAACAATGAAATATAATTGAATTTATTAATCCTACCTTGTTGAATAGAAGTTTCATTTAAGGAAATCTTAATTAAATTATTATTTTTCGTCTGAAATTTATCCCAAGTAATGTAATTTATCAGTCTGATAACTTTATTTTATTTGCGAAATAGAAAACTAGGACATTTTTGCATTTGAAATGAAGCCATATTTGAAATACAAAACATTATCATAAAATGAATAATTAAATTTAAGTCAGTGGTATTTATTTTTAAATATACGCTTAAGTAGCTCCAACGCTTGAGTAATACAAAAGAAAAAAAAATCATGATTGAATCATACTAAAACAGGAATGCGATGATATGAAATTATATCATTTAAGTGTAATTTAATCCACATAATTATCATTTTACATGAAATTGATTAAAAGTGTTGTAAATATTTGAAAATAAATTATTGGCGAGTTAGTAGACATGAATATTCACGCAAGGGTAAGAAATAAAAGTTAAATTTGGATTGTAAAAGTTTGAATCTGATCTTATCAGGGAGGATGTTTTTATGGTGCGAAAAAAATTACTTTTTTTACGTTTTAATAATTTTATATTAATAGGAATTCAAAAGGCCAAAAACAAAAAGGGGGAGATAAAAATTCATTAAAAAACGAAAAATAACCTACACATTTGGGGCCGATGAAGAATTTAGTAATTTGACAACAATTTTATTGTACACCTTATTTCAAACATATACTCTCAGACAATAAGTGCAAATGAAAATCTGAATACTTCAATATCAACACTATGAAGATAACTTATTCAGATATTTTTTATCATGTTTCTTCGTTCCTTTAAGTTTGAGCAGTTTAAGAATCGAATGATAAATTTACTTCAAAAACTACTTCTTTCAAGTATGAATATCCTGTATCAAATATACGAGCGAAATGCATTTTAATTTATAAATATATCTCTTTGATAAATATATCTTCTTTAGACAGGGACGTGGCAGCACAGACAATCACCTCATCGAGTTCACGGCTGAAATTCCAGAGTTAGTTAAAACTCGATTCGCGTATTTAAATGCAATCGGTGTGCGAAATCATATCTTGGTGGAAAAAATTTAAAAATCCGATTTCAGCGGTTGACTCGTAGGCTTACCATTGTGTTTTCCTGCTCTCAGTCCCTTTATAACGGTTTGTAAACCTTAGGCTGGGGTCAGCGACTGCAGTGGTAATTAAAATGATGATTTCGCCTATTTCTCTTTGTTAGAAGACGTCCGTTGGCAATTGGCGCGTTAAAACGGTTCTCTCAGTGAGTTCCCTGTTTAACAAAGTAGCAATTTTTCATGTGTAATATTCCGTATTTATGTATTGTGACTGTGTCATCTACATAGCTGGAACAGTTTTTTGGAATAATTCATTTATGGAATAATATATGCGTTATATTTAAATTATATTATTATAAAAATAATATGTTGAGTATTGTGATTGTGCCATCTACATAGATGTATATGCCAGCTACACAACTATAAAGTGCATTTTTGGAATTTCAATTTTTTTCTTCAGAGATTGGAGAATGAGAAAGTACGTGTGAAATGTGATTCGAAAAAGCAAATTGAATTAAATTCTGCATTATATTTAAATCATATCATTATGAAAATAATATGTTGAATAATGACAAAAAAATATATTCGATATATGTTTTTCAATTAACAGCATTCATCTGAATATTTAGAGAAATACATAAGAAGAAAGTGTCTTTATTTTCGTGTTACTGTTTATATTAAATGGATTTAATTTATTACATTTAAAGAAACACTAAAAAGGTAAGAATGCTATTATTTACAAAAATATAATTTTTATTTGGAAATAGTAATTTTCCTTGAACAATATTAATTATGTAATATTAATGATTTAAATCACTTTTTAAAGAATATATGTGTTAATCATATTTGTATCTTTCTATATAGAATAAATAATTTTCAGTATTATAGTGTTTTTTATGATTTTCGACTAAATTTGTTTCATTTTCAGGATTAATAAACTAACTTGCTTGATAATTCTTAAAGCTTTCGATTTATAAATAAATGCTTTTCATATAAAATAATATTATCATTGCTTAAATATATGAGCATTAAAAGTTATTGCTTGTGTATGTTACCGGCCAAACCCGATTTTAGGCCAAACTAGTTTATCCTAACGCGCATAGGATAAACTAGTTTTTCCTAGCCCAAACTAGTTTATCCTAACGCCCATAGGATAAACTAGTTTTTCCTAGGCCAAACTAGTTTATCCTAACGCCCATAGGATAAACTAGTTTTTCCTAAGCCAAACTAGTTTGGCCTAACGTACATAGGATAAACTAGTTTAGCCTGCTATTCATTGGTCAGAACTATTTTATCCTAAACCGATCTAGTTTATCCTAGGCCAATTCAATTTGGCGTGATTTTATTGATCCTAAAGACCGCTCCGGAGCCAAAACCTTCTAGTTTATCCTAGGGCAACGCAATGTGATGTGCTTTTATTGATCCCAACTACCGCTCCGGCGTCAACTTTGTGCAAAGTAATATTGCCGTCACCCCTGTTTAATATATTTTATTCGATGGGGAGTGGGATACTGTCCTCTATCTTCCCCCATTTCACCGCCGCCGTTAGTTACAAAATATGTTTCATTTGACAAATTGTGTACTGGAGGACCGAAGAATTTTATGAGAGGTTATCTTAAAAGTTAAGAGAGGAAGAATTTAGAGGATTGATTATGTACTGTATAACTTCGAAAATCTGGCATCGTCAGGACCGGGGATTCGCCGGATTTTTGGAAATTTCAGATTATTGAAAGTATAACAAATGTACTTCTGATATTCTTAATGGTGCATTTATTCATAAATAATCCAAAGCCAACTGATATTTATGTGAGAAAAATAATTTATATTTAAAAAAATACATTGAGTCCTAGTTTGGCCTTGTGTTTTAACACATACATTTTTAAGCTACCATTATACCATAATTAAAATTCTCTTTAAAGAATAGTACATATACATTTATACGGATATGGAAACAGAACTGTAAAACCTGTTAAAGAATCTGTGTATGACGAAATGGCATTTTAAACGGATTTTTTTTTTTTTTTTTATCGGCGCAAATTGGATATAATAATCCGTTAAAAAAAAAACATATAACATTTGCTAGAGACGACTGACCTGCTAATAAAGGAACTTAACTATAACGAATTTTTTTCTCTCCTATGTGATTCCATCTTAGAAAGTTTTTCTACATAAAATTTTTCAGATATTCAAGTTTTCAAGCCGTGTAAAAAATTAATGGTATCAGTAATTATTCAGATATTTACATACAAACAGAGATTCATTAAAAAATCAATACAGTTTACATTAGAATCATTAATATCGTTAATCCACATTCTATGGCTTGGAGATTTAAAACCTTTATACAATAAAATCTTCTAAGACGGAATTGCATAGAAAAAAATAAAAATTCGTTATAGGCAGGTTCCCTTATTAGCAGGTTCATCTCTGTTGTAAATGCATTATATTCTTTTTACAAGTACTAATATCCTCATTTTACATAGATAAACATATTTTTTTTTTGTTAAACACGGGATTCCGTCACTGGCAGGTTATTTTTCTCAGGTTTTACAGTACTTTAATTTTATTACCAAAAAATGTATCTACTCATGTTAAAAAAATTAATAAAAATAGCTAGAAAACAGGAATTCTGCTTTTTCAGAATTTAGTGTCGCCCCCGATGAAAAAAAAAATTATATAAATATAAATAGTACTAAACTTATTTTAAGTTTTAAGACTTAAAACACACACTTTTATTTAACTATATAAAATGACGTCATTCACATCCACTGAATAATTCCTCATTTACGATCCAGTCTTAAACAGCATCTACAGTAAATTATTCATAGGACTTCACGATCGCTGAATAATACATAAATCCAAAATAAAAGATGTCGTCATTCAAGAAACTCGACAAAAAAATCTGCTATCTAATGATTCATATGCCTTCATTTGTTTGTAATATTAATATAGATACTTAAAATGAAATATAGTTTATAACAGCTCCATGTTTTATCAGAAACCATTCATTTATGTTTTTTTTTCAAAAAAAAGCGTATTTTAATTACATTTTTTTTCGATTGTTATGGAAAAATGGGAACAAAAAAATATAATTACTATTTTACAACTATTTATCTTTTACTTTCTACAGAAATGGAGTACTTGAGTTGCCAACATTAAACAAATGCCGGTAAAAACTAGAAAAAAATTAATATCTCAAAAATAAATTGAGATGAAGTTTTCAAACAAATTGCAGTTAAAAGTACTTTTTTTTTCCTAACACAACGGTATAAAAATTGAAAATGTGCGATGTTTCGAAGTTAAAAAAAAAAAAAAAAAATGCAGTAGCGTATTTAGCCGTACATTGATACATCTGAATTTTTACGGCTGGATTATACAACGGAACGTTGTTTTTTAGAGACGAAACTTTTATTGCTGGCCGAAATAAATAGCATATCGGGGCTAATAAGTATATAAATTTTAATTGTGGAATAATAGAGATTTAACAGTATGTGCATGAAAAAAAAGTGGGCCTGCCTAAATGTTACTGATAGTTTTACTGAACAGACCAGAGATCCTGCCGGTCCACATGATTTTCATATGCGCTGGCTTGGATATTTGACTGAAAATTTCTGCCTGTGTAGACCTCAAGAAGAATGCAGTCCAGTCCCGACTTACGCCGGAAAAAAATTGAGTCCCAGTCCATCTCGCTCCGGACCTCTCGAAAACAGTCCCCAAAAGTATCCCCAAACCAAGCCCGGGCCGAGTGTCGGGAAGGAAAATTGAGTGGGACCGCAAAGACCCTTACATCGAATAACCAAAAGACTAGCACACAAAATTTTGCAAATTTGGATGCTAAACTTCTATTATATTTAAAAAATAAGAAAAAGAGTTTTTAGTGAACTTTTCTCAGTTCCATAGATGTGTTTGAGTTGAGCGGATTCGTTTGAAAATTTTTGAACTTTTTTGAGCGTGAACTTAATTCATTTTTGAGAAACTGAATTAAAGTTTGAATTTGTTCGTTTTCTTTTTCTTTCTTTCTTTCCTTTTTTTTTTTTTTTTTTTTTTTTTGTAAGCGTGCTCAACACTGGTTGGCATCAATTAAAGCATGTCAAATTAAATTGGCCTAGGATAAACTAAATTGGTTTAGGATAAACTAGAAGGTTGGCGCCGAAGCGGTCTTTGGGATCGTTAAATGCACGCCAAATTGAATTGGCCTAGGATAAACTAGCTCAGCCTAGGATAAACTAGTTCAGCCTAGGATAAACTAGTTCGGACCAATGAATAGCAGGCTAAACTAGTTTATCCTATGAGCATTAGGCCAAACTATTTTGGCCTAGGAAAATCTAGTTTATCCTATGGGCGTCAGGATAAACTAGTTTGGCTTAGGAAAAACTAGTTTATCCTATGCGCGTTAGGATAAACTAGTTTGGCCTAGGCCTATCTAGTTTGGCCTAAAATCGGGTTTGGCCGGTAACATGTACATTGACACCCAAATTTGTCAACAGTTTTAGTATTACATTTTTGTCCAAAAAAAAAAAAAAGCAGTTGCAGCACTATATGTTTTTCTTGTGAATACAAGCTATTAATCTGACTGTAAAAAATATGATTAAATATTAGCCATTTAATATAATGCCATTTTTTTAATAGTTAATTTTTTTTAAATACTTTTCTATAATAGCTATATAATGATTTCAATAAAATAAGTAAGGAAATAAATTATTATTTACTTCGTTTAATTGCTTAAAATTACATTTAAGTTTTGTACAACTTCAGATATTGTAAAATTTATTAATATTGATTTATTGATTGTTAAAAAGAAATTACAGATTTAGAACGGAAAAAATACTTTGTTTTCATATTTTTTTGCATAACTGCATTTTTCACATAAAATAGCTGGGGATTATTTTCAATGTTTGTGCATTTTTATAAAAGGTACAGAAATAACAATTAGATATGTATTTTTAAAGCAAAATAAGTTTTGAAATTAGATATTATTCCTCTTGCATGTTATTAAAAATATATATATGTTTAACTTTTTAAAGATAGCTTAGTAGCTCTGGTGATTACCATATGCTATATGTAAAAGAGATTGCCCATATGGCAAAATGTAATTAAAAAGATCAAGTTATTAAATGATATTGTTATTAATAAATCCTTCCGTTGTAATTTCCAGTTACAGATAATATTGACATGATTTTGCATATGAATTTTTATTTTTATTGACAGATCATTTAATTCTTTTACATTTTCGAAATTAGTGTTTTCATATAACAAAATTAAATTTATGTATTGGAAATACTATGAACATTTTTGCTTCAGATGGTGGACATAAAACTTGACAAATAATTATAAAAGCATCAGAATTGAAATTGAAATTGTCGTGAAATTGTTAATGTTTTATAGATACAATATTTCAAATGAAAATCAAATTTCAAATTATTTTTGCTTAAAAGGCGCAAAGACCAACTTAGTGAAAAAGATTCCATGCCGGGAATCGAACCCGGGTCAACAGTATAGCGCACTGACGTCAGTGCGCTATACTGATGACCCGGGTTCGATTCCCGGCATGGAATCTTTTTCACTAAGTTGGTCTTTGCGCCTTTTAAGCAAAAATAATTTGAAATTTGATTTTCATTTGAAATATTGTATTCAAGGCGAATGTTTCTCTCTCTGGAAAAATTTCCAAATATTTATAGATACATTTTAAATTGTTCCTTTGTAACGCTTTATTAAAAAGTTCAAAATTTCTAAAGTGTTTAATTTCACGATGAAAGAATTTTTTTAGACTATAGAAACTTGTTCAAAGTAAAATAACATTTATATGTATTTCCTGTGTTTCATCTGTATAACATATTTAAATTTTAAGACACAAAAAATTTCTGACAACCTTCAACGTAAAAATTTTTCTGATTTTTTTACAGGATTATTTTTTATTATCATCGGAGAATGCATCCATTTACGCAAAACAATTTATTGTACTGATCATATATCATATTGCATACTTTTAGAGTAGGATGAAGTTAATGGCAATGGATTGGATATATTTATCCAAACATATATTTACATGTTCACATATATATATATATATATATATATATATTAAGTCATGAATGTGTTTAATTTTTTGTGACTCTATATGTAGTAGGGGGAAGGGAGGGATAACGAATGTAAGCCGCTGGCACTGGAACTTATTAGGACCACATTTCCCATACTGTCAAAAAAAAATCTAACTTTTTTAGAATATATTTAATAAAACCTCTCAATAGCAGATACCCTAGGATTTGCCCGCTATTTAGAGGTTTTATTTTCATACGTAAAAAAAGTCCAGCGTATATAAATACACAGCATACCGAGTACAAATTACACAAAATATGCTTCAATATTTATATTATTAATCTGCTTTTCAATCCACACTGTAAAAAAAAAAAAAAAAAAAAAAAAAAAAAGGATCAGATTTCCTGTAGGAATCGGAAAAATTGTTGCCCTTATCGTACGGGAAAAATTTCCGACCCAGCTCGGAATAAAATCAGTAAAATCGGAATAAAATCTGTAAAATTGGAATAATATCCGTAAAGTACCGTTTTAATGAATGTTTCCTTTTTTTTACGGATTTTATTCCGAGCTGGGTCTGAAAATTTTCCGGTACGATAAGGGCAACTATTTTTCCGATTCCTACAGGAATACTGTTCGGATTTTTTTACAGTGCACAAGTGTTGTGGATTGAAAAAAGTGATCGCTAAATAGGTGTCTGCTATTCGAGAATGTCCGTTATTACTGAAGCATAAGTCAAACTTCCATAACCGGTCACACCCGAATAGCGGACAGCTCTATTTAGAAAAATATAAATCGGAGTAGTATTTTTTCTAGAAGCAGGATCTGATTAAAGAATGGAAACTGATTCGCGGTCCTGCCCCCTTACCTTCCCATCGACTTTTGTGGACCCAAACTTGGGTATGCAATTTTACGAATCCAATGTATTTATTTATGTTTCGGTTTTTTAGTATTATAACCACATAAAAAATTATCATATTAGGATTGTAATTTCAGGAGATATTAATAAAAATATGAAAATGCAATTTAACATTAGAAGTTCTAAATTTTGAATGTTTATAATTCAAAAACTTATCATTCAAATTACTAGAAATTTCGTTTCTAGGCATGTTTGAATCGAAGATTTAAAATATAGTGTCAAAATCGAGTGTAACCATTGAAAAGAAGGTCTGATTTTGATTTGTAGATGGCCCCTATGTAAATTTTACATACATCATTTAAAAGTAGACTTTCTTTCCAGACGATTGGTACCAGTAATTTTTCTATTGTAGTTGTCTTCTTGTTGCAGAGTTAGTAGGAGGTGTTTGCTTTTTTTTTGACGAGTGTTCCAATCATGTGGATAAGTAATGGCCTTTGCGAGTGACACTACTTGTGTGATCGCAAACAACGTGGGGATCAGAAATGAAGGGTATTCAAAATGAAGGATTTCTGTGTCCATTAATATTTACTATATTATTTATCGTTTGAAAAGTGCCAAATAAACATGCTGGCCATCCAGAATCCTATAACTAATGCTCGTGTCAGAGGCCGATGTGCGTAATATGTGTCGCCGATGTGCGATGTGAGTATAATAATAAAAACGAAGGGAGATAAAAAAAAAGTAAGACTTTCGTACTAATTTTTTTTTTTATGTTGGGATCTCATATACTGATAATTTTGCGAAATCTAGTGTTAGATTTTATTTAACACAGAAATAAAAATGCAAAAAATGCTTAAACTAATTCACTGGGATTATCTAATTTAAATTTAAAAAAATGTACAAAAAACAAAGTTTGGCCTGATTTTGATTTGTAGATGGTCCCTATGCACATTTTACATACATTATTTAAAAGTAGACTTTATTTCCAAATGATTTATACCAGTAATTTGCGAAATCTAGTGTTAGATTTTATTTAACCCAGAAATAAAAATGTAAAAAATACTTAAACTAATTAAATGGGAATATCTAATTTAAATAGAAAAAAAATGTACCACAAAGCAGAGATGGAATTCTTTCTGAAGGAGTGAATCATTTTTTTAATAAAGGGGAATAATTTGTTACCATAAAGCAGAGCTCAAACTGGACAAACTGGGCTATTTCTATGGGACTTTAGCTTTACGGGCCCACAAATTTGGTATGAAATTTCCATAAAGCTGATATTTTTAATTTGTTTTGATCTTATACTTATTTTAATAAATATTTTGTACTTTTAGAACATGATTAGGTTAAAGAAAAGAATATATTTATCCAAATAGGTATTTCATGGCACCGAGTAGTCTTTATTTTGTAACAGTGTATGAAGGTGGTGGGGGAGGGGGCGAATGAATACTAGGTTTTTGGCTAGAATTAATTTGAAGTTCTCTTTAAAAGTAATAAACATTTTTGGTGCCACAGGGCATATATGAAATCACATAAATACACATTTAGGTGAATATATTGTAAAGAACTAATTCATTACAGAAAACTAACATTTTCCACCGATAGATGGCGGTAGTCATCTGATGATAAAAGATTGTTCTGCTTTTTCGAACTCCGAAGCGAGAAGCGTGAGTGTGGGCGCAGAGTGTTGTTTTGGTTGTGAAGGTGACTCGACGTTAGAGTGATGTAGTTAAAAAAGAAAATGTTTCTGATTATAATTTCTGTTTGTGTACGTAATTTTATGTTTGTGAACGTCTATTAAATCAAGAAACCCACGATGGCCTCTTCATTTATCAAGTGTGTTCATTATTAAAGTATACCATCGTCTGCTACATTACAAACGTAAAAATGGTGGCAGCCCGGTACGATTCCACGGTGAAAAAATGACCAGTGTTCTTAAGTAAAGATGCAACTAGCAAGTAAGCCAGTTCCATATCTTTTGTATTTATTAGTACCTTGAATTCCAATCTGTTATCGATTAAATTTCTTTAATCTGGATTAACTAGATTTATTTGCTTGCGTAAATAAATTTCAAACTTTAGAAAAACTGCGGATTAATTGGGCTTAATTCATGTACTGATATATACTGGACTTATTCCCATCATATCAAATAAAAAATTTGAATAATATTGAAAATTATTTCATTAAGCTGTTCTCTTTATAAAATATTGTGTTCTTAGGCATTTTATCTTAGAAATATTAAGATCTGTTTTTAAAGTTGAAATAATAATAAATAAAGTTTATTTATATATTTTGGAGAATAATTATGATGATGGTATTTCTTTTGAATCAAAATGATTTAATATTAAAATGCTATAAATTCATTCTTTGAAGGAACGAGATTTTGAAAAAAAAAGTAAAATTTCTATCTTATCGTTTTGTTATTTGGATCAATGCCAAATTTACAAAGTTCGAAAGAAAAAAGTGTTGAAAGGCAGAAGAATTCAGTTTTTTTTTTCTTTATTTGTTATTTAGTTATTCTAAAAATAGAATAGATGATATTTTCGTTCTTTGATTCTGATTGAGAAATGAATGTGGATTTGATATCTGTTTTGTTATTTTTAAAGAGAAACGTTATTGAGTTTAAAACGGAAAAATAAATAATTCTGTTTTGTTTGTTGAGTTTATGTAAAAAAATAAAAACTTGATAAGTATCGAGTGAAATATAAAAGTGTTATTTTCATTTGGGAAAAAGAAATTGAGCTGAATATTTTGTAATTTACTCTTTTCATGTAAAGAAATGAAAATGTTAAGTGGTTTTTTTTTTTTTTTTTTTTTTTTTTTTTTTTGCGAGTAAATTGTTATGCTTGCATAAAAGGGTTTGAGAATTAAGAAAAATTCTCGTATTTATGTAGTTTAATTGGCTTAATTTTAATTGCGTAATTTAATTATTGTTTTTAAAAATTTGTGTTTATTGAATAAAATACAGTTCTGAGTGTTGAGAATGATAATAAAAAAAATTTTTTATCATCGTAATTGTATTTTTGACACAATTACACATTTACTTATTTAATTTGTTTTAAAAAGTTGTACAGTGTTTAATTTACTAAGAATTTGATAGAGGTGGATTTTAGAATTGCTTTATTAATTAAAATTTATTATATCGGCTTAAAAGTTTTGTTGCTAGTTTTAAGTAGGAGACTTCTGTGTTCTGTTAATTAGAAATTAAGCATTCTGATTTTGTTTCGGTTTATCTAAAATTAAGATGGCCTATTTAGCAAAAGCTAGAAAGGTAGACTTGTTGGAAATTTGTGACGAATTAGCGTTGGAGGTTGATCCTGCTAAGAAGATTCCAGAACTTAAGAAAATTATTTTAGAAAGCGAAGTTTACCAGGAAGAAGAGGTTAAACTCATGTTAGACCGAGTAATAGAAGATAGGAAAACGAGAGAAGAAGAGGAAAAAAAACGTAAGCAAGAAGAGAGAGAGAGAGAGAAGAAAGAATTCGACAAGAAGAAAGGGAAGAACGTATGGCTAAGGAAGCTAAAGAGCATGAACTAGAATTAAAGAAACTAGAGCAATTACAAAGAACTTCTGAAGACAACGATGGGTCTGGAAGAAGGGTTGATCTCGGACCAAAGATACAGTTGGCACAAATTGTTCCGAAATTCGACGAAAAAGCTGATGAGATGGGTCTGTTTTTAATTAATTATGAGAGAAGAGCAGAGATGGCTAAAGTTTCAAAGAATGAATGGGTTGCATACTTATTAGCTGTTTTGCCCACAGAGGTTGCAAACATGTTAGCCAGGGAATCGCCTGAAGATGCGATTAACTACGATTTCGTTAAAAATCTTATATTAGAAAGATTTAAGTTGAATAGCGAGAAACTGAAACAATGTTTTTATCGGCATCATAAAACGCCAGACAAATCTTGGAGGAATTATGCGCAGGAACTCACTAGTTATTTTACAGCCTGGATTAAAGAATTAGGTGTTGAAAAGTTTGATCAACTTAAAGATCTAATTATTACCGAACAGTTAAAGTTTCGAGTGCCTGCGGAAACAAAAGAACATTTTCTAGACAATTGGTTAAATTTTGTGACGCCTTTAGATTTGGCTAAAAAATTGGATGATTATGAAAGTATCAAAGAAAGTTTCAAAAAGAAAGAACTTCCGAAAAAGATCATGTCTAATTTTCGACCCCAGTTTAAAAATTCAAATAACTTTGACTACAAGAAAGAAAGTAAGGATAATAAGCCTAAATTGCCAATTAAATCAGAATCATTAAGTGGGAATCATAGAGAAAGAGAATTTGATAAAAGGAGAACGTTACGTTGTTACGAATATGGATCAAGCACTCATCTTCGTCCTCAATGTGATAAACTTAAGAAATCCCCAGAAATCATTTCTTATGTTAAGGTTGGAGTTGGGCAAGATTCTTCAATAACGCCTTATCTTAGTGTGGGGAAAGTAAACGGCGTACAAATGGAAATTTTAAGGGATACAGGTGCGACAATAGATTTAATTTCACAAAGGTATGTCAAACCGCATATGTATCTGAACGAAAAAGTGTGGGTTCGGGTGCCCTTACACGATGGTCTATTCTGTTTACCTCTTGCAGAGATTGAATTAGTCTGTGAAATGGGACATGTGATAACTAAAGTTGCTGCCTCTAGAGACTCTGTAGATTTAGGAAGATATTTGTTAGGAAATAAAACAGCCGCTTTTTTTGAACATTGTAAAGAAGAAAAGGCAGTGAAAGAGCATATGATTAATGCTGTTCAAACCAGAGCTCAGAAGAAAATTCTGGAAGCAGAGAAGGTTTCTCATGAAGAACCTGAAATGCGCAAAATGTCTGATGAAACTGTGGAAAAGAATCATAGCAATAATATAGAAAGAGAAAACAAAAAAAATGGAAGTGAAAAAAGATACAGATAAATCTGAAGAAGAGAAGTTAGAAAACCAAGAAGACTCAATTTTGCCAGTATGTCAAACTGTCTCAGTACAAGAGCTTATAAAAACTTCTCCTAAGACATTTTCTGAAGAACAAAAGAAGAGCAAAGAGCTAAAACCTCTTATTGAAGAAGCTAAAAGGAAAAATACCAAAGATAGCAAATTGTTTTTGGAGAAAAATATGCTTTTTTATAGAAGAAAAGATAGGAATGGTACTGAAAGAAAATTATTAGTTGTCCCGGAAAGGTTTCGTGAGCAGTTAAAAAAAATTTGTCATGAAACTGTTGCAACTCATTTGGGGGTAGCTAAAACTAAAGATGCTTTGTTTAAGACTTTTTATTGGCCAAATTGCTTTAAAGATATCGAAGATTATGTAAGAACCTGTGACTACTGTCAACGAGTTAGAAAGCCTCAGGACAAAAAGAAAGCACCTTTACAGATTGTTCCAGTTATTTCAGAAATATTTACAAAGCTAAATGTTGATGCTTGTGGACCTTTACCTGTCAGTACACTAGGCAACAAATACACAATAACTGTAATTTGTTTAGCTTCGAAATATCCTGACGCGGTTCTTACACCTAGTTTGTATTCTACGACGATTATTGATGCTTTATTGCAAATTTTCAGTAGACTTGGATTTCCTCGTATACTACAAACTGACCAAGGAAAGTCATTCATGAGTGTACTTACAACGGAATTCTTAGAGAAATTTGGAGTTAGAGTTGTGCGAAGTTCGGTTTATCATCCCCAAAGTAATCCAGTTGAAAGAATGCACAGGACTTTGAAACGAATACTCAGAGTACTTTGTTTAGAATCTAGAGCTGACTGGGAGAAAGTACTCCCTCCTGCCCTTTTTGCATTAAGAACTGTAACTCACAGTAGCACTGGATTCAGTCCAGCAGAATTAGTCCATGGCCAGAACTTAAGAACTCCAATGATGCTACTCTATGAAAAATTGACTGAGCAAGATATAGAAAAAGATAGTGTGATATCCTATGTATTTGACTTAATGAACAGAATGAAGAAATGCCAAGAGCTCGCTGCAGAAAATATGGAAAAAGAGAAACAAAACCAAAAATATTGGTATCATATAAAAGCCAGAAAACAGGAGTTTAAAGAGGGAGATCAAGTTTTAATTGTGGCCCCGTCCAAACCAAATAAACTGTCAGTTAGTTGGATAGGACCTGGAGAAGTAATAAATAGATTGTCAGAAACTAACTATGTTATTTACGATCCAGAGAAAAAGAAGTCCCAAGTGTATCACATAAATATGTTAAAGCCCTACCATCAAAGAAAAATAGAAAGTATAAATTTACTGACTGTAAAAACAACCTCTAACGATGAAGAAGAGGATGAAATTCCTAAATTGGATGAGGAAAATAATGACAATGCGTTGTTAGAAGTATTGCAAGAAATCCAAAAAAAAAAAACAACAGATTAAATGAAAGGCAACGAGAAGAATTTGGACAACTTATTGGAAAATATGCTGACTCTTTTTCGACTGAACCAGGGTGCACGAATCTAGCTGAACATGATATTGAGCTGGAATCAGAAAAACCAATCTGTGCCCGGCCTTATAAAATGTCGCCTAGACAAACGGAAATCCTTAAGGCCGAAGTCGAGAAAATGCTGAAACTGGAAGTCATTGAGCCAGGTGAATCTGACTTTGCCTCTCCATTAATTTTAGTTGAAGTTCCAGGCAGAGAAGCGAGACCTTGCATATATTATCGCCGTTTAAATAAAGTGACTCGCACAAAATTTTATCCTTTGCCCAACATTGACCAATTAATAGAAAAGGTGTCTTCAGCTAAATATATTTCAGCTTTAGATCTGACCAGAGGTCTGAAAATCCTGTTTTATATAGTCTTGACTTTTTTCATCTTTCAGTGTAATGGTTTAAAATTGGGCATTGGTATAGTGTTATCCCAGCTGAATGAAAATAATGAAGAACATTCTATATTGTATCTGAGCAAACAGTTTTCAGACAGAGAACGAAACTTTAGTACCACCGTAAAAGAATGTGCTGTTATTGTGTTTGCAGTGCGAAAGCTACGATGCTATTTGGATGGACATCAAAAATTTCAGATCCAGACGGACCACAACTCCTTGGTATGGTTAGACAAAAACAGCGGAACTAATCCTAGACTTTTAAGATGGGCCTTACTTTTACAGTCCTTCAATTATGAAATTGTTCATAAAAAGGGAAAACATCATCAGAATGCTGATAGTTTGAGTCGAGCCCTAAAAGCTTAAGTTTGATTAGAATGATAATATGTAAATATGATAATTTGTATAACAGTTAAATTTGAATTTATTGTTTTGAATATGTGTAAATTGTTTTTCATTTGTATCTTGAGTATAATGTTGTGAATTTATAAATTTTATTTGTATTCTATATATTTATGTTTTCATGGTGGGAATAAGTCAGTTGTGGTTCAGGGTACTAAACTTTGTTTGGAACTGGTGCTTGAAAAGCCATAACTCAGAAAGAAACTTTTCCCCGTCAACAGTGAAAAGTTTTCCCCATGTGGGGAGGAGTCTGTAAAGAACTAATTCATTATAGAAAACTAATATTTTCCACCGATAGATGGCGGGAGTCATCTGATGATAAAAGATTGTTTTACTTTTTCGAACTCCGAAGCGAGAAGCGGGAGTGAGGGCGCAGAGTGTTGTTTTGGTTGTGAAGGTGATTCGACGTTAGAGTGATGTAGTTAAAAAAGAAAATGTTCCTGATTATAATTTCTGTTTGAGTACGTAATTTTGTGTTTGTGAACGTCTATTAAATCAAGAAACCCACGATGGCCTCTTCATTTATCAAGAGTGTTCATTATTAAAGTATACCATCGTCTCCTACATTACAATATATATATATACATATATATACATATATTATCCTATTCTAAAGCTACAAAATACTGATTACGATCATCATAAAGTCAAAACTGATATAAAGCTAGCTCAGTATAGTCAAGTATCAGCTTTATAAAAATTTCGTACCCAGTTTGGGGTACCCTAAAATCAGGGGACAGAGAAGCATCCCAGTTTTACCACGCTGCAATCATCTCTGCTTTATGGTAACAAATTATTCTCATTTATAAAAAATGATTCATTGTGGTCAAATATGGCTGCGTATATGACGTAAAAAGAGAAGTGGTCAAAGATGGCTTCATATTGGAGGAAATAAACGGCTCAAAGAGATCCGCAATTAAGACATTTGAAATGTCTGAAATTCAGACGCAAGAAGTGTCTAAGAAATTTAAGACATTTTAAAAAGTCTGAAAATCAAACACTCCAGTTTCAGACACTTAAGTGACTGAAAATTTTCAGACATTTTAAAACGTCTGAAAATTGAACACTACGTTTCAGACCCTTAAGTGTCTGAATTTCAGACATTTCAGTTTACAGTGAGGTAACGGTGAAAACCTAACATTTGATTTCATAGCTGCTATTGTCAAAACTAAATAAAATTAAATTGTTTAGTTACGTTTATATGATTAAACATTTAAAACTACCTTTTTTCTCTCTCATAGCTTGAAATACATTATAGATGTTATTCAAATATAATAATAATTTTAAACACAATACATTAGTATATTAGTGTAATAGAAGTCTTGCAATTCGTGTAATAAACTTTAAAATGGTGCTTTAAGTTTCAGCGGATATAGTTAACTAACCATTTAATAAAACATTCTTCTTAAACGCATCAATAAATCACACTCATTTACCCCGTTGAATTTCACAAATGTTTGTTTTTAAAGCTATCTTCTTTATTCTATATTACAGTCATGTAATTTTTGCATGTTCTGTTACGCATAACAAACCAGGCAATCCACAGATAAATTCGTTTAAGCATAAAGATATGCGTTTGCGTGCAATATCTTGTTTACTTTTCGGAGTTTATTTTTATGGAGAGTAAATATCATAACTGTAGTTTACACCTTATGGACTTTCTATGATTCTTTGCATGCCTAATGTTTGGCAAAATGGACTAAGTATTGTGGTTTTTTTAATCTACAACTTTAAATAAAGAGATAGTTCAAACAAAAGAAGAAAATGATGTTGCATTATTTAAAAAAATCAGATGTTTCTCTGAGCGAGCTCAAATTAAAAGCTCGCTCAAATTAAAAATTTTGAAAATCGATCCCTAGACTAAATTTAGTTAAAATATTCTAAAATTAAATTAATTTTGTTAAATTTTATGACATATCTTATAGCATGAAATATTAAATTCACTTTTAAACACACTTTTTAACGAAATTTGTTTGTATTATCGTGCAATAAGATGTTTCATAATAAGGTGCAATAAAATGGAAAAAGCTTCAGAGAAAATATTTGATTATTCATTAAATGAAATGCTAGTATTTAATTGAATCAATGCAGCTTGCCTATGCACACACTGTTAAAAATCTGTAGTTTAGCTGATTACTCACTCCACCACTTTTATTGAAAATGGTTACTTGGCTATATTAAGGAGCATTCTCATTGGTCAACATAGATATATTGTATAAAAGCGGCGGAGTGACTGTGCAGCTAAAGCTGCAGATTTTTAACAGTGATGTATACATAGATGTTTGATTTTAAAAATCTTTCTTTCATTCTAGTTTTTAGACATGAATGTTTTGCGCACTCTATCTATATTATAAAGGACAAACATATCTGTGCGTAACGCATACGTCATTTTGCGAATGGCAACACTTTGAAATTTAAAATAAAATTTTGGTTTTGCAATTTTCTCTACTGCAAATTTTTAAACTTCTAAACATCGCACATTTTAAATTTTTGCACCATCGTATAAGGAAAAAAATGCTCATTTAAATACAATTTGTTTGAAAGCTGTATCTCAATTTATTTTTGAGATATTAATTTTTTTTTTGTAGTTTTTAATACCAGTTTTCTTATCGTGGCAACAAAAATACCTCATTTTTATTGAGTCATTGAAGGAAAACGGAAAATAGTCGAAAATATGAGACACTGTATCTTTTTGTTGCCATTTTCTCATAAAACCTCAAAAAAAAGTTCAAATTAAAATATGGGCTATGTTAAGAATATTGTCTGTTATTCCGTGATAATGACGTCATATACACACTTTTCTATAGACGAAGTTTAAGAATGGATTGTAAAAGTGGATTGCTTTAGCGGATGCAAATGACGTCATTTTAGAAAAAAGCGTGCATTTTAATTCTTAAACCTGAATTATGTTTTGTAGAAGTGCGTCATTTTCACAGACCAACTGCTTTGAAATTTTTCACAGGAGGAAATGCTTCACTTTTAAAAATAATGTAATCGAAATCACACATCAATAAAACGCAATGTTTTAGAAAAATTTAGAGTTTCTTTATAAAAGAGTGGTGACATGCAAATAATAGAGATTTATATTACAGAAATTGATGATTCTCGCCGGATGGATTTGCTTCGCCGAATTAGACAAGCAAACAAATAATTCGTGGTTTAAAATAATATCGTGTTCCTGAAGTTTTTGTCGAGAATTCTCTCGAATAATAAAATTTTAATGCTATTCTTTACGACATTATACTATAATTTTTTCAAAATAACATAATTTGCTTAATTTAATTTTTCTAATTTTATATAATCTATATATTTAAAACACAAGTATGTTCTTTAGTCATCTGCCCTGATCTTTCTGCTGAACCAGTTTTACTAATATTTTTTTTCTTTTAACTGTAAGCTCTTCCTTTGTAGATGTGATCGCACTATCTGTTTTTTTTTTTAATATACCCACTTTTATATTTTAATTTGAAAAGCAATATATAAAATTTCTTCAAAATAATTAAAATTAGATAGCTTTCATTATTGCAGACAAGAGAGAAATAATAAGGTATTTTTAACTTTATTCATGCTATTTTCTGATAAAAATTCAAAATTGTTGATAAAAATTGTTGTATAGGGTTTGGTGGCGCAAAATCCCATTAGGAGCAGAATATTATATTAGGGCATAATAACGGAAAATGACATACTGCTTTCGAAAACACGCATATTTCCTCATACATTTTCTATATTGTTTTTCCTTTTGCATGTGTACTGATGCTAAGTTTCGGACACTAGGCGAAATGCTTATTTAAGGGAAAATGAAGTCACATTTAAAAGAAAACGACCATTTTCATAGATAAAACTAAACATTTTAACACAAATGCGTCTAAACAATGAATTATGGAAATTTTTACTCTCCAGAATTGAGATTAGAATCTCAAGTAAAGAGTGCGCCTGTTCACATAAAAGATGTTGCCAACAATCGTGACTTCAAGTTTTGAGTTAAAATGATTTTTAAATGATCAAATAAAATACAAATTTTTAAAAAATGATGAATATGGATATGAGAAGTGCGTATGCAAATTTTGAGAACGTGAAAATTGCTGTTTTCATTCCGGAAATTTAAGCTTAAGAGCCTCCATTGATAACTACATCCTAATAACTGATCTTTATTATATTTTACAGATTAAGTATCTATATTATATAGAACAAATGTATCTGTGCGTAACGCTGACATCATTTTTCGAATTTCAACACTTCACGTTCAAATTTCGGTCTTGAAATTTTCGCTACTGCGATTTTTTAACCTTCTGGCCATCGTACATTTTCAATTTTCTTTGCATAGGGAAAAAAATTTACTTTCAAATGCAATTAGTTTAAAAACTTTATTCATTGACTGATATATTATATTTTCTAAAATAATTTTTAACCATGGTTTTTTTTTAGTTTATCTTATCACGTGCCAGTTTCAATACATAACAATAATAAACATTTTGCACATAAAGCAACAAACATTTTTCAGCATTTGTTTCTGACTATTTTTGCATAACGAAATTAATACTTCATTTATAAACAAATAAGATAATAGTATTAAAAAACCACCATTCTAACATATTTGTGAAAGACAGATTAACAAAATTAATACTTCTTTTATAAACAAATAAAAGAATAATATTGAAAAAACACAAATCTAACATATTTGTGATCGTACAATTTAAATTTTTAGATCACCAAATAGGATTTTTTTTATCGAATAGAATTTGTTTGCAAAGTTCATCTCAGTTTACTGATTGTCTATGGTTTTAAAAACAATTTTAAAGAATGAAATATTTTTAAATTTATCTATATCGCGCGGAGCTCGATTACGAAAGATTAATTCGTTTGCCCTTAAAACAACATAAAGCGTTCATCATTTTCTTACGGCTAATATCCATTAAAAAAACTTCCCTATGAATAAATAAATAAAACAGAAATTTACCAGGCATTTATAAGCTCTGAAATTATCAGAATATAAAAGGATGCCATAAGTAGCAAAATCTTGGCAAATAACTCTTAGCATGCGGTAATAAGAAAACATTCGCTTTTGATAAATTTCAAGAATTTATTTGATTGTATAATTCGTATTTTCCATATGAAAAATGCTTTTTTAATGTAAGTGGCCAATCTAAAAAAATTATTGCATAAAAAAAAATATTAGTTTTCAATTTACAAAAAATGTTTTCACCTATAATCTTTAACCCGGGAAGCCCGGGTACGATCTCCTAGTTATACGTAATAAACGAGATAATCAATGCACACATTAATTCTTTTTCGTACATAATATGTCAGTGCGTGCATCGTTTTATCTTCCGATAATTTTTTTTATAATGTATGACAATTATAGATATGAGCTTAATTTACACTTGAAGTATATTGGAAGTTTTTTCCGTGCCTGATATTTGAGGAAATATATATATATATATATATATATATATATGTATATATATTATTTAAGAGAAATAGGTGACTTTAAAAAAATGTTCGATAATCTGGGGTGACCTATTGGGGGTGTATGTTGTGGAGTTTTTACCGAAAATAGTAAAACCGCAGCAATAGTTCCTGCTGAAAAGTTACTTCGGTTTCAGCTTTTTTACAGAATATTTTCGTTCCGTGATTCCCCGTTAAGAAAATGCCAATACCCAAAATACGCTAACTATTTGAAGTGGATCAGAGCCTTAAAAAAACCACATTCAGATAAACTTATTTACAAGAAAACACAATTTCTGCAACGTGTTAAAATTTTCTAAATCTACTTCTGTTTTCAGTTAGTAAAGGAAAAATAGATCAATGTCTCTTAAAGGATTTTTTTCCTTCACATGGAACTAATTGCTGCTTCATGCAGACATATCTTATATTTTGTCCTCCCAGAATACGAAATTTGGGCAAAATATTAACCAATGAATTTTTTTGGCCGTATTTGAATCAAATATGTTAACGGCAAGTAGATTTTGAATATTTTACTTTAATTTTATTATATATTCTTTCTAGACTTTTCAATAAAAATTTGCGCGTTATTTAGTTATTAAACTAGTGTTAAAATAGTTTTTCACAAACATAAAATTACACAATGACAAATATTTATGCACTTTTCCTATATTTTTAAATAGAAATTATACCGAGTGTCCTGATATATACTGGCCGTTTCACAAATTAAATAACTTGCAAATGGTGACGGCTATTAACAAAATTCTTGCAGGACTGTTATATAAGATGTCAGGAGATTTGTTTTTTGCTGGTATTCCCGTTTTTAGTTCCAAATAATAGCCATAGATGGCGCTGCAAACAATAAGGACCAAAACCGAAATCACCGAGCATTGATGTAAAGGAAGGAGATAAATATATGGACAAGGTCTCATTCACCAATACAATCTTGTTCATAGTCGCCACTCCATATATTTAAGCTCCTTTTTTCGCTTCAATACTGGGTGATTTCGATTTTGGCCACTATTGAGCGCCTATTGCTTCTAGCGATATCTATCGCTGCTATTTGGAACTAAAACCGGGAATCGAAGTAAAAAAACTCATATATCCATCCACTCATCTTACATAACCCTCCTGCAAGAATTGTTTTAAGACTGTAACCATTTGCAAGTTATTGAATTTGTAAACACAAAATACTGTTTAAAATACTCAAAAATGTTTTCTTTATCCACAATAAGATATATTTAAAACCAAGTACTTTCAAAGATATTCATGCTCATCATCAGGGTTAAAAAAGATAAAAGCCAGGGGTTGAGTCGTTTATACCAGATGGACTGATTCAAAATTTAAGGTGCAAAAAGGGGGGAGAATATGCTGAAGAATTTTAAAGTTCCACAGAATTGGAGGGTATTCAAGTTATTTTCAGTAAACTACACCAAATTTTGGAATGATGTACGTTAACGCATCGTTAAAAGTAGCGTACATCATTCCAAAAGTCTGGTTACCAAATATAATACCAAAATAAAACAAAAATACTAAATTTTAGGAATGATGTAAGATAAGGTATTACTACAAGTGTCACACATCATTCCAAAAATTTAGTATATACTCAAAATAACCTGAACACCGCTCACTTCTGTTGAACTTTGGAACAAACTCCGGCAGCAAAACCACCACCCCTTCATTTGCCTATATCAGGGGTTGGCAAGTAATTTCAAGTGGGTTCCGAATACTTTTGAAAAATTTTATCGAGGTCCAGAGAAAAAAACACATAAGTAATGTAAGTAGTTACTACATTTAAATTTTTATTTTTACATACACATACATTTAATAGAAAATAGAAAAGTCAGCTATACGTTCTGGAAAATTACCACATACACAGGTATACGATCTGAAAATTTTTAAGTACACATAATAAAATTGAAAAGGCAGGTATTCGCTAAAAAATTTATGCAAAATATTATACTTGCGGTATTGAGCCAGTTTTTTCTATCTTGGTTCACTTGGTGAACGACTAATGCGAAGAGTGTCTTCAATGAGAGCGTATGTTATTCTCGAACGATATTTGTTCTTCAAAAAATTCATTCTGAAAATAGTTGTTTCACACACATATGAGGAGCCAAACACAGTAGTTCGTTCACTCCCTCCCACCGCCGAGCCTGCGCTCCAAAGCACACGGCCAGTCCTACCGCCGCGCATACGCACCAACGCAGCCAATCAGTTCACTCCTTCTCGCCACTGTGAGTGCGCTTCAACGTAGTATTTTGCATTTTACATCATAGAAAAATTACTATTAAAAAATCAAATTCATCTCGCTGCTACTTGAAAAATATAAGAAACATTAATAAGGCTATCAACTCAAACGTTTCTATTATATATAAATATTAATAAATTATTTAGTCAAATCGAAAATTTTGGGCGGTCCGCCTGTTGCCGACTGTGGGCCTATATCTTGTTCGGAACAGTCCTGGGATAACAAATAACAGTATACAGCTGGCTATTTATATGTTCGGATAGTTCCAACTATAATCGATATTGGCTTCGTCGTCATTTTCATACCCCTGAAGCTTTCGATTAGTGTGAAAAACACTAAGAAGAATTCATATGAAATCACTTAAATTTAATCCGAAAAATATTTTGTAAAGCCTTGTGTATGAAATGAAGATTTCTGTATGTATTACATAATATGCTAAAATTTAGTTATTAGGAAACGCATAACACAATTGAAATTTCTTTTCAGCAATTCCCGTCAATAAATGGGAAAATGTACTTGAATTGTTTTGTGCATCCCTGTATATCATATGTTCAATTTATATACACCAAGAAATATGCAAACAATTAGTTAAACTTAAAATTTCATATCTCAATTGAAAACACACTTCCAGGAATTATCGGTTTTAGAGAGTACCGTGAAATCGAATTATATTGTGTGTTTCTGCAAATCCTATGCACACCATATTCTACAGTAAGCATCGTGTAGTACATCTCAGTGATATATATATAAATTTCAATATGCTTGAAATAATCTAAAAGTATTAAAATATGAATTTTTCTCATAGATAATAATCGATAATAAAATTTAAGTACCCCTGTAAACGAACTATAAATACATTTCATTTTCATTGCCGAACACGCAACATTAATACTCAATAGAATATATAATTACATAGCAATTCTAGTATATTTACTTTGAGTTAGAGCGTGGATAGGTGGACAGACAGATGGCCAGACAGGCCGATAGCATAAACACATTTCAACTGCAGGCATCCGTCGACTTACGTAAGTAATGCGCTCATTTGTGTTACTTGAATTTTCGTAAGTCTAATTTGTAAATTGCTTAGTTAAAATTTCGTAAGAAACTGCAATATTCATTATATAGATATAATATATACATTATTTACACGGTATTATTTTATAAATAAACCAGCATGCAGCAGTATTTACTTGGATATAAACTATAAAAGTATTAAAAAATATAAAAACAATCTGAAAGAACACTTTTCAAAAAGAAAAAGAATATTTTATGGAATTCGGGATTTATAAATTTAACATTGATGAATTAATTTATATCAAATTTGAATCTACATCAAACGAATGGCTGAAGCTAGAAGAAAAAATACACACGTTCTTCTTCATCCAAACTTTAACCCTTAAATGCCGGGTGTTGCTTTTCGGCAACATACCCAATTTCGGCTTCTAAAATACTATTAGAATAATTTTGAAGCTATAATGCCTAATGTTACCAATAAAATACATCCTGAAAATATTATTAAATCGATTTTCAACATGTAGATGCCAACACTTGTGCTGTTTAAGAATAAAGATAATTTTTTTTTTTCAATTGCTGTTACATGTTCTTTTTGTTTTGTTTGGAAGCTTTCGAAATATCCTATTTTGTTCTGCAGTGAGCAAGTAAAATTTATTTCTTATCATAATTCCTAAAATTCTTGTGTGTTTAATATTATAGAAATTTATGGATGAAAATTATCCTTTCAATTAAAGACCAGTATTACCGATTAGTAACAAACAGTTTTTAGCCGTAAACCATGCTTAAAACAAAATATGATTTTTTAAAGTATTTTTCCCATGATTTATTTAAAAAATGAAAGCCGAAAAACATTATTAAAATGATTTTTGAAAAATCAAGCATTTAAGGGTTAATATTAGAATTCGTTATGGCTTGAATTCAGCTAACAAAATTGTAACTTTTAAACCACAGTTTTTTTTTCCTTCATTTTAATCAGATTTGTGTTTGCTTTGTTAACACTAAACGTACCGATATTTTTTTATACCTATTCTTACCTAAAGTGATCAAATGACCCCTATATAAAAAGCTATCTATTTTACGATGTTTTGCGAAAAATATACCAGTTGATCCTTTTTGGTGTATGAATAAAACATTTTTATAATTATTACAAATTGTTTATAAAAAATATATATTATATATAATTATATATAATATTATATATAATTATTTTATATTGTAAAAAAATATAATTACGCAAAAAAATAAGAAAACAATTAATTATTTCAAGAATTTCGATTTTAATAAACAAATATTCTACAAATTTGGTTTATGTTCACCACATATTTTTAAGATTATTTCGTTGGCGATATAACCTGAATTGTTCAAACTAGAATCTCACTAAGAATAAAGTCAATTTCTAATTGCACCATCCCACATTAACCCTCTCAGGGGCGGTGGTATGTTTATGAAACCACTTAATTTTAATCCCAAACGCCTCGGTGGCACCAGAATTTTGGTAAAATATTTTCTATCTAATATGTACGTGAAATATAGCCTTTTTCATATTTACAAATAAATTTGCTGGTCAATTCCGGTGCCAATTATTTACTTCAACACTTTAGCTTTGAAAATGATTCGCCCTTGAAAGGGTTAACAAATATAACCTAATGCAGTAGAATAAATGATGTAATAGCAAAAATACGAAGGTTACTAATGTTCTTAAGAAATAAAACATTTATACCTTTATGATTTAACATAAATTTATTCAGGGGTCAAATAACCCCTTGCCGTAGTTAAGCCTAAAATATTTTTTTCTTGGCAAAAAAAGTTGTTCGGAGATGAGGCATTTTAAGGAATAATATGATCATATATTTTAATAAATGTCGTGAAATATAAAGAAATTTTGTAATGTTTTAGTTTGAGAAATTTCAAAAAGAATCTCAAAAAGGGTGATTTGACCCCTCGCGGTAGCTTTAGTGTTAAAGATTTGATTGTACATCCCAATAAAAGTATAACTCTATCTAATATATAAAACTATATTATGGTTGCGGTTTTTAAATGCATAATTTAGTTACAAGACAATTATCAAAAGTATGCAAATGTGTATCAAACGCGCTAGTATGTTCATAAATGTAACTGCCCAGATTTATTACGTTAGTGCAAATTCACGCAAGTCACGTATTACGTACGTCGAAGGATGTTTGTATGTGGCAAAGTGTTAAAAACTAAAGAAAAATTAAAAACAGAATTCAAATTTTTTAATGAAAATAAATTACATTTTTTGTGGTGAATCATAACATGGTTCCATAAACGAAATAACCAAACACATATGTGGAAAAGTAGTACAGTAGACTCTCTCAAATCCGTGCAGCTTGAGACCAAAAGTTACGCGTATTTTAGAATTTGGTGGATTCCTGGTCATAGTTTTTTTTACATTTTTTGATGAATAATTTGAATTAAATAATGCAATCGGAATTATAATGAATACTTACAATATTTGTATTATGAAATAATTTAATATTGTATAATAATTTTATAAAGTAATTAAGTAATACGCTATATAAAGTAATAAACTAATATAAAGTAATAAACTAAAAGAATAAAAAAAAAATAGGTAATTTAAGAAAGATCAAAATATTAAACGTAAAGCTCAAGTAAATAATAAAGTTGTATAATTAAATATGCATAATAATGATGAGATATATTTTTCATAAATTATTCAATGAAACTTGCCTCATAAACATGCCCTAATAATTCACATCAAATCCCTAAAATAAGAGAGTTTTATTTCAGGTTTAACCAGATTTAATAACCATAAAAGCTTGTTTAATACATAAATATCTTTGGTAAAAAGATTGTGATTAGCAGTGATATCAGCAATATTTTGAATGTTTTCAGAAATTTATACTTCCTCTATGAAAAAGCACAAGTTCAGTAATATTAAGTAGAATTACAGATTAAAATACATACGGAATTGATATAAATATAAAGTTTTGTCACTCCATTATTAACTTCATTATTTACATCTGTGATATTCGGATTTTAAGCATTTGCGAATAAGCATTTTGGGGTGCGGATTTAGGAAATCTACTGTATTAAAACATAAATTTCAAAACGTATACATTTGATATCCGATATAAATTACGATATTCTTCAATGAAAGTCTTTCGTGAAAAATAAAAAATATTGTTTGAAATTTTCCAATTTGTAGAACACCAAAATTTTCCTTTCAATTTCTAGCTTGATAAAATCTTTTGTTGCAACACTATCACAAAAGTGTGTCTAGACAGTTTTATGATTTCACATGCCAGGCAATAAAATAAAACATTGAATAAAAAAGAGCAACTGTATTTTAAAAGATGATGAAAGATAAATAGATGTAGCTAAATGTAACGGATGACCAAATCATTGTAATTTAATGAAAATAAATATACCTGTTAGTTCCAAAGTTCTAAATTGTGTCATTTGAAAAACAAAATTTAGTAATACTCCGAAATAAAAGCAATAAAAATAATTAAATTTGAACAGAATTTCGAAAACTATTATATTACATAAAACTTCTTTTTTTTTCTTCTTACAACTATTATGTAGTAAAAATATTAAAACAATTACGTTCTGAGTGGATATTCAATTAATTCATTTATTTAATTTTTTACATGTTGATAATCGAGGTACTTTTAAAGTATATAAGATATACGCTTCTAATTACATATATATATAAGAACACACATTAAAAATTAAGTAATTAATTAATTTATTTTTTTGTTAAAAAACAAACAAACATAATTTCATATCCAGTTATGGATACATTATAATACATGTTATGAGTTTTAATTTGATTTTAAAACAGAAACCAGCTACCACTAACTTTGACCATACACTGTAAAAAAAAAAAAATAAAAAATACGACCAGTTTTCCTGTAGGAGTCGGAAAAATAGTTGCCCTTATCGTACCGGAAAATTTTCCGACCCAGCTCGGAAGAAAATCCGTAAAATACAGTTTTATTGACTATTTCCATTTTTTTTACGGATTTTATTCCGAGCTGGGTCGGAAAATTTTCCGGTACAATAAGGGCAACTATTTTTCCGATTCCTACAGGAAAGCTGGTCGGATTTTTTTTACAGTGTAAAGTACTTTAATTTGCTTTCTTTTTCAAACATAAATTCGTGTATTTATAAAATATAATACAGGTGTTAAAACTTTGATTTTTTAATTAAACTTTATAATACAACTTTGATGCAACTAGCTTTGAACATAAAATACTTTAATTTCTACTTCTGTTTTAAAGATAATGTATTCATTGAAAATGTATGTTACAAGCTTGATTTTTTAACACAACGTTATGATATTAGTTTACAACCGAAACCAGGAACAACTAGCTTATTTGAACATAAAAAATACTTTTTTTAAATACAAATTCATGCATTTATTACGAATATTATATGTGTTAAAGTCTTTATTATTTAAATTAAACTTTATAATAATTACTTTACAACAAAAACCACACTGTAAAAAAAATACGACCAGTTTTCCTGTAGAAATCGGAAAAATAGCCGACCTAATCGTACCGGAAACATTTTCAACCCAGCTCCGTAAAATCCGTAAAATACCGTTTTACTGACTATTTCCTTTTTTTACGGATGTTACTCCGAGCTGGGTCGGAAATTTTTCCGGTACGATAAGGGAAACTATTTTTCCGATTCCTACAGGAAGACTGGTCGTATATTTTTTGCAGTGTGTGTAACAGTTTAATTTTTATTTACTTCTGTCTAAATTTATACATGGTGTTCGGATACTGCAGCACGAACTGCGAAAGAACAGAATTCTCTGTATGAGTGCGGAAAAGATGTCGAAAGCACCATACACCGGCGGCGCATTGCTTTCTAAAAAAATACACAAGAAGAAGTACGCTGTAAAAAAAAATACGACCAGTTTTCCTGTAGGAATCGGAAAAATAGTTGCCCTTATCGTACCGGAAAAATTTCCAACCCAGCTCGGAATAAAATCCGTAAAACACCGTTTTATTGACTATTTCCTTTTTTTTTACGGATTTTATTCCGAGCTGGGTCGGAAAACTTTCCGGTACGATAAGGGCAACTATTTTTCCGATTCCTACAGGATAACTGGTCAAATTTTTTTACAGTGCAGCCACAACTAGCTTTGAACATAAAATGCTTCAATTTTTGTTTATTTTTAAACATAAATTCATATATTTATTTAAGATGTTATATTTGTTAAAACGTTGATTAATTAATTAATACTAATTCACACATTTATTAGCCATATTACACTGTAAAAGAAAATACGACCAGTTTTCCCGTAGGAATCGGAAAAATAGTTACCCTTATCGTACTGGAAAAATTTCCGACTCACCACGGAATAAAATCCGTAAAATACCGTTTTATTGACTATTTCCCTTTTTTTTTTTTTTTTTTTTTTTTTTTTTTTTTTTTTACGGATTTTACTCCGAGCTGGGTGGGAAAATTTTCCGGTACGATAAGGACAACTATTTTTCCGATTCCTACAGGAAAACTGGTCGGATTTTTTTACAGTGTATATGTTTCAAAAACTTTTTTTAATTAAACGTTATTGGAAATATAATTGCGGTTTTCGAAGCAATTTACTCTAACTCATGTTTAATAAAACGAGCAATAAATTTTGTAATTTAATTTGTAATTAATAAATTTGTTTTTTGCTTGCGCGTTTGTAAAACAAACTAAATTTAAGTCCTTTATAACAATGTTTTTTTTTTTTTTTTTTTTTTTTTTTTTTTTTTTTTTTTTAATAATTTAATTTTTCAAATCTGCAAGTCGTGTAATGTAATCCGCTAATACAGACGTTTATTTAGAGAAAAAAACCCCTTGAAAATCACACATTTAAAATGAATAAATTTACTTCCACAATGGTTTAAATTCATGCTACTCACCAAACTTTATTAAAGCATTAACTTAACCCATTTGTGGCTAGCATCCCTGTTTTGGGACGCTTCGAAATCTAATAAATTTGTATAATTTTCTTCTTCTTTATAACATAAAAATTGTATGAAATGATTATCTATAAATGTCTTTATGGGTCAATATCTGAAAATTGTACAATTTGCGTCCACTGCCAATAATATTCCATTAATTATAATAAAACCAAAAACTGAAAAATGTATATTGTAACATTCGTTATAACAATTACCAATGATAAATGAACATATGATGATGGATAGATAATTAATTTTAAGTTTTAAAAAAACGAAATCATCATTTCAGTCCCTGTCCCCAGGTACAAATATCCAATATTAAATGTATGCTGTAAAAATTTTTATAAATATTTTTGACTTTTGCTATTATATAGTTATACATATATATATATATACAGTCTGGGAAAATATAATGCTTCTTTACTCGTATAGATTGTATAGTAAAATACTGTAGTAAATATATTTGTACCTGAGATTGACCATCATCTCAGTCCCTCAAACCACACATTTAGGTTAACAGATACTAGGTGGCGCTGGCAGAATTATTTCCATTGCAACAGCAACTATAGTTCCACTATCCAATATGGATGAAGGTAAGTTGTTGTTCTTCTCATTGTTTCATTTTTATAAATATTTAGTTTTTGTTCTGAAAAGGGATGAGTATTTTTTTATAGCATCATTCATGTCCCCATATTTAATTTTTTATCTATAAAAAAAGCTTATTGAAATTTTATTTATGTAACATAGAAGTGTCACATGGAATATTTAATCATTTATATGTGTTTAAAATGATTCAATAAAATGGCTGTGCAGCTTTTAAGACAAAAACATCACCTCAGTCCCCATCATCTCAGTCCTAATTATTAGACACTAATTATGGTGTTAACAGACACTTTCTTCCATAAAAGTTTATCCTACGCATAAAATATGCATCCTTGATCTCAAAACACTACAGCATTCAAATGACAAAACATGTATCATAGTATATAACTGTATTTAGAAATTGGTACATTAATTAAAAAATAAATAAAAATTCTGGAGTGAAATTGTTCAGTTTTCAGGTATTGACTCTTATATGTAACCGAAAGATGGTAGCATAAGATGGATATTTATTTGCTTAAAATGGAGGATTTTTCGGAATTTATAGATTTTTACTTTCAAGGTGGCGGAATGTAAAAAAGTAAGTTTGTTTTTGTTTTTTCTACCAATTATCCAAATAAATAAGTCATAACTCTACCTTGTAGACTTCTTTGAAATATATATTTTTTAAATTGTGAAATTATATGTTGAAGCCTTTTTATTATGCATTTTTGTAACGTACAAAATATAGGGCGCTAGGCACGAATGGGTACATATTTTTATTAGCAATTTAAGGGACAGTTACTTATGTAAAGTCCTTTTCAAGATGATTATGAAACAAATTGTTTTTAAAACTCAAATATATTTATTTTTAATTTATTATCACTAATACGTATAATGTTATTAGTCTCTGTAAAGAAATATCTATCTATTTTTAGTAATTCATAAAAATATAGAATATAGTTTATAATATACAATTTAAAACATTATTTTATATAAATATAGACAAAGCATATAATTATGCATATTATATTATTACAAGTATTGTGCATATTCCCATATTTAGTACGCTTACATTTTATCAAATAAATACAAAACATTTTTAGCGGAATTTTTTTTAGTATTTTTACAGTTGATTCTGCAACATATTAAAAATAATTTTACAAACAAATTTGAGAAAAAAAAATTCAGGCACAAACGTGTTAAAAAAGAAATTAAAGACATTGAATAGAATTGATAACATCCAAAAAACCTATTTTTCGAGTTCAGTCTATTGAATAATAGACTGTAAAATCTACTCGAAAACTTTTGCAAAAATCAGTGGTAACAATCGTAAAAAATTCTGCATAGCAGTGCGACCTGTTACGCAAAATATACTAAAACCTAATAAGCAACAACTTAAGCAACTTAGTAACTGAATCTGAAATTTGATTAAAATCCGTTCATTACTTCTTGAGATAAAACTATTTGGGGAATCAGGAAAAATGTAGCATAGCAGCGCTACCTGCTGGGCAATATATACCAAAATCTAATAAGCAACAACTTAAGTTAACTTTGTAACTGAATCTAAAGTTTGATTAAAATCCGTGCATTACTTCTTGAGATAACACTATTTCGGGAATCAGGGAAAATGTAGCATAACAGCACCACCTGTTAGGCGATTTACACCAAAACGTAGTCAGCGCCAACTCATATCAAGGACTAACTGAATCTGAAGACTGATGAAAATCCACGCATTAGTTCTGGAAATAGAGCCCTTGAGGAAACCGCGTAAAGTGCTCTATAGCAGTGCCACCTGTCTGGCGATTTACACCAAATCGTAGTAAACAGCAACTCATATCCAGGAGTAACTGAATATGAAGTTTCATAAAAATACGTGCATAAGTTCTTGAGATAGAGCCATTGAAGAAATCGTAAACAATGCCGCATAGCAGTGCCAACTGTTCAGCGATTTGCACCAAAAAATAATCAGCACCAATCTGTATCAGGGACTAACTGAATATAACTGAATACTTTTATTAAATTCCATACATTAATTCTGGAGATAGAGTTTCAGGAAAATTTGTGTCACACAGAGACATACAGACAGACAGATTCAAAGACATACTCTCAAACTCTTCTTGTAAAATTAGAAGAAAGTACAAATAAAAGTATAAAAAATAAAAGACCCGATTTCAAACTTTTTTCGGTCTTATTTCATATCCGAAATTAAAACTGTATAGTGTTTCTCTTTCCGACATCCTTAGAAACAATTTGCTGAGATGATTACATTTGTGAGAACACGAAAGCCATGATCAATCAATATTAGGCGTCACTTTTTATTATTGTGAACATACAGTTTGAGTCTTGAGATTACAAGACTTTTTTTGGATAAAAAAGAATAAACACACGAGAAAGAAAACAGTATCAAGGTATTACGTTTTATAATGATGGCCATCTTCGCTTCGTTAGCTATATTTTTATAAAAAACATAAAGATGATAAAGTTTAGTTGTTAAATTCTGTTTAGTTGTAAATTTGTTTTAGATTATGTTTAGTTGCATATGTTGCAATAAAATATCGAATGATATGAGAGAAAGATTTTTTTAGTAAGTATAAAATTCGTTGTAACTCATAGAAATAATGAAATAATATATAAAATTTGACCTGTCTTCTTTTCATGTTATAAAGTTAAGAAATTAAAAAAAAATAATAATAAAAATACTGTATTTTTTGCTTCTCTACAGTCATATTTTATATATTCTCCGAAAATAGTTATCGCTCTTCCCTTTGTTCTTTACTATTACCATATTTCTAAATTGTTCATATTTATAAGAATATGGATAACGTAATCGTTTAGTATTGGATAACAAAAAACCTTTCTATTTTCATGAACACAAACTTTCAGACTCGAGATGACAAGCTAGGATTCACTTTTTCTCATTAAGTATAAACATACAATAAAAAAAGGAATAAGATAATTCGCATTATAACCGTCGATAATAATTAAACAGGGAAAAAGGCCGCGTTTCATATTTTTACTTTCTTCTATCTTCAGTAGAAGTAAGTATTGTAATGGAAATTTTTTTCGACTTCCAGTTTTCGTCGGATTTACATATTTTAGGAGTCAGAGATCACAAAATACATGTTTATACAAAATGGCTCTCTGTCCGTGTGTCGCCACTGTACCTTCCAAAAGTGTATGAAGTTATGCATAGAATTGAACTAAATTTTTTGTGCATGTTTTTGGCTGTGGCTAGCAGATGCTCCTTCAATTAGGAAATATACCGCTGGAAGGGGGTGCTGTAATAGATGTCTGTGCCGTTTTCATTATTTTACCATCGAAAAGCGTATGAAGTTATGCATGGAATTAAACCAAATTTTTTGCTTATGGTTTTGGCTATGGCCAGCAGTTTCTCCTTGATATTGAAAATATTCCGCCCGAATGGATCGCTGTAATAACGATTTTTGTGCCATATTCTTTATTGTACCATCGAAAAGTGTATAAAGTTATGCATAGAACTGAACCAAATTATTTGTGCATGTTTTTTACTATGGCCAGCAACTCCTCATTGAATTTGGAAATATTTCCCGGAAAAGGGCGATTTTTATATAATTTTTTCGATTTTACGTATTTCTATTGTCCATCGATGGCTCGTGCGGTGACGGCAACTCGCGTCCTGCTAAGCCGGCTATTCACAAACAGCTGATGAAAACAGAATAAGGAAAAATTATTGATTTTATATCATGATCTAGATTAACTCGTTTTTACTCCGACTCATTGACTGAAGCAGAAACGTAAGATGAAAATCAAAGTTGGTATAGCATTGATCTAATAATACTGAAGTGTTAACATATGTAACTACTTTTTAAAATATTAAAATCTATGAGATAGAAGAAAGTTTTGGGATTGGCACATCTAACTAGTTTTAACTCATATCTGCATAAAAAACTATTTATCGGTATTCCCGACATCTCTAGCTATAATCCTCTTACTGAAATGGTTGAATTTGTATGCGATATTTATACCCAATCAGTCCTGGATAACAACCTTTTTTTTCAAAAACATAACTTGGGAAAGTAAACATTGTCTTGATATAATAAGAAGATTATTTTTTGGTAGAAATAATAAGCATACTATAAGAAACGGAAATACGTCGTATTATAATTGTCTATAATGGTTAAACAAGAACATATACTGAGTTTCATAAATTTATGAACCCATATCTTCACAAAAAAACTATTTATTGCTCTTTCCGATATCATCAGATATTATGCATTACATAAATGATTGCATTTGTAAAGATACGGAAATCATAATTAATCAGTATTAGATAACAATTTTCTATTTTCATAAACATATATTTTAGGTCTTGAAATAGTAAGCTATGTTTTTTTTTCGGGAAAAGAGATTGGAGGAAAAAGAAGAAGAAGGTAATTTATACTGTAATCCTAAAAAAATTTCTCTGCTTCATTAGCTATATTTTCTACAATTAACGTAATAAGGATAAATGAATATTCTGCTTATTTAGATTTGTAAAAATAAAATGTATAATGGTGTTTGAAAATTATTATTAGTAGGCAAAATACAATTTTGGTGTATACGGAGAGGTAAGTATGTTATAACCCGTGTAAAGCATGACCTGCAATGAACTGAACGTTTTAAAAAATCAATAACAAGTGAATTGTGACAGCTATTGAAATTATTTTTGAGGAAGCGAAACACATTAAAAACAAGTCATAAATCGTACATCAAACGTCGGTAAATGAGGTGTGTTCGTACTTTAACGAGTTTTTTAAATATTCAGATCTTGGTGCAATAGTTGTTGCACTCTTATGAAAAAAAATGCATGAATAAAAAAATTATTACGATTCTATTTATTAAATTCAGTAATACGAAAATAATAGAACTCCATCTTATATAGGACGGCATCACCATGGCAACCTAGAATCATTAACTATCATGAGATACGACTCAATTAGGCATGATAATATTATTTAATAGAATAACAACATGACAACCTACAATCATTACTTATCATGGAATATCATTCAAGTAATTACACATGATATGATTTAATAGAAGGAAAAAAAAAACTTTTATAATATCTTTTTCAATTTTCATTCAGCTGTCATACAATTTGGAATGACTCGAAAAAATTCTGCAACGATTATATATATTAAAATTCAAACCATTCGGTTGGGTAGTTTTTGTGCTGTTATTTGCGGACAGACGGACAGGCAGACGGACGGACCAGATGACGACTATATCCGCTATGTATTTATGTAATTAAGAACGTACCTAAAAAATACACACACAAATGCTTCTGGGTATAGACAAATTTATAAAAATATGATATTACCCCTTCCAAATTATCCACGATTCTGAAACGTATTTCTTTATCTTCAGAAATCTTAGGAACCAGTAACTTTTCAAGATTTAAAGAGACATTTTTAGGAGAATATCTTCTTTTGCTGGCCCATGTCCAAAAAATAATAATAAAAAGAAGAAGAAGAAGAACGTTACCAACAAGTATTTTCAACAGAAAAAACATGCAAAGTTAACAGTATTAACATTAATATTAAAATTAAGATTATTTTGTTATTCTTGTATGTGTAAATTCGGTTGTGGAGCTAAAAATATTTACTTCAGAATTGATAGGATTTGATATTTCGTGTTGGAAAAAAGGATTAATATGCAGTAAATCTTTTTGGAAAAGTTTCTTCTTTCCTTCTTTCTTTTCTTTTCTGTTTCTTTCTTACTTTCTTTGTGAATGTGAAGCAAAATAAGCTCTTGTGTAAATGTTTATTTAGATCTCAGAAATCTATTCGTTTCTAGGTTTTACAAAGATAAAGGAAAGCTATTTGGAATCATGGATATCTCAGAAAAGGTTACATTATATTTAATTAATGTTTTTCCATATGAAGAAACATTTTTCTTTTTTTCAACAGTACACTTGCGAAGCCATGATGTTTTTCATTATGTTTTATTGTTTGAGTTTAAAATATCACAGATCAATGGAGCTGCACTGTGTCAATTTTTATTACTGCTCAAACAAATCTTGCAATTAATAAACGCAAATCATTTTAGCTTTTTAACAGCTGAATATAATGAAAGTATACTGCTGAAGGAACATTGATCATTTTTTATACGTAAATTAGAGCTTTGAAAAGATTTTGTCAGCGTCATCTATTTGTTATATTTGGTAGTAAAACATGGAAGCTTTACCAAAGTATAATCAGCTTCATACATCAATCTGCTGCAAAAACCAATTCAGTACCTGCCAGTATTTACTTGTTATTCATTTGGTAAATGTTCAGTCCATTCTTTGACTTCGGGTATAAATTTATTTAGAAAATAAAAATGATCTTTGCTTAATCAACTACCAACTTTATTGAAAAAAATATTTTAAAAGTTATAAAAATCATTATATAATATACAAACTTATCCCCACTTTTGTTTTACGTTAAGAGTTAAAACATACAAAGTATGAATTTTATATTTTCTTCAGTCATATTTTAATTATCTGGAAAGAACATTGTTTATTACTCTTTTCGAAGACTTTAACAATTAACTTTTGCTGAGAAAATTACATTTAGAAAATATGGAAATCATAATCATTGAATATTAGTTTACTTTTTATTTTCATAAACATACACTTTGGCTCAGATAACAAGCTAATAATTTGTTTTTGACATAAAGAATAAACATGTCATAAAAAAGGGAACACTATAATTCGTATTTGGACTTGGACTTGGAAGAGAGGCAAAATAGAGACAAAGACTGAATGTTATACTTTTTCGCAGTCATACTTCATATCTACAAAGAAAAGAAATTATTCGTACTTTTGTAAATTATTGCATTTTCCAAAATACAGAAGCCATAATCAATCAGTATTAGATAACATGTATTTATTTTCATAAACACATATTTTAGGTCTTGAGATAATAAGCTATGTTTTTTTTTTTTAATTATTATTATTTCGGAGCAGGGGATAGGAGGAAGAAGAACAGTGTACTTTGTACCGTATCCTGAGAATTTTCACAGCTTCATTAAATATATTTTTAGAAATAAGGTAAAGTGGATAAATGAATACTCTGCTTAATTAGATTTTTAGAAATAAAATGTATGATAGTGTAGGAAAATTTTTATTAGTAGGTAAACACTTTTTTTTATGTAAACGGAAAAGTAAGAACAGTATAACCCGTGTACAGCATCACGTATATTGAACAGAACATTAAAAAAAATCATTCACAAGTGAATGATGAGGGCTATAAAATTATTTTTAAGGAGAAGTCATACATTTAAATATAAAAACACAAAAATGATTCTGGAAGTAGGAAAACTTTATGAAAGGAAAATGTAATATTATCCCTTCCAAATTACCCGCGAATCTAAAACGTATTTCTTTATCTTCAGAAATTTTAGTAACCTATATTTTTTTTAAGGTTTAAAGAAACATTTTTGGGACAAACTTTTCTTTTGCCAGTGAGTTTTCAAAATAAATAAATAAATAAATAATATCTTTTCCAAGTAGCTTTTACAATATGTTATCGATTTTTTAAAGATTCCAGCAATTCTAAAATCTCAACAAATATTTTAAACATAAAACATGCTACAGTAACAGCATTAACATTAATATTAAAATTAACGTTATTTTGTTGTTATTGTAAGTGTAAATTCAGTTATGGAGCTATAAATATTTATATCAGAATTGATAGCATTTAAATTCGATATTTCGTGTTGAAGAAACTAATTCATTTGGTGTAAAAATGTGTCGGAAATGTTTCTTTTTTCTTTTTTTCTTTTCTTTTTTTACTTGAAACGGCTGTAAAGCTCTTGTGTAAGAAATGCTTATACAGATCTCGGTAATCGAATCATTTCTAGGGTTTCCAAAGATAAAGGAATGATATTTGGAATCCTGTATAACTCAGAAGAAGTTATATTTTATTAATGCTTTTCCACATCCGGAAGCATTTTTTTTTTTTTTTTACTGTACACTAGAAAAAACAGGAAGTTCTTCATTACGCTTTCTTGTTATAGTTGAAAAATATCACAGATAAATGTAGCTGCTCTGTCTGAAATTTTAATACTGCTCAAACAAATAATATTGGCTTTTTAATTGCTAAAGAGAATTAAAGTAAAAAGCTGCGGGTACTTTTATCCATTGTAATACGTTAATTAGATCTTTTTAACAATTTCTGAAGCGTCATCTATCTGCTGTATTTAGTAGTAAAACAAGGAAGCTTTGGCTATATACTATCAACTTCATATATCAATTTCCTGAAGAAAAAAAAACTACTTCAATATCTTTTATTGATTTTATAAAATGTTCAGTTCATTCTTTGAACACCGGTTTAAATTTATTTAGTAAAGAAACATGATCTTTCCTTAATCAACTACCAGCGTTATTGAAAAAAAAAATTCAAAAATTATAGAAATAGTTATATGTCCACTCTCAAAGATGTCCATTGGCTAATTCCTAAATCGTTTGTCATAGACATGTAGTTCCAATTGCAAAAATGTTTTAAATGAGGTAAAGGAACATTTTAAAAGCGATTTGGGTCAATAAAAACATAAAAAAAATACGAAATTTAAATTTTTGTACGGTCCCTCGGTCCTATAAATTATATTTAGTAAAATTTTCCTATTACACTGACAAGTAAGACAAAAAAAAGTCCTGTTCATATAACACTGAAATTGACCGAGTTATGAAACTTTAAAAACACATGACTTATATCAGTTTTCTGCAACTGAATACAAATTAGTTCGGTCGTGCTTTGGGGAGGGGGGGGGGTCATATACCAAGTACTTAAGGTTTTCGAAGAACTTATTTCATGTGTATCTGCACTTTGAAAAAAGTCGTACAAGTATTACGATTGAGTTAACTTTCATTAGGTTTCAGATTGTCTAAAATAATTGTATTTCAATACTCGTGATATATATATATATAGATGTTTTATTTTATAAGGATTTGAGATTGTTTCTTTTCAAGATTTCTTTTAAGAAAAATTATTTTATTTTTTATTAAGTTTTATTTATTATTAAGTTTTTACTTAAGTTCAACGATCGTATGTATGTTTTTCCAGTTCAAAATTTGTACTCGAACTTTAACTCACTTTCAAATATCCGATCGAGATTAAATTTTACATACCGACGTAAATACGATAACAATTTAATATTAGTATAATTTTCGGTTAAATTTAAATACTTTAAAAAATAATTTAAATTACTTATTTTACAGGATAACTCAAAAAATTTCGGATAGATTACCGCCTAAAAGTTTAAGAAAAAGTTTTAGATTAGATAACACAAGGCTGCGATGGTTGTGTTTTTTAACTTTTATGTATTTTTTAGCACTGAATCCGAAAATCTGCTTAACTTTTAACCATCATGTCAGGATTTTTCAAATGATAAATTGTCAAAGTTAAAAAATAACAAAAATCGGATTCTATAAAAGGGATCCCCCTTTTAATTACATTGGCTGTGTTTTTTAACTTTTGATAATTGATTTTTTTGTACTTGTAGCTCTGAATCTGAAAATGACCTCCATTTTTAATCATCATGTTAGATTTTTTTTTTTGGAAATCGTAAATGTCAAAGTTAAAATATAGCGAAGATCTCATATGATGTAAACTTTTCTTATTTATTATTCTTTTCTTAAACTTTTCTTATTTATTTCTTAACAGATGTAAAACTTTTCTTATTTAATTTTATTTAATTTTATTCAATAATTTAATCAATTTTTTTGGCTTATACTTGGGATTCTTACAGCTAAATAGCGGAGGGGTCGGATGAGGCGAGGGGAGGAGGTTTAATTTTATCTTTTAACTTTTTAACTTTGAAATTTACCAATTTGCGATCCTGAGGTGATGGTTAAAAATGAAGGTCATTTTCGGATTCAGCGATAAAAATACATAAAAATAAATTATCAAAAGTTAAAAACACAACAATAACATCTATTTTATAGTATCAAATGTTCACTTATTTTTTCTCTTTGTAACTTTAAAATTTACGATTTTGCAAAAAATCATTTCGTGGTGGTAAAACAAGAAGTTCGAATTTGGATTCAGCGGTACAGAATACATAAGAATCAATTATCGAAAGCTAAAAAAATGACATAACCCAACTTTTGCAGGCTAGTGTAATCTAATAACATTTTAAAATACATATCATTATGTAAAGAATGAGGCTGTTAATTTTCCTCAGTTTATTTAACAAAAATTCTGTTTTTTTCCTTTTATGTTTATTACCAATTGTATATTTTGCTTTAATATGTCAAAATGATTAAAGATTCCAAATTTATATTCTAATGTTAATTTTATTCTCAACCATTTTTTAATATATCTGACGATATTATATTTTAACTAAACTTGCGACTGACCACTAATTTGCAGCAAAAAATATGTTCCAACTTTAAACAGCTATTATTCGGTCAATATTAATCGTAGAATAACGGGACTTTTTTTTTGCCTTTCTTGTCAGTGTAACAGGAAAATTTTTACTAAATATAACTTATTGAACCGGGGTACAGTATAAATATTCAAATTTCGTAATTTTTTAAGAAATGTTTTTATTGACCCAAATTTCTTTTTAAATACTTCTGTGCCTCATTTAAAACATTTTCGTAATTGGAACTATATGCCTATGACTAACGATTTAGAAATTAGCCATTGGACACCGTTGAGAGTGGACACCCTGTATAATGCTTTGAACAAAAATTTTCAAGACAAGACTTTTAACACCTTGTATAATAATGGAGGACACCTTGTATAATAATGTAAACTATTCCCCATTTTGATTTTATATTAAGAGTTTAAACATACAAACGACTGGATTTCATATTTTCTGCAACCATATTTCATTATCTGCAAAGAAACTACTTATCACTCTTCCAGACGTCCTTAAGTATTACCCTTTTGTTGAGAAGATTACATTTGGAAAAATATGAAAATCATAATATATATTAGGTTACTTTTTTATTTTCATAAACATACACTTAGTGTCGTAAGATAACAAGTTAATAATATGTTTGTGACATGAAGAATAAACATGTCATAAAAAAGAGGAATACGATAATTTCTATTATAAACGTTAATAAAGGTTAAATAGAGAAAAGGACGGAATGTTATATTTTTGTGCAGATATATTTCATATCTTCAGAGAAAACAGTTTATTCCATATATTGCCACATGATTACATTTTCAAAAATACGGAAATCATATAATTAATCAATATTAGATAAGAATTCTGTTTATTTTCATAAACATACATTTTGGATATTGAGATAATATGCTGAGATAATTTTTTGGAATGGTAATATACAAGAATAAGATTATATTATATTGTTTAATAGGAATATTCAATCTTATATTCATCGGATTATCTTTTATTCGTTATCTATATTTTTAGAAACAGCAAGATAATAAAGTTTAAATCCTGCTTTGATTGGTTGGAATTAAAAAATTGGATGTTATAAGAAACAGAAACATTATTAAATAGAGTAACTCATAATAAGGAGCAAACGATTTCGTAGATTGTTTTCATGTTGAACTGAGGAAAAAAAAGACTGCATCCTGAACTGTTATGCAGTTATATTTTATTTCTGCATAGATAACTATTTACTTTTCTTTTTGAAGTCCTTAGCTATTACGATTTTACTGAAATGATACGGTTATTGTAATCAACCTTTGCTAATAACTCTTTTTATTTTCACATAACTACATTTTTAGAGATTCGGTAACAAGCTTTAATAAATAGAGTGACCACGCCAATAGTTGATAAAGCTCCAGTAGTTAATCGAATTTTTGAAATATTGTGTCATTTGAGGCGGAAATGAGTTTTACACTTGGCACTAGATATACTATTTTTTTTTTAATGTTGGAGCACCTGTTGTCATATTGTTGTCAAGTGCCTGCTGTAAGAGAAGCAATTTTATGATTTTTTTTCAAATTAAAAAATGTAAAAAATTTGTTTTTGTTTAGTTGGAGGCAATTACGATTTATTAAAATAATCTACTTCCATCTTTCTTATTTCAAATAATAGTTTTATATGAATTATTGTTAATCATAGCTTAAGCATGATATTTTAATGGTTGATTTTTGAATTTTCGACTGATTTCTTCAATCGATCTACTACTGGAAAAATAATTGAAGAAACTATTTACTTATAATTTTGTTACTATTTAATTTCAGCATTTTCGGTCACTATAGGACATTCATTAAGGGTTGTAGCAATTATGTTAATAATAATAGGAAATATAATAAAAACCCTGTAAAACCGACCTTATTTGATCAACTACTGGCTCGGTCACCCTATATAGAGAATCAAACAAATACGTTAGGTAAAAATAAGATGATTCTTCTTATGATCGTACAAAACAATTACTATAGTTATCAAAATAAATGTTTGAAAGCTTATTGAGGGGTGGGGGTAATTAAGACTTTAAGGTTACTTAAACATTTTTAACTTCTTGTTCGCGTAGAAGCAAAAGTAATATACCATTCGAAAGGTGGAAAATATGCAATTCGAAATATTAAAAAATATATATAAAACGACGTTTTTCAGAAATTTGACTTCCAACTGCCCTTAAAATATATTTATCTCGAGCGATGATGTAATATACATTACCAGCAGTCTTCGCCCGCTACGCTGATCGGTTTATCTAAAAGAATATTGAATCAAACGAAACGTATCTAGCAAAGGTGAAAAAAAAAACATTTTCTTAACAGCTAATCAAATATCCGTAATTGCTTTCTTATTCGTATAATTTTAGATCCAGTTATTATCCAGATTATCCAGTTCAAAATTGATATTGGCGACATAATAGACAAAATAGCTCTAAATCCACTGAAGTACTTACTGTATTTAACTATTTTTTAGCAGTTTTGTTATCTTAAATTTTCCGCTTCTGCATAAAACTGCTACTGAGGTATGGCGAAATGTCCTAAAATTTTCGACCCCTCCCCCTTTAACTCCCTTAGGGGATTGATTTTCAAAAATCCTTTCTTAGTGTACGCTTATGTCATAAGAAATATTTCCCCCTCAATTTTCATGCTTCTAGATTCAGTAGTTTGCGCTGAGCCTTGATTATGAGTCAGTCGCGACAAAATCTTTTATATATATATATATATATATTATTAAGTATGTTATTTTTAGAACAGCCTTACAACCTTATTATGGCATTTTTAATGGTGTACTCTTTATCAAGTAATAGGCAATTCTAGCTTGGTAATTATTATAGCTTGGTTTTAGCTGTTCAATTTCACTTTGTTCATTTTAATTCTCTTAATACATGTATTTATAGCTGCAATAAAGCATTTTTCATGTATTATCTCCATTAATCTTCAATTTGTTTTCATCTTGTAGATTATGTACCATTATTGCTATCTCATTCACTTGAAATCCAAATGTATTTACTTTAGCATTAATCATTCAGATCACTATACGAGTATATACTATAATATATCTCTATACGTATTTATATGCTTGTTTGTTGCCCTCCCATCTAAAATTATTATCACTCTCTTACCTTTTTTTTTCAACCTATTGTTTATTTTAAATTTAGCCTTTTATTTACGTTTTTCTTTCTTACATGAACTTGTTATTTCATCACTTTTCACCACAGTCCTGCCATATATTTTATACTACACACGTATTATCTTATATTATTTCTTAATTTTTCATTATATATGGGAAGGTTAGTGATTTTTTCTGCGTTTTTTTTTTTTTTTTTTTGGGGGGGGGGGGGGGGGGGGTTGGTCAATTATTATTATGTTATAGCATTTGCCTTTGTCTTGATATTTTTTAATATCATTTTCCCATTCTATAGATTTTGGTGAGGTAAATTTGTATATTAATTTACATTTAATCTAGTTTTCATGCTTGCAACATAATTATTATTTATAATTTTGTTCTGGTACATGATTTTTATGTTATACCAGTTATTTTCTTTTTTAATTAATTACTTTCTTCATTATGTTTCCAATTCGTTATTTTAATGATATTTACAATAGTTCATAATACTTCAAATGAATATAAATCTATTTTAACTGCTAATTAAAAAAAAAATAAAAAACCTTACAAAAACTAATAAAAATATTAAAATAAAAATTTAAGATACTTTATTACTTTTTATTTTATTTTATATATATTCTAGATTGTATCTTTCTCAATTATTTATACTACTTTTTTTCATCATATTCATTACATGTTTAATATTATGTCTCCTTATTCTTCATGGCAATTCTTAGTAAATTTTTAGCGATTGGCAAATTGGGCTTTGATAACTCTCAGCGTAATGCCCGGTACATGGTTAATTATAGGCTTGACCATGGATCGTCATCCAGTTACCTATTTTCTTCTACCTCACCACATTTACAATTTAGCAAATGCTCATCTCCTCGCTGCTTGACCTGCCCTTATGCATACCCATCACAAATTGTTCATAACACTTCCCATATTAATTTTTGTAAAGCTTTTAATGTTATTAATCGTATTAAATGTAATTCATGTAACATGCAATATATTGGTCAAACCGGTGGCCCAATTCATAAACGTATCAACGGACATCGATCTGCCATCAGTAATTATAAATGCTCTCGCAATCTTTTAAATTGCAATGTTGAGTATAGGCACTTTAAAAAGCACAAATTTAGTAATATCACTATTCATATCCTTAATATACAAAATAAATTCCATGAACGTCTTTTTCTGGAATCTGATTATATCAAACATTATAACACACTTTATCCATATGGACTAAATCAACTGTCAAACAATAAACCTCATGTCGTATATTTTACATCATTACATATAATTAACTATCAATCTCTCTATCTTTCTCTTAATCATAAATTATATAAGCAAACCACACGTACTAAAAGAGGGAAATCATCTACTAGTAAACATTCATCATCTAAATTAACTAATACTCATATTAAAAAATCATTAATACGCCTACAATCTTCTTTCAGTAGTAATTACAACTGGATGTCTCTTCGTAAATTTATATTTGCAATTCCTAAATGTCATATTAATCAATATCACAAAGTTTTTACATCCAATACATTCAATTCGCATTTTAGTGATACATTTTTTTTATTTACTCCATTATTGGCTAACTGCTCTTAATGTCAATATTAACAAAAAACCACAAAAATTAAATAAAAGTAATTCACATTTAATCGTTACGTTTACCAATCCTGTTTTTAATAAAATTAAACTTAATAAATTATTTCACAACGAGCAATGTAAATTCCCACTTCAAAGTGTTAATCTAAAATGCTCTTTTAAATATCCTATTAGTTTAGGTCGAAAAATTTTCAATTATAATAAGTTTTCTAAAAATTTCACACACACTGATACTTTTACATGTAATGCAATGATCCCCATCTAAATACATATATTAATGCCCATCATGGACATGTTATAACTGGTAATTTAGACATTATCAATAATATTCATTTAAGATTTTTGATGCGTCATGGCACTAAATATCGTATTCCTTCACAGTGTAATATGCAGTCCATCATTAAACAATTCACATGTGATTTAGATTTCTTCATTTACAAAATTGCTATCAACTATAATAAACCTACTGAATATTTTGTAGATTGGAAGCATCATGTCATCTTTCTCTTGAAACAACAATTATTAAAACTGCATATTTCCAAAAATTCAGTTTCTTTCTCCCCCCTTAAACCACATATTGCAGAACTTCAAAATAATTTCATCATTACATATGTCGATAAGGCTGCTAACAACTATGCTATCATCTGCAAATATTACTATCATCACCTCTTAACTAAAGCAGTCACTTCTTATAATATTTTCAAACTTCATCATGTTTCTTTAAAGGAAAATAATAATCATATATTAATCTATCACAAATTACTAGGCATTAAAAATAACAACCTCAATTATCCTTATGTAGTCATGATTCCAAAATTTTGCAAAAATCCTCTTAAATTCCGCACTGTCACTGTAGGATGTAATACATATAATACTCGTGCCAATACACTCTTCTTAAATATTCTTACACAAATTTATTAGTTATCAGTTAAAAAAGACAACACTCACTGCAATAAAAACAGTTTTGAATTGGTGTATAAAATAAAGCCATTAACAAATGTAAATAATATTATTACTTTAGATTTCAAAGACCTATTTAATAATATCATTCTAAAAGACTTGCATTCTATTATCAATTCATTGTTTATGGAATATTTTCCTTTATTAAATTTACCTGATATCATTGATACTGACTACTTCACATCTTTGACTAACTTTCTACTATTTCATAATTTTATTTTCCAAGACAATGCTTTTTCTATTCAAAATAAAGGGCATATCTCAAGGAGCTGCTTCATCAAGCATGTTATCTGATTTATATCTTTACTTTTATGAACGTAAATTTATTAATAATAATATATTGCTCTACAGATACATAGATGATATAATTATTCTTTCTGTTACAGATAATAATTCTATATATCTTCCTGTAAAGTACCCTTCTAATCTAGAACTTAGTACTACCTTTTCAAACAATTCTAGTATCAATTTTATGGATGTTAAAATTAATATTCTCCCTAATAACACCCTAACATTCAACATTTATGATAAACGCAATGAATTTTCATTTAATGTAATTAGTTTTACGAACTTTAATTCCTGCTTGCATATTTCAGTATATAGAAATATTCTGCTTAATCATAGTCTTCGTATCAAACGTTTATGTTCTTCCCAATTCTTACAGCCAAACATTTTTAAATTAAAGCAATTAGCATTGTCTTATAATTATGCCATCTCTTTTATATCTGCATGGCTCAAATCTTAATATTCATTTTTTTCTACTTCTTACCAGTATAGGCATTTAATATGTTTATAAAAAAAACTAAAAAATCGAAACCACTATTATGGAGGGTGGGATGTGGATTGCTGAAAAAATTATAAAAATCATACACACAAAAAATTATATGTATGTGTATATAATATATATATTCTTTAAAAAAATGTATGTGTATGTTTTTCCATACATTATACACTAAAAACATAAAAAATAAAAATACCATTACGGAGGGTTGAGGTCGGGAATGCTAAAAAAAAGTTTAAAACCTTATATGTTTTTATGTGTGTGAGCGTGTATAAGTGTATGTATATATGCTTATATATTGTATGGACATATAATAATTAGAAAAAATACGGGATATCATGCATTTAACATAATAAATTTTCACATATTGCATCATCATTTTAGGATATGTTTTACTATCTCAATATTCCTCATTGCTTTTTAAATTTTCACATTTATTTACATAATACAAGGTTAAATTTTACTATCTCAAATATTCCTCATCTTTTTAAATGTTATTTATATTCTCATTCTTTATATTACAAATTTTTGTCTTTAAAACGTTAATTTAATCAACTGCCATTAAATTTTTATATAATTCTTTATTTCTTTATTTCTTTATTTGTATTAATTTATTCCTTTTCTGTATTTTATTTTGTATCCACTCAGTACTTATTAAGTTTATTCCTATTTTTTCATTCTAGTTTAACTAAAAGTTAATCTAAGCCTTTTCTTGGTTTCTTCAATCATTTTCATTCCTTTTATTTTTTTGGGGGGAGGGGGCTTAAGATGGCAACACTAAACATTATTGTTATTAATCCAGTTCCAATTTATATTTTTCCTTTCTCATACCAGATGGCAGCACAGTTATGGGTTTCACTCAGATGCTCGACTGTAGATCACATGTTAATATAGTCTTAACTTTGTTTTCCATGCTGATATACAGTAGTTTTGACTCTTAGTATGTCATTCAGGTATTGCGCTCTAATAATTTTTAATATCCTGTATGAGGTGTATCTTTCTTTGGATCTCTTAGCTTTTTATTATCTATTTTCTGTAATGTTTGCGTTATAAGGAGCTAAATTTTGTCATTTTAGACGTAATGCCGACAAAATTGGATGAAATAACACATCTTCTATGAATGAACTCACAAGCTTCTTTGACGATTCTGTGAGTCATTCATAGTTCCTTATTTTACATACTGGTTTCCTTTGTTCATTTTCAAATCATCTTTAGAACTTTATCAATTTCTTCATATATTTGTGATTTCAAATTTATTATAATATATATATATATATATATATATATATAGCAGTGGCGTAGCGTCCGGTCATCTCTAGATGCGGCGATGACCAAGCAATATTTTAAAACTCTTAATAAGCTTTTAAAACTCTACGATCCAGTTTTAGTTTCCATTTGGAGTTCATGTATAAGTGAAGGTAAGATTTAAAGTTTCTTTTTTGAACATTCAACCATTGAATTTTAGAGTTAATAATTTTTCACCACAAACTTAAATAATTGCGATGACCACCGAAATTTTTCACGCCACGCCACTGATAGATAGATAGATTGACAAATAAACATTAAAATGAAAATGTCATTCTACCTTAGCGTATTTATGTAGGTGGAAAAAATGTTATATCGGTAAGTGACGTTTTACGAGAGTCATTAAAACGAAGTTAATAAAATAAATCTTGAAATGCGGTAAACAAAAACATACTTTGCTTCTAATTTGCACTTCTTTTTTTTTTTTTTTTTCAAGGACGATAAGACATTATATTATATACTAATATTAATCTTATAAAAAAATCTATTATGAATAAAACAAAATGTAACAAGTTATTAAAAAAATTAAGTTAAACTTAAAATAGCTTTTAATTAATGTTTCTTTTTATTGAAATTGACCAAAAAAATCATTTTTCATCATCGTCTTTATAAAATATATAGAGTGTCCACACTCAATGGTCTCCCATGGCTAATTGAAAACCGTTAGCCTTTGACACATAGTTCCAATTTCATAGATGTTTTAAATGAGGTAGAGAAGTGTTTTAAAAGCTATTTGGGTCAAAACAAAAATTCGTTAAAATTACGAAATTTTAATTTTTATACGCCCTTCAGTGCTATAAGTTATATTTAGTAAAAGTTCCATTCTTCTACGATTAAAACTATCAGAGTAATAGCTCTTTATAATTGAAGCATCTTTTTTTTCTGCAAAATAGGGATCATTCACAAATTTACTAGAAATGTAAATAATCGTCAGATGTAAAAAAAATAATAATAGTTGAGAGTAAAACTAACATTACAATATATATTTGAAATCTATTTTCATTCTAACATATTAAAGGAAAACATAAAGTTTGTACTAAAAATGTAAGCTAAAAAATAACAGAGTTTTTGTTAAATGAAATGATGAAAAGCAACAGTCGGAATTCTTTGCAAAATGATACATATTATAAAATACTATTAGATTATCTAACTTAAATGTTAATTAATAAAAATTAAGGTTATATTAAAAATTGCTTGAAGTGAGCCCCCTCGGCTGCAATGCAGAAATATACACGCGAAATAAATCCTTCTACTACTTTAAGCACTTTGTGTATGATCCACCAAGCATGGATCAACTCATGTGTGTTCACATGCAGAAAATTGCCATAAGTCATGAAATTTAAAGTTTCATGAGCCAACTTCAGTGTTAGAAGAATGGGACTTTTTATTTAGCTTACTTTTTAGTGTAATAGGAAATTTTTACTAAATAGCACTTATAGGGCCGAGGAACTGTATAAAAATTAAAGTTCGTTACTTTTTAAGAAATGCTTTTATTTATGAAAACGACTGTTAAAATAATTTTTTACGCCATTTTTAATATTTTTGTAATTGGAACATACGTCTATGACTAACCGTTTAGAAATTAGCCATTGACTTGCGTTGAGATTGGACACCCTGTATAAAAAAACTAGCAACTTAAAATAATTAAAACAATTTATTTCTAATACGTACCTTTCGAAGCAAAATCTATTATTCATAATTAAAAATATCTTAAACTCTCGCAAATAATAACACGCATTATTCACAAATAAGCTAAAACGAAAAATCCAGTTTACATTTCATTATTAATTCACTTAAAATAAACGATATACCGAGAAATGGCAATCAATATATTTTTTAATTATAAGGGATTATAGTAAAACATTATTAAAAAACACATCTTAATCAAAACAAAGAATCCACAAAACAACTTAAGTCCATTAAAGAAGATTTGCACGAAAAATAACTTTATTAAAACAACATTTATAAAACAAATTTTTACTTGCAAAAGTACGCAAATAAATTTTACTTCTATTTAGGATTATAATTTTTTTTTACTTGTAAAGGAGCTACATGATATTGAATTTAAAATTTAATTAATCTTTTCAAAACGTTCTATTATAAAACATAACAAATGCTGAATTAAAAACTCAAAAAATAATTCAAAATATGTCAAACAGTTTTGTTTCTTATTACATTTACACATAAAAGACCGGCATGATGGAGAAATTCAATCTCATAAGTTTTATAGTTGTATTATGAATGACAGCAAATGCTCAATTTAAAATTAAACGATGAATTGAAATGACATCAGAAAAGCTAATTTAAATTATTTTTTGCTTAAAGTGTATTTTCATCTGAGTTGCGCCAAAGCCTTTTTTTCATTTTATTTTTTATAAAATACAATAAAACAAATTCTCAAACGAAAAAGAAAATTGAATTATCCAATAACTTTTAAAACAGATTAATTTATTTATTCATGATTAAAAATATATTCATCTCGCGAAAGGAAGTAATTCCATATTGTTCACAAATAAACATTAAAAATTTAAATTTTTCTGTAACTTTACATTGTTAATTCATGGAAAGAAAACGGTAAGTCGATAAGTGCAATGTTACGAAAGTAGGATTATAATAAATAGTTCATACAGCATATAGATTAAAAAATTGCGGTTTTAAAATATATAAAATTATTTTGATTTCTTCTTTCTTTATACAGATTAAATTTGCAAATTAAAAAAGAGCTTCTTTCATGATATATAATATCACTTTACATAAAAGTTAAATTCTATTTTATGCGGAATATTTTAAAAGGAATAAATTTTTACAGGATATGACTTCAATAAGCGTAATAAAAGACTTAATAGGGGCGCATATATAATATATAAATATCATATAAGCAAATGGAAGATTAATTTTTAAAAATGTAAATAGTAAGTAGTCACTTTGTTCTGAAGCTTCTGCACATTTTATAATTAAATTACGTGGGCCATAGGGAATGAAAAAAAAAACTTTTTTTCCTGAAACTTATCAGTAAAAAATTACTTTAGTATTCCATAAATTTATTTCTATAAGTATTACTTATGTCCCATAATACTTATGATTTTAATGATTTACTTAATGATTTACTTTTTTTGATTTACTTTTTGCAATTAATGTATTAAATGTTTAAAGTTAGCACTCAAATTTACTTCCAAAATTGTTTTACAATATTTGTATTCAAAAATTGTGTTAAAATGTTCGATTTCAAAAATCGTGTTAATAATGTTTGCATTAAAAATTAGTGTCTATTTACTAGTATTAAAAAATGGTGTCTATTTACTAGCATTCAAAAATAGTGTCTATTTACTAGTATTCAAAATTGTGTAGAAACTTGTACTGATTGAAATTAAATATTGAATCAACTTATTGCAATAATATTTAGTATATTGACTGCCCAAAACTTGTGTAGATTAAATCTTTTAGTGCTCAAAAGTAATTATAGAAAAATTAAAATATGAATCTGTTGATAATTAATCTACTGGCAAATTGTTCGTGTGGAGAAATTGTAAATTATTTTGACACAGAGAATATTAATTGTATGGAACTGAATTTAACTTGTTATCGTTGAACTAGATATGTTCTAATATATATCTAACAATATCGTTGAACTATGTTGAACTATAACTAGAATATAATTGTAATTTTTTTCGACTGGTAAGCTAAAATTATTTGCAACTTTACAAATGAGCAGCCAGTATGAGCAGCCACGATAGTCAATATGAGGGACCTTAAAAATTTAAAAATTCTTATGAAGACATATTTGAGTAATTATTTGACGTAGATGTTAGATTTGACTTTAATAGTTAACTCATAAAAAGTACCTATTTGAAAACATACATTGTTAAGCAAACAGCACACACCTCAGGAAGCAATTCTTGAGAGTTAAAGAAGCATTTGTAAAAACAACGTTTTTTCTGTCACTGATTTTTGGGAATTTTCTGAGTAGTTTTTATAGTAGCTTTTTTATAGCTGTATTTTTATCAAGCTGTAATATCCTTTTTAGGGGGTATTCTGATTAATTAAGGTAGATTCCGGGGTATTTTTTGTTTTATCTCTAACTTAAAAAATAGTTGAGATATAATAGCTTGATATTGTAGGGTGGTTGATGTTTTGAAATAACAGTTTAAAAAATTCCGTGATTAAATTATGAGTGTTTGTGAACTTAATTTCTGGTAAGCTGTCTTTCCTTGTTGTAACCATTTTCCTAATTATATGCCTAAACCTATTAAACAAAAACATAATTTGCAGAATAAATATAAAAAAACCGCGCATTGCTTAACCCGGGATAACTCGCTGCATGAGATTTTCTCTCACAGTCGTACTTTTTTAAGACTCTTATTTAAATCATTTTTTATTTTAATTAAAATTTCAAAATGTTTTTCAATTATTTTACCTATTTTGTGAATAAAAGTACTAAGCCAACCAAAAAAAGTTGATATTATATGTATAAGTAAAAGAAAAGCAATTGGGCATTCTCACTAGCGAGTTCTCCCGGGTTAAATATAATCATATCCGTTTGCGTCAAATTGTCGCCAAACTTGGCGACACTTTGCGAAATATCGCCAAATTTGTAGGCCAAAAATAAGTAACCATAAATTATGACAACTTGACTATAGCTTACTAATTTGGCAAAATTCTCATTCAAATTTAGTATTAACGAATATTTTCTTACCGGGTCCGTCGCAATTTAGCTTCTCAAAAATCTTGAGTACTCTTAAAATTAGCTTCAAGTAAAATAAAAAAAAAATTTAAAACTAATAAATAAGGAAGCTACCTTTTCCTCCCGGTAGTTAGTTTGAAATGGGAGCGTCTGAAATTCTTAGGGTAGCTGAAAGAAGAAGTAGTAGTGCTATGGATTAAACCAGGATTGCCGTTTACTTCCATTTTCATTCAATAATTTCGAGTTCATACCAGAAATAAAGAATAGCATTTTATGCTTTATTTAATGGAGACATTTAGCGATCATATAAAGTAAAAATTCTTCTTTCGAAATTTTCGGTGTGAATTTGAAATTTCGGATTAAACTTGGAGGCCAAACTGGCAACCCTGGATTAAACTTTGGTAGATGAAAAAATATTTAACTGTTGCTTAAATATTCATCTCCAAAAGTTTAATCCAGAGCACTACTACTTCTTCTTTCAGCTACCCTAAAACAATAGGCTCTCCCATTTTAAACGAAGTGACGTATTTGAAATAAATATAACGGCAATTGATGAAAATATTCCCTGTCGATGGCTACGGGTTTTTCAGACCGAAAGTATTAGGAAATTTAAAGAAAATATATATTTTAAACTTATAATATCTGTATTATTAACGTTCATATTGTGCAGTTTGTGATTGAATCAATGTGGAATATTGCATTCTGTTTTAGGATTTTATTTATTCAGTCCATTCTTTAACCTCCAATATAAATTTATTTAGAAGAAAATCATTATATTTGCTTAATCAAGTACCGAAGTTATTGAAATAAATCTTTCAAAATTTGTAGAAATAATAATAAAACAATCAAAATTATTCCCCATTTTTATTTTATGTTCAGAGTTTAAACATACAAAGACTGGATTTCTTATTTTCTACAGTTTTATTTCATTATCTGCAAAGAAAACTACTTATTACTCTTTCCGAAGTCCTTAAAATATTACACTTTTGCTGAGAAGATTACATTTGGAAAAATATGGAAATCGTAATCAATCAATATTAAGTTACCTTTTATTTTCATAAATATACACTTTGGGACTTAAGATAATAAGCTAATATTATGTTTTTGACATAAAGAACAAACATGTCATAAAAAAGAGGAATATATGATAATTCCTATTATAAACGTCAATAAAGGTTAAAGAGAAAAAAGTCTGAATGGTATGCTTTTGTGCAGTCATATTTCATAACTGCATAGAAAATAGATTATTCCGTATATTTACAAATGATTACAATTCTAGAAATATGGAAATCATAATTAATCGATATTAGATATCAATTCTGTTCAGTTTCGTAAACGTACATGTTGGTTATTCAGATAATATGCTAAGATAATTTTTTGGCATATAATATGCAAGAATAAGGTACAGGCAACCCCCGACTTACGTAAATAATGCCTTCCGTAAAGTTTCACTTAACTTGAATTTTACGTAAATCGAATTTTTAAGTTGCTTAGGTAAATTTTTTTAAGAAACTGCAATATTTATTATGTATATATATGTATATTATTTACATCTTATTATTTTATAAATAAAGTATCATGGGACAGTATTTACTCGTATATAAACTATAAACTTATGAATAAATATAAAAATAAACTTAAAGAACACTTTTCAAATATTTTGTGGAATACGGAATTTATAAATCTAACACTGATGAATTAATTTGTAACAATTTTGAATCTACATCAAACAACTATAGAAAAAAGAAATGGTTAAAAAAGACTAACTAAGCCTATTCTCCATGAATTTCTGATGACAAGACAAATGAATAGTACTCACAGAATAAAATAATACTTGATAAGAATAAACTGTATTTATTTTTAACTAGATTACCACTATGAATAACTAACAATAAATATTAACCAATTAAGGGCTAGCGTTACCATATGGTCACAGCATAGCTGTCAACCCTTTTGCTGTTTGAATACCAGTAATTTAGTACAAAAATTTCCACTTTCTTTAATGACAGAAATTCTGCTATAAAATAAGATAAATATTGCTTTTCTGAAAAGGTAGTACGAAAGGCAATTTTTGTATTTTAAAAAGAAATAATAATTCCGTCTTTAATGGGTTAAGTTGTTTTGTTATTAATTTGATTGTATATACCAAGAAAAATTTAACTCTATGAATATATAAAATATATTACGGTTGTAGTTTATATCTATATATTTTATTTATAAAATATATATTAAAAGTATACAACTGCGTATATACAGTGTTCACGAATGTAATTTTCGAGATTTATTACATAACTGTGAATTTACGTAAGTCGGGGAATACCCGTAATTTGTTTTATAGGAATATTCAATCTTATATTCATAGGATGATATTTTCTTCGTTAGCTATATTTTTAGAAATAACAAGAGGATAAAGTTTTATTCTGATTAGTTTGATTGGCTGTAATGGGAAATTTGATGTTGTAAGAGAAAGAAACATTATTATATAGAGTAACTTATAATAATAATGCAAACTCTTTTGTAGCTTGTTTTCATACTAAACTGAACAACAACAACAACAACAACAAAAAACTGTATTCCGAACTTTTATCTGGTTATATTTTATTTATACAAAGATAGTTATTTACTTCTCTTTTTGATGTTCTTAGCTATTACGATTTTGCTGAAATGATACGGAAATCGAAATCAGGATTTTGGTAATAACACTTTTTATTTTCATAAGCATATATTTTAAGTCTTAGAGTAACAAGCTAAGATTTTATACATATATATATAAGCAAATAAATAAATAAATAAATATATATATAAAAAGATGATTCTTGTTATAATCGCGAGAAGCCAATTACTAAAGTTATTAGGGAAAAAAATTTTTCAAAGCTTATAGAAATAATAAAACAATGAAGAAAACAGTTACCTATCTTTTTAAATGTCAAAAAGTAAAACATAGGACTAAAAAAAACATATTTAATAACTTTTTAGTCATATTTAATATCCGTTCAGGAAATATTAAGTATTGTGGGCGAAAAGATTTATTAGGAACTATAAAACATTTTTTCGCGTAAACATAAAAATATGAAAAACATAGTAAATGTAAATAAACAATGAAAACAAAACACTCGTGTAAAACATGCTTACAAAATCTTTATACGTTATAAAAACATTGAAAAATATACTTGGCACGAAACAGACATGAAAAGAATTTTCAGTAAATGCAAAAGAATTTTTCTTCTGACAACGAAAACGTAAAGCATTACTCGTGTAAATAAAGTAACGAAAAGAAATTACTCATTCAAAACTTGTTTATAAAACTTGTCTTTTTAATTTATAAAAACAATGCAAAACTTTATTTGGCATAAAATAGACATATAAAGTATAGAATAGACATTAGTAAGTTTATTGTTCAAAAAAATATTTTTTTAGGAGATTTTACTGTTGAAATTTTCAAAATTTTGTATTAGCTAAATGCAACATTACATAAAAAATATGAAAATGCTTTAAATACAAATTTATTTAAGTTCAGAGAAATTATTACAATCTGAAGTATAAGTATGCACCAAAATTTTCATTCTAGTTACAATATTTATTTTGTAATCCTGCGCGTAAACTGTTATGCCAATTTTTTGTTCGACAAATGTCTAACAGTTTCGAGCCCCCTATAAATACTAATTCTATATCTTGCAATTTTTTAAATACATGAAACGAAAGAACATACTTATATCTTTCATCCCAATTAAAATTGTGTTTTAAAATCATATACATTTTAAGACATTAAATGTTGAAAATGGTCTTTTTTTTTCCACTTTTTAGAGTCCCGAGACCCCTTAAATTAGTATTTTTTTTAACAATTTGACGTTTATTGCTTTTATACTGTTACTGGACATTACATTACACATATATATCATTAAAAGTTGTTAACTAGGCATAGAGTACGCCGCCCCTGTCCTTGTGTATGTCCAAACTGACCGTGCCTTTAAGGGTTAATATCTCGGCTAATTACCGATGATTTTTTCAACATCATTATCAACAATCCTTTTATTCTTCTGCAACGATAGGTATATTCAGCGATGCTCAAAAAATTTTCTGAATGCCCGTAAATCGAAATTTGTGTATAACAGAAAAATACTAATTACTCAAAAACTATCTGACCTAGGGTAATCGCTATAACTTTCCGGCAAGGTTTATATTAATCTCTACTACCTCTAGATTTTTTAAAATTTTAGTTTCAGTAGATTCGGAATTAGATGGGGGGAACATATTTTTGCGCTAAATTTTCAACAATATCTTTGAAAATATAATACCTAAAATTAAAAGGAATGTATTTTTGAGTTCAGCGTTACAAAAGCTTTCACATGATACCCCACATGATATACAAAGAAAAGATTTTTTTTAAAGTAGTATAATTAGCCCCTCTACTTTTTTACTAAATATATTTATGAATGTTTATTAATCTGAAAATATGTGTGTCAATGGTCTTTATTACTTCCCCGAATTTGAACTTTCCACGTTCCATAGTTTACAAGTAAAATGGCTGTGACAGACAGACAGAGAAGTGATCTTATAGTGGTTCCGTTTTTACTTTTTATGTACGGAACCCTAAAAAATGAAATTAAAACACTTGTGTAAAACATGCTTATGATTATAAAAGCATTAAAAGGTATTAATTGGTACAAAAAAGCATGAAATTAATTTTTAGTAAGTATAAAACATTTTTTCTTGTAAACAACAAAATATGTACAGCATAACTCTTGTAAATAAAATAACGAATGGAATTGCCTATTCAAAAAATATTTGCAAACATTTTTGTAATATATGAAAAAAATTATTTGGAATAAATTACACGTATAAGGATTTATTAGTAAGTATATTTATCTTCCTATAAATAGAAGATATGTGCCGAACAAGTCTTGTAAATAAAATAACTAGAACGATATACTAATGTAAATTATGTTTTAAATCTACTTTGAACATTGTAAAACTATTGCAAACCACTATTTGGCATAAAATAGAAATGGAAAGAATAATGTAAGTAAAGGTAAGTGTAAATCAATTTTTCATTCAAACAGAAAATATGTGCATCATAATTCGCATACAAAAAAACACACACAAACAAATACCCGTCTAAAGCAAGTTTACGGGCATCTTTTTAATTTACGATATCCTACAATACTACATAGGGTAAAATAGACATTTGAAGGCTGGTAGAAATATGCACAGATGTGTATAAAGTATGTTATTTTTATAAAATAATATTTTGTCGCTCCTGTCCATGTTTAGTTGCGTTCGTAATTATATAGGGTAACTCTGGGATAGATGGCCATAGTTTTTAAAGATTGAAATAAAAATTATTAGAATAAAATACAAGAAATATTGATGCACATTTAAAATTATTATACATATACTCAGAATATTTTATGCAAAAAATAATTAAATTTTGAAAACAAAAAGTGTTAAACAAAATTGAAATTTAAATGGCAGATGGCCATCTCTCCTTAAAGCCGAGGAGAGATAGCCATCTAATACAAGAAAGAACAAGTTAATTTAAATAGCAAAAAAACAACACATTTCATGTAGTTAATCATGAAAAACATGTGGCAATTTGCAAAGGTGTAGTTATATGATGGAAAATGAGTGAAGAAAACTCGAATAAGCAAAATTTGAAGTATAATTTCAATACTACACTTTTCGTAAAATCTCACCAAAGGTATTGATAATTTGTACACGTTTCATGGAACCACTTCAGGAACCTTATGCATTGTAGCCAGACATTCTTTTTTGGATGTGATATTATATTGTTTTTCACAATCAATACAATGATCCTAATCCAATTCTATTTACTCGGAATCTGTAGAATTTGATAATTTAAATGTGTTTCGTTTTCTTCGCTACTGGAATTATCGTGTTTTTTTCCCCGCCTTAATTGTAGTTTTATTGCGTTAATTTAGTTTATTTATCAACTTTATCAGTTTCTGTTATGAAAGTTTATTATATTATTATTATTATTATTACAATATTTATATTAATTAAAATTTAAATAATTATATCAATTAATATATTTATAAACGTAAACGTTACATATTTATTTTAAATTTAATTATATTTAGTTAAAATCATCACTAAGTATAATTTTGAAATATTTATTAAAGATGGCCATATCTCTTCGATTTCATGCGTCCATCTCTCCTGAAATTGAAGGTCTGATGGTCGCCCAATTTAAAGCATCAATAGCCATTGTACGTCTTTGTTTAAGTCTTAGAAGTAAATATTATATTAGATACGTGCCTTAAAAGTCTAGTTAGTAAAAAATATACATAAAGTACGTACTGCAAAACATTCAAATACCCAAGTCCGAAAAAAAAATCAACCACCTATTTAATTTACATTAAAATTACACTTACTATTTATAATTGAAAAACACAACTGCACCTCGCAATAAATAAACTCACCACTAAGTATAATTTTAAAATATTTATTAAAGATGGCCACCTCTCTTCGATTTCATGCGGCCATCTCTCCTGAAATTGAAGGTCTGATGGTCGCCCAATTTAAAGCATCGATAGCCACTGTACGTCTTTCTTTTAGTCTTAGAAGTAAAGATTATATTAGATACGTGCCTTAAAAGTCCATATAGTATAATATGTATATATAACATACGTGCTGCAAAACATTCAGATACCTAAGTAAAAAATATATATATATATATATATATATTCAACCACATATTTAATTTAAATTAAAATTATACTTATTTTTTATAATTGAAAAACACAACTGCACCTCGCAATAAATAAACTCGTTGAACTATTTCAGGCGAACAATGTTTATATTGCAATCTATGATCAAATTTTGGAGATATTTAGACTGGTCATCTCTCCTCTATGGTCATCTATCCCAGAGTTACCCTATATACATAGCATCTATAGTTGCCGTTTTGTCCGTCCGTCTGTCTACCCGCCTGTTCTCATAAAACAGTGCAAAAACTACTCAACCTAAAGATTTGAAATTTGATATATATAATCGTTGCACAATTTTGTCGAGTCATTTAAAGTTTTATGATAATCGAATCAAAACTTAAGAAGGTATTAATAAAAGTTCTGTTCATTCTATTAAATCCTATCAAAAGTAATTAATTCAATGATATCGAATGATAAGTAATGATTATAAGTTGCCATGATAATGAATTCCTATTTAAGATGCATGCGTATCATTTCTGTATTACTGAATTTAATATATAGAATAGTAATAAATTTTGTATTCGTGCATTTTTTCATAAGAATGCAACAGCTATTGCACTAGATCTGATTATTTATAAAACAAGTTATAGTGCAAACGCACCTAATTTACCACGTTTGACAAGCAATTTCCTTCTTGTTTAAAAACGAAAAGCCACCGCACTTGCAATTAAAAGGTTCTTTATTTACATCGTATCCAATCGTAGTATTTCCGGTTTCCTGAATTTAATATATATAATCCTAATAAATTTTTTATTCATGCATTTTTGCATAAGAATGCAGCAGCTATTGCAGCAAGATCTGAATAATTGTAAAATTAGTTATAGTACGAAAGCACCTCATTTACTACTTTTGACTTTTTTTTTTTGGTTGTTTTATTTTTACTTTCCGAAGCTAGCAAAAGTTTACTTCATTCACTTCTTACTATAGTGATAACAATAAGCTCAATATGTAAATAGAAATTATTGAAAATTGTTTTCTGTTTCATTTACGGAATACCTGATTAGAAGTGATCAGGGTTTTGTTTTTCAAAATCGACAGAAATAGCATTTTATTCTTATTTTTTCAAATACACAAAGAAAATTGTAAAGTAAATGAAGAAAACAGCACAATTTAGCTAGTTAAGTTTAATTAATTTTCACATTAGAAACAAAAAATATATATTTATTTTTTAATCTTTTAAATTTTTATTACAATAAATGTATTTTATATTTTTTTCATTTACAATTTTGAAACGAGAAATGTGTTTGTTAAAATTTTGAAATTGTGAAAACAAAAGATTTATACAGTATTTATTTAAAACGATGGTTTTAATGATAGTTTTAATGGCGTTTTACATGATTATAGAACATTAAAAAGTGTTTTAATTAACATGATTCGGGCAGATTTAAAAAAGACCAACCACTCGCGTGATATGTAAATAAAACATTTCCATATACAAAAGTTTACTGATTTTTCATATATCGCTTTTTAAATGAAACTTTTACCAGAAATTACAACACCAAACTTAGCGTACAAAGTATTCATATGAAAAAATTAAGTACAATAAACACAATACTTTTCCCAAAGACTAAATGTAAGTTTTTACTAAAAAATTATAAAAAAGACATTTCTTATTTAAAACAACAAGACAGCGACGCATTTTAAAGACATTAGATACATTTACATGAAAAAAAAGTGTATTAAGACAAGATTTAACATACAGTTTCTTTGACAAAAAAATAACAAACAAATTAGCTTCTGTTATGCCTTTTTACTTACAAAAGAGATTTAAAATATTGAACTTTATGCTTAACTGTATCAAAATGTTCTATTATGAACGAGAACAAAGGTTGCATTCAAACTGCGAAGAGGATTTCAAAAGAAATCCAAAATATGAATTAAAAACAACTTTTGATTAAATTGTTTTTTCATTTCTCTTTCTATACGAAAGTACTTTTACTGTCGCCATGGTAAAGCGTATTATAAACAGAAATCTTAAATAAATGAGAAAGTTGGATTTTCCGATATGTTTCAAAGTAATATTCATTTATTTGTTTTTCATTTAAGAGCAATTGGAAGTCCCTATACCTAACACGTTAAATTAATTTCGCTTTTCTCAGAAAGTAACAAAGATATTCACTTGAAAAATTTTATATAAATAATATGAATAATTCCTAGTAAAGTAAACTTTATAAACATATATTATTTAGTTACTTTATTTCTTAAATCTGGAATTAAAACCACTTTTAAATAACAAAACACTTGCATTCCCTCACCCCCAAAACAAATATTTTTATAGAAATTTTGTACAAAAGATTGTAACAAAAGTTCACTTCAGACTAATTTTGGATACTTTGTGAAAAATATTATGTAACGTTACTGTTTACTGTTACTGTACGTTTGCTTAGAGGCAAAACCACCTCCGAAATTGAAGAATATCATTTGCGTTAGAATTGACCCAATTTCTTTTGAGAATGACTCAGGGGTGTATGAAATACCATTTATTTGAGCAGACGGATCAAAGAATTACTATATTGGTATGACTAGCAGGAAATTTAAGTATAGAAAAAAGGAGCATATAGCTGATATGAAATATAATGGAAAAACCACAGCCCTAGCAAGATTTTATCAAGAAGAAACCATACAAGTAAATTTCAATAAAAGTAAAATAATTTTCCCATCCAGTCTATACTATCCATCCATTGTAAGATAAACCATAAAGATTGTAATGCACAAAAGGTCAATATGTAACGGTGCAGCATCATTTCACTTACCAAAAATATGGCTCGAGCTACTCAATGAGTATGAAAATAAAATAAAATAAAATAAACATCCATGAAAAATAAAAATGTAACATGCTTAATATGAAAGTATACTGGAAAACTGAATGATGTCGTGTCATTGACAGTACAAATTTAAAATAGCTTTATTTATTTGTTTTTAAAAATGACTCGGGGTGAGTCGAAACATCCCAACAGTCGAAATAAACGTATTTTTACTGGTTTCAAAGTTTTAATTTTCACGTTTTAACATTTCGAATTAATGTAACGTTACTCCACAAAATTGGTGACAACATGCTGCCTCCAATTTTATGGAGTACTTTGACCTATGTAATGGTGTAATGTAAACTGGTATAACTGCTGTAATATTACACATTAGTGTAACGTAACGTAGTAAGTCTGTTAAATTACTAAATAAAATGAAAGCAGTAATGTGCCACCAATTTTATGGAGTAACGTTACATTACTTTTTCACAGTGTATGTGTGAATTATTCTGGCATCATTGCAAACAATAATATTTAGTAGTTTCTAGAAAAAGTTACATCGAAGCTCAAAAGTAACATTTACAGAAAATTGAGTTTAACCGTTGCCACCGATACACTCAAGGCCTGAGGACAGGAGTTGTGACGTCATCACTAATCGACCGACTTCTCACTAGTGATGGAATTCACACCGGAAAATTTTGAATAGCAGTTTTATTTCATTTTATTTGTGGGATATCTATCATCTTATAAAACAATAATAACTATTTAAACTTACTGGCGAGAATTTGGAAACCTCCAATAAAAAATCAGTCAGATACGGCCACACTGTGGCATTCCGCATCTGGTCGAATTTTTATTTTCAGATTCTGAATTCTCACCAGTAAGTTTAAATAGTTAGTATTGTTTTATATAATGATAGATATGCCACAAATAAAATAAAAGAAAATTGCTATTCAAAAATTTCCGGTGTATATTCCAACACTAGTGCGAAGTCGGTCGATTAGTGATGACGTCACAACTCGTGTCCCCAGGCCTTGAATATTTCGGTGGCAACGGTTTAACACGTAACTGGAGAAATGAATTTTCTTGCGCGTTCAGAGAAATTTTATTTTCCTTTTTTGTCTTTTGTAAACAGCACTGGAATTTTTTTTAGAAACTCAATATATTCTGGAAATCATGTAATGATAAAAGAACTACTTCTTGGTACTGAGTAATGATTTTATACATGGACAAAAAACACATGATAATGAGAGGCAAAGAATAACGTGGAGTCATTCTGACTCCCGCCTCCAGTTACGGGTTAAACTTTACGTATGTAATGTTTATGTATGATGTAAAAAAAAACTGAATAACTTAATATTTTTTAACTTCTTGTTCTCGTAGAAGCAAAAATTATCTACCATTCAAAAAGTAGAAAATAAAGGATTCAAAATATATATAAAACAAGTAAGAAATATCATGCGTCAAGCATAGATTATGAAACACTTCCCAACACATTCAGAATAATGTAAGAAAACTTCATAGTTTAATAAGTTAAAATATTATGTCTATTTAAACCCTATGGAAACTCGTAACATATTTGAAAACCCAATTTCAGCTGTTCTCATCTCAAATCGGAAAATTATCCGCATATTTTGAGCAGCACTGTAATATGATTAAAACAGTTAAATTTAAAAGCGCAAGCTGAAATTGAAAACGCACTTCAGCAATTATTACTCAAAGACAGTATTGTAACCAAATTCTTTTGTGTGTCCCTGTAAATGAACGACAAATGCTACGAATACCGTAGTCTGTCGTAATCATCTAGTGGTGAAATTCAGTGATTTATATCAGTTTCAATACATTTGAAACAGCGTAATGTCATTAAAATACTCTGCAAACGATTTTTCCCCATATACCATAATGTAATGGAATTCGTTTGGGTAGCCCTGTAAATGAAATCTTAATCCCACGTACTCCATATGCAATACCAAACATAGTTAGGTGACCCTAAATATGGATTATGAATTGCAAGAAAATCCGACTATATTTACGGTAGTTAGAGCGTGGCCAGACGGACAGACAAACCGAATACATAAACACTTTTCAACTTTGTTGGAAAGGGTTAAAAAGACTTTCTTCACGAATTTGACTTCCAACTGCCCTTAAAATATATTTTCCTCAAGCGATGAAGTAATATGCATTATTTACAAATAAACATTAAAATGACAATGTCCTTCTACTTTAGAGTATTTATTTAGATTAAGAAAGTGATATATCTGTAAATAATTTGTTATGAGGATCATTAAAACGAAGTTGATAAAAAAATCTTTACATGCGAAAAACAAACAACAAACAGACAAACTTTGCTTCTATTTTGCATTTCTTTTTTTTCAGAGTACAATATGATATTAAATTTTATACTGACATTAGTTTTATAAAGAAAAATCTATTATGAACGAAATCGAAATCTGCATTCAAAATTAAACAAGGTATTAAAAATTTAATTGAACATTAAATACCTTTTAATTAATGCGCCTTTTCATTTAAATTGCCACGAAAAACAAGTTTCCTTATCTTTTTTATAAAATTTATAAAAAAAAGTAGCATCTTAAATGATTTAATAAGTTTAATTACTGATAACTTTCGAAGAAAAATCGTTATTTATTCATGATTAAAAATATCTTAATATCGCGCAATTAAGTAACACGTATTATTTACAAGTAAACTTTAATTAAAAGAAAAGTGTCCTGTTACACTGATGGCATTGTCTCACAGGCTATTCACACTAATTGTATATTATACTCTTATTTCAAAGAATAATGCCCATCGAAAAATAAAGAAATTGACAAAAAACCATTTATCCAAATAAGTGGGGTGTTAACTCCCCCGTATTACCCCTTTATGCTTAACCAATGAACCTCCAAATCTAATCAGGGAAGAGTTGGAATCAGAATAAACTGGTGTACCAAGTTTGAAGCAAATCGGATAATTCTTCATGAAAAACCCATTTATCTAAATTAAGGGGGCGGGATTAGCCCCCTGTTCCCCCTTTTATACTTAATCAATGAACTTCTAAAACTCATAAGGGAAGCGCCTTATCTGAACAAACTTATATAGGAAATTTGAAGTAAATCGGATATTTTTATCAAGATTTATCACGTTACGTATATACATACGACGTACATACAGAACCTGCGAGTACCAGGCTTTGATAGCCTGCGAGGTTAAAAACGAAAAATCCAATATACTTTACATTATTAATTCAGCTAAAAGAAACAGTATATCGAGAAATGGCCTCTCACGAACATCAAATTTTTTTAATTATGCGGGTTTATTATAAAACTACACAAAAAAAGTTTTTAATCAAAATAAATAATCCTCGAATCAACTTAAGTCCATTAAAGATGATTTACACGAAAAATAACTTTATTAAACTACATTATAAAACAAATCTTTACTTCGGAAACACCACAAAGAAAATTTACTTCTAATTAGCTTTATTATATTTTTTACTAGTGAAGAAGCCACGTGAAATTGAATTTAAAATTTAATTAATCTTTTCGAAATGTCCTATTATAAAGGAGAACAAATATTGAATTAAAAACTCAACAAATAATTCAAAATAAATCAAATAATTTTGTTTCTTTTTTGTATTTACATATAAAAGACCGACATGATAGAGAATTTTATGCTAATATGTATTACAGTTCTATTATGAATAATAACAAGTACTCAATTCAAAAATAAACTATGAATTTAAAAAACATCAAAAAGCTAATTTTAAATAACTTTTGTTTAAGCTATCTTAGCATCTGAAATGTTGTAAAGTGCTTTTTTTATTACTTTATAAAATATAATAAAAACGGATTTCACAAAAGAAAAAAAGTGAATTGAATTTTGTAATAACTTTTAAAACGGATTCACTTATTTATTCATGATTTAAAATATATTTATCTCACGAAAGGTAGTAATTTGTATTGTTCACAAATGAACACTAAAAATTAAAAAAAAAATCTCTTTAACTTTAAATTGATAGTCCATGAAAAGAAAACGGTAAGTCGATAAATCCCATGTTACGAAAATAGAATGATAATAAATAATTCATACAGCATTTAGATTAAAAAATTGTGATTTAAAATATATGAAATTACTTTTAAAATATATTTTTTAGAATTTGAAACTTTAAGCGATTGTCAGACATGAGTACACTTTTAAGAAGAGTATATATCACGTTTTCTCAGGGAGTAGCGTTGAATATTAGAAAAAGTTTTCAAACTTAGTTTTAAAATATTAAGCAATGCGTATTTCCTAACAACTTTGTACTTTGTTTAATCCTATCAAAAAGTTATGAAACCTGTCAATGAATTTAAAATAAATCAAAAAGAAATTTCGAATAACTATTGCAGTTTCTTTAAATTTGAATTGCTATCAAAAAACATTGTTTACAGATTGTCTTTATAGAATACTTTAAATCCGATAATCATAAAAAAAGAGCAAATTCAAATTGCTGATATCTTTAAAAACAAGTTTCTTTGTTAATCATTTTAAAAATTCTTTAATCTCGTGCAAGGAAGTTATATGCATTATTCAGAAATAAATATTCAAAGTCTAAAATCAATTTTACCCTACATTATTATTTATATTTACGAAAACGGTAAATCTAAAAATGTCTTGTTGCAAATGCTTCCTTGATTAAAAGTAACAGCTTGTAAAGAAAGTGGAAATACAACTGATTTTTAAGATACTTTAAATTTGGTGTTAATAAAGTGTGCTTTAAATTATTTTTTCAAGGAATATATATATGAAAATGAAGTTTGTACAAGATATATTTTATATATAAAAAAAATAAACAGTGTTTCGTCTGAAATAATTAAATATGTTTCAGTATTTTGAATGAAGAATCTGTACTAATAAAAGAAAAATATTTGTCGTCTATCTGTCTGTTTCTCTCTCTCTCTCTCTCTCTCTTTCCGTGTGTGTGTTTGTGTGCGGTGGTTAGAAAAATCTACCTCACGCAGAGGTCTAAAAATTTCAGATGAGGATAGTCCTAATGCACCTGAGGATCAGATACTTCAGTATTTTGTTGCTTAACCCAGATACTAATTAAAAATCATAATGAATATTACAAAATGTCCAGTAAAGTCGCAGTGGTTCGGCCGAAAACCCGTTCCGCATATTTCAAAACAGGGAAGAACCGAGAGTCAAACACCGCTAATTTTATATTGAGTCTTTTACAGCGAGCATCGGCTTGAGAAATGAAAATACGAAAAATTAAAAATAATTATAATATTAACTTTTTTCAAAAGAATAATCTCAGAAATATCGTTTTCGTGTTTTTTTTTTTTACCTCCCACATTTTTCACACTTCACATCGGCTCAATTTTTCAAAATATCCGAAAACTAAAAATAACAGACTGTGTCTACGTACTTTTATCTTTCTAATGATGCAATCCGTTCAAAAAAATAGTTACCTTAACTGTTTAAAAAAAATCGTAAATATATTTTATTATTTTCGCCTTTTTATGCAGTGTTTAAAAATTTTCTGCGCACTGATCGAAATATGTCAGTCAAAACTTACCATTTTAAATAGCGTTGCTTTTTTTTCTCTCGGACTCCGCAATTTGTTTTAAAATATTGACCAAGATCTAATATTAACCTATTATAATCTAATACTAGATGGATATCGCCAAGTTGGCGCCATTTTTGGCGACTCATTTTGGCCTCCAAATTTGGCGATATATTGCCAAGTTGGCGACAAACTTGGCGGTATTTGGCGACAGAACAAGGTCCCCCCTATGGTAACCCTTTATTGAAAATACTTTCATCTTCAATAACCAATGGCCGCCATTTTGTTTCCCATGCAAAACTAAAATTAATTAATTACACTTTAATTAATTAATTAATATTTGAAAAAAAACTGTATTAACATCAATTGTCATCCAGTACAAGTTTAAAAAAATGTATTTCAGCTTGATAGGATGAATAATGGGTATTTTATTAACGATTGAAAATTTGAACAAGATAAATATATAAATAAATAAATAAATATAGGGAGGGTGTGAACTAATAGTAGGAATTGAATGAAAAAGGAAGAATGTAATAATAAATAAATAAATATATGTATGAGTATATCAATTATTAATTAATTAATTAATTAAGGATTGTATGTTGAGTAATCTATTTAGAAATCCTAAAAAGATTAAATAATGTTTCATTTTTCTTTACTGTTGTCCTAACTTTAAAAAGAAACAGAGTAAAAATTATATATCTTTTAATAAATTCATTTGCTTGCGTTTTTTACCAAACAGTAAATTATTCATAATCGAGTTCTGTGTCCACGACAGAATAATGAACTGTAACGGAAATTTTTGAGAAACAACATGATTTGCGGTCAAACAATTAGGTGTGATTTTTAATATAAACATTGAATGGTCATAAAACAGTTTTAAAACGACCATTCTTTTCCTAGTATTTTTACTTTTATGCTTATCTCTTTTTACTTTTCTTATCCAGCAATGCTTGGTATGGAAATTATTGCGATGGGTAAAAAAAAAAATAATAATACAGTATGGATAATTTATTTTTCTTGATGCTTTAGGATCTATGAATCAAGAAAGACTAATTTCTGTGCAGAGTCTTCAATTGTTGTCTGATGCCATTGCATAGTTTGGAGTGTGGGTGGGGGTAGACTGCCCAAAAGCAAGATAAGAGATACAACCCTGAGTCAGATGATATGAAGAGGTTATCCTGGTGGATCGAAAGTATGCAAAAACTCAACAGGGTAATGAATAGCATCATTAGCTTCCCTTACAGTCTCCAAAGATTCTTACTTCATCTGCTTAGTTGGCAGCCTGTTAAATAGAAAATTATTGATGCGATTGACGGAGTCATTTGTAGGAGTGACTACAGCTCTTATCCTTAGTCACAAAGCAGTGTTCACTAACGTCTGATGAATGTTGGGGTATATTGTGCCAGTTAAGTTGTTCAAATCTCTCACAACTTCGCAAAGGATGTTCGGAATTTGTTTTCTTCCATTCACTTCACAAAAGATGAACACGCATGTTAATTCTCAAGAACAGGACTTTGACAGAAGATTTTAAACAGGTCTTGACTTCATCTGCACGTGTTTCGCTTGGCACAACAGATAAAGTCTGTCTAAAATCGAGAGCCAAAATTACCATAACTCCACCCATGACAAGGCTGCAGACCCTTATGTCCTGCAGAGTCCTGTTTACAGTTTCAAAGCTCTCTTATGAGCCATATGCACTCATTCCATACGATGAGTTTTGTTTTTCGAAGCACCTAAGTCATGTCACTCTGCATAGAGATGTTACAAAGGGCAGACTCAAAATGATTAAGATTGAGAGATAACTTCAAGATTGAGAGATAACTTCAAGGTTGAGTGAGCAGTCTTGCCCCCATTGATGAAGGTAGCTGCAATACTCGAAGAAGCAACGGAAACGGGGATATTCCTTCCACTCCTAATCGTAGCCAGCTATAAGTTAATCAAGAACGTTTCCCCAATGCCACCAGGGGCGTCAAGAAAGAACAACTACCCGGAATCGTAAGCAACACTGTGCATTATTTCATCGTACTCTCTCCTCTGTTTTTGATTTAATTTGGAACATTTACTTCAACTGCTTCGGTCAGCTTAACAGTATTGTAAGTGAGTTCACTCAAGTATTGATGGTTAGCGACAGTGCCTCTTGCTCTCATAAAGATGATGGAATTTCAAACTGTAGGAATGGTTTATTCGACATAGATATCACAATATCTTCAAGAAGGATAAGGCATCGGTCGTGAACGATGTCGATGACCAATTGGACATGTCTGCACTCCTCTGCATTTTTCATTTGATATCGTCTGCAAGACTGTCACGGTATTTCTTACAGTTGTTTTTGGGAGGGGAGGGGGGGGGTCTCCACCCTTTCTTGTTTTATCCTGATTTCATCTGTAAATATTTTCCTGCGTTTTATGCTTCTTTTAATTTTACCTGTCATTACAATGGTAGGATAGGTTTTCTCAGAAATGAACAGGTCAGTTTAAGCAGCAAGTTAGGACTGCGACAATATGCAGGACAGATTCAGGTCTCAAACCACTGGCTCACTGGTGGTCAGCGATTGTTGGATATTATCAAGGTTAGTTGGTAGGTTAACATTATCAGTATTTATTGTTTCACCCAATGGATGAGAACATCAAAGTTTCCTTCGTTGAAATCCCTTGTGAATAGGTTTTTTTGATTCCATGCAAAGCCTCTCCAAAGATAGCAAGAAGGTTGCCACCATGAAATACCTGAAACTCATAAGGACATATCTCCCCTGCAGACTTGGTTTCGCAAATAGTTACGTAGGTATAAGTTTTAGACATTTCATTGAGGTATCGGCGTTTAGTATTATAAGGAGCCCCAGAGCGTTGTTGAGTGAACGGTTTGGACCTCCGCCAATTGTTGAAAACCAGACGCACAATGCAATGTAAAAAAACACTGTAGCTTTACCAGAACAAACTCGATCACACTGGATGTGCTGTATCTTTCTTTGGTTTCCTGACTATATTAACATGGAAAATACAGCAGTTGCGTAAAATTAACAGCACAATGTGCTGGCAATTTGGGCGCAAAAACAGGACAGCACAAATTGCTGGCGTCCAAATTGCCAGCACATTGTGCTGTTAATTTTACGCAACTACTGTATTTTCCATTTTAATATAGTCAGAAAACCAAAGAAAGATACAGCACATTCACTGTGATCGAGTTTGGGCGAGAGATGAACAGTACTTTGTAGTGTAAAAATGTTGTTGTTTTTTACAGTGTGTCTACCCGAATTTTATTAGCCATTGAGACGTTACCGTTCACAAGACATGACACGGAGGAGAACAGGCCCGCTCCGTCACCATGGACGTTTATAATTCGGCAAGGGTAAAGGTTCTGTATTTCATTAATTACAGCAACTTCTTCATCCATTTTGATAGATTACTTCTTTCAAATCAGTATAATTAAATATTGAAAGAAACGATATTTTGTTATCATAAAAAGCAAATAAAAACACATCTACTGTCTAATAAAATAAACTTTTGTGACGATCACCGAAAAAATTGCTGGAACAATAAATTTATACCTTCCTTTACTTTAGAACTCCATTGTTACAGTTTACTCCTTTAAAATTAATAAAATGCAATGTTAAGCAACGTTAAGTTACTATTAGAAAAACCCCATCTACTGTGTAAAAACAATCTTTAGTGATACAATGGAACGATCACCAAAAATACTGCTGGAACAACATATTAGCACTTTTATTTACACACAAACAGAAGTTAAAAAAATTAATTGATTAACTATTATTAAAAATTAAAAAAATTAAATGATTAAAAATTAGTTGATGATTAATTAATTTATAACGTGCGCATTAGGGTGGTCACAAGAAATCAATTTGGAATTTTTTCGGGGGAACCCCCCAAAACGTTGCCAATTGGCTAGAAAATGAGATTGGAGAAGTTTCAGCTCATTTGGATAATATTAACCCGTGCCTCATTGAGGTCAAAGTTCAGAAAAACGTGATTTATCGCAAAAAATGCTGTTTATTTCTTCATAAAATGAATGCAATTAAACCTAGAAACATAATGCTGATCTCATTTCATAAAAAAAATATGTTTGATTTAAAAAACCACTCGCTACATTTTTGTAATAATGTATAAATTAAAAAATATGTGCGTTTTACAAGACCAGACTTGATCCTAATCCTAAAAATTCACTTTTTATGAAAATGCGAAAAAACAATGTAACATTCCCTTTCATCTGCTTTCAACATTTTGTTTTTCTTTGTTTGTTTGTTTTTTTCATTTTGTATATGATAAAGAGTTTAATTGTGATAAAAATTGAAGTTTAAACTGAAAGATTTAAAAGAAAAAACGGGCAAAGAAAGTATAAAAATGGGAACAAATATTTTAAAATACATTTTATTATTAAAGTTCTGTTACAAGAAAGGAAGCATTATAGATAAAAGAAATTACTATCCCTTACATTATATACCCCGTTGTCATGTTAAGGTGGTAATGGTTCAGATAAGGTCTGTCTTGAAATGTTTTTCTACATTCAGATACAACTTTTAGCAGAAACGTTTTTGTTCTTCGTCTTTTGTTAAACAGGAATTGAAATCATGGATTAATTTTATTCCCCTTACTTTAAAATCATTCGGTATTTTTCTTGATTTCAAATAATGTTTATTTTCACACCATACATCAGGATCAGTATTTAGAAACTGTATATCAATATATAAACTAATAAAAAAATCAGCTTGATATTAAACAAAAACATCGACTTATTTGTTCAATAAATAATCCACTTGGTTGAAACTTATTGTTGCTCTTACATTCCTATCATCAACATCATTTTCTTTTTCAAATAATACTGATTTTACAGCCATTCTTATTTTCACTTTTCCCCCAAAGTATTATCAAAAACTGAAAATGCAACTTGAACAGAGTTCAGATACCAAAGGTGGTTTATCATTTTAGCGAGTGCTTTGTCTGCAAGCTATTTATAAATTTTTCTCTACTCAACAAATAATTTTAATAATTGCAGGTCTTGATTGCGGGGAAGTGGAAGCGTTGAAACATGCTTTTACATAAATATTGATTATAAATAATCAAATGTCTCTAACACCTTCTTTTTCTACATTTGATATTGAGAACGGATCCCTGAAAAGATATATTTTGAGAGGATAAATGACATGTGATACCTATCGTCGATGAATTGAAATTGGATGTCTTTTGGAGGAAGACGTCCTGTAAAAATTAAACAAAGTTAGATAAATTCTTTATAATCACCCATGGGCTATTACTTTTTTAAATGTTCTATAAGAAAACTTGAAATTTCTTCTGAATTAAGTATTTTATATCTAATATTTTACCATTACTAGCATTTTCATACTTAATCTGGCCCAACTTGGGACATCCAATCTGAATCTTATTTTAAATAACTGGCTGAAAACAGCTTTTATGTTAATTTGTAAATTATGGTGGCGACATGGTAAATACAGAAGATTTTACTTTAATAATTGATATAGATCTATGCAAGTTCCTCTGAGGCGACCAATGTTTACTGCAGTGGTATCAAAACACATTGCCTGGTTTTTACCAACTTCCACCCACACTTCAACTGCTGAAAATACATTTTTTGCCCGCGTTATTCCGATGCTATTTTTTTAAGGTAAGGAACTCTTACTAAATTTTCCTCATCTTCACAACTAATTAAAACTGCTATCCACAATCAACTGCTATATCTTTTGAATAAATAAATTGTAGACATTTTCTTTATTAAAAAAATGAGGAAACAGTTTTCCATCGTAGCTAACAAAAGCTCCCTGTAAATCGGAATTGTGAAATCTATTTTTCATGAACTCAGTTCTTTATTTTCGAAATAGTTGTTTGCGAAGTCCTATTACACTTCAACTTAAAATTAAAACTTGTGATTAACTGGTGGTTGTAATGTAAGTCTAGCAGCTTCTCTGGTGTCCAGTTTAACTTGGGAATATTATGAAACAAAATACATAAAACTTGACAATTACTTGATAACTTACTGCCGGTGAATTGATGAGCATGTGGCCTAATAAAAAAATCTTGCATTGCTACCATGTTACCGAAAGAGGGAGTGGGGGTAGGAATGTTTTGTCGCTTTAAAAATAAATAACGATAGCAGGTAATAAAAACAGCCTTTTAATAAAAAGAGAAATTCAGAGGTTTATTTTAAATGCGCTTCAACTACAATACAAATTGGGAATTCTTTCCATGCATGGAACTAGATAACTGATAATTAATTAACTATAATTCGTGAAATATTGTTAAAATTACAAAAAATGTCTAATTTCTTTTGCCTTTTAATGCAAATAATAAAAATAATAATACCAAATTTAATAAAAATTATTCATTTCTCATTTTTTACTTATTTTTTAAAAATGCAGAATTTGAGTGTATGGTTCATAAGCTGGCTTGAAAAATACTAAATGTCATTAAATATAAGTTTTGATGAGAGTAAAAGTTCAAGGCAACAACAGTTTCTATGAAATAAGATAAGAATCAGGTTTCTAAGACAAATAGTTTTCAATTGATAAAAGAAAAACTACGTTTTTTCGCCAAAAATCGCAAATTTTCAAGAATTCAACCTCGATGAGGCACCGGTTAATATTATTCAATTGAGCTGAAACTTTGCCGATCTCATTTTCTAACTGATTGGCAACTTTTAGAGGGGTCCCCCGGAAGAAAATGTAAAAAAAAATGTTTCCCCATGTTGCTTATGACCACCCTGGTGCGCATACAGATGCGATACTTCAGAAATTGCTCACGTGATCTGATAATTCGCCGGAGCAAAGAAACCAAGTAAATGCTTTTGATTTTTATATTTCATGATATATTGCATATTTTTTAATTAGACGCCAAAATACTTCTTTTCTTGTACATTACAATTGTTAATTTCTTAAAATATATACGTTACTACAGCAATGGAAATGGACAAACCGTGTAGAAAAAAACTGCTTGTGGGTTTACATTTCGTCACACTATATTATAACCATGAAAAAAAAAATCCTTCTTGTTTTATCGACAATATTAATTTTTTCGGTTGTATTCCTATAACACATGCCTTTTACTCATTTCATTTAAAATACACAAATTTAAAGTTTATGTCTTTAACTAATTTCATTTAAAATGATTTAAAATAATATCTTTAATTAATTTCATTTAAAATGATGAAAAGAAAAAATATTAAGAAGAAATACCATAAAGCAAAAATTCTTATTTCAACATCAAAGATTTTTTTTGCAATTTACACACGCGAAATATAAATTATGCTATTGGCGAAAATTGCGCATGGCTAGCACAAAAATACTTATATTTTCTTCCCCTTGTTTTCAATAATGATAAACAGCCTAATACTGCTTCAACTCCAAAAATTTTTAAGCCTTACAAATATTGCTTTCATATTTAAATTAAATATATTTATTTCATAACTTTATTTATTTATTTATTCTTTATTTAAGCTTTTATTTTCTTTTGTATTTTTAATAAAGTCTGTAACAATTTTTTTCGATGCGTTTGAACCTTTTATTCTAATTTATATAGCCGTTTAATTCTTTAACGAAAAGAATTGATCAAAAAAATATTTATTTAAAAATTTCCGTTGCTATACTATCGGATGTATTTTTAGACATTATCACTTGAAAATTTGAGGTTTTGGCGCTAAAGACATCACCAAAAATATGAAATATCTCGCGAACTATTAGGCTTAAAAGAACTTAGTACCATTCCATTCAGCATACGAAAATACACCAAAATATGTTACCGGTTCAAAAATAACTATGAAATCAGATTTTTAAGGAATTTTTTAAAAGTTCGTTCTCTTTTTTACCCCGCTTAGGGATGGAATTTTGGAAAATCCTTTCTTAGCGGCACTCTAGGTCATAAGAAGTATTTTTACGACAATTTTCAAGATTTTAGGTTCAGTAGTTTGGGCTGCGCGTTGATAAATACAAAATCCAGACTTTCTTATGTATATATAGATTAACAAAATAATATTGACCAAAATTTATTAATTATTAAAAATGGTTTTCGAAAGTCACTTTTGTGACTTGATTGAGACTTGAAAAAAAAAAAAAAAAAAAAAAAAAAGAAAGAAAGAAAGAAAGGAAGGAAGGAACATAGCTTATTAAGCTTACTTTTTTTTAAAGACATTTTTGGTTTAAAATGTATTAACTCTTTCAAAATATTCGTTTATACGTATATACATTTATTTATTTATTTAGCAAACTTTTCTAGTTTCCCCATAACAGACCAAAAAGCATTAATGCATTAAAAATACCATTTATTTTAAGTACAGTTTTGGAATTTATTAGAAGTAACATTATTATTCTCATGCCTGGTGTTAGTATGCGAATGATTCACCAATTTTTTTACTCTTTACCTCCTTTTTAGGGTTCCGTACTTAAAAAGTAAAAACGGAACCATTATAAGATCACTCCTGTGTCTGTCTGTCTGTCTGTCACAGTCATTTTACTCGTAAACTATGGAACGTGGAAAGTTCAAATTCGGGGAAGTAAAAAAGACCATTGACCCACATATTTCCAGATTAATAAACATTCATAAATATATTTAGTAAAAAAGTAGAGGGGCTAATTAAGCTACTTGAAAAAAAATCTTTTCTTTGTATACCATGTGGGGTATCCTGTGAAAGCTTTTGTAACACTGAATTCAAAAATACATTCCTTTTAATTTTAGGTATTATATTTTCAAAGATATTGTTGAAAATGTAGCGCAAAAATATGTTCCCCCCATCTAATTCCGAATCTACTGAAACTAAAATTATGAAAAAAATTAGAGGTAGTAGACGTTAATATAAACCTTGCCGGAAAATTATAGCTATTACCCTAGGTCACATAATTTTTGAGTAATTAGCATTTTTCTGTTATACACAAATTTTGATTTACGGGCATTCAGAAAAATTGTTGAGCATCGCGGAATATACCTATCGTTGCAGAAGAATAAAAGCATTGTTGATAATGATTTTCGAAAAAAATCATCGGTAATTAGCCGAGATATTAACCCTTAATGGTACGGTCAGTTTGGACATACACGAGGACAGGGGCGGCGTACTCTATGCCTAGTTAACAATTTTAATGATATATATGTGTAATGTAATATTCAGTAACAGTATAAAAGCAATAAACGTCAAATTGTTAAACACATACTAATGGGTCTCGGGACTCTAAAATGTGGAAAAAATGAAAAAAAGACCATTTTCAATATTTAATGTCTTAAAATGTATATGATTTTAAAACACAATTTAAATTGGGATGAAAGATATAAGTATGTTCTTTCGTTTCATGTATTTGAAAAATTGCAAGATACAGAATTAGTATTTATAGGGGGCTCGAAACTGTTAGACATTTGTCGAACAAAAAATTGGCCTAACAGTTTATGCACAGGATTACAAAATAAATATTGCAACTAGAATGAAAATTTTGGTGCTTCAGATTGTAATAATTTCCCTGAACTTAAATAAATTTGTATTTAAAGCATTTTTATATTTTCAATGCAATGTTGCATTTAGCTAATACAAAATTTTGAAAATTTCAACAGTAAAATCTCCTAAAAAAATATTTTTTTGAACAATAAAAAGGAAATTTTAGGTTTAGTTTATACAGACTAACATGAAATATATGTTTTGAAAATTTCATGAAAAAATATTCAGAAGTTTTTGAGGTATCCTGCGCGTTATGCCAAAAAAACGCCATTTGGAAAATAATGACTTTAAAGTTTTGGAAACGCCGCTTCAGCTATTGAGCGGGTATAATTCTAAAAGCCAAAACTTCTGTTCCAATGGGAATTTCAAGGAAACAATTATATCTAAATATTCAGAAAAGATAGGAGTTTAACATATAAAAAAATTAAAATTTCTTACATTTTGAAGCTTTAAGAGTTCTGCGACCACTTAACACTAGAACCGCCGGAAATTTTACTTAAATGTCATAAAAATATTATACACCAGAATTTTTATTTAAAATATTTTAACTTATTTATTTAATTTATTTCTCTTTGGTAGAGGTATAACTTATTTTAGAAAGACATCTATGGCTCGAATCAACATATTTTTATTCCGTAGCTGTCAAAATGACCACTATGGCGGTTCTAGTGTTAATCCTTTCCGGCACGGAGTAATTCTATTTATAAACTTATGAAATAATGAACTGACTCCAGAATTTATAAACGAATTTATTAGAAAATGCGAACTTGCTTATTTTCACGTACATGATAAAAGGAAAATTTTAATTAAATATTCTTGGTGCCGTTTGTCTGTTTTGGAATTAAAATTAGGTATCCGTTTTTTAAGGGCATCGTCCTCGAAAGATTTAATTAGAATGAATCCCATAAATACTGCGGGATTCGCGATTATTTGCATTGATTGTATCTCTCAATACGCCTCGAGTGACTTTAAAAGTTAATTAAGCACCTATCTGGAAAAACGCGGCACTGACCAAGGCGGCGTTGCAACTTTGAGACCTCAATTCGAAGCGCGCTTAGCACAATGCCAAATTTAAACTTTGAACAAAGGTTTTGTTTTAGCTACACTGTAGAAATAAAGGTTATTACTACGCTGAATTTAGTTTCATGAAATGCCAAATGAAGTTTAACTATGCACTGCTTTTATTGTGAGTACCGAATTAAGTTCAGCATAAACAGATTAGGATAATATTTAAAAAAGAGTTATACGAATAGCTATATTTTATATTATTTAGGTTCCATATCTCTTTGAACTTTCACGGTATACCCATTTACACTTTTCTAATATATACAGTTATACCCAACCCTACGTTGTATATTTTTTTACAAAGTCTTAGTATTCATTTAGCAACTTTTTTTTTTTTTTATAATACAATTACAAATTCATATATTTATTCTACGGAACCCTCTGTGTGCGAGTAATGCTCGCACTTGACCGTTTATTTAAATTTTGTTCTCATTATTGCAGTGTTGTATCGCTTAGTTCGACAGATTTTTGTTTTAAATATTTATTTTTTTTATGAAAATTTAATTTAATAATAAAATAATATCCAGACACTGAAATATTTATAATGTATTAAATGCAATCGGGTCCATAATCCATAAACTTGCATTGTGCGATAGAGAGAGATTTGGCATATTTAATATTTTAAAATTATTCCTAAAACCATAAGAATGAGTTATAGTTTTGGGAAAAATTGCATTTGAAAGTACTGAGTTTTCCTGTACGATATTTTGAAAATTATGTTATGCGATAGTTAAAAGTTAATATTAAAAAAAAAATGCGTAATAGATTATTCAGGTCGTTGTACCAGCAGTATGACATCTGCGTCATTCGCAGAAATGTTTTTGCTTCATAGATTGCACATAGCTTTCCAATAGAAGATTTTCCCACCTCCTACTAAAATAATAATTCTGCTTGCTTCTTTAATAATTGTTCATTATACATTTCTATTTGTTTTTTCACACTATTTTAAACTATTATAAAACTTAAGCTGAATTATCTGTAAAATTACCAAATGCATATATATACGGAATATTGGTAAAATAATATTCAAATGATAGCTATCTCTTTATTAAAAAATAGCCAGTTTGTCAATAAGAAAATATGTTGGACTTTTTTCTTTAAATTTAGTACGTAAAGAAATCAGTCATCCCATGACTCTGCGTATTTTTTATTCGAAAATAATAAACACATCGTTAATGTCTCTACTTTGTGATTCTGAAAAAAAATATATATATATTTCTCCATCCACTATTTGAATGCATGAAAGAAAATAAATTGGTTTGCATCCTTTTGTACAGTCGTGGAAAAAAAAAGTAAACACCCCCTACTAACTCCTCAACAAATTATCGTAAAAGGAATTTACTGGTACCGAACGATTGAAAATAAAGTTTACTTTTAAATGATGTATATAAAATTTGCTTTGGGGGCCATCTACATATTAAAACGAACCATAACTTAGTTTTTTTCAATAGAAGTACACAATTCTGACAGCATAAATGAAATCTACACCCTTCAATTAGCCCCAAAACAAATTTTTATGCAATTCGTACCATAAGTTTCCGAGAAATTATTTATTTTAAAACGAGCGTATTTTAAGGGCTGTATCCAAATTGAAGTTCCGTACTTGATTGTGTTAACCGAGAGAGCCCCCTTCTTGATCAAGGCGCCTGAAGCGCCACTCAAGGAATCAATGAAGCCTGTTAGATTACAGAATAGAGGAATAAATTTCAAAATATCTACTCACTTCTATCATAGACGTCCCCTTAAACCATCATTTTGCCGTTTTTTAGGCATAACTTGAAAACTACTTGGAAGAAAAATGTGAAATTTTGGATTTCCATAAAGCAGGACTTAATAAATCTGAATCCATCATAAAAATTGCAGGTTGCAATTCATAATTTTTTCGAACATTAATTTCATAATTCATATCATAAAAGTATAAAAATTGCAAATTCAGCGTATTTATGTTTGGGTATATTAGTTTTATTGCTACAAAAAAAATTAGCACATTTGGAGCATAATTCCAGAAGATATAAATAAAAATATGAAAATGCAATTTAAGATTACAAGCACTAAATTTTGAATGTTTATAATTCAAAAACTTATCATTCAAATAACCTGAAATTCGGTGTCTAGGCATAGTTTGAACCAAAGATTTGAAATATCGCTTTAAAATTGGGTATTGCCATTGAAAGAAATGAAGCTTGGATTCGTTTAAATATGTAGATGGCCCCCTAAGTAAATTTTGTATATATAATTTAAAAGTAGACTTTATTTCCAATCGTTCGGTACCGGTAACTTTTGTCTACGATAATTTGTTGAGGAGTTAGTAGGGGGTTTTTACTTTTTTTTTTCCACGACTGTACATGTTTTAAAATAAATTCTAAACGTTTTTGATTATTATAACTTAGGCATAGCTAAAAGCTTTAAAATAATCAATAAAAGAGAAAACTCGTCTTACCTATTTTTTACTTTTCATAGAACTGACGATCAAAAAAGTTTTCTATTAAAGAATGTTTTATGTAAGAGTTTAAAACAAGCATACAATTATTTAAAATGTGCTAAAATTTATAAAGATGTTATTATATCTCGAGATCGTTCGAATGCACACGCGTTCATTTTAAAGGGAAAAAGTAACTGTACAGCAAAGAGCAGTCACTTTTTCTCTTGAAAATGAAAGCGTGTGCGTTCGATAGATCTCGGGATATAAAAAAAAAATCTTTATAAATTTTAGCACCTTTTAAGTAATTTTATGCTTTTTTTTAAACTTTTTATATTAATAACAAGGTGAAAATTCGTTCACGGTACTAGTTAATACAGTGTTTTGATTTTATTGAATGTTTTATGTTTGATAAAATTATATGCGATAAACTTCTTATGTAACTTAGAACTGGCTAGGCACTTTCACTTTTCATCCCTCATTTATTTTTTCAATTGCCGGGATATTCCAAAATTTCATAAAACTAAGGGTATCATAACTTGATGAATTTGAATGATAAAATAACGGAATTTGTACTGTTTTGCTTGTCACAGCATGGATAAACATTTCTATGTGTAACTTACAGTGCCCAAGGACCGTATAAGAAAGAAAAATGTGTAATGTTTTGAAAAATAATGGCAGGACTATCTCACAAGCATGATTTTTATTCCTACCATATTTTGAACACTTACAATTTACTTTGCCTACGCATCTCGAACAGTTAAAAAAATAACAGCTTTTTAATCTTTTTGGTAAACTCTGTATATTTCAGTATTAGGATGAAATATTATCTATTTACAATTGAACTATCTTTTAGTGGATCCTAAAGCACCAAATATGATTTAAGGTTACAGATGAGTGTAGAGCAACTAGGCAGCTGGGATTTACTTAGCTCGTACATAAAATGTTCAAATTAAAAAAAAAAGGGACGATCCTAATCTAATCTTATTCTTGTATTACAAATACATTTTAACACTTTCTAACATAGTTGATAAGTGTTTATGGATTCCGTTTGTCTGTCTGTCTGTTTACCATCTGTCCGTGCTTCAACTCAAGTAAATACTACCCGGAATTCCAGCACTTGTCATATGGTATCGAAGTTTATAATGTATTCACAGGATTATGATGCATTTGTACGTCCCAGCTAAAAATGAACTGCAGAAAATCTGGGAAAAAATGCAGTTGGAAAACTGCGGTGATTTGGCAGATTCCACTATAGAATTTTTGAGGTCGATACGACAAAATTACTGCAGTTTATAAATTGCTGTAAATCTGTAGTTATATCGACCTCAAAAATTCTGCGGTAAATTTGTACTTATATCAAAGTAAAAATTTTTGTAGTGGAATCGACCAAATCACAGAGGTTTTCCAACTACATTGTTTTTATAGATTTTCTGCAATTTATTTTTAGAGAGAAGAAAACCTCTTTTTAGTTCCTGGCGAGGGGAATCTTAATAATTCTACTGTTTTCTAAATCAATCTTTATTAGTTTCTTTCTGTTTGATCTCGACAATGTTGTTTTGGTTGTACCCTATTTGATATCTGCCTCCTGTTTTGATTTTTGATTTTGAAACTTTATTCATCATAGATCATACCCACATAAACGTTTAAAAGAATTGTTTGAACTGTAAAACTGGATTTTAGACACCCAAGACTCCACCCCCCTCCTTATTGATAAAATCCAATTTACTACATACAATATCCATTAACTTTACTAGTGACTTTGCCAATAACTGTATATCAAAATTCCGTGTCGCCGCAAATATCCTTTTAAAGAACCCCAGAAAATTATTTACTGACTTAAACTAAGATTATACTTATTAAATTTAGAATATTGTTAGATTAGTTACATATAAAATTTAGTTACTGATAACATGCACATTTTAACCACCTTCAGGTTCACAATAACAAGGTTTGTCAATAAATATATATGCCGCCTTAATGAAAAATATTACTCTATAACTAATATATTAGGATAAATTCAATTGAGATATTACAGTGTTTCTATATACACTGGCGGAAAAAAAAATCCCAACACCAAGAAAGACTTGTGTTAGATAAACGAAATTTGGTAGGCGTGTTTATACTTATGAAAGATGACATCGATTGAAATTTCGCGCTTCGCGCATAAGTGTGGCGCTAGTAGCGCCACTCAGAACTTGCAGATCAGGTTTACTTTAAATGCGTGCTGTAAAGTTTTCTGATAAAAAAGAAACACAACAGATCTCCACTCCGCCCACCAATTAGCTCTGGCTTGACACGAATGGCGTCGAAACCGGCAATGGTTTCGAGTCAGTAGAATGCACGCTACAGGGCGCCTGGCTCGGAGCTGTCCTTGAAGTAATCGATTTCTAACAGTTCGTTGTGTCACTGTGGTACCAACTGCAGCTTGAATTTCTGCCACAGACGCAGTACGATGCGCCACAGTCGTACGCCGAATACGTCGATCTTCCCTCTCAGGAGTGCCACGTGGCCGCCTGGAACCTGGTCTTCTTGAGGTAGTACCATCCCTTGACCACTGCTTACAACAACCATGCACAGTGGATAAATTCCAGCCAAGTCTTTCTGCAATATCGCGGAAAGAAAATCCAGCTTCTCGTAGCCCGATTATGCGACCTCGTTCCAACTCGGTGAGCTGTTGACAGTGACTTCTTCGTCTCGTTAAAGACATTCTTGGCTAACATCAACTCAATACGCCACATTTTGAAGCTAAATAACGCCTACGAACTTTACAGCACGCATTTAAAGTAAACCTGATCTGCAAGTTCTGAGTGGCGCTACTAGCTCCACACTTATGCGCGAAGTGCGAAATTTCAATCGATGTCATCTTTCACATGTATAAACACGCCTACCAAATTTCGTTTATCTAACACAAGTCTTTCTTGGTGTTGGGTTTTTTTTCCGCCAGTGTATATTATTTTAATTGAAAGATGAAACTAAGAATTTTCCGGTAGAGGAGGAAGCATAGGAGAGCTCCCTGCATGGATTTAAAAAGTTATTTAATTAAAATTTCTTTTTTTTCCTATTTAAAAAAATCGTAAAACGTATTATTTTCGAATAACAGAATAAAAGAGGAACTAAGAAATTTTCCCTTAAGGAAGGGTGGTGGGGAGGCCCTTCCGTGGATTTTGAAATTTAATTTATTAAAATTTATTTTTCTCCTATTAAGTACTGTAAAATTACATCACAGTAACTACTGGAGATTGATAAAAAAATATATGCTTCTGAATTACTGACTGTAAAATCACTTAAATTTACTGCAGTATTACTACAGATGTAAAGTCTGATTTTAAAGTTATGCTTCTAAAATGACTTCACAAAATCTACAGCATTTTGGCAGGTAATAGCTTGCAGTATTTTGTGAAATAAATTACTGCAAAATTACGTGCAATTAGCTGCAAAATAACTGAAATATTTTTACGTTTGGAATGCACAAGCGGAAACCTACTTTGACTGTAGAAAACTTCAAAAATACTTCAACTGCAGTTCATTTTTAGCTGGGACGGTAGGTCAGAGGCGTAATTTCTGATTGGTGTAATTCTCATCAGTCAGCTGTACTAAGGGTGGATGAAAATGACTTATTTCTTCAAAGGAAAATATAAACATAAATGAATATATCGAGAAGTGATGAACTTCTTGGCTATGAAATAACGCACTTTGCACAACCGTGTATGTTCTTTTCAACAGAAGAATAAACACTCACGTGTCGTTTTGTTTTTAATTTTCCATCGTCCTACTTTTTCATTCCGTTTTATAATTAAATCCTTTTTATTTCCTTTTGTTTAATAACATATATCTTTAAATTGTTTGTTATGCTTAAACTATTCAGATTTCCTGGTACGTTATATTTATAAAAATATTCTCTGTATTCATAACTTTTAGTGTAACAATTATTGTGAAATATTATTACATGGCGTCTTTAAATTAGTTATTCGGCCATTTTTGATATACGAACTCGTTAGCTATTCTTTTATTAAAAAGGTGTTATACACATATGGACAATTCCTCGCCACTTTTACTATTTTTAGTATCTTATTTTTTAGATAATATATATAATTTTTGATTGTATTAAACCTATATTTAATATATTTGCAATATATTTCATAACCTATTGAATAGTCAAAATCAATAAAATCCATTATAATCCAGCTTAGCTTCTTTTTATGTGTTTATTTGCTTGACTTTTACATATTTGATGTTGGTCTGTTATAGGTAACATTACATATATTTCATAACTATATTGTGGCAACAGTCAAATTTTGCGTAAAGTGTATCTTTCTGAACTCCCTATGATTGAAAATACATTTTTGTCTTAATAAATTGTATGTTATTTTACAAGTAATATAGGTAAACATTAAGGTATCCGAAAAGTATGATAATTCCTGTTTGTCTGTTATTAAGACTATTTTTTAATCATAATTACTTACATTAAATTATTTATTCATAACAACTATATTAATTTATCTTCTAATATCATGTGCTAATTGTAGCCATCTTTTAATTACATGACTATTTTTTTAAAGTAAGTAAGGCCGTTTTTTCCACTATGACTGTTCGTCTGTTACATTAGGAATTGCCCATATATATATGTACGTAGATAGATATAAAGACAATTATTAATATACGCCATATTTGAACTTATGCAATTGAAATTTGCTGATGAGTTTTTCCCGCGTAAAGACGAAGGATATTGGTCACTAGTTATGGACGTTGTCCCAAATACAGGTTGTCCCAAAAAACTTGACCTCGGCTTTTATTCCTTAAATATTCTCATTGACATACATTATAAATTACAAAATTACTTAAAAAAAAGGTACAGAATTTAATGAAATCGATTACAATTTTTAAGGAATTAAGTTTCAAGAAATACAAAATTTAAACTTTTATACTGCGCCCAAAGTGTGAAATATACCCCATACACTAAGAAGGTCTTGTAGAAAATTTCGACATTTTATCATAAAAAGTGACAGAGATATGTTTAGACAAAGCTGGTGATGGGTTAATCATACATTTTCACTCAAGAAAACAATGCAATCATTGCTTTCTTTTGTAATATGTCTATGACCCCTGAAACGCGATCATTCGACATGATTTTTCCTCTTTGCGAACTCATATCCAAGCATCCAAAAGCAATTTAAGTCAGCATTTAAGTAGTTTCATATCTCTTCGACTTTTTATTATAAAATGCTGAAATTTTGTACCTGACCTTATGAGTGTATCAGGGCGCATTTTACTCAAAGGAAATTTCTTTGTATGGATGTTGTATAAAAATTTATATTTATTCCCCTGGAATTTTAATCGGTTTCATAAAATTTTGTACCCTGTTTACGTAACTTTATAATTTATAATACATGTGTATGATCAATATTTAAAGAATAAAGCTCGACGTCAATATTTTTGGGACAACCTGTATATATATATGTGTGTTATATAAAAAAATTAAACGGGATATTCATTTAAATTATTCTTAGCTTCCGACATATTCATTATTTCCCTATTTCTTAATAATATCTAGTATTTATTCTTATTTGATATCCCTTTAAATTTAAAACGCGTATATTATTAATTCTCTTATTCAAAATCTTAATCTAATGCTTTTAGTCCCTTCATAAATTACTATCAACTATCCAATCTATAATATTCTGAGAGAAGCAAATTTTTATTTTCGAATGTTTTAAAAAGCAATTTTGTTATTTTTATTCCTAATCTTAATTCCAGCGTCTTTCCGATGCTAGACTTTTTACTTCGACAACGCTATGCTACATGGTATGGGATTTATTCTTCTTATACCACTTCCCTCTCGTGTCATTAGCTTAACTTCCCAGCTTTCGAAGTGCGCCCTTCACCGAATGATTCGTTTCTGTATAACGTCGAAATATGTTGCCCTCCGAGAGTTCTAACAAAAAGCAGATGCGGTGACTTCGGGGGTTTGATTTCTGTCTTGTTTCAAATCCTTCAAATAAGTTATCTGGTATCTGAACATCTTGTAGTATTCTAAATTTGCTTTTTAAGATCATATAGCATAATGTAGCGATTCATGTCCAAGACTGAGGGTTTTACGAAATGTTTCATAATGTGGGACTTGTTTTTACTTTTCATGTTTGATGAATAAATGCTTTAGAACGACAACTGGCTTCGTTTTTTCTGAAGAAATCACCGAATTGTAAATCCATTGCCCCGCTGCATTTACGCTCTGGTGGTCTGGATTAATAGTACGACTGCAAAACCACCACCTTGTCTTCTATATTGGAATTATCCAATATCAGCTATTATCAGCACTTTTACGCAAGTTGACTGAATTTGTAGACTGCAAAATAACAGAACTTTTCATCAGCCGCCAGTATTCCATGAATTTCACGCATCCATTCTCAGCCTTTCACTATTTGATAGGAATTTATACAACCTTTCATATATATAGGGTAGCCTATGGTAATTTTGAGACAGGGGAATGCGGGGTAATTAATAGTGATACTAGAATACAAATTAGAATATGGCCAAATCAGTTTTCATTTTAAGCTAATCAACTATTTTTTTATTTCAATTAATATTTTCTTAGTAAATAGCACTTTACTCTGTGTTGCAGAAAATTGGTTTCTAAATGCTATAGAAAATTACTGTTTAGCTTTTTGCTTCAGTGATTTCAAATTTCAATCTCTTGGGTGTGGCTACTCTAGCACAAATACTACACTGTAAAAAGAAAAAAAAAACGGACTAAAATACGGAAATTGTACTTTCAATCGAGGCACCAGTACTATTTCCGTATTTTAACGGAAACATTCCCCCGTAAATTGCAGAAAAATGTTCGTTTTTCTGGAATTTACGGTGGAAAATTCACGTTAAAATACGGAAATGGTATTGGCGTCTCGATTGTCAGTACAATTTCTGTATTTTAGTCCGTTTGTTTACAGTGTATTTCGTTTTTGGGTACTAGGGTAAGTTATATTTTTGGAAATAACGAAGTAACATTATTTAGATGTCCATCTGGGAACAAATTGAGTTTTACGAAAGTGTAGCTTTTAAGAAACACCGGGGTAATTATCATACAGGCTTCGGGGTAATTTCTAGACACTAATATCTGTTATAAAATGTGTTTTGAGTGATCCTACGTGGTAAATTAATTGTTTCCGAGTGACTTAAAAAGCGTTGTATATTAAAATGTAACTTCAAAAGGCCATCTGTAAGTTAAAATGAAAATACTCGGTGGAGGTTTAGCTAAAATGGGAGATTTATGATGAAAGAGATTTATGAAGGATATGAGAGATGGCATTTCAGAATCAAATACATGTGATGTATATTATCACCAAACATTCCATCTGGGATAGGTACAAAAGTTTTTCACAAAGATGAGTATGAGAAAAATCTGTCGCAATTATAATAATATAATGAATTCAGTTAAACCTCCCTAAAGCGACCACGTTCCATTCCTATTAAAATTGGTAGCTCCGAGAGGCGGTCTCTTAATGGAGGTCATGTTTAAATCTAGATTTTAATTGTTGAAAGATAGTAACAATTAATGTTACTTAAATTTATTTTTCACTTTAGGAAAAAATAGGAAAATTTAACTATCAAAACAAAAGTTAATTACGTAAGTTAATTAGTTCAGAGTTTAAAAAATGAATACATTGACTTTTGGTTTGATTTTACGGTTTTAACTTCTATAACTTTTATTTCAAAGTCCTTTCGAAGTTCAGTAAATAAATGCATTTTTTTTTTTTTTTTGGACGGGAACAAATTATGACGATTTCATTAATTTATCTATTTCTTTGAATGTTTCCTGACAGAATGGGGCAGAGGAGTTTATTGACCATCATCCTTACTTTGTCATCAGAGTTAAGTTCATTGCCGAAAAAGGCACAAAGGGGTTTACACACATAAAAGTTACCGGAATAAATAAAAATTGTAAACTTAGTTTAGAAGTTTGATGAATAATACCCGCTCCGGAATTGTTATTCTAATAAAAATCAAGCGACCTAATAAAATCAAGAGACCGGGAAAACACGGAATTTGTTTCATTTTCTTCAAAGAAATTGGTCACTCATCGAGGGAGTTCAACTGGGGTGGTATCTGAATAGAGGTAAAATTAGTATTGAGCCTATGGGAATAAATTTCGTTCTATGAAAAAATGGTCGTTCAGGGAGGTGGTCTCATAGGGAGGTTTCACTTTATGCAATAAATGCTCTTAATATGAAATAACAGAGGAAAAAATAGGATGATTAGAAGCGGTTTCTCAACTGAATCTTTTATGACGCGTTGATGAGAAATGGCTGAAGGCAAGCCGCAGCAGTCTGCTAAGTAAACATATGAGTCACCAATAAGTACTTTGTCGTATTATTTAGGGGCTTTGGAGGACACTTGGGATAGTGTTTAATAATAGATCTACTACGTATATTTAACGATTATGATCGGATAATAATAGAAATATTGATATTATGGCTTCATGGGGAATCAAACACATTTTGTTAGTTTACCGCATATCTTCAGTATATTAAGAATATTTTAATAATGACCATCTTGTGTACATATAATAAGTTATTGCAATTTGCCTTTATATTTGCATGTGTAATTAAAATCTAACAACAGTGAAATTTTACATTTCATTTTTTAAATGGTACATTGATAATCTAAATCCCATTTCTGCTGTTCTAATAAGTTATAATTTGAAACGAAAATTTCACAGAAACGCTTTGGCAATGAAATTATTGTTAAATAACTTGTTTACGTTAATAAATTTTTGAGTTTTAAGTTATTGCTTATGCAAATCTTGATAACCGGAATTTGAATTTTAAAATTGTTTCCACTTTTCTACATGCAATATATAGTCATTAACCACCGGACACTTTTATTTTAAACATTTCGTGAAATATTTAAACGTAACTGGTCGTCTTTTTCTGGAACTTCAGGATTTTAAAGAATAGGTTAGACTTCATATTTATCGACAGCGATTGGTTCAGAAGGACAATCAGGTGCCAACAAAAATAAAAATGTTTGGTATCACCCTCTAAAATAAATTGCACAAAATAATCTACCGCTATAGCTTACGAATATATGGATATTGTACAATATATGTATGTATATTGTACAATATATTTAAGAATAGAACGCACATTCATAGAGATATATCGATTTTCTTAAAAAGTTCAAAAAATTCTTGCATGTTTTCTGTTTATATCATGCAGTGGTTTTTACCAAATTTAACGCTAGTTTCAGAAAATTTGAAAAAATAAATAGTAGAAATAATACAGTTCAATTAGCATGTTAGTATATTAAACATTTGATTAAATATTTTTAATCTGCGCATGCGCGCAAGACAGAAATATTTTTTGATGATTTGATAATCAACTCTATGGAACAACTCATAAAAAAAAGCAAGTCAAGTATCGTGTAAATTCTGAAATATATCTCCGATAGAGTGAGGTGATTTTTAATTGTTTTCTAAAAACAGATAAATGATAATGAGTTTTCCATAAATTACCATTTTTTATTTATTTATTTACTTTTCATTTTTTATTGGTTTTTTAGTTGTTGAAAAACCACCAGAACGAGACTACTCCAAGAAAAGAAAAAGTATTAAAATCTAAGCATTTCTTCTAAATCTGCTGGTTGACATTCATTAAATACAAACTCTTTTGCTGAAAGCCAGTTAATAAAAAATGACAATTTGTGGAAAATCTCTTATCATTCTGCAGCTTTTAGAGAACAACTAAAAATCAGCTCACTATATCGCCGATATCTTTCAAAAAATTTTCGATATTTGTCTGGCTTTTTTTATAAGTTGCTCTATAGAGTTGGCTATTAAATCATGAAAAAAGTATTATTTATAGTGCGCGCATGCGCCGATAAAACATATATCATACAACTGCTCATATTTCATCAAATGTTTACTATATTCATATTGCAATTGCACTATATTATTTCTACTACATTTTATCAAATTTTCTAAAACTGGTGTTAAATGTAGTAGAAAACCCTGTATGACATAAACAAAAAAACAAGCAAGAATTTTTTTAACTTAAAAAGAATCCATGTCTCCATGAATTAACGTGCTATTCTTACACAAATGACTAATCATTTTGAACAATATTCACATATTCGTAAGCTATAGCGATAGATCATTTTGTGCTTTTTATTTTACAGGGTGATCCTTAGATTATTATTTTTCTTTGATTTTTTTTGTTGCACCACTTATTGTCCTTCTGATCAAATAGCCATTGATAAATATGAAATCAAGCATATTCTCCATAATCCTTAATAATCCTACCAGTATATCTTTAAATATTCGACAGAATGTGTAAAATTGAAAGTATCCATTGATTAATGGCTATATAGTGTAAATGGAAAAAAAATATTGCTATTCTTGAAAATTTTTATATTTTCGTTTTTTCGTGATATATTTATAAGTAGATTAATTTTAGCACAATTATTCTAATTGGTAAATAAATCATATGCTTTATAATTTTGCAAATGGGCGAGAAATGTCCAGATCAGTATTGACTGAAGCTGTGCCAATGCTCTGCAATAACAACATAAATTGGCAATTCCAACATTACAAAGTATATTATTTATTTACCAATGAGAATAATTGTGTTAAAATTAATCTAGCATAATTACGCATCCAGCGTTTACTAGAGTTTCATCATCTGCGATTTGTCCCGTTGAGGTGATTCATATATCAGACCAGATGCTATGATCAATAAGATTAATTGGATAATTTATGTCATCCAGATTCATCCGGGGTAGCTCAGATGGCAGAGCTTTCGTAGCGTCAGCCAAGTTTGTTTCGAAAAATTACAAAGCACATATATAAGTATTACTTTCTTTTTTCACTGAAAATTATTTCTTATTTTATACATGGTTAAAAAAAAACCATGATTAAAAATGTTTTAATGCATTTTATAATGACTATGAAGTTCTTTCTGCGTAAATATTTTAAACTATTGTGTATAGTAAATAAACTTATATAAACACATATTAGAAGGAGAAAGGGATATTTAATTTTTATTTATTATTTCTCTTCTATCCTGTAAAATGAAAATTCTTATCCGTGGACTATATTTTGGTAATGTCGCATTTTATAGTGAAAAACCGTTACAGTTTAGTTCAATATTCTACGATGAAATCTCAACTGAAAGACTGGCATTTGTGTATATAAAATATTTGAAAGAAAGACAGCTAAATTTTGTTCTTTCGATTATTGGAGACTTAAACATTTATTTTGTTTTGTTGCTTCACAAAACATTTATTGAGCCTTTTTCCAGGGATATCGGAATATAAATATATCTTTTCTTTCGCAAAGGTTAAAGAAAATGGAAAATAAAATACTGTTATCATGCTTAGGATTTCGAATATTTCTCGGAATTCATAAAATGTGATCATGAAGGAATTTATTTTGATACTATCAACTTTGAATATATTTTTTATTACTTTTGCAACAGTCATTTTAGATCTATCAATAATAATGTAGATATTGTTACGTATTTTTTTAAATGTACTTTTTATCTGTAGAAAAAATATCTATAAGTTTAATATTAAAAAATGTGTGTACAATTTTTCTATGACTTTGTAGCAAAATATAAAAATGTTGGGAGTAATAAGATATAGTAAACATAAATACATATAGTATATATATATATATATAAACTCGGTTTATGGCGTCAGATGCCGCCATCCGAAGAATCCCCAAGAGTCTTTTTCCATTTCTTCTGGTCAAGGGTTCATTCCTCTTCCAGACCTCTATCCCTCATTGCCTTTGAGATATCATTCATCCAGGTCTTTCGTGGTCTTCCCCGTTTCCTTTTTTTGTTTGTTTCATAGTTGAATGTTATTTTGGTTAGTCTTTCATTATCCATTCTTTTGACATGACCATACCAGATTAATTGCTTTTTTTGAATATCATCTAGTATGGTTCCCTTTATTTTCATTATTTCCTTGATTCTGTCATTTCTTACTCTTTCTATTCTTGATATCCTGCATGATCTCATTAGGGCGTCCATTTCTACTGCCGCTAATTTCTTTCTTTCTGTCTCCATAATTCTCCATCCTTCTGCTCCGTATAACAATATGCTCTTTACAATAGAGTTGTATATATTATACTTTCTTTTCCTAGAGATCTCCTTACTCCACCAAATAGAATTTCATATTTTTACAGCCTTTTTCCCCTGACAAATTCTGTATTTAATTTCCTGTGAGTCTCTTCCTTCTCTATTAATGTCTACACCTAAATATCTATAATGCTTACAGCTTTCTATTTTTATGTTATTAGTTAGATTTAGGTCTGTCTCATTTCCTCCTATACATAGGTATTTGGTCTTGCTGACGTTCATGTTAAGTCCCCATTTCTCATATTCTTCCTTAATTTTCACCGTCATTTCCTCTAAATCCTTTTTACTTTTTGCAATATTTGATTAGAAAACGTAATAAGTAGTCTTCTTGAATTGCTTAACCTTATTCAATGGATTCTGAGTTAATATTACAATTAATGATATAATACACTATGCACAAGATTGTACTTTTACGTAACATAGCAGCCGTCGGCTCACGGCCACTGATCGTACTCTAGTCATCTGCCCCGAAGGACATCTTACTTAACTTAGATATGAATGCGTTCTGTGGCATTTCTGAATTTACTTCTAATTTTCGTATTGTAAAACTCGCATGTATTAGGTCTACCTGAAAGTTCTGTTCAATAATACAATTTCCCGACTACTTTTTTTTTTTTAAATTCAGATTTCTTCATTGGCACCACTTTTTTTAAATGATAAAATTCACATTGTTTTCAAATTTCACATTAAGGTGAAACAATAGGAATTTTTCCATTTAAAAAAGTGGTGTCAATGAAGAAAGCTGAATTTTAAAGTAATAGGCGTGATATAACATTATCGGACAGAACTTTCTGGTAGACCTAATATTTGCATTTAGATAGGGACTAGGTATCTACGTCATAATTAAATTAGTTACTTTGCTTGTCTCGATTCTTTTGGCCGTGAGAAAACGCTGATGTGTTGCCTGTTTCTAGTGTAACCTGCGTGTGAAATTATAACCACACACGCACACCAACACACACATACACACACACACACACACACATATATATATATATATATATATAATTGAAATGGAGTAAGATTTTTCATTAACCTAGGTCTACTTTCCTAATTTTCGTTTTTTTTTTTTTTTTTTTTTTTTTTTTAATAGACAGATGAGGCTTAGAACTGCGGTCATTAACCTGTTATCTAAACAGGATGTTTTCGCATTTTCTTTGCCTTCGCAGACCCCCGGGTTTTAAAATTGCAATTCTCTAGAACCGTAGTTCCCAAACTTTTTGACTCGCGGAGCCCTTTTTTGAATGAATTTCTATGGCGGAGCTCTCGAAGCCTACCGTGTCCTATGTTACAAGGTAAGGTTTTTTAAATGCATTGCTACCAAGCACAGGAAGTGGGAATGAGTAGTAATTTAATCAATTGTGCATTGTCCCAGAAATAAAATTATATTTTGAAACTTTTCTTGATACACTGAATTTATTTTCAATTACTATCAGTACAGATGGAATTGTCAAAAGTTTACATACTTAAAAAACCTCCAAAACTAAAAAAAAATCGTAACATTTTACATTATTAGAGTGACGAACAATAACGCATAAACATTTAATGAGATTGGATTGTTTTGCACAAATGTCTCAATTCGGGTCCCTTGATAGTAATGGCAGGCGAATGTTTGATTCTGCATTCAAATGACTTGTATTTCGTTTTGGTTTTGAAGTAAGATCTTTAACACTAAATGTACCAAGGAATTTACTCAAGTTTTATAAAATATTCCAGACCAGAATTTTTATTTAAAATTATTTACTTTTCTATGTAACTTATTTCTGTTTGATTTATATTTTAGTTATTTTATTAAATAAAATTCTGTTTCGAATCGAAATATTTTCATTTGTTATAACTGAATAGCCGGTTGTGGTATATTCGGTGTTAACTTCCTATGAGATAGCAAATCAACGAGGACTTCGTGTTTCAATGAAATTAATCTGGGTGGTTTTTTTTTTTCATCTCTGAACACATTCATTACACATTTGGAGTTGTCCATATACTTTTCTATTCAGCTGTTAAAAAATGTTGCTTAAACGAGTTTTTCAAAACTGTAGAATGTCTCTGAATATCTATTTCTATTTTTGTTTTTAATCTGGTGTTGTTTGCATTCCTTTTTAACCAGATGGACGTAATCGATATCATCGTTTCGCTCAGAATCAGACCAATACACGTTTATCTTAAAAGAAGGCACGTTTTGTAAACGCATAGGAAATTGTGACAGATTATGATTGCAATGATAGATACATTTATCTCATTTTAATAAACATATCGGACCAATATGCAATTAGCATTCACAATCTTCATTGATTACAAATTTTGCCAGTTTAAAGTTATGGTTCTCCTAATATTCATAAAAAGTGGGGAAGGATTGTACTTTGTGCCAATATATTAAGAAAAAGAAGAAACAACGTATAAAGGCACAAATAAAATGCGTTTAAAAGCATACAGCTGTTTCAAAACCTCTAAGGTTTCCTCATCAGTGCTTAAAATAAAAGTTAAAACTAAGACATTGTGTAAACAGAGGGGGGGGGGGGAGAGGTGGACAGAGAGTCAGAAAAGCGTACCTTTCAGCTCTACTGCCAACGGTGAAATGCGACCTACGGCTGACAAACAGTTACGGAGTTGATGCGCGTGAGATCAACTCCGTAACTGTTTGTCAGCCGTAGGTCGCATTTCACCGTTGGCAGTAGAGCTGAAAGGTACGCTTTTCTGACTCTCTGTCCACCTCTCCCCCCCCCCCCCTCTGTTTACACAATGTCTTAGTTTTAACTTTTATTTTAAGCACTGATGAGGAAACCTTAGAGGTTTTGAAACAGCTGTATGCTTTTAAACGCATTTTATTTGTGCCTTTATACGTTGTTTCTTCTTTTTCTTAATTCTCCTAATATTACCGCTGCAGTTTCAACAATCGTATAAACGCTATTCCTCGACAATACCATCTTCGGTATGCAGAGTAGGGGGGGGGGGGGATGCTGGCTTCCAATAACTTCACGCATAAGCTTAAAAAGTTTGTTTTTAAGAGTTTGTGATTTTATCATTCAACCTTTTCATAAGTTCAAAAGACATTTTCCTAGGGATAGCGTATATCTATTATAAAGAGTACAATAGATGGTGCTATAGTTCTTTTCCGTTTGTTCAATTTTTGCAATGGCTTTAGCATTGTGACCCATCATTGCTTTCGCATCATTAGTGCATTCATGTTCATATGTGTTTTACTATGTATTCATCCAAAAATATTTCGTCCCTTAGTGTTTTGGTTTGTAGTAATCTACAAACAATATGATCCTGATAGCTTTGTGAAACCTCTTTCAGACTAGCTTTAGTAAGGCATTTAATTTTAATCAAGTTAATGCTCTCAAACACTGTAGTAATGGAGAAATCAAGTCTGGTGTACCCGTTTCAAAAAAGTAAGTTAAGACTCTTAACTGCCCTGGTCTGAACGGGATCTTAATATGTAACTAAAAAATACTAACAAAACTGCTAATCCAATGACGTCAGTAGATTAATGCATGCATATGTAAAGTAAATTTAGTACATCTGAAGAGGCTGTTAAATGTTCTTTTATGTCAACAGTCATGTAGATAATTTTAAAAAGAAATGATGTTATTTGACAAGGGAATATTGGGCACTAAATTGAGAACTTTTTCATAAAGCAAATTCTTGACAATATCAATTTTACAAGGTTTAATAATTGTCTTTGCAATTATACGACCTCCACGAACTCAACCAACTCGTTAAACTATCAGATAGGCTTCATGGGTATCAGGTAGGTGCCATCATAAGCGCCGACTTTACCGGGTCGACGGTGTAAAACCAGGCAAATCCATCACTAATTTTAAAACATAATTTTTATCCTAATTAATCACAATGATTAAACAGGACAAAGGGAAACATTTAAATTAGTGGTAGAAATATATTTTAATGTCTATTTCGTCCCAGTGAAGTCTCAGAATATGCCCAGGATATTTCATATTTGTTTTAACAAGTGTTGTGATTATTTCTTTTAAAGCATGCATCCATTACTTTGCCCTTCATATTGAAAAAACTGAGGCGGTTTATCTTTCAAATCAGAATGGTTTATTTCGAAATTATGACGCAGCTGAGCATGAAATGTGGAGTTATTGGTTAACACTATACCTCAAGTCACACTGAGAGGAAGAGTTGAGAAATTCAAATATACAATTTTTCGAATTGAATATTTCCAATATTGTTTATTATATTTCCAATTGAATATTGAGCGAAATCATACATATATTGGACCTTATTCGTAGTAACATCTGTCTGTAATGTAGGCAATTCAACAATATAAACCGCAGGTAAAGGAACTCCATATAAGCGATGGATACGTAGATGAACTACTACCAATAAGGTTTTCTGAGCGAGATAATCTGGCTGGTTGTCGCCCCAGTTAGCTTAAACGGTAAAGCATTGGCCTTGTAAGCCGAGGATCTGGGTTCGATTCCTGACCTGGGCATTTTTTCGCTCAGTTGGAAATATTCAAATCGTATGATAACTTTACCAATCAATCTGATTGTGTTAAAAATAATACAGATTTTCAGAATACAATTTCTTTCTTTCTTATATTAAATCTGCATTTGTTTTCATTTATTGCATTTTTTTTTCAATTATTGCATTTTATAATCAGGAAACAAAAAGCTAGTGCTAGTAAGTGCTAGTAAAAATTAATATTCGCACCGGAAATTTTTTAAAGAAAATAGAATTTAGTTTATTAAAAGAATTCACATCAATGTATAAATATTTTCGTAAAAAAGAAAAAAAAATCTGTTTACATTTTTGGAAAAAAAAACAGAAGGGAAAAAAACCTTGCTTTAAATGTATTTCTTCGTTCAAATTTTCTTTAAAGCGCGAAGGAGCCCCTGGAAAGTTCAAGAGGAACCCCTAGGGCTCCGCGGAGCACACTTTGGGAACCTCTGCTCTAGATTACATGATATATATACTCTAATAAAGCTATACTCTAAAAACTGTGAAAACGGAAAAGTTACTGATAAATGAAAAACCATAAAAGTGTACATCATAATACAGAAATTTGTCTAAAACGAATATTTTTCTGTAGTATTCGTTTTCACGTGTTTTATTGAATGCACTAATGACACTTTTACTTTTACTGCCTGAGAGAGACAGCTCAGACTAAGAATAAAGAATCTGTAGTATAGATGTTCCTCGCTGTCCCCTTTATTGAGGTCTTAAAAATTTGCAAAATTCAGCGAAAGCTCAACCCGCCGATAAGTAAAATTTGAGAATAATAACAATTGTCAAATGACAATAAATACACAATAAACGGTCAAATGCGAGCATTACTCGCGCACAAAGCGTTCCGTAGAATAAATATATGAATTTACAATAGTATTATTATTAAAAAAAAAGTTGCTAAAAGAATACTAAGACTTTTAAAAAAACTATATAACGTAGGGTTGGGTATAACTGTATATATTAGGAAAGTGTAATCGGGTATACCATGAAAGTTCAAAGAGATATATGGAACAATATCAAATATAGCTATTTGCATAACTCTTTTTTTAATATTATCCTAATCTGTTTATCATGAACTTAATTCGGTACTGACAATAAAGGCAGTGCATAGTTAAACTTCATTTGGCATTTCATGAAACTAAATTCAGCGTAGTAATAACCTTTATTTCTACAGTGTATCTAAAACAAAACCTTTGTTCAAAGTTTAAATTTGGCATTGTGCTAAGCGCGCTTAGACTTGAGGTCTCAAAAATTGCAACGCCGCCTTGGTCAGTGCCGCGTTTTTCCAGATAGGTGTTTAATTAACTTTTAAAGTCACTCGAGGCGTATTGAGAGATACAATCAATGCAAACTATCGCGAATCTCACAGTATTTATGCGATTCATTCCAATTAAATCTTTCGAGGGCGATGCCCTTAAAAAACGGACACCTAATTTTAATTCCAAAACAGACAAACGGCACCAAGAATATTTAATTAAAATTTTCCTTTTATCATGTACGTGAAAAAAGCAAGTTCGCATTTTCTAATAAATTCGTTTATAAATTCTGGTGTCAGTTCATTATTTCATAAGTTTATAAATAGAATTACTCCGTGCCGGAAAGGATTAAGTGGTCGCAGGACTCTTAAAACTTCAAAATTTAAGAAATTTTAATTTTTTTAGATGTTAAACTCCTATCTTTTCTGAATATTTTGATATGTTTCCTAAATGGGTCCTCCTGCAGAGAATGTTTTTGAGAAGTGATTCAATCTCAATAATTTGGGGATTTGTTGAACGAAATTCATAAATAGCCTACGTGCTGGAAATTGCTATTGCTAAAAATTGAAATAAAAAAATTTAGGTTTTGTTAAAAAAACTCATTGTAAGGCTTTAAAAATGACAAAAAGTTCAGCTTGAAAAATGGAATTATTGTCATGCAGCGTACAAGACCCCACCGATGAGTCACTACATCCCCTACCGTACCGCATCAAGCTGCGCCTTTCCGGTAATAGAGCGTGAACCATCAGTGAAGACCATAACATTTTGAGTGGGAGAATAAGAATTTATATACGGATTTACTTGGAGGTGGGAAATCTCATTTGCCGGACGAAAGTGTCAGCCCGGAATTTTACGCTAAATTATCATTTGTGGAAAATATTATTGTGAAATAGCCTCATTCTCCAAATGAAGATATTACTTTTGGTCAACTCCTATTTAACGGTAATGAAAATGGGAGAAATGCCTGTTAAGATATGGAAAGCATCACTGGAAATGATTTTTAGCTCTTAGAAATTTGAGAAAAAAATTCTTTGCATAGAAAATAATTTATGTGATAATTTTCTCCACATTAGTGGAGTATCAAAGTTTTAGCATGTGATGTTTTACAGTCAAAGATGTAGTGGTTAATTTTCTTGAGTTATGATAAAATTTTACTAATTTAAGTTTAACCCTTTCGTGGTCACGCACGCGTTTACGCGGTCGCACTTTGGTACTTGTAAGTGGTCGTGAACGCATATAGGCGGTCAGACTTTTGTACTTGTAGATGGTCACAAACGCGTATAGGCGGTCAAAATATTCTACTTGTAGATGGTTATGAACGCGTTTGCGCGTTTGTGCTTCCCCCCACTTCTCGAGACTGGGAGTTAAAGAAGGCGTTTCTCAATCACTCCCTCTTTCCACACACACAATAGGCGTTAGGCAGACTATTTGTCAACTGGATTACCGTATTTTAAGTCGAATGCCTTTAGAGAACTTCGTTTTCTGTAAATGCTTAAGAATGGCATTGTATTTCGAAACAAATACTAAGCAACTTTATAGAATATCGTCGTTTACTTATTTTATTTTATTATTTCTATCCATAAGATTCTAATTCATTACTATAATTATTATTATTTCAGATCCTTTGCCAAATAATATTTATTTATTTCGCATGTTCATTATTTATTATGTAATATTTATTTATTTTGTTCTTTTAATGAATATACACGTTCTTTTCTTTCCTTTTTTTTCTAAATGTATGTCATTTTTTTCATTTAACTATAATACTAAATAATTAAACTTTTTTTTTCTTTACTTACACCACTTTTGTTGCATAATAATAATAAAAAATTCAAATATCTAATCTAACATAACACATCAAAAAAAAATATTTTTATTTATTATTGTTGCTCAAATTTTATTCAAATTCTAGCATAATTTTAAAACTAGTACCGTGAAAACTGTCTATAATGACACTGAAGGAGCCAGAAAAAGCATCGATGTAGATATAGGTTTTCATTATAGGTAGATTCAAGACTGTTCATTTATTCAGAGTACATAATATAATAATTATTACATATAGATGAATCCTTCGTTTAACTTTTTAGAATTATCTAATTAAATAATTCAATTTAATTATTTTCTTATCAATAAAAATAATTCTGGAATTTTATATTAATATACAATGCCAAATATAAGACCGTAAAGAAAAACAAACAAACAGGGATTTACAATTTTGACTATTAAACAGGAGAAATAAATTTCAGATATTTTGCATTTGGATATAAACCAAAGAGAAATACTTCATGTAAAAAAAAAAAAAAAAATGGATGTTTAAATGTTGAAGCTAAGAAGAGAAATAGTACTTTTATTTATTCACAGCCATTATTTGACATTCCCAGCCTTCTAAAAAGAAATAAAAAAAGAATTATGTAAAAGTTTCATGTAAAAAGAAATAAAGTTTTTTGCTCAATTAATTCAATCGCATGTACAACAGTCTTTACCATTTTCCTTTGGCATTCTAACAGGGTATTTTTATCAGTATTTTAACTTTAGTTAACAATAAAATTGATTAACTAAATTTAAATACACTTCAATATTTATAGAGGGCTTAAATATATGTTGTAGAATTCATATGAGCTAAAGAATATATCCACATAATGCTCTTTTTTAGAAACATACAGTTGATCGCTTCGTTCAAAAGTTAATCGTGAGTATACTTCTCTGAGGAAAACACGCATTGACTAATATTATTCCTAAGGAAGAATTTTTTTAAGATAGCTCGCTTGCATTTCAGTATTTTTAAACGATTTTTTTTATTTGAGTAGCTGAGGTCGATCTGTACAAAGGACGTTTTTTACTTCTTCTATTTTATTTGCAGGTTTTTTTTTTTTTTTTTTTTTTTTTTTTTTTTTAATGAGGATACTTTTACTTTCGAAACCGGTTCCGAAAATAAAAGTATCCTAATAAAAAAAAACTATAAACAAAATAGAAAATGAGAAAAACGGTCTTTGTATAGATCGATCTCAGCTGACCAATGCAAAAGAATTGTTTAAAAATATGGAAATGCAAACGAGATATCTAAAAAAAAATTCTTCCATCGGATAAACATTAGCGAGCGGGTGCTTTCGCGTGAGTGAAGTAACCTCTTAACTGTTGGAAGTAGATCAAAAACTCCAAACAATTAAATATCATAGACGGGTTTATTAAGTCCAATATTTTTCGCAGTAATTTGCAATGCTTTTTTAATATTTTAGAGCAAAAGTAAAGTAATTTTATTTTGCAATTTGAAAACTTTCTTTAATAATATGAGACAAAGTTAATGATAACTCTCTCGTGAAGGCTGTATTTAAAAATCTGTACAAACATATCATAACGTTATTTTTGTTTGTATTTTTCTGTTCTTATTCGATTTTCCTTTTGTTTATATGGCAGTTTACATACAAAGGGGTTTGCCATGAAAGGATTATTTCGATCAATAAAATGATGTTTACACAGTACTTCTCAGGTTGGGAGATATAACCTATCATCTCACCAATTTGATTATGCAAATTAAAAAAATAATAATAATTTTAAGATAGGTAATGCATTCATATGCATTAAAGACATATAATTTTTAAAAAAGTTACTCTTTCCTGTTTTTACTTGTATTAAAAAATAAATAAAGGGGTATTTTTAGACATATTTATACGTGTAGTTTTCATTATATTTGACCTACTTATATTTTTAAATAACTTGACACTTGTACCGTGCATTAGTACATTTATAAATAGTATATAGACCCAGTTTTAAGCATTATTACAGCAAATACTTGGCTTAGTATGAAAAAAGTTCTATTTGCACCTCTTTTGAAGGTTGGGGGTGGGGGTGGAGATAATCCAAAAACCATTTTTATGTTTATATCACTGACTGTGCCCACTTTGCAAATAAAAAAAAAATTGTGTATTATTTGTGCTTTCTTAACATAACGAACCCCAATATAGCGATTCTTACATTAAAACCTCCATATTAAAAAAGCCCTAAATGTTATTTATTCACACAGTTATATTTCACAGAGAAGAACCAGAGGTGTAGCCAGAAAAATGCTTATGAGACTACAGTTCCCCGTTCGATAGCTACAGTTGTCAATATTGTTTACCTAATCATCCTACTAAATACAACAGAGTTGACCAAATATTCCAGTGTTATTAATTCCAATGATACTTTAAAAGTTTCTATGAGTTTTCTTTGAAGTAAGTTTTGAAAGAGAGTAAGTATATCCCATTGTTATCTAGTCCAAACTCTTGCAACCTAAGAATGACATCGAAATTGTACTTATAAGTGAAGCTTTGAGCTTTAAGAAAACTATGATTGACAGCCCCACCCCTTCCCTTGTAAGGATGATTTCTAAAGAAAACAGTTCACAGGAATAGTAAAATTTCAAATAGCCGTAACTTGCTACACATTTTTTTCATTGTCACGTATTTAATAAAAGGATTATGAAAAGTTTATGTTTTAAATCAGTTCTTTTAAAATAAGTATTAATCTATAATTATTAAATCGTGAATATTGCCCAATGTAACAGGTTTGGCCAGGTGGGGAGACCTATCAATTGACTTGAGCACAACAAGCACCACCCATGCACAATGTAACAAAAGATTGTTGATATAAAAATAAAGTAAGATATCATTTAAAAAAAAAAAATCTTTTCTGATATCACCGCATAAATATTAGAATAACTCCCTCGCCTCCCCCCACGAAAAATAAAAACTGATAGCCGGAGAGTTATCCTTATTGTAGCCTAAAAATTATTATCAAACTAATGGTTATTTTTAATAATGAAAACTCTTTGCTGCACATTTCCTGTATGTTATCAAGTTCTGCCCCATTCCGCAAGCGTCTTTATGGAAGAATTTAATAATTTAGCTGTTCTACCTATGTACTTTTAAACAATCACCTTTAATGATCTACTTTAAAAAAAAGTAAAATTCGTAATATTTTTTATGGTCATGTTAGCTTTGATATCTTGAAATAATAATTAAAAAATATATCCGATTAAGTCACACACTAATATCAATTTGTAATTCTAAATTATAAGGAACCTCTATTTTATTTATGTATTTATTTTTTACATTTTCCAAAATAGTTAAAAAGGGTTTATGACTTCCGTTTGTTTGTCAGTGCTCTAACTTGCGTAACTATAATTCGATTTCTCTGAAATTTTGCATGTTATTGACATTTACTATGGCACGATCGCCATTGAAAATGAAGTATGTAGCATGTACAATTCACTTACAGGGGCATTCAAAAGCATGCCGTTACATTACGGCCAATGGGAGAAAATCGTTTCAAGTACAGCACTAAAACATACTTTCTTTAGAATATGAAATGCAAAGAATTTATTATTCATTTTCAGAATCGCACAGTAGAATTACGTTACATAATGATCTACGGGGAAAACCGTTTGCAGTATATTTCAATGTAGATAATCTATTTCAAACAAATTTAGGTAAAAAGATCTTAGTAAAAAAGAATCATTGTTAAAAATAATAATTATTATAAATACTTAGATGAACGTAAAATTAAGAACTATTAGTTATTAAAGTTACATACATATTCAGTTATAGAAAACCGATTATAAGCTTCAAGTAAAGCCCGAGGCAAGCTCGCAAATCTGTACCCTATTATTAATAGCAAAAACATATATTATACATATCTTTTCACTAAAGCACTCTAAAAAGCCCTTGGAAAGGGGGAGAGGTAAACATAAAATACAATCTATAGATTCTTTCAATTTAGTATGTGGATAGCTTATGTATAAGTGCATTAACTTTTATATATTTATGGGAGCTTTGACCAAAGACAGCCTTTTAGGGAAGAGGGAGGAGTAGGACATGGAATTAAAAGAAACAAACCTGTACATACAGATATTTTAAAGGGGTCAAAACAATAATAAAGAAAAAAGAACTTTTTTCAAAAGTGTAGGTTTTCCATTATCTTGATTTTCATAATGTAGGAGGGGGCAGAGTTAAGAGCGGGGTATACGTGTGTGTGCGTGTGGGGGGGGGGGGGGGTAAAAATAAGTGGGAGTCAAAATTTTGAGGTTTCGACAAATAAAACAAAATTTAGGGAATTCACAGCAGAAATGAAAATATTTTCTCGAAAATAATTTAAAAATAATATTTAGGATCTAAATTTATTGGGTATGGTGTACAGTCCTGCATCGGGTCGGGAAAACTTTCCTTTTTTGCCGGAAGTCGGATTAACTTCTACAATTTTGCAGCAAATCGGGTCGATATCCATTATTTCGGCTTCGGGTTAGGTTTTGGCTAAAGCGGGCCCGGTTCGGGTTGAACCGATTTTTAAAAGAGTTTCTAAAATATTTTTTCTGGTGAAAAAACTATATAGAATAACAGTTTTTAAAGAAATGGAAATTTGAATACACACATGATATTTTACATACATAAATTTTTACACACACATGCGAAAAAAAAAAAACTGGAAAGTAAAAACTTTTTTTTTCCCCATTTGAAAAATTAAGGAAGATATAATGAAAATAATTAAATTTTGAACTCGAGTGCGAAAACCAAACTTCAAAATAAGACAGTTTTCTGTATACATATTAAAATTATTTTAATTTCAGCAATTCACCCTTTCCTAACAAATATTTTAAATATTCACAAAAGTACCCTTTTTCAACCGTCATTTTTTCGTACACTGTTCTTCGGTTGCCTTGGAATTCCTCTGTTAATGATTAGTAAACACTACGCGCATTATTATTACTATTATTTTTAATGGGAAACAGACTGCAGTGCACATTAGCAATGTGTATCAGTTATTATGGTTGGAATAATATACACTATAAAAAAGTACTACAAGCAGATATCGACCTAGACCATAATTCGAGTTTATTCAAATAATTTTACACACTCATGTAAACCAACAATAAAAACCGCACTCACTATTTCCAATAGTGAACACGCCTCCATATCATATATCGATTTCACGGCAATACAAGAAATATTTACAAAGGTCAGATGGAAGAGCAGTACTAGACTTTGTCGCGATGGCGCCCCAAGTTCACAATTACCCTAAAATATTCAAGTGTAACTGCATATTGTTTAAAAAGATACCAATGGACAGTACAAGTATCGAATTATTCAAAAATATAAATAGAATGGATGCAATTAAAGCAGTAGATATGATAAAGTGTAAGTGCATGTCTTTAAAAACAGGGAAGAATCACTATCGAAAAGATTCTTACAATAATGCAAACGAAAGCATTATCTGCCAGTTAGGAATTAATGCTAATACTACATTACAAATATGATTAAAATAATCATGATGAAATTAATGTATTGAAAATGGAAAAAAAAAGTTAAAACCTAGATTTTGATGACTGAACTATTCATTTCGTTACCATGAGAATTAAACTAAGAAAACATTTATTTTAATGCATTAAACTACAGTAATACAGTATAATGTACATTTATTTTACCGTATTCCATTTTTAATTATATATTACTTGGAGATCACAAATATATTTTATTATAAATGTTGATTTCTTTCCTTCTCATGCTGACTGATAATTGTTACATCATATAAATCCAACTTATTGCAATTGCTTCAGAGTTTGTGACACTAATTTTGGGGGGCTCTGGGAAAATGCCCCGTACAAAAACTGCATAATATTCCAAATTGATTTTTTTCTGACACATTCCTGAATTGAGTTTTGTTCATAAACACATGGAATTGGCAGGTGCTCTTATTCAAAAACTATAAAGTCGAACAATTTTTTTCCATTTTTCGATAAACATAGGAAGGAGGTCTTTTAGAAAATGCTGTTAAATTTGGCGTTTTGAGAAAAAATTCTGCATACGGAAGCCCGATAAAAGTTATAATAGGAAAACGCTTGTAATTCTCAAGTAATTTATTTGTCGAAAAATGAAAAAAAGAAAAAGTGAAAGAAAAACAAAACATTTTGTCCCAAATCATTGTCATACCTGCATTTGTCAAGCTTTTACATTTATATATTAATTCCTGAATGTGTCAAAGTTTTTATTGTTGAACGGGCATTTTTTTTTTTTTCTTTTGCATCCAAATAATATTTACAAAAGTTAGTAGTAGGGCAGGTGGAAGAGCATTAATTAACCACCATACACTGGCAGGGTCCGACTTAGGCTATGGGGAGGAGGGGGGTGGGGGGAGGTTGTCCGGGGCAAGAATCATTTTGGGGCTCCTTCTTCTATCTATCTATCTATAGATTTTTTGTGAATAATATGGAAGTAGCTAGTACTAAACTTCACACATATTGTATTATATGCATAAATTTTATATCCGGTACTGTTTTCCTCTGTATACAGAGTGTCACAAAAAGATAATCAGAACTTTAAGAAAAAACACTAGTAGGATAGTAGTAGAAAAAAAATTACAGATTGTTTGATACGAATATTTCTTTGCAAACTTTTACTTTGCTTATCTACGTACGTTATAAGATGTCTAAAAGAAAATGTCCCGAATTGGTTATAATTATTGGTTTTAACTTGCTGCGTACGAGAAAAACGTTAATAAAGAATTTATTTTGAAAACAATAGAATACTAAATTGTCATAATAAAATATTAATCATTAGTTTTCTAATGATATTTGCGTAGGTGGAGAGGGTACTGGAAGCGGAGGGAGGAATGGGGACCGCACTTCCTTCTTAAATGTTTGAAAATATATGAATTTTGGTCACTTTTGTTTAATTTTAAACATTTGGCACCTTTTAAATAAAAATTCTGACTATTCCCTAAAAAGGATTCCCTGGAGTCCCCTAAAAAGGGCGGCCCGGGGCAGCTTCCCCGCTTGCGCCTACATAAGTCGGGATCTGACCATATATATGTAATATATCTATATATATAGATAGATATAGATATAGATATAATGAATTACCATAACCAATAACTTTATATATTAAAATTTATTTTAAAAGATCTTTGTAAAACATTTTTATTTATGCAATGTATTGCCTAAATTGTGTTTCCTTTGTACTAAATACTGAAATTTTTACTCATACTTTGTTAGATCCCACGCCCACCCACGACCTCTTTAACTCTGCCCTCTTCTACATTGTAAAGAACAAGATGATAAAAATTTCCTTTGTTAGTCAACATTTTATTTCAACCCCTTTAAAATATCTGTATATAAAGTTTTTTATGTCCCCCCCCCCCTCTCTTTCTTCTCACCCTAAAGACTACCCTTGGTCAAAGTTTCCATAAACATATAAAACTCGTTGTTCTTATACATAAGCTATCGAAGTAGCGAGTTGAAAGAACAGATACCCGTGCTTAGCGTGTGCTTTATAGTGCTGTAAAAGTAACGACTAAATGAATACCCGTATGATGTCGTTACTTTCGAACTCGCTACCCGTTAGAAAGTATTCGTTACTCGTTACTTTCGTTACTGTTCAAAAACCGAGTATTAACAATCATCGTATGTATACTACAAACCTGCAGCAATAGCAAATCTAATTATATACCGCACATGAGTCTTTTGAAGAATTCGTTACTATTTTAACGTAAAATATGTGCTGCCATCTGTACGTTAAAAATACATTTAATTTTCTACGTTTTAATGAAAAACAGGCAAACAAAATTAAAATACGATGCATAATTGAATATAACATGTCTAAATTGTATAATTTCTTACTTATGAAATAAGGAATAATCGGAGAAAGCAATTTAGGAAGAGTAAAAGTTCACTAAATTTATACGAAAACTATGAAATATAATTACACAGACAAAATATTTTACAAACAAATTTACTTATTAATTTTACGCTAAAAGTAATTATGTATTACGAAAATTTAATTTCTGGAATAATATGAAAATATTTAAATATATATATATTTAATTTCTTAAGTGATTATCCTATCAAATGACACTGTACTTCAGTCACATTATTATTTCTGAAATTATTGATTTATATTTAAAAATACCCTTTTTTCAAATATGAAATTTAAAAAGATAGCAACAAAAATATTTGGCCCAGATGTCATATACGCATCACACTAGCGTGATTTTTTTTCTGATGCCAATTTGGTGAAAACCTCGTTTTTGAATACAAATTACACATATCTATATATTAAATAGGGAATAACAATAAATAAAAAATGTGTCATTAATAACTATAGAACAAAACAATTTATATAATTAAAAAAAAGAAAATAAAAGTAACTATACAATTTATTAACAAATAAACAACATCCGAGTTACCATATCAAGCAAAATAACGGCACTTTGCCGCCAGTTAAGTACCCCGGTGATTATATGACATTGGCCTCAGAAAAAAATTGCGCCAATATGGTGCGTATATGACATCTGTGCCAATTATTTTTACAAGCCAAACAGAAAAAAAAAACGAAAAAAAAAAAAAGCAATTTAACAAATTACAACGACCATTTGGAAAATGATTTTTTCAAAGACTAAAATTTAAGGCATAAAAAATCGCACGGAATTGATCATACATATTTCGTACGCCATGGATTAAACATTAACATTTTTGGACCAATTTTAAATGAAATTTCATTTTTAAATTTCTAAACATCCCACAATATTACTTTTTATATCGTCATATAGAGAAAAAATACATTTTTAATTGCAATTTGTTTGAAAGCTGTATCTCAATTTGTTTCTGAGTTATTAATTTTTTTTTGTAGTTTTTATTACTTTTTGTCATAGTGGCAACAGAAGTATCCATCTCTGTTGAAAGTAAAGGGAAAATACAGATTACTGTATATACCAATCAGAAAACGAATAAAACACGGGATTCAACTAATAAAACGCTTCAGATATGTTTTTGATTTCCTACCCTGACAGAGGACAATAACCATTTTTCCAAATGGTTAAAAAAAATTAGAAAACAGTAATTCTGCTTTTTCAGAATTTAGTGTAACACCCGATGAAAAAAAAAATATATGTACATAAATATAGATAGTTCAGTTATAAGACTTAAAACACACGCGTTTATTTTATATAAAATGACGTGATCCGCATCCGCTGAAGAATTTCTTTCGCTATTTAAGAAATTCGACAAAAAAAATGGCTATCTCATGATTCATATGCTTTCATTTGTTTGTAATATTAATGTAGATACTTAAAATTAAGTTCAGTTTATAAAAACTTCATGTTTTATCAGAAGTTATTAACTTATATTTTTTTGAAACAGCAGGTATCTTAATTACCCTTTTTTTTCAGTTTTTATGAGAAAATGGCAACAAAAAGATATAATTGGTACTTTCCAACTATTTTTCCTGTACTTTTACTTTCTACAGAAATGGAGTACTTGAGTTACAAAAATTATACAAATGGCATTTCAAACTGCAAAAAAAATAATAATAATAATAATAATAATAATATCTCAAAAATGAATCGAGATGAAGTTTTCAAACAAATTGCATTTAAAAGTACTTTTTTCCCCAATACGACAGTATAAAAATTGGAAATGTGCGATGCTTAGAAGTTAAAATAAATGCGGTAGAGATTATTCCGTACAATGATACCTCTGCTTTGTTTTACGGCTGGCTTATACAACGGGGCGTGTTTTTTTTTTTTGGAGACGACACTTTATTAGCTTAGCTGGAAGAAAGAAATAGCATACCGGAGGTTAAAAAAATTAAACTTTATCATAAAAACATTTTTACAAGCAATCTAAAAACTCGTCTTTATCATAAAAAAAATATATTTTTTTTAATTTAAAACATAAATACACGTACAAAGATATTTTTATAGGATAAAGAATGCACTGAAAGCAAACCTGTAAATTTTAGAACAGAATTTCTTAAAAATTTTTAGAATATTTAAAAGAAATGTGTTTCATTTTAGACTTTATCATCTTATCAACCAACAGTTTACGTCAATCGCATTATTATTTTAGAAATCTTTGATTTATGTTTTATAATAATATTTTTTCCATTCTTTTTAGTTTTAATGAAGCACGCCTTTCAGATAATATATAACCTGATTTTGAAAAAAAATTCTTTCAGATGGTACTGCAAGCTCAGAGTATAAAATAACTATGCTTCTTTTTCTTTCCATAATGAAGGAATCAACAAGTCCCTACGAAATCAAAATCGTTTGAGATTTGAGAATAAATGATACTAACAGAATGATAAGCATACACTGATACGTAAACAACTAACGCCGAAATATCCGAGTCTGAATACAAATTCGCATCTTTTACCGCATCCGGCTATCTGCTCCATTCATGAATTATACAAACGTAAGCAGCGTTTGAAGTTAGTTTCATTTTGTTCGGCTGCGTATTGACGCAGTAACGACTAACGAGTCGTACTTCGAAGTACCGATTCGGTATTTCGTATCTTAGAGAATACCCGTTACTTAGTAACGAATACGTGCGGTTTGCTACAGCTCTAGTGCTTTACTTGAAACACAGAAAAAAAATATAAGCATTACAGACTATGGAAGTTCTTTAGAGAATAGTTTTCATTGGGTGATGCATTTTCTCGCTGAACTATATTTGTATACCAATAGAAGTTTGTTGAACATAAATAAATTGATATACAGAAATACGCAAACCAACAAAATACATTGCCGTTTGGGTGCGTAATTGCTGGAAGTGCGGTTGGTTGGTTGATTTTTGACGGCCAATTATCTGCACGAGGGATACAGGCCCAGGGGAGGGGGTGCCAGGGAGGGGCTTTCTAAGGGAACCTAACCCGTATTTACGCATGGGAATCCATGGCTCGAAGAAAACCATGAAAACTCCGAACGGTTAGGTCGACGGGCGCGATTGGGCTCGAACCCAGCACCTCCCGTCTACCAACTTCGAGAGCAGAACCTCTCAGCCACTGGTGGGGCTGCTGGAAGTGCGAGTTAAATCGTGTTATACGTCTTTATCTGAATTAAATTTGAGCATAATATGTGTTGTGTAAAAAATCATTAGATAATATACAGGGTCGTGCAAAAGAATTCGAGAGCATTCTTTTCTACTGGCGAAATTGGCTACAAGTGAATTTTCTAAATGAAATAAGTTTTAGAATGCTAAATAATTTGTATGCTATAGATCGTAAATAAGGCTACAAAGTATAGACTATTTTTTTATTAGAAGGTAATTGCTAAAACTGGATTTCTAAATGTGTTATATGTTTTCCATACCTTTTACTCACATATCTTCCTGCACCTTATTTAATGGTAAAGATTCATTACAGTTTTATAGATAGATGTGTTGGAAAGTGTTGAAATATGATTTTTTGTTCATATTTTTATAAACTTTTATTTTTTATGCTGGTGAAAGTTTTCAAAGTTTCCATACATATAAATATGCAGAGATAATACTATTTGTTTATAAAATAAATGGAAAAATAAAAAATATATCTTGAGAAGGAAAATTAAAATTGGCCTCATACAAATCCTAAAACTTTAAAAAAGGATAAATCGTAAAAAGGGATAAAAATGGCATTTGATTTTTTTAAAACTCTTTCCAGCATATTTGAAAAGCGTTTATGAATTCGGTTTGTCTATTTTTTCTCCTGTCCGCCATCTGTCCGTGTTCTAACTCGCGTAAATATAGTCCAATTTTCATGAAATCGATATATGTTATTTGTGTTTACTTTGGCATGTTTAGTATTGAAAATGAAGCGTGTAGATTTCGCTACATTCATTTACAAGGACACTCAAAAGAATGCCGTCACATTACGGAGAATGGAAAAATCATGTGTGGTGTGGTTAAATGATATTACGCTATTTTAAACATATTGGAATTTAAATACATCACTGAGGTGTATACTGCAAGGCGATTAACGTAAAATATAGTGTGCATAGAATTTGTATTTCGTTTTCAGGGACACACAAACAAATTTGGCCTATGAACAATAATTGCTAAATGTTCGTTATCAGTTGTAGTACGCTTTTTAAAATTTGACTGTTATTATTATTTTTTCCTATTACATAGTGATTATAAATTCTAGAGATCAAATACAGCGCTACACTATCTCAAATACATTCCCGTTCAGAAATTGCAGAATGGAAATTTTCATGCTGAACTAAATTTTTCCATACTATGTAGCATACATACAAAGATATAGAACATAGACAGGGCTGCACAAAAAAAAAAAAAAAAAAAATAGATATTTTTCTGACTACTGATTGCAATTGCAGAAAATGAATTTGCAAATGCGTTATGCGTTTTCTAATTTATTTATTTAGACATCATCTTTCTCCGTAATAAGCTGTAAAGTTTTGTTTCAATTTTCTGAATGTATTGGAAAATGTTAATTTATGCTACACGCATCATTTTTAGCTCTTGCTTCTTTTGACAGATATTCTTTTTCAATTTCTCCAAAGAATTAGAAAATATAATACTGAATCTTACTGTACTAAATATAAAGAAAAATACATGAATATATTCCGAAATTATAAAAATAGTGCTTAGTTTCCATCTAGTCTAAGAATATTCAACTTGTGTTCCACGGAGTTGCGAATTTTGTTATTGTAAAGTATAAATCACTTTTCTCTCCTTATGGGAGATAAAGTGAGAGGGGGGGGGGGGATAACACTTCACAGGCATTTGAAATTGATTGTATTTTTCTCATTTTGTGTAGGAAAATATATTTGGTATGGAAAATAATTCCTGTTAGACGAAAATTTTAAATGTAATTATTTCTCCTAGGTGGTGGGAAAGAGAAAAAGGGCACCCGAAAAAAAGGCGATTTTATTACTATGAAACTTGCAAAAGTACATTTATTTTGTATATTGCTATGCAGACTCTCCATTTGCCTATTTATACATAGTAATACCTGTATTAAGCAGAATCTTGCCTTAAAAAGAAATCCAAAGTTCCTTAAAAAATTCTAATCCAAAATAATTATATTGTCCTTTGCCATTCCGTCTTAAAGGGTTTCATTGTTAAAATTAAAACCCCCATTTAATCAGTAATACTATACATATGTGGAAGTAGTATTACATCTATATCTCATTAATGCTGCAAAACTGTGATCACTAATTAATTACAATAAAACTTGTAAGAATGGAATCTATGTATAACATAATCCCGCTTTAAACGGAAAATTTTATATTTTCAAATACGAAATATTACACAATTACACCTAGTAAAACTCGTCTGAAACAGAATTTGCTTTCGTACCGAGCGATCTCGTATTGACCGTTTTTATTGTAATACAGTGGTACCGTGTAATGTTACTGATTAATTAATTCTGTAATACTTAAGTACTATATCTTTACCATCTGTAAACATGATTTAAATATAAGAAATAGCGTACTTTATAAAAAAGCTGTTTCTTTTATTGCTCGCAAAAAATGAGTTAGAGGGATTATCATTTAGAAGAAGATTTTTTCCATTTATTTTGAATGCGCATTTGAAATATTATATAACAATCGCATTTTTTTTGGGAGGGGGGGGGGGTTGGAATATTTGAATGTATTTTCAACTGGTATATTCATCAGGATAACGTAAAATATATCAGCTCTCTTAGATTTATATCACAGGAAAGCAAAGAAAGCAGATATTACACTAACTTGTATAACGACAGATTATTATTATTATTTATAAAAGAAAAATTAAATAATATTAACATAAATTGAAATTGAGATACGAGGAATTACAGTATCTAAAAGCGAGCACCATGGTATGCTGTACTAAACATTTAATTGTGATTTATTGTAGAGTGAGATTTAGCGATATATGTACGTTATATAAAATTTAAATCTATTAATAAAATCGATTACTTCCAGTCTAATTTCATAATTAAATCATTACAAATTAATTAAATTTCGAAGTTTATGTAGCAGAAACTGTTCAGAAAAAGATGCATTTAGAGGAAATGAAACGTCTTGTTATTACGAAGATATAAATTCTTTTCAAATTTAGATAAAATTTAATAGCACACAAAACAAATTATACTAGATTCAAACATTATATCAACGGTCGTACGCTTCGGAGAATTTTTCAGGACAAATACCAGTGTTTTAAAATAAAAATAAATCTAGCTTAAACGAGCAAAATTTCGACTTATATAAGGAGCGATTTTCTATAAAAAGATTACGGGTACGGAAGAATTTTCTGGTCTTGAAATGTCAGGGCACATACGACCCCTGTTATTTCAAACCAGAAGGAAGAGAGACCTGTATTGTGAAAACTGTTATGTTGTCCCGGATTAACCAGACATCTTTTCCGAAAGCTATTAGTCAAATAGTGTTAAACGCCCATCCCGCCTCCGTGGACAGCCTACTCAATCATTCACTGATAGAAAGAAGGGGAAAGAAAAAAATCCCTAAGCACTTTTGAACTACAAAATCACATAACCCCTTCTGCTTTTTGAACAAGTTTTTTCTCGCTATTCAAGTCCTTTTTAACACACATTTTTACAATCTGTTGAAACGCTCAATGGGTTAAGGTAATTAATGTGATAGAAGCAGTTTAAATTATGATCTACTGATAAACTTAGTAATTTGAGGTTAGAGACATGATGGACGCTGGTACCGTTTATTCTGATGGTGGGTATTCTTTTAAGTTTATATTATTTTGGAAATGTAAGAGATTTATTTGTTGAAAATTGGAGATGCAAGGATTGCAGTAGTTCACAGAAAATCGGAAGAGCCGAAGAAACGTCCAACTTCAAGTGTAAACGCCGAACACTGCAGAAAATAAAGCTGAAGTCATCCGCTAATGCAAAAAGCAAGTACCTAGGTTTTTCGAATTCTGAAAGAATGATATTAGCAATGAGAAGCCAAAAATTTGTCCCCAGGCAGGAACCTTGAAGACAACTTCTTTTGTTGTAGATGGATAGATATTCACGCCCTCCAGTTAACTGGAATGCTTCTCTCAGAGAGATAAGAACGAATGACTACAACAATACTTCTCGGAAAATTACGAAAGCTAAGTTGGAGGATAATGTCCCTACACTCAACATTACCTAAAGCAACTTGAATATCAAGAGAGACCAGAGAAATGCATTTGCTTTCCCTAATTTTAAAAGTACCGGAAGACAAGATTTCAAAATGAGCATTTTCGCATGATCTACCCTCTTTGAACCCAAATTTATTATTACTTAATAACTTGTTTGATTCGAGGAAAATAATAAGGCTTTCAGCTAATAATTTTTCTAGTAATTTGCCTAACAATGGAAGCAGGCAGATCGGGCGATAAGAATTGGGTTCAGAGGGAGTCTTATATTGTTTAACAATATCAATTAATTTTAATTTGATTTCATCTGCAAGACTTTTCTCATGTTCCAGATAAGTAAATCTAGTATACTGTGGCAATCACAAAACGTTTTTCTATAAATCAAATCGTCAATAACCAAAATGGAATGACAATCTACTGATTCTTGAAAAATAGCTGTAGCCGAAATCAAGAAATATAGAGCATAAAAATACCATCTGGTGGCGATTTTCACAATAAACCTAAACAATATCTAGTTTTGTCAAGATCTACGAGAATATGCAGTTTCATGAAATTCCGTGCATTAGTTCATGAAATATAACTATGTGTAAAATGTAATAATTTCAGCATAGCAACATCACCTGTTGGACGACTTTAACAAACCTCTAATCAGCAACTAATTTATGTCAATACCTACCTCAACCTGAATTTTGATTAATTCCGTGCTTGAGAAATACTGCTCACAAATTTTGTGTTTTATATAGACAGATATTTTATAAAAGCAATTAACTCGTATTCAAGATATTCTAAAACGTATAAATCCGTCAAAAAATAGAAGTCGAAACTTTTCACTTTTCCGAAAAGTTCTTCTTGTAAAGATAGAAGAAAGCAATAAAGTTGTTTAAAGTTGCATCTTCGCAGATTCTCCAATGTTGTTTGGTCACCTTTGCAATCTGCAGAGCACAGTTTAAGAATAGACGTAGAATAAGTTTAGACGTTCCCTAATTTGTGTACATAAATAGCAATTTTAGCGTTGTGCTAGGGAAATTCAATTTAGCCAAATTAGTCTTTTTCCCAAGGGAACCGTTTGATAAGTTTTAATTTTTTCTATATATACTTTTAAATTTATTGATTGGGTTCGTAATGCATCTGTTAAATACTTTGCTTAGTTTCATGCAATATATGAAAACGTAACACTACATCAGCCATCAATTTCACTGATGTTTTGTATTCCTTTGATTTTTGGAACGTTTTTAATTTTCTCAAAATTTACAAATTTTCAAGTTTTAAAGCTAATTATATTATTTAAACAAAATAACGTAGAAAACACAAAATAAAGCTTTCTTTAGAAGAAAAAGAATCCTGAAACATTGCATTTTTGTTCTTTAAGCTGTTTATAGTTAGGTAATTCTGTAAAACACAGAACTAATAGGAAAAAAGACCATTTTTCAAGGTACAATAATATAATCTTATTAAGATCCTGTTACTTTAAAATATAGTCAGTAAATCACGGTTCATTTTCCTGCCAATGAACAAATTTTATTTATGAAAAATATTTTACATATTTTAGTAAAACAAGTTTAAAATAAATTTGAACAATTTGCAAAAAAACATAATTTGAAATATTCACCAAAAATACTAACTATACAAATCACATTCAGTTTAATTAAATAAAACTAACAGTAAACGCATACAATGTAAAAGCCCAGTCTGCATAATTCATTGTTTATACATTTATTACTATTTTAAAGTATAATATAATAGTATAACATTTCTTTGTTTGAATGTTCTTTTTTTTTTACTTTTACTTGTTGTCGCTGTAACTGTGAAATTACATTGAAAAACGCAAATATAAATCTAAAAAAATCATAAATAATAAATATCCTCCTTGCATATCTCTCGGGTAATCATTAATGCATAATATAGCGGTAGTTTTTCTTTGCTATAAACCCCATAATGGTTTTTAAATGCTTAGAGAACAATTTTTATGTTTCTACGAGTACATTATTTGTGTTCTCTTTCTATTGGAAAAAAAACAGTTTTCTCTTTAGAATTTATTAAAATTTTGAAAACCTGAAATAAAACGAAGCCTATAAAAAGTTAAAATTCAGTACAAAACTCATCTTGATTAATAATTAAAATTCAAAAGATACAAATAAATGTAAATACATTGCTTAAAGGTGCGTCCAATATAATAGAATACTTTAAAAATACATTAAAGTCATTTTAAAAACCAAAACGTTTTCAGCCGAAACTTACTCGGTCTTCATTAGTGAAAAACTATTAACTGTTATCTCTTTGCGTCTTCTAGCTTTGCCCGGAACAGACCATTCTACTTTAAGGGTGGTATGGAATGTAAGGTGGAATGGAAAATGTTATTCAAGTTTATCAGTCATGTATTAATTCTTTCCAGACTGCATGGATATCATATGATAATATATCGTTACAGACTATTTATTTACTAGATATTATTTTTAGAGATTCTCTTATGGTAGATTCTTGGTGATTACTTGTACGGAAAATAATTTTGAATCTATTGAAATCTACTTTTATAGGTTGAGTTTGTGCTAATCTCTCTGACGCAGTGTTGGGGTTATATATCTCTAATACAAAGTTTTAAGAATTCCATTTCAAATTTATGAGTAAGAGAAAGAAAATGTCTATTCGCAAAATATGGCTATTTTTAAATTGCTATTTTTTGGATGTCCAGTTAATCGCACAGTTTTTAGGAAAGTTAATAAATCTAATTCCACTATCCCGTCTAGTTGCTGTTCACCTATAAGTTACAAGTTAGCACCTTTCAATTTTTATATAAAAAAGCATTTGAAGTTTGTTCAAACCATTTCCTTTATGAAGAAATACATGTAATTAGGAAAACAGCATATTAAATTCAGTCCCGATAATTCAGTTCCATCCCGTTTCATTGAAAATATCATAAACAGATTTAAAGTGAAAGATGAAGAAAAACGAAGTACAGCTCCAATTAAAAGTTTCAAATTTTGTAAAGTTAACAACATCTCAAAGTTTTTTGGTAGTATGAGGCATTCCCTCATGATAATGATATTATTATTTTTAAGTATGGTGTTACATTAATCGCAGTCCCTTCACCAAAGCTAAAAGTTTTGAAGAAATCAACATGCTTACTGTTAAGAATAAATCAATAAGTTACTCAATGACACCATTTTTAAGGAACTCTTCGCAGTGAACTGTATATTTCTTTATTTTAAAACAATAATTGTTAAGAGTGAAACAGTCTCTCTGGCCGTTTCCAAATCAAACATTCCATTATCTCAATAACAACAACAACAAAAAAAAAATTCAGTGTTTCCACTCACTAGTAACTAAATTACAATCTATCGTCAACACGCAGACGATTGGAATAATAAATAAAATTACGGCGCTGACACAGCGCCCTCGTACGGGAGATTTTAATTACGATCAGTAACATACTCCCGACCGTTGAAACCTGCAGGTTTCAAAACTACTCTAATATATAATATAAAATTACATAATACTACATATAACAATGCAAAGATATAATTAATAACAAAGGAAAAATGGCTAAATTACTTTACATTTGAATACAATAAAACATACTATAGAAATTAAACAACAAAATATATTCAAAATATACCAAATATATACATTAAAGAAATTAGTTTCCATTAATTGGAAGAGGACAAATACTTCTCACATCTCTCTTTATTATTGTACCGTTAGGCAGACGAATGTTCACTACTCGAACTTTTTTGTCCTTACCGAGAAATATCTCGGAAATCCTACCTGTTGCCCATTTTGTGCTGAGCATATTTTCATCTTTGATCAATACGAGAGAACCAACATTTATATTGTTTTTATTTATTTGCCATTTATTACGTTGCTGCAAGGTGTTCAGATAGTCCCGCTTCCATAATTTCCATATTTGCTGGCTATATTTTGTTATTTTTTTGCCAGTTGCTAAGTTTGTTTTCCGAAATTTCAGTGAGCTGGGGTTCAATAATAGACGTTAAGGGCCTACCTATAAGAAAATGACCCGGTGACAGAGTCTCGAAACCGTCGAAATCTGATGACAATGGGGACAGAGGTCTTGAGTTCAAAACACTTTCAATTTCTAGAATTACTGTCAGGAATTTCTCTAAAGTGAGGTGCGCGTTACCAATTACACGTTTTAGATGGAATTTGAATGATTTAACCCCTGCCTCCCAAAGACCACCGAAGTTCGGCGCTTTCGGAGGAATAAAATTCCATTCGATATTTTCCCTTGCAAAATAATCAGCTAATGCTTCATCTGGGTGTCTAACCAAATTGTGAAGCCTTTTCAATTCTAAGTTTGCCCCTACAAAGTTTTTTGCATTGTCAGAAAATATTTTTGAACACTTTCCCCTTCTGCTAACAAAGCGCTTAAAACAAGCAATGAAGGCTGCAGAAGTGAGATCTGAAACGAAATCTAGATGAATAGCTTTGGTGCAGAGACAAACGAATATACATACATACACTTTATTATATGTACCTTTCCTTTGATTTTTGAATTTGATGTAAAAAGGGCCACAATAATCAGTTCCAATAATGGAAAATGGAAATGAAGGTGTAACACGCTCTTTGGGCAAGTCACCCATGACTTGACTCGCTAATACAGGCTTGTTTTTAAAACAAGTGACACATTCATATGTTATTTTGCGACAGATGTTTCTACCATTAGTTATCCAAAATTTACGACGAATATGGTACAACAATGTTTGTGATCCTACATGTAAATACTTTAAATGAAAATATCTTACAATAATTAAAGTAAGGGGATGCTTACTTGGCAGAACCATAGGATGTTTTTCATTTGTTGTCAAATATGAGTTACCCAATCTACCCCCAACTCTCAAAATATTGCTTTCATCTAAGAAACAATTTAAAGAATTTAGTTTACTTTTATTTGGTACCGAATTACCTTTCTGAAGACATTTTATTTCTTCCTGATACTCACTTTGTTGAACCATCTTTATCAGTGATAATTCTGAAGCATTCAATTCTTTAGAAGTAAGATGATCTTTCACTCTATTAACATTTCGAAGGTTATGAATAAATCTAAGCACATAACATAAAATACGAATGATAGTTATATAATTATTACTAACACTAATAATATAATCTAATAAATAATTTTGATCATAAATAGCTAGAGTAACTAAAGAGTTATCATTTTCACATTTAACTGTTTTCTTTAGTTCATCAGAATAGTCATCTGGCGAATTTTGGATGTTGCAGTCATTAGTTGGGAGAACAGTTTCTCTCAAAAAGGGGGGACCTTTAAACCACAAATCCTTTTCTAAGAGCATATCAACACTGACGCCTCTGGTAAGGAGGTCGGCTGGATTAGACTTTCCCGGACAATAAAACCACGAATTGGAGTCAGTCAAAGATTGAATCTCGTTGACACGATTCGCTATGAATGATTTCCATCTTTTACTAGAACCTCTAATCCAGTACAAAGTGATTTTCGAGTCTGTGCAGAAGAACACATCTGATGGCTTCTTATGATCTACTATTTTCTTGACTGCATTACCTAGTCGGGCAGCAAGTAAAGCTCCCAATAGCTCTAATCTTGGTAAAGTGATTTTTTTAAGAGGTGTAACTCTACTTTTTGAAGTCACAAGGTTAACTTCAATAGCATTTTCTTTTACAATTCTGAGGTATATGACAGTGCCGAAGGCTTTCTTACTAGCATCGCAAAAACAGTGAATCTCTACCACATCTGAATTTTCTTCTTTCGTTGAATTTAGCACAATTCTTGGAATTTTTAGGTCGGAGAGGCGTGGGATCTCAGAACACCATTGAAGCCACTTTTCTTTAACATCTATTGGTAGATCTTCATCCCAAGCAATTTTCCTCAACCACAGATCTTGAAATAGGCATTTCATGCGAATAGTATAAGGAGTGAGCAAGCCAAGAGGGTCGAATATTTTTCCAATAGCACGCAGGATGAAGCGCTTGGTGTTTTCATTTTTTGATAACATTTCTAATAAGCCTTTTACATCTACGATAAAGCAATCTTCACTCGTATGCCAAGACATTCCTAGAACCTTTGTTGAGTCAAATCCTAATTCAATTGGGTTGTGTAGAGGCTGAGTATCAAACCCTTCTTGTTTCCATTGCTCCATCAAATCGTTATCATTAGTTGACCATTTTCTGAGTTTCATACTTGCCTCGTTCATAATATAAACAGCATTTCGAGAGATTTCTAACGCATCTTGCAAGTTGTCAGCACCAGCGATGAAATCATCAACGTAGAGGCACCTATCTAATAACTTTGTTGTTGTAGGATATCTAACTTGAAATTTCTTGATATGTTTTCTTAGAGTAGCAGCAAGAAGAAACGGGGAAGCATTCATACCAAAAAGAACTCGGTTGAAGCGATATATTTCTATACCTCTATCTCCAATCCATAAAAACCTCACTGCATCTCTGTCTTTCTCCGCTAGGGATATCTGCAGAAAGGCTTTTTCTATATCACCTATCAATGCTATTTTGTTTAATCTAAAATTGATAAGTAGATCGAATATGTTTGGATTTAGATTTGGACCTGGCCAAAGACAATCATTTAACGATAATTCGCCAACATCGTGTGAGCTGGCATCGAAGACTACTCTCATTTTTGTTGTCAGGCTTTGTCTAAAGACAGGTTGATGTGGAAGATAAAAAAGTGGTTTCTCCACTGGCTTGTGCGTTTCCGTTATTTTTTCTATGATTCCTTTATTTTCATAATCTTTCAAAGTCTCACAATATTGAGCACGAAGCTCTAATTTTCGCTTCATTTTCACTTTAAGACAGTTTAGTCTATTATTGGCTATTTTGAGATTGTCGTTCATTTCTCGCCAATCTTTTTTCCATGGTAAGGTAACTTCGTAACGTTTATTTTTATAAGATACAGATTTTTCGAATATTTCTAATGCTCTATCTTCGTCAGTACATGTGGGATCATCTTTTATCCCTAATGTTTCTAACTGAAAGAATTTTTGAACTTCTTTTGTCAAATCTTCATAGTTACAAACAAGCCCACAATGAGTATTTTGCGTGATTCGATTGTCAGGATTTAATACGCTTCCACAGGCAATGAATCCAAATACCGAGTTTTGGAATTTTAAATTAGAATTGGGGACTTCAATTCGACCGACTTCTAAAAGATCATAAAATATTTGAGCTCCCAAAAGAACATGAATTTTTCCAGGTTTGTAAAATTCTGGATCCGCTAATTTAATGTTATTAAGGTATTGTTCTGTTGGAACGTTAATCCGATTTACTGGAATAGTATCCGATATTTTTGGTACACAAAGAAGTTCTATTTCCGCCTTAAAATTTGAATTGTTCGAAATTAATGCTTTTACCTTGGAGTTAATATTCACGGAGATGCCATTTAATCCTGAAACCGCAACTTTTATTTTTTCTTTCTTAATTCCTAAATAATCAGCACACTGAATCGTAATGAAATTACTCATTGATCCAGCATCAATCAAACCTCTTAACGGCTTAAATTCACCAAATTTATTTTTAATATAAACAATGACAGTTGATAAGATGCCAGAACTTAAATAATTCATCTCACAAACAGATGTACCTGAAAATGCTCTTTCGTTAGAAATGTGAAATGTTGCAGCATTCGGGTCTAGATTTGAATGCGCTACGATTTGATTCTGGTTTTGGGTATTGCAATCACTGACCTCGGGTTTTGAAATAAATTCATTTTTTCTATCGCTGTTTTGAATTTGCTTTTCATTTTCATTCTCGAAATGCAGTAAACTCGAATGTTTTTTCATACATTTCCGACAAGAATAAGTAGATTTACAATTTCTAACCGAGTGGAATTTTAAACAGTTAAAACAAATATTATTTTTCTTTACGAATTCATATCTAGAAGCCACTGAAAGATTTAAGAATTCTGGACATTTGTGCAAACCGTGGAATTCATTACTCTGACACTTAACACATTTAAATGTTTTTGAGTTTTTACCATTAGATGTAGATACCATACTAGTGATTCGTTGTTGAGCATTGCGTTTAGGAGTTACATTATTTATAAGAGGTTTGGAAACTTGCAGTGTTCTCGCTTGTCTTTTTAAAAACTCTATTAATTCTTTTAATTTTGGTAGCTCGTCTTTTTTTTGTTCACGTTCAAACCATAATTTTGTGGACCCATCTAATTTCTGCCGCAATATATAAGTTATTATCGTATCCGCAAACCCTTCAATTTTTTGATCGAGAATTTCTAGAGATCTGATACATTCACTGGCGGTATCTGCTAAATTAAGAATAGCACTAGGTGTTTCACTTTGTATTGAATTAATGGACATTAATTTTTTAATGTGAGCAAACACTTGTTGTCTTTTATTGGAATATCTTTCCTTTAATAAGGACCACGCTGTTTGATAATTATCATCTGAAATCGTTATACTTTGTACAACTTTTGCAGCTTCAGAATGAAGCGAAGATTTCAAATATGATAACTTTTGAGCACCCGAAAGTGCGCTATTATTGTGAACGCTAGATTTAAAAAGATCACTAAAATATATCCAATCCTGTACGTTTCCACTAAAAGAAGGTAGATTAATCGTGGGAAGTCGAACTTCCGTTACACTATTCTCTTGTTTCGGCTTTGTTTCATTAAGAACATTTATTTGTTTTTGTTTCGCTCTTTTAATTTTCAACCAAGTTTCATCTAACTCTTTTTCAATCGATGATTGTTCATCGATATATTTATCAATTTCCTCCTCATCGCACACTGAATAAATTTTATCAAACATTTCTTTCAATTCTGTATTGAATTGATCACATTTCGTATTTACAAGTTCTAAAGAACATTCATCAGAGTCACTTAATTTAATTTCACTCACAAATTTAGTAATTTTACATTTTAAAACTCTTTTTTTTGTCAAAATATTTTTTAATTCAGTAGACATGTTAAAGAAAAAGTCCTACCTTATTCGAAGAAACCAAGTCTCGTCGCTGATTCTTGACTCTAAAAGCAACGAATAAATCCGTTTACTTTGGCCTCGAAGGACCAATTTATGTTAAAAATAAATCAATAAGTTACTCAATGACACCATTTTTAAGGAACTCTTCGCAGTGAACTGTATATTTCTTTATTTTAAAACAATAATTGTTAAGAGTGAAACAGTCTCTCTGGCCGTTTCCAAATCAAACATTCCATTATCTCAATAACAACAACAACAACAAAAAAATTCAGTGTTTCCACTCACTAGTAACTAAATTACAATCTATCGTCAACACGCAGACGATTGGAATAATAAATAAAATTACGGCGCTGACACAGCGCCCTCGTACGGGAGATTTTAATTACGATCAGTAACACTTACTAATATTTTATCTGTACCTGTACAAAAAAAGATGCAAATCTACAAAACTAAATTTTATAAAGCTACAGAAATTTATAGCTTTATAAAAGAATGTACTAAAATTACAGTAATCTTCCTAAAATGTTATCTGTAACCCGATTTGCAGTTACATACAAAAGCTCTAAGGCATCACAGTTTCCTAAAAATTTCTTAGTAACCGTACAGATTTTTTCATTTACGGTGCAAAAGTCTATCTGTTACATGAATTTTTGTTGTTGCCGTTACATAAAAAGTTCTAGGAGTCCCGGTTTTCTAGAAACAGTTTATTAACTTTCAAGATTTTTTTTACACTGTAGGCCGCCATATGTTCTTAGTATCTCGTACGGGAGTTGAAAAAACAATGGATTTAATGATTCGTCATTAAACGCTCAACAAATTATGACAAAACGCCGTGAAACTGCGACAGTGACTAAATTTTAAAGACTAAAAATTAGAATTTAAATTAGGAATAAAAACTGAAGTGTGTAATATTTTTTTAAATAAAATGCACCTTTATCGGTTAACAGTTTAATATTCATTAATTTGCGATTATATATAAATGAATCAATTTAGAAATCCAAATTTATAGTTTACATGTTTCATTTTTTTTTTTTTTGCTTTGTTGCCTTATCTTAAAAAAGAAACAGGGCAATAATTATATATTTTTTAATAAATTCATTCGATTGTGATTTCTAACAAAAGTACAAATAACAGCAATTTTCTCATAATCGAATTCTTTTTATAATCAGTGTGTAAAATAATGTATTATAACGAACTTTTTTAGTAAAAACAGGAATTTTAGTTAAAAAACTAGGCTTGATATTCAAGATGAAAACTGGACGATTAGAAAAAATTTGGATTTTTAAAACAATTTTTTCTTTCAACCTTTTCTATTCCCTTTCTAAGGGAAGGTATTTACGCAAGGTTTCCCAAGGTTCGAAGAAAACATCGAAAATATCGATATTTCCATTCTCATTAAAACATTTCATTCGCATGTACTACATATTATGGCTTTTTAGGTGCGGGCGTAATTATATAAATACCCAGCACCTATACTCGTCGTCTGTTTGTCCACATAAAACAACACAAAAATTGCAAAATCGAATGGTATGAAATTTAGTCTTTAGAATCGTTGCAGGATTTTGATGTGTTGGTGTTATTTATGACGGTCGATTATTTGTACGAGGGATATAGGCCCAAGGGAGAGTGCCCTACGTGGGGGTCTTTTTAAGGGAACCTTTTCTATTCCCTTTCTAAGGGAAGGTATTTACGCAAGGTTTCCCAAGGTTCGAAGAAAACATCGAAAACTCCTAACGGTTAGCCCGACGGGCGCGATTGGGTTCGAACCCAGAACCTCCCGTCTACCAGCTTCGAGAGGAGAACATCTTAGTCACTGGTGGGGGCCTGAATAATTTTGTCATTTAAAATTTTATGAAAAGCAAATCAAAACTTAAAAAGATATTAATAAATGTTTTATTCATTCGATTAAATCACAATGTACGTCATTAATTCAATGATATCCCATGATAGGTAAATCATTCTAGGTTGCCATGATGATTACGTTCTATTTAAGATGGAGTCCTGTTATTTCTGTATTACTTAATTTGATATTTAGAATCTTTATAAATGTTATGTTCATCAATTTTTGCATAAGAGTGCAACAGACCAAGATCTGAATATTTATAAAACTACTTACAGAAAGAAAGCACCTCATTTGCCACGTTTGACATGTAATTTCCGACTTATAGCTGTATTTATATTTTATCTATTTTTTGTTTCTTAAGCTATTTTCTAAATTTAAATTTTCCAGTTAACACACACGCATTCATTATATGCTTTCAGAGTACACATGTTTATCTTTCGGCCTAAACATCTGAGAAGTAGCATAATTGTTTAACATAATTTTCCTTTAGTTTACTGAATTTCAGAGTAAACTATCTAATCCTTTTAAGAATTTCAACAATATCGAACTATTTTAGCACAAAAGTGCGTAAACAGAATAAATTAGATTCGGAAATTTAAATTCGGTAATGAGTTAGGGAAATGTAGCATTCATTAGAATAACTTGAATTAGTTCTTGAATTAGTAGTTCTAGTATCCAAGTAAAATTTGTTCAGAATTTATAGATCAATCTTGTGAGAATTCGGAATTTCGTTTTTAGTTGCGTTCGGAATTATATAACTACGATAGCACCTATAGACGTCGACTGGTTCTTCCATGTGTTAGTCGATCAGTCCGCAAGTAACAGCCCCAAAACTACCCAGGCGAAAGGTTTGAAGTTTATTATATATAATTGGTGCAGAATTTTGTCGAGTTGTTTAATATTTTATGAAAAGCGAATCAAAACTTAAAAAGATAATAATAGAAGTTTTCTTCATTCTATTCAATCCTATAATATGTAATGAATTCAATGAATTTAATGAATTCAATACAGGATCGTAATAAATTTTCTATTCATACATTTTTGTATAAGAGTGCAACAGCTATTGCACAAAGATCTGAATATTTATAAAACTACTCATAGTACGAACGCAACTGATTTGCCACGTTTGACGTGTAGTTTCCGAGTTGTTATAGTTTTTGTATCTGCATTTATATTTTTAGCTATTTTGAAAATATATTTCTAAAATTAAATATTCAAATTATCACACACGCCTTCATTAAAAAAAACTAATAAGCTTGTCATTAAATGCTTCCGGAGTGCACATGTTTAGCTTTCGACGTAAACATCTGAGATGTTGCATAATTGTTTACCGCAATTTTCCTTTAGGCTACTAAATTTCAGCGTAAACTCTCTAATCTTTTTAAGAACTTCAACAATATCCAACTACATTGGTGTCCAAAATTAAGGACCAATAGGAAATTCCACACGTATCATTATGAGTCTCAAATGATCTCTATATGTGATTCCACTGAGACGTCAATGTGACTGCTGCCTTGTGACGAGTCACCAGGTGACTTTACAATATAGTTACATTGTGAATATCACGTGACTGTCATTTTAGACTCAATTTCAAGGTCATCATGAACGTTGCATTATGATAAGTCACCAAATAATATCACATTATAGTTGCATCGTGACTTTTCACAAAAGAGCATAATGGTGACTTCACAGTAGTCTCTCAACACCTGAAAGTCATCAAGTGACTTTAATGTGACATTACTTGGTAACTTATAACAATACAGCGTTCACGATGACTTTGAAATTGAGTCTGCAGATGACAGTCACATGAGACTCACAATGTAACCACATTGTAAAGTCACCTGGTGACTCGTCACAAAGCAGCAGTTATAGTAACGTCTCAGTGGAGTCACATATAGTGATCATTTGAGACTCATAATGAGACGTTTGGAATTTCCTAATTTTTTTACTTCACCATAGTGACTGTGACACTTGTGACCATGTGTGACATGAATGCGATGTTATATGGACTAGTTGTACTGTAGAGATAGTAATTATTGGAATTATATTATTTCCTTTTTGAGTATTCGCGTACTTGAAAATTAGCATTTTGTGATTGGTCCTTAGTTTTGGACTCTAGTGTATTTTAGCACAAAAGTGCGTAAACAGAATAAATTAGATTAGAAAATTTAAATTAGGTAATGAGTTTCGAATATTGTAGCATTTATTAGAATAACCTGAATTAGTGCAGAAATCTAAACATAATTTGTTCGGTATTTATAGATAAATCTTGTGAGAATTTAGAATTTAGTTTTTTTCGTTTTATTTAAAAAAAGTATATATTAATCTAATTCTATATATTAGCCTTTAATAATAAATTAATTTTGGTAAAACAATTTCTATTTAGTAACAAACATTTTTTTAAATTCATGACAGTGTTAAAATAAATATCGAAAAACTGAAAAAAGCCCCAAGCAACATTTTGAGAAATGATAGTTATAAATAGTACAGAATTAGAGGTACACACTGAGCAAAGTTTATGATATATACGTCAAAGATATTATTACTAACTGCCATTGTAATTTTTGTACTACACGCACTATCGTACAACCTCAAATATATACTGCTGGTACAATTGCCAGCTATTTTCTGGGCTAATTAAGGGGGAAGGGGTAGGTCAAATGAATAAAAATGAAATAGCCTAAAAAATATGCCTATGATTGTAACTATGTCTAAAGAGTTTCGGGCCCATAACACGCTAATACGGCAATCAAAATAACGGAGTTCTGTGTACTTCAGAGCCACAAATGATTAATACGCCGATCAGGATAACGCAGCCCTGTGTGATTCGTTCCTCATAAAAAATTAAAACGAAAATCCGAATAACGAGGCCTTGTGACCTTTGCGCACACATACAGTTAAAATAACAGTGATTTTAACAGATCCCTGTGCGCTTCATACATATATACCATTAAAAGGCCAATCACTTAAACTGGACTCTGCGCGGCTCAAGCGCATAAATGGCTAACATCTTACAATCTCTAAACCGCAAATTGTTAAAATTTTAGTTGTAACATACCTTTACTAAAGGATCGTTTTATGCATGCGCAAAAAGCAATTAGGCTATACAATTCATTTTATAAATTGCTTTCACGATACCTTATCACACATTTTCTATTTTACAAAATTTAAGATTACTTTTTCTTTTCCTTGCCACTTTAAATAAGTTTCTGTCGTAAAATATTTCCCTCAAAATTAAATTTGTGAAGACTAAAAAATCTGCATACAAATAACATTTGTTTTCCTGCTTCATGTTATTTTTACCGGGGGAAAAGAATTTCGTCGCCATCCTGATGAAACAAGACCAGATAAAAATACAAACCAGTTTTTTTTTCAACTTTGTTTTAGTTTGCAAATGTTTTTACCATATAAATTACAAAAAAGTTTTTACTGTTACTAAACCAGTTAAAGAACAAAAACGAGTAAAATTAACTAAAATCTTACAATCTCCTTACCGGAAATTAATAAATTTTTAGTTGAAAAATTCCTTTACTAAAGGATCGATTCATGTATAAATAACAACAACCACGCAGTAAAATTTCGTTTAATAAATTACATTCAGAATTGTTATCACTCTACAAAATAAAACGTTTTTCTTGGCCACTTTAAATAAGTTCCTGTACTAAAATATTTTCCGGAAAATTAAACTTGTGAAGACTGAAAATCTGAATTTAAATGACATTTGTTTTTCTTACATCACGTTATTTTTAGGGAACAAAAAATTTACCTCATCGTCATAATGTAAAGGGTTCAGATAAAAATACAAAATATTGGTTTTTTATAAACTTTGTACATAGTTTACACTTAATTATTAATTGAATAACCTGAATTAATTGATTATTTTTAAATTTTCATTTAAAATTTACTCTTTGTTTAAAATAGTTTTTTTTTATGCTATAGTTTCTACCGAATAGTTTCTATAACATTCTTACTCTCGTTTGTGAAAAATGAAATAAAAATAAGTCCTTGGAGAAATAAAGAAAATAGTCTTGGCGAGAGAAATAATTTTGTCAACTTTTTTCTGGTCGACAATTCACTGTTTCATATACACAAGAACATTTTTCAATATTTATTCGATTTATTTTATATAAACAAGCCATTTAACTAATTTTATACACAAACAGGTGTGAATTGTATATAAAAATCAATAATACATATATAAGAATTATATGTTCATAAATTTATAAATTCACACATAAACAAACATAAAACTTCATTTGATTTGTTTACATAACTGTTTATATCATTTAGCAACGAATCTCACTTCCTGAAGACCGAATAGCCCCAAGTGTAAAAAAATCCCCAAGTCCCCTATACTGGAAAAGTGTCTATTATTCGTTGAATCGAGATAGGTAAAATGTTAATTAAACAAAATAATAAACAAAATATTTTAAATAAAATATTTGAGTAAAGTTAAATATTGCACAAAATCCCTATAAATACAAATTTAATTAATTAATTTTAATTGGAAAAATACTTCTAAAATTTATTAAATGATTATTTAAATCTCCTAATGAAGTTTCACAACTTCACGAAGTTTACTTTAGAAGATGAAATTTTCATGAATTGGTAATTCAGTACATAAAGGGTTAAATAAACGTCGCATTTATTTCTATGCTAAATTTTATTTGTGTTTTTGTGGAGAAAATTAATAATAATATTAAATTAATTAAAAAATCTTTCCATTCATTTTTGAAAATTAAAATCATTTTATTGTGGAATTTTCATAAACTAATAATGGGCTCGTTCGGTAGCTTCATCGCCCCGAGCCCAACCCTTACTGCTTTTCGGTGTCTTTAATTTGTGTAATTTCCCTTTTAAATTTGTCCGGTTTCAATTTTTGATTTTTTTTTTCAACCTGGCTTTCGCTAGAGAGTCTTTCACTCGGGACGTAGCTGGGACCTACGTATCTTGCTTCCGCAAAAGAGTCGGACTAGAGTAGAAGAATAAAGGGCTGCGGACGAAGATGGGCCGCTCGCCGCGGCGGATAGAAAAATACTAGATATGTGACAAAAATATCCTTTAAATAGAAAAGTTCACTTGAAAGGGGAAAAAAAATGTGTGTCATGGAAATCGATAGATTTCACTTCGCAAATACTTAAGTTTTTTACCTATTAGGATTTACCGGATGTTTAAATCAGTTAAAGGTTATTGAAGGGTTTAGAAACCTACCACATATATATAGTACTGAAATCTCTTTTAACTCTTTACATCCTGAATTTTGGATACAAAAATTGCTTCACCTAAATAATTATGTACATTAATGATGTTCAGAATCACATACACAATAATAATTTGATTTTTAGATATTTTTTTAATTAAAACTGATTTAATAAATCGGTAGTTAGAGCTCTTTTTGCAAAATATTTTATAATTTATAGCATATATATAATTATATTATGTATATATATGTTACATTATTAGATCTAATTCCACGATTTCCTTATCTTATTCTAAATTACTACTTTATATTCACTAAATCCTTATCCTTAAATAATCTCTATCGTTAACTCTGTTAAATACCCTTTAATTCAATGTCTCACTTGTCTAAATCACTTAAATATTACGCTTTTAGTATTCTTAAATTAGATGTTCCATTTCCGCGCTTTTTTCTTTCGAGAATATTCTTTTAGCTTCCATTTTTACTTTCCCGCGCATTTCTGAGGTTATCCTTTTTCCCTTTAAATTCATCCGCTTGCTCTGTCCACATTCTTTATATGACGTGACATTCTTAATTATTCTTTGGTTGAGAGCGCGATCTACGTCATATTTGTATCCTTACATTGGAGGAACAAAAAGTCGATACTCGCTGTGTTTCAGCAGAATTTGTCGTATTACTACTTTATAACTTCCCCTGGTCGCCGTCTGATATTTTCTATTTTCTATAATTGCTTAACCATGATTAAATTCTATGTAGCGATGGCTTGATTGAAATTGAATTGGCGGAAACTGCACCGCCGAAAGATCTATAAATAAAACCCTGAGTTAAATTACGCATTGTCTCAATTATTCCGGAGAAACCTACACTGGATAAATGTGTTAACTGGCCTACCACTCGATGACTGCAACTACCTTCCAATATCCATGTTGATTTACTACGAAACATTCTATTTCAACTTAATCTAATGTACGGCTTCCAGATTGATTATTCATCTACTATGACATCGAAGCCAAACACACTTTCGAAGGACTATATAACGTAATATCGTTATATATATATGTGTGTGTGTGTGTGTGTGTGGTCGTAAGTTTCTAAATTTGCCTTATCTAAATTGCAAAAAATTGAGTTTTCTCTATCAATGAATTCCATTGGTAAACCTGTATCGGAAAAACACTACATTCTTCAAAAACATAGAAAAATCTGTAGAAAATCTGTAGGCAATTGGCCCAAAAATCTGTAAGGCAAATGGCCCATTTCTGCAGATATTTTTAAGAATATCTTTAAAAAATCTGCAGATATTTTTAAGATATAGCTAAATCATCAAAATTTCTTCAGATTTCTGTAGAATTTCTGGAGAAAGTGGAGATTTCTTCAGATAATCTTAAGATTAATTTTAGTGGGAATAGATTTATTGTGTATTTCTGGCATTGTAAAATCTCAGGTTTACAATGAAAACCAATAGATACCGTCACCCATTTTTCGCGATTTCCCAAAATTTGTTTTTCTGGATAAGGCGAGGTTTTAAACTCTCGTCCTCATATACAAATATACGAAGGTGCATTAATACGTTTTTGCCCTCACATAGAAATAATTGAGTGAAATTTATGAAGCTGCTGCATTGTATTAGTCCTTTTCTATATAGTCACCGTGCACAGTAACACATTTTTGCAACCGGTATTTCAAAGAGAGGAGAGAGGATGTATTCCATGACGCAAGATAGTAGATCCAAAGGGGGGCATTCTTCTAACTTTTACCGACCCCACATGTGACATATTGTTGGAAAAGCCTGTGACAACTTATTCATACTATGCACCTTCCGAGTCCCCCCCCCCCCGCCTCCAAATTTTCATTCCGGGGGGCATTTTGCGGGCATCCTTCATGCCCCCTTGGGGCAAATTTGGGGGGAGGGCCTTTGGAGTGCATAACATGAAGAAGTGATCACAGGCATTTTCAACAATATGTCACATGTGGGATTCGGCAAAAGTTAGAAAAATGACCCTTTGGGTCTACTATCGCGCCTTCTAGAGTACATCCTCCCCCCTGTCATTGAAATACCGTTTGAAAATATTTTTATACTGTGCTCGGTAACTATATAGAAAAGGACTAATACAATATAGCAATTTAATAAATTTCACTCAATTATTTCTATGTAAGGGCAAAAACTCATTTATACACCCTCGTATATATAAACTATTAAAATCAAATTATATATATTAAAAGAAGTACAAAAAAGAAATAGGGACATTTGTTAAATTCGAGGGGAAAAAATCATAATAAATGTGATGGTAAGGACGAAGAAATAACTGTAAAAAAAAAACAGCGTTAACAAATGAAGATTTCGAATGGAAAAAAGTGCTGTAATGGTAGAAAATCAAAAAGATGTGTGCAAGTTGAAGATTAAATGAAAATAATCCAGAATAAAGGCGAAAATTATGCTATAAATTTCTATTTTAAGAGGAATAAAATTAAATAAACAGAGAAAACAATGTCTAAAAATAAACTATAACAAAATATTAAGCAAAATTTACCGATTACTTCTTATATATTAAAATATACCATTAATAGTTCTATGTTTAAAGAATGTTTTATTACTGAAGTAACATTATTAATAAGATATGCAATATTGCAATGTTATCATAATGCTGATATAATTAAAATAAAAACCCGTGCGTTAAAATTTAAATAAAAATACAAAATACAAAAATATTAAACGATATATATACATATATACATATATAATATTAAAAATTATTACATATTATAGTTAACAATCACATATATTTAACATTTTAAAGTACAGTTTAAAAAAACTGATCTATAATCAGAAAGACAAATACACAATAATTGAGAGAGATTGAAATTTTAAAACATTATTCCACCTAAATACAATTTTGATTTTGTACTTTCACAGATAGCATGCGATTATTCATTTATACTTAATGTAATAGTCTTCAATATATCTTCAAACAATCATATTTTATAATTTATGTTGGCCAAAACGCAATAATTTATATTTCAAACATACAAATTGTACATTAAAACTATAATAAATATTTTAGTGTAATATTCTGATATATCTGATGTAATAAGTATTATTGCTTTTTAAAAACACTGAATTTGTATTTTCTTCTATAAAATAATGTTCCCTGTATTTCTTACAATTATTTTACAAATATCAAAGTATCATTATGAAGTTCGAATGAACAAATACTTGAAAACTGTGTTTCATTTAATTTCTTGGCTAGTTTTCACAATTTTTGATTAACCCTCGAAATTTCTCAATTAGATATTGAATGAAAATTTCTCCGGACTTCAACAACTAATTTATTCTGTTTACATCCGAGACCAGTTTTGAATTACTTCCCTTATTATTAAAAGTATTCAAGAGGCTTACTAACATCATTTTGAAGACTTTTGTAAAATTTGTAAAAATTAATTAAAATTAAAGTTCGTTAGTTGTAAATATCCACAACTTAGATTGAAACTTTTACGCAACACGCATATTTCAGTAACTATGAATTTCTAAAGTTTCGGGTGTACTTTAAAATTGTATTTGCAAGAGATTGTGAAAGTTCCTCTTAAGTTCTATTTTATAAATTGACCAAAACACCAGCTTTATTCGTATTTTGTAAACATTAGTGATCCAAATTTAATGATATCCCGATTCAAATATCTAGAGTTTTGAAAACATATTAATGTAAATCATAATTTATATCATTTTAATACAGTGCTTTAATTTAAAAGGGTTGGGCGTTATGTAAAATGATAATATTTTAAAGATACTTGGAAGAAATAAATTGGAAGATTTCGCAGCTTTTAAATTTATAGCTTTTTAGGATTTACCTTTATTTCACTAAATGAATTTATTAACTTTTTAACATCTAATAAGTGAATATAGAAGATATTAACACCTTGTAAGAATGTGCTATTTTTTTTATCGCTAAAGGGCATAAATTACCATCTTAAAAACGGTAAAAATAGCTTTCTTCTGCATGCTTCTACTCTACCCTTGCCAGTTTCAAAACAAATAAATAAAAATATTCTAAAATTGCTTGTTTTATGAAACGCAATCATTCAAATTTTCACACTTCAATATTATGCATATTACTTTTAATGTCCTTCATATGTCTATTTTTATTTTCATAAACACTGAGTAACTTGAGCCATAGTTTAGATAAGTTAAAGGATGCAGCATTGTTACACATTGAATTTTTGCGTGTTACTATCTCTAAGATTTCTCTTATACACTATATGGCCAAAAGTGACCAGTCGCTTGCGATTTTAGACTGTTAAATATCTAGGAGAATACATAAGGGATTAACCTGAAACTGCAGGTTTGTAAACTGTAAATTATAGGTTATATATTTCCTAGAAGATTTCTTCCGAAACCTCATAGGGGACCGTCAACAAATTGAAAAACAACGAATACCTTTTGGATAACCCAGTAAAAACTAATATAGAAAAAGCGTTCAAACTCGAGATTATTCATAAGTGGCTTATTGTAATATACTGTGTTTATTTTTATGAGGATAGCGTGTATACTCGTAGAGAAATTAAAGTTTTTATAAAAACAATCCCAAATTTCGCCAAGTTTTTTGCTTATAATTTTTAGAGCTCTTCATATAAAACAAAGTTCTTTTCAGAAAATATGACAAACAACATTGTACATAATACCCAACAATCACAATGAAATAATAATAATAATTGGTCGAAGAATAATAAGCAGGTTTACAAAAATGTTTCACGGCGCATGCGCAAAAGCAATCAAAATATAATATGCATAATGTATTAGCTAAGTATATAGAGAAACTTTTGTGAAAGTCTCAAAGTCATAGCTTGAAAATTCTGAAAATTATCGTCGATAGAATAAGCTCGAAATCCGTTGTTCCCAAAAGGAAGCAAAAAGATGAGGGGTTGTATCAAATATCTGTTGATTAGTGCCAAGGTAGAGTACACAATATTGCACGTACTACTATTTTTCGACACAAACCCTCATCTTTTTGCTTCCATTTGGGAACAACGGATTTCGAGCTCATTCTGTCGACGATAATTTTCAGAATTTTGAGACTTTTACAAAAGTTGCTCTATATACTTAGCTAATACATTATGTACAGTCGTGGGTGTAAAAATTAAACACCCCCTACTAACACCTCAACGAATTGTCGTAGACGAGAGTTACTTGTACATAAAGATTGGAAATAAAATCTACTTTTAAATGACGTATATAAAATTTTCTGAGGGGGCCATCTACGTATTAAAACGAATCTAAATTTAATTTTTTTCAATGGCAATCCCCAATTTTAATGAGATATTTCAAATCTTTGGTTCAAACTATGCCTAGACACCAAATTTCAAGTCATTTGAATGATAAGTTTTTGAATTATAAAAATTCAAAATTAAGTGCTTCAAATGTTAAATTACAGTTTCATATTTTTATTTATAACTTCTGAAATTATGATCCTAATGTTCTAATTTTTTTTGTCGCAATAATACTAATATACCCAAACATAAATACGTTGAATTTGCAATTTTTATAATTTTTTGATATGAATTATGAATTATGAAATTAATATTAAAAAAAATTATATATTGCAACCTACAATTTTCTTGGTGGATTCAGATTTATTAAGTCCTGCTTTATGGAAATCAAAAATTTCATATTTTTCTTCCAAGTAGTTTTCAAATAATGCTTAAAAAATGGCAAAATGATGGTTTAAGGGACCATCTATGATAGAAGTAACTGAATATTTTGAAATTTCTTATGCTATCCTGTAATCTAACAGGCTTAATTGACTGCTTAAGGTGCCTTGATCAAGAAGGGAGCTCTCTCGGTTGACAATAGGGTACCGAACTTCAATTTGGATACAGCCCTTAAAATACGCTCGTTTTAAAATAATTATTATATCGGAAACTTGTGGTACGAATTGCATAAAAATTTGTTTTTAGACTAATTGAAGGGTCCAGAGTTCATTTATGCTGTCAGAATTGTGTATTGCTATTTAAAAAAACAAAGTTATGGTTCGTTTTAATATGTAGATGGCCCCCTAAGCAAATTTTATATAGATAACTTAAAAGTAGATTTTATTTCCAATCGTTCGGTACCAGTAACTTTCTTCTACGGTAATTTGTTGAGGAGTTAGTGTGGGGTGTTTACTTTTTTTTTCCACGTCTGTACATTATATTTTGATTGCATTCGCGTATGCGTAGTGAAACGTAGTTAAGTGAACCTGCTCATTTTTCATCCAATTTTTATTATTTTTTAATTTTGATTGTAGATTATTATGTACAATGTTGTTTGTCATATTTTCTGAAAATAACTTTTTTTATATTAAGATCTCTGCCAATTATAAGCAAAAAAACTTGGCGAAATTTGGGACTGTTTTTATAAAAACCTTAATTATTCTACGAGTATACATGCTATCCTCATAAAAATGAACACAGTATATTGCAATAAGCCACTTATTTATAAACTCGAGTTTGAACGCTTTTGATACATTAGTTTTTACAGGGTTATCTAAATGATATTCGTTCATTTTCAATTTCTTGAATGTCCCGTATGGGGTTTCGGGACAAAAATCTTCGCGGAAATATATGACCTATACTATACTGTTTACACATCTGAAGTTTCAGGTTAATTCGTCATGTATTTTTCTAGATATTTAACGAAACGTCTAAAATCGCAAGTGACCGGTCATGTTTGGCCTTATAGTGTAATTGATGGATGGTAGAGACTGGAGAGTAAAATTGTGGAACTTCCAATGAAATTTCTTTGGATGGTTTCTTCTTGATAAAATCTTGCAAATAATCGCTGTATGTATATGACTAGCCCGGAATTTAAGTGTAGAAAAAAGGAGAATGTAACTGATATATTAATCTTTTAACCAGCTGGCTCGAATTTTTCCGTTTCTGGAAATCATGTTAAAATGTCTGTAGACAAAAATATTTTAAACAGAATTTTATTTTGAACCATATATAGAAAGAAGCATTATTAAAGATATTATAGCATCAAATTAATATATATATATATGTATATATATATATATATATCTTGGAATTTATAAGAATTCTTATAAAAATACAGGAAAACCCTCGGACGGTGAAAGCGAAATATAATAGAAAAACAAAACAGAAAGAAGAAACCATTTAAATAAATTTCATTGAAAGTAAGATAATTTATCCCTTCAGTCTATACTATCCATCAATTATAAGATATTTTACGGCGCAAAAGTTTAACATGTAACGATACAGCATTATTTAACTTACAAAAATTATGACTCGAACTACACCTTGGTTTCGAAAATAAAAAATAAACATCTAAGTAAAATAAAAAAAATAATGTGCATAATATGAATGAGTATGAGAAGATTTGTACGATGGTGTTTTATAGATCGTGTTATTTTAGAATGATTTTATTTTATTGTTTCGAAAATGATTCGGGTACAGTGGTAACATGTGAGCAGTGTAATATATATATATATTTACTGTTTTTAAAGTTTTAATTTACGCTTTTTAGAAATTAAAATTAGTATGTAATAGATGTTTTAAATAAAAATAATAGCGTGAATTACGTTCCCGAGTTGTGTCGCAATTAGAAACACAAAAAATCTTAACACCTATGGGCAATAAAATTTCATTCATTTTCGACAATATTTAGGACAAAAACAAGTCGAAACAAAAGTTAACATCTCGAGCTTGCCATTAACGGTAACCTGATACTTCTTTACTAATCTATCTACTATTTTATAACAATAAAACTTCAGGTTTCTTTCGTTAAAAGTATCACAGACATGAGTTTCTATTGGCAAAAAAAGATGTTTGAGCGTATAAGAGTAATGGTCAAAAATATATATGCTAAAATTCATTGCAGTAAACATTAAAGCCTATTAACATTTTATTAAACATACCTACTAGCTTCATACACACAAATTGTGGCATTTTCAAGATCAGTAATAATTTCTGAATGATTTAATAATTAATAATAATTACTGATCTTGGAAAAGTCAGCGATTATTTGTAATGAAACTAGTAGGTCTATTTATTAAAAAGTGTTTTAAGCCTTAATGTGTGGTTTAATCATTTTAACATGTATATTTTTAGGTGCGTTCGTAATTATATAAATACGTAGCACCTATAGTTTTCGTCTGTTCACATATAACAGCGCAAAAACTAAACAACCAAATGGTTTGAAACTTGATATATATAATTGTTGCAGAATTTTGTCGAGTCATTTCAAATTTTATGAAAATCTAATCGAAACTTAAAAGGTATTAATAAAGGTTATTTTCATTCTGTTAAATCCTATCATACGTAATGAATTCAAAGATATATCATGATAGGTAATGATGCTATATTTCCATGTTGATGGCGTCCTATTTAAGGCGAGATCATAGTATTTCCGTATTACTAAATTTAATGTATATATTCGTAACAAATTTTACATTCATGCATTTTTGCAGAAGAGTGCAAAAGCTATCGCACCAAGATCTGAATATTTATAAAATTAGTCCCAGTACGAACGCACTTCATTTGCCATGTTTGACGAACAATTTCCGATTTGTTATTTTAATGATAAAAGTCTTTTTCTTATATTTTTCTATAAGAAAAATCGATTCAAAATTAGTATATCAAAAAATCAAATATTATTTCAGTTAAAATTATAATGACTTTTATTTGAATGTATTGTCTCTCTATATATTTTTAATGTTACCACTTATTATCTTCTTTTTGGCTATAGGGTGTATTAAAGGATTCATATTATAAGGATCGTTCTAATCAATAAATTATTTCAAGCATTTCCTATTATGATATAATCGCACTTCTGCAATTATTTCATATCCTCGAGACTTACTATCGAATGTTATTTTACATTAAATTAATCCGTAAATGCTTTCATGAATAAATAAAGCTAAGGGTTTCTTAATTTATAGATAAAATAAGACCTTCTACCCACTTCTTGCTAATGTATTTTTCATTACTAGGTCCACTTGAATACGCCGTCAGTAAAATTCTAAGATGATAATAAAATATAAATATTCTAAATAGACCTAAGGGCTATTAAAAGGCGAGATCCGAGGCTGAGAGTAAAATTTTGAAAAGTACTTAGGAAGCGAGAGAGCGGATTTAAACATAAGTACATGGGCTAATTGTAATAGAATATAATTACATGGAGTGTAAAATTACAGTGAAAATTATTAAATACTCCTCAGATATGCATATCACAGTGTTTATTTTTAATACAGTCAAAACTATGAATCCTCTTTTTAAATACTTACAACCTGTATTTTTAAGAGAATAATAAGTCATACACTATATGGCCAAAGATGACCGCGATCACTTGCGATTTTTGACGTTTTGTTAAATATTTAGAAATTACACGTGGAATTAACCTAAAACTTCAGGTGTGTAAACCGTATACTATAGGTCATATATTTTCGCGAAGGGTTTTTCCCGAAACCCCATAGAGGACAGTCAAAAAATTGAAAAATAACGAATATCTTTTGGATAACCATATAGAAACTAATGGAGCAAAAGCATTTAAACTCGAGATTATTAATAAGTGGCTTATTGTAATATACTGTGTTCATTTTTATGAGGATAGCATGTGTACTCGTAGAAAAATAAAGGTTTTTATAAAAACAATCCCAAATTTCGCCAATTTTTTTTTACATATAATTTGCAGAGTTCTTAATATAGAAAAAGTTATTTTCTAAAAATATGACCAACAACATTGTACACAATATTCTGCAGTCAGAATTAAAAAAATAAATAAAAATTGGATGAAAAATGAGATGGTTTACTAAAAAATGCTTCACTGCGCATGTGTGAATGCAATCAAAATATAATGTGCATAATGTGTAGCTAAATGTATAGAGCAACTTTTGTAAAAGTCTCAAAAACATAGTTTGAAAAGTCTGATAATAATCGTTTATATAATAAGCTCAAATTCCGTTGTTCCCAAAATGAAGCAAAAAGAAATTTTTTTTTATATTAAGAATTCTGCAAATTATAAGCAAAAAACTTGGCGAAATTTGGGACTGTTTTTATAAAAACCTTAATTTCTCTACGAGTATACATGCTATCCTCATAAAAATGAACACGGTATATTACAATAAGCCAGTTATTAATAATCTCGAGATTAAACGCTTTTGCTCTATTAGTTTATACAGGGTTATCCAAAAGATATTCGTTCTTTTTCAATTTTTTGTCGGTCCCCTATGGGGTTTCGGGAAAAAATCTTCGCGGAAATATATGACCTGTACTATACTGTTTACACACCTGCAGTTGCAGGTTAATTCCTCATGCATTTTTCTAGATATTTAACAAAACGTCAAAAATCGCAAGTGATCGGTCACCTATGACCATTAGTGTATATGTATATTTTAATTCATAGTAAAAAATTTAATTTCAGCAAAAAGAATAATTTACTTTCACTTCATAAATTTTTTCCGTAAAATATTTTAATTTGACGGCCTATTTATTTCTACTTTTAAAAATTTCTTTGTTTTTTGCGATTTTTATAAAAAGAAACTAGATTTTATGTGATTACTAATTTCATTCTGTATAAAGAGAAAAAGTGAAAGAACGCAGGATTAAAATTTAAAAACAGTTCATTTATGTCTAGCAAATAAGAAACGAAAATCCTTATGATTTCCATACTTACGAGTCCTGTCAACTTAAAATCATTTAATCAATTAAAAAAAAAATTATAATTACCGTAAAATCTGGTATATAACGCGCACCGGTGTATAACGTGTACAGAAGATTTTAGACTGTATTTTTCTATTTTTCGGCATGTTCTCCATATAACGCACATTATTTTCTTTACAAAGTAACCTGTAATGTACTTACATATACGATGCTTTTATATTTTGAAGTCATTCATTCCAAGAATTTTCCTAAGCTTTCGAAGATAGGTATACTGAAATGACAAGCGATAAGAGGAACACTATTTTCAAACACAAACAGTTTTTACTCATGAAAAAAAATTATTTTTCACGTACCCACTAAATGCTAATTCAATCAACTTATAGAACTATAATTAGTAAAGTTGTTATTTATAAAAGTTTATTAATTATTAAAGCTAATTCTTTTACGATTACCTTTTCCTTATTTTTAAATCTATCATTCTTACATTTGACGTATAACGTGCACCCATAAATTTAGATATTATTTTTGGTATTAAATGTAGGTATTATACGCCGGATTTTATGGTAATGAAACTTTCTTATGAAAAATTATTTTTTGAAATTTTAAAATAAAGGTAGACCAAATACAATATCTTCTACAATTAAATATTTCGCTGAACATTGTCTAACACAGATTGTTTTGAATTCGTAGCAACCTATTTCAAATATGTCAAATCAGGATAATCACACAATAAATTTCTTTAACACGTTGATTTGATTCCAGTATTTCTGTTTCATCGATGAAAATTCTAAACCAGTCACTTCATTTTAAAAAAGAAAATTAATGTACAGAAAAATCATAAAATGTTTTGCAAAATATTTCTAAAATATTGCAAGTAAGCTGTTTTGTAGGAAATAATTGAGTATTGAAAATTTTTTTTCCTGAAAATATTTCGACATGATGCATTGGATATTTGTTTGACATATTTTTGATTCATTCAGCTGAAAGCTTTTTGAATGGGAAGCAAATAAAATCACTGAAAGATATTTTTCCTGAGGAATTACGATTTTTTTATTCTTTATTACCTAGACGTTTAACAACAACAAAAAAAAAATACAGGAAAAATATGGCGATATGTAATACATGTATTTTTTCAACTTCTTTAATAAAGTGTTTATTTTACTTAATTTGATAAAAGTATAATTATTTAAATGTCTTTTTACGTATTTTTCCATAAAATTTTCAGTTTTTTCTTTTTTTCACATGATTTAAATAAATTTTGCTACTTAAATTTTATGATGGTAACTGCTAATATCCTTTTACTGCAATATCAGAATCTTGACTAATAAATGAGAGATTGGTTGAAAAAACAAAGTAATTTATATAAATTTGTTAAAAAGGAAAATCACCTAAAATTATAAATAGAGTTTTAGTATAGTATAACAATATAAGCCAATAAAATCACTGAAAGATATCATTTTCTGACGAATTATGATTTTTTATCCTTTGTTATGGAGACGTTTTAAGCATTTATTGCAAAACTATGTTACACTGGAAATATTTAATACGTGTATTTTTTCAAAGTCTTCAATAAATTGTTTATTTTACTCATTTTGAAAAAAAATTATAAAATACTCCAAAATCGATCAAGTTATTTATATTTCTTCTCCACCAACATCTTAAATCAAGTAATTTTTTCACGTAAAATTTGCGATGTAGTTTTTTTTTAGTGTGATTTAAATAAATTTTATGAAAAGTAAAAATTTTGCTACTTAAATTTTATGAAATTAATGGTTATTAGCCTTTTACTGTAATATGAGAATCTTCATTACTAATGGTTGGTTGTATAAAATAATTGATATAAAATTGTTAACAAGAAAAATCAAAATTATAAATATAGCATTGAAAAAATTCTTTGATATTGGTGATTAAATAAATTCAATGTATATAATGATATCTTGGTTTCAGATTCTCAATTAATGGCGTACTTTGTTTAGGACAAGGGGTTGTACCAATAAAATATCTTTGTTAATGACACAAGTTTAGTTAACGACATCTTAGTATCAAAGGTACAACTATAATAAAATTAGGTACAGAGAAGAACCTGGGGATAATGTTTGTCATTTTCTTTTCAAGAATAATAGAAAAAAGGAGAACATATACTTCATGAAATCTACAAAAGTTTACAATTGTGGGTTGTTTTTTGCAAAATCTGCAAGTGAATATTTCTCAAGAAAGAACAAAAACATTTCGGGGGCGTAAACGAATAATTGATAAGTTAGCATTACTTTTATCCGACGTTACAAGTAGCGAGTAGAAGGCAAAACAAATATTAATTTACCATTAGGTAACATTAAAAAATATCCAAAATCTCTCAATCAGTCCCAGTGCTTTGCGAAAATCTACAAAAATTTCGATTTAGATATGATTGGGTTCACGAAATGTTTGAACAATATGCCTATAAAAAAGTTTTAATCTTGGAAAACAAATTTCGCCACCCACCTAACATATTATAAGGTAAATTGCAGATCAGTTGATTTTATCAATGATTTGTTTCTCTTAAAACTATATATCTGGTTCAACATTAACTTCATCTGACAATTACAATAATAACAGTATTTACACAAGGGCACTTCCTGTCATGTGATTTGAAATGTGCGGAGCTACCAACATAATCTAAAAAGCTTTGTGAAGGAAAAATTCACATTGTCATAGCATACAGGATAGTTGCAACGATTTATAGAAAAGTAACTATAAAATGTTTCAAGGTGCATGCAGGGAACTGTATCCTTCTTATGATAATGAACAATCTTCAGATGAAGTCCAGAAATTGGCAAATGATATTGTGGTAAAAGTTCATGATATTAACTTGGAAATAGGAGATGTTCAAGAATTATTGTAGATACATTGACGTAAACTGTCTACTAACAAACTAAAAGAATTTTTTCATCAGCAACGGAAATGGGAAATTCATCTAATGACAAAGATTAAAAAAAACGAAAAAAAAATTATACTCATATTAACAGAAAAAAATATTTTAAAGAATTATTTAAACAAAAAAATTATTTAAAGTATTTGGAGGAAGTTCCAAATGAAATATAAACAATTATGAGGATAACATAACTGTAGATATATATTTAAAGAAATGTCCATGCAACTTTTCAGAAACATTTTAAAAAAGATAAAAAGAAACAACCATTGATATATTTTCCCTTTTTTTTAAACTTTGAAGTGCTTTTAAAGAAATATGTCTTGGGTTCTAAAGAAGATACAATAAACAATATTTTTTTAACAGTGATGTTTTCTACATAGTGTCATATGTTAATCATGTGAATTATAAGACAATGTGAATTATAATTTGATATGATGGTTTTCGAAAGTCAAGAAAAAAAGGAATGCGGTAGAAATGTATCGTTTACCTAATTATGTTTGAGAAACCGGAGAATTTTATACCACCAGCTTCTAAATTTAGTTAAAATTTCGCCAAAAGATGGCGTTGCAGGTACGCGAGAGCTACAGAGAAAGTGAATCCGTCACATCTTCGTTCGGTGTTTTGCTACACAATCTGTTAGTGAGTGCTTTTCAAAGAGTATACACTATTGAAAATGGTTTATTCGTTGGAACATCAGATATTTCTTGTTTTGGAGTAACACTACCTGGAACATAGTTGTGTTCAAACGAGGCGCAGTTTTCAAAGGAAATTTAATGTTCAAAACGGACTGTCACACAATATGATAAAGAATTGGTTTGAAAAATTTGAACGAACGGCGAACTTCAATGGTGACCGTATGGGAAATGTCGTCCGGCCACGCGTTACAGTTACAGAGTCGAATGCAGAAGATATACGGCAGATCATCGTACAGCGGCTCCGGAATTCCGTTCGCCGTGTTGCAGCTCGTGCTGGATACCGAAGAATCACATGTTCCTGTACAAGATCCAGACTCACCAACATCTGCGTAAAGATACCATTCATGAACACTGGAATTTCGCGAACGCTATACTAGATCTTTTGGATGGGGGTGACATCGATATTGGAAACATGTGGTTCTCTGACTAGGCATATTTTCACCTCGATGATTTTGTCAACAAGCATAACTGGCGCATATTGGAAACGAAAATCCTCACGTTGCGGTACCGTTATCCTGCATATACCAAAACTAATGTTCTTGGCCGCGATTTCCTGCAAGGGGATAGATAATTGGTACATTTTTTCGAGAGCAAACGATCAATGCTGAAGATTAAATTGAAATTGTGGATGAATATGTGGCGATTCAAAATGGTTTGGAGGGCCGTTCGAATGCCACCTGGCTCATGCAATATGGTGCTCGTCCACATCGAACGTCTGTAATATTTGATCTTCTGATTGAGCATTTCAATGATCGTGTAATTGCCCCTCATTAGGACATGCACACAGGAAGTGGCATGGCTTGGCCTCCTTATTCTCAAGGTTTGACGCCATGTGACTTTTTCTTGGGAGTACCTGAAAGACCTGGTATACCACATAACTCCACAAACAATTGCGGAACTGAAACAACACATCTATACTGCATTTGAGACAATTCCAACCAACATGTTTGCGGGGGTGTTTGGACATTTTTGTCTCAGACTGCGCTAAGTTGATGCTACAAATGTTGGTTATTTTGAAAACATCGGTGTTTATTTCTTCGAAACAGTCCTTGAAACACTTTTATACCGGTTTTTATTTTTTCCTATTTTGCAGCGCCGCCTTTTGGTGAAGGTTTTAACTAAATTTGCAAATTTGTGGGATAAAATTCCCTGGTTTCCCAAACATAAGACCGCAAACGATACAATTTTACCGCGTTCCGATTTCTTTTCTGACTTTTAAAATGCATCAGACATTTTTGGGACACAGTGTATAAATTGTTCAGTATCCAACAGGAGTGCAAACATAAAGTTTCAGACTGTTTTGTCCTTAAAACATACCATTTTAAAATTAAAATTCTTCCGATTTAATCCCGAATATCTCTGATAAAATAATACAAATATTAGTTTGCGAAGTTAGTGGTAAGAAAGCAGAAAACATACGATCGCAGAAATTTCTGCCACACGATACGAATGGTTTAAGGAAAAAATATTTTTTTTTTAATCCATAAAAAAAGAATACTATAGAGAGGGTTAAAATAAATTGCTTTAACACATTGATTTGATTCCAGCAATTGTGTTTATTCCAAGAAAATTCTAAACCAATAACTTTATTTAACAAATGAATAAATAAACAGAAAAACAGAAAATGTTTCATGAAATATTTCTAAAATATTGCCAGGAACTTGTTTTGTAGGAAATAATTGAGTATTGAAAAATGTTTCCGGAAAAATTTTGACATGATGCTTTCGATATTTGCTTGACATATTTTTGATTCATTCACCTGAAAGATTTTTGAATGTGCAGCCCATAAAATGACTGAAGGATTTTGTTTTCTCTGACGAATTACGATTTTTTATTCTTTGTTATCTAGACATCTTAAAAAATTAAAGGAAAGATATTTTACCCTGAAGATATTTAATGCGTGTATTTATTTTACTTACTTTGATAAATGTTTTGTCTTTACTTTATTTACATAAAATTTGCGATTTCTTTTTTTTTCTTCATGATTTAGATAAGTTTTAGGAAAAAGAAAATTATTGCTACTTAAATTTTATGATGTTAACTGTTAATATACTTTTACTGTAATATGAGAATAATAATAAATGACAGATTGGTTTTAAAAAATAAAGTATTTTATATACATATATTAACAAGGAAAATTATCTAAAAATATAAAAATAGATTTAAAAATGTACATTTTCGATGTTGATGATTAAATAAAGCTAAGGTACACAGTAAAACCTAGGTTACTGACACCTCATTTAACGACATACAGGGTGTCCATAATTAAATGACCCTAATTTAAAGTTGTTCATAATTAAACGACCCAAATTTAAAGTTGTTCATATTTAAACGACCCTACTTTAAAGTTGTCCACAGACAAAACAATTGTTCAAAAAGTTGTGAAATTTCGGGAAAGACATAATACGGGGAATTTCTTTAACCAAAAAAGAAAAAGCTTACATTTCACAACCAGAGGCCGATTTTTAATAAATTACATATTTAGTGTTAAGATAGTTCAGAAATTTAATTTATTGACTTAACCTGCTTCTAAAGACAGAATTTCACGACATATTCCTAGTATCCCCTAGAACACGCTGCGGTCAATTGTGGTCTATCTTACGATTCCAGATGGTATCTGAAAATAATGACCGTTTTGCGAAACATTTTTAGTTATAAGAAATTTTGTTAAACTAATGTAAATGTATGCTCAATGTGCAATTCCTTAAAAATTGGTCTCCTAATTTTTTTTTTAACTCAAATAAATTACAATACCTTTATTATGCCCTCCACAAAATTTCACAACATTCTGAACATCAGTTACGTCTCTAGACAACTTTAAAATAGGACCGTTTAATTATGGCCATCCTGTAAATTAAATGTCTAAACTATCGTAATGCTAAATGTGTAACCTATTGGAAATAACCATATGGTCGCCAAAACCATAATAACCATATAACCATGTGGTCGCTTTTTTTTTTTTGCGTAAACAAATTCCCATCCTTTTATGAGTTATATCCACAAAGTAAGTTCCTTTTGGTTATATATAAAAAAAAGTGTACAGATACAAAAAAAAATATTTATTGTACAAAAATCCACAACAGTAAAACTACTTTTCTACATATCTTCCGAAATTTTGTAGGCACTTGTCGCAGCGTGCCACAAGATTTTATATGCCTTCTTCATAGAAGGTTGCCGTCTGTGTTTTCAACGATGTGGTTACATGTTCTTTCAGCTCGTCATCCTCGGTGCAGTGTTGACCACCAAGGAAAGATTTAAAGTGTAAAAAGAGACGGTCAAAAACTGAAGTGCACTGCCCATCCGTTGTTTTTGGTGTTGTTCAATAAGAATTTTGGGTACCCAACGTGAGCAAAGTTTTCGAAATTTCAGTTTTTCAGTAACAGTTTCATGAATTAGTGATCGTGAGATTTGCGAAAATTCCATAGCAAGAGCACTAATTGTAAACTTATGGTTTTGCTTAATCTTCTCTTCAATTGCGTGAACCAGTTCATCAGTAACCAAAGACGGGCGTCCACTTCGTTCTTCATCGTGCACTTGATCACGCCCTTCATTAAACTGTCTGACCCATCTTCTAACCATTGAATTACTCATGGCATTTTGGCCGTAAACCTACAGATTTTCTGATAAATTTCATTTGGTTTAACTTTCTTTCCATTGAGAAAAAGAATCACAGATCTGATTTTTACAAGCGGCGGCATTTTCAATTAAAACTGACATTCTAAAGAAGCACTACAAATAACACGTTGGCAGCAGCGATCTGAAAATGACGTACATTTTTTCTCCTTCAATCAGAGTAACTGCCGCGCATGCTCGGAACTGCGATCGCAGCGCTGCTGCGGATAGAAATAGAAACGGAACTTACTTTGTGGATATACCTCGTATTATGTCTTTCACAAAATTTCACAACTTTATGAAAAATAGTTTTGCTTTTAGACAACTTTAAAGTGGGGTCGTTTGATTATGGGCATCCTGCACTTGTTTCACGAAGTACTTGTTTATAGATGTACTTAGTTAAAGAACGAATTTTTGTACAATGAAATCTCTTCAGCACACATGTTTAAGTTATCAACTCGTGGTTATCCAACTGCACAACTTAAATGAAAGGAATTACTTTGGAACAGCTAGAAAAGAGTTTGTTATTACCTTTTCAAGAATTATTGAAAAAGGAGTATATCTACCAAACGAAATCTACAACAGCCTACAGTTGTGAGATAATTATGCATAAATTTCCGAACAGACCATTCATCCTGTATGGAAAAAGATTGTTTTGGACATATACCAACAAATGATAGCAGAGCATTACGTTTAGTAGCGATTACAAGTTGAGAGAGAAAGATAAAACCAAAGTTAATTTACCACTTGGAGCATTAAAAAATATCAATATATCTCAACGAGTCCCAATGTTTTGTGGAAATCCAACAAAAGTTCGAATTACAAGAATTTTATGATTGGGATATTGTAAAATTTTTAATTAGGATTGTATGCTTACATTTTACTTTTAATGAAAATTTCAATATTTAGAACTATTTTTATTTTTTTCAGTCAAACTTGTTATTAAATATGAGTTAACATTTTGCTCTAAGGGATTTTATTGAAAGTTTAATAAAGTAGTGGTAATCGCTCTTCTTTTAAAAATATTTATAGGATTACATAATTATATTTTATTTTTAATGAAAATCCCAATATTTAGAACTATTTTCATTTTTCCAATCAAGCTATTAATTATTAACTATGAGGTAATATGTGGTTCTAAGGGATATAATTCAAAGTTTAATAAAGTATTACAAATATCTTTTCTTTTCAAAATTTTAAGTATGATTATATGCTTACATTTTACTTTTAATAAAAATCCAATATTTAGAACAATTTAATGCTTTTTCATTCAAATTTGTTATTAACTATGAGCTAACATTTTGCTCTAACGGACATTATTGAAAGTTTATTAAAGTATTCGTAATCTCTTTTTTTTTTAAATATTAATAGAATTACATAATTATATTTTATTTTTAATGAAAATCCCAATATTTAGAACTATTTACATTTTTTTCAGTCAAACGATTAATTATGAACTATTCATTAATATGTGGCTGTAAGGGAATTAATTCAATGTTTAACAAAGTATTCATAATTTTTTTTCTTTTCAATATTTTCAATAGGATTATATGATTACATTTTTCTTTTAATAAAAATCCCACTATTTAGAACTATTATAATTTTTTTTTCAGTCAAACTTGTATTGACTATGAGTTAATATCTTGCTCTAAGGGAGCTTATTGAAAGTTTAATAAAGTATTTGTAATCTCTTTTTTAAAAAAATATTAATAGGATTATATACTTACATTTTATTTGTCATGAAAATCCTAATATTTAGAACTATTTTCATTTTTTTCAGTCCAGTTATTAATAATTAACTATGAATTAATATGTGGCTCTAAGGGGCTTAATTTGAAGTTTAATAAAGCATTCCTAATATCTTTTATTTTATAAATATTGTTGAAATTGGCAAAGGGTATAAGGAAACTTTTCGCAGACCCATTTCATTCATATAAAGTTTGTCTGTTTATGTAAAGCAATGCCGATGATGAATTCAACCACAATGCCTGAGGTTGCAAGCAAATTAAATAAATGATTAAGCGTTGGCGCAATCGAGATATTTAAAAGAAATATCATTTAATTAACGGCTGTTTTTACCGATTGGCGTAACAATTATAGCAACAACAATAACGTGGACAAAGTAAAATCGGTATGCCTAGTTTTGAAACTCTCATTTTTTAATTAATATTAAAAGAGGAGAGTTTTACTTAAGATAACTTGCACCAAATGTAATAAAATTAAGAAACATAAATGTTACATTTGACACGAGCTCTGCGTTCTTGAAAAGGACATGTTAATGCATTAAGAAAATAATGCATTTAAAATAGTTTATTAGATTACAAGAAACTAAAAATATTATTCCCAGCACTCATTTTACACATAGATAGAATCATTTTTATTCAATAATATACGGATTCTGCAAAAGTTTAAACCTGATATTTCCATTCAAAAATCACCTTTAATTAAATGTTTTTAATCTAAAGACATTTATATGAAATTTCCGTGTTGTTTGTTTTTCCTCACGGGGATACTGGATTACAACTGGAAAGCTATTTATTCACTATTTTAAAAGTGCAGAAAATTTTGTGTTGAAATAATAGAAAGATAATCTACTTCACTGGGTGTTGGGTAAATGTTGGCTTTTGGTTGTGTGTTAAATATCATAACGTAACTTCATCTCTAAATCAAATAAAAATTAAACTATTGGATCCAAAATATTTTACTTCAGGTCTAATTACATCACTCAGTATTATTATAATATTCTGTCAATCATTTCCATCCCAATAAAATAACAAGAAAGAAAAATCATGCGTGAAGCACAGATCATAAATTTGTTCCGGCATTTAAAGAATTCTTTAACTAAATTTTATCGTTTAACAAGGTGAATGCTAATGTCAAATTAATCAACTTAGAAAACACATAACACATTTTTAAACCCAAATTCATGAATTACCATTAACAGTCGGAAAAACATCCGGATTCTTTTGCGCAACCTTGTATATGATACATTGATTTCTGTAAATTATACTATACACTATACTAAAATTTTTCTGTTAGAAAACGCAAAGCGCAGCTGTAAATTGCGATTTTAGTCAATAAATGGAAATATCGAGATATTTTGAACCGCCTTGTATAGAATCTATAATAATATTTACTCATCAAGAAATAGAAAAAAAAATAGTTTAATATATAAACGCCTACCGCAACTTAAAACGAAATTTCAGCGGCCATTATTCATAAGTAGTACTGCAACCGAATTATTTTGAGTGTCCCTGTATATGAATTGTGAAGGCTATATACTGCACATTGCATAGTAAACCTCTTGTAGTGCACCTCAATTATATATATCAATTTCAATGTGTTTGGAATTGTGAAGCATCATTTAAATACACCGCAAAAGATTTTTACAAATACACCCTAATGTAACGAATTTTTTTAGTGCCCCTGTAAATTAACTAAAAATGCTACACATTTCATTTTGTATACAGAACATGCTATGATAAACCTCATTAATATTTCATAAAAACTGAGAGTTATTTTTTATGTAGTGGTAACACCGCGAAACTAAAAAATAAAACGGGAGGCGATTTTTTCAAACTGTTAACTGTAAGTATATAAATATTCTAAATGACGCAGACGATTTTATTTTCCTACTTTCGAGCTTGTTTAAAAAATTGTTTTTATTTGCCCTTCAGAAATGGAGGTGAGTAATTCAGAGTTGCAAACGAAATGCTTTGTGCCATAAAATTTTGCTATAGGCTGGGCAAAACAGCTCCAGAAACAGTTAAGTTAATGAAAGAAGCTTACGAAGACAAATGTTTATTTGAGTCTAAGATTTGTAGATGGTATGGTGATTTTAAAAAAGGACGTTTGTCTGCGGAACTGGCTCCTAAGCAGTGCTGTGAGTAATCGAAATGTGAACACTATGTGGGCAATCTCGCAAGAAAGTCGGCAAATGACATGTGAGGAGATAGAGGCATCAATTAACATTTCAAAAACGTCAAAATTTCGCATTCTACGCAACAATTTACAACTTCGCCATGTTTGTTACAGATGGGTCTCTCATCACCTTACTAAAGAACAAATGCAAACAAGAATTCACCAACGTTGTGAATTGAAACATGTGCTCCAACATGATCCGAAATTTTTAAAGACTCTAACAGGTGATAAAACATTTTGATCCCCTTACCAAGTCCACAAAAAGTGTATGGAAACACACTGATTTTCCGTCTCGGAAAAAAATTCAACCAAACAAATATGCTGGAAATGTTATAATGATCATTTTCTTTGGTCATAAATGAGTAATCTATTACCATGCTGTGCCTCCAAAAACTACACTAAATGGTAAATATTATGTTTCAGTTTTCAAAATTTTGCGACAACACATATCGAGAAAGCGTCATGAACTCGTACGAAATTAATGTAAAATGTTAAAAACATGTTAAAACAAAATAGTGGCGTGAGTTAGGTCAAAATTATACCAAAATATTTCACATCTGGCAACCAATGCGCCACTTTTTACTCAGATAGTACATGGATAGATTAGTCCAAAAAACCCGGGACACAAAATTTCCTGGCCCTCTAGCGGCGATAATGACGTAATCAATATGGCCGTCAAAGGTTTTTGAAGTGCTTCTACATTTCTCTATAGAACTCGGGTTAATATTTTGATATTAACCTATATTTTTTATGATTATTAATCCAGAGAAAACGCGCTTTCCAACGGTATATTTGACATCATTGTTTATGTTCTTAATACCACAAATATTTATAAATTAATACAAAAAAAAATCAAAACATTTTGCTAAATAACTTAAATTTTGTTGCATGTAGCTGAAAACGTGTCGCATATCTTTTGTTCGTTAGAAAATTACCTTTCGGACGGTATATATGACTTCTATTTTATCACAAATATTTTCTGAAAATTTGCCGAAATAATATAGCGTTGCACAGAGAGTCATTGGGGGAAAAAAAATAAACACCCTCTACTAACTCCTCAACAAATTATCGTAGACGAAAGTTACTGGTACCGGACGATTGGAAATAAAGTCTACTTTTAAATGATGTATATAAAATTTGCTTAGTCGGCCATATACATATTAAAACGGATCCAAATTTCATTTTTTTCAATGGCAATACCCATATTTAACGAGATATTTCAAATCTTCGCTTCAAACTATGCCTAGAAATGAAATTTCAAGTCATTTTAATGATTAGTTTTTGAATTATAGACATTCAAAATTTAGTTCTTCTAATGTTAAATTACATTTTCATATTTTTATTTGTATCTCCTAAAATTATTCTCCTAATGTGCTAATTTTTTGTGTAGCAATAATACTAATATACCCAAATATAATTGAATTTGCAATTTTTATAAATTTATGATATGAATTATGAAATTAATATTTGAAAAAATTATGAATTGCAACCTACAATTTTTTTGATGGATTTAGATTTATTAAGAAATACGCTCGTTTGAAAACAATTAATTTCTCCAGTTAATACCAAATTAATTACATTAATTAATTTGGTAAACAAATACATTAATTAATACCAGTAATGCTCTTCTACGATAATTTGTTGAGGAGTTAGTAGGGGGTGTTTACTTTTTTTCCACGACTGTACCTAATTTATATGGGATCAGAAAATTAATACAGTGGCTTTATAACTGTTTAAGTAGCAAATGTTATTATTGTAAATTTTCATGTATATGTAAATATATTCTACGGTTTTTTAAAGCTATGAAACTTTCATTTCCACTTTAAAATCAATGACATGAGGTACATTTAATAGGCATAACTGTAAGATAAGTTCCAGACATTTATAGGTACAAGAATGAGAAACAAAAGAATGTGCAATGAAATATTTACTTATCACTGTCTGAACACTGCCTTTTACATACACAAAGTTTCATACATTTTATTTACATTTTAATACATTTACAAGATATGCATCGCTTGCGGCAAGTACAGGAGGTAAGTTCTAGTAAGTGTAGAGTACTTTGACATCTCTGGAATTGTTATCCACAAATGTTGGTATGATCCTTCTGAATTTATTATCCATCCCCACTTAATTGGTGAAGGTATTGTGTAATGTGCAATGAGACTGTTGTTCCAAATTCTTGCTTGGGGAGTAGCTCGTTTCATGTGTTGTATCAAAGCATCTGCTGTAGGAGGTATGTTTTCGATGGCTCGATTCTTTCTTGTAAATAACACTCGTCTGAAATCATTGATGCTCTGAAGATCTGATGATTGATCATAAAGTAGTACAACAAATCGCTGTAACAGATCATGACATTCATCGTCAATATCAGAGGTGCCTGTACAGAGCTGATACCATACACAATCAGTTTCACGAAATGACATCCAGACCTTCCAAGCTGTCTTCTTGCCAATGCCACAAAATGTGGAAACTGTGTCACAACCAGTTACAGAATGAAAAGCCAACAAATTTCTGCAAATTTCCGGTGACAGTTTAGCATAGATCTCATGAATTGGAATGAATTTCCTGTATTTCCCACAACCGTATTCAATCCATAGTTCATCAATATCTTGTATTTGTGGGAACAGTGATATTGAAATAACCGCTACATCAGAGTCCACAGTTCGTATTAAGATGCGAGTATGTCCACTTAATACTGCATGCTTAACATGGAGAAGCAGACGCCCATCTGCTTCTTCGTGCGTGGCGGGAGAAATCATTGATACATCCATATATGTTGATGCGAGGACTTGGTCATTATAAGTACAGACAACATATTTTCCTGGATACTCGTCCCCCACCATTTTCTTAGCTAGCAACTGAAACAATTGGGTCTTCTTTTCGTTGACACATAGGAATTGCTGAAATTTTTTTGGAATTGCAGTTGAGTCTGAGACTTTAATACTTATGCCACTTCATCTTGTTTCTCGGGTATGTGCCTTCAAACTGTTACTAATATATCTTCCGAATACAATATCTAGTCGTGAACTGTTCTTCAGTTGATTTATGAAATATGGTTTGAAAACATGTTCATAGTATCCGGAAAATGTTGTCGCAATACCAGGATTAAGCATGCGTGTTACGGCTGCTCCAGCGAATATTTTAGCTGTTACATTCGGTTGGCTGTGATTAAAGCTAATGCCATATTTTGTTTGAACGCAGTCAATAATATCAGACTTGTTGGTTGGTTTTCGGAGTTTTCCATCATCTGAAATAGAGGGTGGGTACTTTTGGTTTTCATGCGAAAAGAAATCATCTATGTTGCAATCCCGTGCTTCAGATGCAACATACAATCTGCAGAATAAGTTGGAGTCTTTACGTAAGTAAGAAATCTTGGACTTTGCCTTATCTTTTTTTCTTGTTATAGTCTTGAAGATGTGAATATTGGTTCGAGGAATAACTTCATGAATTAAATTTTGAACTTCATCGAGACGGGACACGACATAATCATTATACTGCTTTAGTCCTACAGTAAATGCTTCCGTAACACACTTAACAGTTTCGAAACATGGAATTATTTTGGAGCTCCCTATTTACATTAAATCAGTTTCTTCAAATGGATTTTCTTGTTCGGATAAGACGTTAATCATTTCTTTGGCATGGGCCAAGAACCTTTTCTCATGAGCATTGTTATCTTCATGATGCTTTTATGCCCACGTTTTTGTCATCTTTTAAATTTGATTTCTCTTCAAATTCCCCAATTAAAGAACTGATCCTAGGGCTATTTTTGTACTACTTTATGATCAATCATCAGATATTCAGAGCATCAATGATTGCAGACGAGTGTTATTTACAAGAAAGAATCGAGCCATCGAAAACATACCTCCTACAGCAGATGCTTTGACACAACACATCAAACGATCCCCAAGCAAGAATTTGGAACAACAGCCTCATTGCACATTACACAATACCAACACCAATTAAGTGGGGATGGATAATAAATTCAGAAGGATCATACCAACCTTTGTGGATAACAATTCCAGAGATATCAAAGCACTCTAAAGAACTTACTTCCTGTACTTGCCGCAAGCGATGCACATCTTGTAAATGTATTAAAATGGAAATAAAATGTATGAAACTTTGTGTATGTGAAGGGCAGTGTTCAGACAGTGATAAGTAAATATTGTATTGTACATTCTTTTGTTTCTCATTCTTGTACCTATAAATGTCTGAAACTTATTTTACAGTTATGCCTATTAAGTTTATCTCATGTCATTGATTTTAAAACGGAAATAAAAGTTTCATAGCCGTAAAAAACCCTGGAATATATTTACATATACATAAAAATTTACAATAATGACATTTGCTACTTAAACAGCTATAAAGCCACTGTATTAACTTTCGGATCCCATATAAATTAGGTACATTATTGCCATAATGACTTTCTGCGCAACGCTACATTGTTTTGGCAAATTTTCAGAAAATATTTGTGATAAAATAGAAGTCATATATACCGTCCGAAAGGTAATTTTCTGGCGAACAAAAGATATGCGACACGTTTTCAGCTGCATGCAACAAATTCCAAGTTATTTAGCAAAATGTTTTGAATTTTTTTTTATTAATTTATAAATATTTGTGGTATTATGAATATAAACAATGATGTCAAATATACCGTTGGAAAGCGCGTTTTCTCCGAATTAATAATCACTAAAAATATAGGTTAATATCGAAATATTAACCTGAGTTCTACAGAGAAATATAGAAGCACTTCTCAAAACTTTTGCGGCCATATTGATTACGCCATCATCGCCGCTAGAGGGCCAGGAAAATTTGTGTCCCGGGCTTTTTAGACTCATCTATCCATATACTATCTGAATCCGAAGTGGCGCATTGGTTGCCAGATGTGAAGTTTTCTTTAGCTATCTCACCCCACAAAAAGTATATTTGCCTTTTTCTGTTATCCCGCCTTCAACTTGATTTTTTTATTTGATTGCATTACCTAAATATTAGCATAAACTATAAAATAATAAGTTCAGAGGGTGATTCAAGAGTATTTAATGAAGGTTTAAGAGGTAAAAGAACTCACATGCATAATCAGAAATTTCCATGTAATGCATTTTTATGTACGACTAGTGATTACTCTAGTTCTATAAATTTTACGAAGTATTGGTATGACAGAATTCATTCATGTAAGCATAGTAAATAAGACTAAAGCACTAATGGTACGGGGTACTTTTAAGTGGAGATTTTACTTTTTGTGTCAAGATTTTCTATTATTTTTTTCTTTTATTTTTGGTGCCTTCATCAATTTCCCAATACAGTTTTGTGATACTTCAATTTCTTAGAATATATTTTTTTCATTGAAAGTAACGCGATTGTAAAATTTTACATTCGTTTTACTTGAAACCTTGTTTCTCAAATTGGGCTACTATTTTTCTCTTTGAGCTATTTCACAAATTTTCATTATTTTTCTTATTTAAAAATATCAAACTTGCAAAAGTTAAAAAAACTGCTTGACTAAAATGAACTTTTTAAAATCAAATGACCCTTAACCCCTTAATTCTCGCTCCCGTCAATATCAAGGGCAGAGGTGTCATTCGTTATGTCTCGTGCCCGCCATATTTCCGGGCTGGAGATTTATGGCTGGGAAAAACGTCTGAAACCAGAAAAATTTAATTAGCATTTCCGTGTGAAGTCTTTGAATATTATCGTTTGGGTTTGGTTTTTGACACTGATTGTGATGTTGGACTTTGTATTGCATGTTTTGAAATATATCACACACAAAAAAATTATTAATCATCAAAATTTAATGTGTATGTATACTATATTATTTCAAATATTATTTGTAAAAAATTGTTTGATAATGATAAATAAAGATCTGAGATGGGAAAAATAAAGGTCTTATTCGCATTAATTTGTATGGTGTAAAACAAATATTAAAACACAGAATTCTCGCATGATGGCTTTTCCACAGATGGGAATTTGTTTTATAACATCTTTTTTTTTCGCCTTAAAAAAAAACTATTTGCATATTTTATATAGAAACCTTATAATTATTCAATTTTTGTAATAAAAAATAGGTACTTTTTTATGGTATTTTCAAATATTAAGTGACCGTTAAGGGGTTAAAAAGCAATTTTTAAAAATAAATGTTGGTATAAATTAAGGTGAATTTAATGTCTGTTTCCCAATTTGTCAATTGAATTTGTTTCAGATCGCCGTGACAGGAGAAAAAAGGTCATCACGCCGCGCACCTACAGGTACGCACTTTCCATTGCACAAAACGTATTTTTCCTTTTTTTTTTTTTTGCACACAAAAGTTTAAATACGTAAGTGAAAGGCTAATTAATTTTATGCAAAAATGCTTTTTGCCTATAATGTTTTATGCTTGTTTCTTCTGTAAGTCACGTGATGGAACAATTAGATAGAAAGAAAAAAAAATTGTCATTAAAAATTCACCTAATCAAATTTTCAGATTCATTTCTATAATCTAACGCAAGCGATAAAGCGCCAAATATTGCGTATCAATTGTAATCTTTCTCATAAATTAAATTTTAAGCATTACAAATATTTCTTTCAGGTTTAAATTAAAGTACAAATATTTATTTCAGGTTTAAATTAAATATTTTCGTTTTTTAACATTACCACTCATTTAAATGGATTTTTTTTAAACAATTAAACATCATTAATTATTTTCTTCATTTATTTGCAAGGCGTTTGTATTATTTTCTAATGGATACAGCGATTTCAATTCATTTGTCTCCAAAAAATAGCCTCTGGCAAACTTTCATTCAAAATAACAATAAAATTCGAAATTTATTACCAAAAATCATACTTATCCCTGTATATTTGATTCATAAACCACCCCGGGAATGATACATTCTGCAAAAAAATCCACCGGGTTGTTTTTGAAAACACTGGAGCGGAACTTTTAGAGCTTACTGCTTTATAATATATATGATTAGAAAAAGTTCAACTATAGTTCTTTACAATGTATAATTAAATCTTTTAAACCGTCAAAGCGGGAAGAAGATTTGTGGTTTGACTTATACACCGGATATAAAATCAGGCATCCGATAGGGTTTGGTAACCGCGAGGTGAGCATGAATCTATTTTTACTAGATTTGATTAATAAAATTTATCATTTCCCTTACATTTTTTTTTCCATTAATTAAAAAAAATATTTTTATGTTCTATAATTTATATTGCACAAATATCAGTTTCTTTTTACAAAACGATAATATTTGATTTCGAAGAAAATTTATAGCAATGAATGCAGAAAAGAAATGATAATTTATTCCATTTTAAAATATTTTAAGCTAAAAATATACAAACAAAGAAGCTTTAATTTTAACATACTACTGATCTTGTACATTTTCACCTGTAAAATCTAAAGGGTCTTCATCACTCTTAGATTCACTATGTTGAGGAAAATCATACACGGTGATCAAATAAGAATTCCACGTACATGTAGCTTTCAATGTTTTGTCTTATATATTTACAAAAATGATCAAAAACATATTCTAGCAGTCAAAATTTACATTAAGACATCTACTTTTTTTTCCAACCAATGGTTTGTTAAAAGTTTTTAACAATAATAAAAAATAGCAGCTAATTCATTAACATTCGTAATGGCAAAACAAATAAGCAATCGGCAAGTAACTTTGAATTTATTTATTTATATTAAATAATAAAGCTAAAGTCTTGCAGATTTTCCTTCGATGGTGAATCATATCTTTTAAAAGATTTGGATAACTGCAAGGTAACATTTTTGTCAATTTTTTGCAATTCTTCTACCAAATTTCGTTCATCTGCGTTTTTAAAGAAAAATGACGTTCGTGTGATTTATTTTCCAAATGACCCCACAGGGCATCTATGGGGTTTAAATCTGGAGAATGCCAGAGATTTAATGACATTTGTATAGTTGTATACCTGGAAATCATGTATTAAGGGCGGTACATTTAGGTATGTATGTGCAGGTATGAGCAGTGTGTCCGGTCTCAACGGTGTCCAATGGCTAATTCATAAACCGTTAGTCATAGACATACAGTTCAAATTACAAAAATGTTTTAAATCAGGTAAAGAAATATTTTAAAAGCGATTTGGGTCAATAAATACATTTCTTAAAAAATTACGAAATTTAAATTTTTATACGGCCCCCCGGTAATATAAGTTATATTTAGTAAAATTTTCCTATTACACTGACAAGTAAGACAAAAAAAGTCCAGTTCATATAACACTAAAATTGAGCGAACTATGAAACTTTAAAAATGCATGACTTATGCCACTTTTCTGCTCTGAAAACAAATGAGTTCGGCTTGGCTTTGAGGGGTCACATAACAATTGCTTAAAGTATTCAAAGATCTTATTTCATGTGTATCTGCGCTTTGAAAAAAATCGTACAAGTATTACGATTAAGTTAACATTTATTAAGTTTCAGATTGGCTAAAATAACATATGCTTTATTTTGTCAGGATTTGAGACTGTTTCTTTTATGATTTCTTTTAACAAAAATTGTGTTATTTTTATAAGTTTTTATGTTACTTCAACGTCGTATGTATGTTTTTCCAGTTCAAAATTTGTTCTCGAACTTTAACTCACTTTTAAATATCCGATAGTGATTATATTTTGCATACCGTGGCAAATCCAATGACAATCTAATATTATTATGATATTCGGTGGTTACTATTTATACTTATTTTACAGGATAACACAAAACATTTAGAATAGATTACCGCCAAGAAGTTTAAGAAAAAGTTTCAGATTAGATAATACAAGACTGCGATTGTTGGTTTTTTTAACTTTTATGTATTTTTTAGCACTGAATCCGAAAATTACATTAATTTTTAACCATCATGTCAGGATATTTCGCAAATCATAAATAGTCAAATTTAAAGAATAACAAAAATCGGATACTATAAAGTAGAGGAGATGGTTGTGTTTTTTAACTTTTGATAATTTATTTTTACGTACTTTTTAGCACTGAATCTGAAAATGACCTTCATTTTAAACCATCACGTTAGAATTTTTTTTTTCAAATCGTAAATGTGTAGCGAAAGTCTCATACTATAAAACATATGTAAAACTTTTTTTGTTTTATTTTATTTTATTTTATTTTATTTTATTCAACAATTTATTCGATATTTTTGCTTGTTACAGCTAAATGGCTGAGTGGTCCGATGAGATGAGGGAGGAGATTCCATTTTAACTTTGAACTTTGTAACTTTGAAATTTGAGAAAAATCCTGATGTGATGGTTAAAAATGGATGTCAATTTCAGATTCAGCGGTACAGAATACATAAGAATAAATTATCAAAAGCTAAAAAACATTACATAACCCAACTTTTGCAGGCTAGTGTGATCTAATAATATTTTAAAATACATATCATTTTGTAAAGAATTGAGGCTGTTAATTTAGCATCCTTTCATTTAACAAAAAATCTGTTTTTCTTTCTTCTTAAATTTTTATTACAAATTTTATATTTTGCATTAATATGTCAGAAGGATTAAAGATTTCAAATTTATATTGCAATGTTAATTTTACTCTCAACCATATTTAATATATCTGACGAAATTATATTTCGACTAAATTTGTGAATGACCCCTAATTTGCAGCAAAAAATATGCTCCAACTTTAAACAGCTATTACTCGGTCAATTTTAATGGCATTATAACGGGACTTTTTGTGTATTACTTGTTAGTGTAAAAGGAAAATTTTACTAAATATAACTTATAGGATCGGGGGACCGTATAAAAATTTAAATTTCGTAATTTTTTAAGAAATGTTTTTATTGACTCAAATCGATTTTAAAATATTCCTTTACCTGATTTTAAACATTTTTGTAATTGGAACTATATGTCTATGACTAACGGTTTAGGAATTAGCCATTGGACACCGTTGAGACCGGACACCCTGTATATATGCTTTGTTGCAAATTGTTTTGGGTATATCAATTTATGAGTACTGAGTCATGGTATCTTCTGTTACAACAAAATGCACCCGAAGCTCCCATATATCCCCATAGCAGCATTCCCCCGCTACCGTGCTTTACCATAGACATCATATTATTTAGCCTTGAGCTCTATATTTGGCTTTCTATACACTACAATTTTGCTATTACATCTAAAACAATAAAACTTCGATTCATCTGCTAATATAACATCCATCCAGAAAATTACAGCCTTATTAGCATGCGTTTAAACCAACTTTAGCATAGCCATCCTGTTTTTCTATATATATTCTAGATATATGTCTAGCAGGTCTAGCATGAAAATTGTATTTTCTGAAAGTGTTGTGAGCTATTTGAGGAGCAACATTAATGTCCAAGCAGGCTGATGAATTTTTTTGCTACGTTGGGCGCATCGACTCGATGATCTTTTTTAACTTTTCGCACAATTCATCTTTCATCAGCCTCAGACACTTTCTTAGAGTAACCATTTATTGGCTTATTTTCCACCATTTCAACTGATTTATACTTTTTAATTAAATAGTGGATAGTTGTTCCACGCTTTTTCACTATTTCAACAATAGCATTTTCATTTTTTATCTTGAAGAAAATGGTGAATTATAATATTTTTGAGTTCAGTTAGTTTCCCTGCTGTTTCTCCCCATATTTCACAAATTAAAAAAAATGTACATATTAACCGTTTCAAATACTACGTGTTTATAATTTCCAAAACTTTAAAGGCTGATTTTTGGCAAAGAGGCAAAATTTTCTAACAATTTACCGATGTCGAATATATTTGTGATCACGTAATTATAGGTCATAATGTTTCAATTGTAATTTATCGTTATTTCTTAAATATATTAAGATTATATTCATTAAAATAAAAAGCAGCTATTGCCATCTAACTTACAGCCATGAATAAAAAAGTAAACACCTCCTACTAACTCCTCAACAAATTATCGTAGAAGAAAGTTATTGATACTAAACGATTCGAAATAAAGTTTACTTTTAAATGATTTATGTAAAATTTACTTAGGGGGCCATCTACATATTAAAACGAATTCAAACTTCATTTTTTTCAATGGCAATACCCAATTTTAACGCAATATTTCAAATCTTCAGTTCAAACTATGCCTAGACACCGAATTTCAAGTCATTTGAATGATAAGTTTTTGAATTATAAACATTCAAAATTTAGTAGCAATAATACTAAGATATCCAAACATAAATACGTTGAATTTGCAATTTTTATACTTTTATGATATAAATTATGAATTATGAAATTAATGTTCGAAAAATTTTTTTTATTGCAACCTACAATTTTTTTGATGGATTTTGATTTATTAAGTCCTGCTTTATGCAAATCCAAAATTTCATATTTTTCTTCCAAGTAGATTTGAAATTATGCTTAAAAAACGGCTGAATGATGGTTTAAGAGACCGTCTATGATAGAAGTGGCTAGATATTTTGAAATTTCTTATGCTGTCCTGTAATTTAACACTCTTCAATGATTGCTTGAGTGGCGATTAAGATGCCTTGATCAAGAAGGGGGCTCTCTCGTTCAACAATTCAGTACCGAACTTCAATTTCGTCACAGCCCCTGAAACACGACCGTTTTAAAATAATTAATTTCTGGGAAACTTATCGTACGAATTGCATAAAAATTTGTTTTTAGACTAATAGAAGGGTGTAGAGTTCATTTATGCTGTCAGAATTGTGTACTGCTATTGAAAAACACAAAGTTATGGTTCATTTTAATATGTAGATATCCCCCCAAGCAAATTTTATATACATCATTTGAAAGTATTTACTTTCAAATAATAAAATAAGTAAATTTTTTATTATTTGAAATTTTTACTTTTAAAATTACTTTTTGACTTTATTCCCAATCGTTCGGTGCCAGTAACTTTTTTCTACGATAATTTTTTGAAGAGTTAGTAAGGGGTATTTACTTTTTATTTCTTTTCCACGACTGTATATCAAACTGAAAACATTTCATTTATAGGAATAAAGAAAACATATCTTTAAGCGTATATATTTACTTACTTAGAAAAAAGTTCAATTAATTTAGAAAAGTTACGTATTTAGAAAATCTAATAAAATACTAACAATAGTATATAAAATAAACAATTATCCAATAACTCTGTAAGATTTACAAGGTATCACATTGTAACCATCAGTTTGAAGATATTATTCACTTGTTGGCTTCATTCACCAATAACTCTACATAATTTTTTAAAATGAAAATCAACTTATCTCCACAATTTCCACACAAAAGACGATAAGGATAATTTCCTCAAAAATAATTATTGGATTGGTTGGTTGTATTTGTGACGGCCAATTATCTGCACGAGGGATATAGGCCCAGGGGGGGAGTGCCCTTCGTGGGGGTCTTTCTAAGGGAACCTAACCCGTATTAACGCTTGGAAATTCAAGGTTAGAAGAAAACCACGAAAACTCCGAACGATTAGGCCGACGGGCGCGATTGGGTTCGAACCCAGCACTTCCCGTCTACCAGCTTCGAGAGCAGAACCTCTCAGCCACTGGTGGGGCAATAATTATTGGAATTTTTCTTTCTTATATATCTTCAAGCATAGAATATCTTATCTTAAAACTTGTAAAACAGCATTTAACTGTCTCAAAAAGAGAGTAGTTTCCCAAACTACTAAGTTATAGCATTGTAATCAAAACCTTAAAGACATACCTTGTTTTAATCTTTATTCGACCTCCAGCTACATATATATTTTCAAATTAAAGCTATCTTCCGCTATTTCCCTTCGAATTCTAATAAAGTTGACTTCCTGCAAAAATTGCAAGCAAACTTTGCTTTTGCCTTTGGGGGCGGAGTTTCCTAAAACTTTGGTTTATTAAGTCACTTAAATGTCTGAAATAAAGAGGTTAGCTGAACTTTATTTAACTGAATTTCCACTTTCAAAATGTTACGTATCAAAAATTACCTTGCCGCTTATTCCTTCCTTTCCTACTAAAAGATTCTCTCTTTACAAATTTTTGTGAATTATAATATTTTTGAGTTCAGTTAGTTTCCCTGCTGTTTCTCCCCATATTTCACAAATTAAAAAAAAATGTACATATTAACCGTTTCAAATACTACGTGTTTATAATTTCCAAAACTTTAAAGGCTGATTTTTGGCAAAGAGGCAAAATTTTCTAACAATTTACCGATGTCGAATATATTTGTGATCACGTAATTATAGGTCTTAATGTTTCAATTGTAATTTATCGTTATTTCTTAAATATATTAAGATTATATTCATTAAAATAAAAAGCAGCTATTGCCATCTAATGTACAGCCGTGAAAAAAAAAGTAACCACCTCCTACTAACTCCTCAACAAATTATCGTAGAAGAAAGTTATTGGTACTAAACGATTCGAAATAAAGTTTACTTTTAAATGATTTATGTAAAATTTACTTAGGGGGCCATCTACATATTAAAACGAAATCAAACTTTGTTTTTTTCAATGGCAATACCCAACTTTAACGAGATATTTCAAATCTTCGCTTCAATCTATGGTGAGACACCAAATTTCAAGTCATTCGAATGAGAAGTTTTTGAATTATAAACATTAAAAATTAAGTCCTTCTAATGTTAAATTACATTTTCATATTTTCATTAATATCTCCTGAAATTATACTCCTAATGCGCTATTTTTTGTGTAGCAATAATACTAAGATATCCAAACATAAATACGTTGAATTTGCAATTTTTATACTTTTATGATATAAATTATGAATTATGAAATTAATGTTCGAAAAATTTTTTTTATTGCAACCTACAATTTTTTTGATGGATTTTGATTTATTAAGTCCTGCTTTATGCAAATCCAAAATTTCATATTTTTCTTCCAAGTAGATTTGAAATTATGCTTAAAAAACGGCTGAATGATGGTTTAAGAGACCGTCTATGATAGAAGTGGCTAGATATTTTGAAATTTCTTATGCTGTCCTGTAATTTAACACTCTTCAATGATTGCTTGAGTGGCGATTAAGATGCCTTGATCAAGAAGGGGGCTCTCTCGTTCAACAATTCAGTACCGAACTTCAATTTCGTCACAGCCCCTGAAACACGACCGTTTTAAAATAATTAATTTCTGGGAAACTTATCGTACGAATTGCATAAAAATTTGTTTTTAGACTAATAGAAGGGTGTAGAGTTCATTTATGCTGTCAGAATTGTGTACAGCATTTAACTGTCTCAAAAAGAGAGTAGTTTCCCAAACTACTAAGTTATAGCATTGTAATCAAAACCTTAAAGACATACCTTGTTTTAATCTTTATTCGACCTCCAGCTACATATATATTTTCAAATTAAAGCTATCTTCCGCTATTTCCCTTCGAATTCTAATAAAGTTGACTTCCTGCAAGCAAACTTTGCTTTTGCCTTTGGGGGCGGAGTTTCCTAAAACTTTGGTTTATTAAGTCACTTAAATGTCTGAAATAAAGAGGTTAGCTGAACTTTATTTAACTGAATTTCCACTTTCAAAATGTTACGTATCAAAAATTACCTTGCCGCTTATTCCTTCCTTTCCTACTAAAAGATTCTCTCTTTACAAATGAACTACTTTGGAATCTGCAGTTGAGCATGCTAAGTATAATTTTTCCTAATGCAAGAATGTCGAAAATTTCTAAGTCGCTTTAAGAATTCCAAACGAATATCAATTGCAACAGCGTTTTGAATCAGCTCTTGTCAAAATCACTATTTATATAACTAATTAAATGCTTAAATATATAACTAATTCTTATCTTAGTTGTAGAGCAATTAATGGTGTTTTAATTTCTGTCATTTTTATCAAAAATGCAAAAATTGTTTAATGAAGCTTATTTTTAATAATAGTATAACTTTTGTCCGATTGAGAATAACAATTATTTTTTAACATTTTCGAGAAATGGTTATTGTCCTCTGTCAGGGTAGGATATCAAAAACATAACTGAAGCGTTTTATTGGTTGAATCCGCATTTTATTCGTTTTCTGATTGGTCTATAAAGTAATCTGGATTTTCCCTTTACTTTCAACAGAGATGGTTACTTCTGTTGCCACTATGACAAAAAAGTAAGAAAAACTATAAAAAAATAATAATAACTCAGAAACAAATTGAGATACAGCTTTCAAATAAATTGCATTTAAAAGTACATTTTTTTTCTCTATATGACGGTATAAAAAGTAATATTGTGGAATGTTTAAAAGTTTAAGAATGAAATTTCATTTAAAATGGGTCTAGGAATATTAATGTTTAATCCATGGCGTACGTAATGAATGACCAGCTCCGTAGAAGTTAAAATTTACAGTACCGTAAAATGTAATCCATGGCGTACGTAAAGTATGATCAACTCCGTGCGATTTTTTATGTCTTAAATTTTAGTCTTTGAAAAAATCATTTTCCAAATGATCGTTGTAATTTGTTAAATTTTCTAATACGATGTTTGTGTGTATTCAAATGTGGCATTTAATTAACTATTCATTGAAAATATAACACTAATTACGGTACAGTTATAGTTATCTGTCACATTTTAGAACACCAATCTATGATTCTTCTTCCATTGAGTTTATGAGTCTTTCTTGAGACCCTGTATTTACAAAGGAAAATATTTATGTATTTATTTAAGTTTGTGCATTTTATTAATTATACATTGATGTTATGTATTAAAACTGCCTGTATATAAGTACTTCTTTTCTAAACATGGTTTAAAGTGTTCTTAGAAAAAAAAATATAAAAACGGATAGAATTCTAGAGATTGTTTATATGATAAACGACTACGGAATAGCTCTTTACGGATTTCAATCTATCAGAAAATAGTCAAACAACCAAAATAATTTATCACATTGTATCACTTTGATAACTATTCTACTTTAACTCATGAGTGTTTTATTTAAAAAATGAATGTTAACTTGGTCTTGTACTTTCCAGGCAGAATCAAATAAGTATAACTTCCTAATAAAGAAGCAAGTGAACTTTCTTTCTTTTATTTTAGCGTTTTGAGGACAAATGATCTTTAAACTCTTGTAAAATCATTTAAATATCTGAAAGAAAGTAGTTTTTCAAACGTAACTGAATTTCTTTGCTCAAAAACTTTAGTTTCAAAAGTTTCCTCACCATTTATTTTTATTTCTCCTTTATCTGTTTCTCCTAAAATATTATATCACTACGACTAAAATCTTCTGAGAAACTTGAATTAAGTATAATGTTTCCGAATTCTAAAATATCAATTTTTAAAATTTCCTTTTGAAAAGTAAAAGTTTTTCTAATTTCATACAAATCTCATAATAATTTTTTGCAAAGTTTTTTTTTCAGCTCGTAATCTTCTACTATATGTACCAAATGCAAATGAGAATTTCGTCCGCTTATAACTTGAATTCTGCTAAATGGATTTTGAAGAAACTTACATTGTTACTTACATAATTTTTCAGGTAGACGTATAGTATATTGTATATCATTCTATCGTTCTTTGACAAATCCTACTGATTTGTTAAAGAACTGAAGAACTAAAATTTGTTACTGATTTGTTACTGTGACCTACTAAAAAACTCAATTTTTGAATGATATATTTAAAAATAAAATAGCGCAATGTAGTTCATATCGTTTCCGGCAAAGCGCAAGAACATTCCAACTGAAGGTCTTTTTTGCTATAAAACCCAACATCAAATTCTTTGATTTATTTTGCTTGGTGCAATCAACCAGCACAGGGATGAATACTGCTAGTGTAATAAAAATCTTTAAATACTGACGTTCATGTTTTAAATAGGTAATATTTCGGTACACCTGATATAATGTGAAGATTTTCTATTTATTTTTAAACAAGGATCATAGAGGATTATTTAGGAAAATAAAGTGCATTTTTAATGTTTAAATTTATTTATTTTAAAAAATCCAACTACTTTAGTTTGTTAAAATGTAAACGTTATGTATAGAGAAAAACTAATAAAAGGCTAGAAATGGTTTATTTGATTAACAACTATTTAAAAAAATTTCAAGGAGAAAAACTTGACACATTGTAATCAATTCGCCTGAAAGATCCCATTAATGTTGTTCTTCTCCATTCAACCATGCATAATTTCTTAAATTAAAGGTAACTTAAATTTCCATTCAAAATCCAATAAGGATAAATTCCCGATAAAGAAGCGAGCAAAGACTATTTTTCTCTGTGCCTTGTGGGAGAGATTTTTTGAAAACTTTTGAAAAGTCATTTAAATGTCTGAAACACAGTTGTTTGCTAAATTTAATTAACTGGATTTTATTGTGCTGTAGAATGTTGCAGAGGATCTATTTTTGTTTATATTATTCTTTTTCCACGGAAATCGTATATCACTATAATTAAAATACTTTGGAAAATGGACTTAATCTTATATTATAACACGAGCAAAAATTGTATGTGTATTTGTGTGTGTGTGTATGTAAATTTTATCTTAAAATCGGCTCTAACGATTTTGACTAAATTTTGTATTTTACCAATTTCGGGCATGAGAAGACCATTGAGCTAGGCCATGTGTTCTAGAAAATTCGATTAGTGGATAATTTTTGGTCATAATGGGTCGGGGTCAAGCTAATTATATCTAAACTAGTCGGATGTACCAATCCCAAAACTTTCTTCTATCTCATGCATGTCAATACTTCAAAATTCGTTATCACTTTGCCAAAATTAAATGGCAATCCATGCTCATCATAAGGATTCTAAAAAGATGAAATTCCGTACATTAGTTCTTGAGATATTACTATCTCTGAAATCGTGTAAATCCAGCAAAATGCAGCATAGCAGCGCCACTAAAGGGTGATTTACACCAGAACCTAATCATCATCAACTTATGTCAACGTCTAACTGAATATGAAATTTGGGAAAAATTCGTGCATGAGTTATTGTGATAGAGCTATTGCGCAAACCATGACAAATGCAGCATAGCAGCGCCACCTATTGAGCGATTTGCACCAACATATAATCAACAGAAATATTAATCAAGGTATACTTCAATCTGAAGTTTGATGAAAATTCGTACATTTGTTCTTGAGATAGAGCTACTGAGGAAATCGTACTAAATGCATCACAGCAGCGCCACTTATTGGGCGATTTACACCAACACGTGGTCAGCATAATTTCATACCAAGGACTAACTAAACCCGAAGTTTGATGAAAATGTGCGCGTTAGTTCTTGAGACAGAGCTACTGCGAAAATAGTCTAAATCCTGCAAAATGCAGCATAGCAGCATCACCTGTTGGGCGATTTACACCAGAACGTAAACAGAACCAACCCATATCAAGGAGTAAATTAATCTGAAGTTTTATAAAAATCCGTTCAGTAGTTCTTGAGATAGAGCTATTGCGGAAATTCTGCTAAATGCAGCATATCAGCTCCACATACTGGGGATTTACAGCAAAAACTAATCAGCACCAATCTATATCAGGGACTACTTGAATGTAAATTTTTATTAAATTCCGTGCATTAGTTCTTGAGATAGAGTGCCCACAAAATTTGTGTCACATACAGACAGACAGACTCACAGACAGACTCACAGACTTTTGTAAAAACATGTTTTTTGGAATCTCTGACCCCTAAAACGTGCAAATCCGTCCAAAACCGGAAATCGAAAATTTTCATGAATCCAACAATTTCTTCTTGTAAAGATAGAAAAGAGTAAAAATGGCTCAGTCAATTTTGACTAAATTTTATATCCAATCATTTTTGGGCACAAGAAAACTATTTGGCTAAGTCGCATATTCGAGACATTTCGATAAGTGAGTCATTTTTGGGTCACTTCGGGTCAAGCTAATTTTATCTAAAAATCGGTTCTAACGATTTTGACTAAATTTTACAATCTACTGTTTTGGATTACCAGAAGATCAATGGGCTAAGACACATGTTAGAGAAAATTCGATTTGTGGGTCATTTTTGGGTCTGTGTGGATCAAGCTAAGTTTATCTAGAAAACGGCTCCAACGATTTTGACGAAATTTCGTATTCTGTGGTTTTCGGGCACAGACTGTTAAAAAAAATGGTAACGTTCCAGGAACGTTTCGCCTTTTCTCAGGTTTTCAGAATAATTTAGCTCTTTCCTGTGAAATTCTGGTTTTCTTATCTGAAACGTTCCTGAACAAAAGTTGGAAACAGCAAAACGCTGCGGCCGCCACTTATTATTTTTTTGCTATAATCCGTTGCTCGTGCGCGAGTGTCGAAAACGAATTCCTTAAATGAATGTAAAAAAATCAATATGGAATGCAAATAAATCAATAGACGACATAATCCTTTACGTCTCTATTGTCAAGACAATTCAGATGAAAATACAATATCTCTGTGACATCGCTAAGAGATTATCTCTCGTACTTGTCTGTGGAATGTTTAACGAGCAGACCGTGTAAAAAAATTACGCCTATTATTTGGATCTCAATTAACCAGGGGAACATCAAAGATGATTCTCACCGATTTTGATTAATTTAAAGTATGTTTTAGAGTTCTTATCTCTAATTATTCTTGTGAAAGGATTTCTTCAAATGGGCCTTAGATTTTCAGAAATTAGATGCCGAGGTTTAGCATACGTTTCAAATACCCATTAGTTTGCAGCTCTCAACGTGTCTTTCGTGGTGTGGACGCAGAAGGCTCGCACGCCAACCGTACGGCCCGAGTTCGATGCTACCTCTTGACTTTTTTTTCTTTTTTAATTAATTTTATATTTTAACACTTTATTACAATTTGATTTAAATTTGATATATATTTGACACTTTGAATTGCTGCAAATTTGATTTTTTTTTCGGAAAAAATATACAATTACGTTTAGGTTTTTTTTTTTTTTTTTTTTTTTTCATGAAAATTTATATGTATTTTATCTAACTTGTAAACTAACATAATTACTGACGAAAATCCTAAATATTTTATGTCTAGATTTTTTTTCTAATTATTATTTACATTTATATATTTCTATATTTTAAGCAAAGTTCAGAAACAATATATCATATATATATTTACTTTATTGAATTTTAACTGGAAATTTATTTTTTCGTGTAAATTATAAATAATAATTTTGATGTCAATTTCAAAATATTTTTTCATTCTAACAAATAATGATAATAAAGCGAAAATTGTCAACTGGAAATGTAAAAATCGTCTGCGGATCCCGCATACTGTGAAATGTCAGTAATGTTTTGCTCTCAACAGAAATATTCCTGGTATTTCGCAGGAAACTTACTGGCATTTCTGTAGAAAGTTTTTAACATATACAGTAAAGTTCCAGTCATTTTCAAGAAATGTTTCTTGGAAATAATGGGCAACTCAGCTGCCCATTTTTTTTCCCAGGAACGTTGCGGAATTTTTTTTACAGTGCAAGAATACCATTGGGCTAGATCGCATGTTCAAGAAAATTGGATTAGTGTGTCATTTTCGGTCACAATGGGTCAGGGTCAAGCTAATTGAATCTAAAAAAAAAGGCTCAAAATATTTTGACAAAATTTTGTAATATACCGTTTCCGGACATGAGATGACCCTTGGGCTAAGTCACACATTCTAGAAAAATTGATTAGTGGGTCCTTTTTGGGTCACTGTGGGTTAAGTTAAATGTATCTAAAAAACGACTTTAACGATTGTGACAAAACTTTCTATTATACGGTTTCCAGGCATAAGAAGACTATTGGGCTAAGTCACAATTTCGAGAAAATTCTATTATTGGGTCATTTTGGGGTCACTGTGGGTCAAGCTAATTGTATTTAAAAAACGGATCAAACGATTGTGACATTGTATTATGTTGTTTCCGAGCACGACACAATCATTGGGTTAGGTCACATGTTCGAGAAAATTATAGTACTGATTCATTTTTGGGTCACTGTGGGTCAAGGTAATTTTATATAAAAAACGGCTTTAATGATTTTGATTAAATTTTATAATCTATCGTTTACGGGTTCGAAGAGACCATTGGGCTATGTGCCATGTTCAAGCAAATTCGATTAATGGGTGCTAACTGTATCTAAAAAATGGCTCAAACAATTTTGACAAAATGTTTTATTACATCGTTTTCCAGCACGAGAAGACCATTGGGCTAGGTCGCATGCTCAAGAAAATTCGATTAATGTGTCATTTTGGGTCACAATATGTCAAAGTCCAGCAAATTTTATCTAGAAAACAACTCAAAAGATTTTGACAAAATGTTTTATTATACTGTTTCTGAAAACGAGTCACCTCTTCGATAAATTTAGATTAGTGTGTCCTTTTTGGGTTACCATTGGTCAAGCTAATTTTATCTATAAAACAACTTTACCGATTTTGACTAAATTTTGTATTCTATCGTTTTCGGATTCCAGAATAGCAATGGTTAGGTCGCATGTTCGAAAAAATTCGGTTAGTGGGTCAGTTTGGGTCACTATGTCTCAAGAGCATGCCAATTGTATCTAAACAGGAAAAATGATACAGTGATAATAAAATATCGAATTGAACACAAGGCTAAAATTGACCGAGCTAAGCTCGGTCATCCCCGGTATTTAGTTTTATGTCAAAAAATATTTTACCAGAATGTCGAAATGTGCTTAAATATCGAAGTATTTAAATATGTCGAAATATCGAAGTTTCGATTGCTAAAAAGGAAAAGTTCTTAATTCTCTTCAGGAAATGTTTGAGTTAATGGAATAGCAAGGAAATATTAAATAAGTAACGTTTTGTACCAGTTCCTAACAAAATTATTATCTGTATAAGGATCTATTTGCAAGAATATATAGTTAACTCTAGTTTTGATTGTAGAAAATTGATTTTACGGTAACAGTTGATTTATTGACATCGCGAGAAAAGAAGGTCTGGCATAATATTTTTAATCAAGTTATTCATGAAGATGAATTAAAAAATCTCGCTTATATAATATGCAATTTTGTCTGTATAATAAATATTTGTATTGAGAAAATATTTGTCATATAAATAATTTTACACTGTGTAACAGTTTCATTTTTATTTACTTCTGTCTAAATTTATGTCTCCCCTAAACTAAAAGTTTACTGCATCGTATTACGCGTCTCATTCCCAATCATAATACATCTTTGAACTGAAATTTGAATAAAATACAGTGTCTGGAAAATCGAAGAATGTTGAAACTATGATTACAAATATATCGGCAACTAATCATCCGATCGACTTCTTTGTTTATGCAAAATTTATGGTATTTTATTGTCTTTTATAACCACTCCTTAAAATAAACAATTTCTTTTTTTTTAATACCTTTTATTAGAAAGAATATTTTGAGAGTCCTAAAAAAATATTTCGATAATCCAGGTTACTCAAGTTACATAGGCTTCTTCTCATTCTCACATACTAAGTGCATACCCATATTCAAGTCTCTATGTCAATTTGTTTGGTAAATGGATCATTTAAAGACACACACGCAGACACACAGACAGACGGACGACAATTTTTTTCTTCTAAAAATATGTGTTAGCGGAATCTCTAGTGTCTGAAACGTGTAAATCCGTCAATTTATTTTTTCGATTTTTAAAACGATTACAAGATTTACCCTATAATACGTATGATGAGTTAGTCAAAACGCATAAAAGTTTGTTGCTATGTGTTTGTAATGAAATGTAAAAAGTGATGTAATGCACAATGTAAAGTACAAAGATTAGTTTTGCTATTTTGAAAGTAGCATTATGTATTTTTTGTGCTTGATGAAGAAAGATAACTTTCTTCAGAAACTTGTTTTGCATTTCTTATTATTTAATATGTTATAACAATTTTTATTCCTAAAAAAAATTTGTATCTTGCAATCAGATTGTATGCAGAAAATTAGGAAGTATTTTTTTAAAAATAAACTATAGAAAATGGTAAAAATACGATACCATCGACAAAAATGCAGTATCATACAAGCTTTATTATATTTTAAAATAAATATTCATATTAAAAATTATTATTATTTTTTCATTTTATAAAAACATGTATTTTTTATCACCTTTATTTTAAACCTGTTTTGTTAAATTCTCAGATTGTAAAACAAAATACAATAACTTGTAATTACTTTCTGCAATCTAGTTTTATGAGATTTCACAGGCACTTTTATTTGTGGAAATAAATCCTGCCTCTTTCATGGCATCGTTTTCATATTCGAAACAAGTTCCAGAATCTCATAATTTATAGTTAACATGACCGCAAAACTTTTTCTTTTTACACTGTTTAAATTTGTTTTCACAAATGTGCTTTTTGTCAAAAACGAAAATATCGCACAACATATTCTTTACTGTGAAAAAAATAAACAAAAATGAATATTTATTCTCTTTGTATCAAACGTTCAAAGGGATTAGGGTTCTTTGCCAAAGACATTAATTTTCGAAAACAAACAGATTTAGTAAATTCAAACAAATCAGGATGATTTATAATCATGACAAAATGTTATGATGATTTATGATATGGTATAATCATAATAACTTATAATAATGACATTTTAATTGGTATAATAAGTTATTTTATATAAAAGACGTTTGTATTTTGAAAATATCAGATTTCATGCAAGAAAGTTGTCAAAAGTTGATTCGAGTGAAATATAGCTACAAATACTAAAATTTAGCAATATATAAACGCTATAATATAATGAATTAACTATTAACATTTAAAATAAAATCTCTAATTTAATTTTTGTAAATGAATGTATTTCTTTTTATTTACTTCGATTCCTTCCTTTTTACTACATAGATGTAATCTACATTAGTCATTTAGATTAATAATTACATGTATGTTAACAAAAAAATGAAGCAACAACGACAACAAGAACAAAAAGAATAATCATACATTTTTAATAGCCATTCGACTGGAAATTATACCTTCTTTCTATTTATGATTCATGCAAAAATATAAGCTTAGGACTCGTCTTCATACTAAAATTGTACCAAACTCTGAATTTCGCAAATAGGATACGTCATATTTACACTATATTTTTTGCCACGTAGTATTTTCCTTAAAATATTGAATAAAAAGTGATTTGCTCAAACAATTTACAAATTATGAAGGTATAAATTATGAAAATGGTAGTATTGGATTATTTTTTTGATAGTTGAAAATAAGATTGAAGTGGGGGTGGTTTTTAATAAAAAACAAAACAAAAATACATTGCAGAAGGAGCTATAACTTATTTGAAGGTTTTGAAAAAGTTTAAATGAAAAAACAAACAGATAAATTTATTTTTTTAAACTCATCTTCAACCAAGTTTGCATCAAGCATCAAAGACGGAGAAGCAATATGGTTAATGTAAATATTGATACTGTTAAGATATGCCACAAAAGCTACACTACTGCGCCAAGTACCCCTTGGTAAAATACAGCAATTAATACTTGACCCGATTACGGAAGATTTCACAATATGTTTAAATTTCTACACGTAAGTGAACACATTCCAATGCAAGTAGACAATTTGATGTATTACTGCCAAGGAGAATATGCTAAGATGTATAGCAATCACTTTTCTCATTCATTCAAAAATACTCACAATTTAATTTTTTTTATGTTGAATAAAGTAAAATAAAGTTGAATTTACAAAGTTGTTTATAATGAATATTCGCATTTAAAATATATTTTTAATGAGCGCATTTATACGATATTTTAATTTAAATATTAAATGGAAAAAATCGATTCTACTAAAAAAAAAAAAAAAAAAAAAAAATCATTCTTATCGAATACAAATATAATATTAAATGTTTTACATCTAGCGATAACTTAAAAATATTTTGTAATTCATATTTTTATCCAATATTAATACTAAAGTATTAAAACCCCAGATACAATCGCATTAAAGACGAAATCTTCCCGAAATTAACTTCAAAATTAAAAGCTTTTTAAAGAAATAGATCAGCCATACCCACCTGAAGCAAACATGTTTACATCAAAGCGTTTAAATACTGTGTTAACTCTATTCCAAAGGTTAGCGCGCACGTCTCGTAACATTAAGATTGCTTGTTCGATTCCAAGCCAGCAACTTTTACTTTTCCACACTTTCTTCAATTCGTGTATATTTGACCTCCTGTAACGGAGAAAAAATAAACAGATTTTCGTCAATTAACGGAAAAATACTAGCACCACTGCTTCCACTATAACGATGCCAGTGTTGAGACGAAATGCAGTTGAAGAGTATACTTGTATGAAAATACATTTAATATAACAGTTCTTAAAAGTTAGATTTTTTTAATCTTTGGGGAAATTTTATATGATTAAATATGCATATAATCTAATATTATTTAATTGCGAATTGCAAGATGGTAAATATTGTGTAAAATGAGATGAAAATTGAATTGTCTTGGATTATTAACGTTGGAAGTCCTGATCTAAAGATTTACTAGTATTTAAATAATTTCAAATCTTTATCAATTATATCATATTTTTTTAATATGTATGACATTCATAACAAGTGTGTAAATGTAGAAAATTGTATAGATGTACCCGACTTGATGTGCTAATGCAAATTTATAAATATTGCATATTACTCAAATATCTGTTTATTTCACATATTACTCCGAAATATGTGTAAGAATATTACACAGATGTTTGCGAAAGATCAGAATATTACACAGAAATAAGCGTGCTATTTTTACATAGCTACATTTTAAAAACCAGAATATTACACATGATTATGCATAACAATATTACACAGAAATATGTGTAAAAATAGAATATTACACAGAAATATGCGTCCTTATGTGCACTCAATATATATCGATGTTAACTTCGCTTGTGAATCTTGTGAGCTGTATGGTCAAGATGAGGTTTTTAAAGTTGTAGTTCCTTCGTTCGTATCACGTTTCGGTAAGTATTGCTTGTTTACTGTTGATTGAATTGAATAGAGAGTTTCTCCTATTGATGCAGATGTATCTGTGGTGGCGTAAGTTAAAACTGAAACTGATAGAAAAATAAATTCGACAAAATATGGAAACATTGCAGGTGTCACTATTACTTTATTTAAACAAAATTATTTTGCAGCATATTTATTTAGATTATACAAGACTCGGGCAAAGAAATTATAAAGAGAAGAACAGACACTTCGGTAAACTCGTTTCTGCTGAAATGTGACGTAGATGTCGTACAGAGAAAAAAAAAAAAACATGCTGCGGAAGTGCCGCTTTCAGCACCCCGCAACTTGAATGGACAAGGTCCACCAGGGCTGCAAAGGTTTCTTTGGTGGTTGTTTTCAAACGGCATTCGTTGTTCGTTAGAGAAAAGATAGCGTCGTTTGTGAAAGAAAGTATTTAACGATTTTTTTTCGTTTGATCCATTAAAACATTAAATACAATTTACCAACACAATTTACATTGCGCATTTAAATGCGCAAGGTTGTTTTTAAGTAGTATAGATTTTAAAGAAAGTAAATCGCGTGTGTGTGTTTTTTAAAACTGCGGATAAAGCTTGTAAACAAAAGAACGTATCCATTGCTAGTTTTGTTCATAGGTAAGTTTTATGAACGCTTTTCACTGTTTCCCAAAAATCTTAATTTTTCAGATAGCTATGTAGTTTTTTGCAATTGTAATACAAAGAAGAAAAAAATTGTTAATGCCTGTTTTTAATTGTAGCGACTTTAATACAGTATGTCTGTCTAAATTTTAGCTCAGTCATAGAATTGTTTGTTATTTATTTATTTACTTTAAAAAAAGAATTTTATTTGTATTATACATAAGTATAATTAGTAGTCAGATGAGTCTCAGATGAGTCAAAGTAAAAATAATAAGATTATCATCTTCACTTTCGAAATTTTTCATTTGATTTCTGATAACAAAACAAACAAGGAGGAGGGGGATGGGGAGAAAAATATACAGTTTCAGCGAATGTGTTATATGTATTTTAAAATAATTTAATGTGAAAGCAGGAAGTTTAAATAAATAACCATGGATATTATTTTAAATATTTATTTTCGCATAAAAAATTATAATTTTTATTTATATTTTTCATTTAGACTATTATTTATATTTAAATAAAAAAGAAAATCTTATTGTGAATGGATCTATACACGCTAAATTACAAACTATAATGCTAAAATTATATGAGTTTTTCATTCTCTAAAAAATTTATATAGCTTTAGTTTATGTGTGATTTGTAAAATATTATGTAAATGATACACATAATAGTTTACAATTTTATAATATAATTAATTTTATAAACAAATATTATGTAAAGAAATAAAATTATCTTGTTAAAAATAAATATTAAATTAAACATTATTACTAAAAATATTTCAAAAATAACAATAATAAAAATATTTATATGACTGATAAAACTAAAGTTTGAAGAGGCGTATATTTAATTTCATTTAGTCACCGGTCAAATTTATTTGAATAAATTTAAAAGGAAGGGGTTAATTTTTATCTGAATATTTTTTAATGGAGCATATCTTTTTCGAGCAAAAAACGTTTTGTACAGCTATTAAGAATATTCATCAACTATGTTTGTTTCTTCTTTCTATTACAAAAATTTTAAAAATACAAAGATATATAAAAAATTAAGGTTACGAAACACTGAGAGGCATTTCAAAGTGTTATAAAAAAATTTAGTATTATATCTGTTATTTGAATCAAAATGCAAAATACTTTCGGCAAATTTATTTTTAAAAAATTAAAAGGAAGTGACTAATTTTAGTCTGAAAGTTTTTTAATGCAACATCTTTTTTGTGCAAAAGAGAAAAAAAAATGTTTTATACAAAAATAACAGCTGTATTAAAAATGCACGTAAAAAGTAATATTTGAATATTTATTGCTATTATTACTCGCCAGCTTCCGCCAAACACTCGCCGCTAATTTCATTCTGTAAAGTTGCTATACCTGCCGTATCATTGAGTCCTTATAGGGTCGAGAAGCGGGGAGAATCGGAGGCAATACGATTTACCATTACGGTCTACGGAAGTGTCGGTTCTTTATCTGGATCTTCTTTGGCTCGGGTCCCTGAAACTACCGAACGACCGCTTCTGCGTCGAGCTCCTTATACTATGTTCACACTTGATATCTTAAGATATCTTAGGCCGCCGAACTCTCTGAGAGAGTTCCACAAACTCTCTCAGTGAGTTTCGACTTACTTCGGCTAGATACAGGAACGACCACTCACTCTCGTTGACTATGAAGCTACGCTTTTACTGATTGGCTGTTGCGGCCGTTGTTATTTTAAGCGTATTACTTTACTTTTGTTCAGATCACAGACACAGTGACGCTACTGAGATATCTTAAGGTAAGTTTTTCGATGTGAACCGGCATCCAATTCCGGGAGGGCACCACTTCAAAACTAGCGGTCTAAGATATCTTAAGTTTCTAGTGTGAACAGGGTATTATTCGTCTTAGCCTAGAACGGAGGGTCACATACTAACACAAAAGTCTAATAAAAAAATGTTAAATGGAACGCGAACTGTAAAAATGAAACTTATTACATAATCGAGTAGCCTAGGTATAAAAGTTTCTCCTATAGCTGGGTAACTAAGCAACGTAGAAGGATATGCAATATACTAAAACCATTCCTCAGATATTATTTAACTAACAATGCAATTAACATCAAAATCCGTTCAATAGAACTATTAATAAATTGTAATATTTCATAATCGGAATTATCTGATTATCTAACTTTTCTCCACAGTTCTGTAACAAAATAACGTAGAACGATATACAATACACTAAAACCTTTCCAGAAATATTGTCTGAATAACAGTGAAAGTACCATTAAAATCCGTTCAACAGAACTCAAGTTATAAGCAACCGGAACGAAATGCCTATTTGCATTTTACGTATAAAAGAGGATAGATAGATATAGGGAAAAATAACAAAATGCGCCATGTTTCAACTTATGCAATTTAAATTCCGCGCAATTGAAAATTATTTTAAATTGTTTATTTCTCCTCTATCCTCTAAAAAGAAAAAAAAATATCAGCAGACTATATTTTGTTAACGTTACATTTTATCGAGAAAAATATTATAATACGCTATGTTTGAACTTATGCATATGAAATTCCGAGCAATTGAAAATTATTTTAAATTGTTTATTTCCCCTCTATCCTCTAAAAAGAATAAATATGTCAGTAGACTAAATTTTGTTAACGTTACATTTTATAGAGAAAAATATTAAAATATGCCATGTTTGAAATTCCACGCAATTGAAAAGTATTTTAAATTGTTTATTTCTCCGCTATCCTCTAAAAAGAAAAAAAATATCAGCAGACTATATTTAGTTAACACTATATTTTATAGAGAAAAACTATTATAATATACCTCAATATTCTACGATGAAATCCCAACTAAAAGTTTGAAAGTAAGACAGCCAAATTTTATTCTGCCGATTACTAGAGACTTATACATTTATTATGCTCATTTTTTTTTCTCAATACATTTACTGATCTTTTTCCGGTGAAATCGGATTATAAATGTGTCTTTTCTTTGAACAAGGTTAAGAAAAACGGAAATAAAATTCTATCATCTTACATTTCGAATGTTTCTCATAATACGTAAAATGTGATGATATAGGAATTTATTTTGATACTTTCAACTTAAGGTGTATTTTTCATTACTTCTGCTACAGGAATTTTATATCTATCGATACTAATACGATATTGTTACATTTTTTTTCAAAGAGCATTTATATATGTAAAAAATAACTTTATGTCTAGCAATAAAAAATGTGTATACAATTTTTATATGCTTTTGATTCAAGAATAAAACATGTGAGAAATGTATATCTCCGTATACCAAGAATGGTAGCAGAAAAGTCACTGAAAATGAAGAATTTAAATGAAAAATTGTAAAATATCTAAATTCAGCAGTGTGATACACTTTTTTGTCTCCTCATGGGAGCACATGACTACTACTTGTCTCAGACTGATTAAATAAACTTCAAATTTTCCAAATAAAAAATAATGTATATAAAAAACATTCAAAACGCACAATTTAATTATTCTTTTATTATAATTTTCAGTAAATAACATTCTTTTCGCAGATGTTTTTTAGCAACATTTATTTTGCATTTAATATTCATCGCAGCCATTTTACAAATGAATATTTTGTGGTACATTGATGAGCAATAGCCGAAGACTAACCGTAGAAGCCCGTTATGTAACCATATGCGCCATCACAAACACTTTTTTCCAATTATTTAATGGCTTTAGAGGAAATTTGTGATATTGCTTAATAATTCAACCGTTGTGTTGATATAATGATTATCATTGGATAAAAAAATCAATATTCATATTATGACTTTTTAGAAGATCAAATACATTTAGTTAGTTTACCGAATAGGTTAGCATATTAAGAATCTTTTAATAATTACCATCGCGTGTATATATAATAGGTTATTGAAATTTGTTTTCACATTTTCGCGTAAAATCAATAGTAAAGAACAATTATACCATGGCTTTCATATTTTAAATACTATATTTCCAATCTATATTTGATTTCTACAGTTCTCTTGCAGAAAATAATTGCAAGCGCCATTTTTATAGAAAAGCTTTGTCAGGTAAAATAATGTTAAATAGTTTTATTAAGTTAATAAATAGCTACGTTTTCTGTTATTGCTTATTTTTTGAAATTTTTCTGAAAATATCAAACGAAGAGAGAATCAAATGAATATGAGAAGAAAAATTGAAATCTTAAAAAAATAGTTACATTCATCTATGTAAAAAGATAAAAATTAGATTCATATTTTTTTAACTTTTTGTTTTGTTTTTTCTTTTAGAAGTAATAATACTCGCTTTATTCATTGGAAAATATTTATTATTTTATATATTGTTAAAAAAAATCCTGATAGAAAAACAAAAATATATATATACATGCATTATATATATATATATAATATATTTTAAATTTTAACTTAACTTAAATCTATTCTAAATTCTTTATCTCATTTAATTAAATTGATTTCTTTTTAATTTATTATTTATTCTCTTTTATATTTCCCTATTCATTGCTTCTCTTTGTCGCCTAAAATCATTGATTTGATAATATCTTTTTATTTGTCATAAGCTTTTTCCGAAGGACGCTTCAATGTGCTCACGCGTTTTTTTGGAGAATTTTTGCTTATTTTCTCCTTTCGCCAAATACGGTTTTGCTGTTCGCTACAAATAATTCGCATTACGGGTTTTTGAATTCCTACGGCCCAACCAATAAATTGCTTTGCGCTGGGTCAGAATGGAGCTTTTTCTTGTTTCTCGTGTCTCCAAATCCTGCGATACCACCAGTGGCCGAGAGGCTCTGCTCTCGAAGCTGGTAAGACGGGAGATGCTGGGTTCGATCACAATCGCGCCCGTCGGCCTAATCGTTCGGAGTTTTTCGTGGTTTTCTTCGAATCTTGGTTTTCCAAGAGTAAATACGGGTTAGGTTCCCTTAGAAAGACCCCCACGGAGGGCACTCTCCCTTTGGGCCTATATCCCTAGTGTAAATAATTGGCCGTCATAAACACAACCAACCATTTCTATACAAAAGCTTCTGTCTTAAAGGATTAATACAAATTCTGATTTTTCGCTAGTTTTGAGATGGCATAATTTTACGTAACTTGCTTTATGATCATATGGAATATGTCCCATTCTTTAAAACTGACTGTGTCTGGAGAAGAACATTCCCATCTAACTATTGCTGTCATTTATTTGCTTAAAGACGTTTGCTGCAACTGATTATTTTCTTGGAGAAACTCTATTGCATTTCTGATTCAATGCCTTGCATAACTACCTGGTAAAGGTCGGCAGCCTGTATTTAAGTACTTCATTCCCAGTGTGACGTTATTAGCTGATGATTTTACTCGTTTAAGAAATAATTCTTCATCACATTGATTTTTCGTGACCATATATATAAGAAGAGAAAAATATATAAAGACATATTTACATACCATACCCATATGTATAGGTGTATGTATAGAAAATATAAATATGGATAGCTTATGATTAACTTAGGTTTATTTTTTACAATTTTGTTTGTTTTATAGAGAAAATAAGTTTATATAATTCCCCATTTTGTGCATTTAAATAATAATAGTGACTTTCTGTCAGGTAACTTAAATTCCGCAATAATTCTGTTATTTAAAGTAAATGTAGAAAAAATAAGTTAAACTTTTCTTTGTTGAAAGAAGAATTAAGAAAATTGAGTGATATCTTTCGTTATGCTGTTATATTACTTTCAAGAAATTCTAGAAAGGCAGAACTAATACGGAGCATTTTTCGAGGTTCAAAAGTTTAGTGTTATTAAAATTTTGTTCTTTTAAAATATAGTCAATAAATCATAACTCTTTTTCATGCCAAGAAATAAATTTTATTAAGGAAAAAACTACATATTTTACAAAAATATATTTATAATAATTCTAGACAATTTGTAAAAACATATTTGAAATATTTTCAGAAAATATTAACAATAGGAAATTACATAAAATTTGAATAAAAAAAGCCAACAAGAAACAGCATATATTATAAAACTCATTGTTTGTGCATATATTATATATTTGAAGAAGAATAAAACGTATTATATTTCTTTTTTATTGTTATTATTCTTTTCTTTGAGAACATTTCTCTTGTTGCTGTAACTGTTAAATTACATATAAAAACGTAAATGTAAATCGAAAACTTTGATAAATAATAAATGTTCTCTACTGCCTATCTCCTGGGTAATCTCCCAAGCATAACATAACCATACTATTTCTTTATTGTAAATCCCATAATCCTTTGTAAGTGGATAGAGAGCAGTTTTTTCTATGTTTCTACGAGTAAATTATTTTTTGTTCTATTTTATTGGAAAATAAACAGTTTTCATTCTAGGATTTATTAAAACTTTGAAAACAAAACAGTTATTCATAATTTCATAAAAAGCGAAAGGCGAATTTGTTGTTAGTCGTGAAAAAAAAAATCCCAATTTTCAAAACATTCAAATGTTATTCACCTGAGGTTAACCTTCAGTTTCATATTCAATCTCAAGAAAGACGTAGTGATATATCTTTCAAATAATTCAGAATAATTCAATTTTTTCATTAGAATAGTTTATGAATAAAACTAATTCTTACACTACTACATTATTAATATACATTAACCAGTATTCAATAGTTTTTTTAATAACTTAGATATTTTTTATATTTTTATGTTATCCAGGCGCAAATCTTAGAGTTTTAATATTTTTTTCCTCTCTAACGGAAACTTCTATTTTTTGTATGTTTAAATTAGGATACATGCTTTCAGGCTCTTCGCTACCTGGGACCCCAAATGGGGGTTTCCGTTTTGTCCCATTTTATTAATGGTACTCAAACATAATTAAAATTTCGATATCAGAATGACATGTTTCGAAGTCTAAGATTCGAATTAATGCAAATAAAATTAAAATATTGCTCTGAAGTCAAAAGGGAGACGAAATAATACAGAAATAATTAATAATACCACATTAATACAAAGTAGCGAAGAGGTCATTATAAAATGGAGACCTATAATATTATTTCTTATTAATTTCTTTAAATGAAATGAGTGAAGTACAATTTATTTGAAATGAATCTAATATATTAATTTTTACTTTCTTCTATCTTTACAAGAAGAAAGTATTGGATTCGTGAAAAATTTCGACTTCCGGTTTTCGACGTTATTTATACGTTTTAGAATGCCCAGAACATGATTTGATGGTTTTTAGAAAATATCTGTCTGTCACTCTGCCACTCTGTCTGTGAGTCTGTATGTGACAAAAATTTTGTGGGCTCTCTATCTCAAGAACTAATGCACGGAATTTCACAAAACTTTATATTTAGTTAGACCTTCATATAAACTGGATCTGATTAGTTTTTGGTAAAAATCGCCCAACACGTGGCGCTGCTATGCGGCATTTTTCACGATTTTGTGCAATAGCAATATCTCAAGACCTATTGCACGGATTTTCATAATACTTCAGATTTAGTTAATGCAGGACATAGTTTGGTGCTGATTGCTTTTTGGTGAACATCACCCAACATGTGGCGCTGCTATGCTGCATTATTCATGATTATCGCAATAGCTCTAACTCAAGAAAAGATGCACGAATTTTCATCAAACATCAGATTCAGTTAGTCCCTGATATAAATTAGTGCTGTTTAATTTTTGGTGTAAGTCGCCCAACAGGTGGCGCTGCTGTGCTGCATTTTTCACGATTCCCGCAAGAGCTGTATCTCAAGAAGTATTGCACGGATTTCATCAAACTTCAGATTTAGTTTGTCCTTGATATGAATTGCCGTATAAATTAGTGATGTTTAATTTTTGGTGTAAATCGCTCAACAGGTGGCGCTGCTATGCTACATTTTTCAGAATTTCCGCTATAGCTCTATCTCAAGAACTAATGCACGAATTTTCACCCAACTTCAAATTCAGATATACTTTGATATGAATTGGTGCTAAGTCGTTGTTATTTCTTGTACTATTTAAATGATTTAATTGACGTGATTTATATAGAAGAAAGTTTTGTGATGGTCACAACATACTAGTTATTATGTGTATTTAAAATTAAATATATGTATTTTAAATAACACCAGCAATATTTTAAGTTATTAATTAATATTATTAACATATTATGTAACATACAGTGACCTCTCACTTATACGTCTCTCTCGGTTATACGCCGAATTCTCTCGGTCCCGTCCACGCTTTATGGGAAATGATGCTAAACTTCTCTCACTTATACGACTGCTTCTCTCACTTATACGACCCGTTAAATGGTTTACGTGATTTTACATTTCTCACTGAAGAATTCATTTTTATAATCTTTAAAGTACAAATCATTCACGTTTTCCTACCTTTATCCTTTCACTATTGTTAAAGTCTTTATCAATAATGAAGATGTGAGCGAGGACGATGACGAAGATAAGTGCGGTGTTCCTGCTGCTGTAAATTTTTCAGAAGCAAGGCTGCTTTAAATACATTAAAGAATTATATCCATCAAAATGATTATTTTCAAAATAGATTAAAAACTTTATTAGACTTAGAAAAAGACATTTTCTTTTTTCGTCGACGAGAGAGACAAACTATTATCACATCATTTTTTGAGAAGATCTGATTTGTAAATTTTTAAAATAAACATTGTAGTAAGTGAACTATTTTGTGAACTTTAAAAAAAATATCTTTTATGTTTTATTTTTAATATATTTTATAATTTTTTTTTAAATAAGTTCTTAGTACCGCAATTTCCGGCGTATATTCCGCGGAACAAACAATTCTGTATGGACTCAGAAATTTTATTTAGTAATTTGATCGAAATATTTACCGCGATCTAAAATGTAACATTTTATTTAAAAAAAATTCGGGTCGAAAAAGGATTGTTTGATCTGCGAATTATATGCCGGAAATTACGGTACTCAAAACGTATCGTATTTCATGTAGGTAAAATAATGAATGCATATAAACTTTGAAACATATATAATAAAGCGGTCTCTCACTTATACGACTTTTTTCTATGGTCCCCTGAAAGTCCTATAAGTGAGAGGTCACTGTATATTATTATATTATATATATTATATGCATTATATATATTATTGTATTATACATATTATATGTATAATATATTATATACATTATTGTGTTACATATATTATATATATAATATATATAATTTATTAATATAATAAATATATAGTTATATAATAAAAGTTTTAATTATTAAGTTGATATTTTAAATAAGATAAATGCAAAACGAAAGATGACGCTGGGTACATAGTTGTCAATTTATCACCTGCCTCAGCCTAAAATAAATGTGCTGATATTTTCATGGAAAAAATAAATCATTTAAATATCTCCTGATATATAGGCCCTTATTGTGTAAGTGTATAAGTTTTAATTTAATTAACTAATATTCCTTATAATAATTAAAGTCTTAAATTATCACAGAATGAAGTTTTCAGTATGTTTTACATTCCCTTTAACATTTAAACAATGTATATACAATAGAGCGCCGATTATCGGAACTCCAATTAACCGAACATCGAATTATCCGAACAGAATATTTCTCTCAAAAAAATTTTTTTAAACCGAACTTCTATTTATCCGAACAGCGTCTTTCTCTCAAAAATAAAAATAAATAAATAAATAAATGGTGGTGAGATTGTGCATGGCATTTAAGATGATAAATAAATTGAATAAATGAAAACGAATGTTCTGACAATAACCACCCAGGTACATCACAAAACGAACCCTTTGAATGTTTGGAAACAGCTATGAAATGGCTCGAACGCCCGAAGAACTCTGATTTTATTCAACTAACGTATTTAAGAAGAATTCGAGATATGGCAGCATTGGAAAGAACGTCTTCTTTGAAGCAATCAAGAATCGAAAGCTTTTTTGCTTAAATTATAATCTCTGGAGTTCAGAAAATGATAAAATGATAAAAAGAGAAAAATAAAATTTTAAATGATTAAAAAAAAATAATAAATAAAAATCAAAATAAAAGTTTTAAACACGCTAGCACGAACTGGTGCAGCCAGTCCTAAGCCTGGATAAAGTGTGAAGGTTTCAGTATAGTGAAGAACATCCCGTAAATTGTCTGTCCCTTCATCCGAACTTTTGCTTAAACGAACTAGGGTCGGTCGCGACTTGTTAGGATGATCGACGCTCTACTGTACTATTAAGAATTACATATATTTAACATTTTCAAGTATAGTTAAAAAACTGATACACCGAGAGAAAAATAAATACACTATTTTTAGGCGAGATTGAAATTATGAAAATATTATTCCATTTAGAGACAATTTTGATTTCGTAATTTCACAAATGCCATGCGATTATTCATCATGCATAATGCAACAGTTATCTATACAAGTTAAACATTCGTATTTCATAATTATATGTATGCCAAACCACAATATTTACTATTTATACATCAAAAATAAATATTAAAACTCTATGTTCTATAATAATATTATAATGGATATTTAAGTATATTATTATTATTCCAGATGCAATAAATATAATTTTCTTTAAAATATATAAATCTGTATTTTTTTTTCATCAAATTACTTATATGTACAATTGCTCAATCATTTCACAATCAAACTACCAAAAAGTTTCTAAATGTTTGAAAACTGTGTTGCATTTAGTTTATGAGCTAGTTTTCGCAATTTTTCATCAACTCTCGAAATTTCTCAATCAGAAGTTGGATGAAAATGTCTTCAGACTTCAAAAACTAGTTATTATGTTTATATCCAAGTTCAGTTTTGAAGCACTTTCGTTATTATGAAAAGTATTAATATCATTTTGAAGAGTTTTAGAAAAATTGTAAAATTTAATTAAAATTAACGGTTGTTAGTTGCAAAACTGAAACAATTCCATCGAAACTTTTCCTCTCATTACTATGTATTTGGAAAGTTTTGATGTATTTCAAAGTTGTATTTGAAAAGATTGTGAAAACTGATCTTAAGTTCTTGTCCATAAAGTGACCAAAACACTAACTTTAGTAGTTTATTACACACATTAGCTATTCAAAAATAAATTATATCCTAACTTTAAAATATAGGTGCTTGAAAGCTTATTACTTCCAACCCATATTTTGTGTAATTTTAATAGAGTGTTTTATTTTTAACCCTTTATCTACTGACTGTAGTTATAAGTACGACTCACTTTGAACTTTCATCCCATAGTGAATATTACTAATATTCTAATGGTACTTTTCAAAAACACTTTTAGTTCCATTTTTTTTCAGCATACATGACAGCAGTAGTTCTAGGTTCGTTATTTTAGCGAGGAAGGAGACTGTCTTTGAAACAATCGATGTGTTTTGTGCCGACATTTTGCACCGATTGTTACGCTTGTTTTTTTATTGCTGCAAACATAGTATATGTTTGCATACTGTAGTATATGTTTGCATAATATAATATGATAAGTGTTGGATTTTGTTTATGTGCTTATTATGATTTTAGAATACAATTTGACTAGCTCTTTTAAGTGAGTGGTGTATGTATTTGATTTAACTGTTGAATTACCCCGCGGTACTTATAAGTATCGCCAATACACTAAATGAAAAACTTTTTGTTTATTTTTCATCTGTGTAGTTATCCATCGTTTTTATCTGATTTGTAATGTATTTACTAAATTCTAGTAATCTTTTTTTCTGGTATTTCTTTTCTGTTTTATTATTTTTTTATAGGAAATCGTTAAAAATGTGGCACCGGCTGTGTTCTTTTACACTGTAAAAAAAAAAAATCTGTAAATCTACATAACTAGTTTTTGTAAAACTACAGAAATCTGCATGTTTATTAGAATTTTATCCGTAATCGGGGAAAATATTTACCACTCGCATAGTACAAATACATGAAATATCTTAGTTTGACCTGTCAGCCAATGAGAAAGGACTTCAATGGTGACGTAATGACTATTCACGCAGCCGCAGAGGCGTTCAAGGCATCCATCTTGATTATGATTTCAAATTAGTAGGTAAGTAAATATTTCTTCTTTATGAGTTAATTTTTTTTATATTTCCATTCTACTTGATTCCTAATAAGTACAAATCAACTGCACAGTAAGACTGTTTGATTTCGAATTATAATATAACATGATTTTAGCAGGTATTAATGCGTAATCTTCCTATTATTTTTTGTTAAATATTTATTATTCAGTCAAATGACTATTCTTTACACCAGTGTTTATTAGATGCGTGCAATTTCTAATGTTTTATCTTTTAAATCAAATTTTATTGCAATATGGTTAGCAGATTAAATATTTTATTTTTAATTATTGATGCAATGAATAGTACTCCCCCCCCCCCCTTTGACTGATAATGAAGGCCAAATATTCCACTATTCTTCCGCAGAATACTTAAAATGTATACCAAAATTATATGTCTTAATATTAGTCGTGCCGAGTAATCGGTATTTATTGTACTGGATTCCAGCATCGCGTCGGGTTTACATTACTATTTTGGTTCGGATCGGGTCGGTTTGGGTTTCTTCGAATCTTGCGTGTCGGGTTGACTGATTTTTCAAAAGAATGTCCAAAATATTTTTTTCATGCTAAACATCTAGGTATAGGGCAGATGTGCCAGTAATGGACAAACTTCTACATATTTTGTTTATAAAAAATTTTAAACAATAAAAATTTTACTTTAAAAAATTTCATAACCCCACCGCCCCCCCCCCTTACATGTTTTATAATCTGTATTATTGTTGATACTCTTAATCAAACCAATTAGGAAGCAAAAAGTGATCCTTCGAAGTTCCACTGTTTTTCATTTATGTTGGCGAACATGCAACGGTTTAACTTAATAAATTTATATATTCTTTTACTTTCCGGAAAATTTATTAATGACTATTAATGTTAATAATGACTATTAATGACTATAAATATTAATGACTTGTTTATGCATAGATGTAATAGTTTCCCTATTTATGGAACATTATACTGTATATTATCCATCATATAAACTAAGCCTTAAAGAATGGTTCTAAGCATGGGACAAATTTTGAAACTTGCAATTTCTTTAATTATAAAATTGTTTCTGAAAACTATGTTTCTATATTGTTCAAGGGCATTAGAAATTTTTTCATTTTGTATTCTATAAACTGAAATATTGTTTTTGTGTCAAACAAAGTTCATTTTCTTATTTTTGTAGAAGGTGTCCCATTCCTCCACACTCTCTCCTATAATTCTAACTCTGAATATTGGGCACTTCTCTATCTATACGCACGTATCATGGGTATATGTGTTAAAACTATCAGAAATATTATATATATGAATGCGTGTATATGAAAAATGAAATGTTGTAATATTTTTACCTATTCCTAGAGAAGAATAAATGGTTCTTAACTGTGCCGTAAATAAAAAGGATTTATCACATTTCTTATATACTTTTGATTTCTTAACCTTTAATTGATGTTACCGGTCTCTCAGACCGCGGCTTTTTTTAATTTTTATAGTTTAACTTGCAATTTTCAATTTAACTACAAACACTGTCGAAATTTTGTTCCGTTTGGAACTTTAGTTCTATCACCAGAGTCTTTTGAATAGGTGAATTTTAATTATAACAGTGCTGTACAAAAACACCATCCTATGAGTTAATCGTGCCTTTTATTCATCTTTCGATGAAACGGTCTCACAGACCACTTCACACTAGTTACGTGACAATTTCTGTGACATCAGTTAAAAGTTAAGCAGTATATTGAAATATGTATTTATTTTATCTGAAAATTGTTCTGCTCAAACTTTTTGTAAAAATCTTAACAAGACTTGGAAAAAACCTAAATATAAACATCTGCATTTTAATTTTACGTGAAGTTCTGAGCAATAACATGCTGAGTTTTTACTTTCTCATGCAAAGAGAGATATAGGGTAGGTAGGGGTAAAGATACGAACGGGGCAAAAATACGCACCGGCTGATTTCATATGAAGCAACATTTCGGCTATCATGACCAATAGGTGGCAGTTTGGTTTCAAGTGTACTAGTCATTTATTTAAACCTTTTGATAAAAGTAGCAATTTGTGGTAAGAAAATGAGGTAAGTTTAAATTTTCGAATTTTGATATAATATTTTGTATATTTCATTTTTTTTCTTTACTTGACAATACCTGGAATTTTTACAAATCCAAAAATTCAGTGGAAATCGAAAGCTTTTTAGCTTCTAAATGCCGTAGTTTACCTCGATCACATTTGTTTATACTTATAGGTAGCCGGTTAAGCAAAATATTGCAGAATGGGGTAAAAGTACGCATACGCCTTGGGACAAAGATACGCACATGTTTATGATACGGGACTTTGCCCTATCGTTTTAGCTAGATGCAAAGCTTTCCACTTTTCTAAATTTGTATTATATAAAATATAATAGATACATAACTAATATAAGTTAGTAAACTACATTTTCCTTTTTCTAGTTAAGATTTTTAAATATAGAACATATGTTCTACCTACCTACTTTTAAAAATCAATATTCTTGTTTCATGAATCGCTTTTGTTTTAAACCTTAATCTTTAACTCCTGTTAACGGTCTCACCGACAGCTGCAATATTCAGTTTTCACAATTTAACTTTTAATTTTCAATTTAAGTATTAATTTTTGTTTAATTTTGATTCGTTCGGTAAATTAGAAGTATAGCTGAAGACTTCTGAATGCGGGAAAGTTTACTATAATAGTCCTTTACATAAAGTTTAGCGCAGAAACCGCCTCTTATGAGTCAGTAAACCATTTTATTCAATCTACGATTAAGCGGTCTCGGAGACCGCTTACAGTATTTATGAAACAATATTTGTCACAATAGTTAGAGGTTAACTGCTATTCGCGATCTTGCAGACCGCTGTTTTTTCATGGTCTAGTTTACAATTTTCAGTTTAAATACTATAAAAATTTACTAATGCTTTTACATTACTCATTCATTTTAGTGGAAATGGGGCAAAAACCGGCCGTAATGGGCAAAAAAACGCACTGCGTATCTTTGCCTCATCACTGCGTACTTTTACTCCAACCAATGGTGCAAGGAGGAGGATGGCCACCCAGGGAAACCCAGCAAATGCTTTTGAGTTTTAGTGCAGTACCTGGGGGAAGAAACCAATGGGGGAAAGATATGCAGAGCAAAAATTACAATTTCTTACGGAAATGTAATTTGACAGAATGTCGTATGATAGTGGAACGTGCCTAAGGTTTTAATACAACATTTTAATAAGTCGTCGCATATCAATGTTTTCGTTAAGAATCAAAATTAATGATAAGTGCGTAATTTTACCCCCCCCCCCACCTACCCTATATCACTTAGGTGTGTCATGTGATTGTGAGCCATGTTGAGGACAACTTGTCACCAAGCGCCATTGAGATCAACCATGATGGCGCTTTTTAACAAGCTGTCCTCACTTCAAATACTTGTGGGCATGATACCTACATATGTTTGAATATTAAAGTATATACATTTGTCCATTTTCCTACATAAAACAGAAATTGTTATAAGAGATGTAATTGTAGATTACATTTCATAATATCAATAAAACATGATTTACTTTCCTTTTATTTCGGGTTCGGGTTGAGATAAGTCTGGGTTGAGTTGCAGGTTGCCGAAAATTATTTTAGCTGATTCTGGTCAGTTTGAGGATCGAGGAAATATTTTTGGCGTGTTCGGGTCGAGTTGCGGTTTGACTTAAGTATTATATTCTGTTTTGTGTCGGATGCAACTTGACCCATGCATGACTACTCTGTAGTCGGCTAATTTTCAATATATCAGGATTCGTACGGTCCTTAAAAGTACATGTTTCAAAAGGATTTTTTTGTGCTTGAAAGTGCTTATTTTCATACAAATTTTTTTAAAGTCCTTAAAAGTGCTTTACTATCATTCTATTTCTTAATCGGGGGTGGAACTCTTCTGCATTTCTTTTCATTTGTGATAAATAAAAAAAAAAAACGCCATTGCTAACCTTCCTTCTTAAATTTGACCTCCCCTTTTTGCTTCCTTCTGCACAATACCAAAGTTTAAACTGTTTAAAACTTTTTTTAACCTTTAACTGATGTTACCGGTCTCTCACAGACCGGTGCTTTTTTCAATTTTCATAGTTTAACTTGCAAATTTCAGTTTATCTACAAACACTACTGAAATTTTGTTTCGTTTGAAACTTTAGTACTAACACCAGAGACTTTGAATAGGTGAATTTTAATTATAACACTCCTGTGCAAAACGTTTAGTACAAAAACATCCTATGAGTTTATCGCGGCTTTTATTCATCTTTTAGTAGGAGAGCTGTTGAACATTTTTGAGTAGGTATTTGAGGCACCCTGAAAATTTGTGCAACACTTCTTTTGTAATGCCTGAATACAAAATTGAATGTCTGGCTGAAGGATCGTGGCCCAAAAACTGTGCCAGACACGTGTCAAAGTGCCAAAAGCACTTGACACGTATCTGGCACAGTTTTTGTGCCGACTAAAGTGTCTGTCATTTTCAAAATACTTTTTTCTAAGCATAAATATTATTCTGCCTCAATCTCAGCGTGCCTCAAATACCTTTTTTGGGTAGTCAAAAAATGGCACTTGACACGTGTCTGGCACAGTTTTTGGGCCGACTAAAGTGTCTGTCGTTTTCAATATATTTTTTTCTAAGTATAAATATTATTCTGTCTCAATCTCAGCGTGCCTCAAATACCTTTTTTTGGGGTAGTCAAAAAATGGCACTTGACACGTGTCTGGCACAGTTTTTGGGCCACGATCCTTCAGCCAGACATTCGATTTTGTATTCAGCCATTACAAAAGAAGTGTTGCACAAATTTTCAGGGTGCCTCAAATACCTCCCCTAAAATGTTTAACAGCTCTTGGACTGGATGGAGCGGTCTCGCAGACCGCTTCAGACTAGTTATGTGACAATTTCTGTGACATCAGTTAAAGGTTAAAAAAATGGCTCTACTCTATTTGTTACTTTATAGTGAATAAATAATCAGTCCTAAATTTCATTAACTATTCATTCCATCATATTCATTTCATTAAAATTTTAGTCTAGAATGAATATACTAAGTTTTCCCCCTCTTACTAGGTGAGCGATTGAAGATATGTACAGATTTATAGTCAAAAAACACATTTTTATTAATTATCATAACAATAACTAAAAAAAAACTAATTCTATCAAAAACATTGTCAATGCAGATGTTGTAGAGGTTAAAATTGTGATTGAAATGTGCACTTACACTTAACATTTTTGTTGAATTTTTACAATTTTAATTTAAAGTTTTGCCTAATTCGTTAAGTTCTTGAAGCCAGAACAGACGAGGTTATCAATTTACCCTGTTTCTAATTTATATATATATTTTTAATTTATTGAGGTATTATTTGAGGATTTTGTAATTATTTTAGGCTTTATTTTGGATATTTTCAGAATTATGGCTTAACCTCTTGATTACGGATTATAGCCCAGTGGTAGGAAATGAAAAAAAAGGCCGAATTCGGAATTAAATACGGGAAAGCTGGAAATTGTTTTAATCCCTTCGACATAGGCCAGAAATAAACGTACTAAGTTTCCCCGTCCTACTAGCTGCAGTTTTGCAGCTACGAACAAATAGATAACTTAAAGTGTGTTATCTCATGATTTTTAGCATATTTCAAAAATGATTTATAAATGATGGGAAATATTGTTTACGATCTCTGATATTGTATTTGAATTATGCGTCGTATTTAATTTGACATATATAGTGAATAACAGTGCGTATGCCTCACATTTAAGGAGGTCGAATATAGTGGGGAGGAGCGAGGGAACAAATGAGCCTTGTCGCTACAGGAATTATAGGTCAACCAATAGCACGATTTTAAACTTCGATATTTTACTAAAAGAACTAAGATGGTTTTAATAAAAAAATATTTTCGACTAGTATACGAGCATCTTAACACGGGAGAACTCGCTGCATGAGATTTTCTCTCACAGTCGTACTTTTTTAAGACTCGTATTTAAACCATTTTTCATTTTAATTAAAATTTCAAAATGTTATTTCAATTATTTTACCTCTTTTGTGAATAAAATTACTAAGCCAACCAAAAAAAGTTGATATTATATGAATGTAAAGTAAAAGAAAAGGAATTGGGCATTCTCACTAGCGAGTTCTCCCAGGTTAAGTTAAATTCATAGAATTTTAAAACCTTTAGAATATTGAAAAAAAAGTATTATAATCTTTATGTATTTTTTTTTTAAACTAAGGTTTAAGTTTGACGATATCAGTTGGGAAATGGTATGTAAAACGGCTGTCAATTATGTACCTCTTTCTCGATAACTACTAAATTATAATCCTCAAAATATACAAAATAAAGCATTAACATAATTACAGAAACATCGGGAGGTCCTCAATAACTTAAAGAAAATACATGTATGTAGTAAACGGAGGCAGGGCGGATTGATAACTCTGTCTTTCTCTTGATTAGCGATTAACCCGGGAGAACTCGCTGCATGAGATTTTCTCTCACAGTCGTACTTTTTTAAGACTCTTATTTAAATCATTTTTCATTTTAATTAAAATTTCAAAATGTTTTTCAATTATTTTACCTATTGTGTGAATAAAAGTATTAAGCCAACCAAAAAAAGTTGATATTATATGAATGTAAAGTAAAAGAAAAGCAATTGGGCATTCTCACTAACGAGTTCTCCCGGGTTAAGACAAAATTTTGAAATAGAATTGCGACCTTAATGTTCAGCAAAAATATTAATATGGGTACTCATTTTATTCAGAATTTCAAATTCTACGACATTTTTATTGACAGTGTTTTTGAAAGAATTAATTGTTCTGAGATATTAAGATAATTTAAAGGATTTTTCGACTATAAATATGTACATATTTTTTAATATTCACCTAGTACGAGGGATAAAACTTAGTACTTGCATTTTAGTACGGAAGGGATTGAAACAATTTCCAGTTTCCCACCCACATAATTGTGAGTTACATCCGCCGATCACGGGGCTTTGAAATAGAATTGTGACAATGTTCAACAAAAATATTAAATGTAGTTCTCATTTTACTCTGAATTTTAAGCTGACGACGAGCTGAACACGAAAATTGCAAAACCTGAATTTCATTTTAGATTTCAAAGTTCTGCCATTTGCAAAATGACGTCAGCGTTACGCACAGATATGTTTGTCCTTTATAATATAGAAAAATATAGATTTTATTTTCATATCAAAATCTTAGTGTTTTTTTTTTCTTTTCAAACTTTTTTCACTCTTAAATCCATTTATATCTGAACCAAATCAATACTCGATCATTTCAAAGCTACCGTATAAAATCAAGTGTGTATTTTTAAATAATATATACGTAATGTGGGTCATACAGTAAAATGCGCAGAAAAAATGAAAAGTGACTTCGGACAATGAATTTTTTTTAAAGATTAATTTTTGTATTTTTTGTTTAATGTTTTGCTGTATTTTAAAGAGAATTGAAAGTATATGCTTTTTGGTATTGTTATTATTATTTGGTATTAATATTCTGCATAATTTGATTTTTGGAGTCTTATATGTAATTTTGAAATATGCCTGGAAAGGGATGGGGAGGACACGGTTCTTCCAGAATTTTAAATTCTAAAAAGTTTGTCGTTATCATCCAGACTCTTTGAGATTTTTAGACGTTAAAAACATAATGTTTTCGTAGCCCGAGTGAAAAAGTATTAATATTTCGTGGAAAAAGGCTGGTAAGATTTTTACCACGATGTAACACTCAGGTTTTTACTAATTTTGTCGAAGTTTTTGCACATTTTATTTAGTAAAAAATATTTCTATTTGTCCGAATGTTTCAAAATTTTCGTAGGTAAATGTAAATCTGGCCTGTTGTGGAAACAGATTGTGTTAAAATACGGACGTTTAGTTAGTTTTAGGGTAGAAAAAATATAGCCTTTGTGAGGCGCGAAATGACCTATTAGTCCCCGAGCCAGGTACAAATTTCGTCAGTTATTTCCTCTCGGCCGATAATTTGTAAAATGCTTCAGAGAGTTGTATCATGAAGCTCCGTGAACGTTAGCTGCAGTTCCGTGGGTGGGTTGAGAAGCGGTAACCTCCCACGCACGTAAAAAAAAAAGTCACTTTCTCCCGATTAAAAAATTTTCAAATTATAGATAACCTAATATACTGAAGAAAAAAAAAGTCAGCTAATTATAAAGTGGTTGTTAATACGTCAGCTGGTCACACGAACATGAAAAAAATATACAAGGTGCAAAGGAAAGTCTCTTTAACCTGAAAATACTTGCGAAAGGAGAGAGATACATCTATGTATTGAAGTAACGGTATAGTAAAGCGAATACGCCCGACCTGATGCAAACGACAAAAGCGTCTCTAGTGGTGAAATTTGGAAGTTACCTATTGAAAACCGTAAGCGAAAAGAGATAGAGCAAAATTTCCAGTTTGAAAGATTTGGAGCATCAATTAATTAGTACGAAACGACATTTGGTTCACACGGATAAGATAAATCGTTGCCTGTATACACAAAAATGTCCGAAAAAAATGAGCGAAGATTCTACTTTGCATATTCACATTCTGTAAATGTAGCAGTGCAAAATTTTAGATTGTGACGTTGTACTGTGCTCTAATGGCTGTAAAAATTTAATTTCCAATGCATTTAAAATTTTAGATTAACCCTTTCAGGGGCAGAAGAATTCTGTTAGTAAACTTATGAAACAATTGACTGACACCAGAATATTCAAACGAATTTCACAAAAAATAAAAGCTCGTTAATTTTCACTTTCATTAGGAAAGCAAAATTTTGTTAAAATATTATTGCTGCCATTTGTCCATTTTGGAATTAAAATTAGGTGGCTAGACCATCTAGCCACCGCCCTTGAAAGGTTGAAATCTATGTCGTCGTATTCAAGAGTCTTGCAATAGAGTTCTATGCTGAGAAATGTGCATGTAGAATTACGCCACGAGCACAATTGTGTATCGTGAGCAATGGCGAACTTTTCAAACAAACTGAATATTAAAATTTTATCACTGTGAGACTGTTTGTCTTTTTTGTTTTTTTATGGGATGTTATCAAAATACATTCAGATAAGCACATATTTATACCAGAAATTGTACGTATTTCTTCATACTTCTGGCTATTCCATCCAAACGTTTACACAAAATAGAGTGCTTCAATTTTGGACCTTTTTGGGTATACAGGCAAAGATTTATCTTATTCATGTAAACCAAATGCCGTTTCGTACTAATTAATTGATGCTCTCAAACATTCTGATTGGAAAATTTGCTCTATCTCTTTTCGTTTTCGATTTGCAATGGCTATATTCCAAATTTCGCCACTAGGGAGCGCTGCCGTCGCTTGCATTAAATCGGGAGTAGTCACTTTACTATGCCATTACCCCACTTCCATAGCTTTAGTTCTCTCCGTTCGCAAGTATTTTCAGGTTAAAGGGCCTTTCCTTTGCACCCTGTATATATTTTTCATGTTCGTGTGACCAGCTGACGTATTAACCACCACTTTATAATCAGCTGAATTTTTTTCCCTTCAAGATATTGGGTTAGCTATAATTTGACAAATTTTCAATCGGGAGGAAATGACTAATTTTTTTACGCGCGTGGGAGGTTACCGCTGCTACACTCATCCACGAAACCGTAGCTGATGTTCACAGAGCTTCATAATACAACCGTTTGAAGCATTTTACAAATTATCGGCCGAGAGGAACTTGGTCATCAAAATCTGTTGCTGGCTCGCGGACTATATGTTCACCAATGTATTTGAAAGAGTTAAAATTCATTTTTTTAAAAATCAATTGCATTATCAGTTAGAAGATTTTAACTTTTAGAGCATATATATATATATATATATATATATATATATTATTATTATTATTATTATTTTGCCGATACTTCTAAAATGTTATCCTGGAATAAATTGCTACAAGTTTTCGAAAAATCTTTTCTATTTATTTTTTTTTTCAAAAGTTTAACTGCTGGGTGGGGAAAATATAGTAAATTAAATATCGGAATATATCAACGTGTTAATATTGGTGATATATCGCGATAACTACCGTAAAGTTTATGCGAATAGAAAAATTGCTTACTTTAAAAGATAAATAGCATGTGACCTAAAATTTTAGTATAAACAGATGTAGAAAGGAGTTAATAAATGTTTCATGCTATTTTCTCCTACAGCATCCTTTAAATATATATATATATATAATATAGGGAAGGTGGGGCAAAATCGGGTACCATAACAGTTTGTTAGTCTCAAATGCTGTGAAATGGGAAAACAAATTTTGAACACTGTTTTTAATGTAAAATGAATCCTTGGCTATAATAAAACATTCTTTTCAAAAATATATATATATAATTGTTTATATAAAAAAATAGCTTTTTTCACACGTATGCAAAAATCCGGTTTTACTTCGCTGGTTGGGTTAAACTTGGTATCCATTTAAAACTATTGGAAAACTCATTTTGGTCAAAAAATGTCTTTCTTTAATATAGTAAAAAATACATTTTTAATATTTTTAACAAAAAGAAATTGCACATGTGTTCGTCCATGTGTAAAAAAAATAAATCGGTGGCAAATTTTCTACGTTGTATAGGCCTGCTTACTTTACTCTGTACGTTTTAAAGTTCTTTTAGCTTCAAAAATCACAGATGAATTTGTCATCATATTCTTCTGCATTATATGTTTCGTGGGCCTATCCGTGGCATTTCAAACATCGTATTTGGATTTAGAGTTTGAGTAAAGTTCATAGCAAAACATACAGGTTTCATTATCCTCTTCTTCTGATGATGTGTTCGCAATCTTTTTCTGCTTTCTTTTTTTCTTTTTAAAGAATCTTCTTCTTTCTTCGTCTTGCAGTTTGTTTGGCTTATTTCTGCTTAATATCTGTTTCGATCTGTAATTTATAGGGAGAAGAAATCAAAAGTTTTTCCCTTTCTTTTTCTCAATTCTGAAGCCTTCCTTAGAAGGGGATAATAACATTTTAGGCAAAATTGGAAATTCAGATTGCTGAACTACATAGTCTGAAGATGTCAAATAGATAATTTTACTAATATATTCTGTAGATGTAACATTTTGAATCAGTGATGACGTCTGTGATTGTGATGTTAACTGCTGCATGTGGAAGCAGCTCGACGTGAAAGACGCTGGATAGTGTCAACTTGTTGATGTTCGGAAGGTTGAGCTCCAATATCCTGTGATGTATCAGAAATTTTTATTTCTGCCGCTATGCCAACCTGTGGCTGGATAGACCTAGGTGTGTTATCATGACTTTCATGGGTTTCTCTGTCCCTTCCGAAGGAGCAAAAAGATGGTCTGAAAAAATATCATTGTTGTAGGGGAAAATCCCTGTTTTCTCGAACCTTCTGATTGCAATATTTACAATTGCTGCTCTCGAAAATGTAGCTTTAAATAATTTTCCAATTTGCTAAGTTGTTACAGATCACGCAGTGTTGGAAAATAACCACTTCCTCAACTCTTGACCTTAGTATGAGCTTAGAGGTGCATGAATGATGCATCAAGGGGCTGAAATCGATGCGTTGGGTAAAAAAAAGAAGTTTAAATAAATACATTGCTTTCTCTTACTAGATTAACTGGATTCTTTTAGTGTGAGTTGAATACCTATTAAGGATTTAAAGAACAGGCTTTTCAGGACAAGGATTGGAAAAAATCTATACATTTTTTAATCAAATAAAATAAAGACCTCTTTCTTAATCCACACTGTAAAAAGAAATACTGCCAGTTTTCGGGTAGGAATCGGAAAAATAGTTGCCCTTATCGTATCGGAATGATTTTCGACCCATCTCGGAATAAAATCCGTAAAAATAAGGAAATAGTCAGTAAAAGTGTATTTTACGGATTTTATTCCGATTTTACGGATTTTATTCCGAGCTGGGTTGGAAACTATTCCGGTACGATGAGGGCAACTATTTTTCCAATTCCTACTGGAAAACTGGCATTATTATTATTTTTTTTTTACAGTGCATCCACTCCTATTATATACAGCAAAAGAGTCTGGGAAAGCATCATCCACCAAGAGAAGGTTTTTTTCCTGCCTGTTTAATATTTGAGAAAAAAATCTTGTTATATATTAGGTAGTCTAGTTATATAGGATTGAGATTTTAATGATTATTTGTCAATTTGGGCAGATTATTTTATTTAGAGAAACAAGTCACGAAATATATTTGCATTTTAAGTAGACCTATAACGCAAGTTATTACACCCCAGATTAGAAAGTTATTTATTAAAATGCAATAAGCATAATATAAAATTATGCCTTAATCAGTGCCATTATTTTGTTCAATAATAATTGCAAGTTATTTAATTTCATAAATGTAAGTTAAAAATTAGACCCACTTTTTAATATAAAACAAAATCAAAATTAAAGTTTTCATTATAACTAGAAAGATTTAGAATTATAACTTAACAGCATTAAGAATACAATTTAAAGTTCCATGCTAATTTATTAACTATACTAAAAAACCATTCTATGAGTGCCGGACAAAACCCCGGGTATACCCAGTTTTGACCGAGTCTTAAGTACCTGGTTTTACCCCAACATGACACAGTTTAAAACATGGCGTCACTACTCTTAATCCTATAGCAAAAGATCAGTAAAAATGTTTAAATATTATCAGGAAAGGAAAGAATTAGATATGTTCAGTAATATTTAATATGCTGAAAAAAGTGGTTATACGCGTAAAATCTAGAATCAAATAAAACAATTTTTTAAGAGTAATTGAAACTAAATCGTTCACACGAACGAGAACCGCACACAGTAACGTTCCAATCGGCTATACATGCCATAATGGTTACCGACAAGTAATTTCTCGTGTTGGCTGATAGACAGAAGTACAAATGAAGGAGGGGTCTGCGCTACCCGGTTTTACTTGCCTACCCTGTTTTGTACAACTCATCCACACACACACACACACACACACATATATATATATACATACACAAAATAAAAATATTTTTAAACAAGAAAGTAAAATAATCAAACTTCAACGATAGATTATAATTTTCCAACAGATTCAGAATTATGTAAAAAAAATATCAACGTTTAATAAGGTTAAATATGATGGCTAAGTAAGCAAATTACAAAACACGTAACACATTTCAAAATTAAAGTTCAGCAATTATTATCAGTCATCTGAAAAATATCAGAATTCCTTTTTTGCAACGCTATATATGATCTATAGATTTGAATATATACTGAATAGTATGCTAAACATTAGTTCAGTTAAGAAACGCATTTGCACAGTTTAAAATTCCCCTTCAACATATTTCGTCAATAAACGGAAATGAATACATCTTTTTTGCAGCCCTGTATATGATTTACAGATTTTATACATACGAAGTAACTAAATTAGTTAAATAAATAAATAAAAAAAAAACTCGTACCACAACAGATAACGAACTACCAGCAATTGTTTATTTATACAGATAAGCGAATCCTTTTGTGTCCCCCCATAAATAAACGATGGATGCTATGCTCATCATGTTCTATAGTAAGCATCTTTTTGTACAGCTCAGTGATGTGTATCAATTTCTATATGTTTTAAATAGTGTAATATCATTCCAATATACTACAAATGATTTTTTTCTATAGACCATTGAAATAGACCATAGAAAATTTGTGATTTTATTCAATGATTTTTTTTTTAAAATCAGTTGATTAAAATCATGATTTTAATCGTTGATAATAATTGTTAACACCCGTTTACAGTCAAATGGCAAGCATGAGTTTTTGTTAATCTCGATTGATTGATAATTTTTTTCCTTCAACCAACTGACGCTTTTTGCAATATTTTTCCACATTTGATTTAAGAATTTCACAATATTTTGATTCTACCCAACAATTGGAGAATTTTGCAGCTTTTTCTTACAAACTTCCTTGGCAGTTATCCAAAGTTTTCAGCATAATAAAATATAAAATTATAACTAAAAATTAAATAAACAGCACATAAAGAAAAACTATGAAATTATTAATTTAGATATTTTATTTCCAATATTTCGATTGACTGAGGTTTAATGCAGTTTTATTTATTTATTTTTTAAAATAAATAAAATTGTGTGATTTGTGTTTGGTTGCGGTTTTCTCTGGGACGGGAAATTTTAAGTTTACCTGTGACCCCGTGAGAGAGGGTAGAAAAGTTACTGTTCCTGCTGACCACTAAAATTTTCAAATTAGTGGTCCAAATGAATTTTTGGTGTTCTCGGACCAGCGGACCACCAATGATTTCGAACACTGATTGATTTTTCAAATGCTGAACATTTCCTTGTAAAAGATATTTAAATTGATATACTGTTTAATTTTTTATTATTTTCCTTGTGTGAAATTTGATTATTGTTATGTCTGAACAAGAAACAATTTTATGTCTTAAAATATTTACTCTTCTATTTAAAACAGGTGGAGAAATTAACCTGATGCGTGGATCTATTCCATTTTACCTGACTTGAAATTCTGATTCAGAACATACTAAGCTTCAAGAATTCTTTATATTTGATGACCTGAATGGTCAGAGAGGGTGCAGCACCCTCCTAAAACTGTGAGAGAAACTTTATGTAAAATGATATTATATTACAGTAAATATTAGTCTGACATACTATACATATAATTTAATGATTATATAATTTGTATTTTCAATAAATGGAGCGGCATACCGCAAACCAGCTTTAAATGTGTTGCTATTTAACTGTGTCTGTAATCATTTCTTTTTTCAGCTATTGCAAGGCTGCTGTTGGTGAATACTTTTCTTTTCTACGAGCATTGTTATAAAATAAATAAATCTTCGTCATAGATTACCAATTTGGAATACTGAAAAAAATATATATATAAGTAACAATGATTAGTCGCTTGGTGGCGACACTGCTGTTATTAAATTAACCCTTCAAAGTAAGTATTTAATATACTATAAAAATACATTGTGTATTTAAAAAAAGCTTTAAAGTTTAAAGTAATACTTTTGTATTCGCTGATGTTAGAGGCTAAATGGATTCTGATACTTATAGCTGCCTTTTTGATGCTGATTATTTCATTGTTGACGCATATACTTTGATTATGTATCAGTTATGTTTGTGCTTTATTTATTCAAAAGTGTCATATTCATTATTGAATGTTAAACAGAAACAAATGCTGAACTTTTTTTGTTGTTGTTTTATTTTCAAATGAATTAATTTTGCATAATTGAGCTGTGTTGCAATATAAATTTTAATTTTTGTGTGTGTGTGTGTGTGAAAAGGTAAAAATTTGAAAACTGTACAATATAAAAATTTCAGCATCTATAGATTCACAACAATTAAAGAAAAAAAAAACAGATCATGGAAGTACGGTGCATAGGCACTAAGTGCATAATGGAAAAAACATTTTCAAACTCGTGCAAAAATTAATATTGGTTGAAGATATTCATTCAGCCATTGTTTAAAACAGGTTAAATAATAAAAAGTCCTTCCGGCCAGTGCCGGGAGGAAGAGGCAGCTTTCATAATCCTTATTTTAATAAAGCCAACTTATATCATGCAAACACACGAAGCTCAATTTAGCGGAAACGGAATATAGGAGATTCAATACTAATTTTTATCAATATAATGAATGAGAATTTCGCGAAATTAGTCAGCTTTATCCAAGCTGCTTTTCTTTAAAGTAGCTTATATTTGGCTGCCAAATTCGGCGATTTCTTAAAGTGCCTGCCATTTTAAGACAACATGGTGGATGAGGCTAACCAGTGAACTTGGTCGATACCTTAGTAATTGCTGTGCACATGCTCACTCACATCGGAATCGGTTGATATATACGAGTGCTGTCGCATGCAAAAAATCAGATTTTTCAAAATGTCACCCACAATAGAAATTGAAACTGCTATATCTGAGCCATTTTTTAAGGTAAAGACAAACAAAAAATGCTCCTGAATCCTTATATCAAGATCAAATACTTAAGAAAGAAACCTTTTTCAATTTCTAATTTTTTTGCACCTCACTTTAAATATATATATATATATATTTTAATTTAATGGTCGCCATTTTGAAACAAGATGGCTGATGAATCTGGCCAGAGAATTTGGTCGAGGTGTTGATGTATACTATCCACATGCCTTCTTACATCGAAATAGGCGAATACGTGTTTTATCGCATGACAAATACAAGATCGTTTCAAAATGTTAGCCATGCTAGAAATTCAAAGTGCTATAAATCAACCATTTTTTAAGATATCAACAAAAGAACAAATTTTCAGAAACAAAAACTGCTCCGGAATCTTTGTATCAAGGCCAAACACATAAAAAAAAATCTTTTTCATTTTCCAATTTTTTAATACCTCATTTTGAATTTTAAATTTAATTTTTTTTAAATGACAACCCTTTTGAAACAAGATGGCGAATGAAGCTGGCCAACGAACTCGGTCGAGACATTGGTATGTACTATGTACAGACCAAGTTACATGCAAATAGGTTCATAAATACGCCTGTTATCGCGTGACAAAAATCAGGTCGTTTTAAAAGGTCAGCCACAAGAGAAATTCAAAATGCTATTACTCAGCCATTTTTTTTAAGATATAGACGAAAGAAAAACTGTTCCGGAATCTTTGTATTAAGGTCAAACACATACAAAAAAAATCTTTTTCATTTTCCAATTTTTTGGTATCTCATTTAAATTTTTAATTTCTTTAAATGGCCGCCATTTTGAAACAAGATGGCGGATGAAGCTGGCCAACGAACTCGGTCGAGATATTTGTATGTACTATGTACACACCAAGGTACATCTAAATCGGTTCATAAATACGCCTGTTATTACGTGAGAAAAATCAGGACGTTTCAAAATGTCAGCCACGCTAGAAATTCAAAATGCTATAACTCAGCCATTTCTTAAGATATAGACGAAACAAAAACTGCTCCCGAATCTTTTTATCAAGGTCAAACACATAAAAAGAAAATATTTTTTCAATTTTCAATTTTTGGTACCACATTTCAAATTTAAATTTTTCTTAAAAATTTAAATGGCCGCCATTTTGAAACAAAATGGCGGATGAAGCTGGTCAACGAACTCGGTCGAGAGATTGGTATGTACTATGTACACACCGAATTACATCCAAATCGGTTCATAAATACGCCTTTTATCGCGTGACAAATTTCAGGACGTTTCAAAATGTCAGCCACGCTAGAAATTCAAAATGCTATAACTCAGCCATTTTTTAAGATATCGGCGAAACAAAAACTGCTCCGAAATCTTTGTATAAAGGTCAAATACATAAGAAAAAAATATTTTTCCATTTTCAATTTTTTGGTACCACATTTCAAATTTTAAAATTTTAAAAAAATTTTAAATGGCCGCCATTTTGAAACAAAATGGCGGATGAAGCTGGCCAACGAACTCGGTCGAGAGATTGGTATGTACTATGTACATACCGAATTACATCCAAATCGGTTCATAAATACGCCTTTTATCGCGTGACAAAATTCAGGACGTTTCAAAATGTCAGCCACGCTAGAAATTCAAAATGCTATAACTCAGCCATTTTTTAAGATATAGACGAAACAAAAACTGCTCCGGAATCTTTGTATAAAGGTTAAATACATAAGAAAAAAATATTTTTCTATTTTTAATTTTTTGTTACCACATTTCAAGTTTTAATTTTTTTAAAAATTTTAAATGGCCGCCATTTTGAAACAAAACGGCGGATGAAGCTGGCCAACGAACTCGGTCGAGACATTGGTATGTACTATGTACACACCGAATTACATCGAAATCGGTTCATAATTACGGAAGTTACAGTGTGACATAGGTCAGATATATATATATATATATATATATCAATTTTGAACGGAGGGTAGTTTCGGGGTCTGGGGGTCATGATGGATGAAAATATACCAAAATTTTTTGAAATCGCTTTCCTCCGAACGGCTGCAATAGGTAGCTTTTTTGTAAAGAAAGCTACCTAAAACAGGTATGTATTTAAATGTAAGAAAATTATTATTTTTTAAATATTTTCTTTGTGAATAAGCAAACACTAAATGGACTATAAGTGTAACCAAGTGCGGAGAAATATTCCAAAATGTACAAGGACAGAATGGTAATATTTGTGGGGAAAAAAAAGCAATTATTTTGTGAAATAGATCAAACTGGTTTACATTTATTTTTTAAATATATTTCAAAGACAATAGAATCAATAATTAAAACTTTAATAATTTTCAGTTTAATGAAAAAAGGAGTTTTCTACTGCAAGATAATCTCGCAAAATCTGAAATTTTGTTTTTTATTACACCATAATGATAAATCGAAAACCAAAGTGAGGGGGAAAAAGGAAGCTACAATCCAATGTAACCTTTCCCCATAAAGATGAGAGAAAATCCTGAATCGTGGTTCAAACTTTTAGCAAAAAATTGGAATGGAGAAAACCTTGAATTTTGATTTAACCTTTCACCAGAAAATTTTATTTAAAAAAACTCTGAATCATGGTTAAACCTTTTACCAGAAAATTGGATTTAAAAATAATCCTGATTCGTGGTTCAACTTTTTCCCAGAAAATTGTATTAAAAAAAAACTAAATTATGGTTCAAACTTACACCAGAAAATTGGATTAAAAAAAAAAACCTGATTTATGGTTCAACTTTTCACCAGAAAATTGGATTAAAAAAAATCCTGAATCATGGTTTAATATTTCACTAATATAATGGTATTTGTGAAAGCACCAATAAACTGGTGAAACTTATCACCAATATCTTGGTTGCAGCTAAATTTCAGCGACTTTTCACCATTTTCTTGGTGAAACATCACACTTTATTTTTTAGTGTATCGGTAATATATTTTTTTTTAATTTAGGCATACTTTATAAACTCAGTAATGATACTTTACTTTCATTATTGTTTCTATTCGCTTTTTTAATTTAACAAAAAACCGTAAGATCTGCTTCTACTTATCTGCTCATTTACTGCTGTTGCTATAATGTTCATTTACTATCGATATGATTTTGTACCTATTTGAACATCTACAGTAAAGCTTCATTCAGTTTTCTAATGCCATAACATATAAATATTTCTGTCAATTGCTGTGGTATTGCTCAAAAACACGTCAGGCGATATTACTTATTTTGCATCGAAGTATTTTGATTGAGGAAAATTCCACTCTAAATATCTAAAACTGTAAAAATTCAACCCCATATTGAAAGAAAACCATAACAATAACTCTAAATAATATAAGTATTAGCATACAAAAACAATTACGTAAAATATTTTCGTAATACTGCTGAAAAACCGTTAGTGATCTACTGCAAAATTTTTTTACAGTTACAAATACCTTTTGATGAGTGTAATTTTAGACAGAACAGAAAGAAATCATTAGCAACTGTACTGCAATATCTCTTGCACGGTTACAAAAAACTTTATGGCGAGAATACAAAAACTCTTTTAGATACAATACTAAAAAATCATTGGTAATTTTCCTGAAGGTACTTTAATAAAGTTACCGAAAATTTTTTGCAAAAGTATATGCAAAGTTTTGGGTGGAATACTAAAAAAATTGATAGTAAATGTACTATGAAATCCTTCGCAAATTTAGAAAAAAAGTCTTAGTCAATGTACTAAAAATTCCTTTGTAAGTGTTCTAAAAAATCATTAGAAAATTCACAAAGTATTGTTTAGGAAACTACCTAAAAAATCGTTAGTACCTTTACTAAATAATCCTAAGTAAATTTACGAAAAATTCTTTAGTAAACTCGCTAAAAAATCGTTAGTAAGTTTACTGAACAATATTTAGTAAACTTACAAGGAATTCTTTGGAAAACTCTCTAAAAAATCCTTAGTACGTTTACTAAACTATCCTTGGAAAATTTACCACAAATTCTTTAGTAAACTCCCTAAAAAATCGCTAGTAAGTTTACTAAGAAATATTTAGTAATTCACAAAAACTAATTAGAGAAACTCCCTTGAAAAACCGTTAGTAAATTTACAGAACAATATTTAGTAAATTTACGAAAAAGTTTTTGGAAAACTCCCTAAAAAATTGGTAGTACGTTTACAACATATTCGTTGGTAAATTTACTAAAACTTATTTAGTAAACTCCCTAAATAAGCATTAGTAAGTTCACTAAACAATATTTAGTAAATTTACAAAAGTTTTATTGGGAAACTCCCTAAAAAATCACTAGTACGTTTACTAAACAATATTTAGTAACAGTTACTGAAGAAACTTTTGTAATTTTAAATGATTATCTTTTGTTGTGGTTACATAAAATGTTCTAGGAATCCCAGTTTCCAACAAAATTCTTAGTAACCTTACACTTTTTTTTTTTTTTACAGTGTATGCTAGAAGTGTCATATATAAATTCATATATTGCACGTGTGGAGATGCGACAGAACATGTTTTCCCTGGAATGTGGACCTCGCATAACTAATGCTAAGGCTAAACAAATAACATAGGACGAAAACTGATCTAGGCTAAACTAGGCATAACTAATGCTAAAGGACTGCAAACAAAATCGAAACCTAAAAAAATTGTTTTTTTAATACCATCAAATTTGAATTTTTACTCATTTTTCATGTGTAAAATAAAACTATGTCAATTTAATATTTTATTATTGTTAATTTATGAGTGTCTTCTTGTTATTTAGTATTTTTAAGAGTTTAAATTTTATTTGAAACACCATGTGGGTTTTCTGTTGAGAGAATATATTAGGCATAGTGTACTTTAAAGTATCACTTTAATTAATTATCTCTAATGAACAATATTTCTCACGGGTGAGTATTTTTTAATGTATATCCTTTAATTTTCATTGTAGTAACTGAAAAACAAATTACATGAAAAAAAATGCAGTAAATCGTAATGCAGTAGGTAGAGGTTAACCCTCTAAGAGAGTGGTAAGATATGTAAGATGATGAAATATTATAGGTACTTTAAATTGGAAAATTTCAGAGTTTTAAAATTTATATCTTTTTAAGACAAATTGTTATTTAATGAATTTATAAACATTTTAATATCCAATAAATGTTTTATATAAAAAATCTGACGGATTGCGTTCGCGAGTCTGAGAAACATGGAACAATCGTGAGACATATGCACAACAAAATTTATTACTCGGCAATATTTTGGAAAGAAAAACATATCGAATCCACGATTGAGTTCTGGATCTTGCCATTACCGAAAACCCGATTTATCTTTGCTTATCAATCTACTATATTAAAATATTAAAATTTCATTTTTCTTTTGTTTCAAATATCACAGGCATAGTTTTCTATTTGGGAAAAAAGAAAAAAATAGAGCAGAAATGAAAAATGATGTTTGAGCGTCTTCATGTGATGATCAAGAAATTTGAGTAAAAAAAAAAAATATATAAATAAAATAAAAAATATATATACTAAAAGTGCGTATGGTAAAAAATAAGGACTACAAACATTTTAATAAACAAACGTCCTTGCATCGTATATAAAAATGGTGGAAATTTTAGCCTAAGTAAAAATTACTAAATTAATCTTGAGAAAAATCACAGTTCGTATGTAATGAAACAAGTAGATCTATTTATTAAAAATGTTTTAAGCCTTTAGGGATCTCAGGACTCTTAAAGCTTCAAAATTTTCGAAATTTAATTTTTTTTTAATCTTAAACTTCTATCTCTTCTGAAATTCCCATTAGAATAGAAGTTATGGCTTTTAAAATTATACTCACTCAATAGCTGAAGCGGCGCTTCCGAAACTTCCAAGTCATTTTTCTCCAACTGGCGTTTTTGAGCATAAAACACGGGCTATCTCAATAACTTCTGAATATTTTTTCATTAAATTTTCAAAACATTTGTTTCATGTTAATCTGTATAAACTGAACATAAAATTTTCTTTTTATTGTTAAAAAAAAATATATTCTTTTGGTGATTGTACTGTTGACATTTTCAAAATTCTGTATTAGCTAAATACAACTTTGTATTGAAAATGTAAAAATGCTTTAAACACAAATTTATTTAGGTTCAAGGTAATTATTAAAATCTGAAGTATAAGTAAGCACGAAAAATATCTTTCATCTTAATAAAAAATCATGCCTTAAAATCATATACATTTTGAGATATTAACTGTTGAAAATGGCCTTTTTTTTTTTTCTTTTTTCAAATTTTAAGAGTTTCGAGATCCTTTAATGTGTGCTGTAATCCATTTTAGCATCTATATTTTTATTTTAATGATAAGGAGTGTTTTTTCTTTTATATTCGTAATTCTATCAGGAATTTCAATTAAATTTTAAATTCAGTATCTCAAATAATGAAATATTATTTCAATTGAAATTATCACGTCTTTTATTTGAATACATTGTTTTTATAATTTTTTAAATGCTATCACTTATTATTTTATATTCTGACTACAGGGCGTAGGCACGGATTTATATTATAAGGATCATTCAGAAGTATGAATTACTTCAAGTAGTTTCTTTTATAATGAAATCGCACTTCTTCAATTATGTCATATCCCCATTGCCCGGTCGAAAATTTATTTCTCACTAAATTAATCGGTAAATGATTCCATGAATAAATAAAGCTTACGGTTTCTTAATTGAAAGATAAAATAGGATCTTCTTACCACTTCTTACTGGCGAATTTTCCATCTTTAGGTCCACTTGAATATGCTCTCACTTAAATTTTGAGATGATAATAAAATCTAAATAATCCTAAGTGCTATTAAAAAACGAGATCTGGAGTTGCGTGTGAAAATTCGAAATTTAGTTAGAAGAGCGAGATCTGATTTATACAGCTAAATATATGGGCTAATTCTTAAATAATATAAATATATGTAGAGTATAAAATTGAAGATAATATTATTATACGCTTCTCATATATGCAGAGCACAATATTTATTCCAGTACGATGTAAAAATATGAATCATTTTATTTTATCTCTGAACATAATCTATATTTTTATGATAACAATGAGTCATACATATTTTTTTCTTCATAGTAAAAAATTAATTTCTGCAAAAATAATAATTTGTTATAATAACATTTTTTGAAATGTAGAAAGCAATTTCGTTCCCTATTTATTTCTACATTGGAATGTTCTTTGATAGGAAATTTCTTGCTTAATCTAAATTTCATGTAATGCGCTATCTTTGTCTTTTTTAAGAGACAAAGGGAAAGAATACCGGTTTAAAATTTAAAAATTAGTAATTTTACGTCTAACGAATACAAAAAAATCTTTGTGTATTGCCTGCTTGGAAATTCTGTCAACTGAAAACTATTTGAACAGTTTCAAAATTTAAAATTTTTTCTTAATATAAATAATGAATCCTTCTTTGAAAAACCAGCTTTTGAATTATTCAAATACAGTTAAACCAAATGCATTATTATGTATGATTAAATATTTCATCGAACATTATCTGACCTGGATTGTTTTAAATTTGTAATAACCAATTAGAAATATGTTCACTATGCAGAATCAAGAAGAACCCACAATAAATTTCTTTAACACACTGATTTGATTCCAACATTTCTATTTGTTCGATGAAAATTCTAAATTTGTAGCTTTATTTTAAAAAGAAAATAAATGAACATAAATGTATAAAATGTTTCGAAAAATATTTCTAAAATATTACAAGCAAGCTGTTTTGTAGGAAATAATTGAGTATTGAAAAATATGTCCAGAAAATATTTCAACATGATACATTGGATATTTGTTTGACATATTTTTGATTCATTCAGCTGAAAGCTTTTTGAATGGGAAGCCAATAAAATCACTGAAGGATATTTTTTTCTCCGACGAATTATGATTTTTTATCCTTTGTTATCCAGTTTTTAAAAATTTAAACAGAAAATATGTTATACTGGAGATATTTAATACATATATTTTTGAAGCTTATTTAATAAATTACTTATTTTACTCACTTTGAAAAAGTTATAAATTACTACGATGACGATCCATTTAGCTTCACCAATATTTTAAATCAAGTAATTGTTTTATATAGAATTTGAGATTTATTTTTAGAGTATAATTTAAATAAACATTAGCGAAAAGTTTGCTATTCAAATTTTATGAAAGTAACTGTTATTAGCCTTTTAGTATAATATGACTATCTATATTTCTAAATGATTGGATGTAAACAAATAAAATAACTTATATAAATTGGTTAACAAGAAAAATTAAACAAAAAGATAAATACAGTATTCTTTTGATATTCATGATTAAATAAAATTGAGGTATAAAGCGGTATATTGATTACAAAGGCCTCATTTAATGGAAGCCATTATAAACGACGTACATTACTTACGACGAGTGGATGTACAAGAAAAATATCTTTGTTAATAACACATGCTTTGTTAATAACACATGCTATGGGACAACTTTAATGAAATTTAAGTTATAGTGAAGCAAATGAAGATAAGTTTGTCATTATATTTGAAAGAATTATGGGATAATATATACCTTACCAAATCTACCAAAGCCAATCGTGGCTTTTTTAGGTATAAAATAAGCAAATGAATATTTCTCATGAAATAAAAATCATTTCATCGGCGTAAATCAGTAAATGATAGGTTAAAAGTATTTTTAGGCGCTATCACAAATGGTATTTGTACTGTTTTATTACGGCCGATTATCTGCAGGTGCGTTATAGACCGAGGTAAATTACAAATTAAGAGAGCAATTTAAATCCAATGATAATTTACCACTCAGAAAATAGACCGGAGCGAAAAACAAAAAAAGTTTGCGACTTGAATCATAATAGTGCGGAAAAGTTGCTACTCGTCATTACAAGCACAGTGAAAGAAAAAAAGTTGAAATCGGACAATATCTTCCGTTCCCGCATCGCGTTCAGAGTTTTCGAATAATAATAATAATAAAAAACTTGAATAAATATAAGAAAAATCGTAAAAGGTGTAAATTTTGTCCGATCGAAATACTTTTTTGTACATAGCATGGTCTTGAGGTGTAGAATGGAGAAGACAATATCACATACCCCTCCTCTATCCTCTTCCAACCACATTGAAGGGGTGAAAATAGCCAAAATTCGTATAATTAACTCATATTACAGGAGGTGTAAATATTGACCAAATCGACCTGATTTTTTTGTACATACGGCAACCTTGAGGTTAAAAGTTGGAAACAATACCTCCCTCCATCCTTTTCCCCAGAAGGGTACGAGAGATCGAAAATGTGCAACTTCTGGCGCGAAAAGAGGATTCAGAACTCACCACGGAAAGGAGTCTGACAAGCGATTACAACCACAATCTCCCAAACTAAAATATGGGTACAGTGAATTTTGATTTAGCGTCAAGTTTTAGCGTGGTAGCACGAGAAGCGAGGGCGGCTCTTATGAAACCATCACGTCGGTCATGCCCGTAAATTTTTGAGAAGGACAGTGTCACCAGCTAGACACTGAGCTCTACTACTTGCGTATGGCATTGTATGTCTGCTAGAATCAAAGGAAGAGTTGGCTTTTTCCAATTGAAAATCAAGTCTGGTACGTCAGCTGAAGAAATGTTTACCATAAAAGTGAGACAGTTAATCATACTTTAAGACCAATTTATGATGACATAATAATCATTGGTGTCAAATTTATGGCCGGAACTAGAAAATTTCTGACGGATTTGCCCTTTGTGGGAATGTCTTTGGATTTCAGAACCCGCCGAAGTCCCAGCCCTCGAACGTGCTGCCTATCATGCACTAACATTGAAAGGAGGAGGTTTTCTGGATGGACAAAAAAAATCTGAAAGACCTTAACCACTTCTTGGACTTTTAATAGAAGCTGGCTGGTTGCGAGTCTTTGCCTGTATTTGGCTTTAAGAGAACTGAATGCCACATTTCACACATTGAACCATAAATTCTGAATAATGATCAGAGATACCTGCATGACATTGCCATTTCCATTGCTGCTGGGCTTGTTCCTTAGACTTAGCGAATCAGGATCCGGGACCAATATCTAATTCTTTGTGGTTACCGACAGTAAACAGGTTACTGAGACTGTATTGTTTAATTCATTGTAAACGCGACGAGAAAATCTCATCAACATTGTCATGTATAATATGACATTATACGTACCTCTGTGGTTCGAATTTAAGATAAGATCGTCAATGGTTGAGGGACCTAAATGCATTTTTCAATGCATCGAAAAATGCAGAAGTTTACATGTAAAAGTCGAAGAAGTGATGAAGCAGGCCATTCAAAAAATACTTTCTTTGCCCATTCAAAAAACCTTCTTCTTTCAATAGTTGTGGATGATAGGCAGAAAGTTGAAGAGCTGGGCCTTCGGCGGGTACTGAAATTTATAGACGCTCTTACAAAGGGCAAATCCGTTAGAAATTTTCTACTTCCAGTCAGAACATTTGACGGCAAAGATTATTATGACATTATAAATTGGTCCGAAACCAAGATTAACCTGCCAACTACTATTTTTGGTAAACATTTCTTCAGCTGAAATTGCACACTTGATTTCCAATTTCGAAAAGCGAACTCTTGTATTGAATCTGTCAGACATACCATGTCATGTACAATCCGAAGAGCGCAATGTCAAGCTCGTAACCATGGCTCCTCAAACGTTTATGGTCATGAGCGACGTGATGGTTTCATAACAGCCAATTTCGCTTCTTTTGCTACAATGCTAAAATTTGACACGAAATCAGAATTCGCAGTACCTGAATCTGCATGTGGATTTGTATAATTTTCCACAACCACATTTTGGTTGGTTGGTTGGGTAGGGTGTATGTGGGACTAGTGGTGCAGCCACCTCTGTGGAGAGACATAAGTTGTCCTTAGAAGGGGGGGTCCAAGAGTTGCACAATTTCGACATATTCGTACCCATCCGGGGGGAGTGGATGGTGGGAGGGGGAGGATATATGTTTCGGCTTTTAGCCTCAAATAGGTTAAACAGGTCAAACAGGTTTGGAGGCCTTATGTACGAAAGAAAATCAGGGTTTCCTGAAATTTGGGTTATTTTTCCGAAAATTCGCCACTTTCACTTCCTTGAAGGGATTTGAAAGGAATAGAGAAGGGGTATGTGATATTTTTTCCTGCATTCTACACCTCAAAGGCATGCTATTTACGAAAAATGAGTTAGATCGGACAAAATTTACACCTTTTGCGATTTTTCGTTTATCTGTTCATTTTTTCTTCAAATTCTAAAACTTTAAATGCGATGCGCGAATTTTCCGATTTCAAAAACGTCTTTTCCCCCGTGTTTGTATTGACGAGTATCAACTTTTCCGCACTATTACGATTCGATTTTCAAACTTTTTTGTTTTTCGCTCCGGTCTATTAAAGAATACCCGATCATTAAAAAATATCAAAATCTCTCAATCAATTCCGATGTTTTGCGGAAATCGAAAGTCGGTTTACAAGAATTTAAGGGTTCGAATCGCGAAATGTTTAAACAAGCTGCCTCTAAAAATGGTTTAAACCTTAGAAAATGGACTTCCTCATCCACCGGACATACAATAAGACAGTCCAGAGCAATTACATTTATCTGTTTTCTTCCTCTTAAAACCACAGCTCTGATTCAATATAAACACCAGATGATTAAAAAAAATTGTTATGAGTTGCTTTGAAATGCGTGACTCTACGAACAATAACAAGAAAATTTTGGAAAGAAGAATTCTATGATGTCATAGCATTTAAGACATAAAGATTTGGAATAAAATAATAATGAAATCCCTCAATGCACATTGAGGCAGTTGTGTCGTTCCTATGGCAATGAAAAAATTACAGATAAAGGACAGGAATTGGCAAATGGCATTATGATAACTGTTTTTGATATGAACTTGGAAAAAGACGAAGAAGATGTTGAAGAATTATTGCAGATGCATTGACGTGAATTGACTACTGTCGAAAACAAAATCCCATTAGTAAAGGAAAGAAAGAGAAATGGAGATGTTATCTAAAGACATGCAGACATAAATAGAAATTTCGACTGCTGAAATCAAATAATGTTTTAGCAGATTTTGACGGAAATGATATCCAAAAAATTCTGAGGTTCTCAGGACAATACACCTATTTAATAAAAAATGTAATGTATGCAGTTTTTTAGAAACAGTTGTAAGAAGAGTGCTCTTTAAAATTCTCAGGAATGAGTGTTAATGTGCTTTTGATGAATAATTAAAAACAGTTTTATACCCATTTCATTTTATTATATTTAAATTATTTATTTGTACGAAATAAAACAAATAAATTAGATTTATTAGATTTTTAGGACGTTTTAAACTGTTTTTTCTTATATGTATAATATGATTGTTGTGAGGAAGAATAAAATAACCGATTACCAATTAAATAGTCTGGAAAATCATTTCTGCCTAATTACAGATTTTGTTAATAACAACAACTCTGTAAGAGATTGCCGTCGTTAAGCAACATACTTCTGTATATTTCATGTTTTGATTTTTCCTTTTATAATTTTTTAAACCGATTGAAGGAGCCCATTATCAACTGTATTGGTTGGTTCTTATTTGATTACATAATCAGCCAAATAGAGTACTTTTATTGTTGGAAAGGCTAACAATTGTTAATTTTTTGTGATGACCTGTCTTTTGCGTCATCAAGTGATTATTCATTCCACATTTCAAGGTTTTTTTAATGATGCTTTATGCATTCATTATTTCTTTTATTAAATAAAATAAAACTGCATCATTAAATAGTTATATCATAATATTAATAGTAAAAAATAATTGATTTTTTTTGTGATGCATAGTTATGTAAATTAGATCCGTTTCAATTGGAATCACAAATGTTCACACACCAACCGAAATAGAGAATTAAGAAATGTGCTAAGTAAATAAGTATCCATGATTATTTTTTTTTCTCTTTGAATTAATATATAGTAAATTTTTATCTTGAAAACAATTGATAGTTGACAGTTTAATGATCGTGGTAATGCCAATTTCTTATATATACTTTTTTTAGATTCCAATATGATGAGGTCCCTGCATCCATTTTTTTTGTTTCGTTTTCATGTGCGCGAAGCTCTAATACACGCGTTACCATGATCGCAGAATTATTTTATTTATTTTTTTTTTTTTTGGGGGGGGAGGGGGGTGTTCAAATGCAACAAGTTTACCGCATCTCTTGATCATTTTTTTTTTGTTTCCATGGGCACGAAGCACTTACACGCTCGTTAGTAATCGTGGCTTTCACGAATTTCATTTTAGAATGCAAAACAACGAGATCGTGCATCCAGATATTTGTTTATTTGTTTGGGATTTTTGTGGCGCGAAGTGCACATACAAGCGTTAGTACTCGTCTCTTACACAAATTTCTTGTATTTTTTAGGATTTCCATACAACGACGTTCCTGTGTCCAGTGATTTTTTTATAGTTATATTATTGTGGTTACGTAATGTTATGTTTATATTATTATGGTTATATTTTATAAAATTTTTAACTTATTTACTTGAAAGAATGTTTCTAAAACTGGACTAGCATGAGAGCTATTTGACCTATTTCCTTTATTTTTCATTTTAAAAATATCAAACTTGCAAAAGGTTAAAAAAACTGCGAAAAAATGACTTTTGTAGTTCAAATGGCCGCCATTTTGTCAAAATTCGACTTTTTAAACTAAATGTTGGTATAAACTTCACAATATTTAATGCTTATTTTCTAATGCAAAACTATGTGGTCGTGCATCCAGATATTTGTTTATTCGTTTGGGGTTTTTTGTGGACGCTCATACAAGCGTTAGTGCTCGCGTCTTTCACAAATTTCTTGTATTTTTCGGGATTTCATACAACGAAGTTCCTGTGTCCATTGACCATTTTTATCTGGGGAGCGAAGTCCTCATAAGTTCGCTTTTCCATCTGCTAATTCAGTAGATTGTTGTGCTAAAGCACTTTTGTGATATTCTAAATTCTTAGAATATTTTATACGCGTTCAACGTAACGCCACTCGTAGCGTAACGCTGTTGTGAAATTTTTAACTTGTTTTCTTGAAACAATGTTTCTCAAACTGTACTATGATTTTTCTCGAGAACTATTGGACCGATTTCCTTTATTTTTCATTTAAAAAATATCGAACTGCAAAAGTTTTAAAAAACTGCAAAATATTGACTTTTGTCAATCAAATGGCCACCATTTTGTCAAAATTCGACTTTTTAAATTAAATGTGGGTATAAATTTCAGAAAATTTAATGCCTCTTTCCTAATGCAAAATACCGAGGTCGTGGATCCAGATACTTGCTTTTTGGAGAGGTTGTGGGCGGAAAGTGCTCACCTCTTTCACAATTTCTTCTATTTTGGGGGGATTTCCATACAACGGCGTTCCTGTTCCTTTGTGCAGCGACCTTTTTTATGGCTGCGAATCCCTCATACGTTCATTTTCCCATCTCCTAATTCAGCAGATTGTTGTCCTAAATCCCTTTTTTGATATTATAAATTCTTACTATATTTTATACTCGTTAAACGTAACGCCTGCTACTCCTAACGTCACGATATTATACAATTTTTAACTTGTTTTCTTGAAACAATCTTTCTGAAACTAGACCAACACGAGAACTATTCGACCAATTTCCCATATTTTTGATTTAAAAAATATTAAACTCGCAAAAGGTTTAAAAAACTGCAAAAAATGGCTTTTATAGGTACAATAGCCGCCATTTTGTCAACATTCGACTTTTTAACATAAATGTTGATATAAACTTCAGAAGATTTAATGCCTCTTTTCTAATTTGTCAACCGAATTTGTCTCAGTCATTCGTAACCAGAGAAGAGCGGTCTTTCACGTCGCGCGTGTCACGTACTTTCAGTCGTACAGCAGTCTCGTCCAGTCGTGCGCAGGTACGTATTTCCCATCTTAAAACGAATTCTTTTTTTTTTTCTTACACACAAAAATTTAAAGATATCAGTGAAATGTCAAACAATATTATGCTAGAAGTCCGAAGGTGCTGATTTCCTTCTTCGTAACGGAAAAAGAATTGTGAAAATCACAAGACGTTTAGTCCAAAAACTAAGTACCTCTTCTTTATTGGGCTGGTCACTCAGCTCTGCTTCGGGATTCTCCTCCATAATGTTAAGTCCATGGACTTTTGATGCATTCGTCTATTTAAAATATCCTCTCAAGAAACCCATCTTTTTAACATCTTTTTTTGGTGTACTCTTCTTAAAGGATGTCTCTTTTTTCCTTAGTTTTCAAAATATTTCTAAAATCTATGACGAATTTAATATTTTATGTGTTAAAAGCGAGCGAACTGTGAGTAATATTTTAACACTACCTATCAAATTAAGTTTATAATTTAGAGATATTTTGAGAACTAAGCAGAAAAGAGACCTCTTTTAGGAAGTATGTACAAAAAATAGAAGTTAAAAATATTAATTTCTCGAGGAGATATTTTAAATATCCGAATGCAGCAATTGCCCAAAGACTTAACATTAGTGAGGGCAAATCGAAACTTGAGTATCCAGCCCCCTTAAATTATGGAAACCGAGAAGTTTTCTTCCAAATATGGTATTAATTTGAGGTAATAAAGATATCTACTTCTTAACCCAGCTGAAAAGTTGAGGCGCAACAAAACAAAAATGATTATATTACAAATAGAAAAGGGACTTTTAGAAGAAGGTTTAGCGAATATTATATAATATTAGAGAACGTAGAATTACCGCTCTTTCTTGTGTGTAATTAGACTTTTTAAGTAGTCAAAACGCAAAGAAAATTTAGGGATTGACATACACTGGGTATAAAATCGGACATCCGACTGTAGTGTTTAGTAGCTGTAGCGTTAGTTATGGGATGAGCATTGATATTTATCTTATTAATTTGACGAATAAAATTCATCATTTCCCACATATTGTTTCAAATTAACTAATGTATGTTATTAATTTTCTCTAATTATTACTATAGAACCATCAATTTATATTTAAAAAAAGATAATATTCGAATTAGAAGAAAATGTATATTAATGAAAGAAGAAAAATATGCATAATTTATTGTATTTTCTGACATTTTTATCAAAAGTATCAAATCACAGAATGATTTAGTTTTAACATCCGATTTTTCAAATTCTTCAGCAGAAAATTCTAAACGATCCTCATCAGTGTTAGATTGCAATTAAGTTGTAAGGGATCAACCACATTTTTAGAATTGTCGCTTATCGTCGCGTAGCATCGTAGGTATCCTAATCTTCAACACATGAAAAACTGTAGGGGAATAACCACTTACTTTCAGAAGATTTATTATATTATTTACTTTTCTTTTGATGCATTTTTGCAGGTTTTTGCCCTCAAAACCTTTATTTTCCGAAACATATAATAATATCGCTTAATAATTTAGCTTATTATTTAATAACCTGTAGCTTACTGTGTTTAAGCATTTTATAGATTTATTAAATGTTTGTGATCGTTATAAGATCAAGGTACTCGTTTTAAAGGTCTTAGGATTATTAAGTTATCTATGGTTGTTAGGCAATAAAGTTATTACACATCCCTACATGATTGATTTCCGATTTTGTTTATGTGTTTTCTTTTTCATTTAGAATATTAACATTTATAGACTTTACAAGAAAATATAAAATAACCTGCCCAGTATGACCTCTTTATGTTATCACCAAGCGTGCGCTACGATCTCTCAGTAACATGGCCTACAGTGTTCATCTCTGTTTTCTTGATCATGGGTCTTGAGGAGTGTCAGCGTATGTTCCGGTCAAGTGGTCCATTTAACGTGAGACCCTAGTGTCTAGTTCCGAAGCAAGATTGGTATTCATTTCATCGATCCAGAAGGGTTGAAAGGTTGAGTGATCCTTGTCCAGTTCGTAGTCAAACTCTGCCCCCGTTGCTTGTTGGCACAACGTGCTGACCTCTAAGCTGCTAGACTCTGTATAAACTTTTCATAGTTTTTGTGTGCTTCGTGTGAGGTTTTCTACCTCTTTAGATTTCATGTGGTATTATTGAGGATACTGTATTATTAATAATAATAATAAACATATCTTTATGCGTTTATTTAGGAAAAAGTTAAATTCATTTAGAAAAAGTTATGTATTTAGAAAAAACTAATAAAAGTATAACGATAGAATATACGATAAACAACTATCGAATAACTCTTCAAGATTTACAAGCTATCACATTGAAACAAAACAGTCTAAAGATATTATTAATTTGTTCACTACATTCTCTATTTAACTGTACATAACTTTTTAAAATGAAATCAACTTATCTCCACAATTTCCAGTGAAAATACAATAAGGTTAAATTCCTCATAAATAGTGAATGTAATTTTTTTTTTGTGTCTTGGGGGACAGACTATCTTGAAACATATAAAACAACATTTAACTGTCTCAAAAAGAAAGTAGTTTGCAAATTTAATTGAAATGGACGTCCGATTTATTCTAAGTTACAACACTGTAAAGAAAAGCATACAGACATATTTTGTTTCAATATTTATTCGTCCCCCAGCTATATTTATACTTTTTAATTAAATTTTTTTCCGCTATTTCCAATCGAACTCTAATGATGTTGATTTCCTCATAAAGAATCAATGGAATTGTTCATTCTTTTATGCTTTGGGGGATTGAGCATCTTAAATTTTATGAAACCGAATTTAACTACCTATAAAAGAAACTATTTTGCCAAACTTAATTTAAATGAACGTCCTCTTTACTCTAAGTTATCGCATTACAATCAAAACCATAAAGAACACATACCTTGTTTTAGTCTTTATTCGTCCCTTAGCTAAATATATATTTTTTAATTAAAGTTATCTTCCACTATTTCCCATCGAACTCCAATAAAGTTGACTTCCTGCTAAACGAACAAGCAAACTTTACTTTTGCCTTTGGGGACGCTTTGTTATACAAGTCATTTCAAATTCTGAAATAAAATGGTTAGCTAAACTTTATTTAACTGAATTTCCTCTTTCAAAATCTTTCGTTGTAGAAATTCCCCCGTCGTTTATCTCACCCGTTCATGATCTTCTCTTCCTACTAAAATATTATGTGTCTACGAATCAAATGCTTTGGGATCTGCAGTTAGTACAATTCTTCCAAATGCTAATATGTCGAACGTTTTTAATTCGCTTTAAGAATAGTTAAAGCTTTCCTAAATCTAAACAAAAGTCAATTACAATAAAGATTTGGATCTGTTCTTCGCAAAATTACTGTTTACATAATTAACTAAATGGTTAAATTTGTGGCTAATTCTTATCACAGTTGTAGATTAATTTATACTGCTTAAATCTGAGTTATTTTTAACAAAAATAATAAAAAATGTTTAATGACGCTATTGTTAGTAATAGCATAACTTTAAATAAGTTGTAATTTTTCCACCTGAGCGGAAATATCTCCAGGCTTGGATTCGAACTCAGATCATTTGGCTAAGATCGGAAAACATTTTTGATCTGATGGGGAAATTATACACACTTGAATTTTTTAGTAATCATATGATTGTGTTTAAAAAATAATAATTAATGACTATAACTTTAGTTCGATTGAGAACGGCAATTAATTTTTTCTTGTAATGCGATTCTTGTGTATATTGAGAAATGGCATTTAGTTAACAATAACAATGCATTTAAAAACTAAATAAAACACTAAAATTTTCGGGCAAATTTTAGTACACAGATTGATGATTCTTGCTTCTTACACTGTAAAAAAAAATAATGCCAGTTTTCCTGTAGGAATCGGAAAAATAGTTGACCTTATCGTATCGGAATAATTTCCAATTCGTAAAATACCGTTTTACTGGCTATTTCCTTATTTTTACGTATTTTATTCCGAGCTGGGTCGGAAATTATTCAGGTACTATAAGGGCAACTATTTTTCCGATTCCTACCGGAAAACTGGCAGTATTTTTTTTACAGTGTAGAGTTTACGCGACTTTTGTTGATACACTGTATTTTATACAAAGAATAAGCAATTATATATACCATTTTGAAGTTTATGTATTTTATTAATTATATGTTTATATGACTTTTTTTAATTTGTAACATAAGTAGTTTTTACAAAAAAGCCTAAATCGTGAAATCTACAATAGAGCGAATTCGTACGGACAAAATTTCAAATGCAATCGTTTTTTGAAAACATGCTTTCATTAATTTGCATTTCCCATTAACAAAATGAAAAGTTTGATAAAAATAAATTTCGCGATTTTTTTCTCATTACATTTCGTGTTGGAATCAGGTGTTGTATGTCGTTATGAATATTAGAATGTAACGAAAGTTTTCCGCCAAATCACCATTATATAATGCTAATTATAATATGTATAATTCACTGTAATATTATATATAACCGCCCTTCCGCAAAACCTTCACAGTGTCATATGATACAACACTAGTACCTAAAGTTGTACACTTTATTTGGTGACATTCTGTAGCTGACTTTTTGCAACAGAACTGGAAGTAAATAATGATTCTAATCTGGTAGTGTGATAGTTCCATTTCAGACACCTAGTACTTAATGATAACGATATTTTTTTTTTACAAATTTCACAACACAGTGCTGTAAAGCAAGTGTCTTTCTTTCAAATGCCAAAAATCGTTTGACAAAATATGAGCAAACACGTCAACGCGAACTGTTTGCACAGATCGTATTAGCTGTGGCGCACCGTAAAAAAAAAAAAAAAAAAAAAAAAAAAAAAGACGACCAGATTTCCTGTAGGAATTGGAAAAATAGTTGCCCTTATCGTACCGGAAAAATTTCCGACCCAGCTCGGAATAAAATCAGTAAAATCGGAATAAAATCCGTAAAATTGGAAAAAAATCCGTAAAGTACCGTTTTAATGAATGTTTTCTTTTTTTTACGGATTTTTTCCCGAGCTGGGTCGGAAAATTTTCCGGAACGATAAGGGCAACTATTTTTCCGATTCCTACAGGAATACTGTTCGGATTTTTTTACAGTGCGGGAAACTTCCGTTACAACCTGATATTTTGCCAACAAAGTTACATGCAGTTGAATTTAAGGGATCCCAGATCGCACTAGAATGTACGGAGATTGGACTAAAGTAAAGCCACAGCTTAAAGGTATGTTTGGAAAAAAATATATACTTATAAAGGACATTATAAAGGTATATTATAAAGGTATATTATAAAGGACAAATGTATCTATGCGTAACACTGATGACATTTTGCGAATGGCAAAAGCAGATGATCAAATTTCGCTTTTACCGCAGCTTTTTTATTTTTTTTTAACTTCTAAGCATTGTACATTCTCTGTTTTTACACCATCGAATAGAGAAAATATTTATTTTCAAATTCAATTTATTTGAAAACTGTATCGCAATTTATTTGAAAATTCTATCGCCGTTGACTCAATTTTTGTTATTTTAAAAGTAATTTTTAATCCTGAATTTCTTCAGCTTTATATCCTGTGCAGACAATTGCGAAATATAAACCCGATTGCACTTAAGTTAATATAAATAGCTCATACTTTGTTTCCAGCTTATATTCCATAACGAAATTAAAACATCCATTAATCAATAAGTAAAACAAAGAAATATATATAAAACACAGATTTAAGACATCTTTTTCGAATTTCAAGTTGAAACCACTGAAATGAACCAAATCAAAAGTTCTGATTATAATAATGATTGTAAGTCGTGGTATTTCGCGATTTCTTTGGCTGTTAAATCCTGAAGCGAGACCAGTGGGAATATATCGCGTTTAACACATTTCAAAAATTTATTTGAACGCATTATTCCCGTATTTCATATGAATATGCTTTTTAGATTATTAATGGGCATTCTAAAATATATATTAAATGTAAAAAACCTGTTAAAGTCAACAAAAAAAAAATAATAATAGAGAGGTAGATTCGTGCGTGACATTCTCACCACAATCATTGAGATTCTTTTTTTAATAAGTTTTTTCATTACCTGGAAGTTTTTTATTAACCCATTTATGCCTGAAATTTTGTTTTCTAAAATTCGTTGGTAAAATAACTTTAAAATGTTGTAAAACGAACTGGAAAAATACTAAAAAAAATCCGCTAAACTTATTTTGTATTTATTTGTTAAATTGTAAACGCATTAAAACTGGGAATATGCATAATATTTGTAATAATATAATATGCATAATTGTACGTTATGTCAAAATTTCTATTAAATAAGCTTTTAACTTATATTATATGCTATAATTAGTATTTTTATGATTTACTAAAAAATATATAATTATTTATTTACAGAGGCTAATAACATTATAAGTATTAGTAATAATAAACTAAGAATAATCATATTTGAGGGTTAAAAACAGTTTGTTTAGTAATCATCTTGAAAAATACTTTACATAAATAACTGTCCATTAAATGGTTAACAAAAAGTGTACCCATTTGTGTCTAGAGCCCTATATTTTGTACGTTACAAAAATGCATAAAAAATAGGTTTGTACATATAATTTTACAATTTAAAAAAATAGTATTTCAAAGAAGTCTAGTAGCTACGATTATAACTTATTTATTTGGTTCCTTTGCAGAAAAAAATACAAATAAACTTACTTTTTACATTATGCCGTCTTGAAAAATTAAAAATCTATGAACGCCGAAAAAGCCTTCATTTTCCCAGCTAAAAATGAACTGCAGTTTTTCTACAGAAGTGGAGTATTTTTGAGGTTTTTCTATAGTCAACTATAGATTTTCTGTAGTGCAATCTCGACTGTGAAAATACTTTAGAAATTCTGCGGCTAATGTGGCGTAATTTTGTGGTACTTTGTTTTAAAAATACTCTGTGCTATCAACTTCAAAAATACTATAGTTTATCTGAAGTCATCATAAACTTTTAAAATAATGAGATTTTGCGTCTGTAGTAATGCTGCAGTATTGAAGTAATTTTATCTCATAATTTTACCAGTTCGTCTTTTTCTCTTAGTGTTTAATTATTTTAGTTGTCCGAAAGGAATAAATTTTATTTTGTGTTAATCAGAGAAAAAGAAAATTTAGTTAAAATTAAATTTCAAAATCCGAAAGAGAATGCCGTCCTCGGGTTACAGCTCCGCCCCCCCCCCCCCCGCCCCAAAAAAAATGAACTCTTTTTAACCTGACTTTAAGATAAAGTTTAAATACATAAACATGAAAAAAAAAATCGACCGAAAATTAACTACCAAGAGTGAGATATAGGGGGGTGAATCTCTCCCCCAACAGAAACTTCTTAGTTTCTGTTTAATTTTAAGTTATTCGGAATAAATAAATTTTACTATATTTTTCAAAATCGGAGAAAATAAGATATTTCCGTTAATTAAATTTCAGACTTCAGGGATGGCAATGGGCCTTCCACCCCCCCCCCCCTCCTTAACGGAATTTTTTTATTTCTTTTATTTTAAAATACTGAAAAAGAATGAATTTTACTATGCATTTCATAAAAAAAGAAAATTTAATTACTTAATTTTCAAAATCCAGGGAAAGGAAATGGCTTTTTTCTCCTATCCCCCTTTCCCCCCCTTCCCCCGCTCAACTGATATTTCTGATATACTGCTTCTCTTTTATTTTAAGTTTCTGAATGTAAATAAATTTTACTATGTACAAAATCGGAGAAAAAGAAAATTCAGTTACATATATGTTTCAAAATCCAGGGAGCAACAATGACTCCCCTAGGCTCCCCTCTTTTAACGGAAAATTTTGGTTACCTTAATTTTTAAGTTACTCGCAAAGAATAAATTTTATTATGTTTTTCAAAACAGGAGAGAAAAAATTGGGTTACTTAAATTGAAATATCTAGGGAGAGGTAATTGGTCTCCTATGCCACCTTCCCCTAAACGGAAATTCTTGTTTCCTTTTTTTTAAGTTACTCGAAAAAAAAAAAAAAATTCTTCTATGTTTTCAAAATAGGAAAAAAAGAAAATTTAGTTTATACAATTTCAAAATACAGGGAAGGGCAATGGGCCTCCTATACCGTTCCCTCAACTGAAACTTTTTAGTTCCTCTTTTAATTTAAGTTAGTCGAATTAAATAAATTTCACTATTTCAAAACCGGTAGAAAAAAAAAATTAGTTACTTATATTTTAAAATCCTGGGAGGAACAAATGACTGTTCTATAACCCCCCCCCCCCCCGCCCCCGCCGCCTCCTGACGGAAAATTCTTGGTTTCTTTTTTTTAGTCACTCGCAAAGAATAAATTTTATTATGTTTTTCAAAATAAGAAAATAAAATTAGTTACTTACTTCAAAATCTAGGGAGGGGTAGTTGCTCTCCTATGCCCCCCTCCTCCCCTAAACGGAAAATTCCAGCTTCCCTTTTTTTGAACATACTCGAAAGGAATAAATTCTACTGTGTTTTTCAAAAGCAGATTTTTTTTTTTTTACTTTAATTTCAAAATCCAATGAGGAGGCATCCCCTTTTTTTCTTTTTCATAGCACACCCGGACCCGGAATTACTAAATGCACAATTTGCCCTTCTCCCAGAAAATACATGACTCCCAGTTCGTATGAAAATTACTTCTACTTTATAAAAACGAATGAAAAATAAATAATTCTTATTAAATATTTTATTTTAAATTTACATTGGAATATTTGATTATTGTTCACGCAGCTGAGGCTGCATTTCTGACTAAATAAATATTTATTATTTAAGTTAATTTTTAATTATAATTGATTTAATAATTATTAATAATATTTATAATTAATAATTATTGATATTTAATATAATATTAATTATATATTACATAATATAATTTAAATAATTAATAATTATTAATATATATAATAAATTAATATTATTTAAATAATATTTTTTATTCTAAATTCTGTCCGGGATGCAGATACATTTTCGCTGTTAGCGAAACGAGATTGACCAATCAGAAGCTCACATTTCGCGAACTTTTCCCTGTTTTAAGGAAGCAAGCTTCCTGATTGGTCGATCTCGTTTCGCTAACAGCGAAAAATCTATCTGGATTCCGGCGGATGAAGCAGTAGTGCTCGTACAACTCAAATTTCGATCTAGGCGGAATGCTTTATTTACAATACATGTGACTCGCGATTCGACCTTCGTCTTTTTTTCCTAGCCCCTTTTGTTCGTATTATGCTTTCGCGTTAATTATTATTATTATTTTTTTTAAATGAATGTCAATAACCATAACATTGCGAATATTATGTACCGAGCTAATTTTTTAAAGAACTGACACCCTGCCCGTTCGGTTTTTGCGTTCGTATACTATTTTTTAAATCTGACTTGTCCGTATAATACTTTGATTATTCTTTTAGAATGTATATTTAAGATTGCTAAATTATGTACAGAGCTTGATCTCTCTTTTTGAAAGGACTATTATAATTCCAAAAAAGTGGGCCCTTTTTAAAAAATTCGGATATACTATTCAACAGTAGAAAATAAAAGTCACACCAATAAAATATTTCGGAGGAGGATTTGTAGGTGCAAGATACTATTTATATGTATATTTTTTTGGTTTTTCTTTAAAGAATAATAGAGGTGTAGCTGATTAAAAGCTAGTTAGTGTAAATTTAAGTAATTTATTGTTACTACAGAGGAAAAGAGTTCAATAATCTAAGTTTTTTATTGAATAGTTTTTTTTTTTTGTGTGTGTGTATTGTTCGGGTTATTTAATGTAACTTTTCAAGTAGTGCTGCTGGTTTTAAACATTTTAAAACAATGTGCATGACTTATTAAATTTTGGAATAAAATTAAATTTTAAAAGTAAACAGAAAAAGTATGTTTTCAGACAATGCAAAAATCTTAGATTTTTTTAATCTGCCTATCCTCAACTGCTGCTGAAGATTAAACTTGAAGCCACAGCGGTTGTCCAATGGCCTGGAACTAACCCTTCCCACTTTTCAATGTTTTTAATTTAAGCAATTTTTCTTTTAAATTTGTCTGGTAAATTCTTTTAAAAAAAATTCTGCCTCCAGTCGAGTGGTCATTATTGATTAGAGTGTGTGCATGAATGTTTCTTCCTTAGTATACACTAGTACTTGGTATTCGATGCTCAGAAATTCTGCAAAGCAGCACTCAATAGACTGCCGTGTTTACTTGTGTAATAGTCTCACCCCTGATTTGAAGCAGAAAAAATCGTCAAACTATTTTCTTTTCATGAACTGAATGGATGAAAAAATTATGAAAGATCAACGTTTGGAAGAAAAGGTCTTGAGCATTGCTCAAAAAAACAGCCATGCTGGTACTTGATAGTTTCCGAAGACATTTTGTTGATGGTGTAAAGAAAAAACTTTCAGAAGGCAAAACAGATCTTGTGATAATTCCCGGAGGAGTCACAGAGATTCTGCAAGACAATATAAGACGAGTATATGGATATTGGATAATCAATGGGAACAACGAGAAAATTCCCAGCGGAAAAGTAAGGCGCCCATCCCTGGAACTAATGTGTAGTTGGACATTACAAAGCTTGACTTTAATGACAAGCGATATAATTTCCAAAAAATTTTAAGAAGATGGGTATCTTTGACGCTTTGGACGGAAGCGAAGATGACATTTTATGGAATGACGGAGATTCTTCAGACACCGACTCTCATTACAATAGTGATACTGAAACCTTTAGTAAAAGAAATTTATTATGATAATTTTTTGTTTAAATTTTCACAAAGATTATTATTTGTAAATTTTACATCTATAAAAATATTACCATAAAAAGAAAATGGTATTTAATAAACATCATAATCTGGAAACATTTGGTAAGTTACTAATTTTATTATGTGTTTTTTTATACCAGTAATGTTTCAGCATTTCAGTGTACAATATTATGCAGTAGATTTCTCCGCATAATAGTTGCACCTAGACTTTCACAATAAAAATTTGGCAAAAAAAAGTGCAATTATTATGAGAGTAAACACAGTACTATACAGTATGAAGTCGATTTTTGCAAAGAATCTCCACTACTTACTTAAGAGGTTACTTCACTCACATGAAAACGCCTGCCCTGTAATATTAATCTTATAAGAAATTTTTTTTAAAGTATCTCATTTGCATTTTCATATTTTGAAATTATTCTGTATGCCAGCCAGGGTTCGCAAAAACCCGGGATTTTTTGAAAAACCCCAACCCACATGGGTTTTTTCGGGTTTTTTCAAAAGTACAATATATGTAATATGTATTCTATATTATTTATATATCTAGACACACGGCAGTGTGTCAGCCAAGTTCGCTTGACATAGCCGTGTGTTATTTACACGAACCATTTCGAGCTGTTTTCATCTAATTTCAATGCTCTACAACTGAAAATCTATGAGACCTACGTACTTGTTATACGAAATGTGTAGTAAGGCCACCCTAATTACCTAAAATCCAAAATTTTATAAATAACGCATGATTGGTTTCCGAGATAATGACATTTGAAAATGTCTGATATCCGATAATTTTACCACTGACTGACTGACTGACTGACTCACTCATCAAAAAGATCTCGTATATCTACTGCAGCTACAGACTTCAAATTTGGTGCGAAGTTCGTTTACACTATAAAACTAAGGAAAAAAATAAAAAAATTGTGAAAATCGATTAATTACCCACCTGGGGGTGCCCATTTTTACTTTACCATTGCGTCTATTAGGCGAAATGTTAATTTGCCGTAGGAGGGGACGCTGTTCTGTCGCCAAATACCGCCAAGATTCTCGCCAACATGGCGATATGTCGCCAAATTTGGCGACCAAAATTAGTCGCCAAAAGTGACGCCACCTTGGCGATATCTCTGATATTTCACCAAATTCCCATAGACTTCCATTGTAAACCTATCTACTTACTGGGGGTTTATCTGGGTTTACTTGCTTACAGAAAATCAACAAATTGAGATATTCTGTCCGTCACAGAGCCCGTTCTCAGAAACTATACATGTTGGAGGCCTGAAATTTTGCATATTTACAGCTGAACACCTCACATCAAATGTCGGATCATAAAATTTTGAAAAAGTTGTAAATTTAACCCTTTGGGGTCTCACATGTGTATTTTAAACAATCCTTTCTAAGTGAGCCCCTAATTAGGTTGGAGGCGTGAAATTGTACATAATTGTAGCTGAACACCTCACATCAAACGACAAATCATAAAATTTTGAAAAAGTTGTACATTTAACCCTTTGCGCTCCCACATGTGTATTTTAAACAATTCTTTCTAAGTGAACCCTAATTAGGTTGGAGGCGTGAAATTTTGCATACTTATAGCTGAACACCTCACATCAAACGAGAAATCATAAAATTTTGAAAAAGTCGTACATTTAACCCTTTGGTCTCCCCCATGTGTATTTTAAACAATTCTTTCAAAGTGAGCCTCTAATTAGGTTGGAGGCGTGAAATTTTGCATACTTATAGCTGAACACCTCACATCAAACGGGAAATCATAAAATTTTGAAAAAGTCGTACATTTAACCCTTTGGGCTTCCAAATGCGTATTTTAAGCAATTCTTTCTAACTGAGCCCCTTATTAAATTGCAGATTTGAAATTTTGCATACTTATAGCAGAACACCTAAGGCTAGGCGACAAATCATAAAATCTTGAAAAAGTCTTACGCTTAACCCTTTGAGCTACCACATATGTATTTTAAGCAATTCTTTCTAAGGGAGTCCCTAATTAAGTTGGAGACATGACTTTTTGCATACGTATAGCTGAATACGCCAGAGCACACGACAAATCATAAAACTTTCAAAAAGTCTTATATTATTTACTCCTCCGGGCTCTAACTTGTGTATTTTAAGCAATTTTTCTAACATCCGAACTTTTCACCCGGGGAGCACTTTTCCAACTTTTGCTGACACCCCTTTGACCATTCTTTCATATTATGCACCATAGTCTTACATATTTTAGTTCCACTTTTTATCGCCAGGTGCATCTACTTATCTCGGGTACTATGGGCTCAATCTACTCGACAAATATATCTACGGATAGTATGTAAAACGGAGTTTCGTTCGGATAGAGGTTTGTTTAGAATAGAGTGCGCCCCTGGTTGCGAAATGTGGAACTAACAGATTTTTCAAAAGGATAAAGTGTTTTGAAAAGAATATTAAACAAAACCCTCTGTGCGATCTGTGATCACACTTAACCACTTGTTATTTTCAAAATCATCAGAGAAAAGTTTATTTAGTTAATTAAATTTAAAAATCCAGGGAGGGGCAATGTCCTTCCTCTGCACTGCCTCTTTGCCCGCACCCATGGATGAATGATACATAGTGTGGCATAAGCACATAACTTTATTTTTCACTTCCAGTACAAAAAAGCAGGCCCAGCTATAGGATATTTAATTGGAAAATTTAACAGGAAAATTTAATATAGGAATTTAATAGGAATTATTGTTTCAGAAACAATAAAAATTTCGAATCAATACATTTCGTTTCAAAACATGCATTCAGTGTAGCAGTATTAAAATATAGATTTCTGCCGCAAATTGACAGCCAAATAGTTTGTTGTAGGAAATTTAATTTAAAATTGAATGTTGCTTGGTGAATAAAATAGTCTCATGTAAATACATTAAAAAACATTAAGTAAAGTGTCTAAATATATTGTAACTTTACAAAAAGTAATGATATCTAACAAAAAACATAGCTGTGAAAAAAGGGAGCCAAGTTCTGTAAAGACGATGGCAAGAAAAGAAGTGATATCTAAGTGGGTGCCAAGTTCAAATAAAATTCACTCAAACTTACCTACTGAAGTATTGTAGCATTTTTAAAATTGTTTAGAAATAAAAATTATTGATAGCATATTAATAATAAATCTAGAACTTGGCAAGTTTTTGATAAATGCTATGCCTATCAATTTCATGTCTTAATAAAATGATGATGATTAACAACAATGTCATTATAAAAAAAAATTATTTAGTTATTATTATAAACAAATGACTCATGTTAAAGATTTGATAAACCAATAAATACACAAATACATTCCCGCTCGTCTTTGGTTATCATTCTAGCACCCACCCTTCGGAAACCTCAATGCAAACAGACTAGGCCTGAGAAAGAGGCCTGAGATGGCAAAGCCTGAGGGCCTCAGGCAAGGCCTGAGAAAGAGACAGTTTCCTTTACGCTTGTTCTTGGTTCTTGGTCTAGAGACTGCACCCCTTTTTAACCCTTCAGGGGCAAAGAGCTTTTATTCGTGACATGCTGAAATGATTCAATCACACCAGAATTTAAAAACAAATTAATTTCAAAATGGGTAAAAGCTTCTTTTCACGTATTTAATAAAATTAAACTTTTTAGTCCTGAATTCTAGTGTCAATGTGGCATTTTGCAGTTAAAATTAGGTGGGATATATTTTATCACACTATCCTTCAAGGGGAAGGAGCTCACTCAAATGAAGGCTTTCAAACATGAAATAACAAGTTTAGATATAATAATGTCATTAATAAAAATAAATTACTTGTAGGTAAAAACTTGCCAAGTTCTAGATTTATTATTAATATGCTATCAATAATTTTTATTTCTAAACAATTTAAAAAATGCTATAATACTTCAGTAGGTAAGTTTGAGTGAATTTTATTTGAACTTGGCACCCACTTAGATATCACTTCTTTTCTTGCCATCGTCTTTACAGAACTTGGCTCCCTTTTTTCACAGCTATGTTTTTTGTTAGATTATATTTACTATACATTGTCCCCTTGTATACAATATAATTGTAATACTATTTTACAAGTTATAAATTGCATAAATTATATGAATTTAAATTGTCATAAATTGCATAAATTATATGAATTAAGTGTCAGTGTTTCTCACAAATTAGTTTTAAATATAATAGAAGATAAAAAATCAGAATGAACAAAGTAATAACTGTTCTTATGACGTAATTTTCTTTGAAAAAGTTTTGTTATGTGCAATTTTATTTAAGGAAGTTTTGGGATTTTTTGTAAAGAAAAATTATATGTGACATTTATCGTACTTTATGAAATTCATATTTTCAAACTTGCATTGATAATTTCAGTTCTGTTCAATTTAAAAAAATTGACGTATTTATGTTTGCTCTGTTTTTTTTTTTTTTTAATTGTACTGAAATCTATCGGAAAAATTTGAGTAAAATATTTTTATAAATGTCATCCTTCAATTTAAGTATAATACATTATTAGCATTATATCTATGTATGTGTATATATATATATATATATATGATGTGGGAACGCTGCATCTCCTGACTGAATTTATCCCTGTGCATTTGTTATGGTGAATGCTTTTCATTATGGGTGTTCTCAAATCCAAAGAGGCAACTTTATGACATATGTTTTAAATTATTTTTGTTTGGAAACGCATGAAACTAGCAGGTGTTTGTGTTCAGAAACTATGTAATCGAAAGATGTTTTCAGACGTTTTATTTTACTGCAGAAACGCGGAATTCCGCTTTTTCAGCATTGAATTTTATTATTCCTGGGATCGATGCAAATATGCATTAAAATTTGTTAACATTTTTAATGAGGGAAGGGTTGTAGTGGGAGTGTAGGAAATATAACAAAAACGTGACTACGAACCGCACCAAATTGAGCACAATTGTCAAAGGATCATGGAAAAAATGCAATTAATGTCAAAGAATCATGGGAAAAATGCGATTTTCGTCAAAGGATTACAGGAAAAAATGCGACTCCCGTCAAAGGATCGCTGGGAAACGCAATTTTCGTCAAAGGATCGCTGGGAAACGCAATTTTCGTCAAAGGATTGCCGGAAAAATGAGATTTTCATTAAAGGATCACGAAAAAGACACGATTTCCATCAAAGAATTGCAAAAAAAACATGATTTTTGCCAATAGATCGTGTAAAATATGCAAGTTTATTCAAAAGGTCGTGCAAAATGCTTGAATTTCATCAAAAGATCGTGTAATATGCGAATTTCTTCGAAGGGTCGTGGGAAAAACGTGAATTTCGCCAAAGAATCGCAAAAAAATATGATTTTTGTCAAATGATCGCAGAAAAAATGCAAATGTCGTTAAAAGATCGTGGAAAACATGCGAATTTCTTCGAAGGATCTTGCAAAAAAATGTGATTTTCGCCAAAGGATTGTGTAAAATATGCGAATTTTGTCGAAAGACCATGCAATATGCGAATTTCTTTGAAAGGTCACAGAAAAAACAAGAATTTTGTCAAAGAATCGCGAAAAAATGCGTATTTCGTCAAATAATAGTGTAAAATATGTGAATTTCTTCGAAAGATCGTGCGAAATATGCAAATTTTGTCGAAAGATCGGGTAATATGCAAATTTCTTTGAGAGGTCGTGGAAAAAACGTGAATTTCGCCACAGAATCACAAAAAAATATGATTTTTGTCAAATGATCGCAGAAAAAATGCAAATGTTGTTAAAAGATCGTGGAAAACATGCAAATTTCTTCGAAGGATCTTGCAAAAAAATGTGATTTTCGCCAAAGGATCGTGTAAAATATGCGAATTTTGTAAAAAGACCATGTAATATGCGAATTTCTTTGAAAGGTCACAGAAAAAACAAGAATTTTGTCAAAGAATCGCGAAAAATTGTGATTTTTGTCAAATGATTGCGAAAAAAATGCATATTTCGTCAAATGATCGTGTAAAATATGTGAATTTCTTCGAAAGATCGTGCGAAATATGAAAGTTTCTTTGAAAGATCGTGCGAAATATGCAAATTTTGTCGAAAGATAGTGTAATATGCAAATTTCGTAGAAAGGTAGTGGAAAAAAACGCGAATTTTGCCAGAGAATCACAAAAAAATATGATTTTTGTCAAATGATCCCAGAAAAATGCAAATGTCGTTGAAAGATCGTGGAAAATATGCGAATTTCTTCATAGGATCTTGCGAAAAAATGTGATTTTTGCCAAAGGATTGTGTAAAATATGCGAATTTTGTCGAAAGACCATGTAATATGCAAATTTCTTTGAAAGGTCACGGATAAAACAAGAATTTTGTCAAAGAATCGCGAAAAAATGTGATTTTTGTCAAATGATTGCGAAAAAAATGCATATTTCGTCAAATGATCGTGTAAAATATGTGAATTTCTTCGAAAGATCGTGCGAAATATGAAAGTTTCTTTGAAAGATCGTGCGAAATATGCAAATTTTGTCGAAAGATAGTGTAATATGCAAATTTCGTTGAAAGGTTGTGGAAAAAACGCGAATTTTGCCAGAGAATCGCAAAAAAATATGATTTTTGTCAAATGATCGCAGAAAAAATACAAATGTCATTGAAAGATCGTGGAAAATATGCGAATTTCTTCAAAGGATCTTGCAAAAAAATGTGATTTTTGCCAAAGGATTGTGTAAAATATGCGAATTTTGTCGAAAGACCATGTAATATGCAAATTTCTTTGAAAGGTCACGGAAAAACACTAATTTTGTCAAAGAATCGCGAAAAAATGTGATTTTTGTCACATGATCGCGAAAACAATGTGTATTTCGTCAAATGATCGTGTGAAATATGCAAATTTCTTCGAAAGATCATGCAAAATATGCACATTTCTTCGAAAGATTGTGTAATATGCAAATTTCTTTGAAAGGTCGTAGAAAACTGCGATTTTTGCCAAAGGATCGTGTAAAATAAGTGAATTTCTTCCAAAGGTTGTGCGAAATATGTGTATTTCCTCGAAAGATTGTGTAATATGCAAATTTCTTACCACTTATTCATGTTATGTACCTACGATGACCCTCCCTTTACATTCACACCAGGGGGGGGGGGGTACTTTTCTAAATTTTGCCGACATGCATCATGTGACATATCTTTGGAAAGGTGTGTGGCTGCTTATTTGTATTAGCACCTTCGTGTCCCTCTCCCCGCCTGCCCCTCCCCCGTGGGAGGGCATTTTTCTAAATTTTGCCATAGCCCCTCATGTGACATATCATTGAAAAGGCCTGTGACTGCTTAATCGTTTTATGCACTTCTGGTGCTCTGCCCACCACTTTGCCCCCAAATTTTGCTAACACCTGTCATGTGACATATCGTTGGAATGGCCTGTAACTGCTGAATCATTTTATGCACTTCCGGTACTCCTTCCCCACCCCCCACTTTGCCCCCCCAGGGGTGTACTTTACTAAATTTTCCCGACACCCGTCATGTGACATATCGTTCGAAAGGCCCTTGGCTGCTTAATCATTTTATGCACTTCCGGTACTCCGCCCACTACTTTGCCCCCCTGGGGGGCACTTTCCTAAATTTTTCCGACACCCGTCATGTGACATATCGTTGGAAAGGCCTGTGACCGCTTAATCATTTTATGCACTTCCAGTACCCCACCCACCACTTTGCCCCCCGGGGTGGGGGGGGCACTTTACTAAATTTTGCAGGTACCCGTCATGTAACATATCGTTGGAAAGACCTGTGACTGCTTAATCATTTTATGCACTTTGGTACCACACCCACCACTTTGCCCCCCAGGGGGCAAGTGGTGGGTCTTTACTGGCACTTTACTAAATTTTCCCGACACCTGTCATGTAACATATCGTTGGAAAGGCCTTTGGCTGCTTAATCATTTTATGTACTTTCGGTACTCTGCCCGCTGCTTTGCCCCCCTAGGGGGGCACTTTCCTAAAATTTTCTGACACTAATCATGTGACATATCGTTGGAATGGCCTGTAGCCGCTTAATCATTTTATGCACTTCCGGTACTCCTCCCCCCCCACTTTGCCCCCCAGGGGTGTACTTTACTAAATTTTCCCGACACCCATCATGTGACATATCGTTCGAAAGGCCCTTGGCTGCTTAATCATTTTATGCTCTTCTGGTACTCTGCCCACTACTTTGCCCCCCTGGGGGGCACTTTCCTAAATTTTTACGACACCCATCATGTGACATATCGTTGGTAAGGCCTGTGACCGCTTAATCATTTTATGCATTTCTGGTGCTCCATCCACTACTTCCCCCCCCCCCCTTTGGAGGGCACTTTCCTACATTTTGCCGACACCCAAACCTGTGACCGCTTAATCATTTTATATACTTCCACTGCTCCGTGCACTACTTTGCCCCCCTGAGGGCACTTTTCTCAGGGAGGCAAAGTGGATACTCAGTAAAAAAAAACTACATTTTTGAGGTCGATATACTACAAAAAAAACTGCAGTTGGAGAACTGCGGTGATTTGGCCGATTCCACTACAGAATTTTTGCGGTCAATAAAACTGCGAAATTTCTGCAGAATTTTTAATATTGATATAACTATAAATTTTCTGTAGAATTTTTGTGGTCAATACAACTGCTAAATTACTGCAGTTAGTAAACTGCGGTAATTTTGTAGTTCTATTGACCGCAAAAAATCTGTAGTGGAATCGGCCAAATCACCGCAGTTTTCCAACTGCGGTTTTTTTGTAGAATTTCTGCAGTTCATTTTTAGCTGGGTTAAGCTAATAAATATTCATCTTATGCCGCCATTCTCAGTAACAGATAAAGACATTTATAGATAATGATTTCGTACAGTTTCCTTGTTATAAAAAAGAAGAAAATTACACAAATTTATTAAAATTCGAAGCGTCCCATTTTTGGGACGCTAGGCACAAACAGGTTAAACAACGCGCTTTAACGATAAATGAATATACATGAAAGCCTCTTCCAGAACCTTTCTAAAAATACTCCATTCATCATGTGTTTTTAGTATGTGCAGAGAAAAAGGATATTTACATGAGGAATTATATATGTGATGGTTTTCCCTTATATTCTGTTACCCGGAAAATCCCGGTTTATTCCTAGTAAAAACTATTAGCATAACTGAGATAGTTTATTTGTTAACCCTTTCAAGGGTAAGGTACTTCTATTCGTAAAATGGTAAATTGAGTGAATGACACCAGAATCTACAAACTAATTTATTTCAAAATAAGCAAAAGCTTTTGTTCACGTACTTAATACATGAAAAATTTTCATTTCAATATTCTGGTGTCAATATGGCATTTAGGAATTAAAATTAAGTGGTCCAAAAATGAACCACCGTTCTTGAAGGGGTTAAACAACTGTAAAATAAATCTTTAAGGATTTTAATTTACCACAAGGTAATGAAACAGGCTAATAAAAATATCACTTGGAAGACTTTATTCTACATTAAGTCATGCGTGATTTTTTTAAAAATAATATAAGTCAGATTACACCCTCAGTATCTATTGAAAACCCAATAAGATTAACTTCCTTATAAAGAACGAAGGTAATTTACTTTTCCTTTTATGCTACGGGGGGGAAATGATCTTAAAATTTTTGTTAAGTTATTTAAATGTCGCAAAAAAGTAATTTTCTGAACTTAACTGAATTTACTGGTAATTTAGTTTCAAAAGTTTCCTCACCATTTATTTCTGTTTCACCAGTGTCTGTTTCCTCTAAAAGGTCACTACAAATCTGAACTATTTTGCAATCTAAAATTGGGCACAATTTTTCCAATTTCCAAAACATCGATTTTTAAAACCCCTTTCTAGAAAAGTTAAGGTTCTTCTAACTTCATGTAAAACGTTTTTTACAGCTACTATATGTATAGAAATTATTGCCTCTTTATATATAAAATGAAAATAAAAATTTTGTTTCGTACGCATATAAGATGAGTTCTGCTGAATGTTTTTTGGTGGGATTTGCACCGTTAGTTAGATAATTTTTCAGAAAAGGTTTTTGTACAGAGCAAATCGTTCTGTGTTACAAAGTTATGGAATTATGGGGAAAAGTGCTATGATCAGATGAATCAGATTGCGAAATATTAACCTTTATAGAAAATTCTGATGAATGGATTTTGACAAGGACTTGCATAGATAATTTTTCAGGGATAGTTTTAGTATAATGAATAAAGTTATATCTTTCTTTAGGCAATTCTGCTGTAAATGATAAACTAAAAGTGGTGGTTCATAACAGCACATTTTTTGACACATTAAAAAGAATAATGGCGCATTCGCATTAGTATTGTTTTAAGCAATGTGGAAAGACATTCCAACTAAAGGTCCATATTTCTTTAAAATACAAAGTGAAATTCACTGATATATTTCGTTGGGTTCAAGGCTCCTTTGAAGAAACAAACTACGGTAGCCGGCGAAGACTGCTAGTTTAACTAAACTATAAAACTGTAAAAAATATATGTACTAGCATCATAGAAGATTATTTCTGGAAGCAAACTGCATTTTTTAACATAAAATATACTTATTTAGAAAAGACTCGCTTACTTAATTAGTTAATAGATAAATGTAAGTGTGTAGAAAAAATAATAAAGGCTAGAAATGGCTTTTTGATTAATTATTGAATAATTTCATAACAACTACTGAAGAGTTACATAAGTATAACAACTTATCATAATGTAATCAATCAGCCTAAAGCATATCTTTCATACCATAACGCCCCCCTCCGTTCAACCATGTATAACTTCTTCAGTGAAAGTCAACTTACTCCTACAGTTTTCAATCAAAATCCAATAACGGTAGCTTCCTGATAAAGAAGCGAATAAAGTTTCTTTTTCTTTGTGCTTTGGGGGGCAGATCTTCTGAAAACTTCTGAAAAGTCATTTAAATTTCTGAAACAAAGTAGTTTGCTTTGATGATTAAAACTGAATTTCTACGTTGAAAAACTTTGTTGCATAAGTTTTCTAGGTATTCAGTTCACTCTTTTTCCACGAAAAGATTATCTTCCTATGAATAAACACCTTTTGAAGATACACTTCAATATTTTTTATGCCAAAAAATATATCGCCAAAATAGTATTAAAAGGTCGAAAAGTGCCACAATGCAAAGTAAAACGTAGTATTTAAATCTTCCAAAATGTCGAAGTGTCGATGGCTAAAATCCAAAGTTCTTAATTATTTTCACTAAATACTTTTAACAATCATTATATAAAATACAAGCTTTGAACAACGGTCTTTTAGATTGTTATTCACCAAAGTGAAACTATAATTAGAAAAAAAATCGGAAACGATTATTTATAAATGCAAAAAAATAAAACCTTACCAGAGGGAAAATTTGAAGCAACTTTCATTTGATTGCTTCTTCGCTGATGACGCTGTTACGGATGAAAGGTGACGTGATAAGACACACATCGTTTATCTAGTACCGCCATCTACCGGATAGTTTGAAAAATATCGCGGATGGGACAATATGCCTCTATGGCCAACATGTTCAGGTCTCCCCTACTACAGTTAACCTGATTTTATACTATATAAAGTCGACAAGGTTCGGTGATTTAAGACATTGTTTCGTAAAAAAAAAAAAAAAAAAAAAAAAAAAAAAAAAAAAATATATATATATATATATCGATTTTTTAGTACTTTTAACGTTTTTCATTTTTAGTCTTCAATTTTTTTACGCAACTGAAACTGTTTGTTAAAATACATGAATACATCAAATGATTCATAGGCCTATTTCTTCTCACTTCATCCCTTGATGATGACCAGGTTTTGATCGAAAGCACTCGGGTCTCCGACGAATTCTTTTATATTTAACATCTGTATATTAATTTTAATATTTAAAATCTTTTAATTGTTTTTTCCACCTATTTTAGTAATAGATATATGAATCAATTGAAGTTTTCATGTATTTTAATTAGCATTTTAAGGTGAATTTGACGTTCTTTTACATATAGATTTCTATATATTTAAAACTGTTTAATTGAGAATTGATAGAATTCTAAAAACCGATATTCCGAGTTGATAAAACTGTTTAATATCGTATTAAAACTACTTGGAATCATTTTCGAAAATCAATGACAGCAAAATAAAATTCGTTTTTATGTATGCATTTTTAAATCTCAAAAATACATTCGTTTCTGAAGTTTTTAAGTGTGAAGAACACTTTTCGGAACAGTTATTAACTTGTATGAGATTACTGCATATGTTACTTTGTGGTTGGTTATACAGAGTGTTCCAAAAGTCCATAAAACATTTTAAAATTTAATCTAAAACCAAGTAATTGTCGGACGAGAGTTAGGTTTGGACTAAAATGCTTCTCACGACGAAACCTTTCTTGAAGCGAATAAAACAAAAATTACATACATCACCCATTGGTGGCGCTGTATCTTAAATTATCAGAACGAAACATCAAAATCTCAAGATAATGAGTTACAGATCATTTATTTTTCCAAAAGCAATTACTGAGCCTTTATTTTCTGCTGTCATTTATTACATTTCTTGTGTGAACCATTGTTGACTCCAGAAAAACAAATGTCCTTTAGCTGTTTGTGACAAAATTAAGGATCTGTAATTGACTGTCTTGAATTTTTGATGCTTCTTTCTGATAATTTAATGTGCATCGCCATCTATGGACGAAGTTCGAAAGTATTTTTTTTATCCACTTCAAGAAAATTTTTCACTATGAGAATCATTTTAGTTCAAACCGCATACGTATGTCACTTGATTTTGTATAACGTTTCAAAATGTATTAGGGACTTTTGCATCAACCTGTATTATAATACTGTAGATGAAGAAACATCTTTTTTTACGTTGTACACTTTCGAAAAATTTCTCGAATTTCTCTCTGGTTGATAAATTATACAATTAGCCATTAAATTACTGAAAAGTTCAATATATAAATAATAAATTTTATTTTTGCTGGCAACAGACCTGTTCCAAACTATTACAGTGAAATCTTTAAAACCATAAAATACATAATGATTGTTGAAAGTGAAATACAAACCGATGAGTTAAAGTTTTGAATAAATTTATACGATAGTTTAAATATACTTAAAACGCAATACTATTAATAAAACATTTAAAATTTTAGGTGTACATCATTAAAATTTAAAGTAAACGAAAAATATAAAATATCTTTCAGTCTCATAAATGTTGTTCAGAATTTCCAGAACTTTTATTAAATTTTACCAGTATAATTACGAATAATTTAACAAAAGATCTTCAAATTAAGCAAAAGCTGCTTGCACAATTTTCGTTACATTACTTGCTTTTAATAACAATTGCGGCGTTAAGAATGCACCTTATTTGCGTCTAGACTATTTTTTCGTAATTTACCTCCTTTTCAGTCTTTCGAAATCAGTGAAATTTAAAAAGAAGTACTAAAAATATAATTAGAAATATTTCTGCATACTAAATACGCCATACTTTAAAAAACTCGTTAAGTAGAAGACTTTTAATCGTTTGAATAACTTCATTGTGTTTTTGTTATTTATTTATTTATTTATTTATTTATTTTTTACATCGTGTTTCCTGCTCAAAAATTATTTAAATTTGAATTATGGAATATACCATAATACCGTTTTAATGAATTGATCTATTTTGTGAATAATAGTAAAATTTTATACAGAACAACTAAGAGATACATTCTCATTTAGGATTTTTCAAAATAAAATAATTTCAGAAAACAGATATCTCCTAAACTTCTCATTTTCAGTTAAAATTCTATTAAATTTACTTTGAATAAAGCTTCTAAAAATGTATTTTGTGCATGATAGAAATATTTCAAATAAATACTGAAAAATAAATTTCATAGTATTAATGAAGTTGTAGGGGGTTTTACGATAAGAAAGTATTTAAAAATATTTTTATCAAAATTATAAATATGTAGTTGTTTTACATTCTTGGGACATAGTTTAAAATATTAAAATGTATTTTTTACGTGATATTTCTAATATATTTTTTTAAATTTCTCTCTCTTTTTTTATATCCATTTACTTATACTAATTCATACTATCTATTTTTAAGATATTCACATTGTTCAGCTTGAAAAAATGTAAATCTCTCTACAATATACTTACATATATTGTTTGTTTATGTCTAAATATTACACTTTAGCCACCGAAATATTTACTTCGAAAGCTTTAATATTGTGCATGAGATAAAACAATATATTTTCTAAAGCTGATTTTTCTTATCTTAATATTTCATATAAAATTTTCTTTCAATTAATATCTTTCGTGAAATATTATTAAACATTTCTTTAAAACAGTATTAAAGAAATCTAATAATCAAAATTTACGGAAAATTTATTTTAAGAATTATTCTTTTAGTATGTAAAACATAAAATTAATAGATTTGTCATATTGACGACATATTCGAAAGAATCAAACTCTTAGATATGATGATTCTAAAAAATATGTAGTTTTAAAGTATTTTAAATGAATAAATTTTTCTTCTTCTAAAAACATGCCATTCAGGCATTTGATTTCGGAAGAATCGTAAGAAAAATACTTTCAAAAAGATAAAAAAGAAGCTAGTGATCTTCAAAAACATATTAGGAACTTGTGATTTTTTATTGTAGAGCTTGACGGAACTGAAAATTACACTTTCCGTCTCTATAATTATTAATCTCTAAAATTATATATATTTTCTCTAAAATTATACTCAGTTCCGTCAAATTTACACTTGACGGAACTGAAAATTACAAAGGAGAAAAATACAAAGGAGTTGTTCATGTATACTCAGGTTAGCAGATAAAATCCCTTCATCAAAAAAAGTTTTCGACAGATGCTAGATTCCATCTATTTGCATCTATACGTTATTGACACTGTCACAATGTTTTAAATCGCAATATTCTTATAAATATCATGAAGCTTTTTTTTTTTCCAGCTCTTTTTAACTTAAAAATCTACAATGAAATATGATTATTGCACAATTCAGCATAGATAAAACATGCCCACCAGAAATCGATCGGATGATTTTATTATACACTGTAAAAAAATATGACCAGTTTTCCTGTAGAAATCGGAAAAATAGTTGCCCTTATCGTACCGGAAAAATTTCCGACCCAGCTCGGAATAAAATCCGTAAAATCGGAATAAAATCCGTAAAATACCGTTTTATTGACTATTTTCTTTTTTTTTACGGATTTTATTCCGAGCTGGGTCGGAAAATTTCCCGGAACGATAAGGGTAACTATTTTTACGATTCCTCCTGGAGAACTGGTCGGATTTTTTTTACAGTGCACTCGGTCCATATATATTCTTCCTTCAATAAAATTTTCGACCAGGAATTTTATTATTTTATTTGTTTTAGGCGAATATTTATCGCAGCTGAGCATATCACACTTAAAAATAAAAAATAATACAAAGTTTTCATTTATTCAGAAGTAAATTAGTTTTTTATATATTTTAATCTTTACATTACACTGTAAAAAAGATACTGCCAGTTTTCTGGTAGGAATCGGAAAAATAGTTGCCCTTATCGTATCGGAATAAATTCCGACCCAGCTCGGAATAAAATCCGTAAAAATGAGGAAATAGTCAGTGAAACGGTATTTTACGAATTTTATTCCCATTTTACGGATTTTATTCCGAGCTGGGTTGGAAATTATTCCGGTACGATAAGGGCAACGATTTTTCCGATTCCTACCAGAAAACCGGCATTATTATTATTATTTTTTTTTACATTGTATCATTTTATTTATATTTGTAACAATTTTTACGCATTTATTCATTTTTACAAATAGTTATAATTATATGCAAGGTTTTTTAAATTAAGCTGTAAAACTAAACTTGCTCTAAAGATATTGTAAAAAATTGATTCAAAATTTGGTTAACAGACAATTAAGACCATTTTCTGAAGATTTATTAATCATTAATACAAAAATTTATCGATATATGCCACTCAAAAATTTGTAAAAGTTGACTTCCAGAGGCAGGGCCTTTCTGCAAATTATGCGCATGACGAGACAAATAAAAACAAGTTAGAAATTGCTCGTAAAACTTGGCAAATGAGGTGCATTCGTAATATAGTTTTATAAATATATTTTGCACCGCATATTGTACTAAATGTATATTTTAGTGCACTTCGTAAGGGCATATCAATTTTCTTCTGTTTAACTGCTGAAACATCATTAAAATGCACTGGTAATATTTGGTCGTCATGTAACGGAAAAATTTGACTGTCCTTGCAATTAAACTATACAACCGATTTTCATAAAATTTGAAATGACACGACAAAATTTTGCAACAATTATATGTTTAAAATTTCAGACCATTCGGTTGGGTAATTTTTGCTCTGTTATATGCAGTGTGACGGACTGAACGACGACTATAGGTGCACCTAACGCACCTAAAAATATGATATGTATTGAATTTTCAAATTTATTAAATTAGAATACGGACCTTAGAGAACCTTTTTTTCAGAATAACCAATGTACCATGACTTTAAAAACAGTGTTATACTTGCTAAAGAACATAGGCACGTTTTAATGACTATTGCTATAATTCAAAGTGTAGCGCATGATTTAAAGTGTTTGTTTTCCTAATTTCATGGCATTATTACACATACGATACTTGCACTTAGAGAAGAATGGGCTCAAATTCAATAACCTTATATTTAAATTTTGAAAGACGTTAATTTTTAAAATTATAACAATTGAAAAATAGAGTAAAATGCCCATATTTCGCCCCCCTTAACTTCTTGGCTTCTGCGAAAGTGGCACCATTTATGACGCAAGGCACATGGGACGGGAGGTAAAAGGGGTCAATGTTGAAAGTTTCGTTCGCCAAGACGTATGCATAAATTAAAGACGGCGAATTTCCTATTTTTAGAAGACCTGAGTTCTTAATACGTCGTTTGTAGAACTTTATGTACTATACTGTAAGTATTTACTTCTTATTTATTGCACGTAGTTTACACTGGTAAGATGCTGACAGTAGCATACAGTGAGTTTTAGGATGCTCAGTTCATCTTACGGGAACTGGAGCTCCCTCAAATTGGAAAGTAGCGTGTTCTCAATTTCGTCCCCCTTGCAGTTCTTATTTTCGTCCCGGGGACAAATTAGGAATGCTTTTTTATGCATTTTTTTCAATTTTTACCTCATGTTTGTATGGCTAATGTTTCGTTATGCTTCCACTGATAATTAGTACATTTCCTTGTGCCTTACTTTAATGTAAATTAAATTACTTACTCATTTAGAAATAAATTTTGATTTAGTTATAAGTTAAGCCTCGGTGTATTGGATTTTTTGCGGGGGATAAATTGGGACCATTTTTTTTCTTTTCATTTTTTACATACTTTTGAAAAAATATTTTTTTGCCTTGTTAAAATGTTTTGTACGATATTTGCCTATGTTTCTACGTGCGTGGGTAGTTAGTATATGTAAAATCCCAATTTGGCAGATTTTCACTGAAAATTACAACTTCCAAGGGCCTAAAAGTGACTGGGGGTTAAAATAGGGCAATTTACCCTACTTGCTTATGCAGTGCAACCTCGAAATTCTGGCATCTTCAGATCGAAAAAATTCTAAGTAACAGCAAAATTATTTCTTCTCGTGTACAAGTAATTTCTGAAACATCAGTCAACTTTATTTGCTTTTGTTTTTTTGGCCGTTCTATTACAAGTTTTTCTTGGATTTCATCCAAATGAAGAATATCGATTTAGGTAATACAGTCTTATTTCTTTAAGCAGATATTAATTTCCAATCACATTTATGCGTTTTTAAGTAACACATTTCTTTCTACCGGCTCATCATCCTCGTTCATCTGAGCTGCTGCCAGCATTATCGGCGATTCTATTTATCACAGCATCAACGATCTCGCTGTTCGCTAATCCATCGCTTTCTATCTCAAAGTCTTTAATAAATAAATAATTGCTATTTTTCTTTCTCCCGTATTTTGGAAGCTTTAAAAAAAAAGGCTGGGAAGGATGACTTTGATGCTGGATTTTTTAAGTTTCCCGATTTCCGAATGACTAATTTTTTAATTCATACTGTATTCACAAATTATCTCATATACCAGCGTAACATATAATTTAGACTGCTCGTTGATTAATACAGATTGAAACAGATAATTTATTCTCAATTAAACATTGCTTTTAAACGTAGCAAATTCCCTTTATTTACACTCATCCCGTGATACCTGTGTCGTTCAACGAAAGTATTGCTAATCTAGATTAATTAGTTTTCTCAGTTAAACGTGTGGGACAAAGTTGAAATTAAAAAAACAACTTAGACTGAGGACTAAAGCGACAATTTAGTTCTGATCATATAGTCGCTCCTTATTTATGAGTAATTCTGCAAAAAATATCCTGTAATATAAATATAGGCATATCATATATTAGAAGTTCTTTGACGCTTAGCCGAAGAAAATATTCAAATTTAAATGCCTGTTTACATGAAAAAATTAACTATTATAACTTATCCTTTGAAACAACTGTTATTTGATGCTGCTACCGGATTGTACTGTGTAGATATATTTTATGTTTATATATTTTTTATTATACATATCCCGAATACAACGATTATTATTATTATTATTATCATCATCGCCAGAGTAAATGTCTAGTTTTAGATTTGTTACTATTATCTTCACTTCATTTTTTGATTGGTCGGGGGGAAAAAAGTGAATTGATTCTATATAAATATCGACCTAAGACCTAAAGCACATCAAAAAAAAATTATCTTAAATAAATTTTATAAAATATTGTGTATGAGTGAAGACAAGTCATGTTGAATATCAATCTATCCAAATTGAACATAAAAAATCCCAGTTTCTTGAACTAACCATAAATAAGATTTTCTATTTACATCGAATTTATAAATTTATTCCGTGGAGCAAATAATTGATGGTTTGTTTTTTAAAACATCGAACTTTATATCATGAAAAATTTAATATTATGAATATGTTAACCTCTCATTTACATGCGTTTTCCACTATGATCTTCGTAAATGTACATTGTTCCGTATCTGGAGTTACTTATATTATACATTAATTATCCAGTTTCAATATGAAGTTTCTATTACCTAATAGTCATTAGGTGTAAAAAGATTGCGTATTATAGCATAGATGACAACATATCTTAATTATCGGAGTCTGATCCAAGGCAAATACGTTTAACACCGGAGAGTGTATATAAGGAAATGTGTTTAGTAAGTATATATCTTAAAATATTTATGCAAAGACTAAAAAAAAAAAATTGCACTCATTGTCGCGTTAATCTTATTTTTTAAAACAAATTTCAGAAAGCCATCATTTGTACTCAACATGACCGCAAATGAGCTTTCTTTTTACACTGTTCAAATTGGTTTATACAAATGTGCTTTCGTCTCGTTGAAAGAAAACATTCTCAAAACATACTCTTTACTGCGAAAGAAATAACAATAAATGAATAATTATTATCTATTTATCAAATATTCAAAAGGAATAGATTTCTTTGCCAATGACGTTAATTTTCGAAAACAAACAGATTTAGTAAATTCAATCAAATCATGATGATTTATATTCACGACATAATATAATTATAATTTATAATGTTGGCACAATCACAATAATTTATAACCACGACATATGAATCACTGTAACACATTGTTTTATATAAAAGAAGTTTGTATTTTGCAAATATCAGATTTATTTCAAGAAAATTGTCAAAATTTTTATTCTAGTGAAATCTTCTTGTACGATTCAAACAAAGCGATTAAAATTTGTTTTAAAGAGATTTTAATCCTCTATCCCAAGTAAATTAAAGGTCAACTACTAACTATTAAGCATCGCGTTTATGTCACAAGAATTTGACGACACGGCAGTTAAGTGATACGGCACATTATAATTTTGATTTTTTTATATGATTATCGTGAAAACATCAAAATATTTTTCAAACCAGAAATTTATTTTAAAAAGTAAAGTCAAATAAGTTCAAAGCAGAAGCAAGTCGCATTTCATTTTTTTAAAAATCTTGTAGGAAATTGAGTTATCTGAGATACAGCTTATATGCCGGAAGTAACGGTAAATAAATTCTTTCAAGAGTATATAAAGAATAAAATAATTAAAATGAAAATATACGAAATTAGTCTTTACAAACGATAATATCAATTTTATTTAATCAAATTACTTCAGAAGGCTAAAAGTCTTCTTAATAATATAAAATTACGTAAATGATGCAATACTTAAAATGTGATTAGAGAATTAAAGATAATCGAGCACATTCGGAAAATACTTATGTACCATGACTATTTAAAATTTAAACAGTTGTTATGAACTTTACTTATCCATATTTTACTCATAAAACCTCACTTCAAATCTTACAACGAGGTGCCAAGATTGATTTTGGATTATATTATCATGGTTGATTTCGCCATGTTAGTGGAATTATCAATGGAACCTGGATGTAGGATTTGAAGCGAGGTTACATGAATAAGATATGTACAAGAAGCGTTCATGATAAGTGTTTAAATTTTACATTCCGACGATGCCTAAGTATTAGTCGGCAGTGCTCAATTTTTAACATATTTTTAATTATTTTTATCATCTTTTAAATATTGTATAATTTATATACTTTTATATAATTTTTATTATTTTATTCAACTTCATGTAGGTAATTTGTTAATTAAAAAAAAAAAAAAAAAAAAAAAAAAAAAAAAAAAAAAAAACGAAGACAAATGTCTTAAGTAAAAGAAGATTAATAAATTTTGAGGGCTACGTTCACATTACAATTCACCTTGCCTAATCGCTTCACGACAATTAACCATTGCAGTGTTGTTTTATGACGATCAATTATCAACACGAGGGATATAGGCCCAAAGATGGGGAGTGCCCTCCGTGGGGGGTCTTTCTAAGGGAACCTAACCCGTATTTATGTAAGGAATAACCATTGCAGAATTCTTTATGTTTTAACACTGGATTTCGCAAATAGGAATTTTTGTCCAAATTGATAGAAGAAACAGATTGATTAAATAAGGTAAACTTTTCTATTAAAAATAACTCTGAGCACTTTATGTGTCATGTATATGCGATGTTTGATTTCAAAATGCTTAATATTTAACCCTGAATTTTTTTTAATGGGAAAATTATCAATGTAGCAGAAAACGTAATGTTTTTAAAATTACAGTAAAACCAGTAACATAAAATGTGTGTACAAACGCTTCATTTAACATTTTAATTTTAATTACGTTATACACAGAATATTGACTTAAACCGTAAAATTACCAACGAAAGAAAAATGATGCACTTTTACTAGCTGAGACAAAAAACTCGGGATTTTCGGTATCTTCCTTTTCCGTTCACACATTTTTTATTGTATTGATGAAGTATTATTACAATCCAAATAATAAGAGTTCTTGAACTAAGTGATAATATATGTTATAAATGTACATTTTATTTTTAATTCTTTATCTATTTTTTTGTTTTGCCAAAAGAGTTAATAAAATAACATTCCAAGATAAACTGGTCCAGAAAGAGTTATAACAAAAAGAGAAAATGGTAGTGCAGTTACTTACTTAACCACGAACGATGCTCTTATGTTACTATGACAAATTTATCTTATAAATAAATCGAAAACAATTATAAAACCTTTGTCAAATAAATAAATATTGATAAAGAAAAGTATTTAATAAATGCAAAAAATAAATATATACAGTATAAATGAATAATGAATTATCTTAATTGAAGATAATGGAGAAGTATAGAAGAAATATTTAAGGAATTAAAAAAAAACTATACTATAAAAATGTAATTTAAGTTATTGATTTAACAATGTCATTACTTGATATTTATTTTTTTTTAACAGAACATCCTAATGCTAAAACATTTAAAGTTTTTAAAATGGAGCCAAGAGTTTTTTTTTTTTAATTTTTACACTAGAGTCCATAACTTAAGAATAAACAATAAACAACTATTTTTGTATGCAGTTGTTAATTGTAAGTTCTCAAAGAAACTTATATAAAAGACCGTGCTTCACTAATGCCCAGTCTGTTAATGTGACGGAACTTCGATGTCACAAATAGTTGCAAGTGATAATCACAATCATTATAGAGAAGGAAAATCTTACATGTTTTATTCGTTTCATTATTACACCCAAGTGATCATCACTCGGTCACAGCATTTTAGTTTGCAATGACTGTTGTTTTGTGGTACACAACTGGAGACTTTACAACTAAGTCACATGATGAGTCACATGGGACCTTTTTTTGGAGACTTCATTCTGCTGTTGAAAGTTGTTAGAAACACTGATGTTTCTAATCATAACGAACGCTTTTCAGAATGGTGGGTAACGTTGTTATATTTCGTTTATCTAGTTTAACCCTCTCGCTGGACATCTCGCGATTTCCACAGGCAACGTAACAGCAACAAATTTTGCGCAACCCGCGATTTCCGCGGCGGTGTTTTCTTTCCGTCTATTGAAATGCACAACACACTCATTTCCGATTCAAGGAATCATTTCCGCTTTTCTGTGATATTTAATTGTCAATTCGGGTCTGCATTGACAAATGGCGTTAGTAGTCCATATTTCTATGAAGTTCACAAGCATGATTTGAGAGCTTTCTGCGCGCTCTTTTGAAAGCTCAAAGATGTCTTCACCTCATAAGACTAAACGCTAAACATTTTGCTAGCCATATACCCCCAATCTTATCAAGAAAGAGCCTCGTAGACAGTGTGCTGTTTGTTATTAAAAAATGAAACTGGCAAAAGCATTTGCAAAGAAACGCGAATTTGGCGCAAAGATTGCGAAATAGGACTTTGCCACGAACCTTGTTTTGAAATTTATCATAATAAAATTCATTTCATGTAAAATATTTGTATTTTGCATATTTTCGTTATTATATAAACTTTACCTTTGTATTTCATAAAATAAATCATAATTTAACCAAGATTAATTTTCATAATTTCGCTTTAATTTGATTATTCTTTAAATTGATTCGTTCAATTATTCCTCAAATTGATTCTTCAATTATTATTCAAATTAATTCTTCAGTTATTCTTCATCATTGATTCCTCAATTATTCTGCAAAATGATACTTCAATCATTCTTCAATATGATTTTTCTTCCTTTTTTTATGACTTTTCCGTACCTGTAACAAACATTGTAATTCGCCTTTGGCGACGGAACACCACACCCGCATCTATGCCAATTGGCAATCAATCCTTTTAATGTAACCCTTTCGTTGAACCCGGATCACGGGTTGAGTACGCATCAGTGTAAGAGGAACAACCTCTGCGGCAAACAAGTCGCCATTAACCTTCATTAAAACATTTATGTTAACAGTCCGCTAATTTCTCTTTTAATTTAGAACACCTCCGCACATTTTGGTCCTAGCGACCCGGAGGTAAGACCAGTGCAAACAAATTTAATTTAATTTATGTCAATTTCGTCAACAAGACGAAAGGATGGCAGACTCGGACATTACAGCACTAAATCGGCGGCGTGGCAACATCAAGGCCCAGCTAACGAAGATCGTAAACGCCACCGAGGGAAAAAGCTTCTCAATTGCGGAAACCAAGGCTCAACTAGAGCTCCTTCACAAAATCGAAGAAAAATTCGAAGTGATCAAACAGGAATACTACAAAATCATGGACGAAGAAAAGATTGAGGAAGCGGAAGAACAACTCTCGCAATTGGATGAGGAGATACAGAAATTAGAGGTAAGCCTTGAATCATCTTTTCACAAACAAAATGAAGAAAAAAATAGTAAAATAGACAGCACGTCTGAATCAAAATCCCATGTTAACGATCAAGTTATTGCCAGAGGGGTCAGCATAAAGCTCCCTAAAATTCCACTTCCGATTTTTAGTGGCAAATTTGAAGAATGGTCTATATTTAAGACCACCTTCAACGAACTGATCAATAGCAATCCTCATTCAACAGACAACGGAAAACTGTTTTATCTCAGAGGAGCATTAACGGGTGAACCGAAAGGTTTACAAACCTCAGATGACACCTTTAGCTCACTCTTCAGAGAGCTGGAAGAGCTCTATGAAAACAAAAGAATTATTGTGGATTGCCACATAAAAAATATATTAAATATTTATGTAATCAAACAAGAGTCAGTTAAGGAATTGAGAAACCTTTTAGATCAGGTAAAAAAGAATTTAAGAGCGTTAAAGGTCTTGGAATTCGATAGAGACACCTTTTCAAACGCTATTTTGTTGAACATAATATCAGGAAAAATTGATCGAGAAACTCGTATGCAATTTGAATTAACACTGAAGGATAAAGAAGTGCCTAAACTCGATGAATTTTTAGAATTTTTAGAGCGTAGATGCCAAATTTTAAGTAGTATTACTTCTGCGATTGCTTCAAAAACCACCAATAAATCTTTATTTATCCGTACCACCAAACCACAAAATAAAATGTGCATTTTATGTAAAACAGAAAGTCACCCAATATGTCATTGCGAGAAGTATAAAAGTATGAAACTAAGCGATCGTCTAAATATTGTAAAGAAAAATAAGCTTTTTTTTAATTGCCTTAGTTTTTTTCATATAATTCATCAATGTACTTCAAAGAGCAGATGTCTTGTTTGCAGCTCCAAACATCATACTTTGTTGCATAATTACTCATCACCAGATGTTCGAATTTATGAGCCTTCAAAATCTATAAACAACACAGATTTCACTCCTGGAAAGGAAATAAACGTAAAAAAATTAAACATTCCTTCGAACATCTGTTTAGCTGACCCACAGTTTTTTATTCCAAATAAGGTTGAAATTTTATTAGGTGCGGAACTGTTCTTTGAATTCTTAAAGGCAGACAAAATAAAGTTAGGAAAGCACTTATATTTCCAGGAAAGTGTGTTTGGTTATCTAATTTCTGGTTGTGTGTATAACAATGTAGTAAACAATACGAAAAAATATTGTTTCTTAACGAAAAATTTAGAAGCTTTAGATAACACATTGAAATCTTTTTGGGAGATAGAAGAGGTGGGAAATTTAAAGTCTTGTGATAGTAAAGAGTTAGAATATTGCAATAGGCACTTCGATAAAACGCATTTTAGAAATTCGGATTGCAGATATGTCGTAGAAATGCCTTTCAAACCGGAAATTTCTGAGCCCAATTTAGGAAATTCAAAAATCGTTGCATTGAAAAGATTAAATTATCTATGGCAACGTCTAGATCGTGACCCTATAATGCAGAATATATATATACAATTTCTTAATGAATATCAGTTTCTTAATCACATGCATGAAATAGAGGAAACTAATGAATTTGAGGACGGCTATTATTTACCCCATCACGGAATTTTACGACCATCTAGTGCGACAACTAAATTGCGCGTCGTATATGACGCAAGCGCAAAAAGTAGTAATGGATACTCATTGAATGATTTATTGGGCAAGGGTGGTGTGCTACAAGACGATCTTTTTTCGATATTGGTTCGATTTAGAAAGCACATTTATGCATTCACCGCCGACATCAAACAAATGTTTAGAATGATAGAGATAAATCCGTCCCAGTACAAATTCCTAAAAATTCTGTGGAAAGACAGTGCATCATTCCCGGTTAAGATCTTTCAATTATCAACGGTCACATATGGAAAGGCTTGCGCCCCATTTTTGGCCACCAAGGTCTTGCAACAACTCGCCTTAGATGAGCAAAAGGCTTTTCCGTTAGCTTCCAATATTGTACTGAAAGATTTCTATATGGATGATTGCTTGTTGGGGTCATCCAATTTAGAGGAATTTAATTTAATGCAAGCAGAATTAGCACAACTCCTTCAGAGGGAGGGGGGATGATTTTGCATAAATGGTGTACTAATAAGGTCCAATCTACTGACAATCAGATACTTCCCTTGGATAGAAATTCAGAAGAAATAACGGTTAAAACTTTAGGCATGCTTTGGAACAGTTCTAGCGATACATTTACATACAAAGTCAACGTTAAAGTAACAAGTACTTTCACCAAACGAGAGATGCTATCGCAAATTGCTCGGCTTTATGACCCTCTTGGTCTCTTAGGGCCAGTGATTGCAAAGACAAAGATATTCATGCAACAATTGTGGTTGCTTAAATTACAATGGAACGATACTTTACCTTCGCAATTAATTTCCAAACAATGGGAAACCTTTATCGCAACATTACCAGAGCTCGAGTTCATCAACGTACCGAGATGCTTCTTAAACGTCCAATCAGTGGTACTTAATGGCTTCGCCGATGCTTCTTCAAAGGCATACGGTGCAGTTATTTATGTGCAAACTATATATAACTCCAACGAAATGGTTAGTGACCTTCTTTGCAGCAAGTCACGAGTGGCCCTTACAAAGGTGATAACCGTACCCCGCTTGGAACTATCAGCGTGTCTTCTTCTTGCAAAATTAACCTGTAAGGTCTTAGATGCTTTAAACCAGCAGGTGAATCCTGTGCGACTATTTTCAGACTCGACCATTGCCTTAGGTTGGATGGACACTGCTCCACATTTATTGAAAACTTTTGTCGGCAACCGTGTAGTGCAAATAAAAGACATTTCAAGGAACATTCCATGGCACCATATACCATCGGAGCATAACCCCGCAGACCTGATATCCAGAGGAATGGATGTGAAAAACCTTGCCTCCAGTGAACTATGGTTTAATGGGCCACCACTTCAATTTCTTAAAGAAGCAATAGAGAAACCTATTTCTAGACTTACTGACTGCTCGAACAGTTATTATTCTAATGAACTTAAAGTCAGTAGACAAGTGACTTTTATCAACAATATGGACATTAATTTTTTTGATAATTTGTTGATTTTAACAAATAATTTTCTTAAATTAATTAGAATTGTAGCATATATTTTTAGGTTTTTCTTAAAGTGTTAAAAGGTAGCAACTGCAACAGGCCCTCAGTTACTGGATGAATTAATGGGGGCAGAAGTGTGCTTGATTAAGCATGTGCAGGTAATGTATTTTCCAAGGAAATTTCCGCCCTGAAAGGGGGATCTTCTCTGCATGGTTCAAGTAAGTTAAAATTTTTGAATCCCTTTATTGATCCGAATGGCTTGATAAGAGTGGGGGGTAGATTAGCTAAATCTAACTTAACCTTTGATCACAAATTTCCTATAGTGCTACCAGCGAGCTGTCGCTTAACGAGAATCATATTTCAGTATTATCATGTACGAGATTTTCATGTCCGGCCCCAGGCTCATTTGAACACTGTGCGCCAAAAATATTGGCCTCTTAGCGGTAGAAACACAGCTCGCAATGTAGTACATGAATGTGTAAAATGTTTTAAAATTAAGCCTATACTGGCTAATCAAGTAATGGGAGATCTCCCTCCTGAAAGAATAATGCCCAGTTCAACATTTTCCAGAGTAAGATTAGATCTGTGTGGCCCCTTTGAAATAAAATATAAGGGTCAGAGAAAGGGTACCTTCCAAAAAATATACGTTGCCAATTTCGTGTGTATGGCCTCTAAAGCTGTACACTTAGATTTTGTCTCCGACTTGACATCCGAGGCGATAATAGCAACGCTAAAGAGATTCTTCGCTCGTCGTGGGAGGAGTTCGGTAATTTTTAGCGATAACGCTACTAATTTTGTTGGGGCTTCAGCAGAACTGAAGCGTTTACGTAAACTTGTAGCCAGTGAGGAAGTTTGTAACGTTTTAGCTTCAGAAGGCATTAACTGGAAATTCTCCCCTCCTAGAGCACCCAACTTTGATGGACTTTGGGAGGCAGGAGTTAAGGACTTCAAATACCATTTAAAAAGAGCAGTAGGTTCAGCTCACCTCACGATCGAAGAATTTCTAACCGTAATAACACAGATTGAAGCGATTTTAAATTCGCGACCGCTTTGTCCCTTGTCCACAGATGCTGACGATCTTCAGGTGTTAACTCCAGGCCACTTTCTCATAGGCAGGCCCCTTAATTTAATTCCTGAACCTAATTTGATGGAGGTAAAGGATAACTTGCTTAACAAGTGGCAAAGGACTCAAAAATTAACCCAAATGATTTGGAAACGCTGGCAAAACAATTATCTCAGTAATTTACAGGAGAGAAACAAATGGATGTTTAAAAAACAAAATATTTAACCAGGCATGTTCGTCCTATTAAAGGACACTCAACTCCCACTTTGCACCTGGTCTCTAGGTCGCATTACTAAGGTAATCCCAGGTGCTGACGGAATGGTCAGAGTAGTAGAACTACGCACCGCTAAGGGAAATTTTAAACGTTCTGTTAACCAAATAAGCATATTACCCATAAATGACAATAATTGACAACAATCTGGACTGTAATTGTGTTTCATTGTGTTTATTTTTTTTGCCTATAACCTGTACTATGTTGTGTGGTTTTTTTAAATCTGTATTGCATTTTATACATATTGAAATATAATATTTCAACGCCGGGCGGGATGTTCCGTACCTGTAACAAACATTGTAATTCGCCTTTCGCGACGGAACACCACCTCCACATCTATGACAATTGGCAATCAATCCTTTTAATGTAACCCTTTCGTTGAACCCGGATCACGGGGTGAGTACGCATCAGTGTAAGAGGAACAACCTCTGCGGCAACAAGTCGCCATTAGCCTTCATTAAAACATTTATGTTAACAGTTCGCTAATTTCTCTTTTAATTTAGAACACTTCCGTACAATGACCAAATTCTATATTTAAAAGAAACACTTTTACATATAATTTTTACATACTTTAACTCTAAAATATATGTAATAAAAAATGCACAATTTTTGAACCTATTTTTATAAAGAAATTACGCAGCAAGAGGATTAATAAACATCTGACTTTTTTCCAGTGCTGCTCAACATTGCCGATTTTCGAACGTTCTATTTCGTTTTTGCAAAAAGTTTGACTATTGAAGACTGTGTTCAAAAAGTTTGATTAAATTATACCAGTATGAAATGTATCACTTTATTATCCTGAACTTATGTAACGAAATACTTTTATCAATATTGCAGTAATCGATCATTTTACACAAAGAGTTATTCACACAATTCAAAATAAATACAGCTCAAAACTTAATTTGAATTTTCAGATTCAATTCATTAATTAACTTTTATAAGCTATAATATTATCAATGACTTTAACCGATTAATGGAAAGTTAAATCGATACAACATTGTTGCAAATGTCATCAAATATTTTAATTGCAATCATGCAAGTTATAACAAAGATCCTTTATTTAACCATTGTATTCTGGCTATATTTTAATACCATTCATCGTAATCTTTGGTAATTGTTTGTTTAGTCAAACGGAATTTAATATAACTATATAGAGCCTTTAATTAGCCCAGTTTTGTTTTTTAAATCGATATTTAAAACCCGGAAACAGTGACTTCTTCATGGATAGTGATATAAATTATATTTAAATAAATATTTTGAATATTTTTATTGCATTGTTTCAGGGTTAAGTATATTACTCGAATTAAATTTGAGTTTGTTTAAGACACTTTAAAACATTTATAATCTCCTTTCACTAATAGCAGCATTTAACACAGTATTGTGAGTGGAAAATGCAAATAGGAATTGAAAATAATCATTGAGAAAGATAAATATACGCAGTTTTCCGCATTTAAAATATCTTTTATGGTCTATTATCTGTGATCATAATTATTATAATCCCTTCGAGCACTTGCGCCATAATCTCTTCAAGCATTGTTCTGCGTATATGAATGATTACTTTAAATATTATTGTAAAAATATTTCAACTCCTAAATCTATAAAAAGCAAAATCCACTAGCTCAAGAAGAATTTCTGATTTTTAGGAAGATCTCAGTATCTTGAAATGTTATATACGTAAATAAAAGCTTTTGCTAAATATGTATTTTTTGTTAATATTGGAATTAATGAAACAAATTCGAAAAGCATAATAAAATGCTATGTTATGATTTAAAACACACAGATATGAACAAATTCGGTTATGGTATTCATTTAAACATTTCTTGTTAAAAATTTTGCTCAACGTTGAAAAAAATTTTAGCTGTGTTGTAGTTGTAACTTCAATATTGCGAAAGTTTTTACAATCTTGTAAAATTTTGATTGTAGATTTGATACTTTACATAAATCCTGAAATTTTGCAATATTGAGAAGAAATTCCGTTTTGGGTTGAGCCATGAATTTGTATATGTTGAGTCATTAAATGGTAAAAAGTTGAATCATGAACTCTTGAAATGGGTAAGAAATAATTAGACAAAATTTTAAACCACAATTTTCAAGACAAAAAAACAATTAAACCATAAATTGAAAAATACAATACTCTGATTCTAATCACAGGTATGATGGTGTAATTTTATCGTAAAAGATCTGCGAATAATGGCAGCTGTATAGTTTTAAACACTTTCCACATAGTTGAGGAGTGTTTAAGAATTCGGTTTATCTGTCCGTTCTTCAACTCACGTACTTGTATTCCAATGTAATCAATATGTGTTATTGAGACTTATTATGTCAAGTTTCGTATACAAAATTGAATGTGTAGTATGTATAATTTGTTTACAAGGATACATAAAGGAATTTTGTTACATTACTGTCTCAAAATCGTTTACAGTGTATTTTAATAAAATTAAGCTATTTATAACATACTTAGTATCATATACATTATTGAGGTGCAATACAAGATTCTTTCTGTAGAATATGGCGTGCATGGCATTTATCATTCCTTTACAGCGACAAACAAAATAAAAATGTATATTATGGGAAAATATCATTTGCACCGTATTTTTAAAATTTTACACCATTTCGAATATAATAAAATTGACTGACACTGCTGAACTGCGTTACAAGATGCTTACAGTAGTACACTATGACGCAAAAGTTTAGACAATGAAGAAATTCTTACATACTTTGAAAAATATTTATTCAATTTTCAAATCACTGCTTGAAATTAATGTGCTGTACATATAAACAATATTTATAACAAAGAAAAGTGGAATTGCGCATATTGCAATAAATTAAATGGTAACAAAAATAAACTGCTGTCTCAAATGTTTAGACACAAATTAAATAAAATCGAAATAAACAATTTTTAAAACCTGGTTGCGCATCCATGCTTATGTATTACGTCATATACACGAGATTGCATGGAAGAAACTAAATCTTGCATAGTTTGTGGATCGATATCGTACCATGCATTCTCAATAGATGTCTTAAGTTCCTTTTCAGAAGATTATTGTCTAGCGTTGCTATAAACTTTGCGACACATGATGCTCCAAAGGTTTTCTATAGGGTTAAGATCTGGGCTACATGCTGGCCAGTCGAGAACTCTTATATTATGGGAATTAAACCAAGATTTTGAATGTTTTGCAGTGTGAATTGAAGCATTGTCTTGCTGAAATTCCCACTGAGGACCCCCTAGAAGCTCAGCAAATGGCAGTAGCTTTTCTTCTAATGTCTGTGTATAATGCTGTGAAGTTTGACGACCACTGGTGAAGGTCAGAGATACTTGTCCATTATAGCAAAAGGCTGCCCAAACCATCACCGAGCCCCCCTCCTTGTCTGCGACTAAAAAAACGTCGAGGTTCCTTCCGCAAGTCATGCCAATACGATAAACAACCATCTGGACCATCCAGATTCCACTTTTTTTCATCGCTAAATATGACTGACTGTCATTTCTCTCCATATGACATATGCTTTCGAGCCCACAAAAGTCTTTGTAACTTATGATATGGTTTCAGAGCTGGTTTCTTCTGCATTTTGCTATAAACGATTGTTCCTTTTTCCAAAATTCGTCTACGAATCGTATCCTTTGATACAGAGAGTCCCGATGAGCTTTGAACTCCACGTACGCTCATTTGTTGAGTACTCGCTAGTCTTTGTATCAGGCGATCCTCTCGTACATTTGTCACACGTGGCCTCCCAGACCGACATTTTGCTTTATATTCGGAACCACTCGATAAAACTCGATAAATAGATTTTTTTGACGTATTAATAATAGCAGAAATTTCAGAAACGCTCTTCCCTTCACCTTTCAACTGCCAAATCCTTGAAACCTCATTCACTTGAATTTCTTTAGCTCTCGGCATGTCGACTATGAAGCGAAATCGTTTGCAGAACTTAAGTACTCCAAATTTGTGACATCATCGATTCTAAATTTGCATATGCCAGCGAATATTCAAAGAAATTTAGAATAGTGTCTAAACTTTTGCGACAAGCACATTTGAATTTTTATGAAAAAAATTAGTATTATAGCAAATAAAACGACTCTTTTGTACATAGCATTTTAAATCAGTTTTTGAATATATTTACAGGTTTTTGTAATTCTGACGTCATAATTCTACATCTTAAAGCTGAATGACGTCATTGTCTAAACTTTTGCGTCATAGTGTATGTAGTGCATAGCATGTATTTGTTTATTTACAGGATACAAAAATGAATCTGATTAGAGTACTGACTATGGACAATAATCAATGGAAGTATGTTTTAAGTTGCGGTATGCATTTTAAAACTCAACAAACACATTACCTGTTGCTTATTAATTCTGTAGCTCATATACAGAGATATACAAAAAATTCGTAAGAATTACTGTCTATGGGTGTGAACTGCTTAAAAGTGTACTATTTCTAATTGGTAAAAATGTATAATATTAAAACTTCAAAAACAGTAAAATAGATTTATTTGACTGTTGACATGTCTCGACCCTACCCGACTCATTTTCATAACCAATAAATGATAATAATCTGAAATTGTACGGTCTATGACGCAATAATCTAAAACGCCATCCTTCAGTTTTTCATGTAACGCACGCTATTTTTTTTTTCTTACATTGTGAAAAACTGAATAATGTCATTTTAGACCATTGCATCATAGGAATATCATTATTTATTTGCTTTGACAATGACTCGGGTAGGATTGAAACATGTCAACAGTCAAATAAAACTATTTTAATGTTTAAAAAATTTTAATCTTACACCTTTTTAGCAATTAGAAATTGTATACTATTGCAAGATGTTAATCTGTTATATATCTGCTTAAAAGTGTTTGTTAATTGCATTAGGTGTTCTCCAGCTTAAGTATGTTTAGTTGGTATACATTAAGATTTGTTTGTATATAAATAAATTCCCACACAGGGCTACGTAAAAAAAATAAAATATTGCCGAAATGTTATCAATCGAACTGCAAATTTCCCATTATTTTTATTAAATTAAATTTTAAATTATTAGAGTGAAAGATGAAAGATATGTAAAAATATAGATTTTAAAAATTAATACATAAAACATACAATTCTGAATATCGTGAAAGCATATATTCCTAAATTGAAATGAAAATTCAAATGTTTGAAAAGATATACGAGACCATAAAATGGTAAAAATGGTACACTTAACTAAGTAAAAATCACAAGTCCATATCCGCCCAAAGAGGAAAAAGAAGAAAAATTGCAAATATTTCGAAGGGAAGATTAAATAAAAGTTTTCTGAGAAACTTCCCACAACGAAGATCAGGGAAATATAGCTCTAAGAGCTTTACAAACATCCGATCCATTGATTTCTTCAAGAAAGAAGCTAAGAAAAGAAATATATATACATAAATATGCTCAAATGAATTCAGTTGGGGATTGTTTTTGAGGAGAAATCAGTAATAAAAAATACAATTTAAAAATTCAATTTTAGTTCCAATTTATGCTTTCTTAAACATTTTCTATTCAGAGTTGTATTTTAAATACAGCAAACACCCGTTATGCCACTCATTCGAATATATTGCTGTTTTTACGCGTCTAACTGTACTAATTAACAAAATTTTCATTTACCTGTTTTTTATAAAGATTATATACTTTTCAATTATTATATAGGTAATTCTATATGATTATTTAATTACTAAAGTTATGATATGAGTATAAAATAATTTCTTAGAGAGAATTGTAAAATATTTTATTTGTAGTTATCATCTTCGTAAATTTTTAAGTCCTTTTGTTGCATCACATTTAAAAATATGTAGCGATTGTTTTATTATTTTCCAACATATACGGCATAAGGATGGAATATTATACTTTAAAAATTCAGAACAGTTTCTGACAATATTATGTTAGAAACATCATATTGTGATTAAACAATAAAACTTTGTATAAATCACCATAAAAAAAACACACACACACACGCAGGATGCGTTTCGATCTGAAAATTATAACAGCCCTTCAACAGCCGAAGTAAACAAGCCGAAGTGCCTGTGCTCGTAAGATAATGTCACAAATAAACTGAAACAAAGAGGGTACAGATTACAAAGAATGCGACAGGTGGCGCAAGCTGAAAGTTTAACACCAATCACAGGAGAGCACGGTCTGTTATAATTTCAATCTCGAATTCCGTACTGCGTGTTTTTTATATTTTTATGGTGATTTATACAAAGTCTTTTTATTTGATTGCAGTTTATTGCTACTCTTTCGGTGCTGTTTATCATATTTTATCAGTAAATTTTATTTTTCAAGACGATATGTGTTAGTTTCTAAAATCTCATACTCTGATAAAAATACGATATATTGAGTCCGCGTAAAGTACGGATTTTCTCTGTTATGAAGCAAATTCATCATATTTCGACGTCTTTAAACTATCTTTAAGGAACTTAACTTTATTGGTACGATTACAAAACTAATTTTATTAATAACGATTTGTTAAGATTTTATCAGTAATTTTTTTTCAAGGCGATATGTGTTTAGGCGATAAGTTTCTAAAATCTCATACTCTGTTAAAAATACGGATATATCAGTCCGCGTAAAGAATGGATTTTCACTGTTATGAAGCAAATATCTACATTTTGCTCTCTAGCGGAAATTTTAATGTCGTAAGATTCAACCCATTTGACTGAAAAACAAATTATAATATACCAGAAATGCTGTAATATAAAGTTAATAAACACATACAAACAATTTTGTTTTATTTATTCCAAATATACCAGAAATTCTGTAAAGGAAGAGGAAAGTGATCTTGTACAGGATCTTGTATATTACACAAGATTGTTGTTATGTAATAAATGAAGCATGTTGAATAGAATTGCTTTATATATTAGATGGAGAAACTTTGGTAAAATTGAAGAGGAGATTTCCCTACAGAACGCTGAAACAAGAAAGAAAAAAATCATGCATCAAGCATAGTTTATGAAACACTTTTCAACACATTCAGAATACTAGACTAATTTTAACACAATTATTCTAATTGGTAAACAAATCATATTAGATGTAAATTTCCAACTGGGCGAAAAATGTCCGGACCAGGATTCGAACCCGGGACCTCCCTGGCTGAAGCCGCCAGTGCTCTGCCATCTGAGCTATCCCGGACAATTCTGGTCGAACTTTTTCACCCAGCTAACCTTGAAGATTACAGCATCTGGTCTGAAACCTGGTTCAGCTCAACAGAATAAATCTCAGGTAATGGAACTCCAGAAATGGCTGGATACGGAATTACACTAGATTAATTTTAACACAATTATTCTAATTGGTAAACAAATCATATTAGATGTAAATTTCCAACTGGGCGAAAAATGTCCGGACCAGGATTCGAACCCGGGACCTCCCTGGCTGAAGCCGCCAGTGCTCTGCCATCTGAGCTATCCCGGACAATTCTGGTCGAACTTTTTCACCCAGCTAACCTTGAAGATTACAGCATCTGGTCTGAAACCTGGTTCAGCTCAACAGAATAAATCTCAGGTAATGGAACTCCAGAAATCGCTGGATACGGAATTACACTAGATTAATTTTAACACAATTATTCTAATTGGTAAACAAATCATATTAGATGTAAATTTCCAACTGGGCGAAAAATGTCCGGACCAGGATTCGAACCCGGGACCTCCCTGGCTGAAGCCGCCAGTGCTCTGCCATCTGAGCTATCCCGGACAATTCTGGTCGAACTTTTTCACCCAGCTAACCTTGAAGATTACAGCATCTGGTCTGAAACCTGGTTCAGCTCAACAGAATAAATCTCAGGTAATGGAACTCCAGAAATGGCTGGATACGGAATTACACTAGATTAATTTTAACACAATTATTCTAATTGGTAAACAAATCATATTAGATGTAAATTTCCAACTGGGCGAAAAATGTCCGGACCAGGATTCGAACCCGGGACCTCCCTGGCTGAAGCCGCCAGTGCTCTGCCATCTGAGCTATCCCGGACAATTCTGGTCGAACTTTTTCACCCAGCTAACCTTGAAGATTACAGCATCTGGTCTGAAACCTGGTTCAGCTCAACAGAATAAATCTCAGGTAATGGAACTCCAGAAATGGCTGGATACGGAATTACACTAGATTAATTTTAACACAATTATTCTAATTGGTAAACAAATCATATTAGATGTAAATTTCCAACTGGGCGAAAAATATAGAGTATAATTGTGTTAAAATTAATCTAGTGTAATTCCGTATCCAGCTATTTCTGGAGTTCCATTACCTGAGATTTATTCTGTTGAGCTGAACCAGGTTTCAGACCATATGCTGTAATCTTCAAGGTTAGCTGGGTGAAAAAGTTCGACCAGAATCGTCCGTGATAGCTCAGATGGCAGAGCACTGGCGGCTTCAGCCAGGGAGGCCCCGGGTTCGAATCCTGGTCCGGACATTTTTCGCCCAGTTGGAAATTTACATCTAATATGATTTGTTTACCAATTAGAATAATTGTGTTAAAATTAATCTAGTGTAATTCCGTATCCAGCTATTTCTGGAGTTCCATTACCTGAGATTTATTCTGTTGAGCTGAACCAGGTTTCAGACCAGATGCTGTAATCTTCAAGGTTAGCTGGGTGAAAAAGTTCGACCAGAATCGTCCGGGATAGCTCAGATAGCAGAGCTCTGGCGGCTTCAGCCTGGGAGGTCCCGGGTTCGAATCCTGGTCCGGACATTTTTCGCCCAGTTGGAAATTTACATCTAACATTCAAAACTGAAGCGTTTAATAAGTTAAAATATTATGTTTAATTCAACCCTATGGAAACGTAGAACACATTTGAAAACTTTCTTTCAACTGTTCCCCTCTACAAATAGAATTATCTGAATTCTTTGAGCAGCCTTGTATATGATATATAGATTGGTATGCATTAACTACATGCATGCAAAAATTTAGTTTAGTTAAAGAATACACATATCTCTGTTGAAAATTCCCTTTCAACAATTTCCGCTAATAAGGAGATTCGTACACGAACTCTTTTGTGCAGCCTTGTATATGAGGTATAGAATTTATATATAGTGAGTAACATACAAAACATTATTTAAATTTTAATGCGTATACCGAATTTTAAACGCACTTCCAACAATTATTAATCAAAGATAGTCCTGTAACAGATTTTTGTGTTCCTGTAAGCAAACGACACATGCTATGAATGCCCTATTCTATCGAATTCCTCTTGTAGTAAAATTCAGTAAATTATACATGTTTCGATACATTTGAAACAGCGTAACGTCATTAAAATACTCTGTAAACGACTTTTCTCCATATACCATAATATAATGAATTTATTTTGATTGCCTCTATAAATGATCTTTTAATTCCACATACTTCATATACTATACCAAACATGCTTTGGTGACCCTAAATAAAGTTTATCTATTGCATGAGAATTCGAGTAAATACGGGAGTTAGAGCGTGGGCAGGAGAACAGACAAACCGAATGCATAAACACATTTCAACTTTGTTAAAGAGTGTTAATACAGCGCCTAGAAGATACAGTGTGGAAAACGGCTACAAAATAGTGCTAAAAAATTGAATCCCATAAATGTACAACGATGGTGAATAACAAGATGTCGATTGTAGCGCCATCGTAGTGATTGAAAAACGATAGTCATTCTAAAAGAGACTCTTTAACCTATTTCACGTCATTCCTTTACTAAATTAGCTTATAACAGACCGAAATATCTTATATTTATAGTTTCCGATATTTAACATTCTATAATTTTTGAAAACACAGTGTTTATATTGAAAAAAGTTACGAGATGGCGCTCGTATCAGCATATTGCCGCTGAGCATTGTTGGAGAATTATGGGATACAAGTTTTTAGCACTTTTTAAAGCATTATAGGAATAGACGTTTTCCACACTGTATCTTCTAGTCGCTGTAGTGTTAAAATGGGTTTTTTAGCTATTTGTTTCTAGAATAGAAATGAAGATTTTAGCTGCGGGTATTTTGTATGTTATTTATTATTATTTGAAGAACATAAAAAAATAATAATAAAGTTCAATGATGTGATTCATGTTGCGTGTGTGGATGTCCTATCCTACGCGCTGTGCATTTCCAATCCCGAGACATCCGATTGATCGCTAGCCCCACCAGTCGCCGAGAGGTTCTGCTCTCGAAGCTGGTAGACGGGAGGTGCTGGATTCGATCCCAATCGCGTCCGTCACCCTAATCGTTCGGAGTTTTTGTGGTTTTCTTCAAACCTTGGTTTTCCAAACGTAAATATGGGTTAGGTTCCCTTAGAAAGACCACCACGGAGTGCTCACCTCCCCTTAGGGTCTATATCCCTCGTGCTGATAATTGGCCGTCACAAACACAAGCAACCAACCGATTGATCACTAAAGGAGTCCGAAATCAATTTCCATTAAGGATCTTCAATGTAGATAATATTGCATGGAGCATCAAGCATTTTGAAGTCAAAAAGTGGAAAATCAATAAATTGGCGCTTTTTGAAAAGCCTAATTCTAACCTCTTTTATGCTGCTTTGGCGTACTTCAAAAAATGTTTATTTTTTTATTAAAAGGTCTAAAATTAGTATAAACTCTCAATAAATTAATTAAAAAAATTAATTTAATTATTATTAATTAATCCTTTAATTAAAAAAACTTAGCAAGATCCGTTTAATAGTTTTTTTTTTTTGCGCTCTGACCCGCCAGTTTGAAAAAAGTCATTTTGAATAGAACGGTAGCCGGTAGCAGAGACAATCACCTCATCGAATTCACATATGAAGTTCTAGGATTAGTTAAATCTTGATTAGCATATTAAAATGCAATCAGTCTGCCAAGTCCTATCTTGGTGGAAAGCTCCTGCAAGCCCGATTTTAGTGGCTAATTTGTAGGTTTACTATTGTGATTTCCTGCTACCAGTCCTCCATGTTTTCATACATTTGCGTGCAGGAAAGCACAATGGTAAACCTACGAGTCAGCCGCTAAAATCGGATTTTACGGCGTTTTCCACCAAGATAGGACTTGACAGACCGATTGCATTTTAATATGCGAATCAAGATTTAACTAATCCTAGAATTTCATCCGTGAACTCGGTGAAGTGATTTTCTGTGCTGCCGGCTCCCGGTATAGAATAAATTCTCTTATAGTGCTCAAAACACTGTTAGCCTCTGGATTGGTTAAAACCACTAAATAACAACGAAAGAACTTCGAATTGGGCCAAATCGTTTTACAGGACAAAATTGAAAATACATATGTAAGAATTCGCATGATTTTTCTGTACAAATTACTGGGTAAAACAGATTGCATTGCTGACAGGATTTCTCTATAAAATCTACAAAATTATTTTTTAAAGTGTGTAAATGTCAAACTATAAAATACTAATTACTTTTCTATTTCAGGTTTTGTTCGGGAGATACAGCGTTTACAGACACACACATACAGACGGACGGCAATTTTTTTTTTCTAAATATATGTTTTTCGGAATTTCCAGTGTCTAAAACGTGTAAATCTGTCAAAAAATTTTTTCGATAAATTAAAACGATTACAAGACTTACCCTATACTACGTATGATGGGTAAGTAAAAAGGGGTGTATTACATCCTAAACTTTTTAAAGCAAGATTTCCGCATGAACAATTAAAACGAAATAAATAGTTTGACGAATTAAAAACAAAAATGAATTTTATGTCATATTTTTCTGTTTTATGATTTCCATGTGAAAAATTATATTTAATTACTTTGACGAATAAAAAAGTGGAATATTACGTCATATTGAAAGATAAAGGGCGTGGTGAATATATAAAGTGCTATAAGTGTGAAAAAATGTATTGCAGCATGATAAAAACTCGATTAGGGAAATATTCGCGTATTTTGATCCAATGATGAATGGAAATAAGTTATAGCTGTATTATTTTGCGTCTGTTATATAAATTTATAGATTTTTAAATTAGGTTTTCATTTAAATCATGCGTACAACACTTTAGCTGCTTTTTTATGTTGTATACGTTAAATTTTGAAATTGTTTTTTAAAAACAAACATTCTTAAAATTCCGTGCAACACCGGGTAGTTTAGCTAGTTTCCCTCCCAATAAATTATATTCCCTTTAATTTAAAAAAAACGTAGCAAGATCGGTTTAATAATTTTTTTTATGTTCTGATCCCACCATTTTGATAAAAGTCATTTTAAATATATGATTTTATAGTGCTCCAATCGGTTTTAGCTTCTCGACGGGTTAAAACCACTAAATAACAACGAAATAACTTCGAATTGGCCAAATCGTTTTACAGGAGAAATTTTAAAATACATGTGTAACAATTCACATGATTTTTCTGAAAAATTACAGGGTAAATCTAATTATATTGCTGACAGGATTTTGATATAAAATCAACAAAATTATTTTTAGAGTGTGTAAATATCAACCAATAAAATTCTAATTACTTTTCTATTTCCTTTGAGATTTTTAGCAAATAATTTACATAAGGAAATAAAAGTTATGAAACACATTCCAACATTTTCAGGTTAGCATTAGGAAATTTTGCTTTCTCATACACTTAATTAAAATATACACATAAAAAATTAAAACAGGGTTCGTACGATCCCCGTTTTTTTCCAAGAATAATATCAGTATTTTTTTTTTATATAAAAAAAGGAATGTAGTTCAAACTCGTCTTGATTAAGGAGAGATTTTTTATAAGAAAATACTGGCACCGAGACATTTCCTGATCTGAAAATTCCAGGACCCGTACCAACTTTGTAAAAACACATAAAGCAGTAAACATACATTGTTAGCAATTATTTTCCGTACCAGTAATGTGTGCAAATGTCCTGTGTCGAATCTGTAAAATTTATATCCACCATATGATACATTAAAAAAGGGTTGATACAGCTTCTATTACTCATAATCAGTTCAATGATTGTTTTCTCTTGTGTCTCTGTAAGTGAATAGTAAGTGTTAAAATAAATAGGAAACTAGTTGCAGTGCAGATCAGGGATGCATATCAATTTCATAAAGTATGACATGGTGGAATGTCATTCAAATACTCTACAATGCACTTTTCTACATGTAAACGTTCTATGAATGCTAGATATTTAACTTTCAATAGCGAACATTCTATAGAGAACATTAATATTTTACATCAGTTACATTATAATTCGAATATATTTCCGAGAGTTAGAGCACGGATAGGCAGGCAGGTAAACGGCAGAAAAACTAAAACTCCAGTCATAAAAATTTACAACTATCCTGGATAATGTTAACAAAAATGCGCCAGTATTTTATAATCCTTAGCACAGCGCATACAGAGAAATTGACATAATTCAAGATATTTTGCATAAAAAGATACATTTTTTATTCAATTTGAGACCAGATGTAAGAAAAGAGACTGTACATATAGATATTTGCTGGAATGATAAACAAACATTCTGTGTCTGTGATAGTTATACTATTTTTCAAAGTCCAAGGGATCTACAGATAAATCAAACTCATATGACTGAATCCGACTGCTACAGTCTTGAACAAAAATGTTTTTGATTGCGTAATTTCACCCCTTAGGTTTCCACCACCAATCTGTTGATTGGAGCTCCAGGCTTCAAAATGCAATGCTTATAAATAACAGTTAAACTTATAACTTAACGAATTGATTTAATAAATAATTGTTTTAATTACTGTCCAATAAATATCGAAAATTACATTTCCATTCATATCAAGAAATATCAATGCTTCGGAATGTATTGTATACATAGATTGGTAAGTACTTTCCCGTTATACCAGCACCTTATAAAACAAGCGTAATAGCTGGCTCAAAATGAAATTAACATGAAATAAAACATTTGAAACGAAAAATAATAAAATTTGGTAATAAAGTGACCATTTACAAAATATAATATAGGAAAATCACGGATATTCTCGAACTGATTTATTAAATGAATATAAGCATATACTTAAAATAAAAGAACTAATAAAAACAATTAAATAATAGAAGAAAAACTAATTTAAACTGCGGGCATAAATTTGTAAATGTTTCTTAACATTGTAATGAAACTTTCATTTTTTTCAAAATGAAAATGTTCATCGTACTTTAAACAAAAACTTTCTTTTTTATGCATAATTCCAATGTTCCAAACAATTTTATTGCAGCTTCCATATAATCTGATAACTGTCAAATGGTACAATCAGTGTCAGTAATAAATGTAAATTAAATTAAAAATATTTATATTAAATTAAGATATTTTATTTTATTTTTGTAATGAAATTTCTTTATCGGTGACAAAGTTGTTCCATTATTGGGAAAAAAGGGTCATTTAAAAGTTTATTGCTGTTTTTCGATTAAAGGCATTTTCTGACTGAAATTCAAAAGAAAAATAATTAATAAATTGTGAAAAAATTACCTCTTGCTTAAATTATATAGTATAAGAAAATTCGAAGAAATTAAAGTATAACTTCATACATTGAGTTTAGCTGAATCAATCAGCTAATTCTTAGGAACAGGAAATAGTCTTTTGACTAATTCATATCTCAAAATTACTATGTCGTAGAATTATTTTAGATCAATGAAGAAGGTTAGGCAAGTTTAAGCACATAGCAGAACAATTACTGTCCTTATTTAAGATATTAGAATTAAAGTAAAAATACAGATTTTGAACTAATTATGTTTCCAAAGATAGCATTAAAAAATTTCATAATTATGCTAATATTGAAAAGGATTTACATGAAATGACATTATTTTTTCTTTTGAATCATTTCTTTTTAGTTCATAAATCTGAAATATATAGGTATAAGTTGATCAAAATGGAATCATTTTCATTCTACCAGCTCTGAAATTAGAAACAAAATCTTTAAGGATAGAAAAGTTTTTGATGAATAACGTATTGAATGTTCATTTCCATTTTCAAAACTACCATGTTTTACTGCAATTGAATCAAAACCACGAAATCTTCAAAGATAATTTTCATATTCTCCATTTAATTTCTCCCATTTCTTCATTTACTACCTTCGTAAATATAGTTTTCTTACTTCAAATTTAGTATTAAATAAAATTTGTATTTTTAAATGAGTTCCAAATGTACTACACTGATCTCACGTTAGGACGGAATTCCAAGGGGAAGACAATTTTCGTTTGCACTAACGGAATTCCGCATAAAACTTTGCAAGCAGTTCAAAGGTTATCTTTAATTTAGGAATCTTAGCAAAAATGGCACTTATTGACGATTTCTTAATAAAAGAGAATAAATTACCCATAATAAAATCAATATGCAGAAAAAAAATATTGTGCTAACAAAATTTTACTTTAATTTAAGTTATCTGTCACTTTTTTGCGATTGTTAGACAATGGATATTTTTTACCACATCATTTTCTCATTTTGCGAAACCGTTCGAAATTTCGGTATGTTGCATCACATTTTCAATAATACTATTTTGTAACAGCCGCTAGCAATTTCTAACCTATCTCGTTTTAGGAGTGAGGGATTCTTACCTTATTTTCAAAACTGTAACTGATAATTTATTGATATCTTAATGATAAATGTTACACAAAGTAGATTTTTTGAAGAAATAAGGTACAAAAGAAATTTTGATTCTGCAGGGTCAATTTGTGAAAATTGAGTCCGTATTATCCGATGAGTAGTACTCATTATGCGTTGTACTTAACATGAATTGAAAAAAAAAAAAACCATGGAGAAAACGAATTTGTCCTCATTAAGTTAGGACTCTTAAAACTTCAAAATTTAATTTTTTTTAGATGTTTAACTCTTCTCTTTTCTGAACATTTTAATGTAATTGTTTCATAGAAATCCTCATTAGAACAGAAGTTATTGCTTTTAGAATTATACTTGATCAATAGCTAAAGCGACGTTTCTGAAACTTTGAAGCCATTTTTCTCCAAATGACGTTTTTGGGCATATCGCAAAAACTTCTGAATATGTTTTCATAAAATTTTCAAAATGTGTTTCATGTTAATTTGTATAAATTGAACCTAAAATTTTCTTATTATTGTTAAAAAAAATATATTTTTTAGGTGATTATGTATTTGAAATTTTCCAAATTTTGCATTAGATAAATATAACTTTGTATTAAAAATATAAAATACTTTTAATACATTTGTTTTTACGTTCAGGGTTATTATTATAATCTGATATATAAGTAGGCATCAAAATTTTTATTCTAATTGCAATATTTATTTTGAAATGGTGCGCGTAAACTGTTATACCAGTTTTCTGCTCGTAAATATCTCAGAGTTTGGAGCCCCCTGTAAATACTGATTTTGCATCTTGCAATTTTTTAAATGCATAAAATGAAACAACGTATTTATATCTTTCATCTCAATAAAAATTGTGTTTTAAAATCATATACATTTTAAGATATTAAATGTTGAAAATAGTCTTTTTTTTTTTTTTTTCATTTTTTCCAATTTTAAGAGTCCTGAGATCGCTTAACCGGAAATACGTCTTAAGTGGAGTCAAATTAACGAGAGTTCACTGTATAAATGTACAAATACACCGCTGCATAATGTACAAAACAAGTTTGGATTCTACAGGGTCAATTTGTGAAAAAGTGTTTGCATTATCCGATGAGTATTACTTATTATAAATTGTTTTTAACATGAATTGCAAATAGGAAAACATGGGGAAAACGAATTTGTCTTTATTAACCGGAGATACATCTTTCGCGGTGTCGCATTAACGAGAGTTCACTGTATAAATGTTCCAATATATCGCAAAATATTTAAAATATATCGTTTCATCCGAATCTTACGGCCAAGCATATAGTATTGAGTTAAAAGTTTGATTTGCATAACTAAACATATAATTTTAAATCTCATATCCCAAAATTAATTTTTAAAGCTGAAATATTTATTATTATTAAATTGTTATATATTGCTTCTAAAATTCAGCATTTTTTTACAGCAGAAAGCGTTAAATAAAGGAAAAGAAAATTCAAATAAAGATGTTAAGTACATCTTTTGTTTTCTGAGAAAAGTGTATAAAAATTAGAAATCAAAAGTAACTATGACAGATAATATTATTAGGAAAAATAAAACTAAATGATATTCGCATAAATTTGGTGAAGAAGGGACACATTGAATTAAATAATGACTGTTTAGACACATATCATATTATTGTCTTGTGAAAGGAATAATTAATTATAAGGAAAAAAGCAGTTTAAAATTTTTTCTCACGATACATTTACATTTCAAATCAAACGAAAATTTGACATTTAAGCAACATTCTAACCAAAATAAAAATTACAAAATAAGTTTGAAAGAAGTACGTTTTCTGAATTTTATTTAATTACTCTATTGTGATAAGTCAGAGAAATGATTTTAATTGAGAACAGAACTTATTCTCAATAGCATGGTATTGCTGATAAAAAAGTATTACATCATCAGGCAGCACGTGTCATGTAAATACAATTCGTTCGTCAGTTTTTTTTTTTTTTTTTTTTTTTTTTTTTTTTTAGTTATTTGTTACTTCCATGATTTTAATTATTTCATCAATTGAGAAATATTAAGTATTTTTGTTTGTTCTAATAATGGCTAATAATCCCAGTAATGTTTTTTTTCAGTTATGTTTCTGGGGGAAAAAAAAGAATTCTTGAAGAAAGTTTAGACTCAGTAGCAAAGTGTTACAATTAATTAGCATTAATAGCTTACATGTTTGGGCTCTTATATAATGCTAAGACTCTTAAATAGTGCATTCTTTGTTTTATATCTATATTCTATTTTCTAATTTTGTGTGCTTAAAGTAAATCATTTTTTCAGTTTCACAGCCAATTGGCATACCTTAGCTAGCGTAATTTTCCGCATAACTAACTCCATTCTGTTGGAATGTCAGAAAATGTACAATTTTAATTAAAACCACCGGACAACGAAAAGTAGTTCATTTAAATTTTCATAATTTCTCAAAAAAAAAAATAAATAAATTTGAATTAAAAAACGAATTAAAAAAATGTTTTACAACAACTTTTGGACTTATGGCAAATACATATATATATGCAAAACTTCTCTAAAATTGAATCTATTATAGGGGAGAGTAGCCATATTTCAACCGCCGCTTTAATTGGACCGTTGCCATTCTGCCGTTAATTACAGGAAGATACTCCATCTGCCGCTGAAATCCTACTCATCAGAATGACGTCACTCATCATTAGAAGAAGCAGCCGACTAACACGTGCTGTTTTCAGAAAATAAAAAACCCCCTAAAGTTAGCTGTTTTGATCTAATTTTTTCCTACTAAACGTAAGTGAATATTTTAAAACTAAGGTAAGTTGTTATGTTTTTATGTTGAAATTAACTTTTTTTAAAAATTGCGCAGTTGCCGTAATTGGGCCAATTTAAGTTGCTTAAATTGGACCAGATATGCGATCATAAATTTGAAAAGTAAGTAATGAATTTTGAGGATGGTACGCTTTGTACACTATTTTTTTATATTTTATAATGGATTACTATCTCCATGCAAGTTTTTTTTTTATATCTGGATTAATTTTTTTTTATACAGCTTAGGCCTATATAAATATAAAAATATTTTTACATGTCTATGCAATAAATTTTGTTTGCAATGTCTTTTATCTTATATGTAATTGTATTTATTTTCTTTGAATTCTTTATTTCTACGGCATATTTGATTTACAGAGTTGAATTCAAACATTTTCCTGGTGCAGGATATTTGTGATTGAAGACTTTTTACAATTCTGGAGGTGGAATTATACTTTTTTGCCATTAAAACGCATAACATCTCAAACTTTGATGAAAATGTTGAAAAAGACGTAGACAATCTGTCTGGAAGAAAAACACACGAGACAGCAAAAGCTGTTAAAGGTATAGGAAACAAATAGCAGACAGCAATTTGTGAAGAAATTGACCTGCAACAAGGCTGCAGCTACGAATCCTCCCTAAAAGCAAAAAAAGTCATTAGCAATGTTATTTCCCTTGCTAAATCCAGTTAAATCAAAGTACAGAGGGAGCCAAAAAAACAGTTGTGTTAACATCATCGCCATATAAACGAAACCTTGAAATGAGATAAAAAAAAAGAAAAAAAAAGAAAAAATGGAAGCTTTCACAGCACAAAAGCAATTGGAACATCGAGTTTTAAAAAATAGGCGTAATGCAATTAGCAAGAAAATGATGGAAGAGAAGAACTTCAAACATAATGTAAAGAAAACTTCTGTTGCAAAAAAAGAAGTATGATAATTCAGAATCTAAAAAGAAAATCTAGACAGACTAATAAGACTTTGCCTAATTTGTAAGAAAAATAAAATAACAAAAATGATTCAGTGTTCAGATTGCCATATACGGTTCCGTGTTGTGTGCGCTGTAAAACAAAAACAATAAACAAAATTCATGCATAAGCTTTGCATCAATCCTTACATGATTTCAAATAACTGACAATTAGTTCCATAATTTCTATTCTTAATTACTGATAACTTTGATTTATATTTTGAATACATTTTATTTAAAACAATCACACTTATTTTCAGATATTTGATTTCATTATATTTCATTGCTGTTATTTTTTTTATTGTTTCATTAATCACAAACATTGCTTTTAATAAAATTAGTTATATTCCCTAGTCATTAAAACAACCTGATATTATTTGGTCCAATTTAGGAGGCTGGGGGGTCCAACTTAGGCGACCAGTTGCTGAATTTGGACCACTTTTGACAATTTTTTCAAATTCAAATAAAATTTAAGATTTTCAAAAAGAAATTGATCTAAATATTTATTTAGTTAGTAGATGGATAGATTGACCCTGTGTAATGATCTTTTGCAGATATTCCAAAAATTAAGTCAGTTACACCTGAAAATAAGTGAAGTGGTCCAAATTCGGCTACTCTGCCCTATAATGAAATCTGTTACCGGGAAAGTACTTCGATATCCGAAGCTGAGCTTCAAATCGAGAACCTTTTTATTAGCAGGAAAATACGCTACCACGGGGTCATCTAGCTTGCAATAAAAAGACTTCTGTTCTGAAAGTTCTGCTTTTTTTCTGTTTTAAAATCTGAATCTCAAAAATGATCAGATGCCATTAAACAAATTCATGTCATTAAAATAATTCAACTTTTTCAAAATTTTATGATTTTTCGTGTGATCCCGGAATTTAGCTGTAAGTGTGTAAAATTTCAGGTCTCTAACATAGACAGTTTCTGAGAACGAACTCTGTGACGGACATACAGACAGAAGAGTGAGACTAATAGGGTTCGTCAGATGAACAAAACCCTTAAACTATCTTCCGAAAAGAAAGTTTGCCTAAAGCTTTGGTGCTCTTTCATTGAAAGTCGTCCAATACAGTAAAAATATTCCCTAGTTTATTTCTATTAAGTTTCATCCAAACTCTAAACATTTCATCTCTAACAAGGAAGTGCCTTACTGGGCATACTCAGAATATTTTGAAAAAAAATACTAATTAAACTACCTATGTATATGATAAAGATCAGCCAAATTTAACGGTGGAATTACAGTACAAAGTCTGTAAAAAAAAATACTTTCGAGTATTTGACGTAAAAAGACGAAAGCGTCACGCGATTTGGCGAGCAGCACTTTTCTTCGCCAAAAGCAAACGACTTTAATGCATCCGAAAATTGCTTATTAGTTGATGTTTAGAATGAGTGTAAATAGTATTTAATGAATTTAAACTTAAACAATGAAAGAGTTTAAAGCATATATATTATGTATTGCATATTTATGTTGCTTGTTGCAGCAGTTATTAAATTTTATCCCTGTTAAAGTAATTTCATATATAAAAAATATTTTCATATTGAAAAATATATTTTCATATATTTAAGCATATTCCAAAATAAAGGCCAGATGAAGTTTTTATTTCCATATCAACAAAATTGAACTGACAGTGCACAATTGGACTTAATTTTGAGATTGAAACATTAAAATTAATTAAAATTTTGTTTTAATTTATAAAATTTCATAGTTAACGTTCATTATAAATATATATATATGACAAAACTATCGTTAAAACAAACTAAAACGGACAAAACTAAAGTTATTTAAATTAAATTTATTTAAACAAGTTCAACATGAAACATTTTTATCTTAGAGAATATTTGACATAAAAACGTATTTTCTGAAATTTTATTCCATCGCCAACCGGTGATAAATCGCCAAATAACGAAATTTTCAATATTTTTTACGGACACTCTGTTAAGTTTCCGACGAATTTTTTTTTTGTAAGCATACCTATACTCATGAGAAAAACATTCTACATTTTTTTCAGACTACGCCCGTATGGAGACCTTCCTTGTAAGAAATGAAATGTTAAAAAACACATCATTTTACCAGATTACCTGAAATCCAACCCTAAATAAATTAAAATTAAAACAACGCATCTAACATTTGTTACTGCACCCAGTAGTAAATAATCACCAATTAAAACAATTTTCCTATTTCTAATCACACTTCCAACATAACATTCTAATTAAAATGTATTACTTATTTCTTTTACTATCAAGTACCAGTTAAATTACGCAAGTAACATATTTCATAACATCCATTAGAAATATTAAAACTGGCTCTTTCACACAAACTCTTTAAAATTATTCCTGAACAAATACTTCGGTAATTTCTTAATCACTTACTTGATAAGTGCAGTTATCAAAAGTATTTGGAAATAACTGCTTTTTTTCTAGTCAGCTTATATATCTTTGGAACACTTGGGATTTTTTAATTTTATTATTTCAAGATCATATGTCTGGAACAACAACTACGAAAAAAGAGAAATATAGGATGGTACAGAAGTATATGCCAAAAATGTAAATGCAGGTAGAGGGGACTTAAATAAGCAGATTTCGTATAGGAAAATGGGTGCGGAACTGCAGCGTTGATGCAGTGGAGAGCGCTGTTGAGTTCAGTGGTTAAAAGCACTTCGCCGGCTGGAATAGTCATTCTCAGTACGGATTTCGAACAACATGCGCTGTTCACGAATGCGGAGCTTGCCGACATAAATTTCATGTATAGGGCTGCGCAGGAAAATGCAGCGGCTGCTTAGAGGATGTACAGTCGTGGAAAAAAAAGTAAACACCCCCTACTAACTCCTCAACAAATTATCGTAGACAAAAGTTACCGATACCGAACGATTGGAAATAAAGTCTACTTTTAAATGATGTATATAAAATTTTCTTAGGGGGCCATTTACATATTGAAACGAACCCAAACTTTATTTTTTTCAATGGGAATACCCAATTCTAACGGGATATTTCAAATCTTCGGTTCAATTTATGCCTAGACACCAAATTTCAAGTCACTTGAATGATAAGATTTTGAATTATAAACATTCAAAATTAAGTGCTTGTAATGTTAAATTACATTTTCATATTTTTATTTATATCTCCTGAAATTATGCTTCTAATGCGCTAATTTTTTTTTTTTTTTTTTTTTTTTTTTTTTTTTTTTTTGTAAGCAATAATACGAATATACCCAAACATAAACACGTTGAATTTGCAATTTTTATAATTTTATGATATGAATTATGAATTATGAAATTAATATTCGAAAAAATTATGAACTGTAACCTACAATTTTTTTGATGGATTTAGATTTATTAAGTCCTGCTTTATGGAAATCCAAAATTTCACATTTTTCTTCCAAGTAGTTTTCAAATTATGCTTAAAAAACGGCAAAATGATGGTTTAAGGGGCCGTCTATGATAGAAGTGAGTAGATATTTTGAAATTTAATCTGATGTCCTTTAATCTAACAGGCTTTATTGACTCCTTGAGTAGCGCTTCAGGTGCCTTGATCAAGAAGGTGGCTCTCTCGGTTAACAATCCAGTACGGAACTTCAATTTGGATACAGCCCTTAAAATACGCTCGTTTTAAAATGATTAATTTCTCGGAAACTTGTGGTACAAATTGCATAAATTTTTTTTGAGGCTAATTGATGAGTGTAGAGTTTATTTATGCTGTCAGAATTGTGCACTTCTATTGAAAAAAAAAAACCAAAGTTATGGTTCGTTTTAATATGTAGATGCCCCCCTAAGCAAATTTTATATACAACATTTAAAAGCAGACTTTATATCCAATCGTTTTGTACCAGTAACTTTCTTCTACGATAATTTGTTGAGGAGTTAGTAGGGGGGGGGGGTACTTTTTTTTCCACGACTGTACATGGAATGATTACCGGGTATTAATGTGCTGAATCGCCGAACATTTGAGCGTTTTCATGGGGAGTTGTGCGCGACTAGATCGTTGTATGCTTGGAGGCGTGATACTGGCTCAGGAAGGTATGTGAAAAAAGCAGTATTATACACAGTAGAGAATAGTCTTCAACAGGTTCGAGAGCTCTTAGACGTGCAGTATGTGTGAGCCATTTCTTTGTGCAGCCCCATACATAAAAGATATGTCGGTAAGCTCCGTATTGGTGTAATGATGCATGTTGCTCGAAATCCCTGAAGGGAATGACGATTCAAGTCAGCGATGTGCTTTCAACCGCTGTACTCAACAACGCCCTCTACTGCCACAACTCTGCATTTCGCCACTCACATTCCTATACCTAATCTTCTCATTTAGGTCCCCTCTACCTGCCTTTACGTTTTTGACATGTAGTTCTGAACCACCCTGTATATTTCTTGCCTACCCTGCTGAATAAAAACAACAGTTTTGTATCAAGCTATTGAAGCGAGCATTCGTATTCAAAATAAACACTTGCTAACAGAAACAGTTCATGTCTATCTATGAAATATGTATAGAAGATAGTTTTTGATTTCTCGAAATAATAATGGCATTCAATGAACTTTTATCAGTTAAACGATTTGGTAATTATAAATTACGAAAGAGAGTAATTGTTAATTATTATTCTTGCTTTATTCCTTCAACGTGTACGTATTAAACTCTAAATTATCAATACGACTTGAGACTTAGTTTTTTGATATTTGTAGTTATTTATTTGTTCTTTTTAGTTGGGTGCAATAGCCCTATTAGAATAATTTTATGATGTGAAACTTTTAAAATAGATTAAAGTCACATATGTCAGCCAGGTATCGTCCGGATAGCCTAACAGGTAAGGCATTGGCACGGCACGCCAAGTATCCAGGTTCGATTCCTGGTCCGGACATTTTTCGCTCTGTTGGAATAAACTTCAACTGTGCTACTCCAGCCTTGAATGTGATTTAATCCAGTTAGAAAAAATATTCCTTCCCTTCATTATGACCTAATTACATGGTATACAGGCGTTTCCGTGTCAAGCATACTTTCATCATGTAAATGCTATAGAAGCTCATGTAAATGCTATATAGCTCGGATGAATGAAACTAGCGCTGCAGTTCGCAGATAAGTCCAATAAATAAGAGTGAATTATGTCAGCCAGGTATCCTCCAGATAGCCTAACAGGTAAGGCATTGGCACGGCACGCCAAGTATCCAGGTTCGATTCTTGGTCTGGACATTTTTCGCTTTGTTGGAATAAACTTCAACTGTGCTACTCCAGCCTTGAATATGATTTAATACAGTTGAAAAAAATATTCGTTCCCTTCATTATGATAGATTAAAGTCTTATTTTACCGTCTTATTAAAATGGAATAATTCTTTTGTTGAAAGGCACTTTTTATTTGAAAATAATATATTTTAATTCATATAATTTTTCAGATTTAAGACATTGAGTTAATACTCTCATCGTTTACATTTATAAATAACTAAGTTTTTTATATCATGTTGGAATAAATAATTTCTTTTAGATTTTTTTAGAAAATATCATTACAAGTTGTTTTGCCTTCTGCTGGTAATTAAATGGGTTTTAACATTTAAATAAGGGTTATAATTTTTGGTACTTGTTATAGGGGTGTACACCATTACGATTATGCCAAAATTGCAGTTACAATTTCTCCAAGATCATCCCAAAGTTTAAATGGGCCTCCTGTATATGCATATATACAAACCAAACTATCATGCATTATTATACATGAACACACGTAATATGTACGTCATAGATGTCGTACATACGTCATACATTTCTTATGCGTGACGTGCTTATGCCCGTATTCATTTTATATGCGTCATATATGACTATGAGTTGGCCATATACGTCACGAAATTATTATATACATCAAATATTCTTATAATGTGATTTATACCGTATAATTTGCAGGAACATATAGGTCGCTTGAAGATTAATCCTTGGCAATTCATCCTCTATAACAAAGAAGTTCTTAATTTCTTTAGTATATTGAAATCTACATATATCTCGTTAAAAATGATAAACATTTAATTTTCAAACATTTTAGTACTTTAATTTTTATAAACACTTCCTATAATTAAATGCGTTCCGTTTATATTTTTCTTCTCTTGAAAATTCTTAACATTAGAGAATTATAGCAGATGATAGAAAAGTAGTTCCAAATATATTATGTTATTAAATCACGTATAAGTTTTAGATATACATGTATAGTTCAAGCTTTTGCGTCTATTATATTAAAATATGACTGTCTGCTGTATTTCATAACTACTTCGCCTAACATAAGAGGTTTAAACAGCTGATGACAGAAACCTACTTTCAAATACATAATGTATTCAAATCACGTACTAACTTTATAACATGTATAATTCAAACAGCGGTGGTATCTGTTGTATTAAATATGACTGTCTGCTTATATTTCCCAACTATATTTTCTAGAATAATTTACACAAGTTATCCACATGTGTTCTGTGATGGTATATAAGCTCACTAAATTTTAAAACTGCATTAGCTTCTGATATAACTTTTTTTGTTTCTTTTAACGAAGTTTCTACAAAGAGTGCAGGTATCTTTATGTCAGCCGGGCGCAAATTTCGCAAGTAGCACTTTTATATTTCACGTGCGCAAATTAGAAACAATGTTTTGATTTTGAAAGAAAATGCTTTAGTTTATGACATTGTTTCTTATTTATTTATTTTGTTTTGTATTTTAAAGGATATTAGTGAAAAACGTGTATTTTAAACATATGTAATGTGTATTTTAAATGAAATGAGTATAAAGAATGTATTTTTAAATACAATGAATGTAATGGGATTGATTGCGATGGGAAAAATATTTTGCAATTTATCACTTGCACTGAGCTAACAGTAAAGTACCAGATTGCAACTAAATTACTCCATTTTCGTAAAAAGAAGGGAAAATAAGTTAAATAATCTTATATGGTCTACTATCCAAAATGGTAAATAGCTATAAATATTCTTTTTAATAAATCGATTTTTAGTTTACATTCTCTTTTAAAAATTCAGTGTAAGTACTATTCTTATCAATTACTAGTACATTTACTAAAATTGTTATAAAAAAGCGTAAAGATTTTAATATTATTAATCCGTATAAAATATTATTTTTAGAATTTTTTTAAAAATGTGAATGAATGGAAAGTGATATTACATTGAAATTTAAACATGGTATATGAGCAAAGATACAGGGCATAAGCTCAGACTAATTTTTTCCTCGAACCATAGCAACGCAGACTACTCGATACTTAACTGGGCGTATTCGCTTAGACGAGTTAGACAAATAAGCAAACATTAGCTTGGCAATAATGGAATGTCCTCCAAATGTTTTTTTTTTTTCAAAATACTCTCGAACGATAGAATTTTATTGCCAGTAAGTCGCACATTTCTTATAAAGGGAATCTACTGTAATTGCTTCAAAATGACACAACTTGCAAAATGTCATTTTTGGAATTGTCCGATCATTTACACTATAAACATGATTTCAAGCTTATAATAAGAAATTTATCTGATCAATTTTCGAAATTTAGAATTAAATTTATTTTTTCTCCAAATATCAAAAATCTCGTGCAATGCACATAGAAGACATTTGATGCTACACAAGCTAGTATGTCTGATAACACGTAAGGTTTTTTTTATTATTATTATTGCGTTTTCTTTTCCTGTGAAAAAAAAAAAAAAATCCCCTCTAAGTGTATGAAGGAAAAACAAAATACCATTTATTACAAGAAACACCTACCGAATTATAGTACTTTGAATTTTGTAAATGTTCAATATTTCTTAGTACTGAAAACGGGAACACAAGTTATTAGTGCTAAAGAATGCCTATATGTTCTGTTAAACAATTCTGATGAGAAATGATTACTTTGATCATGCATTTCTTTACAGTGTTATCCGTTCGTAAATAGTGTAACGTCCATTTGAAAATATTGTAACGCCCGGTCGTAAATATTTATAGCGTACATATTTAGTTAGTAAAAATCCTATAATGTTGTGCGTTCGTGTTCCTTAATCTCATTATTTTTGTTAGATGAATGAAATTGCATATGACATTATAGAAAAAAGTATAATGTTAAAGGAAAAGCCTTTTAATTGCAAGTTGCAATGCTTTCTCGTTCAACTTAGTTTTTTTTTTTTTTTTTTTTTTTTTTTTTTAATAACATACCACATAAACATACCGCAAAAATAAAGAATTTTGAATATTCATAATTTAAAGCAGTATTTATTTGCTTAGAGTGAAATTACTGCCTTTTGAGTCTTAGATGAATAGAAATAAATGATAATAATAAAAACGTCGATATTTTATGTCTCATCGATTCGTAGGATTTGTATGGATATCGGAAAATTGATTATTGTTCTTTAGCTAGTGGATATTCAGATGATATATTAGTGACTATTTGTTTGTAAATTTATGTTACTTATTTCTTTATTTGGATGCTGGAGATATGTGCTTTGGTTTAGAGGTTGTGTTTTGTTTAGCAGTCAGCTCCATCCAGATTCCAATATATTAGTGTCAAAGGATATCAGCAGTCTAACTTACATCTTGTAGTTTTAGATGCCAAACAATAATTTATTTTGATATATATTGTTTATATATGTGTTAATGCATTATTCAGAAATTTAAATTCTATTCTTTTATTTCTTTATTTTATAAATTCTATGGCAATATATATATAGATTTGACATTTCATAATCTATGTAATTCTTTTTTAAATCTTTAATAACAAGTAAGAAGAGCTTTTAATTTTCAAAAATATTTATAACTTTAATTACAATTACATCTCAAAACAAATAATTTCCATAATAAAATTATACATATTTGCAATTGACAAACAAAAAATCAATGATCTCTATGTTTCAAGTATGAATTCATTTCAAACATGTTTTAGTATGACATGGTTAATCAGAATTTAATAAATTTAAAATATATCTGCACCAATTTGAAAATTAATTATATTGTATTGTTCCTAAATTCAATAAAGCTTCTTCAAATGGTGCATTTAAAGGTTTAGGTTTCTTTTTTTAATTAAAAATTGCTATAAGGTAATTTCAACTTATATGGATAGTAAACACATTATTTTTTGTTTTATTCGCTATCTAATTTAAATATTTGGCAACGACCTTTTAGATACATTTATATTTTACGCCTAATTTTTTTTAGCACGTAAAATGTATATACACCAAATATAACATTAGTATTTCAATGCTAGATAGAAGTTGCTGCTTTATGTACAAGTGCTAATTTTATTAGGTATAATTCTATAACATTTTATTAGTAAAATTAAAGAGTTAAGAAATAATTTTTATATGTATGCGTTATTAAATATATGACGACTGACTTTATTTAGCTTAAAATCTGAAACCCTTGTTTTTCATTTAACAGTATTCTAGCTTATGTAACGCAGTACTGTTCTTTTATGATTTTTGGATAAGTATTTGAAAATAAATAATGTTAAAAGGTAAAGGTTAGAGAAATATTTCCTACAGTGAGGGCATAAAATGCATATTATTTGCTCATCTGTTTGTATTTCGTGCAAACTCAGAAAGCAGTTTTCCTCTCCCCGTCCCCAAAAGATTTTGCGAACTAAACGAATGAGCTCAAAATCTATTCCTTATTTTTTTTTTTTTTTTTTTTTTTTTTTTTAATGATACGCAAAAATAACCGCAAATCAAGAGACCAGTTTTCGAAATATTACCATTTCGCTCCAGCGTAAATGTATCGAAATACGTAGGTAAAATTAGACATTTAAAAATAATCGCAATTATTGTAACGATTGCTTTAATATTAATTTCGGCAAGACGCGCGACGAAATTTCAGCGCACAGTTTTGTACATTTGCGTGGCAACGCAAACTGATTTCTTTGTTTTTCTGCCGTTCTTATTATTTTGCACAATAAATTTTTAAGTTATGCAGAAATAAATTATCAGACATGCATTAATGCATATCAGGACAAATACAGGATGCAAACGAAAGTTCATTTACCCTAAAATAACTCTGGAGTGGATAAATGTAGAATTGTGCAACTAGTGTATATTTACAGCATGACTTCCAAACAGTCGGCTTTTTCAATCGCGCTCTTTTTTTTTTTTTTTTTTTTTTTTTTTTTTTTTTTTTTTGACAAAAATTTTCTTTTTTCGATTTTACTTGCATAATTTTTTTTGACTTTCCCCGATGGTTGGTTCTGTTAGAACTTTTATAGAAACCTTCTGAGAAGTGTAGGAAACTAGGCATTATTTAAACAAAGGACCTCTTGAGAGTCTTGCTACAGTCATACGACCATGTGAATGAGATGAACATATGTGAAAGATTTCAGCATCCATTGTGATGAAATTTAAATGAAAAATTTCGACCCAATCACGAAAATTATTAGAAATAGCTATTTCAAAAGTGTAAAAAAATATGCGATTAAGTATGAATTAACGTCTTGCATATAGAAATAACTGAAATGTTAATATCAAGATAATCTTAAATATGTCACTAATCGTTTGTTCATTGTAAGGAAAATACATATTTACTAACAAAGCTAATACATGTAAGCAAAATAAAATGTTATTTAATTTGATTGTAATTAAACTGCTTGAATGATACTACCTTTTCCAAACAATACAATTTACCTTATTTAATCTGACGAATGAAATAAGACAGATCTAATCAGTAATAGCAGTCGCGCAATCTGAAAAAATAATAAAAAAATCAAACTGACAACTTTGCATTGCAGTAAATCCTACCATTCGGATAATGTAGGTTAAGTGCGTCACTAATCGGTTGTGAAAGTGTAGCATACTATATAATATGCATAAATACTAAAAAAAATTGGCATAATATGGAAGGTAAAACTTATTTAAATAAGGAAATCTTAACTTAAGTATGTTCAATATGTCCGCCATCTGCAGTAATGCATATGTATATGCATACGAATTCATGTGCCTTACTGCAGATGTTGCAAACGTTGAGTATTTATAACTCTTAAAGACAGTGGCTGTTTTTTGTAACAAATATAGACAGGCGTGGCGCAGTCTATGCACTATCATTTTTTAAAGGATTAATAAAAAATGTTTATGATATCCTTGTTTAATGAAATGTCTACCAGTAATATAAATGTACTAAACGTGAAATTAAAAAAAAAGCTGATTTAATTATAATTAATATAACAGTTTGCTCCATGCGCCAAAGCCTTTCAAATCTTAAATCATAATTTTTGATGCCAAAGAAGAAATTTTAACGTTTAGCATCAGTATAAAAGTGAAGTAAAAGACATCACCTTTATAAAGGAAAAGAAAAATTATGGAAAAACTAACACAAATACATGCGCAGCGTTTTAAAATCATCAATGGTTACTTACCAATAAAATAATGACAAAAAACAGGAATAATTGGAAACTTCCACTTTAACCATTGATTGAACATTGAAGGGGCTTTGGGAAAAGGGTAAATGTATCGTAGATAATAATGACATATTTATTTTAAAATTAGTAACTATTTTTTTATTGAGTGACGCACTTCTTATAAAAAAATATTACTTACGCGTGTAAATTTTATTAATAAACGTGCAATCTGCCTTATAGCGCTCGGCGTCTGCAAGTAACTAGATTATTTTACGCATTGCCTACTAATTTTAACGCTAGTAATTCTTGTGAATACTGAGTATTTAATACGTGTTTAACTCATTCAGCACCGCAGAATGTGAGAAAATGACTATTGTTTTACAGACACCGACAACAGAGGTCTTCAGTGTTTTTCGAATCGGTTCACAATTCCAAATTGCGGTAATGTTTGTTCATTTTATATATTTTAAATTCAAAAAACCTGTTAAATTAGTACTTTTATGAACAAAACATTGCGAAACGTTTTCTTTGTTTAATATTTGGAATAAATATTGAAAATTAAAAGAAATCTGCCATTTTTAGAATGTATCTATATCGTCTTTTTATCCAAATCGTACGAATATTAAGCGTTCATTTCTAGTATTTTAAATTAGGCTTTATACTTGCATTTAGAGGAAAAGTTTACAAAATAGGATTTTTGAAATCACAAATGTTAACTGCACGAATAAAAAATTTCTAAAAATTATACATGAATAATATCATTCCAATCGTAGGCGGCCTTCTTAAAATATAATTGTATTATATAGAGTTTAAAGGAAATAACCACTGCTAATAATATGCGTAAACTAATTTGATAAAAGAATAACAAAAACAACAATTAGTTGATAGGCCAATCCCAGAATTTTTTCTATCTCACACATCTTAATGTTTTTCAAAAAAGAGTTACAGATGTTAAAACTGCAATATTATTAGTTCAATACTATACCAACATTGATTTTCATCTTAAATTTATGCTTCAGTCAGTTAATCGGAGTAAGAGCCAGTTAATCTCGATAAAGATATTTATTAAAATAAATAGTATTTCGTTATTCTGTTGTACATCAGCTGTTTGTTAGGCTTAGCAAGACGCGAGTTCTCGCCGCTGCACGTGCAGCCGATGGCCAACAGGACTACGAAAAATCGAGAAAATTATACAAAAATAGCTATCACAGCGCTCCTTTCCGCGGAATATTTCCAAATTCAGGGAGGACCATAAGGAGGCCATAGCCAAAAAGCTACACAAAAAATTTGGTTAAATTCTATTTATAACATCATACAATTTTCGATTGTAATGTAAAGGAAATCGCACAAAAATCGTTATTACAGCAACTCCTTCCAGCAGAATATTTTTAAATTCAAGGAGAAACTGCTGGCCACAACCAAATGCATACATAAAAATTTTGGTTAAATTCTATGCATAACTTCATACATCTTTGAAGGTACAATAATGAAAATTGCATAAAATTGCTATTACAACGCCCCCTTCAGGCGCAATATTTTCAAATTCAGGGAGGACTTACTGGGTATAGCCAAAAACATACGCGAACATTTTGGTTCAATCCTATGCATAACTTCATACACTTTTCGATAGTACAATAAAGAAAATGGCACAGACATCAGTATTACAGCGCCGCCTTCCGGCGCAATTTTTTCAAATTCAGAGAGACTGCTGACCATAGCCAAAAATATGCGCAAAAAATTTGGTTCAATTCTACGCATAACTTCATCCACTTTTCGATGGTACAATAATGAAAATGGCAGAAAATGTGCTATTACAGCGCTCCCTTCTTTCAGAATGTTTCTGATGAATTGAAGGAGAACTTGCTTGCCACTGTGAAATACATTACACAAAAAAATTGGTTCAATTTTATGCATAACTTCATATACTTTTCGATGGTAAAATAGCGACACAACGACAGACAGAAATTTTGTATAAACATCCCTCATAGCAAGCATGATCACGGTGACTTCGTTGTGACGTCACTGTGAGTCACTGTGGTCACGTCACATCTGTGACCAAAATGCCACCACTCAGTGATGTCACATTGTGACTGAGATGTGAACTTCTTAGAAAACTTAAAAAAATTACAAAAAATATTCAAAACATGTTATTTATGTAAAATTATATTTTCTGGCAATAAAAAAAAATTGTGACGTCACTGTTATGACACTGCATGTAACGTACGTTACGTCACATATGTTACGAAAAAAATCACCATATTGTAAGTCACAGTGTGAAAAAATATGAACATAAAAAATCTTTGAAAATGAACAGAAATATTACATGCCCGAGTTACAGCGACATAAGGAATGAAAATATATTAGTGGATAGGAAATAGTAAATTCGGACACGAAAAGAGGGGGGGGGGGGCAGAAAAATGAAAATGCACGGTAGAAGTATCAACAAACTAGATTTTCATTCTATATTTTATCAATTTATTATTTAAGACAGTGAAAGTATACTTTTTTATGATTTCAATTTTATCTACCATTGCAATTTAATCCTTCACTGATTGCTATTATTATAAAAGTGTTTCTCGGAAAAATGGTACGTATTGGAGCAATTTGGATAACATATTTAGAATTAGGAATATTAAATCTGTACACTTTATATACTTAGTTTGCAGGGAGGAAGTTGTTTTATTTTATTTTATTTATTTATTTTTTTTTATTTTTTTATTTTTTTGTCGACCAGTGGTATTCGAAACCCTTCTGTGGTTTCAAACTAAAATTTTCTATTACAGTTAAGCCTGTATCTTTTAATGAGCACGTAGAAAGAATACGCAGTGTTTAGTCATATATGCAGTTCTTGCTTTAGAATTTGCATTTAAGTCATATTTTTCCTGTTAGTGTTTAACTATTTTAAATAACTATTTTTTAAAAAATTCTACTTCTTTCAGACTTTTTAAATAAAATTAGTATTTTCCGAAAAAATATGTATACAAATTTTATACAAAACCCATGATATAATTATTCGTATTTCAAATTCGTGTTTAGAGATATGACTTTAAAAAAAGTTATTTTACAAATTGTTTTATTCTACAGAAAGTGAATATGAAAAAAAAATGACAGATTGACAAAGAAAATATTTTTATCCTGTATACTCTCTTTTCATTTATTAAGAAGATACGTATTTATTTATTACGTGTAAAATAAACTTTACTTTAAAAAAAAGAAAGAAAAAAGGCAGGTGTTTCATTCAAATAGAAAATTTTGATTACAGATACTCTTAAATAACATAAAATTATTGCGCATTTAAACTCTCTGTTGTGTATAAAAAATATATATATATATAATAATACAGTAGGAGCACCTGCTTGCCCAATATCGTCTGCGCTCGATTAAACCGCAGAATAAAATAAGGATCAGAGAACTACTGACGCGGGAAGTTAGATTTTTAAGCTAACAGAAATATGCCTGACAATTTAGGATAAAATACGGATATTATTAAAATATTTATGGAACTTAAAAGGTATGTCTTATTTAATTTAAATTTTTTGTTCCTGTTTGATAGATTATTGCATGAGTTAAATAGTTGTATGTTATATGCAATGAGACTGAGCTGGGATTCTTTTCAGAAGCAATATGGCGATGGAAAGATTTTTGAGAAATTGTTAAATGCATTTAATTCATCTATTATAGTTTGTTGTTGTTTAATAGCACAATTATAAATACTAATTATTTAGTGTTTTTCAATTTGTTATTATTATTTTTTTAATTGTATTTAAGCATTTTTTTTTTTTTTTTTTTTTTTTTTTTTTTTTTTGCTGTTTGTGATTTTAATCAAACATTTAATTGTAGACATTCAGAATCAGTTATTAAATTTTCTTTGATGGTAAACTCATTTTCTACGTTTTCGATACATTTATTTTGTTGACATTAAAAAATAAAATATAATATTTAAGAAAATAATTAAAAATAAATAATAAAATATAATTTTATATGAAATAAAGTGTTTTTCATGCCCGATAAAGTTGAAAAGTGTTTATGACTTCGGTTTGTCTGGCTGTCTGTCCGCGCTCTAACTCGCGTAAATATACTCGGATTGACCTGAAATTTTTGGATGTTATTGACGTTTACGATAGCAAGGTCCCTATTTGTAATGAAGTTTGTAGCATGTTTAGTTCATTTACAGGGACAGTCAATTGTATTCCATTACATTACGGCCTGTGGGAAAAAAATCGTTTCAAATGATTTTTAATAATTTTACACGCTTTCAAACAGAATAAAATTTATATGCAATTATGAAGCGCACTAAAATGTGCATTCCGTAGAATATGCGATGCAAAAGAATAGTTATTTTTCATTTACAGGGCTAAAAAAGGAATTCCAATACATAGTGATATAGGGGGTGGAGGGAATTGTTTGCGGCGTACTTTATTTATGTTAATCTATTTGATATGTAATGAAATTGATATACGTCGTTGAGGTTTACATACTATGAATTATTTCATGTATAATACGAAGTGTATATAGCATTTACAGGGACACACAAAATATTTCAGATACTATATTGTATCCGAAGTACTGCTCATTAGCGATGAATGCTGGAAATGCATTTTTAATTATGATTCACTGCATTTATGCATAGCATATGGTGTATATATATATGCTATAATTCATATACAGAACTATACAAAAGTATTCGTAAGGGTTACTGGGTATTGCTTAAAGGTGGTTTTTAAATAAGTTATGCATTTTTACGCTGCACTGTATTTAATTTACTAAGAAATGTTTGTAGTATATAGATAAAATGATATACAGGGTCACGCAAAGAATTGGATACTTTGCCGTCTATAAATGATAATTTCTGGAAATGTGATTTCAGCAGATTTAAGAGTGTTTTCGTTTGAATTAAATTTTAACTAAATAGTGGCGTGTAATAAAGGTTCTAGGTAAACTACGGGGTTGTACAAAATTATTTAAGTATGTTTCCATATATTAGTATAAATTGCTGAAAGAGAATTTCAACCTGTTATGCGTTTCCTTGATAAACTAAATTTTTCCATTATATAGTATATATATATCAATCTACAGATCAAATACAGGACTGTTTAAAAGAATTAGAAAACATATTTGGCTGTGGATAGTAACTGCGTAAATCAGTTTTTCAAATGTTTTACGCGTTTTCATGTTTACTTAGTTATCTTATTTACGTTATTTCCTCCGATGTCTTGTTAAAACATTTAGGAAGAGTTGGGAAGTGTTTTATAATCTATTCTTAATGCATGATATATCTTAGTTGTCGTTTCTATTTCCCAGATCAGTCTTTTCCTATAAAACATACCAAATCTAATTAGCTCATATTCACAAACATACGGGATCATACACATCACATATATACGGGAATAAAAAATTTAAATAAATAGGGCTTATCTTGTCGTTCTATAAATAACAGTTGTATTAATGTCCGCAAGACTCCATGTTCGTATTTAATAAAGCAATGACAATTCACATCACATTAAAATCACATCACATTAAAAAGCTTACACATTCTTAATATTAAGCTTGAATTCAAGATCAAGCTTAGAACTTATTAAAAAAAGATGTCAGTTGATAAGCATTGTTTTTTAAATGGAAAATTAAAAATATTTTAGAAGAATAGGACTCCAAAATAGCGATATCTTGCTAAAAAGTACGGTAAAAAGATAAGATTTTATATTGCAAACAAAACTTTAAAATTATCGTAGTGTTTATGACAAGAATCATCACAGTATTAATACTTGAAAATTTTTCCAGAGAGAAACATTCGCCTTGCATACAATATTTCAAATGAAAATCAAATTTCAAATAAATTGCTTAAAAAGGCACAAAGGCCAACATAGTGAAAAATATCCACGCCGGGACTCGATCTCGGGTCATCAGTTTAGCGCACTGACATTCTACCGACTAAACCACATGGAACGATACCCAGCCTGGAAAATTTCTCCCTATTACATGTTGGCAAGGCTACAAACGCAGCACAAGATGGAATATGTATCGTGAGCCACCGACATGGGGTAAACACGAAACTTAATTAAATTCAGCATCGACTGAAACTATTTTAATAATTGGAATTTTTTTCCAGAGAGAAACATTCGCCTTGCATACAGTATTTCAAATGAAAATCAAATTTCAAATTAATAGCTTAAAAGGCAATTTTAATTTGAAATTTGATTTTCATTTGAAATACTGTATGCAAGGCGAATGTTTCTCTCTGTAAAAATTTCCAATTATTAATATAGTTTCAATCGATGCTGGATTTAATTAAGTTTCGTGTTTGCCCCATGTTGGTGGCTCACGATAAATATTCCATCTTGTGCTGCGTTTGTAGCCTTTCTAACATGTAATAGTGAGAAATTTTCCAGGCTGGGTATCGTTCCATGTGGTTTAGTCGGTAGAATGTCAGTGCGCTATACTGATGGCCCGGGTTCCAGTTCCAGCATGGAATCTTTTTCACTAGCTCGCCTTTGCGCCTTTTAAGCAATTAATTTGAAATTTGATTTTCATTTGAAATCATCACAGAGTTTATGACAAGTTCGTCACAAATGACACATATTTCACAAATTGGTCACAGTGTGACTTCAAAACATTGTCACAGGTTCGTCACAAAGTTAATGCCAAAATAGTCACAAATGACACACTTTTCACAAATTTGTCACAGCGTGACTTCACAGAGTGGTCACAATGTGACGTCACAAATGACCTCTAAAACGGCCATAACGACCTCGCATTTTAGTCACTATGACGTCACATCCACGTCACGTGACATCACATCGACGGTCACAAAATCACAGTGTGACTTCACAACGACGTCGCCGTGACGTCACCATGCCTTACGGGATGTTTTTTGGGATCTCTGACCGTGACCCCTAAAACGTGTACTTCGTCGAAAACCGGAAGTCAGAAAAAAATTACATTACAATACTTTCTTCTATTGACGATAGAAGAAATTAAAAATTCCTTATGGTATGATAAAGTAATTCTTTACGCTTACGGAGAAACATTCAAATTATGTACAATTTCTGATAACACTACTGAAGTTATTAACTCTAAAATTCTACATTGGGCTTGAAAAAAAAATGATGTTCTGTAAAAAGAAGATATATGTTCTCAAAAACAGGAGTACCTTACATAAACCTATTCTGAAAATCATCCATGTAATATTAAAAATCTGTATCAGTTCCGTAGCTTTGAATATAAACCATCCCAATACCATCCCAATAAAAAATGTCTTCATCTAAAGTATTCTCAAATGAATTATTCTCAGATGACATGAATTTCCGAGGAAATAAATATAATTATAAATATTAATGTACCTTATTACATTATTATCTTTAGCAAAATGTCGTAGTTTTAATAGATTGGAATACAACTTTAAAGCGGCATATCTAAAGACTAATTGAACTTTTTATGTCTGCATTCAGAAATCATTACTTTAATATCGGGTCCTTAAACCATTGCCATACAACGATCGCAGTCATTAAAAAGTTTTATTTGAAAATACTTTTAAGTGCTTTTTCCTTTTCTTGCTCAAAAGTTTCAAAACAGCTTCTGAATCTTCATTCTTAAAGAGATGCGTTTCCACTTTTAAAAAATCCAAATCGATTCTTCGATTTCATTGAAGAACTGATAAGGTAAATACTGAAAGGAAAATAAAGTTAATGTTTCATTCGTATAAAACATTTATTTACAGCAATAAACTTTCTCTATATCTATCATCTCTCTCTCTCTCTCTCTCTCTCTCTCTCTATATATATATATATATATATATATATATATATATATATATATATATATATATTACAAAATTTACATTTTTTTCGCCAAGGTTAAAGATATTCTAGATAAATTTCTCTTTTTAGTAATATTCCGTATATTATACCAGATTATTAAGTAAAACCCTAGTCTATTAATCTTCATAGGATCCTAACCCATCTAATAATATTGCTTCCATGGCTCTAACTATTTATATTTCTTTAATAAAACTTTTTATTATTTAAATTCCTATTAAAATCCGCTATTAAATCCCGCTATTCATACCCCCTTAAATTCTTTATTTGCTAAAATATTGTAACTCATAAATTATCCCGTCTAAAATCTTATTTCTTTTAAAATTCGTTCTTTTACTAAAAAAATATCCAGGTGCCAACTAGAATATTTCAATGATTTAAAACTTACGCAGAAATAAATTCATTTTCTTTTATCGTCTGGCGAGGGGAAAAAAGCTATTTTTTGAAGCCATCTCGACAGCACAGACTAAAGTTTGCTTACATTTTGCGCGTCTGGAGGCTAGGCTATGGAAAAATCTGGAACAATTTTTGGTGCCAGGAAACTGGTTCACCACAAATGTAATCCGACCGGAAGTAAATAAACCATCCAGAAAGTAAATATGATTGGTAGAGAAAGATCAGCTGACTTAATTTGTAACAGTGAGACAAGATAGTTAAATACAAACACATAGCCGGATACGGAGAGTTTTTTTTTTTTTTTTTTTTTTTTTTGAGAGAGAGAGAGATTTTTCTGAGTTTTTCCTATTTGAGATTTTTCTTAAAGATTTTTCAAAAATTTTGCTGAGAATTTTCTGAGATGATTGAGAGCTTTTTAGATAGAGTTTAGAGATGATCACAGAGAGATACCGAGATATATTACGGAGGTGTCGATGAAAGTAAGAGGGTTTTGAAAGGTGAAATGACAGATTAGATATACGATGTGGCTGTTCGATGAAGGTAGAAATACGATGAATGAGTGCTATTTTATGGGTGTGTAGAATGAGGAGAAAAATTATCGAAATGTGTACGGATATGTTTACGGAATTATGTGTAGAACACAGCCGAGAGTTGGAATATTTTTTAAGCTATTTATGTGATGAGAGAAAACGTTATTCTTTTTTTTCATCGACGGAATGAAGAATTTTCCCTAAATCTAATCGTGATCGTAGAAATAAAACTGAATAGTGTTTCAACCGACTGCCTTGTGTGTATTCTTCATTTCTTTTACTCTGTCTTAAACCAATCGGCTAAAACGCCTGTGCTTATTATTTGTGAATCCAAGTTAAAACTGAGAAATGCCAACTGCTTTGGTCAAATCGTAACATATATATATACATATGCATATACAGAATGTAATAGAAAACAGTTTTATTTAATTTATTAAATTTCTATGAGTGCAAAATATATATTTATGTGTATTTTTAATCGGTTTGCTGTAGAGCTATGTTCTGAGAAATATTTTGTATACTGTGTTATATATTTATGTTCTTGTATTTTTATTTTTTTATAAAATTGTAAGATGTATAACCGTGTTACATTTTTAATACTGCGTCAGTTTAAAATTCGAACTTTTTGCCAACAGTAAGTTTCATAGAACCATTCTGAAACATTTATAATCATGTAAAAAGATAAATGAAATTGCCGGCTTCAAATACCAAAATAAATGAAGATAAGAAAACCTAGATCAAGAAATTGAACTTTGTGTCAATTATGCCCTTGTTAGCTCACAGGCCATCAAAGCCTGAGAGGGTGCTGAGGTCAGAACCTCAGGTCAGAAGTATAGAACTTACCAGGATCTATATGTACGTATACTGTAAAAAAAATGTAGAATTGCCAGGACAAACTGCTGGCGTCCGAATTGCCAGCACACTGTGCTGTTAATTTTACGCAACTACTGTATTTTTCATGTTTATATAGTCAAGAAACCAAAGAAAGATACAGCACATTCAACTGTGATCGAGTTTGAGCGCGAGATGAACAGTACTTTGTACTGTAAAAATGTCGTTTTCAGTGTATGTATGCATGTACTACGTACCTACGTAACGCGATAACTCTTCATAGGAATATTAGATTTGCTTCAAAATTTTTTATCGTCTCATTCTCATAAGGCGCTTCCCTGATTAGTTTTGGGGGTTCATTGGTTAAGTATAAATGGGGGCTAAGGGGGCTAATCCTCCATTAACTTAGATAAATGTGTTTTTCATGCCGAATTATCAGATTTGCTTCAATTTTGGTATGCCGGTTAATTCTGATAAAGCGCTTCCCTTATTAGATTTGGAGATTCATTGTTTAAGCATAAAGGGGGATAGGGCGGAGGTTAATAACCCTTTAATTTAGATAATTGGGTTTTCTTATTCTATTTACTTCAAATTTGGTATACCAGTTTATTTCGATAAAGCGCTTCCCTGATAAGATTTGTACGTTCATTGGTTAGGTATGAAGGGGGGGGGGGACTAATATCGCCCCTTAATTTAATTAAATGTGTTTTTCTATCCGATTTGCTTCAAAATTGGTATACCGGTTTATTCTGAAAAGGTGCTTCCCTGATGAAATATAGACGCTCATTGGTTAATTATAAAGATGTGAAACAGAGGGGGTCGAATCCCCCTTACTTTATTTTTTGAGGGTCATAATTCTTTGAAATAAAAGTATAATATACAATTAGTGTGAATAGACTGTGAGCTCAATGCCATCAGTTTAACTGGGCACTTTTCATTTTTATTTACGTAGATTATTTGTATTACAATACCAAACTAGGTAAGTGAAAAAATGTAAAAGTGCGAGAGTGGTGTCGTTGTAAAGATCTCGTCCTGAGGAGTAATGAACTCAATGGAGCTACTCATCGCAAATTAACAGTTTTTGAGGTATATGTCAATTCATGTCACGCAATTTGTTTATTGATTATAAAGTATTTATGTTGTAACACTTGTTGTGTCGTTAAATGTCGTGTTGTCTCGCACCACTTTCTCAAATAAAAATTTTTCACGCGCACTTTGACAACATGTGCTAGAGAAATGTACTACAAAATCTATTTTTTCAAAAATAGTGGTGCAAATAGATTATTTAAATAGTCGCCCGTGGCAGACCTGATTTACAGCCATTAACTTCTTTTTTTTTTTTTTTTTTGTTTTTTTTTTTTTGTTTTTTAGTATACTAACTTAAAAGCATAAGTAACATAATTAAGATAACAGGAAGCCATTTAACAGCAAAAATTATAAATTTAGCTATATGAAAAATGTATCAACATAAATATACATTGTAAAAAATAAACAAATTGTGTGATATAAGTAGTCAGACATCTCGAAAACAGCTGATTTGCGAAGGGTTGAGTTTTTACTCTCCACGACGAGATCTTTCCAACGTTACGACTCCCGTCAAAATCGGGGCGTAACGCGTCTATCACTTCCCTCTTAAGGCTGTTCTTAACTGCTCTTCTCAACAAGCGCAATGCGTTTTGACACATTTACAAATTCATTTTTTAACGGAAAGATATAAAATTGGAAAGCCTGTCCGTCCATGGAAGCGATTTGGAATTGAGCTGTTTTTTTTTCATTTTTCAATCAATCAATTACCTATTGAGTTACGAGTAATTTCGATCACGTGACAAACACGTTTTTCGCACGCTCTTGAGTGCTCTTTCTTCCTTCGCGCGGATATTCGGATCAAAACGCGCACTTTGACAATATTTTCTGAAAGATCTATTGCGTTTGCAAAAAAAATGAGAAAAACAGCTCAATTACATAGTTTCTGAACAACAACACCAGCTAGTTTCATGCATTTTCGAAAAAAAAAAATAAATTAAAACTTATGTCAGAAAGTTGCCCTTTTGGTTTTGAGAACAGCCTTAAGTATTTAAAAGGTTCTGCATTACCTGTTTCCGAGTTTCTAAAATTTTAAATATAAATCCCATACTCTATTTGAATATCCACTTGTAACTGTTAAAAATGTGATTTTGTAACATACGTATATTTTCAGAATAATCATGACAGAATACTCCGAGTTCAGATATGAAATATATGTATTATAACATAGAAAGCCATCAAGTAAATTTTATGGATGCTCCGACAATAGGAAATGATTGAACATTATATTTTGTTTATGCAAAAGAATCTGCAATTTCCATTTGAAAAAAGCATTTAACATTTCCTAGAGGAGAAAAATCTTCTGCTGTAAGCAGGTCTTTTATGATTACTTAAAATTTTTTACCAATGTATAGCAAAGTAATAATAATAATAATAATAATAATAATAATAAAATTTAAAAAGTTTGAATTTTCAGTCATTTTTAGAAATATGTCAAATACCTGTTAAACAAATAAAAACACTATTTTAGGCCGCATATAGGAAGACTGAACGAATAAACTGTCCGTACCATATCACTTAGTATTACTTAAATTTTGTTGCCAATGATTAGCAAAACAAATTATCAAAAGTAAGTTTTAAATCGTGCAAATAAGACAAATACCTAAAACATATAAACACAGTAATTTACGCCACAAATTTGGAGACCAAACATAGATATCAGATGTTTTGCTCTTAGTCAAACTTTGTTACCAATGTCTGGCAAAAACACATTTTTAGTTACGTTTATTTAAATTAAGTTTTAAATAATCCCTGTAAAAAAAAGGACTACGTCTGAATTCATTCATAATTATAAGAACTTTTCAAAATAACAGACATTACATTACACTACATTAAAAGATAAAAACACTAAAAACAATTTAAAAGGACGTGTCGTATTCATTCTGAATCCCTCATCAGCTAATTCTTAACGTAAAAGTCCTACTAGGTTTTAAAGTTAAACAGGTAGAAAAATATTACATCTAGTTGCCAAAAAATTACAGTTCAAGCAAAACTGAGTATTCTATTAGTTTTTAATTTTTTTGGAAGCTTCTTACACGAGAACTGCTGATTTAGCAATTAAGGATGCTGCGTCTCTACCAATAGAATATTCAGTTTTGTTTTAACTATAATTTTTTGGCACCTTGATTATAATGTTTTTCTACTTGTTGAACATTAAAACCTAGTATGACTTTTACGTTAAGAATTAGCTGATGAGGGATTCAGAATGAATCCGAAAGGTCCTTTTAAATTGTTTTTAGTGTTTTTATCTTTTAATGTAGTGTAATGTAATGTCTGTTATTTTGAAAAGTTTTTATAATCCTTGTAAATATGTCAAATAGCCTTTAAACATATAAAACACTGTTTTAGGGAAAAATTGTGAGGCCGATTTGAATAAGTTCATAGAACCGCTATGAACTGATTGCGATGAGAGAAGAGTTTGGACGAATATCATTTCTGATTTTTTGTATAGAAAGAGTCATCGTACACAGACGCAACGCCGTCACACTCAGTAGTTGTTGAAAAGAATCAAATACTTTATTGCATGCTGGTGATTCATCTAAATAAACTATTTCTACAACAAGTAGTTAAGAAAAATCTGAAATTTTCAAATTTCATGCAAGTGCTCTTTTTATTTTCATCCCATGAAATATAAGAAGAGAAAGTAAATATAACATTTTAGGAGCTTGCAAATGGTAAGGAGTAAAACATATGTTAACAAAAATATGTTTAAAAAATTGCTGCATTATGAAGGCATTTTAACAATGCAGCAAATCTTTGTAAAGCCACGAAAACACCTTAAAAATCGTAATTAGTATTTGTATTTTGTTAAAATAGAGACTAAAGATAAACGAGTTGGAAATTATGCGTCAAACGTAGCAAATGAAGTGCATTCGTTCTATAACTTGTTTTATAAATAGGCAGGATTTGGTGCAATAGCTGTTCCAGTCTTATGCAAAAATGCATGAATACAAAATTTATTGCAATTATAAATATTAAATTCAGGAATATGGAAATAATATGAGTCCATCTTAAATATGACGTCATCACCATGGCAATTTATAAACAGTATCTATCATGGGATAGCACTGAATTAATTTCATATAATAGGATTTAATAGAATGAAGAAAACTTTTATTAATATCTTTTTACATTTTGATTCGATTTTTATATAATTTTAAATGACTCGAAAATCTGCAATGATGATATACATTAAATTTCAAAGCAGTCGGTTGGGTAGTTTTTGCGCTGTTATATGCGGACAGACGGATGGACCAGACGACGACTATAGGTGCTACGTATTTGTATAATTATACTTCCCCATAGACCATAATGTAATGGATTACTTTTGAGCGTCTCTGTAAATAAACTATGAACGCTGCATACTTTATTTTCAATACAAAATATGGCTTAGTAAATGTTAATAACATATATCATTTTCAGAACAATCCAAGTATATTAACACACTGGCTGTTAAAATCTAACGTCCACCCAACCAATCAGGGATCTCTTTGCCTGCTGTGAACCCCACCAGAGTAAGATCGGCAAGCTCAGAGGTCAGAATAAGATGGCCAAACTACGCAGGAACTCCAAATGCTTGTTTGACTCGTTTTCCAATGTTTTGTGATCAACTCATAAAACTGCTACAGAAAGCAGTGTAGAAAGCAGTAATCTAGGCTTATCAGTTCAATGAAAGGGGGGGGGGGTGATAGAAAGAAAAACTTACTAAGACAAAATTGAAAAAGACAGGGGAATTTTTCGTTTTAAGCAGGTTTTTGTCATAACAGGTAGCGCAATTCTAATACAATGAAATCTGCTTAGACGGAATCACATGGGACCAAACGAATTCCGTTTTAGACAGATTCCGGTCTTACAATAAAGGTGCAGATTCCCAAAATCTCGAAGGGCCCAGTGGCTTCTAAACTCAAAAAATCCAGTGACCACATTGTGAAACAAATGAATAGTAATAAAAAAAAGTGTTTATAAGGGGGGGGGGGGACTAAAAAAAAAACCCTCAGGAGTTCAAAGTGACAAATTTGAAATTGGATGTATGACATGTATGTACATGGATAATGATATTAAATGAGACGAAGGATTACTAGTTTTTGAATATTTAGCAACATGTAATGAGCTGACCGCCTATGAAAAAAAAACATGTAACTTTTTTCTTTTTGATCTTAGTTCAGTTTACATATGTTTTTGCACTAAACATGTAACAATTTGTTCGCGTGACCTTAATTGATTTATGTACTTGAAACTATAGTATTTAATTTATTTAATAAATATTTCAACATTAAAACAAAAATTCAATATTTTAATTTTTAATATTTGATATAAAAAGGTTAATTCTAAATTAGAATCTAAAGTGTGTAATATGACTGAATGAATTTATTATTGCTGTTGCGATTCATTACTATGAATTTTCAAATTAATAAACAATAGTGCCAATTTTGAGTAATATTTCAAATGAAAATATGACTATTTCGATAAGTGCAAAAGTATTTTTAAAAAATATATATCAAAATTGGTGTTTTGAAGCAATTTTTCAGCACAGACAAAGCGAAAAAAAGGTCCCCATGAGACATTAATCACACATGACATAAACCAAAATGAAATTGCATTGCATTTATCGAACAATAAAAAACGCCATTCCATTCCAAAGTACAATCTGCTAATTTCATGCTTTATGTTTAAGAATGAGTTTGCAAATGTCAGAAAATTTGTCACTGTTAAACGATTTTTTTTAGGAAAGGGGGAGGGTATGTTTGGTTGGGTTGATTTTTGACGGCCGATTTATCTACTCGAGGGATAGACCCGAGGGAGAGTGCCCTGTGTGGGAATCTTTCTAAGGGAGCCTAACCCGTATTTACGCTTGGAAATCCAAGCTTCGATGGAAACCACGAAAACTCCGATCGATTAGGCCGACGGGCGTGATTGGGTTCGAACCCAGCATCCCCCGTCTACTAGCTTCAAGAGCAGAACCTCTCGGCCACTGGTGGGGCGGGGGGGTGGAGATTAAGTATAATGTACTTTTAAGCATACTGTTGTCCAGGACTTGCCTTCACCTTAAAGTTAAAATAAAACGGAATTTAGATCTCGTTAGGTGCAGGGCATTTTAAGACCCAATTTATTTAATTCTTTATTATGTTTTTCATGTAGAAAAAAACGTTTTTTAGTCTCATCGGAGGTCCCTATAATTGCGGGGCCAGGCTGCATTACACCTGCCACATCCCTTTGCTGGTGTCCATTTTTTTGTATTACAGAATATGTGAAAATATATCCATAACAGTATGTGTTTACCTAAAAGTGCGAATTACATGAAAAAATATTTTTATATATTAAATACTCGTAAGAATCGTTAAAACATTTGCAATTCTAGACTTCGGGTTAACCTTTTTCAAAAAGGCAATGAACACATTAATTTCAAAATTTTTATGCCTCTTGAAAATTCATCATAAAAGAATAATAAGCATCAAATACATATTAAAAATAAAGTAAAATATATATTGTGGCGAATTTTGAAAATCATTGAAATATTTTTACGATTTATCTTCGCAATTTTTATGCTGTTCTAAAAAGATTTTTTATGTGTAAAGAAATAAAATAAACTTAATAAGCATTAAAATTTTCAATCGGGAAAAGAATAAATAAAGGAAAATTTTCAAAATCCATACGATACAATACAGTGTTCACATATTCAAGATTAAAAAGGTGACGTGACATTAGCAGCAATAGTAAAAGGCAAGTTCTGGGATATTTACTCATTGTTAATTTAAAATACCATATCACATATGAACAGCTACTTTGAAATTTTCATTTAAGGATGTTCTCAAATCCAAATTTGTCTACTTTCTGACGCATTTTTTAATTCATTTTGTTCGCAAACGCATGAAATTGACAGTTGCTCTTAGTCAAAAACTATGCAATCAAATAGTTTTTTTCCTTTTTTTAAAATCTATTTTTGATCATTTCCTAGCATGTCCAATTTCTATTTTTTCTATTTCATTACATTTTTCATTATTATTTAATTATTTATTTTTCAGCCTGGAACAAAATTTATTTTACCAATGACCATCTGTTTTCGTTCTCTGACTGACACCCAGAAATCCCAAATGACTGAAATGTTTTGCTCCATGTTTAACTTTTTGCCTTTTCAATTTGTAGTTATATTGATAGTATGATGAAATTATAAATATTAGTGTCTTTATTTGTAAAAACGCGCGAAAATATAATTTGATAAAATTACAACTTTATTAAAACGTGGTAACTTGACTTTGAGTTGTCATCTTTCACAATTTGTCCACCCGTCAAAGAAAAGCAAACTGGCCGTGCCATTTTACTAAAATCGTTTTGACCCCACTCAATATTTTTGAAAATTTGGAGTCACTGTTATGTGTGATTCATGTCTCATGGGGACCTTTTTTTCGCTTTGTCTGTGCTGAAAAATTGCTTCAAAACACCAATTTTGATATATATATATATATATTTAAAATAGCTTTTGCACTTATCGAAATAGTCATATTTTCATTTGAAATATTGCTCAAAATTCGCACTATTATTTATTAATTTGAAAATTCATAGTAATGAATCGCAACAGCACTTTAGATTTTAATTTAGAATTAACCTTTTTATATCAAATGTTAAAAATTAAAATATTGAATTTTTGTTTTAATGTTGAAATATTTATTAAATTATATACTATAGTTTCAAGTACATAAATCAATTAAGGTCACGCGAACAAATTCTTACATGTTTAGTGCTAAAACATATATAAACTGAACTAAGATCAAAAAGAAAAAAATTAAATGTTTTTTTTCATAGGCGGTCAGCTCATTACATGTTGCTAAATATTCAAAAACTAGTAATCCTTCGTCTCATTTAATATCATTACCCATGTACATACATGTCATACATCCAATTTCAAATTTTTCACTTTGAACTCCTGAGGGTTTTTTGTAGTCCCCCCCCCCCCTTATAAACACTGTTTTTTTTAATTCATTTGTTTCACAATGTGTTCACTGGATTTTTTGGGTTTAGAAGCCATTGGGTCCTTCGAGATTTTGGGAATCTGCACCTTTATTGTAAGACCGGAATCTGTCTAAAACGGAATTCGTTTGGTCCCATGTGGTTCCGTCTAAGCAGATTTCATTGTATTAGAATTGCGCTACCTGTTATGACAAAAACCTGCTTAAAACGAAAAATTCCCCTGTCCTTTTCAATTTTGTCTTAGTAAGTTTTTCTTTATATCACCCCCCCCCCCCTTTCATCGAACTGATAAGCCTAGATTACTGCTTTCTACACTGCTTTCTGTAGCAGTTTTATGAGTTGATCACAAAGCATTGGAAAACGAGTCAAACAAGCATGTGAAGTTCCTGCGTAGTTTGGCCATCTTATTCTGCCCTCTGAGCTTGCCGATCGTACTCTGGTGGGGTTCACAGCAGGCAAAGAGATCCCTGATTGGTTGGGTGGACGTTAGATTTTAACAGCCAGTTATTAACACAAGTTAGAGTTCAGACAGACAAAACGAATTCATAAACCTTTTTCAACTATGTTGAAAATGTTAAACTGCATAATACGTTGAAATTTCACTTTTATCATTTTATACCCATAGACGGAAGCATACTTGAAAAATTTTGTACAGCCCTGTATTTTACCTAATATCTATATATACACGTCACTATTTAGCTAAAATATAATTAACACTGAAACACGTTTAAGACTCCTGAAATCCCCACTTCTCAAATTATTCTCCATAGACGGCCATGTATTCAATTTCTTGCGTGGCCCTGTATATCATTTTATCTATATTCTACAAACATATCTAAGTGTACTAAATGTGGTTCAGAGTAAAAGTGCATAACTCATTTAAAAAGCACCTATAAGCCATTTTCGTTCATACACAGTAACGCTTGTGAATTCTTCTGTGTAGCCCAGCATTTAATCACACAACGTAACATGCAAAAATTTAGTTAAATTTAAAATCTGATATCACCACTAAAAATGCACCTCCAACTATCATCGCTAATATAAAGTACTTCGGATACAATTTAGTACACGAAACCTTTTGTGTGTCCCTGTAAATACTATACATTTTCTATTAAACAGGAAGTAGCTTGTGGTAAACCTCAGAAACGTATATCAATTTAACTATTTGTAAAAGAGTTTAAAATTATTAAAAAACACCGCAAGCAATGTGTCCCCTTATACCTTTATGTAACAGAATTCTTTTGTTTGGTCCTGTGAATGAATAATAACTTTTTGCACCGCATATTCTACAGAATGTATATTTTAGTGCACTTCATAAATTCATATAAATTTCATTACGCTCGAAAGGGTGTAACATCATTAAAATGACAACTGTAAATCCGATTTTAATAAAATTTGAAATGACTCGACAAAACTCCGCTACGATTATAGACCGGGTGCAGGCAGCACAGACAATCACCTCATCGAGTTCACGGCTGGAATTCCAGAATTGGTTAATACTCGATACGCATATTAAAACGCAATCGGTCTGCCAAGTCCTATCTTGGTGGAAAACACCTGAAAACCCGATTTTAGTGGTTGACTCGTAGGTTTACCATTGTGCTTTCCTGCATCCAAAAGTATGAAAACCTGGAGGAAAGGGAGCATTAAAACACTATGGTAAACCTACGAGTCAACCAGTAAAATCGGGTTTTTAGGTATTTTCCAACAAGATATGACATGGAGACCGATTGCGATTTAATATGAGTATCGAGTATTAACTAATTCTGGAAATTCAGCCGTGAACTCGATGAGGTGATTGTTTGTGCTGTCAGCTCCCTGTCTATTATATATATTAAATTACAAACCGTTTGGTTGGGTAGTTTTTGCTCTGTTATATGCGGACAGAGGGAGAGACAGACAGATAGGCGGACTGACTCAACGACGTCTATAGGTGCCACGTATTTATGTAATTACAAATGCACCTAAAAACGAGAAATTATTAAAATTTAGCGAAAATAACTCATCGCATTCATCGTATAGAGCTTCTTATTCAGTGAATATTTATCCACATGCTATTAATTTATTTTTATTTACGCATTTACTCAGGCATAATTATTTATATATTCGTATATCAATTTGAATACTTTCCAGTTTAGTTGAAACGTGCTTATGAATTGTGCTTGCCATTTTATTTTGCTGTGCACGAAAGTACATAAATGTACTCTGATGCACAGGAACAGAACGTGCGTATTAAAAATAAAGTAATTAGTATTTGTCGTTCGTTTATAAAGAGACACAAGAAATACGTTACATTATGGCCTATGGAAAAAACTCGAATTATTTATTTATACACCATATGTTTCCGTTTATAAGCCGACTGTACGAAATTTCTGTAAAAATATCGCCCACAATTAAAAGCCCGTAGGGGAGACCGGGGCAAGATGAAGAGCGGGTCAAGATGACGAATATCCTAATTTTCCAGTTTTCCACTAGATGGGAGAATCAACTGGACACTACTGGCTCTCCTATCGGCCGTTTGTTAAACAATAGTATAGAGACGCTGAAATCGCCATTTTTGTGTTAGTTGTGAAGATTTGATTGTTTACCGCTGCCACGTTATAACTTTTATGCATGTGTAAATAAGCTCTGCTACAGATACAGGTACGATATATCATTTCTCTTTAATATTTATGAATAACTTAGTTTAAATACTACCTATTACCATGAATAAATGTCAATTAATAGCCTTCCTTCAATGGCAATGAAAACGAATATTTTTAAACAGGCAGTCCGGGGCAAGATGACGAGGTCGTCATACTCAGACCCTGGTAGTAGAAAATCAACGTATAAACCCTCCGGAAGAACCAGAAGTTATGGCAAATGCTGATTCCGATACACCAAAGAAGCCTGTTAGTGTTTTTGATTTCAAACCATTGCCTAAAGCAACACAATGTGAGAAAAAAAGAAAAAGCAAAATACTGAGCTCAAGCATTCTTACAAGCACACCCATCAAAGAAATGTCAGAACAGAGGGGAAAGCAGAAGGAAGAACAAGAAAGTTTTAAAAACAGAGAAAAGATGCTCGTAAACCTAAAAATGGAGTAAAAAAAATCTAAGTTTACTCTAAGTTTAATCTAAGTAAAAAACTACTTCCTGTAGGCCCAAGTCTGTTAAATCTAGGCCAAAAAGTTCAGTTGCATCAACTTCAAATGATGGTGTTTTCAGATGTCCTGCTTGTGACGAGGAATATTGTGACCCACCAACAGAAGAACGGATCCAGTGCTGTAAATGCCAAGAGTGGCGGCATGAGGAATGTTCTAATTAAAAAAATGGCATTTTTATTTGTGACTATTGTTAGCTGCACAACTAAATACTTCAACATTACGTTACAATGCATTGAATTTAGTTTGATACTTTGTAAGATGTAAAAACACAGTTATCATTTGTTAAACCATGTAACATTTTCAAAAGATAAAATATGTTCAACCTTTTTCAGTGCTGTCATCTTGCCCCAGTACTCGGGCAAGGTGACGATTTGTTAATGATATGAAAACATAAAATTATCCTTTATTTTTTTTATTTAAAATATTAAATGGTAATATATTTAATACTACAAAGGAATACTCTAGCAGTTCATGTAAAATTAATTTTACTATACTTAAAAATAAATTAATAAACAACAAAAATTTTTAACATAGTCATCTTTCCCCGGTCCCCCCTATATTAGCAACGTTCCTTATATTGGAGAAAACCACGACACGTTTGTTGTGACGCCACGAAACGCCACACGAAGCAGACAAAACAATGAATTATTATTTACAAATAACATTTAATAATTCCACGAGCCAACAAAGTAGAAACATACAAGTTATTCGATTTTTTTTCTTTATTTTCCCTGCTTCGTGTGACGTTTCGTGACGTCAAAACAAAGCGTGTCAAGGCTTTCTCCCTTATCTATATTGCGTTTATATACGCCGATATTAGAAAAAGGGAATGAAAAATTCTGCATACTAAAACATAGCACTTTTCTGTGCATAGCTAAGAGAAAAAAATGCTTTTCGAAATTTACTGATATTTCCTATTGTGTCTTGCGCGGTACCGTATATGTTAAATTAAGTTGAGCTCATCCTGTCACGACTTGCTCGTTCATAAAAGACCAGACCTCCTATTTTTGTAAATAGGAATACATTTCCCTACCTTACTTGACTGGTAAGTACTACTTTAGCTTAACCTTTAAATGCCCGATTTTTTTTTGTTTGGAAAAAATTATATATGATTCTCTGAAAGTTTTATTACACAGGAAAAATAATGAAATAGACAGAAAGACGGTTGGATAAAAGGGCATGGCTTATAATGCGGGTTTTAAATTTAAAGCCAGCAATTTTGCAGAGCAGTCGAATAACTCAGTGGCTGTTCATTTCACATTCAATGAAAAAGCTTGTCTTGATTTACCACAAGAAATGATATTCCGATCTTTTACAAAATATTGCATCAGCATGGGATGGATATGAACTAGCAACGATGACGTTTTTCAATAAAAGTGCGATGATTCTGGTTTAGACACTGACAATATTCATCCTGGTGTACCAATAATACAATGAGATTTTAAGGCGCTGCTTGAAAATTCTAAAAATTACATAGATAGTGAATGATGAGTGGTGATTTTTTTCACTGTAAAACAATGTATTATTAAAGTATTTTTAGAACATTTAAGTACTTTTTATGTTTTTTTATATTTACTTTTTTTCATTTTAGAATATCATTTTTGGAAATTTTCTTAGATTCGTTTATAAGCGTTTATAAGCTTTTGGAGCCAAAAAATTCTCATTTACACACGGAAATATACGGTATATCATTTTATTGTAAGGAAAAGTTGAATTTCTTAATAATATTATATTAGTGTGGAAAGTTTTTCATTATGTCCGCCTGATGCATATTTTTAATCTTTGTTTAAATTAAATTCATTTAATTGTTCTGCAAGTTAAACTTCCCTTCAACGTAACACATAATTTCTTTATTCTATTTAACAACTGATCCACTACATTAAAATCTCTCTACTGTATGTACTCTCTGTACTGTATGCATTGCAACCTTGGCAATCGAAAACGGTCGAAAAATTTTCTACTAACAGCATTTTCTTTATATCGTCATACTTTCAAATAAATACATAAAAAGAAAGTTTTCCTCCATATACGTATCCAAAATATGCATTTAAAGAAAGTTTTCCATTGAAGTAACGTTTTCTACGACTTTTTTCACTTTACTTAATAGAAACGCGAATAGTAAGAGAAAAACACGAATATTCTAAGTTTTAGAAACATTTGGTTTATTTTATAGAATTCCCAAGATAAAGTGAAAATCTTAGACTTAGGAAATACTACTACTTCAAATATAATCTATTCAAAATATGCAGATTGTGACTTTCATACAGAGATTGTTCCATAACAGAAACAAAATCTGCATAAGTCATAACCTAAGCACTATTCTTGTTCTGATACGAAATACACTGGCCTCCAAAAGTTAAGGTACAAGGACTAAATGCGTTCGATTGCACACGTTTTGTCTAATATCTACAAAACATATTGGCGAATTGTTCTTGAACTTCTGGGATGAAAAGAACATGTTCATTTCATATTTCTCGGTGAAGATTTAGTCGGGTGTACAATTAGGGGGCTAATAATAAATTTAATAATAAAATAATATTTGCGATCACCTATGAAACAGGAAAGGCTGGAAATGGTTTGTCACTGTGGTAAATGACTATTTGGGTCCTGTTCAACGTTTGTAAGCATTTGTGTAAGCATAGCACTCATATTCGTGAAGATGTTAAAGTTTTTGTGAAAAACTCAAACGTTTTTTATAGTATACAGAGTTTTCAACCAAATTTAACACAACTTTCCAAAAACCTGACAAAGAACAGTAGAAACAGTATACTGAAATTAAAACATGAATATATTGAAAATTTGATGAGATATGGGCATTTTTATGAGATAATTTTTAACTGCGCATGCGTGTAAGATTTCAAAATTTTTATCTGGTACACAGTATTTTGGGGCACTTCTATAAAAAGTCCAGTCAAATGTTGTGAAAACTTAGAAAGATACAGTGAGCTGATTGAAAAGATGTGTAAAATCCCTTATAATAAAGCTATTTTTAGGAAGCAACTCACTATATTGACTCTATCTTTGTGAATTTTCGCGATATTTGACTAGACTTTTTATATTAGTTCCCCTAAATATCTGACTACCAAATTCTGAAATAAAAATTTTGAAATCTGCCGCGCATGCGCAGTTAAAAATTATCTCATAAAAATGCCCATATCTCATCAAATATTCAATATATTCATGTTTTAATTGCAGTATATTGTTTCTACTGTTCTTTGTCAGGTTTTTGGAAAGTTGTGTTAAATTTGATTGAAAACTCTGTATGCTATAAAAAAACAAAGTTTGAGTTTTTTACAAAAACGTTAACATCTTCACGAATATGAGTGCTATGCTTACACAAATGCATACAAATGTTGAACAGGACCCAAATAGTTATTTACCTCAGTGACAAACCATTTCCAGCCTTTCCTATTACATAGGTGATCGCAAATATTATTTTATTATTAAATTTATTATTAGCCCCCTAATTGTACCCCCGACTAAATCTTCACCGAGAAATATGAAATGAAACATGTTCTTTTCATTCCAGAAGTTCAAGAACAATTCGCCAATAAGTTTTGTAGATATTCGACAAAACGTGTGCAATCGAACGCATTTCGTCCGTGTACCTCAACTTTTGGAGGCCAGTGTACATAGCAAATAATTGTATATATTTTTATGACCATGAGGTTTTACACCCGTCCTTTGCTTTGCAAATATTTGAATGAAGAGCAAAATGCTTGATTTTGCATTAATTAGAGCATACCGAGCATACTGTATTTATTAGTTAAATTTCCTATAAATGTTAATTGTTTTACGAAAAACATTATTTACATAAGAATAATACCGAACTGCGTTAGTAGCTAGTGTATTATCAAATGAATAAACAAAATGATTCTACCTTTTTAACATAAAGCTGCATAGAAGTTATTAGTAGATATAAAATGTATTTTTTTATAAGTATATCTTCTGTTTTTTCCTGTGAAAAGGCAAAACTTTTGGAGGTATGCTGGACCGGACCATGACAGATTAATTACTTCTGACTGTGTCTGAGAATGTCTGATTGCTTGCTAAAGAATAATATACAAATACGTGAGCTGTTTTTAATTTTATTTTTCTTTCTCGTTTTAACATTTTGAAACAAAATTCATTACAGATTAAAACATTGTTTCAGGTTTTTGTAAACACGAATGGGTACGTGCATGTAAGCATGTGCGTAGTTTATGATTTATTTTAAAATATCGGCATGCAAAAGTAAACGTATTTTCATTACGGATCTTGTATAGATCGTGTATATGAGTGGTGATCTATAACGTGAAATCGATCGTGCTCTATAACGTGATATCGATCGTGATCTATAACGTGATATCGATCGTGATCTATAACGTGATATCGATCGTGATCTATAACGTGATATCGATCGTGATCTATAACGGATATATGAGTCGTGAATACTTAAAATTTCTCTTTTGATCAAGCGTATCTATAATGTTTATTAAAGCTTGTTCTAATAAATTGAATGTTTGTTTAACACTTTAAAAATAATGTAACCCGTAACTGTGCTCATGAAAATACGTTTAATTTTGCCTACCGATATTTTCTTATAATAAATCTTGATAAAAGTTGCTCATTAGAAGTTGAATGGATATAACATATGTACGGGTGGAAAAATTTTAACCTTTAAAATTGCAGTAGAAAATGTAAAGTAAAATTCTTCAAAAGAGCACAGAGTGTTTTGTTTTTTACTATAACGTAATAATAATTCAGAATTATATTTTCTTACAAAGTAATTAAGCAAAGATTCTTTGAAATGCCTGTAAAATGTAACTGATTGATAAATAATAATCCCCATTGAACATTTTACAACCCGTATAACCAATTCTAAATAAAGACATGCATAAAATCTATTATGATCTCGGAAGTATAAGCCTTAGCTGGCCTTTCAGTAAAACGCAAATTCTTTAAATAAACATTTAGAATTATAATCTACATTTTACAATTTTCCATTCAGAAACAGACACTAATGTATTTTCTTATTATTTCTTTTAATTTCAAAGACAATTTCGGTAAATATATCTTATCGAATAACCTCTTGGAATTGTCATTTCCATTCGTAGATGCAGGAAATTATCCTCGAATCTACGCTCGTAAATTCATATTGGCTTTATGTATTTCTCAATCAGAATTTAATTTCTGAAATTTCAGCCACGTATTCAATTGAGCTGCTTCTCAGGAAGCGGAAATTGCAGTCTGACTCTCTCATTGCTTCTAAAAATGTAAAAGAACTGTATAACAAATTCGAGAAGTATGCAGTATATTTTCTTTAGGTAAACATATATCAATCTCAGAAATGTTTTAATGCATAATTAATCACATGCTATTTTTTTAAATTGTATGTACACTCTTTAAAAAACTACTATAAGATTTTTATATATAATAATAATTTAACTAACCATATTTAACATAAGTCATAAAAATATTTTAAAAATACCATAAAAACTTCATACTTAAACATAATTTTAAATTAACATGTATGTAATCCTTACCACTAAACCATTAAACTAGCTGCATATATAGTAATTGCTGTGATATCGAAAAGTTAAGTCTCAATGCATATTTCGGTAAAATTTAGTTCCTACAACTAAATGTTGAAAATTATAGTTTGGGTTACACTATTTACAAAAGTTTTCACGCTACATCTAAACTAGTTTCTCAAAGAAAAGTTTGACAATCATGCAGTATCGAATTTTCTTTTAGATTTTCCATCCTTCGTAACGGCATCGAATTCACATGGATCTGCGTAAATCATGTAAAATGTTTCATTAAGTATTTTGAAAGTCGGCGTTCACTTATATGATCTCATCCAACCATTTAGTATTATCACATCTGAAGAAGCTGTAATTGCAAGAATTGAATTTCTTGCTAGTAGTAAAATGGGGATGAAATTGCAACAAGACGAAGAATTATTATAGATAGAATGTTTTTGATGTAACTCGTTTCAACCAGGATAATGTTTTCTTTGTCTTAAAAAAATCATAAAGTATAATTTTAAATCGTATAACATTTTCCGTAATCATAATAAATCCTTTTTAATATGATACTTATTTTACTAACCGTTTTCAACAAAACGGCAGATGGAAGTACCTACTATGTTAAATTAATGTACTTTTTCTCAGAAAATACCAAATATATTCATTTTAAATTTTTATATGCATAATATGAATAATTTCAAATGAAGTGAAGTAAGCTTTATAAACAAACATTCCTTAGTTTAAAGAAAAAAATCTGGAATAAAAACAACTTTTAATTTACAAAATCTTACATTTTTCCAAAGAGAAATATTTTTGTAAAATATTTGTACATACGTTTGTAATAAAAGTGTATTTCAGATAGATCAGTGATATGATCAAAATATTCAGGCAAGATTACGAAAAATAATATGTATCAGTTTATATAAAAAGGAACTTCAAAGTTAAAAAAACAACATTTTCAGAAAATTTATTTTAATGTTTATGTATATGATGTTTATGTATGATGTAAACAAACTGAATCAGTTCTGATGTGACCAATCTTCTTGTTGTCGGAGAAATAAATAATTCAAAGTATTAAAAAAAACTTTTTCTCGAATTTGCCTTCCAAATGCCTTTAAATCGGATACCGCTTTTTGATAATTATAAAAATCCTTTTAATATAATAATTCTTTTACTAACTATCCTCAACAAAAGTGTCATACAAAGTGTCTTTCAACAGACCAAAAGCACTTCTTACTCAAACATTATTTTAAGTAATTATTTCTGTATTCTGTATAAATAGACCATTAAACCAAATTTACTTATATTAATTATTATTATTATATATAAACTGATCTGCGAATCTCATCTAATATTTATGTAAAATTTAGGTCTTAAAAACAAACGATAAGAATTATAATAAGGTATATACTATATGAAAAATACAACATCCTCGTTCACAAATAAAGAGAATTTTAACAACCGTACAAAGCATTTTTTTTAGGATTCAGAATATTATCGGAAAGTCGACGTTTATAAATTCGCCTTGAATTTATGTATTTTCAAATAAAATTTCACTTTTAAAATCCAACTCAGATGTTCAGTTATATCGCTTATCCGGAATCCGACATTACCGTCCGAATATCTCACTGATCGTAAGAGAGTGACAAATTCGAGGATTATTAGATATATAATGTATTTTCACTTACTAATTTCTACACAGAAAATGTTTAATTTTTCTTTTGAATATGTTTAAGCTATTTTAAAGGCTTAAATAGTACTTTTTAATTAAAAAATTATTTTTTAAAAATTATTTTACTTACTTAACAATGGCATATTTTGTATTTCCCGTTTCATGAAAACAAAAAGGTTTTAAAATTTTATTGATCATCCGACAGTTTAATATCTCTAAATTAGAATATTAATATTTCTTCTGTATAACTTTTTATGTGTTTATATATGCTTTGATGTGGTTATTTACTTAATGCACTTTAAGTTGGTTTTAACGCAATAATGACTTTTTTTAAAAACAATGAAACAAATTTGCTTATTTAAATTAATGTAAATTCAGTTATTCCCGATGATTAAGTGTATTTTGTTTATTTTTTCCGTTTCTGACTTTTTTATATTTTTACCATATAAAACAAAATTTCTCCTCGTAACGAAAGCGAAAGAAAAAAATAACTAATGTACGGGACATATCTTATATACAGCCGTAAAAAAAAGAAAATATCCCTTACTAACTCAGCAACAAATTATTTTAGAAGAAAGTTACTGGTGCAAAACGATTAGAAAAATGTCTATTTTTAAATGAGGTATATAAAATTTGCTAACGGGGGCATCTACATATAAAAACTAACCCAAACTTTGTTCTGTTTGGGTCATTTTTAAGAAGGAGTCAAAAAGACTCCAATTACTTCCAATAAAGGGGAAAGAGCGATTTTTCCGTTCAAAGAATAAATTGTGTTAAATCCTATGAGATGTACTCATCAAATCATATTTGTTAAAATAGTTTTTGAAGACTAATTAGGTATTTGATGTAAAAAAAAAAAGAATAAGAATAGGGGCAATTAACAAAGCAATAAAAACAGTTAAATTTTAAAATATTAAGAAAAATTTTTTTAAGAACAACTAAAAAAGATAAGGAAATCGAAATTGTTACCATAGTTGTTAAATAGTAGTTTAGTTTCTAAAAGTGTAGTTGAAAAGTAAAAACAGTTCTACACTTTATTACATAATTATCTTTAAAAAATATATTTTTATTGCAGTTTCTTTCTTTTACTTGACACATGTACTATGATACAGATCTATCACATATCCTTTTTGCTTCAAAATTAATTTAATTCATTTATTTTTGGCTTTCGAAACATGTCGTTTTTTTCCCTTCGTTAGGTAAAATCTATTATTTAACTCGACGCTTAAAATCCCTTTAGAATCTTATCAGTTTTTTTTTCTTTCTTTCAATATCCTCTAGGATTTAGTGCAGTATGTCTCAATTCAATTATTTATTATAGCTTTCCTAATAACATCTACGGCCGTTAAAAATAAAATATAAATAGATAAATCAGATGCACCTGCTGTTGATTTCAATGAATATTATTTTGTTTTCTTTTTCTTTGGCATTGCCCACGCGAGATGTAATTATTTCTCATTTATTTATTTAAGTAAGTGACCGTTGAAATAATTTATCTAAAATACAAAACGAATGATTATTGATGCGGTGTTTAAATTACTTTTCATGTACATTAATTTTCTTTATCAGTAGTGTTAAAACATATCTTTCTCAGTATTTCGCAATTTTAGGTACCATTCATCGAACGTAATCATTTTGTTTTGTTAATTTATGGCCGGCTTAGTGGCGTCGGTAATATACATATGTAGAACCGTTTTTCTGGCAATCTGTCTGCATCACGCGATTTATTCATTGTTTTTTTGTTGGGATGCTAGATTCTGGGTTAATCATTTTGGCGTGTAAATATCACCTTTTGTCTGCTTTCCGTACACTATTTTTAATGCTCAGAATTTGGCGATGTTGTGCGCCAAGTCTCATATGTTGCTTATGAAATCTCTCTCTTGAACATCTGCTCTCAATCGGTACAGATGTAAAAGACCTTGTGGTCTGAGGATACGCTCAGGCGTACCTCTCTTGCTCGTATTTCCTCTCTCCCATCTTGTAGTTCTAAGTAAATTACCCTTTATTATTATGTCAAAAATGTTAAAATAAAGTTTCTAGTTCCTGTATCTTGGGTTGGAGTTTTTCTTATGCACTTTTACGAACCCGAACACTGAACTTCACCATATGTACTCTAACAGCATTTAGTGGAATTCAATGAGAAATTTACGAAACTGATCTTCTAAAATAAAAGAAGAACGAAGAAAAGATGCGTTGTAATCTAACAAAAGTTTTATTTTTAATTGAAACATTAATGTGTTAAACATTTATTTTAAAAATATAATATTTAATTAAAATAAATAAACTCATCACTCCAGTTATTTTTAATTAATTTAAGAAGAAATGTGTTTGCTTTGAAAATAAATATAGTTAAAAGGTCGAATCAAATTGTAAACTGTTAAACATTTGTAGCAAACTGTCCATTCAATCCACCATTTTTATAGATAACAGTTACTTAGCTGTAATTTTAATTGATTCTTACTGAAATATGACTAATAAAATAGCCATAATACTTTTATAGTATGTTGAATCTACCCTTATTTGCAAAAACGGTCGAACAGCTGGACAGACTGTTGCACATTTTGAACAGTGTATAGTTTACAGAATTTACAACTCTTTATCAACCTTTGTCACAATTTTTATGATTCTTGCATAATTTTTTAACTATATTTATCACACAAAGAAATTCCTTTAAAAATTCTCAACTATAAAAAAAAAACCTAAAACGTATGCAGATTTATGTGCGTAACACTGTTAGGCTTCGGTACTTCATTAACGTTACAGTAGCAGACTAAATAGGAAATATTAGACAAAGTCCGTTACTTGCGATGTCTGATGAAAATTTGCAGAAAAACTTACTACTATTATCATTAGATACGTACTACAACTTCTGATTTACAGCTATTATAAGCGTCTAGAATATTTCCTTGGTGACAGCGTGCACATGGCAACTGCGATCCGTGATATTCATGTACTGAAATTTGTTGTCTTTGTAGCAGAAAAAGGTGATGTGTTAGCCGCTTATATCGAGGAATAACGTTAAGTAAATTTATGTATTTAAAAAAGTATGCTGTTCCATTTTGATGCTGCGCCACATCACCACGACTTCAATAGATGTACAATAATTATTTTACATATTTGTTACGATTCAAATGTGTATAAGTGAGAAAATGTAATTTTTCGTTTCACATATAGAGAGTAGACAGTTTCTAAGATCCCCATGATGAGCGCAAGTGAAAAAAAAAAATACAAACTCATCGAAAAATTAATGAAAGATCTAACAGAGTAAAATATTTGAGATTTTCCGCATGTGAAAATCTTCCCTAAAGTTCTTGAATAGAGAAATAGTTTTGAATTGTAGATTTTTAAAAAGTGGTTGCCAGACCAACATTGGTTATCTGCAGCACGATTAATGTCTTCATTTTTAGCACAATTTCTATTTTCCAATAAAGCAGTCATTAAGATGGCGTTTTTTTATATGTAGGCTTTATTCACAGGAAATTTTAGATTCCTAACTCAGAAAATACTTTTGTTGAATGTTTGAGATTAGTAGGTTTATTTTTATTTTTATTTATTTTTTATTTTTATTTTTATTTATTTATTTATTTATTTATTTATTTATTTTGTATCGATTACTTTAAAATCGAATTTCATCAGGTTTCGTGAATTTTGATTGCTAAATGTTTTGGAAATTTGGTAATAAAATATGATTTTTATTAAAACAGGTTTAACATTGGTACAGGTACATTTAATGAATTAATCCTAAATTCATTAGAGGATGCCATCTTTAAAACTCCGATCAACAGCAACAGATTTAATGTATTTAATTCTAATTTGCGCAAATTCTCTGAAGAGGTAATATTTACTTCATGGCAAACATGCATATTAAAAGCAGCCAATTTTTGAGTAGTTAGAGGAGAAGAAAGTCCCATGAAGGGATAAATAAACTACAAATGCTTTACGAGAAGCAGTTCTGCAGAAAAAATTACCTTCATGGAAAACTAAAACGTTACGAAAGAATAGTTTATTGACAAATTCTTTTTCAAAGTAAATTGTACATGTTTATCCAAAGAAATCATAACTGACAGAAAATTAAATATATCGAATGCACTTGAATCCAACAAGGCAAAAATCCTCAACATAACGGTTGTAAAATGAAAAAAATATGTTTTAACCAAGTTTAATTCGAATTAATGCATGTAAGTATGACTGAGGAAGGGCTACACATCAACAGATTACCTGACATTGACAAAATTTATTATTGAAAATAAACACGTTTTGTGATATACAAGTTTTAGTGTAATAAATTATTATATCAGTTTTAACCCTAGAACTACCGGAAATTTTACTCAAGTTTTATAAAAACATTCTACACCAGAATTTTTACTTAAAACTATTTAATTTGTTTATTTAACTTATTATTGTCTGATTTATACATTTAGTTTGTTTTGAAGAAATTTCTGGTTTGAATAAATATTTTGAATGTACATGTCGGGTCCAATGGACCCGTCTGGTAGACGGAAGGTTAAACTTGAGAAGTGGAATTCCAGAAGCCATTTTTAACCTTCTCACCGCTATCCGTTCACTAAGCTGTAGTTTTCACTTCAATAGAAGCATCTTTTTTCAGATTTTTAAAAAATTGCAAAGAAAACAACATTACAATTTTGCCCTTTTGCTTGGTGGTCAGGAGGTTAAAGACAATTCAGCACTCAATGTATAGGTTAAATTTACAAAACGCGATTTTACATCAAATGAAAAAATAGGTTTTGTGGAGCATTGAAATTCCATACTTTACTAACAAACGTATCCTAGGAGTTCAGAAAAGTATAAACTGTTGGAATATAGAAGAGAATAAAACTGAAACGCAATATTTAGCGTGACCAATCAAGCTTTAGAATCTAATTTGTCTTCAAACTGCTTCTTTATGTCTTTTTCTCGGTGAATTTAGGCATTGTCTTTTTGAAAGTTTACTTAAACACTGAAATATTTTCACTCGGTTTCAACAAATGGCATTCTAACATGTGAATATAACAATTTCTGTTTTGATTTTCTGTCTAAGAGAACAATTCTAAACTTATCTTACGAGAAAAATGCAGACCAAACCATTGTGGAGCCTCCAAACAATTGGCGCGTGTAAAAACACGTCCTTTTCCTTTTGAAGTCCATGCCAATATGAATGAATACCATTTTGGAACATAGAAATTAAACTGCTTTTCAGCACTGGAGATAATTTTAGACCAATTTGTTTGTTACTTCATGTGTTTCTCGGCAAACAGAATGCGAGCATTTTTATTGCCAGATGTTAAATGCGAACACTGAACGTGGTTTTATATTTTTAAGACTCCCGACTTTTTCATTGTTCTTCGTACAGTCGATACTGATGCTGGCGTCTCTATCTAGCTTCTAATTTCTTTTGCTGTCATTATTTCACTTGGAATCGTGCGAACAATCAAGCTTTCGGTTCATATCGAAAGAAATTTTGGCCTCCCTGCAGATTTTGTAATAACATAAATAGTTGGATTACGAAAGAAATTAAAAATGACAGTCTTCGAATGTCTAATTTTATAAGCAATTCTTTGTAGTGACATTCCGATGTTGTTATAAGCCCTAATTTGTCCTCATTCGAATTCACAAAGCATTTTGCCTGACCCTGTAATCCAAATTTTTTGCCGACTAAACGAACGTGCTCAGAATTTATTTTAAATGCAGCTTTAAATGATATCTGCAAATATCCGCCAATCACGTTCCGCGGTTTTAGAAATATTTACTGCATTCTTATAATTTTGCTCCTGCGTAAATTCAGCAAAATACGTATTTTAAAATACATGAAAAAATATATACAATTTTTATAAACAATTACCTTAATACTAATCGGAATATCATGTATTTAATTCTAACACAAAGATTTGCGCATTTGCATAGCAAACGCGAACTTTGTTTTTGTATCGGTCCTATTATTTTGCACCCCGCTGTGTACTACGTGAGAAATAGCGTGCTATAAATGTTTTCCAGTTTGTTATTGCAAATACGGGTTAAGACAATATATATGTACCTTTTTATTCAGAAGGCTGCAAACTGATTTATTTTTTAAATGATCTTAATTTTTCAAGTATGCCAATATAACTTACTAAATAACATTTTGAAAAATTGTGAATTTAAACGTGTTTAAATGTACCTTCTTTTCTCTGTCTTATTACGAAATAAAACTATGCGTAAAATATTAATTATTTTTAGGACTATAGTTCTATTGAAAACTCGTTTTAAATGTATGTAAATATTTTACTATTTCAAAAATTTAATGAATTATATAATATTGTCGATTTCTATTACTATCTGCAACACAGAATTTTTTTTACATTTAATCACGTGAATTTTTATTCGCGTTGCTAATAAGGCGTAAAACCATCAGAGTTAAAAAGCATTCAGGCCAGGGTTCGAACCTGGGTCTTTTGTTCAGTGCACCAACGCTCTTCCATCAGAGCCACCTGGAACGATGCACCTAGCCTGACACCGCAGCAGAAGATGCAATAACTTTTATGAACCATAACCATGTGACAAACATGAATCCAAAATAATCCAGCATGGATAATATATGTGAGATTATAAATATTTTCAACAATGTAACTTGACAGACTAAAGGGTTTATTCGATGAATACGCAGTGTTATGGAAAATAAAAAGCATAACACGAGGAGCGTGAAAAAAGCGCAAGATATGTGGCAACGGATATATAGAGGATTGTAATAAGGTTAAGAGGTATTTATGTTTAGGACTTCCGTATTTTGAATATTAACTGGGTGTTTTAAAGATCTGTCCATGGCCGAATAAAAGGCTTGAATGAGGAATCCACGTGTTTTCCTATATTTATGTTTGGCAATGTGAAAATTGTATACTATATCATTAATGTTAACTGGATTTCCAAAACTTATATTGGTTTGTTAGTAATACACTGCTCAAAACAATTAAAGGATATTGCAGTTTTAGGTGGATTTTGTATCTGGCAAACTGTTTAGCTGATTGATACATGGTCGACAGACATAGTAGGTTATATGAGAATAAATTACACATGTTTGGCAGAAAAAATGCATTTTATTGCGCATTTGTGTACTAAAGGAAAAAAACACAATTTGTGCATATGAGAAAAAAAGAATAAGAAAAGGTGTTTTCTTCAAAGAAAATCATTTTCAGTAGGGGGTATGGTTTCCACGGGCGGCCAGCAACGTTGAACACCTTTGAGGCATGGACTCAATGAGGCTATTAATGACGAGTTGGGGTATTCTGCCCCACTCTTCCAGAAGAGCTCTTTCCAGTTCTTGGAGAGTTTGTGGGGGTTGTTGGCGGCCAGAAACTCGTCTTCCTAGAGCGTCCCAAACGTGCTCGATTGGATTCATGTCTGGAGAACACGCTGGCCATTCCATTCGTACGATTCCTTCCTCGAAAAGGAAATCCTCCACCAGGTTTGCACGATGTGGCCTGCAGTTATCGTCCATTAAAATGAAGTTATCTCCGATTGCTGCAGCGTAAGGGACTACAATAGGTCTGAGGATCTCATCCCTATATCGGCGACCAGTCAGAGCTCCATCTCGAATGATGTAGATGTCAGTGCGCCCGTCAATGGAGATTCCACCATACACCAACACTCCTCCACCGCCAAATCTGACACTTTCGTGCACGAACGCAGGATTATTCCTACTGCCACGGTCCCTCCAGATGAAAATACGCCTATTATCCGGATGCACAGAAAAACGGGACTCGTCAGAAAACAGAATATTGCTCCATTCATTTCTCTTCCAGTGGACATGCTCGGTTGCCCATTCCCTGCGGTCGCGACGATGACACTTTGTGACACTCCAATGGCTTGCGCTACTTCGGATTGAGTTTGGCTCCCTTCTAACCTACCAACAATTCTCAAAGCTTCTGAATCTGTCAAATGACTTCGCTGAGACATCGTACTCATCGAAACAAAGCAATCATTGAATGCCGATCATCCTTGTCTTCATTCTCTTTTATCCAGTTGAAAGTCAAATTTCATTCGCTGCCGCTGAAGCGACGTTTTTGACGTCGAACTCAAAATTTGCATCCTCCACAGTTTGAAAACCAGAAAAATTTGCATTTGTGATTCTCTTCTTCTATTTTCGGCAAAAAAAAAAAATTTCGTTTATATCTTTATTTTATATAAAACTTCAAATATCCTTTAGTTGTTTTGAGCAGTGTAAATTAAGTAAATACCTGAACAATTGATTGATGATTTCACTTGTAGCTATAAGCTAATTGAATATTTAAATAGGTAAAATACTACATATATATTTACTAATTTTTAAACGATGACTTATGCTGACTTTCCGCAGGTTAGTGGTTCATGAAAGTTACCCTATCTTGTGCTGCTGTTACAGCCTTACCAACTTTTAAGAGTGAAATGTGCCGGGCTAGGTGTGTCTTTTTAGGTGGCTTAGATGGAAGAGCGTTGGTGCGCTGAACCAAAGTTCCCAGGTTCGATTCTGGCCTGAGTACGTTTTCATTCTGTTGGTTTTACACCTTGTTAGCAATGCGAATAAAAATTCCGTAATTAAATTGAGATTTCTCGGGCGTAAGTCATCCTTTAAAAGATATTAAACAGAATTTTTTCTGTGTGTTTATAGGTGTGTAAGGATTTGTTTTTTAAATGTAAATATTTTATAGGTACAAAAAGTTAATATATTTTTTCCTTTAACTGTTTATTTTAATACTTCTTAGATTAAATAAAACGATCGCTTTACAATTTTGTAAGCAGAAAGAAATATTTTGAAGAATTGCAGTTTTGAAACATGTATAAAAAAATACCTTGTAAGGGAAAAATATACTTCAAAAAACTTCCAATAGAAATAAAAGAATTCAGAAATAAAGTAGTTGAGAGAAATATCTGAATGATAGTGATCTTTATATGACAAAGTTTTAAGGAGCTCTCTCGGTCATAATATAATGATTTCTGATAACAGACATAAAACTTTAATTTCTCTTTTGAAAGATCACTCTTCATTTCGATTACAAACTATTAAAGCTGAAACGTTTTACTGAAAAATATAAAATTCGTACTTTAGTGTCTTTAATTCTATTTGTATCCCTGAAAAATTGTTTCACTTGAGAAAGTTAATGATAATACATTAAGATGAATTATAAAACATTTTTAATAAAATCTAAAGAAATTAAATGTCATGAACTGTTTTATGACTAATTTTCAGAATACTTGTTTATTTTTATTACTGTAAGATGGATTATAATTTTTTACTGAATGCCTTTTAGTTTAACACCAACTAAGAGTTTTAGAGTGGATAAATGAAATAATGTTATGAATAATTGTATACAGGGAGATTCAAAATAATGTGGCCAAAAGGAAGGGGCAAATCAGGCATATCAAAATAATAAAAAATCACATAAGAAATAAGGGTTGCAAACGCTATCCGAGGCCACTAAAGGCTAGAGGGTGTTTCTATGGAAACATGAACTGAACAAATTGAGCGACTTGATAGTATAATTTCAGCACGACAGAGTTCACATTTCAGCAGACATGTCAGAATACATCTGTAAGCTACCTTTCCCAGGCGTTGGATTATTCGAGGTGGAACAATTGCATGGCCATCCTGATCGCCACATCTGTTTCCAGTAGATTTTTTCTTATGTTTTTTTAAAGGACCTATTTACAAAAACACATGTTTCATTGTAGGAAGACTTAGTGGGAAGAATTGTTGCGGCTGCAGGATGTGTTTGAGATATACCTGATATGTTTGAGAAGGTGTGCTAGTACATGTCGATGTAATGCATGTCTCCAGACTTCTGGCAAAGAATTTTGAGAATGTTCTGTCTTAGTATTGGTCGTAAATGTGTAATATGTCTGGAAATACACTATAAATAAAATTATGTAGAATGATATTTTTTATTCCTCTTATATTACTTATAATTTGCAACCCTCACTAGCGCCGCCAGATGGGGTTTGCGACAACACTTTCCATGTGATTTTTTATTCTTTTCGTATGCCTGTTTTGCCCTTTCATTTTTTCCACCTTATTTTGAATCACTCTGTATAAGAAAGCGAACACATCCCATCGAATTTGTGAAAGAAGCTGTTGGCCCATCAGTTCGGCTGGCACCGAGTGATTGTCACCTTTTTCGGGATGTGAAGACAGATCTGGGACGACAGCACTCCATTTCACTTCCATTCCAACAAAAATCTTCAGGTCAATTTGGAGACCTATCTCAATACGTTGGTGGCAACGTTCTGTGAAAAGAGTATACCCTCGCCTACCAGTATGACAAATGACTCAATCATTATTGCGACTATGTGGATTTAAAAAAATTGATTGTACTTGACTGAAGACTATAAAATAATTTCATTATTCACCCATGTCTTTATTTTACAGTCCATCGAAAGTTGAAAAAAAACAGCCCTCGGAATACTATCTTTTATAAATAGTAATATTTTTTAGCTCACAGGCTATCAAAGCCTGAGAGCTAATGTGCCCGCCCGTTCTGTATGTATGTATGTATGTATGTATGTATGTACGTACGTACGTATGTACGTAACGCGATAACTCTTGATAGAAACATCCGATTTGCTTCAAAATTTTTTCCTAGGTTCACTGTGATAAGGCGCTTCCCTGATTAGTTTTTGGAGTTCATTGGTTAAGGATAAAGGGGGAAAAACGGGTTTAGTCCACACCCCACCCCCTTAATTCAGATAAATGGGTTTTTCATGCAGAATGATTCGATTTGCTCCGAATTTGATATACCGGTTTATTATGTTAAGGAACTTCCCTGATTAGTTTTGGGAGTTCATTGGTTAAGGATAAAGGGGGAAAAACGGGGTTAGTCCACCCCCCTTAATTCAGATAAATGTGTTTTTCATGCAGAATGATTCGATTTGCTCCGAATTTGGTATAGCGGTTTATTATGTTAAGGAACTTCCCTGATTAGTTTTGGGGGTTCATTGGTTAAGGGGAAAGGGGGAAAAACGGGGTTAGTCCACCCCCCTTAAATCAGATAAATGGGTTTTTCATGCAGAATCATTCGATTTGCTCCGAATTCGGTATACCGGTTTATTATGTTAAGGAACTTCCCTGATTAGTTTTGGGAGTTCATTGGTGAAGGATAAAGGGGGAAAAACGGGGTTAGTCCACCCACCGCTTAATTCAGATAAATGGGTTTTTCATGCAGAATGATTCGATTTGCTCCGAATTTGGTATACCGGTTTATTATGTTAAGGAACTTCCCTGATTGGTTTTGGGAGTTCATTGGTTAAGGAAAAAGGGGAAAAAACGGGGTTAGTAAACCCCACTTAATTCAGATAAATGTGTTTTTCATGCAGAATGATTCGATTTGCTCTGAATTTGGTATACCGGTTTATTATGTTAAGGAACTCCCCTGATTAGTTTTGGGGGTTCATTGGTTAAGGATAAAGGAGGGAAAACGGGGTTAGTCCACCCTCTTAATTCAGATAAATGTGTTTTTCATGCAGAATGATTCGATTTGCTCCGAATTAAGTATACCGGTTTATTATGTTAAGGAACTTCCCTGATTAGATTTGGGGGTTCATTGGTTAAGGGTAAAGGGGGAAAAGGGAGGTTAGCCGCCCCTCTTAATTTAGATAAATGGGTTTTTCATGCAGAATGATTCGATTTGCTCCGAAGTTGGTATACCGGTTTATTATGTTAAGGAGCTTCCCTGATTCCTTTTGGCGATTAATTGGTTAAGGATAAAGGGGGGTTAGTCCACCCCCTTAATTTAGATAAATGTTTTTTTGCAAGATTATTCGATTTGCTTCAAATTTGGTATACCGGTTTATTATGATAAGGAGCTTCCCTGATTATATTTGGAGGTTTACTGGTTAAGTATAAAGAGGGAAACGGGGGCTAATTCCCCTTCACTTATTTTTTGAGTGGCATTATTCTTTAAAATAAGAGTATAATATACAATTAGTGTAAACAGTCTGTGAGCTCAATGCCATCAGTTTAGCTGGGCACTTTTCTTTTTTATTTAGCTCACAGGCTATAAAAGCCTAAGAGCTTATGTGCCCGCCGGTTCTGTATGTACGTGTGTATGTACGTACGTACTTATGTACGTACGTACTTATGTACGTAACGCGATAACTCTTGATAGAAATATCCGATTTGCGTCAAACTTTTTTTCTGGGTTCATCCTGATAAGGCGCTTCCCTGATTAGTTTTTGAGGTTCATTGGTTAAGGATAAAGGGGAAAAAGGGGGCTAGTCCCCTCCCCCTTAATTTAGATAAATGGGTTTTTCATGCAGAAATATTCTATTTGCTCCGAATTTGGTATACCGGTTTATTATGTTAAGGAGCTGCCTTGATTAGATTTGGAGGTTCATTATTATGTATAAAGGAGGAAAGGGGGCTACCCCCTTAATTAAGATAAATGCGTTTTTCTTGCAGAAATATGCGATTTGCTACAAATTCGGTATACCGGTTAATTATGTTAAGCAGCTTCCGTGATTAAATTTGGAAGATCATTATTATGTATAAGGGGAAAAGGGGGCTACCCCCCTTAATTAAGATAAATGCGTTTTTCATGTAGAATTATTCGATTAGCTCCAAATTTGGTATACCGATTTATTATGTTAAGGAGATGGCTTGATTAGATTTGGAGGTTCGTTAGTTAAGTATAAAGGGAGGAAAGGAGGGGGGCAACCCCCTTCTTAATTTAGAGAAATGGATTTTTCATGCCAAATTGTTCGATTTGTTCCAAATTTGGTATACAGGTTTATTATGTTAAGGAGCTTTCCTGAATAGATTTGGAGGTTCATTAGATAAGTGTAAAGGGAGGAAAGGGATGCTAGACACCCCCCCTTAATTTAGATAAATGGGTTTTTAAAGTAAGTGGGTTTTTTAGATAAATGAGTTATTCAATTTGCTCCAAATTTCACATATCGGTTTATTATGTTAAGGAGCTGCCTTTATTGGATTTGGAGATTTATTGGTTAAGTATAAAGGAGGGACAGCGGCTAGTCTCCCCTTAATTTAGATAAATGGTTTATTCATACAGAATTTTTCTATTTGCTTCAAATTTAATATACCAGTTTATTCCGATATGGCTTCCTTCATTTGATTTGGAGGTTCATTGGTTAAGCATAAAAGGGGGGAAGGGGGGCAATTGCTCCTCCCCTTATTTTAAATAAATGGGTTTTCATGCAGAATTATCTAATTTAGTTTTTTTTTCTAGGTTCATTCTGATATGGAGCATTTCTGATTAGATTTGAAGGTTCATTGGTTCAGCATAAAAGGAGAAATGGGGGAGCTAATACCCCCTTTAATTTAGCGAAATGATTTTTTCATGCAGAATTATCTGATTTGCTTCAAATTTGGTATGCCAGTTTATTATGCTAAGGAGCTTCCCTGATTAGATTTGGAGGTTCTTTGGTTAAGTATAAAAGGGGGCAAGGGGGGCTAATCCCTTCATTTATTTTTCGAGGGGCATTATTCTTTGAAATACGAGTATAATATACATTTAGTGTGAGTACCCTGTGAGCTCAATGCCATCAGTTTAACTGGGCAATTTTCTTTTTATTAAAAAGTATGATGTTTTTTAAGACTTTGCAAGTTCTGTTTTTTTTTTTTTTTTTTTAAATCCTGGAATTATAAGAAGAATGAAAATAAAGACAAATAATTTCTAAAAGTGAGAAAGGATAAAGAATGTTAATAAAAATACAGTAAGAAAACTTAACTATATAATGAAATTACAAATTTGTCATAATAAAATAATACAGTTATGCAAAGACATGAAACTAAAAAAAAAGATATTAGAATAAAGTCTAAACATAAAAGAGATCATAGAAAATTTATGAAAATAACTAAACAATTTCATTATATGTGATATAAACAACCTTATGCATTGAATATTAGAGCTACTTATTATTTTTCGTATCCATTTAATATTCTATTTTTTATATTTAATTTACTGAATTCAAAATATTCAAACAATTCAAAGTTAAATTTTCTTTTCTAAGATACAAATTATTTGCACATTATGTTTAATAACAAATAAACCTTTTATATAGTATTCAGAAGTTACTACATCATATTATATTTATATGGTATATTTTGCAGTAGAGAATATCACTGCTGCTGCCAGGAATTGCTTCATGCTTCCAGTCAAATATTTAAAACACTTTCTTGCATATACCTATTCAAAATACGTTAAGGGAAAGTTTCCACTTTAGTAACTTTTGCTTACGACTTCTTCACTTTATTTAATAGTATCGCGAATAGTAAATATAAAACCCGAAAACTTCTCGTTTTTGAAGTATTTGGTTTATTTTGCAGCTTTCCCAAGGTAAAAGAGAAACTCAGTTTCAGTACTTTGGAAAATATCTACTTCAAAATTTGTAAAAATGTGACATTTTTCAAGAAATTGTTTCATAACAGATCACAAATTTTATTTCACAAAGTTAAATCTGTTTCAAAATACGTTTGAGAAAAGTTATTTTATATGATCATACGTATCTTTATTGCCCATAAAAACAGCATGTTTCATTTCATCTACATTAATCTGTTAATAAAATACGCAGTAGTTTTGTACATATCTAAGTTTATACTTATAAATATTTCATGAAATAACTGGCTGGTTATACTGAAAACATATTCTTAAATAATACGCAATTATACTTATAAATATTTTAGAAGAATTGAGTGTTTTTTACTGAAAACCTATCCTTGAATAATATCCAATTACTTTTTCTAAATATTATATTATAAAATGCGATTAACTCAAGGTAAACTATTATGCTGTGGCCCTTATATAACTTCATTTGGTATCATTTTGAAACATTAATTGAAATTGCGCAGTTTCACACCCACAATTATACAAACGACAATCCAATGGACGTCATTGAATTTAACATACAATGTAAAAAAAAGTGTAAATCTACAAAACTAGCTTTTGTAAAAGTTACCAAAATCTGCTACTAAGTTGTAAGCTTACTAGAGTTTTATCTGTACACTGTAAAGAAAAAAGATGCACTTCTATAAAACTGATTTTTGTAAAGCTACAGAAATCTGTATGCGTATTGCCTTTATAGGTAACCGGGAATAATTACATGATTACATTTCCTTGGAGTAATGGAGTTTCGTTGGAGTATAAAAAGTTCTACCCGTAAGGAATGGTGACGTCACGGCAACGTGGTTGTGAAGTCACACTGTGACTTTGTGACAGTCGAGGTGAGTCATTGTGATTAGAATGCAAAGTCGTGTTGACCAATTTAGAGGTCGTTTGTGACCACTCTGTGAAGTCACGGTGTGACAAATTTGTGAAAAGTGTCATTTGTGACTATTTTGGCATTAATTTTGTGACGAACGTGTGACGAAAGCGACAATGCTTTAAAGTCACATTGTGACCAATTTGTCAAATATGTGTCATTTGTGACGAACTTGTCATAAACACTGTAATGATTTCAAATCAAAATCAAATTTCAAATTAATTGCTTAAAAGCAATTTTATTTTGAAATATGATTTTCATTTGAAATACTGTATGCAAGGCGAAACGTAGAAAATTTAATCACTGATTCTGAATGTCTACAACTAAATATTTGATTCAAATCACAAACAGAAAAAAAATGCTTACGTACAATTAAATAAATAAATATATATATATATATATATCAATTTGAAAAACACTAAATAATTAGTATTTATAATTGTGCTATTAAAATAAAATAAACTACAATGGATGAATTAAATGCATTTTTAGATTTAACAATTTCTCAAAAATCTTTCCATATGTTATAAGGAATTCCTATTATTTCATAATTTTGGCAAATGTTAAATCTGAAAACATTGGCATGAAGATTTAGGATTTTAAATACTAATTTAAAATATCATTAGCAATGAAAAAAATCTTTCAAAAGTTTTACTACTATAGTGAACGTTTTTTGATACGGAGCTTCTAAAACCATCAAACTCCGCAACCGAGTATCATTTCAAACATGGAGCCATGGAAATAAACTTCGCACCACTCATAAAATCTTGACACTACACAGAATTAAAACTCAACGCTTTTAATACTCTAAAAACATTTAAAATAACCAATAAATCAGAACTACATAACACTCTCTTCCACACTCCATTAATTTCCAAACTCTTCTGCATCAGCTCTCACAATCCTCTGTTTTGTTCCGTTGCCAGTTGAGTTACCTAAAGTTCAACGGTACACTGTTAAAAATATCGTGAAAAATTACCTCTTTTGTTAAAGGGTATCTGTTTTTTGGCCAATGAGAACGCTACATAAATACCTATGGAGCGTTCTCATTGGTCCCAAAATAGATAGCCTTTAAAAACAGAGGGAATTTCTCACGATATTTTTAACAGTGTAGACTGTGAGTCAAGGTAAAAACGTCCATTCTAGACATTTCAATTTGTCCGTTGGATTTCACTACTCTGACAAATGCATTTAAATTTGTCCGCTGGGTTCCACAACTATGACAACTTTCCCCTCAAAGAAGCTTATTCGTGACCCTTGTCACAATGAAGCGTAAAATCATAATTATACCACACACATTTTTTTTTCAGCAAAGGTGAGAATAATGTGGAACTTCCCGTTATAACTAATTAAACTAACTAATTCAAGAAATATATATATATACAATATTATTCATCAACATGAATTTCATAAATTAATACATAAAAAATATAATAATTTCCAAAAACACAAATTAAAGAACTAAATTACAGTTTAACCTTCATCAAACGTCAATCTTGACATAGAATCTGCGTTTACATGTCCAGAACCTTTACGATAAGTTATAGTTAAATTGTATCTCTGCAATGCCAGAGACCAACGAGCCAATTTTGCTCCATGCGGCACGCTGCTCGTAAGAAAAGTGAGTGGATTGTGATCTGAAATTACCTCAATCTCTGCACCGAATATCCAAGTGTCAAACCTCTTCAAAGCCTCGATTACACCGTATGCTTCTCTCTCTATAGTAGCCCAACGCATCTGGGTATCTGTAAGTTTCTTACTAAAAAATGCAATAGGTCTCTCTTGTGCCTGATCATCCATCTGAGCAAGACAAGCTCCGATAGCATTAGCGGAAGCATCAGTATACAACTGAAACGGTCGATCGAGTTTAGGGGTAAACATTGACGATATTTGTGACAATTTCTCCTTTAACCGGCTGAATGCAGTTTCAGCATCTGCATCCCATGGAATCACGTTTACCACTCTTTTTCGTGTAAGATTAGTCAACCAGCGTTCTACCGCTCCAATCCTCTCTGGATGTCCAGGATTCGAAAATATGGGCGCTACCCCCAAGGTATCCAAAAATGCATCGTACAATTGTGAAGTAAAATTCGCTCCTTGATCTGTGCATATAGTAACTGGGAATCCCGTTTGGGTAAATATTTTCATTAACACTTCACATGTGGTCTTTGCGGTTATATTTTTAACTGGTACCGCCTCGGCCCACCTGGTACACAGGTCAACAGCAGATATCACATAATTATGTCCTCTACGAGAAGGTGGTTCCAAAGGTCCAATACAATCCAGACTCCACACTTCAAATGGGTTTTCCAATAAAAGGAATACTTAATTCTTTGTTCCGTCTTCTGTTTTCCCAGATGGCCTGCCAAGGGAATTTCATGAGCAACTGATAAAATATGCTGTCACGTCGGCTGTCACGCTGTTACGTCTTCACCGCACACATTTTCCAGATGCATTAATATCCCTTCCTCTATAAAGTAATCATTTTTATTATTCTTAGCCATTTCCCATATATTTCCAATGAATCATCAGCTCTTTGTAATTCGAGAAAAGATTCCTTTACTCTTCCCTCGCTCTCATTTTTATTGCCGGCCTGTTCTCCTTCTCTAAAGTCATATTTCCTGATCTCCACCAGCATCTTCCTCAGAATTAATGTTCTGCTCTCTCTCCACCTCATGTTCCATCTGTGGATCAATCTTCCTGTCTGAATCAACATTGCCAACCAGACTGGGGATAGTCGCTGCCCTAGTATACAATATAACATTTTGGTTCAACACTTCATAAGCCGTTGGGCATATTAACATATAATTTATCATTTTTTTCTGAAATAGCACAAGTTACAAGAACTTCTTCATTGAATCCATCATCCATTCTCATTGGTATCACTCTTAACGGAGTGACTTCACTTTCTCCAAACGCTGAGGTTATCTCGATCCTTCCCTCTCCCTCCTTGGCTATATCCTTGACCAGATCAGCTCGTATCACCGAAATCTGAGCACCGGAATCATAGATTCCATCCACAACATTAATTCCACATTTAATTTTCATCCTTTCCAATTCATCACACTTTCCATTCTTTCCCACGTGTGCAGGTACCGGTATTGTTATTCTAACAGTCAATGTTGGCGATTGGTTTTCCCCAGTTTTTCTTTCAGATTGCACCGAATTTGTCTGTGATTTCTGTATAGAAGGATTACTACGTTTATTTGGACAGAATGGAGCCTTGTAACCTTCACCTCCGCACGAATAGCAAGTAACTTTATTATTTATCTGTGTATTTGATTTATAAGAATTACGCTAGAGTCCTGTTTTCGATATGGTGCAAAACCAGCCTTCCTATTATCAACATACTTAGGATTCAAGGAAAAACTACTTTTCCTCTCCACATATCTATCCCTCTTAACTTGCTTCCTACAGTCCTCTCGCACAAATCGAGCTTCTCTGCCAACTCACTGGGGGACGCTATTTTAGGCCATTCATCTGCAAAATTGTTCACTCATTGTTCTTATTTGAATCTTATTGTTCTCTCATTTCATACGGTACTCTTCTTTTTAATTGATCAATTACCATCAACTCTTTCAGGGAATCAAAATCAACAATTTTCAGTCCATCAATCCATTCCTGAAAATACCTGTTTATTTCAAACACAAATTCTCGCCATGTCCGTTCGGGGTTTCGCTGATGGTCCATAAATTTCTTACGAAATTTCTCGGGACTCAACTTAAATCGTTTTAACAAAATCTCTTTTACATAATCATAATCTTCAAATTTCTCCTCTGCCTGACGTGCAAGAACCTGAACAATCTCCGATGGCAACAACACCAACAAACTTGACACCCAATGTTTCGGGTTTAAACAAATCCTCTTTACCTGCCGTTCAAAAATGGACAAATACAACACAACGTCGTCTTCCCTAACATTAAAGTTCGACATAAGCTTTGTAACCTCTATTCCGTAATTATAACCTTGCACATCAACTCCAGTCTTAGATTCCTTACTTTCATTATTCTTTCCCAACCTTAATTTCTCCAATTCAAACTCTCTCTCCTCTTTTGCTGCTATTTCCCGTCTTGCCTCTACAACTGTTTCCAACAATCCTCTCAAGAATTCGGCTTCATAATTCTTATTTGCCATAATCAATTCCTTTAAATCAACTATTCTTGCATCCGGAGCAGGCTGTTCTCCCAACTCCTCCGCCACACATCGCAAATCTTCCTTGCGGCCTTTCCCGAAAAACGCCATCTCTCCCCCTTCTATCTCTTTAATAGCCTGACAAAAAAACTCAAACTTGTCCACCAAAATTGTGCAAGACCCCAATTCAACTCGGTATCAGCAATCCACCACTCAGTTATGCAAAATTATGAGCTCAAATATTACTGTATACTGTATACACATAATCAGTTCATAACATTTATATAAGCATACATCACAATAACTCAATTTTATATCTTAATATACATCATTTCAAAGAAAACTCATTTCATAGCAATTCCAAAAATTTTCATAAATCATTAACCTCAGTATCCAAACCAACCAACCATAACACAAATATACACAAGGATTATATATACAAATCAGCAATATCATATTTCACAGTTATTGTCCAATACATACTTATTTATACAAAGCAATCTCATTTGAACATATATATCCCATCTCAACATTTCAGTACTTATCCCATATTCTAAAAACAAATCATAATAACCACATGTCTGAACAGTTATATTCTCCCCTTTCCATGTTGACAAATATTTTACAAAAAACCCAACAATCATTATTCTAAATAACTGCTCCGCCCTTATTTTTTTCGTACTGACGTACGTTATAATTCGAATTAACACATTTAAATACTAGTAACTCATTTTATTGGGAAGCCACTTACGGAAAATTTCTCACCTTGCTTTCCTTTCCTTTCCCGATATGGCCAGTCCTTCCAGTGAGACTACGCCAGTGACGTTTTTATGATACGGAGCTTCTAAAACCATCAAACTCCGCAGCCGAGTATCATTTCAAACATGGAGCCATGGAAATAAACTTCGCACCACTCATAAAATCTTGACACTACACAGAATTAAAACTCAACGCTTTTAATACTCTAAAAACATTTAAAATAACCAATAAATCAGAACTACATAACACTCTCTTCCACACTCCATTAATTTCAAACCTCTTCTGCATCAGCTCTCACGATCCTCTGTTTTGTCCCGTTGCCAGTTGAGTTACCTAAAGTTCAACGGTAGACTGTGAATCAAGGTAAAAACGTCCATTCTAGGCATTTCAGTTTGTGCGTTGGGTTTCAGTACTCTGACAACTGCATTTGAATTTATCCGTCGGGTTTCACAACTCTGACAACTATAATATGTAAAAAGACATTTTCCCAGTATAATGTTACTTTCTAAATTGAAGCAGTTTCGTAATATCATTATAATCGAATATCATATTTAAGTCCAAAATAATATTGCCAATAAATACTGTGTTAGAATCATTCTCCGCGTCAGCTTTTTTTTCTAGCGATGGCAGATTAAAATATTTTACAGTATCGAATAGGAAAATATCGCTTCTGAAAAGAAATCCAGATCAAGTCTCATTGTATATAACATAAAATTATTTAACTTATGAGAATAATCTGGAAAACAGGAATAAAAGATTTAAATTAAATAAGACATACCTTTTCTTCTCCATAAATACTATAATAATATCCGAGTTTTATCCTAAACTGTCAGACATCTTACTGTTATCTTAAAAAAGCGTTGAACGAACTTCCCGTGTCAAAAGTTCTCTGATCTTAATTTATTCGATTTGGCTGACGATTTTGAGCAAGTAAGTGTTTCTACCGCATTATTATAATTATAATTATTATTTTTTTTGTACACAACAGGTTTGGAGTTTAAATGCACAATAATTATATCTTTATGAGAGTGTCTGCAATTAAAATTTTCTATTTGAATGAAATATATCCTTTTTTTATTTTTTTTAAAGTAAAATTTGTTTTACACGTAATAAATACAAAATACGCATCTTCTTAATAAATGAAAAGGGAATATAGAGGATAAAAAAAATTTCTTTGTCAATCTGTCATTCTTTTCATATTCATTTTCTATAGAATAAAACAATTTGTAAAAAAATTTTTTTTTTAAGTCATATGTCTAAAACACAAATTTGAAATACGAATAGTTATATCATGGGTTTTGTATAAATTTTGTATATATATTTATTCGGAAAATGCTAATTTTATTTTAAAAGTCTGAAAAAAGTAGATTTTTTTAAAAAATAGTTATTTAAAACAGTTAAACACTAACAGGAAAAAATATGACTTTAATTCAAATTCTAAAGGAAGAAATGCATATATCACTAAGATTCTTTCTACGTGCTCATTAATAGCTACAGACTTAACTGTAATAGAAAACTTTTAGTTTTAAACCACACACTGTTAAAAATCTGCAGCATTTGCTGTATAGTCACTCCACCGCTTCTATAGAAAACGGTTACTTGGCTATATTATGGGGCTTTCTCATTGGTCAGAAAAGAGATATTCTATAATAGTGGCGGAGCGACTTTGCAGCAAATGCTGCAGATTTTTAACAGTGCAGAAGTGTTTCTAATACCACTGGTCGACACAAAAATAAAACAACTTCCTCCCTGCAAACTAAATATGTAAAGCGTACAGTTTTAATATTCCTAATTCTAAATATGCTATCCAAATTGTTCCAGCCCGTACCATTTATCCGAGAAACACTTTTATAATAATAACAATCAGTGAAGGATTATTATATTAAATTGCAATGGTAGATAAAATTGAAATCATGAAAAAAGTATATTTTCACTGTCTTAGATAACAAATTAATAAAATATAGCTTGAAAATCTAGTTTGTTGATACCTGTACCGTGCATTTTCCTTTTTATGCCTCCCCCTCTTTTCGTGTCCGAATTTACTATTTGCTATCCACTAATATATCCATTCCTTATGCCGCTGTAACTCGGGCCTGTTTAAAATATTTCTGTTCATTTTTAAAGATTTTTGAAGTTCATATTTTTGTCTACACCGTGACTTAAAATATGATGGTTTTTTTCGTCACATATGTGACGTGACGTACGTTACATGCAGTGACATAACAGTGACGTCACATTTTTTTTAATTGCGAGAAAATATTATTTTACATAGATAACATGTTTTGAATATTTTTTTGTAATTTTTTGAAGTTTTCTAATAAGTTCACATCTCAGTCACAATGTGGCATCACTGAGTGGTGACATTTTGGTCGCAGATGTGACGTGACCATGCATGCTATGAGGGTAGAAATCTCAATTTTCTAGAAAATTATTTTTTTTTTTACATTGTAAACGTGAATGTGTTACATGATCGGTTTTGTTGGTGTTACATAAAATTTTCTAGTCATTCCAATTTCCTAGAAAATTCTTAGTAAGCGCACAGAGTTTTTTTTTTTTTTTTTTTTTTTAAAGGGTAAAGTTACCGTGATGAGTGAAAAAAATATACTAATGATAAAAACACTACAACTCTTACTGTGTCTTGTTAAACCCACATATATTATAACACCGCAATACGAAATTTGACGGACAGTCTGCACTCATGTCTGCTGAAAACTAATACAACTGATCCCACCCAATGCAATATATGTTAAGGAGTCTCGGGACTATTAAAGCTTTAAAAATATCGAAATTTTAATTTTTTTAGATATTAAACTACTATCTTTTCTGAACATTTTGGTATAAATGTTTCCTTGAAATTCCTATTAGAACAGAAGTTATGGCTTTTAGAATTATACACGCTCAATAGCTGAAGCGGCGTTTCAGAAACTTTGAAGTCAATTTTCTCCAAATGACGTTTTTGGGCATAACGCGCACGATATCTCAAAAACTTCCGATTTTTTTTTCATGAAATTTTCAAAACATATGTTTCATATTAGTTTGTATAAACTGAACCTAAAATTTCCTTCTTATTGTTCAGAAATATATTCTTTATAGGTGATTATACTGTTGAAAATTTTTTAATTTTGCAATAAATAAATACAACTTTGTATTAAAAATAGAAAAATGCTTTAAATACAAATTTATTTAGGTTCAGAGTAATTATTATAATGTGAAGCATTAGTAGGACCCACAATTTTCCGTCTACTTGCAAAATGTATTTTGCAATCGTGCGCATAATCTGTTATGCCGATTTTCCGTTCGTCAAATGTCTGACATTTTGGAGCCCACTGTAAATTCTAATTCTGCATCTTGTAATTTTTCAAATACATGAAATGAAAGAAAATACTTATATCTTTCATCCCAATATAAAATTGTGTCTTAAAATCAATTACATTTTAAGATATTATATGTTGAAAACGGTCTGTTTTTTTTCGATTTTTCCAATTTTAAGATTCCTGAGACCCCTTAATATAATATGTTGCTTTATGTAATATATGTTCTTAATATCATAATTTATTTACATATTAAAGATTGCCTCTTACTATATTATTTGTTTAAAATAAATAAATTGCATGAAACAAAAATATTTACTTTTTTCATTTTCCGTAATATTTATTTTTTCCTTGTAAGAGTTTCATTTATCACATAATTATATTAAAGAGAAACATTATCAGAATAATCGTTAAATGCATGTTTAAATTGTTCCTTCTGTTTTGTTTAACGAACAGAATCGCAAAATCAAAACTTTTGTTACATCATTTAGGGGAGATGGGGGCACATGTGAACATCGCAGTTTTTCAATAGTTATTATAAGTTTTTTTATTTGAAAAAAATTACCAAAGATGGCAGCACCTGTAGACATATGGTAAAAATTTTTTGAAGCTTTTTGACATTTTGTTTGTCTTCAGTAGCCAAAACACTGTTTGTATATGTCAAATGTAAAATGTCGGTTCCAACTTTGGTAAGTGATAAAGTTTATTTATTTAATTAGTTATTCGAATTTTAATGTTTTAACATATACTATGACTCCTATTTATTATTTTGGATAAAGTTGTTTTGTTCCCTAAAACTGATAAATGTTAATTATTTATCAATTTAACTCTAGCAGCCATGCGGGGCACTTGTGAACAGACTAGTTGGGGCAGATATGAACAGTTCACAAAAATCAAAATCCTTCTCTGTTGTGCGAATAGAAAGAATTGATAATGATAAAATGTATGTTAAATTCCCGAGAAAGAATCTCAGATCCAATTCATATAATTTCCCTGAAATAGTAGACATTTCTGTCATACAAAAAAGTGATATTGTATTGAAACTTCCACTTCTACATTTGTCAGGAAGTACACAAAGAGCAAGAAGCTCATTTGAGTTCAATTATAATTTAAATAAATTCAATGTTTCCTAAAATGCAATAAGTGTTATGTACTATTTTAGTAAACGGTTTAAAACAATATTTTTTATGCATTGTTAATACAAAGAATATTATGACAAACAACTTTGTATTTTTTTCCTTTTCATTTGTCTCAAACTTGCTGTGATGGCTTACTTCCACCTCTCAAACAACAGCTATGAATAGGATAATTTGAATTGGGATGGATATCAGTAACATTCTTAAAATGTAAAATTTTCAAATTGATAACTAATATAATTCTTGGGTATGGTGTCAGAACAGTTTTATATATATTTAGTTTCATTTTAAAATCTTTTGTTTAAACATGTCACTCAGAAACTAGAAAAAATATATTTTTTATTTTATTTATGGTGAATTTAACTGATAATATAAATAATGGTTATGATAACAAATTAATAACAGGAGAAAAAGCATGTCAAAGGATATTTTTTCCTTGTGTTCACATGTGCCCCACGAGTGTTCACAACTACTCCGCTGATGGGGCACATGTGAACAATTTCTTGATTTTATAAAACTATTAAAAAATGTAAGAAAAACTATACAGGTGATTAAAAAAAAATTTCCATGTGTAAAAGAAAGTTCTGTTTACTATACTGACTAGTTTTTATTTATAAGAATTAATCCAATTATGAGAAAAAGATATATTTATGCGAACTGTTCACATGTGCCCCCATCTCCCCTACATGTATTAAAAGCTTAATAACAACGTTGTGTGTGAAATCCTGTTGGATTTACAATAGAATGGAAATAGAAAGCAGTACATTTTGATTTTTCAATTTTTATCTTTCTGAATAATATGTACTTACGAAAATACTTTGACATTCTAAAACTTCAAATGCAAGAAATTCTGTAGTCAGTTAAGATAATTTCAAACAGGGTTTTGATACATAATAATTATTTTACCAGTGCTAATCATGTTGAATAGATCATATTTGCTTTCCAGTAAAGAGAGAGAACATTCATACGATACAAATGCATTCAGGTTACAGGAAATATTATTGGAAAAATAAATGTCACTAACCTTTACATTAGTTCGTATTGATTCTTTTTGTTTTTCAACTTTCTCTTCTCTCTCTCTTATATTGCAGTACTGTAATTAAAATAACAGTCACCAACCTTTACATTAATTCATATTAAATCTTTTTGTTTCTCAACTTTCTCTTCTTTCTCACTTATATTGAAGTACTGTATTTAACACGCTGAGTGCCACGGTAACTGTCACTGAAGTTGAAACATTTACAAAGTTATAAGAATTTTTATGAAAGTATAATCCTATTTATATTAAAAAGGACAAACATATCTGTGCGTAACGCATACGTCATTCTGCGAATGGCAACACTTTGACATTTGAAATGAAATTTCGGTTTTGCAATTTTCGCTACTGCAAATTTTTAAACTTCTAAACATCCCACATTTTAAATGATTACACCGTCGTATGCAGAAAAAAAAGCACTTTTAAATGCAATTTGTTTGAAAGATGTATCTCAATTTATTTTTGAGATATTAATTTTTTTATAGTTTTTAATACCAATTTTCTAATCGTGGCAACTGAAGTACTTCATTTCTATTAAAAGTGGTTTAGTTATCTTTATTCATTATATTCTTACTGATGCCATTTTCTCATTACAATTAAAAATATTTTTCTTAAAAATTCAAACAGAAAATGACGTTACGCTTTAAAAAAGACACAATTTCCCAGATGATGCTGTTATATTTCACTATTTTTTTGATTTCGCTGATATTGAGTTTGAGACAATAAGCAAAATATTTCAACGACTGAAAATGACGTCATATTTAAAAGAAAACGATAATTTTATTTGATAAAACCAGATATTTCCCCTTGAATACGTCTAAAAGTTATAAATTTCTGGAATTTTTACGCGCAGGTACAGTGATTATACTGAGACCTCAAATCACGAGTGGGGATTTTAACATGGAAAGTTATAATAGTTGACAAACGTGACTTCAAGCTTGAAAATATATTTATTAATAGCCTATTGCGAGTTAAAATATTTTTAAATGGTTAATATGGATGTGATACTTGGAAAATGACTTGATTCGGTTTAGATTTAAAGAGGGGGGGGGGAATTCTATAATTATGACAATGCGAAATCATTTTTGCCCATTTTTCCTTCCGTAATACGAAGCATAAATTGATAACTTAATCAAAATTACTTATCTTGATTATATGTTACTGATTACGTATATGAATAAAATTTAATTTTTTAATAATTTTAACAGCTGAAGTTTATGTAAATAGTATTTTGTTAATCTTAGGTTAAAATATGTCTTTGGAGAATTAAACTAACAAGTGTAAGATGGATTTTTTATTGTAATTATTGTTGTCGATGTATTGTAAATTTGATGCAGCAGTTCCTTTGTAAACATTTTCTTTCGTCGAAATTCGACGGATTCCACCTCGTATTAAATAAAAGGTAAGTAGATTTTAAATAACTTTTCAATAATTACTTAAAACAATTTATATATATTTAGTTTTATATCATATTTTAGACCGTCAGTCCTCGGTGAATGACGCGTTCTGAACGGAAAATTCAGTTTCAGCCACCGGTGACTGACGTGGCACTTAATGTGTTAAAATAATAGTCACCCACCGTTACATTAATTCATATTGATTCTTTTTCTTTTTCAACTCTCTCTTCTTTTTGACTTATATTACAGTACTGTATTCAAACTAATAGTTACTAACCTTTACATTAGTTGCATGCGGTTTATTCTGTTGAGCTGCCTACATGACAGAACAGATGTTACTACCAATAAGGTTATCTGAGCGAAATTTGCTGGCTGGTTATCGGCCCAGTCAGCTGAAACGGTAAAGCATTGGCTTTGAAATCCAAGGAGTTGGTTCCATTCCCAGCCTGGGCATTTTTTCGCTCAGTTTCAAGTATTAAATTCGGATTAGTTCTTATTGATTCTTTTTCTTTTTCAACTTTCTCTATTTTCTAACTTATGTTACGGTTGTTAGCATGCATATAGTTCGAATGACAATTTCATTAAGAGGGGATGCAGTAGATTCCTGCATCGGATCAGATACCTCAATCTTAACCGAACCGAATCGTGTTCGAGTCGGTTTTGTATTCTGTTTTGGGTCGAGTTAGGGTTTATCTTTTCAGAAGAAAGTCCTGAATATTCTTAAAATGAAAAACTATATATTTAAATAATAATGAAAGTTTATGTTTTTTATATACTAAAAAAGATAAAATTAACATTAGAAATATAATTCTAGGCTACTTTTCCATAATTGTATTGAAATATGGACTAGAGGTTTTTTCGAATCGGTTCGGTTTGTTTTAGTTTGAGGTATTTCGGTTTCTAAATGCCTTTAGGCAGAATTTTCGGGTTCGACTCTTGCATTACTCTAGGGAGAATCAAATGTTGTCTTTTATTTCCTGTAGTTGGTATAAAAACATCTTTAGTTTATAGAAGAAACTAAAAAATAAATTTTGTCAATGCTTTGCCAAGAAATTTAGAAAATCAGAATTAATATTAATTTTCTGCTATTTCATTGTTAGAATTTGTTGATTTGAGATAAGCAACCAAATAGTTCATTTCTAAATTTTTATACTTTTCATAATTGATAAACTATTAGCATTTGATAAAACAGTAACACTATAGATATATACATTGATTTCAGTACTACGACATGCCTAATTCGTGTGATTTTTTTTCTCTTGTAACGTCCTATTTTTTACTGTTAATTTTAATGTAACATACATATAATTATGATTTATAATAATCCTGATAACATATTGATAACCAGATTGATTGTTTCGACATATTATTCTTCTAAATATTCTCTTAATAATCATAATTATTGAAAAGTAATATTAAAACTGTCGGAAAAAATTCGGCACCTTACTGTGAACAAAATAATTCCAATGTCCTTCAAAAGTGTTATTTAGAGAAAAATAATTTTATAAACCCTAAATTATTTTAATTCTGGAAAAGAAATCTTTAACTGATAATATCTTCTTATCAATACGCTATAAAAAAATATTCTTTTTTTCATTGAAATGCATTTATTAAGTAATTGAACAGCGCTATTACGTTCTCTTTTGCTTTCCGAAGTTATTAAGCTGTTCCCATGGTCTCATTTATTTTTTTTTTTTTTTTTTTTTTTTGCGACTACTTTAAAAATATTCAACAGAATAGAATAACATTGTAGGCAAATGAGATCATTACTTTTCTCTTTGCAGAAAATTTTTAATTTATTTTGTTAAACAGATTATCTTTTTCAGAGATATTTCTCGCGACATAGGTTTTTTAAATATATATATTTTTTTTATTTACTAGAAATCTTTGTTTTTATTTGTATTTAAAGTGAAATCTTTGTTTTTGGTTGTCTTTAAAGTTTATATCTTCCTTATTTTTGCATAGTTTACTTACTAATATATTAATTTCACTTTTTAGTTTTATGAAACTCTTATTTATTAACCAATTTTAATAAGGTGTTTTTAAAACGAGATACTTATGTATCTCGAAATATTGTTATTCTGCGATTGAAATCATTATTGGGTAAGGAAGTATTAACTGATCTTTTTATATATTAACTTTTATTCATATATTTAATTTTTATGTTTTTTCTCTGACACTTTCATTTTAAATATCAAATATTAAAAGTTTTATATTATCAGTTACTGCGATTCATCTAAAACTGTATTCCTATTCAATATTCATATTACATATGCTTTAAGAATATTATAAGTATTCCAAAATCTTCTCTTCACAAAATAAAATAAAAACAAAACAACAAGCCTATGATTTTTTTTTAAATTCTTCCAGGAAAATGTAGTGAAAGATTATTTCTTGTTTAATAAAAGATGAAATCTTAACACGAAAAATATATTCAGAATTTTAGCATTGCAAATATTGTTTTAAGAGAAAGAAAATAGTTTTGTATAATAGTTTTCTATTTTAAAAAGAAAAGTGATTATAAATGAAAAAGAAATGTCATTAATGAAAGAAATGTCTTTTTTCAGTTCTTTACTGCAGAAATTATAGATTATAGAATTGGATTAGTATTAAAACCAAACTTTACCGAAAAAATACTTTTATGATGCCAATTATTACAATTAACCACAGAAAGATGACTCATTTTCGGATTAGCGTAGAAAGAACATTATTTAACTTCTCACGCAAAATTGATTCACTTAAAAATATGCAAATGATTTATTTTATCACATTGTTTATCGCTATGAATGCATTCAATAGAGTGTTGCCAACTGAGCGGGTGAAGAATGTACTCGGTCAATCCATTTCAAGTGGTCCAGAAAATCATTTATTCGTTGCTCGACCATTTTTTAAAAATCTGAAATTTTTTGTACAACAATCCTAACATGATGGAAGTTCAAAATGACTATTATTTTAATTTTATTAATTTTTGTTTGTGCATGACGGCCATCTATGTCTCATCGTCTGCAGCAATTTTCTCACAAGAAGGGTTTACGGAATTGTAAATAATTCATCGTTTATTTATCCAATTCAACTGCGGATTAAAACAATTTGTACAGAATACTTTAGGCTAAAAATCTGGTAATGCAGTAGTTTCCGAAACTAACTGCTTATTGGTAAAATTTAAGCATAAAGTTTCAGCTTTTTTCCAAAATTTGTCCGTTTACAAGAGGAAATTTTTCTAGCAAGGAATACTGTCAGCATGACATAATTTGTTTTACAAATAGGCCGAAAGTACTTGTACTCACACGCAGAGTTCCAGATCTGGGACTTGCTTTCTCTTTGCAAAAAAAAAAAAAAATCCCAAATTTTTCAAAAATGACAAAAATCGCACTTTTCTGGCTTTGATATCTCTGGTGGGGCACGAGATAAAAATCTGAATTATTTTTTATAAGAGTATTGTATGGTAGTTTTATGCACAAGAAATTTCAAGATGGAGATTTGACTACAAGCTGAGATATGGCAAGGGCAACATGTCAAAACAATACTGCCAAACTATTGTTTTGTTGTAGTCACAGCTAAGTATTTATCTCAGACTGTCATTTAATCATTTAAATTTATGTTTTTGATTATCTTTAAATAATAGTAACAGACAATAAAGCCCTTTGCAAAGCTTAGCAATTAATTAAAAAAATAATTATGCCTAAGGCCATACATTTTGTATGGTTTCAGTAAATTTTGTTGTAAGTCATTTTAGTAACTAAAAGAGATCTCAGCACTTTTACATAAAGCAAAAAAATATTTTTATATAAGACCTGAGACAAAAACAACATAGGGAAAAGAAAAGCTGTTAATGTTGTCATACTTGTTGAGACATGATCAAACGTGTCAAAACACATTCTTGCTTGTTGGTTCAAAAACCACAATTTTGATCTTTTTCAAAATTTTATTTGTAGGAACCAAGTCTTGTAATCTCTTGATAACTTGATTGAAGATCTTGGCCCTGCTGGCTCATAGAAATATACTTTGAAATCACTATGTGCAAGTCTCAATTCATTAATAATTCCAAGCTTACTTCTTATGCAAAAATGTGGTTTTTCTGCGGTATAAATTTTGAAAAGGCTTTGGGTATCTTTACTTTCTGAAAATTACTTGAGGCTGATGCATGGTAACATCGCATAATGTTTCATTTATAGGAACATACTTATGGTAGGAATAAGTTTCAGGGAATAACAAGCAGCATTAAAATTGCGGTTTTTAAACCAACAAGCAGGAATGTGTTTTGACACGTTTGATCATGTCTCAACAAGTATGCCAACATTAACAGCTTTTCTCTCTCCCTATTCTGTTTTTGTCTCGGATCTTGTATATATATATATATATATTTATGTAAAAGTGCTGAGGTTTCTTTTACTTACTAAAATTACAACAAAAATTACTGAAACCATACAAAATGTAGGGCTTAGGCATAATTATTCTTTAAATTAATTGTAAAAGGTTTTCTTTTCTGTTACTATTATTTAAAGATAATCTAAAAAATAAATTTAAATGATACTCTGAGACAAATACTTAGCTGTGACTACAACAAAGCAATAGTTTGGCAGTATTGTTTTGACATGTTGCCCTTGCCATATCTCAGCTTGTAGTCAAATCTCCATGTTGAAATTTCTTGTGCATAACACTACCATACAATACTCTTATGAAAACAAAATTCAGATTTTTATCTCGTGCCCCACCAGAGATATGAAAGCCTGAAAAGTGCAATTTTTGTCATTTTTGAAAAATTTGGGATTTGTTTTAGCGAAGAGAAAGAAAGTCCCAGATCTGGAACTCGGCGTGTGAATGCAAGTACTTTCGGCATATTTGTAAAACAAATTATGTCATGTTGACAGTTTTCCTTGCTAGAAAAATTTCCTCTTGTAAACGGACAAATTTTGGAAAAAAACTGTAACTTTATGCTTAAATTTTACCAATACGCAGTTAGTTTCGGAAACTACTCCATTACCACATTTTTAGCCCAATGTATTGTATACAAATTGCTTCAATCCGCACTTGAATTGGATAAATAAACGATGAATTAATTACAATTCCGTAAACCCTTCTTGTGAGAAAATTGCTCCAGACGATGAAACAAAGATGGCTGCAATGCACAAACAAAAATTAATAAAATTAAAATAATAGTCATTTTGAACTTCCAACATGTTAGTGTTGTTGTACAAAAAATTTCAGATTTTTTAAAAATGGTCGAGCAACCAGTGCTGGACCACTTGAAATGGATTGACCCACTCTGAGAAATACAAGGAATTCTACGGCGCAGATACGAGGAAGAGAGTGGTACAATTAGGGGACATCTTACCTACCAAAAAATAAGATAATTTAGACTGTTTTCTTCGGTAGTCATATTTTTTTATAATATCTCACTGTTAAAATGATCGATTAATAGATTTTTTATTTAATTTTTTTACGAAATGATGAAATACAGACAACATTGAAAGACTAATGACATCATTTTTTCCGACGGCCAGATGGTCCGACGGTTTGGATGTGATAGGTCAAGCAATATGAATTGGTACTGATAGACTCATCAGTCAACAGTTACCTTCAGAACATATTTTGCTTCAACAGCTAGGCCCTTTTGTCGTTCCTCGAAAAATCACCTCTGTGAAAATAGAGACTGGTTGAGAAATGTATTACACTCATGAACCTGAAACTAAAAGCCTGAATTGCCTGAATTTTTATTTTCTTATAGGGTAATTCCGGGATTTATGCCGCACATTTTTTTTAATTTGTGTATAAAGTCACATGGTGGACATAAAAAAAATCATGCTGTGCTATTTAATGTTAAATATACAACGCGTGTACTTCAACAAAAAATTCAAAACAAATTATTAATATTTTTTAACAATTTTTTTTCTAAAACATTACACTGCGGCGCGTCACCCGTACACTCAGACTGAGACGCTGCACTTGTGTGGTAGTTATGCCGCGCTTGTAAAAAGAACAGAATAAATTATAAATAAAAATATTAAAAAATATATTCATATCTGAACTATAATTAACGATGTAATAACAAAATGAAACTAAATGAGTGCAATAAGACGTATTAGTAGATTCAAATTAATAATTGTTGCCTACTTTCACTATTAAAATTATAGACTTATTTTTTTTACATTAAATTTTAATTGGTATTTCAGCAACAACGTAATATCAATGTATTAGAACGGGAAAAGAAAAAAAGTAAAATTGTGGTTACATAATTTATTTATTAACCCTTTCGTGATCGGTGGCTTTTACACGAAATTTTATTCGGTTGGTACCCCTTTTTAAAAAGAAGTTACCTTTACTTAAATAATTATGAAAATGCTCTAATTAAACAAACCAAATATTACTTTTCTTTTTTACTGGTGCCAGAAACAAATTTTGTAAACTCTTTATGAAAGTACTTCTATGCACCTATGGTTCCGAATGTGTTAAGAGACCTGTTTTTTCGACTACAATATACAGAAAAAGAATGGCATAACCATACACACAGTACTCTATACAAACGCTACACTTAGTTTTGACTTCGAAATCATGCATGCATTTAGGAATTAGTGTATGAAAAGTATTTAAACATAACGTGTTTAAAAGTTTGGACAGTGAAATCATGCACTTACATCAAATTAAGGATTGTACTTCTACAAGTAAACATCGAAATGGGATTCACGCTATACACTGTTTAAAATAATCTCATTGCGCACCTATACTGTGTATTTGACGAGCATCTATCGATAATTACAAGAAATACAAGGGGTGCGGCATCTATCCCGTATGCGGCGACTCTCCCGGACTTATCTTACTGTGTACTTAATCTTAACCTTTTAACAAGATACTTTCCCCTTCAAATTAAGCTTTTGAAAAAGATAAGTTTTATTACTCCAAGTTATCTAAAGCAAATTCAAAATTTAGTAAATTATGTGAAAACGGAATAAAATACAACTATTTGCCTTGTACGCCGTTTGTACTTTCGTGCTACAGTATCTAAGATTAATGCTTTATTTTATTTTTGTTTTAAAATACCTAATTTCTCCCCCCTTCTGTGTCCAACCAGCTAGTGTAACAGTAAAATCTGCAGATGTGATAATTTTTTAATGTTTTTAATTGACAATCTTTTTGTAGTATTTCTTCGTCACTTTTTCATAATCGCTATGTAAATTTCTTTTGTCATAATTTAGTAGCTCTTTCTGTTGTACGAAGTGGCATGCAATATATTTTTTAACATTTTTGGTTTGTTTTAAATGATACATTCCCCACCCCCTACCATCTCGTTCAAAAGTAAAATTTGCTCATGTGACAGATTTTCAATATTTTCAATTGTCAATCACTTTGTAATTTTACTTCTTCACTTTTCCATAATCGCGATACAAATTCCTTTTCTCACAATTTTAGACCTGGAGGTGGCAGCACAGAGAATCACGTCATCAAGTTCACGCTGAAATTCTAAGATTAGTTAAAACTCGATTCGCTTATTAAAACGTAATCGGTCTGCCAAGTCATATCTATGTGGAAAACCCGATTTTAGCGGTTGACTTGTAGGTTTACCATTGCGTTTTCTTGATCCCAGTCCTCCATATTTCCATACCTTTGGGTGCAGGAAAACGCAACTGTAAGCTTACGAGTCAACCACTAAAATCGGGTTTTCAGGTATTTTCTACTAAGATAGGACTTGGCAAACCAATTGCGTTTTGATATGCTAATCAAGTTTTAACTAATTCTGGAATTTCAGCCGTGACCTCGATGAAGTGATTGCCTGTACTGCCGCCTACCGATCTATTTGGGTCCCTTTTCGTTATATGAAATAATATGATATGTGTCCTTTAAAATATAAATCAACAATTGTGACGTAATTAAAGAAGTGTATGATATATCATAAATAGCATCGCGCATTTTATTGAAAACTTTAATGAACCCTTTCTGAATTTACTATACTTAGACAAATGCTGGTACTAATAAGACGTAATAAATGCGCATTAGAATTGAGAGATCTCACATAATTTGGGTGACACACAATTTCCTTGAAACATTTTATCAACCCAAAATAACTGATACACTGCCACTAAAAAATGGTTTTTCGATTGATAATGACTTAAAGACCAAACATTTTTTTTCTAAAAACTTTTCCGAGGTATAACAAACAAATAAAATATAAAAATCTCTTTCTAACGAATTTGCTGCTTTTATTTGCATTTTTGTTTTTTAATAAGTTGACAAATTTAAAATGTGGAAATTTGTTTAAAATTTAAAACAATAAATATCTACATATAACATACAATAAATTTTACAAACAAATTTCATTAATGTCGGAGATTGTTAAGCTCAATGTCCTTGTAAAAAAATGAATAGACAGGGTGGGATTCAAAAGTAATGAACCTTTGATCAAAAGGAGAGATTTATTGAGCTAATCGGTACAACTGACTAATAGAATTCATAATAGACACCGCCTGCATGAACGCACTTTTGTATGCGACATTTTCCTGAATCGAAGGCGTCCATGTAGGCCTGTTCCGGGATGGCTGCAATGACTGCCTTGATATTTTCTTAAATGTCCTCGATCGAGTGCAGGCATTTTCCTTTCAAAGCTGAACAAGATGTCAGGAGGCGACAATTCCGGATTATAGGAAGGATAGGGGACCACCGGAACATTCGCTCAGGCAAGGTACGCGCTCATGATGAAGGCGGTGTAGATCGGCGCGTTATCGTGATGAAGCTTCCAGCTGCTCTTGATATCCATTCGCTTGCACGCGACGCATTTTTTCAGTCCTTTCAGAACTTCCAAGTACTAAACAGCATTCATGGTCACTCCAAAGAAGGCGATGAGCATGCTCTTCGTCTTGGATTTGAATGGGCATCAAGGACAACCGGGAGTTTCACCACGATAACGCGTTCAGTCACACTGCCTTCATCGTGAGTGCCTATCTCGCCCGGGTGAACGTTCTGGTAATCCCCCATACTCCCTATAGTCCGGACTTGTCGCCTCCTGAATTCTTCTTGTTTCCGCGGTGAAAGGAAAACGCTTTCACTCGATCGAGGACATCCAAGCAAATGTCAAGGAAGCCCTTGCAGCCATCCCAGAACAGGTATACGTGGACGCCTTCGACTCATGGAAATGCCACCTACAAAAGTGCATTGATGCAGAAGGTGCCTATTTTGACGGCTATTAATCTGTTGTACCGATTTGCTCAATAAATCTGTCCTTTTGAACAAAGACTCATTACTTTTGAATCCCACCCTGTATCCCTCTTTTATCTAAGAGATTTCACATAATGTCTATACACGTAATTATTCTATGCATGTTTAACAATTTACCTAATGGTATTAAAGCGAAGAATATACATTCCATTTGAAAATTTACATTCCTTTACCATAATGCGAAAACAGGGATGACCGCCCCGGGAAATCAGCTTTCGCTTTAGAATAGTAAGTGCAATCCCGTGGGTGAGACTCAAATCCACTGCATATGGTAAGATACATTAACAATGACTAATCTTTACGATATTTTAAAACAATAACATACAGAAAAATAAATTCATTTTGCTGTTTTTGACTCTGAAACTCACAATTAGTACACACTTTGAAGAAATTGTACTATGTTATATACATGCATAAACAATTAGAAAACATATTTTTTTTTATATTAGAGCTGGGAAACATTAAGTGAAATGCATATGCTGATAAATAAAACAAATCAAAGTAAATAAGACAAATATTTACATTATATACAAAACTGGGGCTCCTGTCTGAAATGGGAGCCGATAACAATGAGTTACTCTACTAGCTTAGAAAGGGAGGGGATTAGTAAATAAAAATTCGTTCTCTCCTAAAAATTTCATACAATTATCTATACGTTGCAGGAGAACAGGACGGTCAAGCAGGTAAGTTAGTCAGTCAGGCAGTGTCATCTGTTGTGGCTTTTTCATGTGACAGTGGAACGTTAGTGTGGCATGTAAAATATAGTGTAATGATGTTGATAAGGATCCACAGATGCAAAGACGCGAGTCTCGTTATAGCGCCTAGAATATGTAGTGTGGATATTGGCTATCCCTGCAATAATTAAAAAAGCGCTATAATATTGTATCCCTTAAATGTGCAATGATACTGCTGCAATATGCTGATCGCAGCGACATCTGCAGGATATTTTCTACAACTGCAAAAATTTGCTAGCCTATACAATGTAATACTAGTAATACGAAAATACCGCAGATGTCGCTGCGATCGACACTTGGGATTTTAGCAGTATCATCGCACGTTTAAGGGATACAGATTTTAGCGCTGTTTGGATAGCATATTTCCACACTAGGTATTCTAGACGCTGTCGACTCGTTTATTTATGTTATATAAGTGTTGTTGGAATGGTCCATGATTAGTGGACTATAATGCCAAATAAAGTGCATCAAAGCGAAAATCAATATCGAAACATGACCGAATCTTTGAATCACGCATTATATTCGGCTAAAACATATTGACATACCCCAAATGATATTGCATACTTTTACATTACTTTCTCCATTTAGTTTGTTTTGGCTATATATTTTTGAAAAATTGAATAATGCATACGCAAAGGTATGACATTTTCTATGACATTTTATGGACATTTCATGGAACTTTAAGAATAAGATTTTTTAAATTTATGAAGGCTTTAATTGAGACTGACGACGTCGAAAAGAATTTCGGTGAAGTTTTAAGTAGATCTTTACGGTTTATCATATTTTATGTACTATATAAACAGGTTATTTTGATGGTTATGATTTTTTAAAACTAATATTATTATGTCATAGGGAATTTACGGCTCATACAGAATTTACTTTTAGGACGTCTGTATGCATGTAACATACAATAAATATAACAAACAAATATAATTAATATCGGAGATTGTTAAACTCAGCATTTTTGTATATGTATATATATATATATATATCCTTCTTTTGTCTCAGAGACTTCACATAATATCTAAACATATAATTATTCTATGCATGTTCCATAATTGACCTAAAGCTAGTAAAAACAAATAATATATACTTCATTTGCAAAATTTATATTCCATTATCCTGACGCAAAAGCAAGTGCATTCAATTGAAAATCAATATCGAAACATGTCCGAATCTTTGAATCAGGCATTAGATTCAGCTACAATAAATTCACATAACTCGGATGATAATGCATACTTTTACATATTTTTCTACATTTAGTTCGTTTTGAATATATTTTTGGAAAATTGAATAATGCATACGGAAAGGTATTATTCTATATTTATGACATTTCATGGAACTTTATGAATAAGATTTTTTTAGTTTATGTAGGCTTTAATGTAGACTGACGACGTCGAAAAGAATTTTGGTGAAGTTTTAAGTAGACCTTTATGGTTTATCATATTTTATGTACTATATAAACAGGTTATTTTGATGGTTATGATTTTTTAAAACTAATATTATTATGTCATAGGGAATTTATGGCTCATACAGAATTTACTTTCAGGACGCCTGTATGCATGTAACATGCAATAAATATAACAAACAAATATAATTAATATCGGAGATTGTTAAACTCAGCATTTTTGTATATGTATATATATATATACATATATATACATATATATACATATATATACCTCTTTTGTCTCAGAGACTTCACATAATATCTAAACATATAATTATTCTATGCATGTTCCATAATTGACCTAAAGCTAGTAAAAACAAATAACATATATTCCATTTGCAAAATTTACATTCCATTATCCTGACGCAAAAACAAGTGCATTCAATTGAAAATCAATATCGAAACATGACCGAATCTTTGAATCAGGCATTAGATTCAGCTACATTAAATTCAGATAACTCGGATGATAATGCATACTTTTACATATTTTTCTCCATTTAGTTTGTTTTGACTATATATTTTTGGAAAATTGAATAATGCATACGCAAAGGTATTATTCTATATTTATGACATTTCATGGAACTTTATGAATAAGATTTTTTTAGTTTATGTAGGCTTTAATGTAGAATGACGACATCGAAAAGAATTTTGGTGATGTTTTAAGTAGACCGTTAGGACATATGATATTTTGTGTACTACTAGCTGATCCGCCGTCGTTTCCCGCGATATATTATAATAACCTTAAAAAAAACTAAAGTTTGAAAGATTTTATATCTTTTAAAAATCTTTTTAGTGAACCTGGTTTCAAGACATTATTGCCTTCCAAAGCGCCTAGTGTGTTCCCAACAAACCTCTTCCCGAACGAACCCGGGACCTGGGTCCCCACTACCTAAAGCAACATGTACCGGAAGTGCTCCGCAGGTGCTGGAGACAAGCAAAAAGACAGCTGATTGTTGAAATCGAAGCCATAGAACCCCAAAAAAGAATACACCATTAATGTTCCAAAGTTTCGGTAATTGAAGTCTAAAATAAAATTTCAGAATACAAAAAGTACCCGAATCGTAATTTAAATTGAATGAACCAAATTCCATTCAAATTGGACCCCTAAAATCCGAGAAAACAATGTGCCGCCAAGCTGTGTGGAAAGTGTTCGACCCCCCCCCCCACCCCACCCCCCGCTGTAAATTTTACAAATTACATTTAACGTTTACACGATATTTAATAAACGGATGTAATCTCTTATTTAAAGATACCTTTGAATTAACGTGATTGTTAATTTACGGCTGTAGTGAGTAAACTTAAGATTTTGCTGAAAGAGGAGATGAATGTTCGAAAGAAGTGGCAGCTGAGGGATAAAATAAGAACCACCCCTGGGAGCCCGGATCTTAACTGGAATGTTGTTAGGTATAAGAAATGTTTTTATAGTTTTAAAGTAGCTGGAGTGCGCTAAAACCATGTTAAAGAAAATTGTAATAAAATCGAATCATTTTTAAAGGAGCTGCAACAAACCCCCATGAAGGAGATTAATAATCAAAATTGGAGGCAGCTGAAGTATGAGAAAATTTTTCGCCGTTCACGTAGTAGCTAGAGGACCTAAGAAGATGTTAGAAAAGAAAACCAGTGAAACGGACCATTTTTTAGGAAGTTATAACAAAGGGCCCAAATGGGGTCGACTGATAATTAAGAGCACGTCCCTAACATGAAGACATGTTAAATGGTCTTAGTTCTTAGTACTTTAGATCTTCAATTAAACAAAATGAAGCATAGGTATAAATTAATCATTAGAATAAAATTTTGAAGAAATGCGCAAAAAATGGGGGGAAATGCTTAAAACTGGGCCTAGGCTCCCAAAAACATTAGGGTGTTGGCCTGAGGAGAGATGGTCCAAGGCTTAACTTTTAAATTTTGCGTTGAGAATGCGATAAAATTAGGAGGTGAAAAATGCATGCCGCACCAAAAGTTTAAGGGGCACTAGATCGGGCCCTATGTGATCGTATTGTGTCCCAGGTTTTTAACTGGAATCATGAAACGGGAGAATAACTAAATGGAAAAAGAGTTCCAAAAATGAGGATCGAATTAAAATGAGGCATTTTATTAACAATTTATGGTTCAAAAACTTCAAGGGACACAACTGACATGTAGTTGGGTATAAAGACATTTTATAGGAGTATTTAAAATGATTGGAGGATACTAGAACTATACTGCAACAAGCTGCATCAAGGGCTCCAGGAATGCGAATAATATCCATAGTCGGTGGTAGATGAGCCCTGAAAAATTTTATTGTCATTCATGTAGTATCTGGAGGACATAAGAAGCTGTTAGAAAAAATCTAGGGACTCGGACCACTTTTAAGGGAGCTGTAATAAGGGCTCAAAGAGGCCAACTGACGGGAACCTAGATGGCCCCAGGACCTTAACTGGAATGTTGTATAATAACTGAATTTGAAAAGGATCCCAAAAATGAAGATCGGATTGAAAAGAAGCAATTTATTAACAATTTACTTTCACAATAACTTCCAGGGGCGCTGTATCGGGACCCAATTTGCCAGGATCTTAACTGGGAAGCAGAAAGGCGAGAATAACTAAATGGAGAATGGTACCTCAAAACGAAGAAGGTTGGTTGAAAAGGGGGCACGTTATTAGCAGTTTAGTGCATAAAATCCTAAAGGGGCCCATGGGCCCCAGCCCTTAAAAAATTAAAAATCTGAGCCTCACGTGCATCAGAACCTGTCTTGGACTATCCTCACCTAATGTTTCAGACTTTTACGGGTGGTAGATTTCGCTAGCCTTTGCGAACAGACACACACACACATAGCGCGAAACAGTCTTTTATTAGTGTAGATATAACCCATATATTTTTATAGTTTTGATTTTTTTTTTTTAAATATTATCATATTATAGAGAATTCATGGCTTATACAGAATTGATTTTTCTGTTTCTTGTTTTCCTTTTTATTAGAATTTATTTGTTACGATTACTTTTATTGTAAGACATGTCCCAATTTTGCAGATTGATTCCTGATTATATATTATTTTTGTAATGCATATAATCTGTTGTAATGCGGTTTCATAAAGTTTCTGTTTTTCAAACATAATCATGCTAGGATAAATGGCATAAAAGTGCATAGAAACATGGTTTGGAAACTTTCAGCACATTTAAACCTTTATATTTCATAGTAAATTAATTTAAATATTGCAGCTTTTGACGTTTTCTACATTTTATCTTTATGCATAGCTTTCAATTTCATAAAATGGTATTAAGTAAATTACTTACATACTTACATTACTTACATTCATACTAAAAACAATATTTTAGTATGAAGATATGCATAGCATGACACATCGTAAAATTAATAACCATAAAGGTCAATCTTTTTCAAATTTCTTAATCATTGGTTGCAAACGAAGATATATAAACAAATATAATATTTGGTATGTTCTATAAATAAGAATAATCTTTGGTTATTTCTATAAAAAATATAATCGTGTTTTTTTATAAACACATATAATATATTTTTTTTTTTATCAACAAATACAATCTTTGGCTCTTTTTATAAAGAATTATATTTTTTAGGTTATTTCTATAAAGAAATATAATTTTCGGTTCTTTCTCCTGTAATCGTACTGATCAGTTGCAGTATGGGGCGTTGTCTGACCTTGACGACTGCGCAACTAATCCGCGCATAACACAAACACGCAAACGAATTATGGTGAACTAAAACCAAACTTGCGTTCACCAGTTATCGTGTAGTGAAAGAATTACTCATTTAACATAAAAAGTTTCGATGTTATGATTTTTTTTTTTAATCTAGGCATTATTTTTCGATGACCCTGTGCAATATATTGACCAATGTGTGGTGATGAAGAGTTTGATTTTGAAGAATTTGAAACATCACTTTAGTATGGCGTTTTCAGTCGGAATTTTTCTTTTATAGATACATGAGATCGTACATTTTTATGTGTGAACTACACATTATTCAAACTTTCGTGACGAAAAAAGAAAAATCCATCTAATTTAGTTTCTGATTCTGAAATAAAATGGGATAAAATCTCCTTAGTTACTTCAGTTGAGTCAATTGCAGGATTAAATGCAGTGAAAAACTACTTAATGGGATAACAACATTTATAATAATCACTTATAAACAGATTACGCTAAATAATGCAATAAAATGTGATAAAATAAATTTATTTAGATTTCTGAAATCTGACTTTGGAATTTTGAAAATGTCGCAATTTGTGCGATAGTTCGTCAATCTAAATAAATATTTTTTAACACTTTTTACAGCATTATTTAGCTTAATCTACTTAATGGGATTTAGTATGGATATACATTCATATGTTGATTTTAGTGCAACTGGTAAATCCATGTTATCGGCTACATCTAAAGGAAAGGGTAAAGAAATTATCTCTATTTATTTTGTTTTAAATGTTTATATTTAATGTAACAAAAAAAAGATACTGTTACTGTAAGTAATAGATAAATTTCTGAAAAATTAATTAACAACATTTGTGGAGTTTTAACTTATTTAATGAGTTCCCCGATTTAACGAAAACTTCGATTAAATGATGATTTTTAAAGTTTATCTTTGCAATCATAAAATCGTAGATTTTTTATCTCAAAATTCAATAAAAAAATAATTCTTTTAAAATGTATAGAATCGACATTCATTGATTTTTATTTGTTACTGTTGTTTCTTCTTACTTTTTAATACATAATTTTTTTTATTTCAAAACCATACTGCTTTTCATAATATGAGATTTTACTTTTTTTGGACTCAAAGAAACTTTTAAAAGTTGACGTAATTTTTTGCTCGCATCACTGTTGCTTTTACAAATAAAGCTTTGAAACTTTCTGAATTTTCATAAATACTCAGTATAATGGCTTAACATGAATTTAGTTGAAATACAATGATAACTCTTTTATCCATATGTCTGTATACCTAGAACTACCGTACTGAGTCATCGCTGGCACTAACAACATTTTTTTTTTTTTACTTCAAAAGGGATTTAAAATCTATATTTCTCAATAAAAGAAGAATAATGTAAAGGATTGTATCGCAGTTGCTTTTCACAAAAGAATGTACGGCAATGAGGGAGGGGGGGGGGAGGGGGTATAACAAAATTGTCATTCATCTGCAAAGCAAATGTGTAAGATTTTATCTGATTTCAAGCTATTCTTGGAATGTTGATTTTTTTTTAATTTCTGTAATACTGTAGAAGCTAAGTAAAAAGAATATTTTGCCTGTTGTAAACCGCGTGGGCCAAAAAAAATGTTTGTTAAAGTTGCGAAGGAACTTTCAGAAAATTATTCTAGCAACTAAATCACATCTGATGATGACAATTTTGACATAAATGAATCAGATTAAGTTAAATAATGCTATAAAAAGTGATAGAATATCTTTATTAAGATTGGCGATCGTTTCGTCGCACAAACGGCGACATTTTCAAAATCATTCACGTTAGAAAGTATTTTCACATAATTTAAAAACAATAAACATAGTAAACAATGTCACGAGACATGATGCATAATGAAAAACATTGCAAACATAAAACTAAATTAAAATTAAATTAGCTATTTGCGAGTGTGAATTAATTTTCAAAAACAATAACATGGTAAACAATGTCACGAGATAACATGCATAATGAAAAGCATTGCAAAATATAAAATAATGATAAAATTATATTGACTATTTGCGAGCGTGGATTAATTTTTACTATTGTTACTAAAATTATATAGCATCTCTTTCCAAATTTTAGGTAATTCAAGGAACATTGAATCATGAATTACCTAACATTTGGAAAGAGATGCTATGTAATTTTAGTAATAATAGTAAAAATTAATCCACGCTCGCAAATAGTCAAGATAATTTTATCTGGGAGCACGGCAGTGCGTCCGCCAAGTTCGCACAAGCCGTAAGCTACCTTTTCCTGAACCATTTTGACATACTTTTCACCCCTTCATAACGTAGTTTTAGGAAGAGATATAGAATTTTTTCTTTTATACACATGTTCGTATGATCAAACTGAACTAAGGTTCCACGATTTCATGTTTCTATATTTAGTAGTTTTCGAAATATTAAATTCCGAAAAAGCGCTTTTTTGTCACTGACTCACTTCGCATCATCAAATAACTAATGTACTTCTAAAAGTCGTATAATCTTAAAATTTCACTAGCAAGTCGGGTTTGTAGCACAATTAAACAGAAAAATCTGAAAACACAGAATTTCCGCCTCTAAACCCTTCAAACAGGAATTGTTGATTTGGCCGTAAACAGTTCCTTAACACATTCAATTGTGCCAATGTTGGTCGCCAAAACTCGATTACAGAGTTTTGAAGGGGTCACGTAATTTCAAGCAGAATAAAATTTTATGTATATGCTTTTACAAAGATGTTTGTTAAATAGTAAAAATGAATATACCTAAAAATTTTAATCAGTGTAGGTTATGATATATTTATGATATTAAAACAACAAATCATTTGACAAAATATAACCGCAATTCGGTACGTTTGCTATATAGTAGCCTTGGCGAAATAGAGAAAATAGCCTTGACGAGAAAATAAATTTGATAATAACGTATTTTCTGGCAACCTATTTACTGTGTCATATACACAAGCAATTTTTTCCATATGTATACAATTTATTTAATCTAAGGAACCCGTTTATTTATTTTTATATACCAACATAAATAATTCGTATATAAAAAACAATATTTTATACATGTATAAATAAAATGTTTACATGTATATAAATAAATATGTAAATAGCATAAAAGTTCATCAGATTTGTTTTCGTAGTTGTTTATATCATTTGGCAACATATCTCAGTTTCTGAAGTCCGAATTGCGCCAAGATTTTCTTAAAATGCCAAGTTCCCTATAGTGGAAAAATATCCTAATTCCATATGAAAGTTTAAAAATCGCCTTTTAATTAAATGAAATGTGTAACTAATAAACTGTCTTTAACGATGTGCGACAGATGCGGCGTCCGAAGTCCGCTGCTAACGTTATTATATTGTATTATTAGCCTACTTACTGTTAATTTATTGTTAATTTTAAACCTGTAAAAGAAAGATTATAGTTATAGATAAGATATGTTGGTCACCAAAATGCGATTACAGAAAATTAGCCTAAGTTATAAAGGTGTTACATGATTTCAAGCTGAATGAATTTTTATATGCTTTTACAAAAATCTTAATAAGGCAAATCTTTCATTTTATCTGTCCATCTTTCTATCTTTTACATCCTTAAAACAAATTTTATTAAAGACCGGGAGACCCCATCGAGTTCACGGCTGAAATTTTAGGATTAGTTAAAAATCGATTAGCGTATTAAAATGTAACTCGCCTGCCAAGCCATAATTTTGTGGAAACCATCTACAGACCCGATTTTTCCAGTTAATTGGTGGATTTTCCATTGTGTTTTCCTGCACCCATTCCTCCATGCTTCCATACTTTTGGATGCAGGAAAATACAATAGTAAACCTATCAGTCAACCACTAAAATTAGGACTTCAGGTGGTTTCTACCAAGATATGACTTAACAGGCCAGTTGCATTTTAATATGTTAATCTAGTTTTAACTATTCCTAAAATTTCAGGTGTAAACGCGATGAGGTGATGGTGTGTGCAGACACCTCCCGGTCTGTTATAAATGTCGGAATCAATCTCAATAGCACTCTAGTCAATCTGGCAAATATCCGTACTATTTATGGAACACTATTCCGTTAAGTGCGCTTTAGTGATGTTATGAACTTTATGCATATGCATCATACATATTATACATATGCATATAATACGTAATACATTTGCATCATACATATTATAAGTATATGTATAATACATAATACATATGCATCATTATGATGTCAGAATAAAGAAAACATTTTTGTCGCCAAATTTGAGAATTGACATGATATATTACCAAGTTTGGCGATACTTCGCTAAATGTCGCCAAGCTTTGCGAGTATTTGACGCTAGTGGCTATTTTTCAATGAATTAATTATTAATGCGAGCCATCTATTTATATTTTTCCGCATATCATCTGAATAGTTATATTGTATAACGTACGAATATTTCCAAAGTGCCAATATTTTCGTCACTGCACAAAACCTCTGCTATTGTTATTATATTGTACTATTATTACACTTACTGTGACTATGTTGTTAATCTTTACTCTTCTAAAACTTCTGTATTATATAAAGAGAATTTACGGCAACTATTAAAGCACCGAAACTGCCAGTTCTCCTTATGATTATTATAATTCTATAATATGTAACCTGTTAATCGATATGTACGTTAGAATGAATCTTCCATAATCCGGTTCCTCGCATTTTAGTTTTCAGGTTTCGAATAAAATTAGCTAAAATCTTAAAACCATGGCACATTATTGGCTAATTCTTCAACACGATCAGATGAGAAGAATGATAGATTTTCAAATGGATCATGGCAGTGAGCCCGTAGACCTTTTTTTCTTCCGTAATCGAGTCTATTGAAAAGGTTAACGTGAAACAAAAAGATATTAGCATCGATATGGTTTAATGTAAATGCAGATATTGTCAAAGGATTTCATAAGAACCATTTCACTTGTACCCAATCGTATCAGTTAAAATAGAACAATTGGCAGTGATCCCAACTAGAAAAGATTTCTTAATAGGATTTAAAATTTCCGCATTAAAAAACGAATCGTAACTGATAAGGAAACATGCATAAGTGAGTTAAGAGATATTTGTCACGAAAGATGAAATACATAACTGCACAAAATATATGATGTGCTTCCATGATCGCAAAGATTTCTTGATTTCTCTATCAAAAGCTTCCGACTTGGCGAAAGAATGGGCAATTAAATTAAATTATGAACAACAGTAACATGATGCAACGTTTAACATGCAATTAATAGAGTAAATACTGCTTGCTAGAGGCGGCTAGTACTTTAATTTAAAAAGAAATAAAGTATAAATTTGTAAAGCTCAATAAAATAAATTTAGGTATTTTGACGTTAGCCGGGCGCAAGTGGCAAATCGCCAAATACTGATCCCAAACTCTACTGTTCAAATTGCAATCATTTCATTTAAAAATATAAACTTTTCAGTCATCTCATACAAAATAGATGCATTTCCCTCATTTTATTTAATATAATATTTAACATAGAAATAAATAAATGAGTAAATAAGAAATGATAACATAAGCCAAAATATTTTATTGGAAAATCAAAGCATTATTTCTAATTTTGTGAAAAATGTAAACTGCTATTGCCGAAAAAACAAAATGCTAATGAGGAGATTTTCTCCCGGCCAACATAAAAGTACCGAAATTTAAGTTTTTTTATATATTAATATAGTTTAGAAAAACAAACTTGAAAAAACATACAAAAAGTAGTGATATCCAAACAAAAAGTTTTCGGTAAAAAAAAAAAAGCGCCAAGTTCTCCTTAGTGTTTCGGCCAGAAAAAGTAGTGATATCTGAAGTTCGCAGAAGTTAAAAGCCAAACATCCCAAATCTTTCATTGAAAATGGCTTCCTGCGACTTGGCCGTTAATGCCTTCGAGAGGGTTTTTTCAAATTTTAAAGTTATGTACAAATGAGCTACATGCCAACAACATTTTCTGATTATTTTAGGCATTTTGTGGCACAAAGTACAGAAATAAAATACACATTTAAAAAATGCATTTAAACCACTTCAGTCTATTTAAATGCTTAGAAGTTAAAAATAACAAAACACTTGTATTCAGAAGATAATATCCCTAATTGCTAAAACATAATTAGTATCAGCTTTTAATAGTTTATAAATCGAATACCTCTTAATGTCTGCAAACAAACTATAATAAATGTTCAAACGAATAAAATCTCTTTCGTCAATGCACAAGATATCAATATTATACAATAAAATATAACATATTGTGAGATTTGAAGTAAGTAAATTTTGTTTTATTTCTGGGTTTTACGTTAATGAGTTTAGATCGCACAAAATGGCAATTAAACCACAAGTGGACTAAATGATCTGTAATTAAAAATAATGTTTGTTGTAACTGAATGGTATTTATCAGAAATATTTTACTTATAATGTCTTTATGTGAATTTGCCTCTTTGCATTTTAATACTACTTATAATATTTAAATAATTCATAAATGCGTAATTTCTAATCATTAATTTTCAAATGCTGTAGAAGACATTAACGGCCAAGTCGCAGGAAGCCATTTTCAATGAAAGATTTGGGATGTTTGGCTTTTAACTTCTGCGAACTTCAGATATCACTACTTTTTTTCTGGCCGAAACACTAAGGAGAACTTGGCGCCTTTTTTTACCGAAAACTTTTTGTTGGAATTTTTATTTTATATTTTGCAATGCTTTTCATTATGCATGTTATCTCGTGACATTGTTTATCCTGATATCGTTTTTGAAAATTAATCCACGCTTGCAAATAGTTAATTTAATTTTAATTTAATTTTATGTTTGCAATGTTTTTCATAATGCATCATGTCTCGCTACATTGTTTACTATGTTTATTGTTTTTAAATTATATGAAAATACTTTCTATCGTGAATGATTTTGAAAATGTCGCCGTTGGTGCGACGAAACGATCGTCAATCTTAATAAAGATATTCTATCACTTTTTGTAGCATTCTTTATCTTAATCTATTTAGAAGTGATTATTTTACATGTTTTTATAAATGAATCAAATAAATATTGTTGAAAATACCTATAAAATCTCACTGTCCGAATTCAGTTCAATTGATAGTGAGCTGAATGAAAATAGCAAAGTAAATCCTGTAGAGAAAGTCATAATACACCAATAAATCGCAAGTGTTTTTAAAAAATATATAAAAAAGGAGATAATTTATAAAAGGAGAGAAAAATACAAAATAATTAAGCCCTCCAAAGTGATTTCGAAGAAACGAAAGATGGAACTATATGGAAGATAAAACCAAAACGTTGAATATCCTCTGGTCGATGACTTATTCAAAAGCTAGCAATCACAGATGCTTGGGTAGTTTTAAAAAAATGCAACAGGATCTAATATACGAAGAGTATATTCTAAAATTATCAGCCGAGCTCAGAGAGAAATATTGGTAGGAACCTGAAGTGATCGTCCAGAGGCCACCCGACATGTTTCAATCAAATAAAAGCTTTGCCAGATAAAGGTATGCCAAAACAATAAGACTAATACTGTGTGGGGAAACGGCTTATAATTTTCATGTTGATTATACCAAAAAAAGGAAGAATAATGAAAAAAAAGAAGAATAAAAGAAGACAAAGAAGAACCAAACAAAGACCATAGGATTTTGTGCGAATCGATTGTATAAAAAAAAATATAATGAAATTGAAAAAAAAAATCAAATTATATATATATGTGTATAATTTGAAAGAACCGTCAAATCTCAAAGTATCTATTCTAAAATTAAAAATAAAAATTTTCGTTGATGATATGGACTATTTCATATTATGTAATTGCCTAGAAGCTAAATTTTATGAATCCTTAACTAAGATTCATTTCATCAATCAGAATCCTTATTTTGTGCCTGTATCTCCCTTACAAAACAAGAATAGCATCATTGAAGGCCATGGATCAGCTATGAGCCATCACAGTTTTTCTAGGTATACAAGAAACACGGTAATTCTTGTGTTAATGCTTATTGTATATCTGAAATTTTACCGTTTTCAAGATTCACATATATATACGCATATGATATTGTCATTAATGAAAAATTGTTAATGAATTTCACCATGCTTTTATGCAGCAAGAGAGACGCAATGGTTTAACTAAATATATATATATATATATATATATATATATATATATATATATATATATATCAGTGGTGGAAAATTGGCGCAGAGGCGGAGCCTACTGACACCACTAAATTTTAGTAGTATTTTTCGCCTTATCTAATTACAGAATTTCTGCGTTTTTATTAAGGTGAAGAATACTATAAAATTTTAGTGGTGTCAATAGGCTCCTCCTGTGCGCCAATTTTCCACCACTGATATATATATATATATATATATATATATAAGTATTGCGCTGCAGCGCAATACTTATTTATTTCCAGTGTAACTTCTCAATGTTAATTTAACATGGAAAAACCTATGGAGATCGTAACTTTTTCATTTTTTCTTCCCACCTTTTTGTCCCTGATGCCACTCATTTTTTATTCTTTACTAATTGTATTGATATTATAAATTTAAAGTGTAAAAACTTTTGCCTGACGTTAGGGTCAAAACGAATGGTAAAATGCCTTTGCATATAGATGAATTATAACCCAGAGAGAAACATGGGCCAATTTTTTTTACATTATTAAAATATTTTTCTTAATAATTCCAATTTTCGCTTTTTCCATTGAAAATCAACGGACATTTTTAATAGAAAATGTAACATTTTTATTTCATTGTTGCAAAAATTTCAAAAGTCGTAATAATAATTTATTTCTCTTTAGTTGAAAGATTTTCAAGTGAATTAAATTGAGCTAGTTTTTTTTTTTCAAAAATTAAAAAGGTGAATATGGCGTCATAGTGGAAATTAAAAGGATATTTTCAAAATGAGTTTTTGCTTTGGTCAAGTTTATATTTTAGTAAAAAGTTTCTAGTGGATAGCTATTTGGACGGAGGTAGCGAACTTAGTGGGGAATTACATAACTTAAATTTTAAAATGTATTTTTTTTTCCGAGATGAGAACTTTTTATACCGCAAGTTAAACTTAGGTAATAATTTTCTGATATGTTTACATCAACCCTTGGGAGAGAATAAGGTTTAAAAATTTAAGTAAAACTTTTATTTTTTGTTGTATCACAGCTATAATATTGTTAAATATTAGCAGTAAGGATTCAACACGCTTTACATTTACATTCATAGCGTTCCTGAGTGGGAAATAGGTTATCTAAATTTAAGTGAAGTTAATTTTTTATGTTTTGATTATAGATTTTTAACGTTCAGATTAGAAGTTTTTGTCCAAACTACCGGAACCTGCATTACTACAGTGGTGAAACATTTTGAATTACACATTGGTAAACTGCATCCCACATTGTGATGCAATACCGCATACATCAAAGCCTGATGATGATAATCTCTATTAATTTTGAAATGCGTTCGTCTGAGTGCATTAGTTATTAAAAAACTTGACATATTAAACAAAAACATAATTTAAAGAACAAATTAAAAAAACAAAATTTATTTCCTACATTGTTTAAGCCCGTGAAGAGACAGATATTAAGTTATTTCATTCAATTAGTTTTACATTTAATGTTAAATTTTTGTAACAAATATTTAAGCCAATTGAAGATTAAAAATTAAAAATAAACTTCATACAATATGATACTTTAAACACCCTAAAAAATTAGATTCCGTTCAAATGAAATCGAAATAAATCTTAAAGTTTTTTTTAAGTTTTGTATTTTACATGCATCTTATCATTTTATGCACAAGTGTCATAAACATAATACAAATATTTTCAATTAAAAATGGAAGAAGTCTAAGATTTATTTCGATTTCATTTGAACGGAATCTATTTTTTAGGGTGTTGTAAGTATCATATTGTATGAATTTTATTTTTATTTTTTAATCTTCAATTGGCTTAACTAATTTGTTATAAAAAATTAACATTAAATGTAGAACTAATTGAATGAAATAACTTAATATCTGTCCCTTCTCGGGCTTAAACAATGTAGGAAATAAATTTTGTTTTTCTAATTTGTTCTTTAAATTATGTTTTTGTTATATATATATATATATATATATATATATACTCTGCTTTTTGTTTCATGGCACTTCCTTCATATTTCTTCATCTGATTTGCTATTGTCTCGTTCTTTTCTTATTAGCTGTTTTCTTTCATTTGTTCATTTACTGCTTCCCTTTTTAAAGGGAACGAGGAATATTTCAAATTACGAAAATTGATTGTAGTTTGATCATGGCTTAAGCAATCTGTAATTAATTCTATTCTTATTCTATTTCGTTTTCTTACATTTATTTATTTATGTTTTGTAGAGATAAAAATTATTTCTAAACTTGTAAAAAATAATAACAAAAGTTTTGATATTGAGCGAGAAATTTAATCATGCAAAACTAGTTTTTTCACTATTTTGAAGTTCAGGTTCCATACTTTTGAAGCTTTATTTCTACTTACACTGCTTATTATATTCTTTTTCGATTATACCAAAAAAACAAACAAATGATTTTTTGCACGTTATGAGAAAAAAAAATATGATTAAATATTGTGGATTTCTAATTTCTAATTTCATTTTTTTAATTTCTTTTTCGTATTGAATCTAGAGCCTACTTAATAATTTTTGTAAAAAAGAAATTTCAATTCAATAATAGAAGCACGGACACAAAAATAGTAGCAAAACTAGTTTTGCAAGATTAATTTTGCCGTGCAATTTTGAAACGTTAGTTATTGTATTTTACATTTTAAGAAATATTTTTAATTTATATGTGTTTTTAGAAAGTGTTTACCCTTCTATTGCGTTTAAACTGTTTTTAATATATGTTTTTGTAATGTAATGTTTTGGATCGAGAAAAACAAGAACTGAATGCGACACAATAAATAGGCTAATCTTAAAAATAAAAAAATGATAATATAAAACGTCTATCAAAATATAGTTCCCTTAAAAAAGCCTTTTATTTAAATAAGTATTAAACAAAAACATAATTTGAAGAACAAATTAAAAAAAAAAATTATTTCCTACATTGATTAAGCCCGAGAAGGGACAGATATTAAGATATTTCATTCAATTAGTTCTACATTTAATGTTAAATGTTTGTAACAAATAAGCTAAGCCAATTGAAGATTAAAAAATAAAAATAACATTCATACAATATGATACTTAAAACATCCTAAAAAATTAGATTCCGTTCAAATGAAATCGAAATAAATCTTAGACTTGCAAATTTGTATTGCAGATTTTGTATTATGTTTATGACGATTGTACATAAATTGATAAGATGCATGCAAAATACAAAACTTTAAAAAAATGTCTAAGATTTATTTCCATTTCATTTGAAGGGAATCTAATTTTTTAGGGTGTTTTAAGTATCATATTGTATGAGTGTTATTTTTATCGTCAATTGGTCCTCTAATGTTATTTTTAATCTCCAATTGGATTAGCTTATTTGTTACAAACATTTAACATTAAATGTAGAACTAATTGAATGAAATATCTTAATATCTGTCCCTTCTCGGGCTTAAACAATGTAGGAAATAAATTTTGTTTTTTTAATTTGTTCTTCAAATTATGTTTTTGTTTAATATGTCAAGTTTTTTAATAACTGCTACATTCAGACGAACTCATTTCAAAATTAATGGACGGTATCATCATCAGGCTTTGATGTACGCAGCATTACAACACAATGTGCGATGGAGTTTACCAATGTATAATAATTCAAAATGTTTCACCACTGCAGTAATGCAGGTTCCTGTAGTTTGGACAAAAAGTCTAATCTAAATGTAAAAAAAAACTATAATCAAAACGTAAAAAAATAATTTTTACTTAAATTTAGGTACCCTATTTCCCACTCAGGAACGCTATGAATGCAAAAATAAATTGTGTTGAATCTTTACTGCTAATATTTCACAATATGATAGTTGTGATACAGTAAAAATTAAAAAAAAAAGTTTTACTTAAATTTTATTATCTTATTCGCTACCAAGGGGTGATGTAAAAACAAGAGAAAATTATTATCCAAGTTTAACTTGGAGTATAAATAGTTCCCATCTTGAAAGAGAAAAACATTTTAAAAAATAAATTGTGTAATTCCTCACTAAGTTCGCAACCTGCGTAAAAACAGCTATCCTTTTGAAATTTTTTGCTAAAACATAAACTTCGCCAAAGTAAAAACTTATTCTGAAAATGTCCTTTTTATTTCCCCTATGACGCCATATTCATCTTTTTAATCCTAAAAAAAAACTATTTCAGTTTAATTTTTCACGTGGAAATCTTTCAACTAAAAAGAGATAAATTATTATTACGGCTTTTGAATTATTTGCAACAATAAAGAAAAAACGTTAAATTTTGTAAGAAAAATGTCCTTTAATTTTCAAAGACAGAGCGAAATTCGGAATTATTAAGAAAACCATTTGAATAATGTAAATAAAATTTAGGCCATGTTACTCTCTGGGTTATAATTCACCCATATGGAAAGGCATTTTATCATCCGTTTTTACCCTGACGTCAGGCACAAATTTTTACACTTTAAATTTATAATATCATTCCAATTAGTAAAGACTAAAAAAAAATTGTGGCATAGGGGCAAAAAGATGGGAAGAAAAAAATTAAAACGTTGTGAGCTTCATAGGCTTTTCTATGTTAAATTAACATTGAGAAGTGACACTGTAAATAGATAAGTATTGCGCTGCCACGCAATACTTAAATATATATATATATATATATATATATATATATATATATTTAAAAGACAATGCCGTTTTTTTAGTCACGAACTCAGAGCTTTATACTGAACCAATTTTGATAATTATTTTTTTAAATGAAAGTTGTTCATTTATATATGTGCCCGCAGTAGTTATTCTTAAAAATATTTCCATTTTTATATTTTAAATTTAATTTTTAATGTTTTTTATTCAAAAGGGATGGCATTTGTGTTACTTCCATTGTTGCAGAGAAATGAGAAATAATGGGATTTGTTTTTATTGATCATATCCTTACTAACCGCCATTGGAGACCAGTTTGGTCTCCCTTAATATTAATGTTTGGGAAAGCATGCTAAAATATCTCAATTTGGATTTTCTGTAAGTAAGTAAACCCTATTGGTTTACAATGTAAGTTTATAGAAATTTGGCGAAATATTAGAGATATCGCCTATTTGGCGTCACTTTTGGTGACTAATTTTGGTCGCCAAATTTGGCGATATATCGTCAAGTTGGCAACAAACTTGGCGGTATTTGGCGACAGAGCAGGGTCCCCCCAATGGTAACCCCCTTATAGGTATGGATATGCATTAAATTCTGTTCAATAACCGATGAAATGCGTTTCTTTCGGGCGTTGCCATTAAACAATTAACAAATAATCGCGATTTCTGTGCCACGTACGATAGCGTAATATATATAGATTTTAACATTACAAATAAAAGTAACTTTTATAATTTTTGAACAGAAAATGACGCCAGAGCTTAAAAAAGCACAATCCCTCATAAATCTTTTACATTTCAGCATTTTTTCATTACGCGTTACTGATCAACTTGAGTTTGAGACGGTAAGCTAAATGATTGAGAGAGTGAAAATGATGTTATAATTAAAACAAAACGGTCACGTTCTTTGATAAAACTAAATATTTGACCACGAATGCGTCTAAAAGACAAATTTCGGAATTTTTTATTCGCGGATACTGAGATTAGAAAATCAAATTTGTGCGAATGTTCACATGAAAATTTGCATAGGACAAACGTGACCTTAAGTTTCGAAATATATTCATTAATAACCTATTGCGCGTTAAAATACTTTTAAATTGTGAATATGCATTTGAGTGGTGCCTATGTAAATTTTGAGAATGTGAAAATGACGTAAGATTTAGATTTTATGGGGGGGGGGGGATTTTATGATGTGACAAAGCGAAATCCTTTTTACTGATTTTTCATCCCGTAATAGCAAACATGAGAGCAAACATAATCGATTCCGAATAAAAACTTCATCAATAAACAAAATAAAAACATAAATAAATCACAAAGTTAACAGCTATTTAATTGAACTCTTATCTGTATGTAAATGATTTTCGTGTTTTAAAATCAGTATGGGTAAAATACATTTCAATTTTTTGTTTAAAATCTGATTTCATTTTTGCCTGCTTTCTGTATTTACTAATATTAATACTCTTTGTATTATTTTACAAATTGTTGAAAATGTCCTTTTTATTTCCACTATGACGCCATATTCACATGCTTAATTCTTTAAAAAAAAAAAAAAATCTATTTTTCACGTGGAAATCTTTTACCTGAAAATAAATAAATTACTATTACGGCTTTTGAATTATTTGCAACAATGAACAAAAAATGTTACATTTTCTATGAAAAATGTCCGTTGATTCTTAATGAAAAAAGCGAAATTTGGAATCATTAAGAAAAATATTTGAATAATGTAAAAACAAATTGGCCCATGTTACCCTCTGTGTTATAATTCACCCATGTGCAAAGGAATTTTACCATTTGTTTTGACCCTGTTTTGACTCTTTATCAACAAACTCTTTTGACTTTGTTGATAAAATAAAACGCCTTTCTCCTTGTAATTATATAATGGTTTCCTTAGATGTTAAACCTCTTTTCACTAACGTGCATGTTCAAGGGGCAGTTGATTGTTTGGAAAGAAGGCTGCGCGAATTTCATTACTCTTCCATTGAGATTGATGAAATCCTGCATTTAGTTAGTATTTATGTCAGGCAAACTGCTTTTCAGTTTAATAATTCTTTCTATTCTCAAACTGAGGGTTTGGCCATGGGTAATCCACTGTCTCCCCCCTTTATATGATATTTATATGCATTTTGTTGAAGAAAAACTCTTCAGTTTATATAAATTTCCTTTCTGGTTTAGGTATGTTGATGACACTTTCATTTTAATTCCCTCTGACCTGGATCTTTCTAATCTCCTTTCTCTTGTTAATTCTGTTGATCCTTGTATTCAATTTACTCTCGAAGTCGAAGAGAACAATTCTCTTTCTATCTTTGACGTCTTGGTTTTAAAACACCCAGATCGGTTCTCTACCTCCTTTACAGAACACCTTTCGCTGTCTCTCTTCCTCCTCATGCACTTTGAAATCATCCTCCTCAGCAAAAAGTGGCGTCCTTTTATACTTTTGTTTTTAGGGCGTTACGCATTTGGAGTTACTCTTCTGCTCTGAATAATGAAATTAATTATCTCACATCTCTTGCCCTTGCTCGTGGTTATAAACCCTCTTTGATTGATAAAGCTCTGTATAAATTTAATAAGCCTAAACGTCCTTTTTCTGATTCAAATAATCCTCCTAATTTTAATCCTATAATTATTCTGCCCTTTTATTCTCTTCTCTGTTTCAAAATTGCTAAAATCCTTTCTAGTTTTAATTTTAAAGTTATCTTCAAACCTATGAATAAAATTAAATTCTCTTCTCTAAAAGATCCTGTTCCTACTGAGAACCGGTGGGGTGTTTATTTTATTCCTTGCTCTTGCAATTTAGGTTATATTAGTCAAACAAAGAGAGCTTTAAAATTCAGATTAGGTGAGCATTAGAGGTATATTGCAAATCAAGAAATCTCTAAATCTTCGATTGCTTCTCACTGTTGGTCTTCCAGTCATTGTTTCAATTTCTCCATGGCCAAAATTATTTCTCCCCCTGCCTCTCCCTCTCACTTGGATTTTCATGAAGCATATTTTATTTCTAAAAATTCTGCTAATCTTGTCAATGAACTCCCATCATCTCCTTTCCTATCTCCAGCGTGGAAATTACTTTTGTAATTCTTTTCCCTTTTCTCTTGTTTCTTTTTATTTTGAAAAAAAGGGATATTTTGGTCTTTTTTTTGTTTTATTCTTTTATATTTCTTTATTTATTATTATTATTTATATTTTTTAATTTACTTCTTTTATTTTTATTTTTATTTTGTTTATTTCTTTTATTTCCATTTTTTCCCTATCATTTTCTCTTCTATCTTTTTGGCAACATCTTTCTCTTCTGCATGTTCCTCTTTCAGCTAGCGCCATCTGTCGCATTCTTTGCAACATTCTTTACCTTCAGTTCATTTTTGACCTTGTTCGCTTGCGGACACGTGCTTGCTGTAGCTCATGACGAGCTGTTAAATTTTTAGCTCGAAACGCGTCCCGTGTATTGTTTTATTTTATGGTGATTTTTTTACAAAGTTTTGTTATTTTAAATGCTGAAAAAAGGTTTATACACCCTCTTTTTTTAGAGAATTTTTAAGATAGTAATTGTCAAAATCAATAAAAATAGGTAAAAGAATTAGGTTCATTGTTGTGAAATTAACAAACATGGTTTACTTAAATTCGATGTACAAACATTTTTTATAGTCCATTAATATAATTTATCCCATAATACGGAAATAAATGAGACTTCCTTCATGTAAAGAAGACTTACAAAACTAAAATACTTATCATTAAATAAAGCTTTTTATCTTGTAATATTTGAATTATAAAGTACTAACAAAGACAAGAATAAAAATTACTACTGTTATATTAACATACAAGTAGCTAAGTGCTTCGTCTGAAATGCTACTCTATTCCACATTACATTAATGTATAGAAAAACTTGCCATTTTGTAGTTTGTGCATAAAACCTGGGATAAAAGGATAAAAATTACTACTATTATATTAACGTACAAGTAGCTAAGTGCTGTGTCTGAAAATCCACTCTATTCAAAATTACATTAATACATACCAAAACTTGCCATTTAGTAATTAATGTCAAAAACCTTTTTAGATAACTCCACCACAGCTACATGTTATTTTTAGAAGAGTTTTTTTACGAATGGAAGTAAGTTTTTATAATGCAATAGGCTGAACTTTTTATTCAGTTAGTGTAACAAGATGAAATATTTAGGTCTTACCAGTGTAATGGATGTCTTACATTCCGAAAGAACTTTCCTTCTCAACGAAGGAATATTTATATTCCATAAAAAATTATGTTTTTTCTTTTCTTAGAAATTTAAAGAAAAAATACCCCTTTTACTACCAGTCGTGTTTCATTTTGTAAAAACATTGAAAGGTCTAAAAAGGTGTGTTAATAAAATCTAATATTTATTCTTCCTATTGTGATGCCTTGTTCTATCGTGAAGCGGGTAGCGTGAACAGACTTCTGAGGCGATGACAAAATTATATTAAAAGGGATGATTTATTATTCAATAAGAAAATAAATGACACATCTTGGCAAATAATGTCAGCAATTCACAACAGTTTAAAATACGTGAATGGTTGGGATCGTTTTACAATTTATAACAGATTGATAGTCAAGTATAAGTTCGAGTAATTTGATTCAAAGTTCACCATCTGTCTTTGCACAAACGTACAGTCTATTTCCTTCTCTGTGATTATAGAAAATCGCACAGCTAACGAACTGGCCTAACCCCCTTCGTTCCAAATTCCAGAGGAAGATTTGCCTGGAATCGGATCAAATCCCGAGCGATATCTTTAGGCAACTTTGAGAGAAAACTTCTCCTCAAGGCTCAGAAACCTCTACCTCTCACTATGAGATCTAAACTCTAAATGAATCTCTCCTTTATCAAGGATGTTCATCTTCTCTCGATCCTCTGATTAAGACAATGGTTTCTTCTTAACCACTTAGAACCTTGAGCCCATGAAGAGGAGGGGAGGGAAAGGGAAATCCGAATCGTAGCTCAAAGCTGCAAGCCTGATGGAGTGTTTTCCTACCGATGGCCAAAATCCATTTGTTAGTCTATGCTTTTGGCAGCAGTTAAAAAAATGTTCAATGTTTATATTTATACTTTAGTATTTAAAAAAAAAAAAACTGTAAGATTCTCAATATAGCTGCCTGGTTAACCCGACGAATCTATATTATAAAGGACAAACATATCTGTGCGTAACGCATACGTCATTTTGCGAATGGCAACACTTCAAAATTTGAAATAAAATTTTGATTTTGCAATTTGTCTACTGCAAATTTTTAAACTTCTAAACATCGCACATTTTTAATTTTTACACCGTCGTATAAGGGAAAAAAAAATACTCTTTTAAATGCAGTTTATTTGAAAGCTGTATACCAATTTATTTTTGCGATATTAATTGTTTTGTAATTTTTAATATCTTTTTTGTAATCCTGGCAACTGAAGTACTCCATTTTTATTAAAAATAAAGGGAAAATAGTCAAATAGTAGATTACTGTATTTTTTTATTGCCATTTTCTTTCTTAAAAACTGAAAAAAAAAAATTGAAATTAAAATGCGTGCTATGTCAAGAATCTATATTATAAAGGACAAAGATACCTGTGCGAAACGCTGACGTCATTTTGCGAATGACAACTCTTGCCGGTGATAATTCGCTTTTGCAATTTTCATAATTGTAATTTTTTTAATTTTTATAACTTCTAAACAATTTACGTTTTCAATTTTTACATTGTTGTATAGGAGAAAAAATGTACTTTCATATGCAATTTGTTTGAAAACTGTATCTTAATCTACTGATTTATTATGGCTTTTAAAGTAATTTTCAAGCATGAATATTTTTAATTTATTTTCATCGCGTGCAGGCCCATTACGAAAAAATAATAATCAATTTGCACTTGAAAAGTTCAGCATTGGTCCCCGGCTATAATCTTCCTTGGCGAAATTAAACTCCATCAATCAATAAATAAAAGAATAATAATGTAATTAAAACACAAATTCAACATTAATTTTTACACCGTCGAATCGGGAAAAATATGGATTTTTAAATAGAATTTGTTTGAGAAATGTATCTCATTTTACTTATAAGAAATCTTGGTACTTTTCGGTTAACCGGGCGCAGTGTTATATATACATGCAAATATATGTATATATACACATATATACATATATATCCACATATATGTATATGTATGTGGTATATCTATGTGGTATGTATATCTATATAGCCATGATATAATTACAAATCATCATCTATTACAATTACAATAATTAATTCAATAAATTAATAAATTTAGCAGCAAATTATAACTGTGACATTATACAAATTAACAAGAGTGATATATTATCATGTTGAAATGAAATTAAATATTATATACATGTATATAGACGTACATCTGTATATGTAACACTGGCGCCCGGCTAACCGGAATGTACTGAAATCTTAACACCTTTTTAGTAGAATGAAAAAGGCATTAAAAAGCTATAACAGAAATCAAAATAGAAGAAAAAGGCAGAAAATTAATCTTTTTTCTTAATATAAATGAAGAAATAAATAAAAATAAGGATTACGGAAGATTACAAAGTAAATGAGGAAAAAAGTGAATCAGGTGCTTTGGTAAAATAATTTTGTGTTCACTATTAAATTTTTTGCCTTATTTTCGTACTCTGTTCGCTAACCTTTCTGTTATTTCTACTGTTTCGTATTCTGTGTACTCCTATGAATTTCTTATAAACCAGGGGTTAAATTATAACGAATCGCCCATAATACACATATCATTTTATAATTGTCACTGTAAATGTGATACTTTGACTTATAACTTTTATTTCTTTTTCTTCTTCTTCTTTCTTTCTGTTATGAATTCTGAGCAGTTAATTTAGTGAGACTGGAAGATTTTCATGTAGAAGTGATTTTTAAACGCTAAAGAAAATGGCAGATGTTTATTTAAGTAATTTTCAGCAAATTTACAGAGCAGACAATTTTTTAATTTCATTTCTTTTGCCTGTCACGCTGACAGCAGAAAAAAAACCCATTTAATTCTGTCTCTTTTTCTTTATGATCATAATTATTGATGTAATTTTTTGGTAACTCCTTTTTAACACTATCTTTAGATTGGAATTATATATTGTCAAAATAATACAAAAGTAAAAAAATATATATATATATATAGCACTCTTTTATAAAATATAAAAATCAGTGTGCGCGTGTTGAATGGAGAAAAACAGCATTTTCTTTACACTTTAAAGTTACATCATATAAAGTACATGTATTTAAATTTATAAAATTTAAATTTGCCATGGAGTTAATTTTGGAACAAACATTCTTTGAAAAAATGCACGTCCTGCTTTTGTTTACTTTTCATTTTGCTATTAGCGTAGTATTTTTTATGTGTGAAACATATCCTTTTAACAGTTTATCTTAACGTTATTTCTGGAGTAGAGTATTTTTCTAAAGTAAGTTATGTAATTTATTTAATCCCGAGATATCTTAAGCACAATAATCAAGTGTTAATGAACTTTTCAGATTGCATGCTGAATGTAAATTTTTGTGATTGGTAATCTAAACGAGAGTAGTATGCAGTATTTCGGTTTAAATAAATAACTTTATTAGAAATGAATAACTTAAATTATGTACCGAAGCGTGATCGAATTTAAGAGCCACGCGCTTTGGTTAGAGAGAGAAAAAGACGCCGAATTCACAGACTGACGGAAATTGAAAGATATACGGAAAGACAAAAAAAAAATGGAAAACGAATGCAAGTTACCAGAAGACAAATGAATGATCCTGAAGTAGAAAACCAAAGAGAAACAGATATATTAAATAAACAAATGCTACAAGAGAATATCAAAACAGGTAACCATATACCAAAAACGTTTAAAGTTGCTAAAAATTCAACAGGCGTTTCTCAACATTATTTGGGTCAAATGCATTTTCAATGTAAATTTTGTAGTGCTTTATTTTGTAAACATGAAAAGCTTACGAATTCCACACTGCAAGATCCTCAGTTTTCCCGTTGCTGCCGAAAGGGCAAAGTGAAATTGCCTCCAATTTCAGAACCACCTGACAGATTGAAGAATTTATTAACTTCAGAAAATAGTGTAGCCAAACTATTTAGGAAAAATATCAGAGGTTATAATTCTGCTTTAGCATTTGCTTCTTTGGGTGCAAAAATTGAGCAATTCGAGAGAGGAATTTGTAATTTTAAAATTCATGGAGCAGTATTTCATAGCACAAGTTCGATATGGCCACAAAATGGAAAACCAAAATATGCTCAAATTTATTTTTTTGATACGGAACATGAAATCGATAACAGAATAAGTAGATTTGATTGCTTAAATCGCAATTTATTGGAATATTTGCAATTAATGATACACAATGAAAATCCATATTATCACATTTTAAAATCTACAATTGAAAGAACAGAAGCTATAGATGTTAACGACTTCCAAAATGTAAACATGAAAATTGTTTTAAAAGGAAATGAAATACATCCCGATGTGAAATCTTATTGTCTACCAACTATCTCAGATGTAGCAGTTATTTTACCTGGCGATGGTAACGAAGATATAATTCATAGAGATATTGTTATATATCTAAAGGATGGCATGGTTCGACACATTAACGAATTGCATTCTATGTATAATCCATTACATTATGTATTAATATTCCCTTATGGTGATGAAGGATGGCACCCAGGTATTCGTGAAAATGATGCCGTTTTCGCAACAGCAGAAGACAATGAAAACAATGATGAACAAGAGCAAAATGATGTCGAACAAAGAAACAGAGGATTTGTAACACCAATGAAGTATTATTCTTATAGATTACATTATAGAAAAAATTCGTATTTGCATTTGACTTGCAGGCTTTTTCAACAATACATTGTTGACGAATATGCTAAAATTGAACATCTGAGATTACTTTGGCTCAAAAACAATCAATCTAAAATAAGAGCCGATTTGTATAACAGATTGGAAGATGCAATTAATAAAGAAGATTTCAACTTAGACAATCTTGGAAGACGCATGATTCTGTCAACATCTTTCGTTGGTGGACCCAGATATATACATCAATGATATCTAGATGCAATGGCAATTGTTAGAAAACTAGGAAAGCCAAATCTGTTTATAACGTTTACTTGCAATCCAAAATGGAGAGAAATTATGGAAAATCTAAAATACAATCAACCAGAAAATGAGCACGCTGATTTATGCGTTCGAGTTTTCAATCAAAAATTAAAAATACTAATGGAAGATTTAACTAAAAAACAAATCTTCGGTAAAGTAGCTGGGTATATTTATGTGATTGAATTTCAAAAATGAGGATGCCCATATCTTATTGATTTTAGATCAAAATGATCAAATTCAAATTTCTGAAGCGGACGACTTTATATGTGCTGAACTGCCATATGAAAATGACACTGCTTTATTTGAAATTGTTACTAAAAATATGTTTCATAGACCATGCAGTGATATATATAAATCCGCACCATGCTGGGATAGAAATGAAAATAAATGCAGACAGCATTATCCAAAACTGATTCAAGATACAACATGTTTGTCTTTTGATGGCTTTCCTTTATATCGAAGGCGGGAAGACGGCAAATATATTACTGTAAATGGAGCTCAATTGGACAACCGTTGGGTAGTTCCTTATAATGCATATTTATGTCTCAAATACAATGCTCACATAAATGTTGAAATATGCAGTACAATTACCTCAGTGATCTTTACAAGTACTTGTACAAAGGTTGGTTGGTTGGTTGTGTTTATGACGGCCAATTATCAACACGAGGGATATAGGCCCTAAGGGGGGGGGGGAATGTGTCCTTCGTGGCTGTCTTTCTATGGGAACCTAACCCGTATTAACGTTTGGAAATCCAAGGTTCGAAGAAAACCACGAAAATTCCGAACGATTAGGCCGACGGGCGCGATTGGGTTTGGCGCGATTTGGCGAATCCAGCCCTTCCCTTCTACCAGCTTCGAGAGCAGAACCTTTCGGCCACTGGTGGGGCCGTGTACAAAGGATCTGACAAAGCAGTTTTACAAATTTCTAATTCAACCGAACCAAATACCGATGAAATAAAGTGTTATGTTGATGGTCGATATATATCAACTTCAGAAGCTTTATGGCGAATTTTTGGTTTTCCTATAAATAATGAATCACCGCATGTGACACGATTGCCTGTTCATTTATAAAATCAGCAAAATGGTTTTCTTTGGTGATATCGATGTGCAAAATCCACGAGCCATTTTCGAACGAAATCGTCAAACAAAGATGACTGCTTGATTCAAACTTAATCGAACAGATCCCCAAGCAAATTCTTACCTATATGTAGATATACCACAATATTACACGTGGAATAAATCAAGTAAAACATGGGAAAAAAGACAAAATAGGAATTTTTCAATTGGTGGAGTCTATACAGTTCCTGTTGCAAACCGAGAAGTTTTTTACTTAAGATTTCTTTTGTATCATGTTACAGGGGCAAAGGATTTTAAAGATTTGCGATCCGTAAATGGTTTCACTTCTGAAACGTACCAGGAAGCAGCTTTCAATAAATGCCTTATTGAAAATGATAATGAGTGGATGTTCACCCTTGAAGAAGCATGCTCATATCGGAGACCTAAACAATTGCGTGAACTTTTTGTAACAATTTTAGTATCTTGCAATCCAAAAAAAAACCTGAGAATTTATGGGAGAGGTTTAAAAATGATCTTTCAGAAGACATTTACAAACGGTTAGTTCAAAAACGTGGCGAAGAAGTACTTCGCGAAACTGCACATAGAAAAGCTCTAAAAGATATTGAATTGATTTTGAGGAGAAATAATCGCTCTTTAACAGACTTTGAAAACATGCCAATAGTTGATGATCTGTCATCACAGCCATTGATAATTCAAGATGAATTACCAGCTGATATTGAAGCCCTAAGGCAACAAGTTTGCGAAAATGATTTAATTATGAATCACGATCAAAAATCAATTTATGATCATTTACTGTTTTAAATGAAAATTCTAAGGTTTATTTTATTGACGCGCCAGGAGGCACTGGCAAAACATTTTTGCTTAATGCAGTTTTAAAAAAGGTGAGATCACATAACATGGTTGCATTAGCTGTTGCGTCTTCTGGGATCGCAGCTTTGTTATTAGTTCAAGGTAGAACAGCACATTCAAGTTTCAAAATACCGCTGAATTTGAACGAAACATCTACGTGTGCCATTAGTAAGCAATCTGATATTGCTGCATTAATAAGGGAAACGAAATTAATCGTCTGGGATGAAGCACCCATGATGAGTAAATTAGTATTTGAATGTGTAAACCGTACCCTTAAAGACATAAAAAATACGGATTTACCATTTGGTGGAATAGTAGTTGTATTTGCTGGCGACTTCAGACAAATTTTGCCTGTAGTGAAGCATGGGAATAGAGCTGATATTGTTTTGGCCACTTTGAAATTTTCTAATATTTGGGGAAATGTTAACATTACACATCTCCTAATTAATATGCGAGTGAATCAAATTCAAAATATGAACTTTTCTGATTGTTTAATTCAAGTTGGCGAAGGTCAAAATGTCGACTTTACTGAATTCATTATTCAACCAAATAGCTTAAAAAGTCTCATTGATTATGTATATGTATATCCAATGATGGAAATAGAGCGTATTAATTTGACAAAAAAATACATTTTGAACCCTTTGAGCGAAGAAGTTGAAAGAATTAACAACTTGATAACTGAACAATTTTCCGGACAACAGAGAATTTGTTATAGCACTGATTCTGTTGTTAATGAAAATCAAGCAATATCATACCCAATTGAATATTTGAACAATATAAAACAAAGTGGTATTCCACCACATGTTTTACGACTTAAAATTGGAGTTCCAATTATGCTGTTGAGAAACCTTAATCCCTCTTTGGGTCTTTGCAATGGAACGAGATTGGTTGTAAAGGCTCTCAACAATCGATCAATCGAAGCTGCAATTAAAACAGGAATTCATATAGGCAATCGAGTTTACATTCCAAGAATAACTTTAATGCCTTCAGATTCTGAATACTCTTTCAATTTTAACAGAGGACAATTCCCTATCAAGCCATATTTTGCGATGACAATAAATAAAGCTTAAGGGCAAACACTTGAACATGTTGGAATCTATTTGCCCAAACCAGTCTTTACACATGGGCAATTATACGTTGCATTATCCAGAGTAACATTTTAAGAAAACATTAAAATTTGTTATATAACAAATGATTTTAATCAAAATAATGTTATGTACAGTGAAGTATTGAAGTAAATGCATAAATAAATAAAGCATTAATATGTGATATGGAACTTGATGCAGTTAATGGGGGATTTAAAAATATAATATTAAACTTGGTAAAATTCTGCCAAGTATTACAAAAAAAAAAATGTATGTTAAACAAAAAACATTTCATTATATTCACTGAGAAGTCCTAAATATGCATACGATAAAAATGGTGAAATCTAAACTTATTTTGATTTCATATATTTGGTTCAAACATGTAGAATAAATTTTTTGTACTAAATTTGATGCTAATCTTTCGCAATCGGGTCCATGTTAAGGGATGATGTCACATACAAATGATGTTGACAAGAATATGGTTTAATGCTAATAATAATATATATTATAAAACAAACACAAGTCTGAGTATTGCTGAAGTCATTTTGATGGTAGCAATGAATTGACTAATAAATTTCATTTTCACTGCATCTTCTTAAACTTCTAAATATCGCACAATTTAAATTTTTACTCCGTCGAATAGGAAAAAAAATGCAATTTCTTTTAACACTGAATTTAAATTTATAGATTTTTTGTGGTTTCTAAAATAATTCATAAGCATGAATTATTTTTAAATCTATCTATATCGTGTGCAGCCCAATTGCAAAAGATTTGTCCTTTTGCATAAACAATATAAAAAGGTATGTCTTTATTCCCGGCTCATATTCCAGAACAAAAATAAAACTTCATCAAAATATAAATATAAATAATAATATAATAGAAATAAAATAGAAATTTAACAGACATGTTCTCAAACTACGAGCTCAAATGGTTTAAATTTTCAGAATAAAAAAAAACTGCAATAAGCCGCGAAACCTTGGACAATTTCTTTAAGGGGACGGTGGAGCTTAAAATCCTTAAAAATATTTTTTTTTTTTTTGTAAATTTCAACTTAAATATTATTCAAGGGTACATTATATACATTATGGAATGCATTTATCACAAAAATTCTTTAAAAAAAATTATTTTTGAGAAAAAAATGGAATTTTACGCGTCGTCTTAGAAATCTTCGAAATGCCCCATGCGTCTTCAATATCAATAAAAATCCCCAATATTTTTTATAAAAGTTTGATTTATATATATAAATAAAATAGAGCATCGAGTTTTATATATTTGAATTTAAAAGTAAAAAAAAAAAAATTCAAAATTTCAAAATTTTTTCGAAAAAATTTCAAAATTTTTCAAAAAAATTTTTTTTTAACCTTTAAATTCAAATATATAAAATTCGATGCTCTATTTTATTTATATATATAAATCAAACTTTTATAAAAAATATTGGGGATTTTCATTGATATGGAACGTGCAGGGGGCACTTCGAAGATTTCTAAGACGACGTGTAAAATTCCATTTTTTTCTCAAAAATAAATTTTTTTTAAATTTTTTTGTGATAAATGCATGTCATAATGCATATAATGTACCCTTGAATAATATTTAAGATGAAATTTACAAAAAATAAAAAAAATATTTTTAAGGATTTTAAACTCCACCGTCCCCTTAACCATTCACTCCTGACATGCGGCTGACACAAAAGTACCGTTTCATTAAATTTCAGAAATTTATTTTCATACATTATTGATGTTTTTCTTAGAAAAATTCATTTTGGCTTTGTTAATGGATCAGTTTGAAAAATATATAATAAATATGAAAAATCCATTAAAATAAGAAAAAAAATAGTTTTGGCATATGTTCTGTAACCCGGGATTCCCGGTTTCGTTCCCCTAGTTATAATAAATACAAAATATTAGTAACAAAAGCACTACTTGTAATAATTATAATATCCTCCAGTTTTAATATTGTAGGTTTTCTATGCTACTTCTCTCTTTGAGTTGGTTGGTTGGTTGATTAAATGGGGTTTCATGGCGCAAAGTTCCTTTGGGGACATGCTGCGCCAAAGCCTCTCTTTGAGGGGGATAAGTCTGGATTTCACTTTGGCACGTGGGAAGTTTTCAATTCTACAAGGTTGTTTCACTTTCGGGGGATCATACGGATTCCTAGACCACTTTGCTATTCATCTGCTTCTCTCTATAGTGTCATCTCCGATAATGAGTGGAAGACACTGGACTTAGTAAAAATCTCGAACTGCTTTCTCTAATACATTAGCGCGCCTATGCAAGCTTTTACCTGAATATTTAAAGGGGTTTTTCTGGGGAATCAGTTCGATTTGTTACAATGTTAAAACTTCGACAAAAGGTTCAAACCATACTTGAAATTTCATGAAAAATTTGGGAGGAAACGTTGTCAGATGTGGAATATTTTTAATTTATTTTTTACAATGTTAATATTTATGAATAACAATGCCATTTTTTTTAAAAATAAAACTTTTATACGTCAGTATTTGTGGTTGACTCTGAAAATAATAGATTATTTATAATTAATATGATCACATAATGACCTTACATGCTTATTCTAATAAACATTAAATAACATTTAAGATAATAATAAAAGATTAAAGAGCGACTCACATGCACGAAAATGCAATAATCACTCATATTTAAAATTAAAATCAATTTTCTATTATATTTCTATTAAATCAATTATATTTGTTTTTTAAGAAAGGCAATTAGTAAAAATATTTAATCTCCAGTTAAATCAAAAATATATTTTCAGTAATATAAAAATATGCAGAAGCAGAAAATTAACTTCAGATTTTAATTATTTATTTATTTATTCATTTTTTGTTAAATAAAATTCTTTGTGCGAAGAATAAAAATACATTTTGTATTTTCTATTTTTTATTAATTATTTATTCTATTTTTTTGTTTCACAACTTTGTCAAAAAAACATTAATGAAATTATTATTTAAATTTCCCACAACGCGTTTAATTATGTTAGTTTTAAAACTTCAAGCAAATATTAGAATATTTCGAAATAATAAGCCTGATTAAATTGAAATTATTTTAAGAAAGTTTTCCAACAATTCAGGTTGATTAAACTTTACAAAATTTTCTCGAATAACATTCATAATTACAAAACTTTTTACCTACTTTAAAATAGTTTATAATAGAAATCTGTAAATAGAGTAAATTAATTTTGTAAACTTCAGTCTTTATTAAATTAGAAAAGAAATAAATATTGAGCAAATAATTTTAATTAGCGAATGATTTTCAATTAAAAATATGGATTATTAGTGAAAGGGGATTAATTTAAGTAAATTTGAATGTTGTATAAAATTCTCTCGAAATCGTTATAAAGTTTAGAAAGATTACATATAGGTTTCTGATAGTAAAAAGCAGTCATTTTCATTACCCATGCATAAAAAAATATGAAACAAATTTTTACGAAGAAAGAAGTGCATCCTCCATTTTTGTAAGAAAAGCAACAAACATAATATTTCCTTTCCATATTCTCTCTCAAATAAAATAATCCTGCAAAAGTAAAAATTACAGGCTTCAAGTTATGGGGAACACTCCTCCTGTATTTGAAAGAGATTTTTCTCTTATTTTAAGAAATTTTTCACTGGAGTATTTCAGAAAATTTTGAACAAAATTTCACGAATCCGTCGTGGTTTTTTTTTGCTTTTTAGGAAAATGTCATACCTAAAAATTCCGTTTCTAACATGGAAAAATGCTAGGTAGCACAGTTCTCGGAAAACCCGTGTGATTTTAATAACATGCAGCTTGAGATTAGTTGATTTCAGATGATATTTACGTCAGATCAGGAAATATTTTGTATTTTAGGGGGAAACAGACAGATGAACTCAAAAATTTTCTTAAAATATAATCAACTGGAAAATTCATTCAATTCTTAGACTTTTTGAAAATCCTTTAATTATTCATTTTCATAATATCACGTTAAATAGAAATTTCTTGATGTATTCAATTTTGTAAGTAACAAAAAAAATTTTTTTTTCCTGCGCGCAAAAAAAATAAAAAGGATGATTGATATTCCGTTTTATACGGAAAATTATACACAAAACTATTTTGCAAAGAATTGGAAAATGCTACAATCTTCAATAATAGAAAAATAGAATTAGATTAAAATAGAAAACAAACTGTATTTCGCATTATAATTTACGAAATCCCCTGTTTACTTTAATAGTTATTTGTTCACAATTCCTTCTATTATGGAATGGGAATTTTATTTTGACAATTTTGATGCAACAAAAATGTAGAATGTTTATGAAAAACTACACTATAAGATTTTTTATATAAATTAACATAATTTCTTTGCTCTGTCCTATGTTGTTCATGTTCCACAATTTATCGTTCCTTTCTTATGATTTACGTTGAAATATTAAGGGATATTTAATTCCCTGTGCTTATATAAAAAATCTAAAGTTAACGAATTTTACTGGAAAAGCTTAAAGATAGATCAAAGTTTATAACTTTCAATCTTTTATACCTTAAGTCTTTTTTATTGGGTAAAATTGGGTTTTTTTATATGCGATCGTGAACTTAATAACAAAATTTAAGAATAGCAATATTCGTCTCCGGCCATCAAAATATTTGCAGAATTTCTGACATTAATTGTGGAAAAAGTTGTTTTAGATTTTTGTTCATGGCTATATGACATTTTTCTAGATAAATAAACATTTGTATATTTTTACAGTGTACACTAGCATATAATGGCGATACTACACTTGTATATATGTGATGGTAGCACACATATAAAATGTCTTCACGTTGAAAAATATTTCGACCACACTTTCATTGAGGATTGTACTTCCACATTGTGTTTTTTCTCTGTTTGTGTTTTGATTATCCGTTTTCTTAGTGATTCGTCTAGCGGAATTTTAAAAAAATTCTGTATTTTAGGACCGTTTGAATTATATTTTTGGTTTGATCACAAAATAGAATAATTTATAAACTTAAAACTCACGAAGCGAAAAATGACAATGCTTCCCCGTGACTCATGTCATAACATGGATATTACCCAGCCATATTAGCAATGTTATTCTAGAAGGGCCACCATGATGTTGGAGACGTCAGATGTTGTCGTTCAGTCATATCATCTAAATGTTTGTTTCCAGTACGTAATATAAAACATCGAAAGTATGCTTTGTCAAATCTATTTATCCAATTTAAATAAATAATAAAGAACACATAAATTAACGTCTGAATCAACTACTGGAAGATTCACCCTACATGTTAGCCCAACATATTACAGAGTGACCCATCTAGTAGTTGATAAAACGGGATTGCTACGGGATTTTTATTCTATTTTCTTCCTTTTAATTTTTAGAAGTAAACAAACAGAATTGCTACAACCTTTAATGAGCGACCTATAATGAGCAAAAATGAAATCTGCTGAAATTATAAGTACAAATTTAGAAACAAAGAAATTATATTACAAAATTATAAGTAAATTGTTTCTTTAATTGTCATTTCCCAGTATTTGATCAGTAGAAGAAATCTGTCGAAAATTGAAGAATTAATCTTTAATATATTATGCTTAAGCTGTGCTTGACAATAATTCATATAAAAATATTAGTTGAAACAAGCATGATCGAAGTGGATTATTTTAACTTACCGTAATTTTCTCGAACTAATCAAAAACTAAATTTTTATATTTTCTTATTTAAAAAAAAATTCTTAAAATGGCTTCTATTGCAGCAGGCAGCTGATAAGAATGCGACATCAGGTACTCCAGCATTCAAAGAAAAATTTTATTTCTAGTGCCACGTGTAAAACTCATTTCTGCCTGAAATGACGCTCTATTTCAAAAAAATTATCAACTGCTGGAAGGGTATCAATTACTGGCAGTTCACCCTACATATTATATATCTTTAATACTAAAAATGTTTTTCTGTTTTATTGACAAGAGACTATTTGAAATATAATTTTCTCTTCAATTACAATCGATTTTTACTTTCTTCTATCTTCAATAGCAGAAAGTATTGTAATCGAAATCTTTTTCTACTTCCGGTTTTTGACGGATTTATCCGTTTTAGGGGTCAGAGATCACAAAAAACATGTTTATACGCAATGTCTGTCTGTCAGTCTGTGTGTCCGTGTGTCCGTATGTCCATGTGTCGCCGCTGTACCATCAAAAATTGTATGAAGTTTTGCATAGAATTGAACCAAATTTTTTTTTAAGTTTTTGGCTATGACAAGCAGGTCCTCCATTAATTTGGAAAAAAAATTCGCTGATAGGGGGTACTGTAATAGCGATTTTTGTGCATTTTGAATATTGTACCATCGAAAAATGTATGAAGTTATTTATAGAATTTAACCAAATTTTTTGTGTATGTTTTTGGCCATGGCAAGAAGGTTCTTTCTGAATTTGGAAAAAAACCTCCGGTAGGTGGCGCTGTAATAGCGATTTTTGTGCATTTTGAATACTGTACCATCGAAAAGTGTATGAAGGTATGTATAGAATTGAACCAAATTTTTCGTGTATGTTTTTGGCCATGGCAAGAAGGTCCTCCCTGAATTTGGAAAAATTTCGCCGGAAGGGGGCGCTGTAATAGCGATTTTCGTGCAATTTTCAATATTCTACAATCGAAAAGGGTATGAAGTTAAGCTTTATTCCATTAAAAATACTAATAAAACTAAATATAATGAAATATTGACTTGAGATAGAAGAAAGTTTTGGGATTGGCACATCCAACTAGTTTTAGTTCAAATTATTTTTTTTCTGAAATGAATAGGTTTAAATGAAACTTATTTTGTTCTTATTCAGAAATAGTTCAGAAAAGTTAAAAAATATATATAGAAAAACCTTAGTATAATAGAAAAATTAGCGCACCTATAATAAGCTAAAATAATAATACAATGAAACAAGATTACTTCTACAATAATACATTTATATTTTCCACAATGAATTTTACTACTTTCTGAGGAAGACAAACGACTTTAACGCAGTTAATATCATTTGTAAAATTGATGTTTCCTTTTCTATAAAATGTACTGTAAACGAAAAGATAAATGTTCCTGGATAAAAAAAAAAAAAATAACGGAAATATTTCATAACCTATTTCAAGAAAGCCATGATTTTGAAAAGCGTTCTTTTATCGTCATAAACCACAGAAATCATTTGATTTCTGAGGGAAAAAAACTTATTTTGCTGTCTATAAACGAAAGAAAAGAAAAGAAATAATTGCTTTAAAGTATATTCTATAGTTTATTAACCCGATTTTTTGAAGTTTTTCCCTATTAATTCTTAATTAATCATTTTCAGCTCTATAATATAATTTATTATTGCAAGAATAAAATAATCAAGTTAACTTTAATATTAATGTTAATGCTGTTAATATTTTTTTGTGAATTATGTTCGTTAAATGTGAAAATGTTTACTTAAGAATTGATAGCATCCCAGAAAACGATATTTCCTTTTTATAAAACTAATTATTACACTGTAATAACTGCTTGGAAAAGTTTCGTTTTTAAGTCACAGGCTATCAAAGCCTAGAGCTAATGTGCCGGCAGGTTTTGTATGTACGTATGTAGTATGTAAGTAACGCGATAACTATTGATAGAAATATCCGATTTGTTTATTTTTTTTTCAAGGTTCAATCTGAAAAGACGATTCCCTGATTAAATTTGAGGGTTCATTGGTTATGTATAAAGGTGGTGGTGGGGGGGGTAACCGGGGGCTAATCCCGCCCTGAATTTAGATGAATAGGTTATTCATGCCGAATTATCAGATTTGCTTCCAGTTTGGGATAACGGCTTATTCTAATAAGGCGCTTCCCTGAATAATTTGGAGGATTTTTGTTTAAGTATACAGACCGTTACGGAGGCTACCACCCCCCCCCCCTTAATTTAGATAAATGGGTTTTTCATGCAGAATTATCCAATTTGCTTCAAATTTGGTGTACACGTTTATTCTGATAAGACGTTTTCATGATTCGATTTGAAGGTTCATTGGTTAGGTATGAACGGGGAGCTGATACACCCCTTAATTCAGATAAATGTGTTTTTATGCAGAAATATCCGATTTGCTACAAATATTGTATACCGGTTTTTCTGGTAAGGCACTTCCATGATTAGATTGGCATGTTCGTTAGTTAGGTATAAAAAGGGGAAACTGTGAGGATTCCCACTTAATTTGTTTTTCGAGGGTCATTATTTATTGAAATAAATGTCAAATATACAATTAGTGTGAATAGCCTGTAAGCTCAATGCCATCAGCTTAACTGGTCACTTTTCTTTTTCTTTTTTATTTATTTATTTATTTTTTGTTATGTCAGGATAAGAACCCATTTCACGAAAGGATTTCTCGTGGAAGTGGATAGATACATTACATTTTCGTAAAGTTTTAATGAATCCACAATTATTTATCTTTTCTTTCATGTAAGTTATTTTATTTTTTGATTTTGAAACATTTCAAGATTTTCCTCTTCAGAATTACTATAAACATTTGGCAATTAAAGAAACAAATCTTCATTTCTCTCAATGAAGCGTTGTTTTATTCACATATTTGTATGCTAGACCAAATAAGTTAAAATTTTTCAGTTCGACTTTAGATGATAATATACGATTAAAGTTTTCAACTGATACATGCTAATGAGGAAATCAAAATTCTGAAAAATGTGTTTTAAATCTCGAAAGGAATATTTTAAGATACATATAAAATTATTTTTTACACAAAAAATTAAAACCCTTACTTTGCGTAGTAATTTTTAAATAATAATTAATAAATTTAATGAAAATAGCTTTAACATTAATGATCCGGAAACATAATTTCAATAGCATATTCCAATTATAACTATTTATGTATTAAAAGAAGAAGCATTAAGTAAAAATTATAATACGGGATATTTTTTCCTGAATAATATATGTTTTAACATTATTTTAGTTGATACATGATCTTTCTTTTCTATTCTCAACAGATTAGCTCCACATCGTGGATTCAACTTATTGTTTAATTTAGTAAAAAATATTAATAATCTCAAACCATCTGGCGATAGTATTTAATTTTACATACTTTCAACACCTTCCACTTATTTCAGTGAATAAGAACTACTTTAATTAATTAAATTTAAGTTTCTATCCGACATGAAAAAAATATACCATGCACCCATTTGTTGATTAATGTTTAAGTAATGAAAAAAATATCCACTCTACATGTAGTTTCCGTTAGCTTAGAATTTTATTTTTCTACGCCTTCTGTACCCTGCACAAGTATAAGATGGGGAACTTACTATGAATTATTCAAAAGATTTTTCTCGTTGCTTTTACTGTCCAAGATTGTATAACGCGTTCCTGTTTTAGATTGGTGTTGAATATTTAATCCTGAATCTGTTTGAAGTTTATGAAAATATTTTCAAAGTACATATTTTTTTCAAACTGCATTTATGTAACGAATTTCATATTTTATATCTAAAACTTTTATATATTAATATGTTTACTGTATTAAAACCTATCGACCGATATTTTTTATAGTGATTGGACATTGGCATAATTCGTACATTTGTAATATATTGCACACTAGGGTGGTCCTTAAAAAATTAACTTTTAAAATTTCTATGGGGCACCCTCCTATTTTGTTCTATGTATAAAATAAAGACTTCCACAAAAATTTCAAATTTTTAAAACATTTTTTAAGGGTCGCTACCAAGGTTTGAATATTTAGAAAAAATTAAAACTTGACATATTTTGTAATTTATTAATATATTACTAATACAAATCCATAGTCGTTGCCAAATTGAATCATGGTATGATATTAGGTTTTAAAGACTGTCATTTGTTTCAGGTTTCAACATATTTACGCGGTCTATTGTCCAAACACAGGAAGGAGTATTTCATGTCTACACTCAATTTCACCTCTACTTAGCAGCATTGTGAAAGGTAGAGAGTATAACATTCCGCCTTGAAATATAGTTCTCCGTTATTTTTTAATCTCAAATAGCTAAAATGCGCAGGAATTTATAAGATAATGTTTATAAATTATAGAATGTGATTCTTTTATATTCGTAAAATGTCGTACTAAATGGCCATATTCGTATCAAAAGCAGAGCACAAAACTTAAAAAAAGAGTTTTCGGCAAGCGTTCTTTTGACTGTTCACTGGGATTGCAAAATTTTAGAAGACATTTGAGGATCTGAAACTGTAGACAGATTACCCATTGTTATTTCAGGTAAAGGTACTGACCATTTAACTAGCTGTTCCAAAACTTCAATCAGGAACAGGTGAGGCAATAGCTTCTGCTGTTAACGAAATATTGTAATCGTGTAGAGTACCTAGCAAGTAAAATGTATGAGTTTTGATATAAACTTTGTTAATACCGGATTATCTAGAGAAGCTTGTATTCTTCTGTAACAGAATATGAACAAAGAAATGGTTTGGATTGCCATCATCTCATCCTTGAAATATTTTTTTTTGATTTATTTTTTGTATGAAGTTTATTGTATAACTCCATGAGTGCTAACACACTTTCAGCTACATCATTAACACTTTGACTAATGTCGGTAGTGTCTTACATGATTTGTAAGATTCATTTTCATTCCAATTAGTCACATCTGTTTCAAAAAAGTCTGAAGGTAAATCCGTAATTAAAAAACAAAATCCTCAGAGCGCTGCTTGTTAGAAAATCTTGCCAGTTATTTTGGAGAATGAGATCAGGATCAGCACGTGTACGTTTCAAGGGTTCATAATTTCGTTCATTTTTCAAAGCATACAGCATTTTTCTTTTACTTTAAAAAAAGACATTATCATAAAAAAATTCAAAAGCAACTAGTTCTTCTTTGAAGTACATAAATAACCTAGGAACTTCTTCAAAGCACAAAAAGAAATGATTTCATTTACATTATCGTCTTTTTTCAAGTTCTTCAGGAGCAATAAATCATTGGGCCTGTTACCTGCTGTGAATGTAGATTTTCACTACAAAGAGCAAACTTAACAAACTCCAGATTCTTCCTGCTTAGAGATTTTAAACTGATCTCTAAATAAATAAACTTTGAGCGAGTATATGGCCTTCACCATCCATGGAACCCGATGCAATCCACCTGCTGCTCTAATGTAAAACCTATTTCGGGTACTCCTCCTAAGAAAATGATGGCAAGCACAATAAGTTCCTTGTAATCGTCCCTTTGTTGTAAAATGTCATTAAGATGATTTTGAGCAAATTCCGTAATTTCTGACCCATTATGTGTTATTTTTTTTCATTTATTAAATTGCCAGTTATGGGAGTCTGAAATATACCATAATCGATAGACATACATGAAAGTTTAAATCGTTTGAATAACAGCATGTCGGTCCAATCGGAACTCCGAGAGACTTAACAACAACTTCCTCAAGTATAATTTCAAGGATGTGATGATGGCAAGTCAAATCATTTCTTTGCTCTTATTCTAATCCAGATGAGCACAAGCTTCTCCTGATAATCGGGTATTAACAAAGGTTATATCAAAAGTCCTACGTTTTACTTGCTTGTAATACCGACAACTCTAGTGTTTCGTTAACAGCAGAAGCTATTGCCTCAACTGTTCCTGATTGAAATTTTGGAACAGCAAGTAACTGCTCAATACCTTTACCTGAAATAACAATGGGTAATCTGTCTACAGTTTCAGATCCTCAAACGTCTTCTAAAATTTTGCAATCCCAGTGAACAGTCAAAGGAACGCTTGCCGAAAACTCTTTTTTTAAGTTTTGTTCTCTGCTTTTGATACGAATATGGCCATTTAGTACAACATTTTACAAATATAGAAAAATCGATTTCTATAATTTATAAACATTATCTTATAAAATCCTGCGCATTTTAGCTATTTAAGATTACAAAATAACGGAGAAGTATTTTTCAAGGCGGAATGTTATACTCTCTACCTTTCACAATGCTGCCAAGTAGAGGTGAAATTGGGTGTAGACATGAAATACTCCTGTCTGTGTTTGGACAATAGACCGCGTAAATATGTTGAAACCTGAAACAAATGACAGTCTTTAAAATCTAATAGCATACCATGATTCAATTTGGCAATGACTATGGATTTGTATTAATAATATACTATTAAATTATTAAATATGTCAATTTTTAATTGTTTTCTAAATATTCAAACCTTGGTAGCGGCCCTTAAAAAATGTTTTAAAAATTTGAAATTTTTGTGGGAGTCTTTATTTTGTACATAGAACAAAATAGGAGGGTGCCCCATAGAAATTTTAAAAGTTAATTTTTTAAGGACCACCCTATTGCACACACACACACACACACACACATATATATATATATATATATGAGACAAGGTAGAAATAAATACCTAATTTTTTAAAAATCTAAATTAATTAAATCTAATTGATTATTTAAGACAATTTCATTTAAAATTTTTGCGAAAATTTTTGGCTCTAGTAAGCAGCACATTACAAAAGAAAATGTGCTATGGATATGGAATTTTTAATTTTGAATTCAGGTTTTCGTCAGTTACTCTTTAGGTAGCATTAAAAAAATATTTAGAATTTATAGCTTGAACGTGGTTTTCTCCTTCAAAATGTACCTGAAATGTTGTAAAACCTAAAATCGTTAACCATCATGACAAAAATTAAACAACGATGTCAAATGTCATATTTTGGAATTCGATTTTTGGGTAAGTAAACTCCTTTTATACATAAAAAATGGGAGAAAATAAAATATATTATTATCGTTTCTTAATTAAGAAAAAAAACATACATGACTATTATTTATTTTAAATAAATAAAATGCCTTTTATTTTTAAAATATATAACAAATTTTTTTCAAAAAAGAACAGTTTTATTATTCCTTTAAAAGTGAAATTCGCAGCTTTTTTATGGTTTAGTTTTATAAATAAAAAATTGATGCAAGAGCAATAAATCAAAGGGCAATTTAATTATATTCTATATATGCGAAATTTAACGAAATCAAATCGTTATCAAAGAAAATATTCTGCAAGTATGACATTTATGACATTGGCTTTCATATTTCTGTCAAGTGGCTTTTCTTTTCAAAAATGAGTAGAATTTGTATCTGTACTATAGTTCCTTTCTCTAAAAAAATATGAACCCAAAATTGTGGATCCTCACATAAAATAGATAGTTGAATATGTACCTTAAGTATCAAGTTTTCATTTGAGATATTGTGTTCGACATGTATCTGGAAGATTTTTGGAAGCATATTTAACTAGTCGGATGTGCCAATCCCAAAACTTTCTCCTATCTTATACCTGTTAATAATTCTAAAATCGCTAGCACAGTCACAAAATTAAATGGCAATATATATCCATCATGAGGATACTAAAGATATGAAATTCCGTGCATTAGTTATTTAGATAAGCGGAAATCATGGAAAATGCATCATAGCAGCGCCACCTGTTGAGCGATATACATTAAAATCAAATTAGAACAAGTTTATATGAAGGCCTAACAGAATCTACAGTTTTGCAAAGTTCCGTGCATTAGTTCTTGAGATAGAGCGCCCACATATGCAAACAGACTCACAGAGTCACCGAGTGACAGACAGACTCGCAGGCAGACATTTTCTAAAAATCGTGTTCATCAAATCGTGTTCAGTACCTTCTAAAACGCATAAATTCATCGGAAACCGGATGTCGAAATTTTTCACGAATCCAATACTTTCGTTTTCTAAAAACAGAAAAAAGTAAAAATTTTGTTAATGGATAAAATTAAACATAAAAACTTGTGTATTATGATAATAAAAAAGGTTAAATCTGTATACACAAGTATTTTTATTTTATAAAAAACATTGTTAAATGCCTTCTATTACAAAGTATATAAAAATTCAAATAGGGTAAAGTGCCCCTATTTCGTCCTCTTTCCTAATTTTGTCCCCTTTAACTTCTCCGCTTCTGCGAAATTGGCGCCAATTATGACGCAAGGCACAGGGGATGGAAGGTAAAAGGGGTCAGTATTGAAAGTTTCGTTCGCTAAGACGCATACATAAATTAAAGACGCCGAATTTTCTATTTTTATAAGACCTGAGCTCGTATTACGTCGTTTCTAAAACGTTATTTACTGTACTGTAAGTATTTATTTCATATTCATTGCATATATTTTACGTAAGCATGATGCTGACAGTAGTATACAGTGAGTTTTAGGAGGCTATGTTTGTCTTAGGGAAACTGAAGCTCCACTATATTGGGAAGTAGCGTGGTCCTAATTTCGTCCCCCTTGCAGTTCTCATTTTCATCCCGGGGACGAAATTAGAAATGCTTTTAAATGATAATTTTTTAATTTTTGTACCTCATGTTTGGATGGCTAATGTTTCTTTACGTTATTCTTCCACTGACAATTAGGACATTTCTTTGTGCCTTACTTTAATGTAAATTAAATTAATTACTCATATAGAAATAAATTTTGATTAAGTTGTAAGTTAAGAAAATATAATATAACCTCTCCCGAGTTATAAAAGATTCCTTGAAAACGTTGCATTATCTTCAGAAACATCAGAAATGAACAGATTTTTGGTGATTTAAACTTACAAAAATATAATATATCCTCTTCCAAGTTATCCGCGATTCCTAGAACAAGTTACATTATCTTCAGAAACATCAGAAATGTAGACATTTTTTGAGATTTAAACTTATGAAAATATAATATAAACCCTTCCGAGTTAGCCACGATTCCTGGAAAACATTACACTGTCTTCAGAAACATCAGATATGAACACTTGTTTTGAGATTTAAACTTACGAAAATATAATATAACCTCTTCCGAGTTATCAACGATTTCTAGAAAAAGTTACACTGTCTTAAGAAACATAAAAAATTAAAACATTTTTTTTTTTTAAATTTAAACTTACGAAAATGTAATATAACTTCCTCCCAGTTATCCATGATTCCTAGAAAATGTTACATTATCTTCAGAAATATCAGAAAAGGACACATATTTTGAAATTTCCGAAAAAAAACCTCTTAATTTGCTGACCGTTGAAACTGCTTAATTTATTGAAAAAAAACAAAAAAAAAAAAAACAGAAGAAAACATTATGTGAAATAAAAGTCCTTCCGGCCAGTGCCGGGAGGAAGAGGTAGCTTTCATAATCCTTATTTTAAAAAAGCCAACTTATATCATGCAAACACACGAAGCTCAATTTAGTGGAAACCGAATATAGGAGATTCAATACTAATTTTTATCAATATAATGAATAAGAATTTCGCGAAATTAGTCAGCTTTATCCAAGCTGCTTTTCTTTAAAGTAACTTATATTTGGCTGCCAAATTCGGCAATTTCTTAAAGTGCCTGTCATTTTAAGACAACATGGTGGATGAGGCTAAGCAGTGAACTTGGTCGAGACCTTAGTAATTGCTGTGCACATGCTCACTCACATCGGAATCGGTTAATATATAGGAGTGCTGTCGCATGCAAAAAATCAGATTTTTCAAAATGTCACCCACAATAGAAATTGAAACTGCTATATCTGAGCTATTTTTTAAGGTAAAGACAAACAAAAAATACTCCTGAATCCTTATATCAAGATCAAATACTTAAGAAAGAAACCTTTTTCAATTTCTAATTTTTTTTTGCACCTCACTTTAAATATATATATATTTTTTAATTTAATGGCCGCCATTTTGAAACAAGATGGCTGATGAATCTGGCCAGCAAACTTGGTCGAGGTGTTGATGTATACTATCCACATGCCTTCTTACATCGAAATAGGCGCATACGTGTGTTATCGCGCGACAAATACAAGATCGTTTCAAAATGTTAGCCATGCTAGAAATTCAAAGTGCTATAAATCAACCATTTTTTAAGATATCAACAAAAGAACAAATTTTCAGAAACAAAAACTGCTCCGGAATCTTTGTATCAAGGCCAAACACATAAAAAAAAATCTTTTTCATTTTCCAATTTTTTAATACCTCATTTTGAATTTTAAATTTAATTTTTTTAAATGGCAACCCTTTTGAAACAAGATGGCGAATGAAGCTGGCCAACGAAATCGGTCGAGACATTGGTATGTACTATATACAGACCAAGTTACATCCAAATAGGTTCATAAATACGCCTGTTATCGCGTGACAAAAATCAGGTCGTTTTAAAATGTCAGCCACAAGAGAAATTCAAAATGCTATTACTCAGCCATTTTTTTTTAGATATAGACGAAAGAAAAACTGTTCCGGAATCTTTGTATTAAGGTCAAACACATACAGAAAAAATCTTTTTCATTTTCCAATTTTTTGGTATCTCATGTAAATTTTTTTATTTTTTAATTTTTTTAAATGGCCGCCATTTTGAAACAAGATGGCGGATGAAGCTGGGCAACGAACTCGGTCGAGATATTTGTATGTACTATGTACACACCAAGGTACATCCAAGTCGGTTCATAAATACGCCTGTTATTACGTGAGAAAAATCAGGACGTTTCAAAATGTCAGCCACGCTAGAAATTCAAAATGCTATAACTCAGCCATTTCTTAAGATATAGACGAAAGAAAAACTGCTCCCGAATCTTTTTATCAAGGTCAAACACATAAGAAGAAAATATTTTTTCAATTTTCAATTTTTGGTACCACATTTCAAATTTAAATTTTTCTTAAAAATTTAAATGGCCGCCATTTTTAAACAAGATGGCGGGTGAAGCTGGCCAACGAACCCGGTCGAGACATTGATATGTACTATGTATAAACGAAGTTACATCCAAATCGGTTCATAAATACGCCTTTTATTGCGTGACAAAATTCAGGACGTTTCAAAATGTCAGCCACGCTAGAAATTCAAAATGCTATAACTCAGCCATTTTTTAAGATATAGACGAAACAAAAACTGCTCCGAAATCTTTGTATAAAGGTCAAATACATAAGAAAAAAATATTTTTCCATTTTCAATTTTTTGGTACCACATTTCAAATTTTAAATTTTTAAAAAAAATTTAAATGGCCGCCATTTTGAAACAAAATGGCGGATGAAACTGGCCAACGAACTCGGTCGAGAGATTGGTATGTACTATGTACACACCGAATTACATCCAAATCGGTTCATAAATACGCCTTTTATCGCGTGACAAAATTCAGGACGTTTCAAAATGTCAGCCACGCTAGAAATTCAAAATGCTATAACGCAGCCATTTTTTAAGATATAGACGAAACAAAAACTGCTCCGGAATCTTTGTATAAGGGTCAAATACATAAGAAAAAAATATTTTTCCATTTTTAATTTTTTGGTACCACATTTCAAGTTTTAAATTTTTTAAAAAATTTTAAATGGCCGCCATTTTGAAACAAAACGGCGGATGAAGCTGGCCAACGAACTCGGTCGAGACATTGGTATGTACTATGTACACACCGAATTACATCGAAATCGGTTCATAATTACGGTAGTTACAGTGTGACATAGGTCAGATATATATATATATATATATATATATATATATCAATTTTGAACGGAGGGTGGTTTCGGGGTCTGGGGGTCATGATCGATGAAAATATACCAAAATTTTTTGAAATCGCTTTCCTCCGTACGGCTGCAATAGGTAGCTTTTTTGTAAAGAAAGCTACCTAAAAATTTATGTTATTGGGATAGATTACTCTCTATAATATTTAAAAAAAACTTTATTCTAGTTGGTATCTGGCCTTGCTATTCCATTCTCAACAGATTAGCTTTCAACACTAGCTTTAACTGAATATTTAATTTAGCAAAAAAAGATTAATATTCTCAAACCCTCTTACGATAGCATTCAATTTTCCATACTTTCAGCACCTGGCACTCAGTTCAGAGAATAACTACTTTAATTAATTAAGCTTAAATTTCTATCAGTCGTGAAACAGAAAATTAAATATGGCGTACAAGCATTTGTTGATTAATGTTTCAGTAAAGAAAAAAATGCCTATTCTACATGCCGTTTCTCCTTGCATTTAAATTATTAATTTTTTTCACACTTTCTGTACCTCGAAAGGAATATACCTACTGTTTGTAGGTACAAAAATGTCTTCTTGCGAGCTAGTATAGGATAAAAAAAGTTCATGAATTATGAAAAAAGTTTTTATCCCTGCTTTATTTGTAATTTTTATTAACATGTTCATATTTTAGATTGGTGATAAATATTTAATAATATTTAAAGTAGTTTCAACTTTATGAAAATATTCTCTTTAGGAACACATACTTGTTACTCAATTTTTTTTTACAGACAGAATATCAGTAACGCTTTACTTTTTTTTTTTTTTTTTTTTTTTTTTTTACATATAAAACTGTTAAATATTATTATGCTTATTGTAATTAGATATTAAAACAGAACGCCAGAACTTCTTTTCATTGGACATTAACATAATTGAAACACTATTAAGTACATGCATATTTAAATATTGCGCAGGAGCGCAATACTTATTTATATTTCCAGTGTCACTCTTAAATGTTAATTTAACACAGTAAAACGCATGGACCTCATAACTTGTTTTTCTCCTCACCGTTTTGACGGTCTCTGATGCCACTTTTTTTTATTCTTTACTAATTCTAAAAATATTATAAATTTAAAGTGTAAAAATGTTTGCCTGACGTCAAGGTTAAAACGGATGATAAAATGTCTTTTCATATTGGTAGATTATAACCGAAAAACTAACATAGGCTATGTATTATTCCCATTATTCAACTATTTTCCTTAATAATTCCAAATTTCGCTGTTTCCATTGAGAATGATTGAGACGTATGTTCCATAAAATTAAAAAAAAAAAAAAATTCTTTACTGTTGCAAGAAATTAAAGAGCCATAATAATGCTTTGTCTACTGAAATTATAAATTCCAGTATAATGATGAGAGGAATTTTCAGTTGACTGATTTCTACATGGAAAATGATTTTTTTTTCTTTAGAATTAAAAAGAAGATGACTATGGCGTCATACCGGAAATAAAAATGACATGTTCAAACATTTGTTAGTAATGCAAGGAACATTGATATATATATATTTATTAGACAGATTGAAATAAATATATGGTTTTTTGAAATAAATTTTTAAAATACTAGACTGTTAGAGGGTAACATTCTAAAAGTCTGAAACCGAAATACACTTAGTGATTCATAGTGAGAGTAAATAGAATCATTAATTTAAAATCCAAGAGGATAAAATAAAATACGAAAAAAGGATTTCCATTTTAATATGTTATATCATGGCTAGAAAAGTTCGGTGTATAATATGAATCATGATAATACATTCAATAAAATTTCTAAATCATTTTGTTTCTAGACTAATACGAAGTATTTTTCTTAATATTTATGTATTTTCCTGTTTATACTGTGAAAATATTTCTGTAATTAATTTGCTTTTTTATTACAATAAATTTATATGTTCTTTCTTAACATTCACAAGTGTCGCAGTTAATAATTAAAAATTCATACTTAAAGTTATTTAGTGTAAAATGCCATATAATTACAGTGGAAATAACCCTTTCAAAATTTAATTTTTGTACATTATTTCCACGTAAAAGAGAGTTTTCAAAGCTACTTAATGTAACTTTTTGAACATAAAAATAAGTTTTATATGTTGTTCAACAACAATAACAAAAATGTACTGTTTCTCATAGAGAGAATATTCCATTTTTCAGTATTTACAGACGCAGTATCAAAAGACAATATTTTTAAAACTGTAAACTGAAAAAAAATCTAAAATCCCTAGCATTTTTTGTGGTAAGATATGATACTTATTCAGAAAATCAAAACTGTTAATTTTCTCTTTTGTAAATTCTGACTTTTAATAATTCTTTTAATCATGCAATTAATAATTCGAGAATTGTTTATAATTAACATGAATTTATCAGGCAATCTAATAATAAACAAATTTGAACAAAGTGAAATGCAATACTGCTGTGATTAAACAAAAATGTATGTTAAAAACCTACATTTCATATTCAACAAACACACAAGAAAAAGCATGGATTAAAATCAAATGCAGTTTTCTCACACATTGTATCACTGTATCACTGTCACACATTGTATCTCGATTTCATAAATATATTATAAAAGTACTAATAAATGTATTTTCTGAGTAAATTACAATGCCTCAAATTTTAAAACCTTGAAACCTTCTGACAGTCTAACAAAAATACAAAATTGCGAGGTTGTTTTCTCTGTGTTTTGTCTGAAATGGTAAACAAAGAGGACTCTTTAAATATTATATAAAAAGACTTAATTATGAATATGAATGTAATCATTGAGACTAATCATTAATCACTAATCATTTTCATCAGTGTTCTACGCGTTAAAACGCCATTAACTCAAAAGAATTATAAAGAATGTTCATATTGCAGCGAAACCTGGAGTTTACTGAACATATTAACATGAACGCTTGACAGTGAGGGGTTTAAATTAAATACTTCAATGAAAAGGTTTCCAATTGATATTTTGTTTTCAGTATGAATCCGAAATATTTTTGGAAGCATATTTTAAAAGATTGATTGAAAAGAAAATAAAACTTCCGTATCAATTTTAAAAAAAGAAACATAAAAATGCATACATAAATACTCTGAGTTTGTAAAAAATATTTTCTTGCGTACTTTCTGTTAAAACCATGTTAAAAATTGAAATACTTAATTTTTTTAATATATTTATGTTTATGATGCCATTTTTAGCATCACTCTTTTTGCTATATGAACTAAACAATGAAATTTCAGCAACTTGTTTCCAACAAAGTTTGTTTTCAACAACGAACAAAAACGTTTTCATTTAATTTTATGAACAGATTGTTATATGCGCTATGATCCAAGAAAAATAAATCAAAGAGAAATTTAATTAGATTCCGCAAGCACACAGAACGAAATTGCATTGACGAAAAACACCGTGAATTTCAAAACTAACTAATTCTGAAAATATTCTAGTCTATAAATGAAAAATATATTTCCCTAATTACTTCCCTTGTGTGTCCTGCAAACATTAAGAATCACTATTTGCAAACAAAACATACTTAAATGGAGAAAACGATCTTAACTTGCAGCTTCAGAATCGCTGTTAAAGCTACCAATAATAGCAGTTATTTTGGACTACGTAAAAAGAAAAATTATTTTCGATATTATCCCATTTATTAGTATACTTACACTATAAATTAAAGAGCAAATACATTGCGCTGGTTTAATAAATAATAAGGTTGTGATCTAAGAATTTGAATTTGTTTCTGCAGACACGTGATTTGATGTTACATCGCTTTACAACATATGGAATCCCAAAATCTTTGCATCAAAATCTTCGAGCTAATAAATGGAAAACACGTATTTCTTAACCAGTTGTTCTGTGCAAAAACAGTAACAATTAAATCTTTTACATACTCAAGTAGGACTAATAAGCGTGACTCGTAAGCGTGTTGCTTCTAAATCTTTAGGATTTAAAGCTTTAATCAAATAAACTTCCTTATAGAAAACTTTTAATGCATACTTAGTGCCCAGTTTTTTGAATAATGCAAAAAAACTACTGCGATATAATATTTTAAGGTTCTATCAAATTGTCAAATCGAAGAAAAGAAATTAGATGTGTTAAAAGCAAGTTAAGAAACTAGAAAATATCTGTATATTTGTCTTGTCCTTTTATTAAAAGTCTTAATTACTATATGATTTTAATATCACTTCATCATTTCCATATATGCATATCCCATATGTGTATAGCATGATTTCCTTTCATTGCTTTGAAACTCTCAATTAACGGCTTCTGAAATTAAGCGACGAATATTTCCCACTAGCACTTTATGAAGAATAAAGTTTCAAATAATAAATTATTTCCATAAATTATGTAATAAAAGTATTATACACTCCCAAAAACACTTTCTTCAATTCATGGAAATTCTACTGGCAGCAATGCTACCGGCATATTTCCGTGAATTGACGAATATTTTTTTTCCTTCGTCTGAAGAAAGTTGGGAAAAAGCAGTATACGCTGGATTCGAACCAGCCATCTTAGCCTTACGAGACGAGCACGCTAGCACGAAGCCATAGTTGTACAACATGGAAACGCTTTGAAGTAAATATGGTTGCTTCAGATGGATATGGCTTGATCAATTTTTTTTTTAAAGCTTTTCATTTTGAAGTTAATTTCGGGAAGATATGTCTTTAATTGGATTGTGGCTGGGGTTTTTATACTTTAGTATTAATAGAGGATAAAAATATAAATTAAAAATATTTTTACGTAAATTGCTGTAGGTAAAATGTGAATATTATATTTATATTTTATAAGATTTTTTTTTTTTTTTTAGGAATATCGATTTTTTTTCCATTTTTTTTAAAAATTAAAATATCTTTTAAGTGTGTTCATTTAAAGTAAATTTTAAATGCGAATATTTATTTATAAAAAACTTTACACATTCAATTTTATTTAACATTATTCAACTTATTTAACTTTAAATAATAAATTGTGAGTACTTTTGAATGAATGAGAAAAGTAATTGTTATTTATTTTTGTCTTTTTTAATTAATTTAGAAATTTTAATTTATAGAATTTTCTGTTTTTCATTTTTAAAATAAATTCGGATCTATTATTAATAGACCTAATACGCATGCGTGCTAGGGATGAACAGAATTCCTCCCTCTTTTACACGTTCGGGGAAAATTCACGGGTAAAACATGTTTTCTAGGAGAACGGAAAATATTTGTTAAAAATGAGGAATAATTTAGTGTATATTGACGAGATTTTCTGACAGTGTATAAATTATATAATAATAAATTATATTCTATTTTATTTAGATTCTGTAAACGCGTAAAAGGTAAATGCATCACTTCAACAACAAGTGGAATCTCAAACTCTTTCTTTCTCAAAATATTCCCCTGAATAAATAAGAATTGCATTTCCTTTATGAGTTCTATTTTTCGGAAGGAATGCATAAACAGGCAACCATTTGAGTACAATAAACACATACTTAATAAGGAAGAACAAGGGTAACTTGCAAGTTCATCGTTTCTACAGCAACGTCAAAGCTGAAAATAATGGTGCATAAAAACAAAAATTTGGCCCGTGTTAGTACTCTTAGGAACGTATTTAGTTACGAAAATCTGTCACAATTATAATAATATAATAAATTCAGTTAAACCTCTCTAAAGCGACCACGTTCCGTTCCAATAAAAATTGGTCGCTCCGAGAGGTGGTCTCTTAATGGAGGTCATGTTTAAATCTAGATTTTAATTGTTGAAAGAAGGTAACAATTAATGTTACTAAAATTTATTTCTCACATTAAGAAAAAATATGAAAATTTAAGTATCAAAACAAAACGTAATTACCTAAGTTAATTAGTGCAAAGTTTAAGAAATGAATACATTGACGTTTGCTTTGATTTTACGGTTTTATCTTCTATAACTTTTATTTACAAGTCCTTTTGAAGTCCAGTAAATAAATGAAATTCTTTTGGACGGGAACAAATTATGACGATTTCATTAATTTATCTTTTTTTTAGAGTTTCCTGACAGCATAGGGCAGGGGAGTTTATTGACGGTCATCCTTAATTTGTCATATGAGTTAAATTTATTGCCTAAAAAGGCACAAAGGGGTTTAAACACTTAAAACTTACCGGAATAAATAAAAATTCTAAACTTAGTTTAGAAGTTTGATGAATAATGCGCTCTCCGGAAGTATTATTCTAATAAAACCTTCTTCAAGCGACCAGGAAAAAACGGAATTTGTTTCATTTTCTTCAAAGAAATGTCGCTCATGGAGAGAATTCAACTGGAGTGGTCTCTGAATAGAGGTAGTATTAGTATTGAGCCCATGAGAATAAATTTCGTTCCATGAAAAATGGCCGTTCAGGGAGGTTGTCGCTTAATGGAGGTGATTGCATAAAGAGGTTTTACTGTATTTCTTTTAATTGAAATAAAATCTCAAAATTTTAATTTACATAACTCGCGTAAGTAATCAATACTATTTAATTTTTTATTCTATATAAATATTTTATAACAAAATTACTAAGAAAAAATGAAGAAATGTTTGAAACCTGACATATTTCGGTCATGGGCATTAGGCAATCTCCCCGTGTGTAGTTAATAAAGCACTGTCTGATTCGGAATCTTGTCTATCATAATTATCTGACTGGCAATTATGTGTTTAAAAAGAGGAATTTTGTTATTACAATTCTATTCAATAAAATAAAGAATTTGTAATAATTCGAGTGTATGTAAAATACAAAATGTAAACAATGTAATCTGATGTTTGTAGTATTAGGTTGTATCTTAGAAGTATGAATTACCGCAATATTTTTTTGAGAAAGACATATTTATTTGTAGTCGGAACACAAAAACTGGTATTTTAAACATAAAATAACATATTTGAATTCTTTATCCAATATGATCTTTATGAGCTTCCTATGTCACAAAAATAAGCTACACCTTCAAGTGAATTTTACAAAACATAATTTTTAAATAACAAAACCAGCGATGCATAAATATGTTCATCCAGATTGTACAACTCGAAAACATAAACAAACCGCTGCTATCCGCCTGCACAAGACAGGCTACTAAAATTTTTTTACACAGTGCTTTAAAATAAGAATTGTTCGTTTTGCATAGCTTTTATCAGAATTTTCTTAAGTTACATTTTTAAAGTGGTTATTTAATATTATTTATTCTAGTCAGTAATATTGAAAAATTTTATATAGGTATGGTTTTAAATTATTTTTAGCAAATATACGAAATCTAGATCAATTAGGAAAAGAAAATACCTTAACCAAAATTATCTGAAAGAGAAAGAAAACATAGCGTGAATAAATTTCAAAGCGCTTACAATATTCTTAAATACAATACAACCCCGCTAATCCGAATCCCGCTGATCCAAAATTCCGGTTAATCCGAAATGATAAAGAAAAAATACTGAATAATGTAAAAGTAGAACATTAAACAGGAATATAAGAGGAAAACGGGCACTGCAGGCATACTCGTAGAAGCCATCTTAAAGCAAATCTCGAATATGTCTTTGTTTACCAGTCACTATAAAATTCTTTTCTAAAATACATAAAGTATTTAATTTAGATGATAAAAATTTATTTATCTTTTCAACAGTTTTATTTCGCAAATTATCTACAGAAATGTTTTTTTCTACACCCCTTGTCGACGTGGTGATTGAGCTATTTATAGAATCGCGATTTTGAACCGTTTGTAATGCGTTGTTACGTAATTCCTCATTCTGAAATTCCATTGGATTATTATAAACACCGGGAGTGATTAAACAGGAATACTATATTTTTCCGAAAGTCGTGCCGGATTATCTAGCATGCCTGACCTTAGGATGCCGGATTACAGGATGTTTAGTATACTACTGAGCACTTATAACTTACATTTTCTATAGCACGCATCTTTTTCTTTTCTATTTTTAACAGAATTTCGGGTAATGCGAATTTTTTGTAATCCGAACTGGCACCAGTCCCAATTAGTTCGGATTAGAGGGGTTCTACTGTAATTTGAACGATGTCATTTTTTTTCATTTCAACACTTTGTCCTTGCTTTAAATTTTATTGAAAATTTTTTAAATTATTAGAGATAAAAAAAATACAATGGAATAAATTTCAATGCGCTTATAATATTCTTAAATAACACTGGTCAACAGTGGTTTTGTCCTAGAGCTAAAATTAGTTGGTAAATAAATAGATAGAAATGCTTAATTCATCTTTAAAAAGTTAAACTTAAACTTACACTATGTGCAAAACTATTTAAAAGATGAGACAATATTAAAAAAATGTTAAATTATTTTAATACCTCAGTACTTTCAACTATAAAAAACATAGTCTTCGTCAGAGAAATATAAGAAATACAATTGTTATTGACGTCTGATTTTCGAAATTCACGTAGATAATCCAAGATTTATCAAACGATGGATTTGATAGATCTATCACTATAGGCCGTAGATCCGGATCTAAAAAATTAACTTCCACGTTCACTCCTTTCGTCACTCTGTACGTGAATTTTGAAAATTAAACGTCAATAAAAATTGTATTTCTTATATTTCTCTGACGAAGACTATGTTTTTTATAGTTGAAAGTACTAAGGTATTAAAATAATTTAACATTTTCTTTAATATTGTCCCATCTTTTAAGTAGTTTTGCACATAGTGTAAGTCTAAGTTTAAAATTAGCTGATTCTAGATCACTTTTTGGCGCTGGTTCCGATTATGCTTTCCATTTATCTCTAAGTGGTCTAGGTTTTGAGAAATTTGCATATTTAAATTTATGCAAATTTAAGCTTTTTTCTGCTATTTTATGCAAATTTTACATACAATATATAACACATCTATTTACGTTTTCTAGATAATGACTACCTGATTAGTTGCTTCAGATAAATGTCACGATTTGCATATTCTTAACATTTATTTATCAGTTATTAAGCCTAATTTGCATATTTTCAATGGTGTAATGTTTACATAACTATCATCTTTAAAATAGTTGCCACAGAATTGACGTAATGTTTTTCCAGACTAGATTTTTATGCTGATTTCAAATCTGCAGTCTGCTTTCTTACGTCATGTTTGGTTTTACTTTTGCACGGCATTAACACAGGTTTGATATAAGATACTTTTTAGGGGTGTGTAATTCATTGACCAGAAGGTGAACATGGCCAGATTCATATCAGAGACATAAACAAAAAATTATATAATCGAAAAAAATAAGTAGTAGAATCTATCCTACCTAGTTGAAGTTTATCATACAAAGTATCATAAAAAGCAATTTCTGGCTTTTTTGACCAAAAACTAAAATTTCACTTTTTTTAAAAACGTGATATAAAAAAACGTATACAAGATTTAAAATCAGCTCAAAAAACTGGTTTAGAAACATATTAGCGTACTCGTGCGGCAGAAATATTTGAACGCCAAGAAACATTATTAGAAAAACATGAAAAATATGTAAATTAGGTACAATATTTCACAGTTACATGTCAGTATAATATGAAAAACAACGTTTTTGTGAAGTAAATCAGAGTACTCATAACATGAAACAAAAAACCCTGTCTGATATTGCTTTATACCTTAAATTTGCAAATAATTGGGTAAAATTTACTAAATTTACATAAATTGAAATATGCAAATATCTCTCAAACTTGACGTGCTGGAGTAAATCTAAAACTAGATTCGGAATCAGCACAAAAAGCGCATAAAAACAACTATTTTCTGTTTTAAGACAGAGCTAAAGTTCAAATTTGTTGACCAGTGTAATCTGAGCGATGTTATGATTGGTATAAAACATTTTGTCCTTGTTTTAAATTTAATTGACAGAATTTAAAAAGAGAACACATTACTGATTATGTAAAAGCTTTTTACTATCCTCAGGGCGACGTAGCGAAGATTAATTTTTTCCCTACTTCTTTTGTTTCCTCTACCCTTTTACTTCTGTTTCTGTAGTTTTAAAATAGCTTTATCCTGAAACACTATGCATGTTTAAATATATTTCGTATTTTAATGCGTTTAACCCATATGTATGCCTTGCACAAATATAAAGAAATGATTTCCCCATCATAACAAATACAATTTTTTTTTTTTTTTTATCGAAGATGGAGTTTTAAAAACAATCTTGGATGAATAAAAACTTGAAAGGAGTGAAATGAAAAATAAATGTTATTTTTTGTTCTGATGAAAGTAAAATGTTAACCTCCACGTGAACTTCACAAAGCATAATTTTTAAATAACAAGACAATGAAGGAAAAAATACGTTCATCCTCCGTTATATAATTTGAAATCATAAACAAATCGCTTGTTGCCTATACGAGTCAGTAGTTCGAGATCTATTTGTGTAAAGTTTTTTACGCAGTGCATTAAAATATGAATTGCTCGTCTAGCATATCTTTTTAAAGAATTTTTTTAAGATATATTTCTAAAGCGATCTTTCATTAGATGCAATTTATTCTACTCGTGAATATTAATTTCAAAAGATTGATATAAGTATGATTTAAATAAATGTTTAGCTAATATACGAAATTTATAATCTATTATCAAACAAAGCTTTGGAAACAAAAGTATTTGGGAGAGGAAAAAATATAGGGTGTTAATAAATTTCAATGCACTTACCATATTCTTAAATAATCTAAACGATGTTACTTTAGGTATAAAACTTTTTGTCTTTGCTGTAAATTTTATTGAAAGATTTAAAATTACTTGAGAGAGAAATAAATTATATAGTGGAAATAAATTTCTATGAGCTTGTAATATTCTTAAATAGTCTCAACTATGTTATTTTTGGTCCAAACCTTTTTGTCCAAGCATTAATATTTATTCAATTTTTTTAAGATAACATTTTATTGAATATGTAGAATGCTACTTATTATCCTTAAGGCAATGTAGCGAAATTCATTTTTTGCCTTTATCCCTTTGTTTCTTCTCCCCTTTTACTTTTATTTCTGCAGTTTTAAAACAGTTTCATCCTGAAACACTACACATGTTTAAATATATTTCTCCTTTGGATGCGTTTAACCCAAATGCATGACTTGCACAAAGATAAAAAAATGATTTTCCCATAACAAATACAATTTTTGTACGGAAGATGGAGTTTTAAAAAACAATCTTGGATTAATAAAAACTTGAAAAGAGTGAAATGAAAAATAAAGATTATTTCTTGTTTTCATAAAAGTAAAATTTTAATTACGATATTAGAATTCATGTGTAGGCTAGAGACACTGGTTTAGCAAAATTATTTAAATGCAGCTATGGGCATTAATTTTTTTTTTAATCTTCGCTGTTTGTTTAATTTTATGAAAAATTAATAATATGTCACGGACAGATTATAAAACATTTCTTAACATAAAAATAATATAATTTTACTTTCACTTATTACGCATATTATTAAATTATTTTACAGAATCTTTTTTAGATATTGTATACGAATGTCACATGACATAAATATTAAAATTGTATTTTTAAGAGTATTTAGCTATTTCTTCTTTAAAAGATTTTAAGCCACATGTATGGATTTCAGAAAGAAAATGTAGTTGGCGGATTCATAACAAATAAAATTATTTCAAGTTAGGTGGAGAAAAAAAATGCTGATTAGGCTGATAAAATGGGATTATGAAATGATTGGAATAAAAAATAAAGCTTTTTTGGTTATAAACTTATATCTTTTAATTTAGATATTAGATTTCATGTAAAAATCGCATTGATAATGTTTTAACAAAAGAAGTTAAATATAGGTAGTTATTGCTTTTCTGTAGTGTATCCATCTCTGATAAAATTTTCCTTTGACAAGCGAAGTATGGTTAATTGGTGATTCTATGTTTACAGACATTCGTGGCATCAAGATTTTATTAGCCTTAGGGAGGTGTAGCGATGATTCCTTTTTTTGTCCTTATCCCCTTTTACTTCAGTTTCCGCAGTTTTAAAATAGCTTCATCCTGAAACACTATGCACGTTTAAATATATTCCATCGTTAAATTCATTTAACCCGACTGTATGCCTTGCACAAAGATAAAGAAATGATTTTCCCATAACAAATACAATTTTTTTCGGAAGAAGGAGTTTTAAAAACAGACTTGGTTGAGTAGAAATGTGAATAGAATGAAATGAAAAATAAAGATTATTTCTTGTTTTGATAAAAGTAAAATTTTAATTACGATATTACAATTCATGTGTAGGCAAGACGAACTGGTTTACAAAATTATACAAATGAAGCTATTGGGAATATAATTTTTCAAAGTTTTCGATGTTGTTTAATGTTATGAAAAATTAACCTTGTGTTACGGATAAAATATAAAACATTAATAACATATAGATAATATAATTTTACTTTCACTTAATACGCACATTATTAAATTATTTTGCATGGCCTTTTTAGCCGCGTTCGTAATTACACAAATACGTCGCAACTATAGTTGTCGTCCGTCCGTCCGTCGTAGTCCGTCCGTCTATCTGTCCATCTGTTCTCATATAACAGCGCAAAAAATACCCACACCAATGGTTTGATATTTAATATTATATAATCGTTGCAGAATTTTGTCGAAGCATTTCAAATTTTATAAGTCTCGAATCAAACCTTAAAAATATATTAATAAAAGTTTCATTTATTCTATTAAATCCTATCATAAGTAATGATATCGCACGACAGGGAATTATTCCAGGCTCTCATGGTGATTATTCTATTAAATCCTATCATATGTAATTAATGCAGTGATATCCCATAATAGGTAATGGTTCTGGGTTGCCATGTTGATTAGGTGCTATTTAAGATGATGTCATAGTATTTTCGTATTACTGAATTTAATATATAGAATCGTAATAAATTTTATATTCATGTATTTTTGCATAAGAGTGCAACAGCTAATGCACCAAGACTTGAATATTTATAAAACTAGTTATAGTACGAACGCACTTCATTTGCCACGTTTGATGTACAATTTCCCACTTTTAAAAAATTGTATATGTATGTCATACGACAGAACATACTAAAATTGTATTTTTAAAGGTACAGTAGAACCTCTTTTATCCGAAACTCTTTGAACTGAAACCCTCGGCCAACCAAAATCCATTTTAAAGCTCTTTTTTTTTTTTTTTTTTTTTTTTTTTTTTTTTTTTTTTTTTTTTTTTTTTTAAGTATTACATTCCCTGTGTGCAAAATCCATTTTCAAAGCTTTTTAGTGTCCTTTCTGATCTACGAGGACATATAAATATTTTCGATCGCCTCTGTTAGAGTTTCTTTGAATTTAACTTGAGCTCGCGTAAGCTGAGGAGTGGAAAAAAGAAAACGAACAAATTAGCATTTCTGAAGCTTTTGAATGTTTTGCAAAAGGTTTGGCATAGCTGGAGCATAGCTTTATCCCAATTAAAATTGTGTTTTAAAATCATGTACATTTTAAGACATTAAATGTTGAAAATGGTCTTTTTTTCATTTTTTCCACTTTTTAGAGTCCCGAGACCCCTTAAATTGGTATGTTTTTAACAATTTGACGTTTATTGCTTTTATACTCTTACTGGACATTACATTACACATATATATCATTAAAAGTTGTTAACTAGGCATAGAGTACGCCGCCCCTGTCCTTGTGTATGTCCAAACTGACCGTACCAATAAGGGTTAATATCTCGGCTAATTACCGATGATTTTTTTCGAAAATCATTATCAACAATGCTTTTATATTCTTCTGCAACGATAGGTATATTCAGCGATGCTCAACAATTTTTCTGAATGCCCGTAAATCGAAATTTGTGTATAACAGAAAAATGCTAATTACTCAAAAACTATGTTACCTAAGGTAATCTCTATAGTTTTCCGGTAAGGTTTACATTAACGTCTACTACTTCTAATTTTTTCATAATTTTAGTTTCAGTAGATTAGGAATTAGATGGGTGGGAACATATTTTTGCGCTACATTTTCAACAATATCTTTGAAAATATAATACCTAAAATTAAAAGGAATGTATTTTTCAGTTCAGCGTTACAAAAGCTTTCACAGGATACCCCCACTTGATATGCAAAGAAGAGATTTTTTTTTCAAGTAGCAAAATCAACCCCCCCCCCCTACTTTTTTACTAAATATATTTATGAATGTTTATTAATCTGAAAATATGTGGGTCAATGGTCTTTATTACTTCCCCGAATTTGAACTTTCCGCGTTCCATAATTTACGAGTAAAATGGCTGTGACAGACAGACACAGGAGTGATGTTATAATGGTTCCGTTTTTACTTTTTAAGTACTGAACCCTAAAAAAGATGACTATTTCAACATTTTATAAAAAAAAACTTAATAACGAATATGAATGCAATACGTGTAAGTGTTAATCATTGTTTAATTTACTAAAAATAAATTAAATCAATAGAATTATATTATTTTAAATATTGCTTGTATTGCAGTGAAATCTGGAGCTTAGTGAACGTATAAATACGAAATTGTCAGATAGGGGGTTAAAAACTTTCAATAATTAGTATAACTGTTTAATTTTTTAAACTTCTCGATCTTTACGAAAAATCACCAAAATTTATTATTTTTTTTAATATGCAACTAAAACAGACAGATTTTTTTTTTAATTATTATTATTAAAAAAGAAAATCTTCAAAAAAAATTTTTCCCGATGAAAGATAAATATTTTCGATATGAAATAATCGTAAGGATGTTCATGATATTGAAATTAGAGTATCTGCATGACAATCCAAAATTCTTATAAATTGGAATTTATTTTTTTGCCTCCTGCAAATATGTTTCATAGATTTATTTTGTCCTTCTTCTGAAACATCTGAGCCTGTAGAGTAACTGTAGAGTAAAAAAGAAATAGCGTTTCAAATTAACTTCCCATGTCGTGAGATACATTCTTTCGAGAGGAAAAGTTGAATTAGGGAGGACATTCATTATAAAAAGATGATGTTTGAGGAAAATTTTACGAAAACGTATATACAGTTTGAAAATAAAATTATTGTTGAATGGAAAACAGACTTTTAAGAAAGAAAATAAGAGAAATAAATACAAACTTTGAAATATTTCATAAAGCAAGATGGCAGCATTATTCACTTTTTGAAAATGTTAAGTACGAGTAATAAGATTAAAAGTAATTTATAGGAGCTATATGTTTTGTTTTTCGACATACGTGTTTTAAAAACAATTTGGCAGCGTTGCATCCATGCATATTTATAATCTTTAGAAATTTCATAAACCAAAAAAAGGACAAAGATTTTTTAATCTTGGAAAAATGTAATACAACCACAAAAAATATTACACAATAAACTCGTCCGAGTTTCACACCATTTCAAAAGGCCTTCTTAATCTTTAGAAATTTCATGAACCAAAAAAAGGAGAAAGGTTTCTTAATCTTGGAAAAATGTAATATATCTACAAACAATATTACACAATTATCTCGTCCGAGTTTCACACGATTCCAAAAGGCGTTCTTAATCTTTAGAAATTTCATAAACCCGAAAAAGGACAAATGTTTCTTAATCTTTGAAAAATGTAATATAACCACAAGCAATATTATACAATAATCTTGTCCGAGTTTTACACAATTCTTAAAGGCGTTCTTAATCTTTAGAAATTTCAAAAACCAAAAAAAAAGGACAAATGTTTCTTAATCTTGGAAAATGTAATATAACTACAAACAATATTACACAATTATTTCGTCCGAGTTTCACACGATTCCAAAAGGCGTTCTTAAACTTTTGAAATTTCATAAGCCAATATACTTTCGAGCTTTAAAGAAGTATTGATAGAACAAAGTTTCCTTTTTCTGAACGATACATTTAAAATGTCTTATTTAAAAGTACCGGGGGGTAAAATCTCTGTTAACTTGTTACTTTTTACCTTTTCAAAGTGAAGGTGAATTCCTGTGTAACGTGCAATTATTAGAGTGTTTTTTTATGGGCTTTGTGAGGGGGGGGGGATTTGGAAACTTATTTTCAAACTGAAACCACGATGAAAATAGACAAATATTAAAAACAAATTACATAAAAAAAATAATCTCATTAATTAAAAGCCCAGAAAAAGAATATGTTTCCTACCATGTTTTCCGACTGGCGGACACCGTTGCTTGATAGCAGTGGTTCGCAAATGAATATTTAAAAATTTTAAATCTGTTGTGGAAAACCAATAACTTTCACAAAAAGTTACAGTTCTATTTTCATTTTTATTTTAAAATGAAATTTTGGTAAAGCAAAAATAAAGAATTATTTCAGAAGTTGTGTTTAAAACCCGACTTATTACAAAAGAAAAAAAAAACAATGGTTCATCCGAAATTTGGTATCTTAGTTAACTTTGTTCCACATTTGAAATCAAAAGCTTTATAACTAATTTTATCACAATGACCAACAGTTTCTAAATCCTGCCCCCTCTGGCAAGACTCTGTCCATTTAATTATGTTAAATGGTCGTCCATTAATGGCGATTAAATGATGGTCCATTTCGTAATGTTAAATGGCCTACCCTCGGGATTCTCGTTATTAGTCTACTATAACGATCTGTGGTACAAAGCAGTAGCAAAAAGCAAAATACGTGATTCCACTTAAACTGCTTCTATTTTCAACACCTTGAGCAAATCTGCCAGTGCTGTTCGCAATGGATATGTGATCGATCGCTTTGCATTTACAGTGAAACCTCCCTGTGCGACCACCACCATTAGCACGTTCGCTGCCATCTACGAGAATACTCGTAGTTGGCAAACTGGATTTCCTTGCTAACTACGAGATAACTCGTTATTGATCTTATCTAAATCACCGACTATGGGCACTTCCACAGAAAATACCTGCAATGTTTCCCATGCCAACAGCGAGCATACTCGTGTGAATTTATTTGTTGCTAAAGTAATTCGTTATATGGGAGATTCTCAAAAGGTGGGATCATTAAACGTTAACTATATGTAATTTTTCAAATTTTTCAAATTTAAGGCCAATTTTTTTAAATAGTTTCGTATATAAGTCTACAAAATTATACACAAGCACTAAAGCATTTAATTAGTAGATCTGTACGTTACAAATTTTGGACATTTCTGGAATATAGGTTACAGATTTTGGACATTGCTGAGATGTAGGTTACACAGTTTTGACATTTCCATAAATAAGTTGTGCTTGGTATTTAAAAAATTCTTAAAACTAAGAATGTAATAAATTTATTCTATAATTGTATGTATAATTATTATATATATATATATATATATATATATATATATATAATTAACTTTTTGTTATCCAGTAATAATAATAATAAAATCAAATGTTAAACTTTGATATCAAAATATTTACTACTTTTTTAGAAGTAATATCTTAATTTTATAGGATTACACATTATTCAAAAAACATACCTTTGCACAATATTAGAAGTATCCAACATATAATTTATTCTTTTTATTTTCTCAAAAAAAAAAAAAGTTATACTGCCATTTTTTTAATGCACATATCTATAATTTCTGTATCAAAAGAAAAGTCTCCTCTTCCTGTCACCGGGCGAGGTGGATTTGGTGATTTCAACAAAATATCTTCATATTTTAAATTTGTGCTGTCTTTTTTAGATGGATAACGAAACCTCTTAAAATCAATGTCTTCCTGAGGAGTCAAAAAATTTATAGAAAATATTTGTTCACCATTATCAATGCTGATCTTTTCAATAATACCTGGCCATAGGTTTTCATCATGAATTAATACAAAGTACCAGTCACCAATGTCAATCTATTTTCAACCGCGTGAGGAGTCAATTGTAGAAACAATATTTTTTTTTTTTTTTATCAGCTTCACTGGTAATGCATTCTTCATTCTTTTTTGCAGATATTGCAAAAATCAGATCTACTTTTTATTTGAATAGTACCAAATTTGTTTGTCTTTTGTAAGGAGTGAGAGTACGTTTCAGGACACCAAATCATCTTTAAAAATAAATTTACCGAAAAAAAAATCGGCGTTTCCATCGTTACGCGATTTGGACATTCCACTGTCTTATTTGAGAAAAGTGTATTTATTGCAAAAAAATCTTACAAAAACAAATATAAATACTTTAAATTTTTTTAAAAATGATTTTAATATTAGATAAAATAGTTTAAAGTACTTACGTGATGTATTTTTCGTGGAAATGATAGTTTTGTGGCGTTCGTTACTTTTGGACATAACAAAATACAGAAAAATTCTTTATAGAAAAGTCCTTCTATCTTCAAAAAAGCAATAAATCAGCCTGCCATCTCTTAACGAAATTATCAAAAAATTATCCGTTTCCTTTATGCATTCGTTGTTTACCATTAGAACCACCTGGAAGCAAGTTAACACTCTTTTCTTGGTGGTACATTGGATCAGATAACGTTATGAATGTCCGAAATTGGCCTCTTTAGCACAAAATAATAAAATTTTAAGATATTTATACAAAGCTTTTACAATAAATTATGGCATTTTCTTTCTCTGAATAGGATTAAAAACTCAGTGTAAAAAAAAAAATAAATAAATAAAAAATAAAGTCAATGATAATTAAAGTTATTTTTGAAAGGTTTAAAGTTATGACGTGTGTCCAGTGCCCACCTTTTGAGAACCGCCCGTATATATATATATATATATATATATATATATATATATATTGTATTTAAATAATAAAACAGAAAATAATTTAAAAGTATTAAATTGCAGATATGATCTTGGCGTGTATGAACAGATGCACCATCTCAGCTTTGGCAGCGGGCAGCGAACGTCTTAAGCGACCACCTCCCTCAACGATTACTTTTTCATGGAACGAAATTTATTCCCATAGGCTCAATATAAATTTTACCTTTATTCAGAGACCACCCCAGTTGAGCTCCCTCTATCAGCGACCCACTTCTTTGAAGAAAATGAAACAAATTCCGTTTTTTCCTGTTCGCTTGAATAAGGTTTTATTAGAATAATAATTCCGGAGAGCGCATTATTCATCAAACTTCTAAACTAAGTTCAGAATTTTTATTTATTCTGGTAACTTTTAAGTGTTTAAACCTCTTTAAGCCTTTTTAGGCTATGAATTTAACTCCGATGCCAAATTAGGAATGATGGTTAATAAAATCCCCTGCTCTATTATATCAGGAAACTCTCAAAGAAATATAGATAAATTAATAAAATCGTCATAATTTTTCCCGTCAAAAAAATGCATTCATTTTCTGAACTTCGAAAGGACTTCGAAACAAAAGTTATCGAAGAAAAAACCGTAGAATCAAAGCAGTAATTCTGCGTAGAATTCTGCAGTAATTAACTTATGTAATTAACTTTTGATTTAATTCTTAAATTTTCATATTTTTTTCCTAATATGAAAAATAAATTTTAGTAACATTAATTGTTACCTTTTTTCAACAATTAAAATCTAGATTTAAACATGACTACCATTAAGAGACCCCCTCTCAGAGCGACCAATTTTTATTGGAATGGAATGTAGTCCCTTTAGGGAAGTTTTACTGTACCTATTTTAGAAAGTACAGAAACGAATGGTTTTTAAATTCATATTTATAAAATACTTCGACTAAGGTAATTTTTCATACTATTTTGATGACGTCTGCCACCTTTTTTTATTATCTAAATGGTCGGTCTTTATGTTTTTCGTACTTACAAATGTTTTACATACTAGAGTGTAAAGTACGAACATTAATCAAATGGTTTCACTGGTCTCTCTATTTTTACATATTTATGTCACATTTTTACACATTTCGCTCAGGTACCGAGTTAGTAGAGTAAAAAGTCTTTGTAAAACCATTAAATTGCAATATGATTTTATACATTAAAAGCTTGATCAAATGTTTTCACTATTTTTCTGTTGTGTATCGTGGCTATTAAATCAGTCCAAACTTAGAAAGTATTACAATAACACGGGTCTGCGATGAAAAAATACAAGGGAACTGATAGCCAATCTTTGTGTATTTTTTGGTGCTAATTTAAAAACAAATAAGGAAAAAAATTCTATCACGTCACGTTTTCTTGAAAAATTCAATTTTAGTTAGATTTTTATAAATATTCCATCGTTCATACGCCCCGTTCCTCATGGACCTGATGTACCAGTGCCTTTGCCTTCAATTGAATTGCAAAGTCATCTTTTCAGGGTCTTCAGACTCGGAACATCCAGAGGTTCAAGGCTCCTATAAAGAATATAAGCCCTATGGAAGCGATTCACCTCAGTCCATCTTTCAGATTGAACGTCAGAAGAACAGTTAGAAATCTGGGCATTTTGAAAGAGGCAGCAGAATTGTTTGGTACCAGATTGAAAGAAAAAGAAACTTATTGGCCAAAGGAACCACTTTTTTTTAGTACAGGAATCGAGAAAAGGAACTTGTTAAGTAGTACTTAAGTAGTAGAGGGGTGGGGAACCTGCTATATTGTTCTGATGTTCCCGGATTGATGAGGAATTTTAATATCATCTACGATAAAAATGAATGGAGGCTGTATATACATTCATTGAAAAGGAGCCTTAAAGCTGTCCTTATTCATCCCGGAAGTCAGTATGCATCTGTAGCAATTGGATACTCGGTGCATTTAAAAGAACGCTATTAAAACCTGGCTTACGTCCTCAACAAAATTAAATATGCCGACCTTGGTTGGACCGTTTGCGGTGATTTGAAAGTTACCTCCATGCTTCTTGGTCAACAAGGTGGATACACAAAGTATCTATGTTTCATTTGTGAGTTATAACTCATAATTAGTCCATTACTGAAAATAACTCTCTTTTATTTTTTGCTAGGAATTTTTCTGTAAAAGTCTGAAACTGAAGTTTTTTTCCATCTTAATATTTAGATAAATAAGTAATTGATTTTGTTCCAAAAATGGTCTTAATTTTCAAATTTTGCGAAATGAAGACTTGATAAGAGTTTTATAAAGTTCATAAAATAGAGATGTAAAAAGTTAATTTATAAAAAATTAAATAAAACGCTATCAATTAAAAAATAGTTGTTTCATAATCGAACGCCTAACTGCACATACTTCAATAAAAGAGAAAAAAAGATGTTTATATTGATAAATGTTATAAAAAAATTACAAAATGTGTCATTTTTTATAAATATTTTAATTAATATTGATTAAAATATTGAATTATTAATATTGATAGATTATGAATAGGTATAATTTAACAAAAACTGAATTATTAATATTGTTAGATTATGAACAGGTATAATTTAAAATATTGATTAATGAATGTTGACAGTAAACACATGTATCACTTATAAACAGATAATCACTTATAAACAGATAAAGTTAAAAAATGCTATAAAAAGTGATAGAAAATCTTTATTAAGATTGACGATTGTTTCGTTGCACAAACGGCAACATTTTCAAAATCATTCAACCATGGAAAATATTTTCACATAATTAAAAAACAATAAACATAGTAAAAAATGTCACGCGACATGATGCATAATGAAAAACATTGTAAACATAAAATCAATTTAAAAGATTAGATTAGCTATTGGTGAGCGTGGATTAATTTTCAAAACAATAACATGGTAAACAATGTCACGAGACAATATGCATAATGAAAAGCATTGCAAAATATAAAATAAAAATAAAATTATCTTGGCTATTTGCGAGCGTGGATTAATTTCTACTATTGTTACTAAAATTACATAGCATCTCTTTCCAAATTTTAGGTAATTCTATGGACACTGAATCATTGCAAATATTCTTGTTGCGTAAAAATATCTCTATTGATTAAAAGATTATGGATGGTAAATAAAATCTTGATGTATAAATTAACTTGCTATTTTTAAAATCGATCTGTAAAGGTTCTTCGCTGTATAATCTGGCCAAAGCTGTGGTTCTTCTGTTGTATTTGATGTATGGTATATGTTCTTTGATTCTAGTTTTAAGTTTTCTAGTTGTCATACCTATATAAAACTGCTTGGTTCCATCTTCTTTGGTGAAAGGTATTTCGTATACTCCCGATAACTGGTTTGATTCAATTGGATCTATTTTTTTGCATACTATATTTCTTAATTTCATAGAAGGTTTTGCGACTAGGGAGATATTGTATTTATTGAGTTTATATTTCAGACGTTCGAAGAAACCAGGAAAATATTGTAAAGTGGATAACATGGAATTTTGTGGATTGAAATTTCTTTTTCTTGTTATTCTTTAAGCTCTTAATTAATTTTTCTATGATACTTTCTTTGTATCCATTGTTTCTTGCAATATCAAATATTTTATTTATTTCGCTATTTAACTGCACGGGGGTACAAACTGTGAAAGCTCTATGAATAGAATGTCTAAGTGCAGAAACTTTGTAGGAAAAGGGTGCTTGAGCATTATGAGGGATAATGGATTGACTGGTTATGGGTTTTCTGTAAACAGTGCGTTCTATTCCTTGGTGCGTCTTGATTAGTAATAATAATGAGCTCGAAGTAGATAGGAGTCGTTCGGTAGCTTCATCGCCCCGAGCCCAAACGTTCCCGCTTTTCGGTGTCTTTAATTTGTGTAATTTCCCTTTTAAATTTGTCCGGTTTCAATTTTTGATTTTTTTTTCAATTCTGGTTTTTGCTAGAGAGTCTTTCACTCGGGACGTGGCTGGGGACCTACGTATTTTGCTTCCGCAAAAGAGTCGGACTAGAGTAGAAGAATAAAGGGCTGCGGACGAAGATGGGCCGCTCGCCGCGGCGGTCTACAACAATAAAAACATAAAAACAATGTTTTATCGGACAGCCGTAATAAGACTCAACATTGGGGGAAAAAAAGAATGGCCGAAAACACAAAATCTTAAACCAGGTACTAAGAATCTGATTCGGAATAGTTTAGTTGAGCCAAAAATTGTATTGTTTCAAGTGATTGAGATTTTCTCAAAGGATTGCGATTGTTTCAAATACCTGTGCAAAAAGTTTCAGGTTTATGAGAAGCCAAGTTGATAGAGGAAATCTTTGTTGGTCCAAATATCTGCAAGCTTATGACGGATAAAGAATTTGAGACTAGTATGACAACAAAGGAAAAAGAAGCTTGGGTTGCCTTCAAGGATGTCGTCCGCAAATTCGTGTGCAATTGCAAGAATCCAGACTATAAACCAATTGTAATGAATATGATGGACAAATTTCAAGTGTTGGGTTGCTCCATAAGTATCAAAATACATTTTCTTCAATCAGATGTGCACTTTTTCACCCGCAAATTTAGGATCAGTCAGCGAAGAACAAGGTGAAAGGCTCCATCAAGACATCAAAGATATGGAGCACTCAAAAGAGAGACGGGATAACATCTCGCCGTCTGCTGTTGAATGTTAACACGTACACGAGATAGGCCTGAGATTGAACATAAAAGAAGAACATCAAAAAGAAGTTTCATAGAAAAGAGTACGTATAAATAAACTTTTTTTGTTTTGTTTTGTTTTTTGCTCAGTTTAAAATTTGTTTGGAACTTTCATGTACATACATACATAATATTTGCTCCTCTTGGTAAAAACAAATTAAAATAGTATGTAGATGATATTTTTCTTGAAACTGCACCATAATTTGATGTAAAAAGTTTAAACTCGAGGGAACTTTTTGTTTCATCCTCGACCAGAGGCGGCCCGTGCGATATTGCAACAGTTGTTTTCATACACTTAAACCTATTAAAAAGTAATCGATTATTGAAAAATCAATTTGCCTCACCGAGATTATTTTACATACATTTACGTGGATAAAAACCACTGTTGCCAGATAGTAGATGCAAAACTGTTCGAGAGAATTCTTTTCAAATAGGATTTTAGGAAAAATGTCGCTATGGATTTACAAAAAATTCTGATGTGATGGGACAAAATGGAAGTCATTTTCGAAATCAGCGCACCAAATAACTTCAGAATACGTGAAAACTTCTCCTGTATTTTTCAAAAACTTCAATTTCGCAGGCCTGTGTAATTAATGTTAATGACCAATTCGATTCGGCAGTGTTATAAAATGATATGCAAGCAAATATTTGATAAAAACATAAAAGTAATAAAATTGATAAAAAACATAAAACAAATATTTGATAAACACATAAGAAAAAAAATGTAAAAAGACTGTTAAATGCAGTTTTTTTTGTACTGGAAAAAGTTTTCAAAGTTTTTCCTTACTGAAGTTGTTTTAATGTTTAATTTATAATTTTAGATTTATGTTGAATATGGAAAATTTTACGTAAAAACAATTTCTTAAAAATGTTTTTTCAAATAAAATATTTTTTATGTCTAGAAGTCAAAAAAGACAAAATTAATACTTGTTAACGTTTTCATTACTTGCTATATAAAAATATTAAGATATAAAAATAGCTTTATTATTTTAAATAAAGAAAAATTTAATAAGTATTATTCAGGATGAGGTATTATTCAAGTGATGGAAGGAAAGTATAAAGGAATAATATGTTAAGTTTTATATTTTAGGAATAAAAATAAAAATTGTATTTTTCTAAAAAGAATTAATCATTACCAGGAATATACAACAAACGAAACATTGACAAATTAGAAATAAGAAATTCAAAATTTTACTTGAAAAATGTCTCAATTTATATTACCAGGTTAAAAAATTTTGCGTTTAAGAAAGCAAACTATGTTTCGTTATATCTTTTTATTGAAATTTAGAATAAATATTAACTAATTTGAATTTTTTTTACGTCTATTTTGAAAAATCTTTTAAAATAAAATACATTCGCTTTCAATTTTAAAATATCCCATAAGTTAAGCTTATTAAATTTTCATCTTATAGACGTTTTCGAAAGAGATAGTGCTGAATAAATAACTTTCAGCAAAATTCATTTCCTCAATCCAACAGCTTAAAAGATATTTCAATATCGATGGAAAAGCCTAAATATGAATATATTTTAAGTTCATATATGCAGTTTAAAAAATTAATTTTAAAACTCTTATGCTTTTTAGTTTATTGGAACTAAAAAATGTCTGCCATTTTCTTTATGTTCTCATGGCGTCATATCTTTCAAAATTGAAACTTTTTTCTTCTATTAATCTTTTCCCATAGATCTAGAATTAAATATATTTGCGAAGCAAACGTATATTAATAAAAATTTATAGTGAAAAATCACTGTTTAACTTGAGTTCTTTCGTAAGTTGCATAAGTATCCGATGAATTCGAAATATAAACTTTTTTAAAAATTATTTGTTTCAAACTTGTTCTTATTTTATAGTTTTTGACTTAAACGTCCAAGAAATGTTTAAACATACTTTTTCTTTATTAGTTTACCACTCGAAAAAGAATTGTTAAAAACATTCACTAAGGTTTACTAAGGCAATTTAATTTCAACCTAAAGTGTAAATATCATTACAATTCATTTTTAACCGATTGTCAAGAAGGGTATGTGTTTCACGCGTATCTGGGTTTGTGGATTTCATTATACCCTCGAAACATACCAACCGCTGGGTGGAATTTAATGAATGAGGTCTCTATCGATTCGTCTTAATTGTCCGATGGTTGGCTAAGGTTTTTATAAATTCAAAATGGCGGTAGAGACGAAAAAATTGTACGGACCCTATTGAGTGGCATATCATTGGATAGGTCTTTAAAAATGAAGACGGTGTTTCATTGACTATTTTACAGTCAGAAGCTCCGTTTAAATATTACACAACCTGGAAGTTGTGTAGGTAGATCTCTATCTTTACTGCAACTCTAACCTTCATAGACACCTATAGGCCTCATCAAAACAGTGTTTATAGATAGGAACTAACAATTAAACACAACTTAAAAGCCATTAATAACAATTAAATAAAAAAAAGGCAAGTAATATAAAAAATAGTTTCACATTAATGAGAAATAATCAATTAGTTCGCTTTTTCAACATTCGGGATTTTTGTTTTTTAAAATTTAATTATTAATTGTTGTTGACAATATAATTAGTTAATTTTTTTATATATTAATCTTTTAAGGTTTACAGTGTTTTAGAAATTGTTAACTGCATCTGAAAATCTCAGTTTATTCACAATCTTAATGTATCACATTTTCCATCAATTGATTTCAATATTTTATAACGTACTATTTTGTCCAAGTTTCATAGAAAATTTGTTAGATTTTTTTACATATCACACATTACTATAGTGTGTGTTAGCGTTCCAGCTTTAATTTCTTTTAATGATGCTTCTGGATTATGGTCTCTCAATTTTTAAAATAAATTGCTTTTACAAATTTGCGACGCATTTTGCATGCAATGAACTGATGTAGTTAATCAAAGAGAACTCCCATTTATTAAAGGTGCTTTTAAATTGCAAATATCATTACAATTTATTTCTGTTGACAATAGGTTTAACTAGTTTATTTTCTTTATATATTTATCTTTTAAGGTTTCCAGTGTTTTAGAAATTGTTAACTGCATCTGAAAATCTCAGTTTATTCACAATCTTAATTTATCACATTTTCCATCAATTGTTTTCAATATTTTATAATGTACTATTTTGTCCAAGTCTCGTAGAAAATTTATTAGATTTCTTTACATACCACGCATTAACTGTAGTGTGTGTTAGCGTTCCAGTTTTAATTTTTTTAATGATGCTTCTGGAACATCGTCTCTCAAGTTTTAAAATAAATTGATTTTGAAAATTTGCGACGTATTTTACATGTAATAAACTGATGTAGTTAATCAAAGAGAAATCCCATATATTAAAGGTGCTACATCGTTTATAATGCAACTGGAATTCGATAAAACAATGAACAAATTAAATGACAGTTTTTCGTGTTAAATAATGAGAAAACGTATATATAGAGGTTTGACAAGTTAATGAATATGTATTAATATGTGCTTTAATAATGAATCAAAGTATTATTTTATCATATTGATTTAGTTATGGAATTTTTCAATATCTGCCAATTAAAATAATCACTGAAAATGCTTTTCCAGGCAAAATATATTTTTAAATACTGAATGTTCAAGTAAATGTAAAAAAAATTAAACTGGATGTAGAGCATATGTTTAACGAATAATGTTTAGAGTTTAAAATATTGGCATGCTAAAGTTTAAGAAAGATTTCTTTGGGTTTGTAATATCAGTTGAACCGTGTCCTTGGAAAATAGTAAATTAATTTAAATTTCTTAATGTAACTCTCAATTTCGTGGTACAGTGTTTAAGTACTAAAGTGTTTGGTGAGTAAAATGAACGTAGGAGTAACTAAATTAAATATACTACCTACTTTTCTAATGAAATGGAAGGATTATTATTAAAAGCCTATTTATAATAAGCTTTTAATATAATTTATTATAAGGGTAAAAAATCAGATTTTTTTATTTATTTAAGGAAATAATGACTTCTGATAAATTTAATTATTGTGTGTCATTTTATCTAACTACATTATTTTATATAATACGGTCAATACAAATAAAAATTATTTTGTATGTCTATATAAGGAAAAAAAAATAGAATTATTAAATCTATTATAATATTTAACAATACAAATTTACTTTTGAACAAAAACATTTTATGTCTAACGTATAGACGGAAAAGGCAATAAATGCTATTTTCTCTTCCAAATACGTTTAGGTGTAAACTCATCATCACTTTCACTAAAATAAGGAGGAAAAAAAAACATACACGTGTTATTTTTTATTTTTGTTGTTTTGTAATGTTTTAAAAATGTTTCTCAAGAACAAAGAAACCGTCAATTTATCTTAGTAATAACGTCAGAATTACTTTCAAAGGAGAGTAATTACGGTAGAATTAAGACTAAACGGCTCTCCAATATGAGTTTTATAGTGTGAAAATACCCACATGTAAGGAGCTAATTCTGTTCTTGTTCCGCTTTTCTTAGTATACGTTATTTAGATATTTTCTAAAGCTTTTCACTGTACAAAATGAATTAGTTTTGAAACGAAGAAAATGCGATTATAAGGATACGATGACTAGACATTTCATTTTATTAATTTGTAAGATATTTTTATTTTATTTTTTATAGAACTACTTTTTATTTGGGTTTCATAATATAAAAGTTTTTCTAGATTGTTACTAATGTGATAAAGCTTAGAGTTAGTAATAATGTGACATAAATACTAGTAATCGTTGGAAAACTACATAATGCGCATGATTTATACAATATATAAAAATTTATGAATACTTTATATTTCAAAATTGAGCAAGAAAATCTTAATCTTAAAAATTAAACATTGAAATTCGTCCTACACAATTAATCTTTTTAAAATTTAAATGTAGTGCGATCCATTGTTGTACTCATGAATATGTGTGTGAAAAATTTGCCTTCCATATCTGTAGGAAGTAATTTACCCACTAAGTCCTGTCTATTTCATTTTTGAATCGTAACTCCACCTTAAAGATACTCTAGCGATTGGTGACAACGCATGCACGCTAGAGCTAACCTTCGGTACGACAGACGCTCATTGCGAGCGGGAACTGAAATGAGTTGGGGAAGAAAAAAACATTAGAATATGTTTTGGGGGTGAATGAGGAGGTATGCTGAAGAATGTTGGAAAGAGACGTATAAAAAGTGAGATAGATGTGTGCACGAACACAAAATTAAGATGTATTAATAATTATGTAAATAGTACCTTCTTGTATATATCGTGTAAATAATTATTCTTCAATATAATTGATTTGAAGAGAAAGTGTCTCTTATTTCTGGTATCAAATTAGCATTGTATTGTGTCAGCAAAGAGATTCCTCCATATATCTGCATCCACCACTGTCACCGCAAAACTTTAGAATATGTTTTGGGGGTGAATGAGGAGGTATGCTGAAGAATGTTGGAAAGAGACGTATAAAAAGCGAGATAGATGTGTGCACGAACACAAAATTAAGATGTATTAATAATTATGTAAATAGTACCTTCTTGTATATATCGTGTAAATAATTATTCTTCAATATAATTGATTTGAAGAGAAAGTGTCTCTTATTTCTGGTATCAAATTAGCATTGTATTGTGTCAGCAAAGAGATTCCTCCATATATCTGCATCCACCACTGTCACCGCAAAACATTAGAATATGTTTTGGGGGTGAATGAGGAGGTATGCTGAAGAATGTTGGAAAGAGACGGATAAAAAGTGAGATAGATGTGTGCACGAACACAAAATTAAGATGTATTAATAATTATGTAAATAGTACCTTCTTGTATATATCGTGTAAATAATTATTCTTCAATATAATTGATTTGAAGAGAAAGTGTCTCTTATTTCTGGTATCAAATTAGCATTGTATTGTGTCAGCAAAGAGATTCCTCCATATATCTGCATCCACCACTGTCACCGCAAAACATTAGAATATGTTTTGGGGGTGAATGAGGAGGTATGCTGAAGAATGTTGGAAAGAGACGTATAAAAAGTGAGATAGATGTGTGCACGAACACAAAATTAAGATGTATTAATAATTATGTAAATAGTACCTTCTTGTATATATCGTGTAAATAATTATTCTTCAATATAATTGATTTGAAGAGAAAGTGTCTCTTATTTCTGGTATCAAATTAGCATTGTATTGTGTCAGCAAAGAGATTCCTCCACATATCTGCATCCACCACTGTCACCGCAAATGACGGCTCTTATCGGGATTCAATAATATATATCCTTTTAAATATGATATGTAAAGGGTGGTCCATCTGTTCCTTCTTTTTTGAACTATGAATATTGCACAGGTTATTTGTGTCAGCCGTTATGTGTCATGCATGTATGAACTGTCAAATGTATGGCATTTGTAACTATATATGCCAATAATTGTATGACAAGACGGTTCAACGGCACACACTACTCACCAAACTATCAACTTATTGAACAAGAAATTTCCAAATCGCATAGTTTCAGCAAATTCTGATGTGAATTGGCCGCCAAGATCGTGCGATTTAACCCCAATAGATTATTTTCTTTGGGGTTTTCTGAAAAGTAAAGTGTACACCAATGCCCCCCCCCCCCCCCACAATCCAAGATCTCAAACGTAACATCCGGGCTGAAATTTAGGGCATGGATCAGCTCGTTCTGGAAAAAAGTCATCGGAAATTTTGATGTTCGTATGATGGTGGAGCCGCTATGGTGACGTGTGCGCTATTGTACTCCATACATGAATGGCACAAACCCAGCTTCCATGTTCAATAAAGAATTTCGATTTTCACTCATTAAAAATGCGTTTTCTTTCATAATAAAAAAAGAACCAATAGATAGACCCCCTGATATTTATCACCAATAAATGTTTTTTGCATGTAATGATTTATATATTTAATGTTTTTCTTTTTTTAGTACCATGTAAATGTATTTTCCAATTGTGAACTGTTATTGTACTGTAATTGTAAACTTTTTATGTATATTGTTGTATAGGTTCTTTAAAATCTTTCAACTGTAGATAAAAATGGTTATTTCAAACTATGAATTAAATCTCTATTAAAATAATGATTTTTTTTTTTTTTTTTTAAGGACAAATTTATAAATTAATTGAACACTTCATACCGTAATATAGTCTAGCACAAAATTGAAAAAGATGGTTAAATTTCTCTGCATTGTTTTGATCCTATAAAACTTATTCAATTGAAAAAATCGATTTCAAGGAAATCGAGAAATCGAGAAATCGATTTCAAAGTTAAATAGCGCTTTAAATAATTCATCGATTTAAAAGCTGTCTGCTACATCTTATTTATCATATATTCTCTACAAAACTACCCGTGTTCATATTTTCATTTACAAAGTTTTTTACAATAGAAGCCGAAAAATTGAAAATTTCATAATAAATTTAATTACGACAGCAGCAGCATTAGTTACTTTTTTCAGAATAAGGAAATATTTAGGCAAAGCTTGTTTCGAATGTCAGACTAAATGATAAATATGATAAATACGTTAAAAATACATAAACTTCTGGTCCATATAAACAAGAATTTTTTATATGAACCTGTACAAATAAAAGCATAATATCGACGTTTCGAAATGTTTCTGCAGTCATCTTAAGGATAAATATGATGTTGAAATGTTTAAAATTATAGAGACGAAATTCTTATCAAGTTTCGATCGGAAGCTTCCGTCTCTAGACATTTAAACATTTCAACATCATATTTATCCTGAAGGTGACTGCAGGAGCATTTCGAAACGTCGATATTATTATTTATAGGTTCTTTCTTATGTGTACCATTGAGCAAGTTCGTTGATTATTAAAGTATACATCTTATGCATTATATTTTATGGTGCAACTGTACTACATATGTGAATGTCATACAAACGTTTAACAAAGCATAATGTTGAAAGAATGATTTTGTAATCCATATAACTTATCCTAAATTCAGACAGACACAAGTAAAAATTCTTATCAAGCAATACAAATATCAATTATATTATCAATTCTCAAGTTAAGTATAAGTTTTACGTTGTACTTAAGTAAGATTTAAGCCTTTTAAATAAATGGTTAGAATTATAATCAGCTTCATACCATTTAATTTTTCGTAGTTCAAATCAACAATATCTTCATTCTAAAAAAATATTTCAAAAACAATTTCGACAAATGTGAGCTATCCTTTCGGACTTTTCTCAGCCTTTTCTGGATTGAGGAAATAATCCTAACGTCGACGTTTGTGAATCCCAACTTGAATTTATGTATTTCTAAAGCAGGATTTCACTTCTAAAATCTCAACCAGATATTCCGTTTTATCGCTTCCAAAGAAGCGGAAATTAGAATCTTCATATTTCTCTACTTCAAAATAGGTCTTAGAATTGCACGACAAATTCGTGAATCATTCAGTACATTATGTGCTTGATCTAACTTTTTTAAGAGGACGAGGGACCTTAAAAATCAATTTTTTATTTTTTGTAAATTTCACTTTAAATATTATTCAAGGGTACATTATATGCATTATGGCATGCATTTATCACAGAAAAAGAAAGATTGTTTTCATTTTATTTTATATTTAAATTTTATATTAACAAAAATTCAAAATTTTTTGAAATTTTTTCAATTTATTTTCTTACCTTTATATTCAAATATATAAAATTCGATGCACAGTTTTATATATAAATATAAACCAAACTTTTATAAAAAATATTTGGGATTTTCATTGATATGGAATGCGCAAGGGGCATTTTGAAAATTTCTAAGATAACGCGTATTTTTTTTTTTCTCAAAAATAATTTTTTTGGTGATAAATGCATGCCATAATGCATATAATGTACCCTTGAATAATATTTAAAGTTAAATTTAAAAAAAAAATAAGCTGATTTTAAAGGACCCTTGTCCCCTTAAACTTAGAAAACATGTAAATATTCAATTAGTCTTAAAAATAACAAAACATGGTTTTAAATTGTACACGGTTTTTAAATAATCACACTATGTCTATTAAATATAAAAATACCTTTGCACTTGTAGCACTACTGACAGGGAAATTTCCGTGAATTGAAGAATGTTCCTTGAAGAATATATTCCTGAGAGTATATTTATTTGTATTGCATATTCTGAAACTGGTCTTTGTTCGATCTGCCTTCCTCAGGATTTGAACTTCGGTACTCACCATTATTAGAGGATGAATGCTCTGTCATCATCACCACCTGGCCACAACCAACCACTTGTTTATAGGCCAAAGCATAAATTAAAGAAAAAAATAACATAAAAGTTTCCGCTTTTTCTAATTGAAAGGAATCATTTTCGTTTGCTTGTCATGTAAGGGACATTTTTGTTTATAGCATTCAAGGAGTATAGATAAAAAAATATATATGTTTATTTCGCGAACATGTAAAATATATGCTCAAAATAAAAAGTTTTCTTTAAAGACATAAATTTCACATAAAATCACCAGTATGTACATGATTCGTATGTTTTACAGTGTTTTTAAAAAGTGCGCAATACTAAAAGCTAAATTTATTATACGTTCACAAGGGACGTGACATATGTGAGTCGGTAATTTATAACGTATTATTTGGTTTTATGAATCAGAATTTTTACAGAATACTTATTTGCAACAATATAGATTTTCTGCCTTTAAATTTATATGATTAGATTACATATTATTAGGTCGCGGAGGATGAAATTTGTTGTTAATAATATTGTCAATAACATTAACAGCTTATTTGAATCAATTTTTTATACCTTCATAAGGGAAATAACACAAGTGAGTCGGTAACTTATAACGTATATTTTTGGTTTTATGAATCAGAATTTTATAAGAATATTTATTTTCAACAATATAGATTTTCTGCCAATGAATTTGCATGATTAGATTACATATTATTAGGTCGCGGATGATGAAATTTGTTGTTAATGATATTGCCAACATTAACAGCTTATTTGACATTGGCTTAATATTTTACCGCTCTTTTTATTTATTTATTTATTTATTTATTTATAGCACCGCTCTTTTTTTTTTTTAAACCGCTCCTTTTTTTTAACCGTACTTTTTTTTAAAACCGCTCTTGATTTTTTTTAGAAAGTTACCAATAAGTTAGTTAAATGTCACCTGTTTAAAGAAATCATCGTAAGATCTGAAACGCATAAAAACGCATAAAGTTAATGTTGCTGAAAATAGAACGGTCGGAAATTTGCACTATAATAAAGAATGAGTTCTTTCATGAAACTACGGCAACGCAGGCCACGCGAAACATTTATTGTGTATTTGGCTCTAGTGCTACTACGCAGCAGGCAGCACCAAATTGCTTCGCCAAATTTCGTACAGGTAACTTTGACCTTACAAATGAGTCACGCTGTCTTCAAGAATCAAAGGTCAATAATGAGAAACTAAAGGTCACCGCTGAGTCACCCATCTCAGAGTGCCTATGTATTATTGTTAAATTTTGGATAAAATAATTCCTTAAGGGAACGGTGGACGTTTAAAGAAAATTCTTTTAATATTTATAAAAGAGATTTGAAATTTTGTGCAAATATACAGGGTAAGTCAAAATGACTATAGCAATTACAAACGGCTATAACTATTTAATGGAAAAGAATTTATCGATAAGATTAATACAGAATGTAGACGGAACTTCAAAATTTTGTATACATACATCATAGATATTCTATGTGACTTCCCTTGGTCACACGAACAACATCTATTCGGTAGTTTATTTCACGCCATACATCCTGAAGTATTTGTTCAGTCACCGAAGCAAATGCATTACAAATGCGTACTTTGAGTTCTTCAATTGTTTTGTGGTAGGAGGCACATAGAACCCCATAGAAAAAAATCGCAGACAGGACATTTGTTAAATTCTAACATGCAGAAAGCATTCCGCATAGGATTCGCCGTTTTTACTAATGAGGCACCCGCAATGAACAGGTTTCTTGTCGTTGCGAAGTTTGAACTCGCGCATGCGTAGGCTTCCACTTCACAGCAACTGCACCTTACGTAAGGAAATTTTGAAGTTCCGTCTACATTCTGTGTTAATCTTATCAATAAATTCTTTTCTATTAAATAGTTATAGTCCTTTGTAATCGCTATATTCATTTTGACTTATTGCACCATAAGTATATAGAGCACCTTAAAAGAAATTTACAATCTCATTATTATTTGAAGATACTTTAATTTTTGTTTTAATTTTCAAACGAAATTTAAAAATTGCGTCTTAATTTTTTAGATATTTCCTCGATTTTGGATTTTAATCACGTAAATCTTTAATATAAATAAATCTGTGAATCGATTTTTCAATCCCTTAAATAGTCAATTCTTTAGAGATGTTTTTTTCTAAATTCCATATCGATTTTCATCAAAATTCTGCCTTTTAATAGGTTAAAAATCAATTTTAATTTTCTTAATGAAGTCGAATTTTAAATAGCGTTTCAAATAGTTTCAAATAGCGTTTTAAATAGCGTTCAAATAGTTTCATGAATTTTGATCAAAATTTAAGTATCAAGGAGCATTTCAAAAATTTTAAAAAAGCTGTAACATCATTATTGAGAAAAACAGATTTAAAATATATTGAAAGGGCCAAAAATTGTTTAATTGCCGAAGTTCTTTAATTTTGTGAACAAAATTAAAGCACCTGAAACCTTGCATAAAATAATCGCGCATGCTTGCGGTTTTCCACGAATGACGTCATACAAATTGGAGAATAATAATACACAAAAAAAAAAAGAAATGTCGATTTTGGTGTCGTTTTTTGCTCAAATAAAGGTCCACGGTCCCCTTAAGTTTGAATAAAATAATTTCTTATACAGTCGGGCCTTTGGGCGAATGCTGGGCGATCCCGACATTCGCTTATCACGTTAGATTTTCAAAGTCCCGATTTTCTATGGATGATTTTAATGTAAATAAACTCCGGATTTTACGTCGTTGAATTATTTTCAACTCCGGATATCCCGACATTTTAGGAAATATGTCCATTTTTAGGTAGATTTCGTATGAAATACTACCTATTGGGATCGTTCCTATGTTGGAATTTCTGAAAAATTTTTGCAGATCTACACCGATCATGACCCCTAGAACACAAAACCACCCCCAGTAAAAAACTTTATACATATATATATATATCTGTCTTTCTGTTTATCTATCTATCTATCTATCTATATCACTTTCTTCTGGACACGATAACTTTCGTAATTCTGCACCAATTTCTTCCAAACTGATACATAAAATCAAGGGGCGTAAAATCTCGGTCAAGATCGTTAATGGGCAAAATCGGACCAAGGGGACGGAAATAGGGAGGGGTTTTGTGAAAACAGAAAACCTCCCATAACTTCTTAATTTTTGTACATATCAAATCAGTTTAAAGTTTTTATTACTTCTAAAAATAGTGCCAAAAATTTATGTATCACAGATTGTTTATAAAGTTAAAAATGGACTCAAGGGGCGCAAAAAATAGGGTTTTTGGGAGAGAAAAATTCATAACTTCGTCAATTCTCAAGATATCAAATCCAATTAATTTTATTATAAATTTCCTTAACATTATCTATAACTTTTATATTCACAAGTTTTTGATAGGACCAATTCGTACCGCAAAAAAAAAATAAATAAAAACGAAAACAAAAAGGGGGTTTGAAAAAGAAAAAAATTCCTTTTTAAAATGTATTTGAATTTATTAAAAAGATATAGAAACAAAATTTCAAACTTAAAAAAATGAATTTATTAAAAGGAGTGAAAAAGTGTACACTTTTCGTAGGCAATATTCGTCATACGTGTACAACGTCATTTATGGTTTTTCAATGTGGTGTAGAATCAGCGCAGAAAAAAAAGTGGTTGTTGCCATTCGAAAATGTTGAGATTTTTTCCCTGTAACCGTAATCGTAAGTGTTCTATTGTTTTAAATCATCACGATCTCGAGCACATATCTTCATATAACAATATCTGAAGTTGCCTTACGATTGGTTGAGTTGTTTGGCAACTAGGACTGCATATGCATACATCTAAGACCTTTTTCTTATTACTACCTCGTACTCGCACATATAAGTAACTAAGCTAACTTCATATATATATATATATATATATATATATATATATATGAAATTCCGGCGACACTCCTATATATCTACGTAAAGGTAGTATAAGAATCCATGCTAAAAACTTTGCCAACCCTTCGTCATTCATAGAGAAAACTAGAGCACAGTCGTGGTGGCAGATAGAAGGCAGACTCAAGAAACATTGGGAAGAAGTTCCCCTTCAATAAATAATAGAGGCTTCATAAACTTAAAGTCGTTTTTGCAAAATTTGCAAATATATTCCATAATATTTCTAATATATGATCCATCGGCTCTCGAATAATAGCTGTTTCACTTCATAATAAACTATATGATGTTAAATGTTCTACACAAATCAAAAGTCATACACCCCAAGTGACTGCTTGTTATTAAACAAACAAACAACAACAAAAAAAAAAAAATCCAATTCTACAGTATAAATACTAAAAAGTAAAGCCGCGAACGGTTACATTACAAGTAAAGACCCCATCTCAGTGGAAAGAGTCGGAGGGCCGGGACAGCAAAACAGGCAGCGATATGATATGGAACAAGAATATTAAAAACATTCGAAAGAAAATAATTTAGTGTCAGAATAAAATAAAAGAAAGTAATTTAGTGGGTTTTATAAGAAGTAAGTTACGGACGGATTAAGGTTTTTGGAATAATAAATAAAGCATACGCAGGTTTAAAGGCATGAAATAAAGGACATAAGATATTTAAGATATTAAAGATAGGTAAAAAAAAAGGGTACATATTAAGAATTTGGAATAGTTTTATTAAGATAAAAGGGCGAAAAAATTTTATTATTACATATATATGTCAGCAAATTATGTCAGACGTTATTTTTAAAATAATTATGTAGCATTCTATACATATATTTAACTTTTTTTTTTTAATAATTTGGACCCGTGTTTGTAAGTAAAAAATACATATCAATACTAAACTTAATAAATTTATCCTTTAAAATACCTGGAAAATTATCAACCAATTTATTAACTAATCAGGCGAAAACTTCGTAAATGGCTCTTTTGAACAGCATACATAACTCAAATTATCTGTGCAGATATACTATCTTGGACACGAAAATGCATAAAAAAGACACAATATCTGCAAACATTAGTAATATTACATGCTTATTAAACAAGAATAAATAAGTATAAATTATTTCTGAAGATATTTTAAGTTAATATTATCATAATTATGATTTATAATAATAATATTATGGTTTTATTGATAATGTTTACATATTTTTTTATAATATTCCGTTTAAGTAATTATATTTATTAAAATGAAATGCTATAATTATCTGAAAATTTTCAACAACTGGCTCAGAAATAATAATAAATAAAAATAAATGTATTTTTAAAAAAAAACAAGCTTTCATTAAAATTCACAAAAATGTAGAAAAAATATATATTTTTTTCAATGCACTAAAAAGTAGAAAAGTCTTGAAAATAACCTTAGATGCGCGGAGTTTTAATTAAATTTCGGTGAGCTCTTTTATTGAAGATTAATTAACTTAAATGACAATTTCGCCAAGTTAGCTTCATCCATGGGAATTTACATTTGTGGCCAAATTTGGCGATATATCGCCAAGTTGTCCAACATTTGAGCTATTGTGGTAACCCTGTCATTAGTACTTTTCAACAAATACACATTGTTGAAGCTGATACTGATTTCGCCATAGGAAATCAAAGTGTAATTGTGTAACCATTGTTTAGATTTGTCGCTCGTTCACCTCTTTAGGGATCGGATAAAAAAAAAAAAACAATGTTCATTTCCTGTATTGCTCTGAGGAATACACATATATTCTAAATTTCAATGCTCTATGTGAAGAGAAAGTGGGGGGAAAATGAGTCACATGATTTGACTGCCACATACAAACATAATTATAAGTTTAAAAAAAAGCATGTAATATTTAAAAACTTTTATGAATAAATGTTACCGAGCGAAAAATACTTTCACGTAACCCAAATTATTCCAGAAAATAAATTTGTCGCTATCTAATATATTCCCAGCAACACTCGTAAACAACACTACAAATTAAGTCCTTGAAAATATTTTTCCATTAAAGTGTACTTATTTACTTATAGAAAAATGTAATAACGTTCTTCTTTGCATACAGAAGTGATTGTTTCTCGTGCCTTCAAAAAAGGTTTTTTGAAACTACTTTAGAAATATTTAACAGAAAATAACGTCATCGTTGGCAGGCGATATGTTTTTTTTTTTTTTTTTTCTTTTTTTTTCTTTTTTGGAAAAATATTCACTTACTAAGATTTTTCAAAATTGATTATCTATTTTTGATCCAAAGTGTGTTTTTAAATATTTTAAAAAAAATCACTCAGGATTTCATTATTTCTTTACAATTTTTAATTTTATGACTTCTTTTCCTATTTACTTTTTTCTTATGTTGATATTAATTTTATTATTTACGTTTGTGAAATGCTTACTTTTTTTTTGTTCAATTTAAAACAATGGTTTTAATGCCAGAAAATTTATATTTTATGATTTATAAATTATGTGCATATGTGTATATTTGCGATATTGAGCAAAATGAACTATATATACATATGTATATATTAATCATGTTTTATTTTAAACTTATTTGTTTTGCCAATATTTTATTTCTGTATTTATTGGGTGTGGTAGTCCCAAATTCGTATTCTACAGCTTTTAACATTCCTAATGCGAAGTTCAAATCATACACTTTATTTGTGGAACTCAAGACCTATTGATTCTGTCTTGATTCTACAAATTTCCATTATTTCTTTATCTCCTGTTTTTACTATGTTTTTAAAATTCATGTCAATTCATGTAAATTCATGTCAGTTTATTGTCAATGAATAAATTTCATTTTATTAATAATTTCACAACCTTTGCTCGTAATTTGTATTGGTTTTTAATGGTTATATATATATGACCTGAAAATTCTGTCTAAGTTCTACAAATATCCATTTTTCTTTTTCTGCTCATTTTATTTATTTATTCATTTTTTATGTTTGATGGTAATTTGTATTGATTTTTAATGGTCACATAATGTCATTTTATTCATAATTTATTTTTTGTTGGTGGTCGGTAATGTTTATTTAATGGTTTTGTATATATAAACTCGGTATATGGCGTCAGATGCCGCAATCCGAAAAATTTACAAGAGTCTATTCCAGTCAAGGGTCCATTCCTCCTCCAGGCCTCTATCCCTCATAGCCCCCAAGAGCGTTTAAAAAGAACATTTTGATGTTTCGTATCGATGGTAGGTTATTTGAGTGTATTTAAAACTATTTATGATAATCGCGATGATAATCTTGATTTCATACACGGAATGAATATCTCTAATAATACTTCTGCTGTTGCATGCAAAAATATTACAATATGTTAGAAAATATTTCATTTCTGCATGCACTGTAGTCTGGTTACAATAAATGCCCTAGTTATGGAGAATGCCCCATAAACAAATTTCTAGTAGCAACATTTTTTAAGACCCTTCGCGTTAAGTGCCCTTTAGAGAATTGTTTTCTTTAACATCGGTATTCCCAAAGGGTGCATGTTACCTAATTTAATATCACATATTCTGTGATTAAAAAAGAGATAATTTACTATTCAGTTGGATTGGTGATAAAAATGAAAAATACTGAACTTATGATAATTAGGTTGCAGGCGTGAAATTTTACAAACTTATAGCTGAACACTTCACATCAAACGATAAACTATAAAATTTTGAAAAAGTCGTACATTTAACTCTTTGGGCTCCCACATGTGTATTTTAAACAATTCTTTCTAAGTGAACCCTAATTAGGTTGGAGGAGTGAAATATTGCATACTTATTGCTGAATACCTCACATCAAACGATAAACTATAAAATTTTGAAAAAGTCGTACATTTAACCCTTTGGGCTCCCCCATGTGTATTTGAAACAATTCTTTCTATGTGAGCCTCTAATTAGGTTGGAGGCGTGAAATTTTGCATACTTATAGCTGAGCACCTCGCATCAAACGACAAATCATAAAATTTTGAAAAAGTCGTACATTTAACCCTTTTGGCTCCCCCATGTGTATTTCAAACAATTCTAACTATCTGAGCCTCTAATTAGGTTGGAGGCGTGAAATTTTACAAACTTATAGCTGAACACCTCACATCAAACGATAAACTATAAAATTTTGAAAAAGTCGTACATTTAACCCTTTGGGCTCCCCCATGTATATTTGAAACAATTCTCTCTATGTGAGCCTCTAATTAGGTTGGAGGCGTGAAATTTTGCATACTTATAGCTGAGCACCTCGCATCAAACGACAAATCATAAAATTTTCAAAAAGTCGTACATTTAACCCTTTGGGCTCCCCCATGTGTATTTCAAACAATTCTTTCTATGTGAGCCTCTAATTAGGTTGGAGGCGTGAAATTTTACAAACTTATAGCTGAACACCTCACATCAAATGATAAACTATAAAATTTTGAAAAAGTCGAGCATTTAACCCTTTGGGCTCCCACATGTGTATTTTAAACAATTCTTTCTAAGTGCGTCCCTAATTAGGTTGCAAACGTGAAATTTTGCGTACTTATAGATGGACACCTCAGATCAAACAACAAATCATAAAATTTTGAAAAAGACATACATTTAACCCTTTGGGCTCCCACATGTGTATTTTAAACAATTCTTTCTATGTGAACCTCTAATTACATTGGAGGCGTGAAAATTTGCATACTTATAGCCGAATACCTCACATCAAAGGAAAAATCATAAAATTTTGAAAAAGTCGTACATTTGACCCTTTGGGCTCCCACATGTGTATTTTAAACAATTCTTTCTAAATGAACCCTAATTAGGTTGGAGGAGTGAAATTTTGCCTACTTATAGCTGAATACCTCACATCAAACGACAAATCATAAAATTTTGAAAAAGTCGTACATTTAACCCTTTGGCCTCTCCCATGTGTATTTCAAACAATTCTTTCTATGTGAGCCTCTAATTAGGTTGGAGGCGTGAAATTTTACAAACTTATAGCTGAACACCTCACATCAAACGACAAACTATAAAATTTTGAAAAGTAGTACATTTAACCCTTTGGGCTCCCACATGTGTATTTTAAACAATTCTTTCTAAGTGAACCCTAATTAGGTTGGAGGAGTGAAATATTGCATACTTATTGCTGAATACCTCACATCAAACGACAAATCATAAAATTTTCAAAAAGTTGTATATTTAACCCTTTGGGCTCCCACATGTGTATTCTAAACAAATCTTTTTAAGTGAGCCCCTATTTAGGTTGGAGGTGTGAAATTTTGCATAATTATAGCTAAATACCCCACATCAAACGACAAATCATAAAATTTTGAAAAAGTCGTACATTTAACCCTTTGGGCTCCCACACGTGTATTTTAAACAATTCTTTCTAAGTGAACCCTAATTAGGTTGGAGGCGTGAAATTTTGCATACTTATAGTTGAATACCTGACATCAAACGACAAATCATAAATTTTCAAAAAGTCGTACATTTAACCCCTTGGGCTCCCACATGTGTATTTTAAACAATTCTTTCTAAGTGAGCTCCTAATTAGGTTGGAGGCGTGAAATTTTGCATACTTATAGCTGAGCACCTCGCATCGAACGACAAATCATAAAATTTTCAAAAAGTCGTACATTTAACCCTTTGATCTTCCACATGTGTATTTTAAACAATTCTTTCTAAGTGAGCCCCTAATTAGATTGGAGGCGTGAAATTCTGCATACTTATAGCTGAGCATCTCACATCAAACGGCAAATCATAAAATTTTTAAAAAGTCGTACATTTAACCTTTTGCGTTCCTACATGTGTATTTTAAACAATTCTTTCTAAGTGACACTCTATTTAGGTTGGAGGCGTGAAATTTTGCATACTAGCTGAACACCATCATGCGACAAATCATAAAAATTTAAAAAGTCGTACATTTAACCCTTTGGGCTCCCACATGCGTGTTTTAAGCAATTCTTCCTAACTGAGCCCCTTATTAAATTGGATATTTGAAATGTTGCATGCTTATTATAGCAGAACACCTGAGGCCAGGCGACAAATTATAAAATCTTGAAAAAGTCTTATGTTTAACCCTTTGAGCCAGGAACCAATCCAAATGAACTCCCTCCATGAGCGACAAATTTCTTTGATGAAAATTCCGTTTCTTCTAATCTCTAGAAGAAGGTTTTATTAGAAAAATAATTCCAGGGAGCACATTATTCATCAAACTTCTAAACTAAGTTCAGATTTTTTTTTCATACCGGTAACATTTAAGTGTTTAATCACTTTTGTGCCTTTTTAGGCAATGAATTTAACTCTGATGACAAATTAAGAATGACGGTCAATAAACTCTCCTGCGCTATTCTGTCGGGAAACTGTAAAAGAAATAATGAATTAATGAAATCGTCATTATTTGCTCCCGTCCAGAAAAAAAAAAAATGCATTTTTTTTACTGAACTTCCAAAGGACTGGGAAATAAAAGTGTTAAAAGATGAAACCGTAAAATCAAAGCAAACGTCAATGTACTCATTTTTTTAAACTCTGCAGCAGTTAACGTATGTAATTAACGTTTTTCTACTTAAATTTTTATATTTTTTCCTAATGTGAAAAAAAAAAAAATTAATAACATTAATTGTTACCCTTTTTCAACAAATTTAAACATGACCTCAATTAAAAGACCACCTCTCTTAATGGAGCGACCCATCTTTCATTGGAACGGAACGTAGTCGCTTTAGGGAGGTTTTACTGTATCTGTATGCGTTAGTTGTTTCTTTGTTCCCATTTTCTATTCAAAATTCTTAGAAGTGAAAGTAAATGGCGTTTAACCAAAGATCTGGCGTAAAAGTACGTCTGTCAAATTCTAAATCTTTTTTTCTTCACGTAAAGAAAAATAATTCTTTTTATTTGTATATTCGTTGTTTTTTTTTTTTTTTTTTTTTTTTTTTTTTTTTTTTTTTTTTTTTTTTGTTGTTGTTGTTGTTTTACTTTTCTATTCAAGATTTAGAGAAGTAAAAGAAACTGAGGTTTAATCAAACGCCATGTAAAGAAATGTTTACATTAAAGGGGCTCAGGGCTTGAAAATTTTTTAAAAATCGATTTGTATTAATAACCTATTTTGATTTTTCAATTAATTCGGAAGTGAAAAAACCGCATAAAAATATTTGCATTTTTAACAGAGTTATGAGCAATTTATGTAACAATCACTTTCAAAGCCTCACCCGTTTACTTTCAACGCGACTTAAAGTTGCGTTTTCTCAAAACTTGATTTTTGACGACTATCCGTAAGATTAAAAAAAAAACTATTTGCTGGAATGGTTTAAAAAGTTTTTTGCATGCATATAATATCCTTATCTATAGAATGAACAATATATTTTAGATATATTAATATTTTCAGTATTTTTTATGGTATTTCAAATTTTGAAATTTGAGAGTTTTTTTAATAAGGTTTCCCTTGAGTTATATCCTTAATTCATAAAATTTCTTGCCATTTTAAAGCAAAAATTAAGTTCTTACGTCAATTCAATGTTAAGATATCTTACGGATGGTGATAGGACACCTAAATTTGTTTTCGAAAATTGAATATACATTTTGCTATATTTTTTTTTATTTTATTACATTGAAGTACTTCATTTTATAATTTTATAAGACTACAAACATACCTTAAAATATCGGAAAGTTTAAATTAGTTACATTGAATACTTCTGTTTTTATATGGATTCAAAGCGAGATCTCTGTTTAGATGTTTTTCGGTATCGATCAAGCCCTGAGCCCCCTTAAAACTTTCTACACGCAAAACTTACATTAAATATAAATTAAAGCTTTTTTATATTTTCTATCCATTCGTTGTTTCTTTGTTTTCTCTTTCTATTCAAGTTTCTTAGAAGTGACATAAATAAGTCTTTAACACAAAACCTGGTGTGAAAGTGCATCTATCATATTAAAAATCTTTTTTCATGTAAAACTTATAATAAATGAAATAATTCTTTTTATTTGGATATTTGTTTTTTTCTTTGTTTTACTTTTCTATTCAAGATTATTAGAAGTGAAAAAAATGGGGGTTAAACAAAGACCATGTTAATAAGTGTATTTGTCTCATTATAAAATTTCCTGCACGGAAAGATTATATTAAACCAACACTAAAACATGTTTTATTTGCATCCATTCGGTCTGTTTCCATTTTTCATTTAAGTTCCTTAGAAGCAGAGCTGCCACCCGCGACTTTTAATTCTATTTTAATTCTATTTCGCACCACTTTTTCAAAACAAAAAATTTTACATATGCTTTGACAACATTTACAAGAGAAAAATTCAACAAAATGTATTTTTTATTTTTAAATAGTGGTGCAACAGAATATAAAAATATTTGTCTGTGACAGCCTTGTAGAAGTGAAATAAACAAGGCTTTAACCTAAGGCCTGGTATAAAAGTGCATCTGTCACATTAAAAATACTTTTTCATGTAAAGCTTATAATAGATGTAAAATATAGGGGAGATGGGGGCACATGTGAACACGGGGCACATGTGAACATCGCAGTTTTTCGATAGTTACTATAAGCTTTTTTATTTGAAAAAAAATTACTAAAGATGATAGCATCTGTAGACATATGGTAAAACTTTTTTGAAGCTCTATGACATTTTGTTTGTCCTCTGTAGCCAAAACACTGTTTTTAGATCTCAAAAGTAAAATCATTGCTCCAAGTTCATAAGCGAATAATTTTATTTATTTATTCATTTATTTGAATTTGAGTGTTTTACCATATACTATGAATACTAATAAACATTTTTGATAAAATTCTTTTTCTTCTAAAATTGAGAAATGTTAATTATTCATCAATTTAACAGAAGCAGCAATGTAGGGCACTTGTGAACAGGCTAGTTGGGGCAGATATGAACAGTTCATAAGTACCCCAATAATCATTCTGTGATTCTGTTTCTTTCAGTTAACTTAATGAGAGATAATGTCAGTTCCATTATCTACAATGTTCCTGAAATTGAAGATATTTTCCTCTCACAAAGTTCATTTTGTATTGAAACTTCCACAAACACATCTTTCAGCAAATACATAAAGAACAACAGGCTCGTCTACGTTCAATTGTACTTTAAATACATTTAATGTTTTCTAAAATGCAATAAGTGTTATATATTATTTTACTAAACGGTTTACAACAATATTTTTTATGCATTGTTAATACAAAAGTATTACTTTGAACAACTTTGCAAATTTTTCTTTTACATTTGTTCTAACCTTGCAATGATGGCTTACTTCCATCTCTAAAACATTTATGTATATGATGCTTTGAATGGAGATAGATACCAGTAATATTTTAAGAAAGTACAATTTTTAAACTGATAACTACCGTAAAATCCCGATTGTACCCCCCCCCTCCTTTCAAAATCAAAAGAAGTTGGGGGGGGGGTTATAGTCGAGATTTTTTTTAATCATTAAAAAACCCTTCTTTATCTATAATTTACAAGAAAATAAGGCAAATACAGGAGTGAGAATCTTTCGTATTTCGGCAGATTTCCGATAAATAGTATGTAAATGCCCCCTCCCTAAAATTTCCCCCAAACAAAAACCCTTAAACAAAATTTAAAAGTTTTAATTTCTTTTTTTAAATTGCTTCTTTATTTTTTTATTTTATTGCAACAATACTTAATGAATCATCTAAGATTCTCCCCACCAAATCTACTTATTTTCATTTTATAATCTTTTGCTTAAACATATCACGCAGAAACTAGAGAAATATACATATATATTTTTCTTTATGGTGAATTTAAAAGGTAATATAACTAATGATTACTATGACAAATGAATAAAGGAATAAAAAGCACATTAAAGGATATTTTTTCCTTGTGTTCACATGTGCCCCACGTGTGTTCACAACTATCCCGATGATGGGGCACATGTGAACATTTTTTTGATTTTATAAAACTATTAAAAAATGTAAGAAGAACTATACAGGTGATTTTGAAAAAAATACCATGTGCAAAAGAAAGTTCTGTTTACTATATTAAGTAGTTTTTGTTTATCGAAATTAATCCAGTTATGAGAAAAAGCTACATTTATGCGAACTGTTCACATGTGCCCCCATCTCCCCTATTTACTTTCTTCTGTCTTTACGAGAAGAAAGTATCGGATTCGTGAAAATTTTCGAGTTCCGGTTTTCGATGGATTTATATGTTTTAGAAGGTCCTGAACACGATTTGATGAATTTTAGAAATTGTCTGTCTTTGAGACTAATGCACGGAATTTCATAAAGCTTTAGATTCAGTTAGACCTTGATATAAACTGGTGATAGTTACTTTTTGCTGTTAATCGCCCAAAAGGTGCTCTTCTGTGCTGCATTATTTATAATGATCGCAATAGCTCTATCTAAAGAACTAATGCATGGATTTTCATCAAACTTCAGATTCGGTTAGTGCTTCATATAATTTGGTGCTGATTACGTTTTAGTGTAAATCGCCCAAAAGGTGGCGCTTCTGTGATGCATTATTCATGATTCCTGCAATAGCTCTATCTCAAGAACTAATGCACGAATTTTCATCAAACTTCAGATTAAGTTAGTCCCTGATATAAAGTAGTTCTGTTTAGTTTTTGGTGCAAATCGCCGAAAACGTAGCTCTGCTATGCTGCATTTTTCACAATATCTGCAATAGCTGTATCTCAGGAACTAATGCATAAATTTTCATCAAGCTTCAGATTTCGTTAGTTCCTGGTATAAATTGGTCCTAATTAGATTTTCGTGTAAATCGCCCAACAGGTGGCGCTGCTATGTAGATTTTCAGCAATAGCTCTATCTCAAAAACTAGTGCCCGGATTTTTATCAAACTTCAGATTCAGTTAGAAGTTGACATAAGTTGTTGATGATTAGATTTTGGCGTAAATCACCTAACTTGCGGGGCTGATATGCTGCATTTTTGTTATTATGTAAGTATTCACATGTACACGATAGAAGAAAGTTTTGGGATTGCCACATCCGACTAGTTTTATTTGTATTTATTTGCTCTTTCTTTTTTTCATTTTCTACTCAATATTCTTAAAAATAATGTAAATATGAGTTCAAGAAACTCTCAGGTACGGCTGGTTCTTTAAGGGAAACGTGAGACGTACAAGTTTCAAAAACACTAACTTACAGAAATATTATTTAGAAGTATTCGATATATTTAATACCCTTTTCTTCCATTGAAAATGAAAAACATACAAGAACGTTTTTGAATCAATACATTGAATTCATTTTGGTACATTTAATTTTTGCAAAATAGATAGCATTTTATCATATTAACATAGTTCCTAATACACTGTTAGCCATGTATAACATTCGTTTAAATATAGTCATGGAAAATTCATATTTAGGATTTTAAAAAAAGACGAATCGAATGCAAGAAAACAGTTAAATACCGTAAATTTTAAAATTTGAAGTAAAATAAATATACACGATGTCTCTCAAGAAGCGAAAAATAGTAGTATGACCCAATGGTATACAACCAACATTTTTGACTCAAAGGTTTTATTCTGTGGCTTTAATAACCAAAGCTGTAACTTACGTCCCGGTAATTGTATAGAAAGCAGATGTACTATAGGGGGGTACTATACATTTTCATACGCAAAAATACACACAGAATAGAAATAATACTGTGCAAAAATGCATCTTATTGAAGATAACCCATGCATGGATGTAACGTTTTTTAAGATAATTAAATTTCAATAGTTTCTGAAATTTAGTAAAAAAAAAAGTGATATTAACAGACAGAAATTTAATTACCTTTTTTATCGTATTTACTTTTCAGAATTTCATTTAAGAAAAACCAACAAAATTCAAAAGAAAAAACATTAAAAATACCACTGGTACATACCATACATGTAGCTACTCACTATATTTAAAACCAAGTAAACAAAACGTATGTTTCATAGTTAGTGTCCAAAACATTTTTAGTTAATTGCATCAAGACTACATGATATATTTATAAGAAGCTTTTACCAAAGGAAGTTAGTTTCTGCAATGGAAGAAACGTAAACCCTTTATTCAGTTAGTAAATGGAACAACATAATTCATTTAGGGTGTGATCGGTGTGATAGATATCTTACATGGATAAAGAAATTCTACAAAGAAATATTTATACTCTCTAAAAATAAATGCCCGTTTTTACGTTTGTTCGTAATTATATAAATACGTAGCACCTATAGTCGTCGTTCAGTCCGTCAGTCCGTCCGTCCGTCTGTCAGTCCGCATATAACAGAGCAAAAACTACCCAACCGAATGGTCTGAAATTTTAAATATATGATTGTTGCAAAACTTTGTCGAGTCATTTCAAATTTTATGAAAATCGGATGTATAGTTTAATTACAGGGACATTCAAAAGTTTTTCCTTACATTACGGCTAATGGGGAAAAATTATTGCAAGTGCATTTTAGTGATGTTACAGTCTCCCGAATGGTATGAAATTTTAAATATATAATTACTGTAAAATTTTGTCGTGCCATTTCAGATTTTATAAAAATGGGATGAATAGTTTAATTACAGGGACAGTCAAAATTTTTTCGTTAAAATACGGGCAATGGGGAAAAAAAATTATTGCAAGTGCATTTTAATGATGTTACAGACTATGCAGTTATGAATTGCAAAAAAATATACATTCAATACAATACGGGGTGCAAAATATATTTATAAAACTAGTTATAGTACGAACGCACCTCATTTGTCGCGTTTGAGGAGCAATTTCCTACTTGTTTTCTTTATAATATTTTCAAAGAAAAATACTTCGTCATGCTTTCAATTTGTTTCATTTTATAACAATATAGAAAACCACGTTATAACTTCCAGGTTCAATAAATCTTACAAAAAAGATTTTTTTTAAGATGTTTCAATAAAATATTAATTATTTTACTTACACAAACAATTATTTAAAAAGAGCAATATCTCTGAAAGGAAGTAATTAGTGCATTAGTAAAATTCGAGTATAAAATAAATAGAATTTAAACAACTTTTGTTTTGGCATTTGTGTCTGAGAATGAAAGTTATACAGGGTTCGTACACATTATGGGATTCAGGGGATTTTATGTGTTTTAGTACCAGAAATTTACTACAGTACTGGTCGCTATATCTAAAGATAGAATTTTCTTACATTAGATAAGGCAACTACTAAACAAAAATTCTAGTAAAACGTGCTTGAAAGTCATTGAAGCATACGAACCCTGTTATAACTTCTTAAGAATGGATATAAGCATAGGGTAACTCCGGGAGTGTCGCCGCATACGGGATAGATGCCGCACCCCTTGTATCTCTTATAATTATTGATAGATGGTCGTCAAACACACAGTATAGGTGCGCAATCAGATTATTTTAACCAGTGTATAGCGTGAATCCCATTTCGATGTTTACTTGTAGAAGTACAATTCTTAATTTGACGTAAGTGCATGATTTCACTATCCAAACTTTTAAACACGTTATGTTTAAATAATTTTCATACACTAATTGCTAAATGCATGTATGATTTCGAAGTCAAAACTTAGTCTAGCGTTTGTATAGAATACTGTGTGTATGGTTACGCCATTCCCCTCAGCAATGGCAGGTGACTGTGATAGCCGACGTCTGCACCATGCAAAATGAGATACATGCCGCACTGCTATTCCGGTATACATGCCGCAGTTTCTTTCGTACAGGATGGTTAAGTGTTATTAACTTTTCCTTTTCATTTTGCACAGACTAACTATGATAGGCATGTTATCAAGTTTACTAAAAGAAAAGAGAAAAAGGGGGAAATTAAAAGTAAGAAAGGGGCAGAAAGATGCAAGTCAAGATGATAATAATGAAAAATTGGATTAAGCGCAACGCAGACGTTCTTTGCAAACTACTCCAAAAAAGAGGAAGTGTAATTTTGCTTCGTTGCATTATGTGTTTAAATGTAGTTACTTAAAGACTGTACTTTTTCGACACTTTTTCTGTAGATTATAGTAGAAAAAACAGGTCTCTTAACCCATTCGGGACCATAGGTGCGTATAAGCACCGTCATAAAGAGCTTACAAAATTTGTATCTGGCACCAGTAAAAAATAAGAGTAATATTTGTTTTGTTTAATTGGAGCATTTTCATGATTATTTAAGTAAAAGTACCTTTTTTAAAAAAGTGGTACCAACCGAATAAAATTTGTGTAAAAGCCACCGGTCCCGAAAGGGTTAACATATAAATTATGTAAACAAAATTTTACTTTTTTTCTTTTCCTTTTCTAAAACATTGATGTTACGTTGTTGCTGAAACAACAATTAAAATTTAATGTAAAAAATAAAGTCGATAATTTTAACAGTGAAAGTAGGCAACAATTATGAATCTACTAATACGTTTAATTAAACTCATTTAATTTCATTCAGTTGTTACATCGTTAATTATAGTCCAGATATGAAATTTTTTTTTTATAATTTTTATTTATAATTTCATTCTGTTTTTATTACAAGCGCGGCATAACTACTGCACAAGTGCTTCGTCTCAGCCTGAATTTACGGATGACGCGTCGCAGTGCAATGTTTTAGAAAAAAAATTGTTAAAAAATATTAATAATTTGTTTTGAATTTTTTTGTCGCACTACGCTCATTGTATATTTAACGAATACCACAGCATGATTTTTTTTATTTTATGTCCAACATAGGACTTTATACATATATTTTAAAAAAATGTGCGGCATAAATCCCGGAATTACCCTATTATAAGCCTGCATACTTATTTTAATAAAATATATACCACAGAATTATACTGCAATTCATTCACAGAAATGTCATATTAATTTAATATCAAGTCAGTGATTTAATTATATTAATTTTTCATGTGAGAAATTCATTGCAATTTGTAACAGGGAAATGTTTAAAAACCAGATTTAAAAATTTCGAAACAGCCCCGGTTATGCAAAAACATACTTAAGGGAAAAGTAACTTATAGCCCAGTCATTTGGTAGAAAATAGGGGAAAGTTTTGGTGTAGTTTTGATATTTGGTGGCTTTATATTTTTTGGGTCGCTGAACACGAATCTGAAGTTTGCCAACAAAATTTATCCCGGGAAACACTTTTTTTGGCAAAAAACTGGAAAAAAATGGGATTTTCTTTGTTTTTTCAAAATAACTTCAAAATTATGCATTTTACGCAAAAGTCCTCAGTACATAAATTAAAGGGGATAAAATTTCCTACATTTTACGTATTAAAAGTTTTTTCTCTGATCAATGGTTTAGCCGTGACAACGCCGCAAAAATGGGTGTGAAAATAAAAAAATTCTGAAAAAACGGGAATTACGGCAGTGCACGGTGGGTGATTTACCGATTCTAGTTGGCCAAAATTATTTTTGGCGTCAATATAGTCGCATCGCCATGAAATTGAAAAATGTTATTGATATTCACTATTGAATGTTAGGTATTGTAAAATGTTGCGTGTAGCAGTCATAATTTCGTTACAGGGACATTCAAAAGTATTTCATTATATTACGGCCTATGGGGAAAAATCATTTATGGTGGTTTTTAATAATGTTTCATAATTTCAAACACTTTGAAATTTATATACATATCTATGAAGTGCACTACAAGATGATTTCTTATAGAATATGGCATGGGTAGTATTTATCGATCATTTTCAGGGACACTAAAAAGAATTATGTTACATTACGGTCTATGGAGAAAAATTGTTTGTGGTGTATTTTGTTCATGTTACACCTTTTCAAAAGTATTTAAATTGATATATATATCTCCGGGGTGCTCTATAAGATGTTTACTTTTGAATATGGTGTGCCATTGATCTTTCATATACAGGGGCACACAAAATAAATCAGTTATATTTTTCCTCTGTATGAACAATAATTGATGGAAGTGCGTTTTCGGTTGTGGAACACTTTTTAAAATTTTAAAAAGGAATTTTCAACTGTGCTATGCGTTCAATAACAATTCTAAATTTTAGCATATTGTGAAATATCATATGCTATTTATCATATGCATTATATTATTTATTATATGCATTTGCTATCATATATTATTTATCATAATAAATCTATAGTTCATATACAGGGCTGTACAAAATTTTCAGCTATTTTTTCGATTTTGGTTGAAATTGTGTTTTCAAACGTGTTATATGTTCTACAAATTATTACTTAGACATCGTTTTTCACGTTATTAAACTATGAAGTTTTATTATAGTAACCCGAATGCGTTAAAAAGTGTTCCATAATCTGATTGACGCATGATTTTACGTTCTTTTTGATAATTTTAATGATACTTTCTTAACGGTATGGAAGCTAAAGTGATAAAACTATTTTTGTATTATTATAACAAATTCTAAAATTTCTTTTTCGAAAGTTTAAGCTACGGGACAAACATTCGACAGCATTAATGAAAATTGCTGTGTTGCATATTCTGTTGTATATTCATATTTATTTCTGCACAAACCTTACAGGTAACCTAACAGGAATCTTATGTAAAGATAGGGAATCATAAGATATCATGATTAATATATCATGAGAAAATGCCTACATTATGTTTTGCATTGTATCAAATCTGAATTTGGAGAATTTGTCTGGATCAATTTTGTAACCACTCAGAATTTGCAGCGAAATAATATATTTTAAATGATTTTGTCTCGATATATCTACATACAACTGGCAATTTTTGTCCAAATTTGGTCATAAATTTAAACATTTCGCTCTTGCAAAATTTCATGCGCTCTTCATTGTAATTTTCCTCTATAAACAAAATATTTTCAACCAAATTCACATTTTCGTTACATTTTAAACCTTGTTGCCGTTGCATAATGGTGCAAAAGTTTATTTATGTGACTAACTTAAATTCTGCTGTCTTTGATTAAAAAAAAAAAAAAATGGTACTTGAACTAAAATGTCAAGAAAAAGTCATGCCAGAAAATATAAAATATTTTTTATAAAAAAAAACCTTTGTTTTATACTGTTGGTAGTAATAAAAACACCCACTAATTCCATACGTCTATATTCTATGATGTAGATGTCAGTGAAAAGCAGGGACCCTCAAGTAAAAGAAAGCGGAAATAATATTTTTTTGTTTTTTAAATAAATGTACTTACTATGTACATGTTTATTTGTAATTAAATAATGATTCATAATGAGTCGTTTTATTTATTATCAGCAACTTCATTGTAAAATATAGTCATTCATATAATTTATAGTCAGTGCTTGTGTAAAATGGTCAGTTTTCATGTTAAATCTACGTACAGCGACGTAATTCCCGTTTTCTCTGAAATTTTTTATTTTCACTCACATTTTTGTGGCGTTGTCACGGCTAAACCGTTGATCAGAGAGAAAAACGTTTAATACATAAAATGTAGGAAATTTTATCCTCTTTAATTTATGTATTGAGGACTTTTACGTAAAATGTATAATTTTGAAGTTATTTGGAAAAAGACAAAGAAAATCCCGTTTTTTGCCAAAAAAACGTGTTTTCCGGGATAAATTTTGTTGGCAAACTTCAGATTCGTGTTCAGCGACCCACAAAACATAAAGGCACCAAATATCAAAACTACACCAAAACTTTCCCCTATTTGTCCTTTTTGAGCACCTAATGCCTGGACTATTAATATTATATGTATATATATTTTATGGTACATTAGAAATATTCATTTACAGATTTATTTTGCTAATTTTGCCAATAAATGTATTATGAATCGAATTTTTATGTACATTTTCAGCAACGCATTGTATTATTATTTTTAAAACTATCAATATACATTTGTAAATGCTAAGTATTATTAAAATATTTAGTCTTCATTAAACATTTCCAATTATCATTTACAGGTTCATTAAATCTTTGAAAAAGGTGTTCATAAAGGATTTACATACATTTAAAATTATTTTACTAACACAAAAAATAGTTTAAAGATGTAATTTTCTGTAAAAATAAATTATTTTCTGTTGAAAGTTCAGTAATTAGCAAATTATACAAAAGTAATATTTTCATCAACTAATTTGAATTAAAAAAGATGTGCAATTAAAAATAGTATACTTAATTTTTATGTAAAAGTGTTTTAATTTAATTACTTTGTAAAACTATAGAAATTTCCCAAGAGAGTTTAGTTTAGTTAACAGATTTTATGATGCAGAATAGAAAAGAAGTATGTAACATTTATCCATTTATAATTAAACTATTGATTATTATGTCTTCAAGAAAATGCAAAAGTGTTTTTTTCTTTAGAAAAAAGGGTGTCCTAGATTTTTATGAGAAAGCAACAAACACAAAAAGAATTTTTTTTGTAAAAAGTCCATTAAACATCGATTTATGCAGCACCGCGTTAAACAAAATCCCCTGACATGTGCGATGTTCGAAGTAAAATAAATGCTGGAAAAGAGTTGAAGACGACATGCTAATTTTGTTGTTCAGAATAAAATTCCAAAAAGAGTTAGATATATTGAATTTAGGCACACTTATCTAAGTTAATATGCGAATTTAATTCAAATGTAAAAGTTAAAGGGTACTTTTATCTACAAGTGTCAAAAGCTTATAACATTAACAAATGGAAATAAGTCCAGGACCAGTCGATTCTTTTAAATCTAGCATAATAAGATGATGGAAAAAAAGAAGTAAAAGAAGAAGAAGGAAAAAGTTTATGCCATGCCACATGCTAATTTTGTTGTCTCGAATAAAATTCCAAAATGAGTTATATGCAGCAGAACCGCGCTGATACGAACCCCCCTAATCCGAAATTCCGGTTGAACGGAACCTATTTCATTTTAGAAAATTATACTTGAACAGATGAACTGAAAAGCTTAACTTCTAACTAATTTTCCGGATTACAGGGTGAATGTCGGGAAAAACGAGTAGACGTTAAAATAAAACAAAAAAAGGCAGTAAAGCATCTTTTTTATTGTTTAATCAGCTTGAATAGAATAAAAAAAAGTATTCAATAATGTAAAAGTACCATATATATGTACGTGAATCTAAAATGAAAATTGGCACTGTAGGTCTACTCGTAGAAACAATCTTTAAAAAATCTCGATTATCAGTTTGTTTGCCTGTTACTGTAAAATTCTTTTCTAAAATAAAAAATTTATTTAATTAAGATGATAAAAATTTATTTTTCCTTTCAACAGTATGATTTCACAAATTATCTACAGAAATTATTTGTTTCTTTCACCATCGTCCACGTGGTGACTGAGCTATTTATAAATTCGTGCTTTTGAACCGTTTGTAATGGGTTGTTACTTAATTCCTCATTCTGAATTCCCACTGGATTATTATAAACATCAGGAGTCATCAAACAAGGAATACTATTTTTTCTCGGAAGTCGTGCCGGATCATTCAGCATTACGGACCTTATGACGTCTTAGAGGATATTTTCTGTACTACTGAGGACTTATAACTTACCTTTTTTTAGCATGCATCTTTTACCTTTCTATTTTTATCGAAATTTTGGGTAATCCGAACAGGCATAGGTCCAAATTAGTTCTAATTAGCGGGGCTCTACTGTACATTGAATTTAGACATATCCATTGAAGATAATATGCGAATTTAATTCAAATGTAAATGTTAAAGCTCATTTTTATCTACAAGTGTCAAAATCTTTTAATATTAACAAAAGGAAATAAGTTTAGGAGCAGTGGATTCTTTTAAATCTTGCATAAGGAGATGACGTCATGACTGTAAAATTTTATGTGGGACTCATTTGTGATGTTGTTCATAGGATAGTAGACGCTAGATTTAATGCTTTGGTATATGCAACTGCTGCTTTGGGCGTCGGTCGTAGGAAATGATTGATTGAAGAAGAAAAGGGTTAAATAAGTGCTTTTTCGGATTGCAGATTTACTTAAAGGTGAATTGCCCTAAAAATAAGCAAATTTAAAACTGTTGTGCACAATTCTCTTTGTGATCCAATGAACGATGGTAGAAATAAAACAAGAAAGAAAAAATCTTGCGCTAAGCACATATTATGCAACTCTAACACATTCAGAATTATGTAACAATACTGCACCGTTTAAAAAATTAAAAAATTACGTTTATTTCAACCATATAGAAGCGCATAACACATTTCAAAACCCATTTTCAGCTGTTCCCATCTACAACCGTAAAATTATCCGAAAATTTTCAGCAGCCCTGTATATGATATATAGATTTGTATCTATTAACTACATGCATGCAAAAATTTAGTTCACGTAAGAAATACATGCATTTCAGTTGAAAATTCCTCTTCAGCAATTTCATCTAATAAGGTGAATGGTACGTGAATACTTTTGTTCAGCCCTGTATATGAGGTATAGAATTTATATGTAACAAGCAAAAAAATAAATAAATTTAAAAGCTCATACCGAATTTTAAATCGTACCCTCCAGCAATTATTATTCAGAGAGAGTACTGTAATCGAATTATTTTGTGTGTCCCTGTAAATGATTAAAAAATGCTATTAATGCATTGTTCTAACGTGATTGTAGTGAAATTCAGTAATTTGTATCAGTTTCAATATATTTGAAATAGCATATTGTCATTAAAATACTCTGCAAACAATTTTTCCCCATATACCATAATGTAATGGAATACTTTTGAGTGCCCTTGTAAATGAACTATTAATCCTACATACTTCATATACAATACCAAACATGCTTTAGTGACCTTCAATAACCTTTATGAATTGCATGAAAATCCGAGTATATTTACGGGAGTTAGAGCGTGGACAGACGGACAGACAAACCGAATGCATAAACTCTTTTCAACTTTGTTGAAAGTGTTAAAAAGCGGACGGCTATCAAAACTCTCATCCTAATGTAGACGGATCGTTATTAGGATGGCGGCTCAAGATTTTGCTTATTCTCGTACTATATAATCTGCTCTAGAAGTCTCAGTAACGTCCAGAACTGTTAGAGATGTGTTAAAAATTGTCGAATGCTTTGAATTATGCTAAATTGAAAGCCAAGCAAAAAATACAAATCATCAAATTGAAGCAAGGCTGAAATCCTCATCTTTCAATGTCTTAAATTTAGACCTATTACTATTACAAAACTGCAGCATTTGCTGCTTACTCACTCCACTGCTTTTATAGAATATCTTTATACTGATCAATGAGAATGCTCCATAAAGTCAAGTAACCGTTTTCTATATAAAAGTGGTGAAGTGACTATGCAGCAAAAGCTACAGATTTTTAACAGTTTGGGTTAAATTGTTTTTTACTAATGAAACAATATTAACCCTTGATAGAACATATGGTTTGAGTCATTACTGGCTTGATTTACCAAGTGAATCATATCTACTTTCAAAACGTGTACAAGGAGATAGCTCAGTCCTGATTTGGGCCGGGTTTGATGCAAAAGAAAAAAAAATGTTTTAAACCAAGACAAAGATTATTTTTTTTGGCTATCCAGATGTTCTTAGTAATATATTTTTTCCACTTAAAGATGAAAATGTTTATCAGAATTTGGCATTGCTTCAAGATAACGCTTCTATTCTAGGTCACTGTCAACTCCCGATTGATTAACTGCAAACAAAATCAAAACTTTGGAGATTCCATCTAAAAGTCCCATAGAAAACTTGTGGGTAATAATGGTTCGTCAAGGTTATGCCAACAGAAAACGGTTTGATTCGATTATTGAACTGAAATCAGTCATATTATAAACATAGAAACAAATACCCATTTCCACATGTAAAAACCTGTTCAACTGCTTCCAAAAGCATCTTTCGGAAGACATCAGTGTTAAGAGGAAACAAACAAAGTATTAAAAATCATTGTACAAATAATTTACATGTGTAATTTAAATTTTAAATATACTGGTCCTAAACATTTTTCCACCAAGTTGTATTACGTTAGAAAATGACAAAACTTTCTTAACTTGTATATTTATATGCATAATTTATTTGTATGTATAATTTTGCAATGATATTGGTTATTCATTAAAATTAGAGATTTACTGTTTTTGTTTGTGGTCCCAAACTTTTTTCCAGCATTGTAAAAATGATGGTGTTTATGAGCTGTTCCAGAAAAAAAGAGGTATGTTGATAATTCATTTTCCACGAAAAAGCAACCACTAAAATATTTTTCTAGGAAAAGGAAGTAGCTATAATCTTTCATACAAATAGAAAACAAATTTAGTCGATTTCGCTTCGTATAAGTTGACATTTTCTATCTATTTAAAGGTAGGTTCTTTCACAATGCCGTCACTAATGGAATACAGAGCTACTTAATGATATTTTTAGCAGAAACAAAAATGCGGGATAACTCCAGTTACTTAAGGTAATATTAGAAATTCCTCATATTTTTTTACGATGTCCGTGTACCAAATTTATGCCGCACGTTTGCTAAAATCTTGTAAACAAATAGGACAACAGAAAGGGGGTAGATGTTAAAGAAAAAGAAAAATTTATAGTTTAGATCCTTCCTTGCAATGGGCTAAATTTACATTAGTTTCCCTCCAAATTGATCGTTTATTGTAAGTAACTGGTTTTATTTAGGGAGCTTTGTCTAAAAATATAAGTTTGTTATTGCTATTTGATATCATTGTGTGAAATAAACGTGTGACATACGGAACTGAATATGTTTTTTTTTTTAATCGCACTTTTAAAAACGGCTATATAAGCTATAGCGATACCATTTATGTATGATATCTTCACAAAACCATGTCTCTACGGTACTATCATTGAACATCATAATTTCATATTGTGCTTTTTACCATTTTGATTGTAATTATTCTTAGTTGTCTTATGAAGTCTTCTAGTGGAAAGAAATAAAATGAAATAGCAAGAATTCAATCCTTTGTTCTGCAGAAGGTTATTTTCATCCTTTGTTACAACTCAATTTTAAAATCTTTAAAATACATAAAACTCGCAAAACGCTTCTTTTCGGGTCATAACACGGAAAGTTTTTAAAACGCTAGCCATATTATTACAAAAAGATTCATCACGACGTTGAATGACGTCAGATATGCTACTCTTTCATGTGATATCAGAATTTCCTTTTATTAAGGAGGGTAAAACACTTAAAGATTGAGTACTGGGCCGTTTACAAAATCTTTTATAAAAAAAAATAACAATTATGATTTATAATCATTAAATTTAAATTACAAATTCATTCTTGAATTATTCTCCAAGAAACATTTCATGAACTTGCACAGTGTGCCATTGAAATTCTTAAATAGAATAATAGATTTTCACTATTAGTTTAAAATAACTCATTCAAAATATTTATTAATTGAAAGAAAAAAATACATTTCCTTATTTTTTTATAACGGAAAAATAAATTTACTCAAGTTTTAAATAACAAAATAAAAAATAATGTAAATTATTAGAATAACTGAATGTATATGTCAACAATTTCAATTTTTCTTAAAATAGCTTAAAACAATCAAAAGAAAAATTTAAAATCTTAAATAATTCAGATTTTTGTTTCCTTTTCGTCTTTCGGTGTATAATTATACCGTTTCATTTAATTGAAGACGTCAAGGGCAAGTGATATATTCATTTTCCCCCCTGATTACGCACTCTAATAAATAATAACACTAGTTAAGATATTTTAACTTTTGCTCCTCTCACAAAAACGAAATTAGTTGTTTCTTAGTTGGTGTTTTTTGTGCTGATTCCGAATCTGTTTTAGATTTCCTCTAGCAGGTCCTGATTTTTGAGATATTACCATATTTCGATCTATGAAAATTTTGTAAATTTTCTACAATAATATGAAAATTTAAGACATAAAGCATTATCAGACTCTTTTTATGTTATAATTACCGTTTGGTTAATTATTCTAGTTAATTACTCTATTTACTTTACAAAAACGTTGCTTCTGAGAATATATTGTCATGTGACTAGGGTTTTCGCTGCCGCTCGCCATTGCGCCAAATCGCGACTAAATGCTTCATTTGGCGAGTAAACGAGCAATGGGACTTGCCAAATTGCGAGTGTTCAATTTCTGCGCTGTTTGTGTATGTGTGTGCACCGTCCGGGCCTGCGTGCTGACTCAAAAATGGCGGCAATTGAAGGCGGATTTTTTTCAGTGTGTGTACTGTCCCATGAATTTTGGTACCAATAATATTTAAAAGTTTTTTGTCGCTTTAATTTTCTGACATTAAACAAGACAAAGAAATATTTTATAAAATACTGGAGTCTAAATTTAGGGGACCGTACATACGTTAAAAAAAAATCCGCCTTCCGCACCCGCCATTTTTGTGTCAGCGCTCAGGCCTCGTGTTCAGGGGGCGGTGATATGTGTGTGTGTGCCAAAACAGTCGTGATTCTTATCCGCGTTTCAGAATGATTGATGTCGCTTTACATGTTTAATCGCAGCGTGCCAATTACATTCCTCTATTTATAGAGATATTAACTCAATACCAATTCAGTTTAGAAACAGCCAAAGACCCAGAAAGGATTATATGATAGGTGTTTCTCTAATGTGAGTAAATTACTTTCTATGAGCCGGCGTCGCGCTGGTAAAAACACAAACAAAATTACTCGAATCAAGTACAAATTGAGAAAAGTTTGGCTGGTATGTGATGTTGAAATTTACTTTATTATTAATCCATTATTATTTACTAGTTGTATGCAAAGTACCATTGGTCGGTCAATTATTCCTATAGGTTAGACTTAGAGTTGAAATCTCATAACAATTTTTAGTGTATATTTTCACAACGGAATATTAAAGATAGCTGTTTCGAATTTTAATTTAGAGTGCTAAAATAATGTCTGAAACATTTGCACATTTAAGAGACATTTAGAATGTAACTTATTTTTGATAGTTTCTGTAGCGGGTAGCTGAAATTCTATTTTATAAGTAATTACAAAAAATTAGGTTATTTTAGAACATACTCGAAAAAGGGGATACAGTAAGAGATTAAAGGTAGATTTTCAGTGTTTGACGCCGAATCTATTTTGCTAACATTCCTTTTCATTTGGCTACGGTTTCTTATTTCTTATTCGCCAAATCGCTAATGTTAGTCAAAAGCCAGCGAGAACTCTGCATTTGACCGCGAAGTTTTGTGCCTAACACTCATATGTTTCATGTTTTTCTAATAATGTTCCTTGACGTCCACATATTTATTCCACACGATAACTCTATAAATGTTTCTAAACTAGTTTTTTTGCGCTGATTTCAAATATGGTATATGTTTTTTCTATCACATCTAGTTTAAAATTTAAAAAAAATATTTTTTTCCTCAAAACAGACAGAAATCGCTTTTTATGCTACTTTGCGATGTACTTCAAAATGTTAACCCATTAACCGCAAGAACTATAAGGTTGAAATTTTCAACTTTTTAGCTGAACATCGTTTGCCACCGCAAACTCTGAAAGATATTCTTCGATTTGTAAGATCTTAAATATTTATGTCTTTAAGTAATGCCAATTTAAAAGTAGAGGTGGGTATGTAAATAAGTGGTGGGTGTTAAATAAGTGCATTCATTTTGACCGTTGCGTGAACTCAACACCAGCGGGTAATGCGTTAAGATAGATTCTACTACTTTTTTCAAATTTTTTCTTCGATTATATAAATTATTTTTTATGTCCCTGACAGGAATCTGACACTCTTCACCATTTTGACAATGAGGTACACACCCCTAAAAACCATCTTATATCAGACTTGTGTCAATGCCGTACAAAAGTAGAAATTCATTTCACTCGAAAACTAGACGTAATGTGTGAAAACAGATTGCAGATTAGAAATCAACATAAAAATCTAGTCTAGTAAAACATTACGTCAATTCTGTGGCACCTACTTTAAAGTTGATATTAATGTAAACATTACACCTTTAAAAAATATGAAAATAGGCTTAATAACTGGCAGATAACTGTTCAGATTTATAAAGATATATTATTAAGATTAATTTACATTTTTCTGAAGAAAATAGTCCTTTAGTCATTTTCTAGAAAATCGAATTCAATTTGACGCTTATTGTATCTAAAATTTTTATAAAATAGCACAAAAGACTAAATTTGCTTAATCTTAATATTCATATTTGTCAGACTCCATTTGTCTTCTAGAAAACAAACAGTAAGCGTACTCGGAACCAGTGCTAAAAATTGATCCAGAATCATCTAATTTAAGTTCTCTCACAGAACTATTGTTGTCCAGTGTAATTTTACATGGAGCTCCAGAATCATATGTGCTTTACAGCTACCACTGTACGAGAATGGTTCAATACTTATTGTCCCGAGTATGTATAAAATGTTTGTACTGCGATGGTTGATGTGACATATTGAAGCCCAATGTCTTAGTTGCCTGTATGCTCAATTTCAGAACTGTAGCTGCTGTATTAACATGTTTTTTAGGTAGATTTTGTAAGAAATACTACTTATTGCAGTCGTTACCGTAATGCGACTTTTGAAAAATTCCTTCATAACTTTTTATTATATGACCCCAGGAACCCAATACCACCCCCACCTAAAAAGTTAAAATATAGTACATACACACACACACATATATATATATATATATATATGTATGTAAGTACTAAATTTTGTCCGCACGGTAAAAGTCGCAATTATGCATGGATCGTCTTCAAACTCGCCAATAACTTTGAGATGGCTAATATCTCGGCGGGGATTGAAAATGGGCAAAATCGGCCCAAGGGAATGGAAATGGGGAGGGTTCAAAATTTTGAATACCGTCTTAACAAGGTTTTGATAAAACCAGCTCTTACACAACAATGACAGGGAAAAAGAAATATTTTTCGTTATAGCAGTTGCCAACAATTAAAAATAAACAATAAAATTCTCACCACAACAATTGCTATTCTAATGCAATATTTTCATGTGAAAAAAAAAAAATTAAATAAATTGTTTTGATGAATTGAAAATAAATTGAATATTACGTCATAAGTTTTCTAGAGTAAGATTTCAGCATGAAAACTCAAAATGAAATAAATAGTTTGACAAATAAAAAAAAAAAAAAAAAAAAAACATTGCGTCATATTGAAATATAATGGACCTCAGCAGGTGAATATGTCACGTCATGTGAGTTTGAAGAAACGTATTAAAACATGATAAAAACCCGACTATGGAAATGTTAACATATTTTAACACTTTGAGGTTCTCTGAATTTGTTTTAGCCATTTTTAAACCTATTCCACACATGCGTGTGTGTATTCGTGTACATTAGAATTTTCACAAAATGTTTAGCTCCCTATATTTAGTGGAGGAACTGAGTTTATCTCTAATCTTCATTTAAGTTTTGTTGGTGAATTTGGTACTTAACTTCGAAATCTATATCCGCCTGTTGGCCTGAGCCGGGAAGGATTTTTTTTTTTCGTTTTTGATGTGAGAGGTCGCACCTAGATTGAAAGGGGGCTGGGGTGAGAGTGAATGAGACGTGGCTAATTTCGTTTGGACTCGCGATACTATTGATGTAGCCACGTCACATCCACTGTCACAAACTATCACAGAACTGCTTCAGGTCTGGCGCTATAAGGTCCAAACAGGCCTTTGCCCCTACCCACCCCTTTCAAGCTAGATGCCAACCTAAACTAAAACTAAACAAAATATGTTAATATAGAAGCTACGGTTCTGAGATTTAGCATATAAGCATCTAAGACATTAAGCTTCAATGTTCCACATCAACCATCGCAGTATAAATATTTTATATACACTCGGGACAATAATTATTGAACCACACTCGTATGAGAACTTCTATTACTATAACAAGATAATAATACTGCATGTTTTGAGACGTGTGCATATAGGCAAAATTCATTGCTAACAACGAAGTGAGGTGCGGTTTTGCCTATTGAAGGGTTGGAAAGATCTGTGATAGACTATATCTCATTACCATATTTTTGCTACTGACATAGTACGATTTAAAAAAAAAAAATCATTTTTAGAATACTTTCGTTAAATCTTCTTAAATTGCAGATTTTTAAATTAGTATTATGGACTCGTTCAAGGTTTTTGGTTCCTTCTCGTACTAAACACTTTTAAATAGGTTCTCATTAAGAAATATGTAATTCTAAATGTCCAGTGATTTATGATTTTCCTTAAAATATTTTACAAAGGCGCTCCTCAATCACATGGGTCTTACGATTATCACTGCGTCCCTTACTACACTGTAAAAAAAGCTGTAATTCTACAGATGTTAAGTTACAGAAATCCGTATAATTACTAAAATTTTATCTGTGCACTGTACAAAAGAAGATGTAAATCTACAAAACTAGTTTTTGTAAGCCTACAGAAATCTGTAGCTTTACAAAATAATCTACTAAAATTACAATAATCTTACTAACATTTTAACTGTAACCCGGGTTGCAGTTACATAAAAAGTTGTAGGCATCCCAGTTTCCTAAAACGTTCTTAGTAACCTTTTAGATTTTATGATTTACATTGGAAACGTGAACCTGTTGCATGAATTTTTGTTGTTGCCATTAGATAAAATGATCTACGCATCCCAGTTTCCTAAAAAAATACTTAGCAACTTTATAGAATTTTTGTACAGTGTACAAAGACATAAAATATTTGCTGCATAAGTTGAGTTGTGTGAATGTTGGCGCCATTCTGTGTTTGCAACAAACTTATGTGGGGCCCCTGCCTGATAACAGGTTTGTGACAGATAAATCAGGAGCCGGCAGCACAGATAATCACTTCATCGAGATCACGGATGAAATTCTAGGCTTAGTTAAATGTTGATTCGCATATTAAAACGCAATTGGTCTGTCTAGTCATATCTTGGTGGAAAACACCTGAAAACTCTATTTTAGTGTCTGACTCGTAGGTTTACCATTGTGTTTTCCTGCACCTGAAGGTATGAAAACATGAAGAACTGGGAGCAGGAAAACACAATGGTAAACCTTAGAATCTACCGCTAAAGTCGGGTTTTCAGGTGTTTTCCACCAAGATATGACTTGGTAGACCGATTGCATTTTAATATACGTATCAAGATTTAACGAATCCTAGGATTTCATCCATAAACTCGATGAGCTGATTGTCTGTGCTACCGGCTCCCGATCTAAGAGTACTCTTTATCGTGCTCTAACGTAATAATAACGCATAAGATAAACGCACAAGTAATGGGCAACATAAGGACATTTATCAAATTATCATTTGATTATTAGTGAATTCCAAATTATATACATACATATTACCCTAGTCCTAACCTTCATGTATCAGAATAAACATTCAAAGTTTCAAAGTATATTCTTCGGAAAAATTAAAAATAAAAAATATTACCTTCATCTCTGCTCCAATAAAGGGCTTAGTAAATTTATGATGCATGAATCTTTAAGTTTTCGGATTATCCAAAAAAGTATTCATAATGTACTAGAGTATATCAACAGTAGTTTAATTTGAAATAAAACATAATATAAAAGAAAACAATGTTTAAATAAAAATTGATTTCTTAACGAAATCTCTAAGAATTTCCAAAAAAATCTGTTTTTGAAGGCACTCTAAAAAATAAACAAATGTACTTGAGCTGTTTTAAACTTTAAAAATTAGTGGCGCACTTCTGGTACGTGTCTCACTTTATGCGCATTTACCTTAAATTACGACTGACTGTCGAAATCAGAAATATCCTCAATAAAAATGGAAATATCTTCTTTAAAAACCGGAAAATCATTTTACGGCTTTCACTGTTTTTCTTGCATCAAAGCAATTAAATTTTATTCTCCAGTATTAAAGGAATCTATAGAAAAACTGTTTTTATTCAAGTTGCTATACAGTATAAAAAAACTCTGTAAAGTTACTAAAAATTTTTCTAGGAAACAGGGATTCCCAGAACTTTTTATGCAACGGCAACAACAAAAATTCATGTAACCGATACACTTTTGCACCGGAAATCAAAACATCTGTAAGGTTATTAAGAATTTTTTAGGAAACTGGGATGTCTAGAACTTTTTATGTAACTACAACACGGGTTACCGATAAAAGTTTAGTATGATTACTGTAATTTTTGTAGATTCATTTGTAAAGCTACAGATTAAAGTAGCTTTACAAAAACTAGTTTTTTAGATCTACATCTTTTTTTTATGTTGTTGTTGTTCAGTGTACAGATAAAATTTTAATAAGCATACAGATTTCTGTAACTTTACATTTGTAGAATTACAGATTTTTATTTTTTTTTTTTACAGTGCATGTATTCAAGCACAGTTGCTAAACTAATATACAAATATTTTATGTGTTCAGTGTATTCTTTTATGATAATATGTGATTATGTTTTGTTATGATGAATTATTTATGGAAAAATTAAAATTCTTAACAATGTAAAAATTTAGATGGGTTCACGCGCACACCGAAAGTTCGACAAGTCCGATATTAAGGTACCTTTTATTATCACAATATTCCTTCTGATAAATTCCTACTGACACTCAGCATGAGAATTTTCACCAATACAAATAGAAATTTCTTTTTTTCTAAATGGTAAATCATTTTATTGTTTGTTTTTATTGCATGGAAGTAGTTTAATTTTACTCCTTAAAGATAAAGAAAACTATAAGAAAATGCCTATTTTTATCAAAGTAATAGCATAATTGCTAAACCAAATATATCAAAATTTTACATTTTTTAGTGGATTTATGATAACATGTGAGTTTTGAACGATGTATTGTTTATGAAAAAAATTGAATTCTTAAAAATGTTTTACAAATCTCAGAAATAATTTTTCGGAAATACAGATTTTTATATAACAAAGGAAACACAGTTTGTTGAAAAATCGTAATTTGTGCGAATTAATCTTAAATAAAAATAGTAAATATTATAATATAACATTACTGAAACATGCTATTCAATTTCAAACATTTTATGATAATGGATATTAAATTGGTATACATGCTTCAAAAAATTCTTTATTATCTCGGTGCTATTTTATTAACTTTATAGTAGTTGGAATGTTGTTTATCTACTTTTCATTTTTAAGAGATGATTTTTGCAGCCCTGTTTTGACACAACATTATGGAGAACAAAAAATATTAATAATATCAAATTCTCTGGCGGTAGTTTTTAGTTCACGGCCTTCCAACGCTGGTATTCATTTCGAAGTTTACAAACAGCTTTAATTAATTACATTTTAATTTCCATTGCACGTGAAACAGAAAATTAAAAATACCCAACGAGCATTTCTTAATTAATGTTTAAGTCAAGAAAAAAAAATCCTATAATATATACCATTTCCTCTTAGTTTGAATTTTCGACTTTTTTATACTTACCTCGAGCAAAATTATGTTTGAAGTTGCAAGGGGGGAAATGTGGAGGGTTCTATTTACAAACTAGCAGACGTTGGAAAACGTTCTATGAATTATTCAAAAGTTTTTTTCTTTATTTTTAAATAATCCAACAGTCTTTAACGAGTTCCTGTTTTAGATTGGTGTTGAAATTTTAACCGTGAAACGGTTTAAACTTTATGAAAACACTTTAGCGTAGAAACAAACATTCATCCATTTTTTTCAGACAGAATATTAATGAATTTTTCCAGTGTTCCGTATATTTCTTTATAAAACTTCATACAATATTATACTTGCAACAACAAAAATATTAAATGCTCAAAGGAACTTATTAGAGGGGGGGGGGTGGGCTTGCCTGGTCAACAAGGGGTGTGTTTTTTTTTTTTACTTTTTTTAGAATAGTATTCAAGGATCCAATTTCAAGGACCCTAAATTTAAAAAAATGACACACAATCAAGAAAGGTAAATCATTTTTAAGCATAGATTATGAAATATGTTTCAACACTTGCAGAATACTTTAACATTACTTCGCTGTTTTGCAAGGTAATTAATGTGGATGTAGTTTCCGCTTCCCAAAACATCCCGATCGCATCCTGACAGCAACGGAAGTGTAAAGCTCTTTTTCATGAGAGCTAACAAAGCTAGTAAATCTCGACAGACAATAAACTTAATGACTTAGTGATTTTGCATCTCCAGCCTGAGAACCGAAGATTAAAATTCACTTCAGAGTCCCTCATCCAGTAGGCCTGGAAAGACGTCCCAGCCACGCTCGGATGTCGTCGAGGTATTAACGGCCGATGAATTGTAGCAGAAGTCCCTTTTTTCCCCTTTAAACCTGTATATAGTTTGTATGTGTTATGTAAATATAATTTATGCCTTACTCCAGACATTAAAATCGTGTTATTCCTATATCAGCGAGTCATCAATTAATAGCACCAATTACCACAGGTAATTACACATTAATATATTTAAATAATACTTTTAGGTAACGCATAACATATTTGAAAAAAAAAATGATTAAAAAATTACCGTTCATAGCCAGAAAATGACTTCAATTCTTGTGTAGAAAAATAATTGAATTATTTTTTGAACAGACCTGTATATTAGGTATAGATTTTTCTACACACCACGTATAATGCTAAAATTTAATTCAGGCTAGAAACATCTTAAAACTACTGAAATCACACTTTTAGAAATTATCATCCACAAGCGGTCTTCTATCCAGTTCTTTGTATTACTCTGTATATGATTTTATTTCTATTCTACAAGTATCTCTAAGTGTGCAAAATATAGTTCAGCTTGAAAGTACCTAACTCAATTAAAAACACATTTTCCCAATTCCTGCTCATATTCAGTAAAACTTAAGAATTCTTTTGTGTAACTCTGTATATGATCTATGGAATTTATACATACGCATTATTAATATGCTAAATTCTGCTAAACTTAAAAACGCATATTTTATCTGAAAACGCATTTTCAGAAACTCTCACTATAAGAATGCATATTTCAGATGCAGTACTGTTACCGGTATCTGCAATGCGCACCTTAAATGAATGATAAATCAAACGTACACCATAGTCTACACCAAGTGTAATGTTAGTAAACCTCAGTAATATGTATTAATTTCAGTATATTTGAAATAAAGTAACATAATTGAAATACGCTGCAAAGAGTTGAACTCCGTCGACCATTATGTAATGAAATACTTTGTGTGGTTCTGTAAATAAATATTAAATGTTTCTCATCCCGTATTCAATAGAATGCATGTCTTAGTGCACTTCATAACTGCATATCAATAGCTCTATCTCAAAAACTAATGCAAGGATTTTCATCAAACTTCAGATTTAATTAGATGTTAACATAACTTCTTGCTGATTAGATTTTGGTATAAACCATCTAACCGGTGATGCTGCTATGCTACAATTTTCAGAAAGCATTAACATGCATGAGATAGAAGAAAGATTTGAAATTACCATATCCGACTAGTTCTAATTCGTAGCCTTCATACAAGTTTTTTTTTAATGTAATTTAAAATATAAAGATTTCTACATGACAAAAATTAATGCAGTAAAACCCAAAACTCCTGAAAACAGAAGCGCTATAAACCTGAAATTACGCGTTTTAACGGGTATAATTTGTTGTTATTCATTCCGTTAGGAGTATAAACATTTTAGGCTTAATAGAGAATTCCGTTATTGAGAGTCTCTGTTTAGGCGTGTTTTTGTAGTATCAATGTGGAAATATCAATTGATTGAACATTTTGAAAAACAACCCATAATAATATCGGGAAAGGATAGATTTTAATAACAATTTCTTTCAAAATATTGTGGTTACAGCATATTTCTATCACTCATCTCGCAATTTTTTAATCATATACAATCGTAATATTATCACTTGTACAATAATTTTGTATATATATTTTCGTTAACATAACGAAAGTGGTAAAAGAAAATCCACAAACATATTTTTATCTTCCGCAATTACACAACCTTTTTCTAATACGAAATTCAATCCCGTAACAAAATTACACGTCTTAGAACGCGTATTACGTTATTTAATAAAAGATTTATTTAACTAAACATTTGTATAGATCTTTATACTGCCATGTTGGTACTTCTTGTATCGTAAATGTAATGTTTAACTTGGTTTCGCGGAATCACGATCTTTCCTTTCTTTTTGCTTTGGAGTATTCTATAGGATTTTTTTCCTCTTGGACATGTATTGTTTTAAATATACCATAGAATGCGTGTATAACCAATAATTAATAGTGTCAATATTGAATTATTAATTATATTTATAAACGTAGAAACAGGCAACTGGAATATTTTAAAAACATAGGTTTAATAAATACTTTTTTTAATAAATTGCTTTTACATCATACTCTAATCTTACAACATACTTTTAACGTTAATCTTGTCGTTTTCAAATTATTCCGTAACATTATCAGCTAAAAGAAATTCCATTTATTTATTCTGGCTGACGAAAGGTAATGAGTAATGAAATTAATTCCTTAAGCATAGCTTTAATTTCGGAATATTTCTGAAACTATACTAATCTTTCTACAGCAATAAAAGTTGTAAGTCAAGATAACCTTAATACCCATTTAGTTCGTGAATGAAAATTTACATATTGTATACAAAAGCTGACAAAATTCAAAATAAGTGTACACAAAATCAATCACACAGTTTCTCATTTGTATGAATTTTTGTCAACAAGAAATCTTACTTCTCATGCATTCTTCGGAAAAATCGATTTATTCGCATCGTGTCAAGTAGTTCAGGTATTTCAGCATTGCATGGAAAGTGAAAAACTGTGAACACAGTTTCTCATTTGTATACATTTTAGTCAAACGGAAAGCATACTTATTAGTATATGTAAGACAATTGCCCCATAAAATATGGCAAATAAGATTTATACCTTAAAACACATAAAATTGGTCAATAGTACACATAAAGAAGAACTTTTATATGAAAATGCACAAATAAATGAACGATAACGGATAATATCGACGTTTGGAACTGTTTCTGCAGTCGTCTTTAGGATAAATATGATGTTTAAATGTCTAGAGAAGAAATGTTGCTATCGAGCCTTGATCAATTATATGAAAAGAAAACTGGAGTGAGTCCAGCAGAAATTTTTAAAATGAAATCAGTTGAGATGAACTGAATATCCACTTAAAGACCATGGAGTGTCACTTGTTATGAAGGGAAACGGATTACATTCAAACAAGATCATAGTAAAAGAAGGAAAATTGAAATTTTGCGAACAGGTAAATAATTAAGACTTCTATGTGATATTAAGCCAGATTTTGGGATGTTATAAGACAAATTATGGTTACAGGCATTATGCGCTTGTGCAATGATTACAGCTGATTCACTGTTCATGCTTTCAGGTTATTACCCGGAACTAGAACTATCGGCTCCACAAAATTATTTATTTTGAATTCTTTGAAATAATCAATTTATCAGCATTTTATCAAGTAATTCAGGAATTTTAACATTGCATAAAAAGCTTTACTGTAGGACAGATATTTTCAAACATCCGCAGTTTTGTCTGCTTCATAACTAATTTATATTCTTAGCATAGGCTTTAAAGCTTCCTTATACAAATATTTCGATTAAAATTTGAATGCTGATAAAAGATATCGTTTATTTTATCGAAATTATCTTTTATTTTGAGCGCAGTGTTAAAAGAGTTACTTGTTAAACAGTCACGTCTCTGACTGATAACTGTTTTTGAACAGATACGTTGCTATTGCAACTAAAGGAAGTTTGAAAAGTAAATTCCAGTAAATGCTTGTACATTTTTTATATGTTTAGACAAAGCCGCCATTCTTGGTAGAGTAACATAGTATATTTAATGATTGATCAAAATATGTTTTTAAGACCGAAACCGAATTTCGACAAGTTCCTATTTTCGGCTGAAAAAGAAAACGAAAATGTCCAAAAAATGTTTTTTAAGTATCTCATAAGTACATAAATATACAAAACTATTAATTAGGTAAGCGTGTCATTTTGTATATAGCCCAAGATGACTCTCTGTGCTTCTGACCAAAACTTCTTATTTTAGGCATACATACCTCAATTTATCTTTCAGAATGATTTTTGTAAATGAACATATGTTATACTAGAATTTTCTCAATAAGTACTCGAAACATTTCTGTGGTTTTAAAATAAACATTTTATATTACTGTTAAGTCAGCTACTTTTTAAGTGCACGTGAAAAGTGCTTTCAACATTTAGTCACGTATGCATTTCTTGCATTACAATTTGCAGTCATGTCTTGAGTCAGTCGTGACTAAAAATTATAAACTGTGAAGTTCATAACGATAAACAAATAGTGCCTCATCTGAGCCGGTACAACTCAAATAAATGGTTTGTTGGTTGGTTGTATATGGTTTTATGGTACAAAGTCCCATGAGGGACATACTGCGCCAAAGTCAAATTAGTGAGTAATGTTTAAAATTTCCGATAGAAGAAATGAGATTTTTTGAATACATAATAGTGTCGGTCGTTTTTCGGCCTGGCCGAATTTTTAGCAGCATTTTTGCATAAAACGAATTCCTGGCAAAATTCAGTTTTTGAGCAGAAAACGAAAACAACACATAATTTCGTTTGATATCTAATTATATTATTGAACCGAGTAGTTCAAGATTAGCTCTACATTAAATCAAAAGCGTTTTTTATAGAATAACTAGTTTTAAATGTTCACATAAAAAAACCCTAAGTTGTTCATTCTTAACGCATACTTCGATGTTACGTCATACAACTACAGTGATTTCATTTTGAAATTGGAGTATTGATATCGATTAATTTATCAAATTTTAATTCAAACAGAACAGATATCTTCAAAGTTGCTTATTAACAAATTTAACTGAGTGACTGATAATTGTCTTTAACTCATTTATGCTTAGCGTCCCATTTTGGGACGCTTTGAATTTTAATAAATTTGTATAATTTTCTTCTTGTTTATAACATGGAAATTGTTTAATATAATTATCTATAAATGTCTTTATTTGTTAACGAGAAGTAACAGCATAAGGTAGATATTTATTTGACTAAATGAAAGTGTTCTTCTGTGCTTATAGATTTTGCATTTTTCAAGACTGCGAAAAATAAAAAGTAAGTTTATTTGAATCATGGATCCAAATCAATAAGTCATCATCTTAGCTTGTAGATTTCTTTGAATTATGTATTTTTTTTAATTGTGAAATTATATGTTCAAGTCTATTTTTTACGTATTTTTTTAAGTATAAAGTATTAGACGCTAGGCACAAATGGGAACAGATTTTTATTAGCCATTTACGGATCAGTAATTTACATAAAGTCCTGTTCAGGATGATTATTTAACAAATTGATTTTAAGCTTCAAATACGATTATTCTTAGTTTATTATTACATTGTATACTTATATTGTTATTAATCTCTGTAAAGAAATAAATATATTTTTTTGGTAGTTCATGAAAGTACTAATTATAGTATGTAATATACGATTTTAAAGCTTATTTTATGTAAAACTAGATAAAACATACAATTATGCATATTACACTATTACAAACATTATGCATATCCCCATTTTCAGGACGTTTATATTTTATCAAATAAATTCAAAAATCGTTTAGCGCAATTTTTTTGGTAGTTTTCCAGTTCATTTTGTAATAGTTCAAAGTGCTTTTTACGAAGAAATTTGAGTAAACAAAAATTCAGGCATAAATGAGTTAATTATTTATTTGAGTTCTGGATTTCAAGAAAAAGTATTTTTTCAATGACAATTTCATTCATTTTTCAATTATAAATGATTATATTATTTCATTAGATTAGACATTGGACGGATCCATAAAAGAATATCCCAGTTTCAATGGCATATCGTAACAGTTTATTTTAGACTACAAACAACAAATTATTTTACAACAAATCATAAATCAAATTGAAGATAAACTAATCTGGTTTTTCTTGCAAGTGTTCAATATGTGCATCTTTAGTTATAAGGCGCCTATCCAACATAAAGTCCCATTCTTCCCACACTTCGGTTAACAAGTACAGTGTAATCGAAGCGATAGCCTCTTCAATTCTGTGTCTCATTTCTTAAAAATTCACTGGAAAGCGGTAGAACATAGACACGATATTTTATAAAGTAACAAAGAAAAAAAATTACACGAATCTAACGGCTTTTAAATCTCCAGTCAAGCAATAACGCTTTACACTCAGGAGTCACCATTCTGCATATGTGGCACTGAACGCGAGTGAAAAAAAAAGCAGTACTCGCGCATGCGCTCATCTAAAACCATCTGAGTTACTCTTTATATGTGACATTGAACCAATACTCTCCAACGCTTAGAGCTGATGCTATTGAAATTTATAACGAAGACAGTATTTTATGGATGGATACTATGTATATTTTTAGTAAGAACCTTCCTTTACTACGACAGTTTTCGTAATTTGCGTAAGCATCTTCCTAAAAGATTCATGAAGTTAAATAAAAAAACATATAATACGTCATCCATGTATCCATGTATATTCTCCTACAGAATAATACCAAACATTTTTTTTTTTTACATTTCTTAAACACAGATATGTTTATACGCCTCTTTAGTATTTAAAAAAATAATAATCCGACTGAAATTTCATTTTGTACTGCGAAATGTCGACTAATTGGAGAAAATCAATTTTTATACAGATTTAAAAACAAAAGTTAATCTTTAATGGTTTTTAAATTTGTTCTGTTGGTTTATGGGCCAGTAAAAATAGGATTTTTCAAACCGAAAATTCGCGGAAAGCTGGAAATTGTTTTAATCACTTTGTATTACATCCAAATGAAGGGATTTGGCATTTGGCCCATTTTTCCTGTTGAGCTTTAGACGTGGCACCACAAAAACCTCAAAAGTTTAGGAGTTTTTTAAGTATTTCGTAAATAACTCAAAAACCGTTCACTCTACAGACACAGTTCTAATTTATACATTGTAGACCATAAAATTCTGCGTCGATGGAGTACCACAGACTAAAATTTCCGCCAAAAATAAGCGAGATATGATAGATCAAAAAAGTACTTTTTTCCAATTTTTTTTTAAATCTCATAAAATTTGTTTTTTGAAGTTCTCATGTGTAAAATGTTAGATAACAATATAATAATAACAGAAAATCAAGAAAATTAATTTATTTAAAAAAATTTGTTTATGAGTAATGGTGATAAAATCAACTCAAGTTACTTCAGGGAAATACAGGGAAATCGAACTTGGAGCGGTTTTTTTTTTGCTGGACCTTGATCTGTCCATTCTTCTTTCTCCTGCACATGGAAAGCATTCTTGTCCATATCTACTTTTTCGTCGTATCCGGTTTGTGAGTCTTCTTCTTCTACGGTATTAGTGCACGACGCACCTTTACAGTGGTAACATATAATTGAGCATTTAACACCGTTCTTCCTACAAGAACATAAACCCGCCTTTGCATCCCTTTGCACATTTGCATGACAGAATATTTAGAAGCTCTGGTGTTGCAGATATATCGTTCGTGGTGATTGGAAGTATACCATGTTTCAATGACTTCCAACCCCAATCAGTGGGATTCATCAACCTTCCATTCCAGATGTTGATCTGAAGAAAAACTCTGTATGAATGTGCATTTAGCTGCATCTTCAGTTGGCGGCAGAGAAGCGAAGTTAAATTGGGTCTTCATAAGATGTTTTGCAAATGTGTTGTATCGCAATTTGTGCAGTGTTGTGGATTCGTCATACTGAGGATTCTATATGGTGGCAATAAATTTCTCCCCCGCATCACTTACTTCTTCAGGCGTAGCATATTGGTTATTAAAGATAGTTGGAACATCCTGTAGGTGAGCATGATTTTCCAAAAGCTTCACGAATTTCAGTTTGCCCTGCCTGAAGAAAGCCTATGTAGAATAACAGCCACTAAAAAGCATGTTGGAGTAAGATGTTTTTCTTCACAATCGGAGAGTACTTGAAACTTAATGGTGAATATAAAACATTTCCCGACTGTCCTTTCCCAGGTTTCAAGAAGTATATCGTAGATGAGTTGGGAATAAATGTAGTCAAAAGCACAAGAAGATCAATATCTTCCCCAAATATGATGACATGTTCTGACTGCTGATCACGTTGGATGGCTTCCACAACGATGCTAGTATCTGAATCGTCGACAGCTTGTTTTACAGTAAAATTCTGTTGCTCCTATTTTTCAATGAGCATTTTTATTAAATGGCGTTTATTCCCTTGCAAGAAAGTGCTCTTTTTGCATTGTGAGCGTCGTACTTTCGTTAAAGTCAACACTTGCTGCAATGTATTTATTTTTTCGACGGAAGCGCTCAACAGACTTGGTGCCATGTTCTGATGATTCTTCTGGGTAACCATCAAAAACAATTGTAGTTTTACCATATTTGTTTTTCAAATATCCAATGTACTTGGAAATAATTGAAGAGAACTTTTCTTTTAGCTCCTAACTCACTCGATGAAGGAGGAAGCCACCATCAATCACATGGACAGTTTTTATTGTTTGTTCTAAATTCTTAAGGGGGTGAACAAATCGTAAAATACCGACTTTCGAGTTTTCCTCATCCCAATGTCATCAAATATAGAAGTCGGAAATGGAGCCAATTCATACTCAAAGAACTTTCTAAGTTCTTCCTCTAATTTCTTGTGGAAAGAAATTCTGCGAAAAATAGTCTCTGGTACGACGGATACCTCCTCATCATGGATTTTAACAGCACACGTGAAGCTTTTCATTGGAGTTACTCGATTGGATCTCTTGAATGTCACATGGCCTAAATCACCACCAATGACACTTTTTATACTTGCAACTCCAATCACTTTGGCTAGATGACAATTTATTTTATCACCACCAATCACTCCTGTGCTCAGACACTATTAGTGTTTGTTTAATGTAACACTAGGATTGGGTTAAGGTTTCAAAATTGTAATCATAAGCGCAAATATACGCATGAATACATTTCGTTTGGTTACATGAGCACTTCAAAAAACTAATTTTTTGTGATTTTTTAGAAAAAAATTGGAAAAATGCACTTTTTTGACCTATCATATCTGGCATTTTTTTGATGGAATTTTTAGTCTATGGTACTCAACCGACGCAAAATTTTATGGTCTACAATTTATAAATTAGAACTGTTTCTGTATAGTGAACGGTTTTTGAGTTATTTGCAAAATACTGAGAAAAGTGCAAAATTTTTTAGGTTTTTGTGGCGCCGCGTCTGAAGCTCACTAGGAAAAGTGTAACTAACTTCAAATCCCTTCATTTGGATGAAAACAAAGTGATTAAAATGATTTCCATCTTTCTGCGAATTTTTACATAAAACGGCCCTTTTTTGAGCTAATTTTACTGGACTATTAGTTATTTTTTTGTACGCGATTAAAAGCATCCAGGGGATTTGGTAAAGAAAATTGATTTTAATATTGACAAAGAAAATATTTTATTTAAATATACACAGTGCCCATGATCACGAAAGATTTCACAGGTAGAATTTAACACGTTAGTAGTCGCGCGTTGGTCTTTTCCCCGCCCGAAATTCGTTATCTTCCTGTAACTCATTTCCCGTTAAAGTTACGATAGCGAAATTCCGCGTAGCTGACCTTGAGTGTTCACACTCTTGTGTAGTAAAATTACAAGTCATTCCTGCTATTTCTTAGCATTTTATCGCATTCTTAAGTTTCAATCGGTCTAAATGACCGCGTTGCGACCACTTGCGTTAGTTGAATTTTCCCCCCTCGTGTTCATCCTTTCCCATTTCCGCGAAATCTGTGGGGGAAAGTTTCTTCGAAGTACCGACTCACTCTCTGTTGTTATTTCGTTTTTCTGCTATTTTACCCGTCCATAGAATACTTTTTTTACTTTTAGAATGTGACTTAAAATTGTTTTATTGTATTAGTTGTGAAGTCAGTTCGCACAAAAAACTGATGGATGGTCACTTACATTTTTTTTTTCATTGTCAAGTATTGCTCGAATAAATTCTCAAATCGATAATCGTTTAAATATGGAAAAAAATGGAAATTCATCATCATTATTTGAAAGAACTTGTTTTCCATTTATTACCGGAACATATAAATGAATGAAAACAGACAATACCACTGCCAAACCATTAAAAAAGAGAATTTTGTGGGAATCAGTAAAAAAATTGCCGTATCTCCAAAATCTGAAAAGTATCGTTTTTGTACAATAAAACAAATTCGAAAGATAAAACAATTTTCTCAGAAATGTAGTAAGTATATCTGCGAAGAACATACATATAATTTATTTGTACAATAAGAAAAATAATGAAAATTTTATAATGTAGGTTAGAAATTACGGAAATAAAAATCTCTTTTGAATAATTCAGTGAATGTTTATACTATGATTTTAAAAAATACTTTAAGTATTTTTCTAAAATTTATCTATTGTTAAATTTTCATACTGTAAGTAAAAATACATTTTTTTAACAATGCCGCAGAAAATGTTTTTTTTTATTATTATTGAAATCCAATAGAGGCTTGGGGACGGTATCTGACAAATTTAAATTTGTTGTCCTTCATCAATTGTTCAAACTATTTTTCAGAATAATGTTTTCCAGAATATGAGAGAAAATTCATTTAAATTAAATTATTGCTGCATATTTATAATTTCGGAGAAAATTTTCTTATTGTTTTTATTATTTTAATGAATGTTATTATAAAACAATAAATTATAACATTAATACCTTATTATGAAATGTACAATTGAATATTTATTTTAATTAAATAATTGCTGTAAAATACATCCCTATTAAGATGAACCTTTCAGTGATTCTATTAATTAAAATAATTTATGCATCTTAGGATTTAAATCTACAATTGCAAATGTATTTAAATTAAATATATAATTTCGATAACTTATTTATTATTTGCATTATTTAAGCGAAGTTCGTATCCAGAGTTTTTATTCAAGGGCGCTGCTCCCACCCTGAAATAAGTAGAGAAACTACAAATCGTGCATTTTCATTAGAAAAATACATTTAATCACAAAATCTCGCGACCCCCCCCCCTCCTCTACCCCCTCATACACACACAGACACCCCACAAAATAAATAAATAAATAAAACGTAGTTACAACATTTACATTTATAATTTCGAAGTTAAGTATTTTTTACCTTTTTCTTTATTATATATATATATATATATATATATATAATTATACATTTTTAATAATATTTGGTTTATGTGGTGTTTGTGATTTCATAATTATTGGTCATTTTCATTATTTTTCAATGGTATTATTGTACAGAAAGTTTATATATATACATATATATTGTCTTTAATTGTTTATTGCATCAAATTTGATGGTTTTTCATATGTTTTAAATGAATTAATTGTCCGCAATATGCTGGTGAATTAGTGGTATTGTATTTGATTTTCTGTTGCATGTCATAGGTTCCATTTTTACTTTCAGTTTAATTGTTCAATTTAATGTCAGTGTAATATATTGATGCTAAATTTATTAATTTTATTTTATTAAATCGATAGAGAGTGCCGGAGTATCATAAAAATCTACCTGGCTCTGCTTGTGTCCTTCAAAAAAAAAAAAAAAAAAAAAAAAAAAAAAAAAACCCTATCACGAATTTAGATTTATATTCGTAAATGTTTTCCTACTAATTATTGATTCATAGTAATATCAGAAATTCAATCAAATCATTTACTATTTATTTTTAAGTATTTATGCAAAACGAAGAAAGAGTTATAAAAACATTTATCTAGATGCCAACTGAATATATACTTAAGCGAAATAAATAATTGCTGTAAAAAGTTGTAAAATGAATAATTGCTGTAATCTTTTAAAGTTCAGTCAATATTCCCCCCCTACGTTATCCGTTTTCGATCATCTGATAACACCGGCAAGTTTCCCCTTCGTTTTCGGCCTGCTGGTAACGGCGGCAAATGGACCGAACCCGACTACTAACGTTCTAAAAAATGTCGCGACTACTCTCGGGTTAAATGCAAAATTTAATAATTTAAATACACCAACCGACCAGTGGGCTCAGAAGGGCTGGTGTGTTTAATACATCGGAATTTATGCTCAGTCATTCCTTTCTTAAAAAAAATTCTAAATAGTCACTTTGATATATTTTAGGTATTTCTATTTTATTAAATTTCAAAATCTGGGAATAATATTACTCTGTTTATTATTACATATGTTAATTCGCTTTAAATGTAAAACTTATAATAAAGAAGACACTTAGATACAAATAAAAATAAGATATGTAAAGGAAATAGTGTTAAAGCCTATATTTAAATTTTACACAACCTTTAAAATGATAATCAGGATGAAAAAACATTATATTTATTTGTTTAAGTAGAATTTATTTATCATGGTTAATTTTATTTATTCAAAAAATGTCATTTCGTAATGACAGTCTACTTTTTCGAAAAAATAATTTAAAAATCAACGCGCAATTTTTTTTTATTCATAAAAATTTTACGAAACCAAATCTTGCATAAATAAATCTTTTAATACAAGAATAAAAAATAATAATAATAATAATAAAAATCAGGACAATCGTTTTTAATATCAATGGAATTCTATGGAAAATGTCGAAATATTCTGTTTTATTGGTATGCGTATAAATTATTTATACATTTCTATAAATTAATCTGCACTGTTTGATTTCGAAGAAATTTTTGAATCGTCAAATGTAATTTTTGTACATTTTCAGTCCATTTTATCTTCTAAAACTGCTTAGAATGATTGATTTTTAAGAATCATTGTGTTATCCGAAATTGTTTTTTTACTTCACATTTATGTTTTATTAAATAATGCTTCACTTACTAAATTATTTAGAATATAATTAATAAAATATAATATAAGAACTAATTTTAAACATAAAGTGTAACTTAATTACTTATGAAGTTGTTATAAACACACCTTGTGAAAAAAGGCACATGTATATAACCAGGATCGGAAAATTTTAAATGCCTAAAACTTCATGAAATAATATACTATAGGTACAATATTTTTAAATAAGAAATGGCCTGGGTTGTTGGCATGGCGCACCAATGTCTGAGTAGCTCAGTTAGCAGAGCATTTGTGAGCTATTCCAGTGACCCGGATTCTTTCTTTACTCTATTAATTTTACGCTTACTTAGAAATGAGAAAAAAAAAATGCAATTAATAAATTCAATATTTCGGGCTTATTCGATATACAAAAATTATATCTATGCATTTTTTTACCTATGCTGGGATTGATTTCCTCTCAGTCAGGGATTTGGTGGAGGGTACACGGTGGTATAGGCGGTATACATTCTTGATAAATTTGCATACCCTCGTTGTAATAGCCTATATTCTCTAGTGCTTACACTCTGCCTATACCTTCTGTTTCTTCACGACTACACAACTGATTTCATGTTTGCTACACGGATGTCGCCCATGAACATATTTCATCTTGAGCTATAGATCCAGCTTCTCCAATATATAAGAGCGAGGAGTAAATTTTTGGGTATCGCCCGTCTATCTCAGTTGATGGAGGAATGGAGGATTCGAGTCCTTTTGGACTTTTCCGGTTTGGACTTTTTTTCACTATTTTACGAATAGTTAGCAATTCAACAATTCCTTCACGAAATGATTAAGTTTTCGCCCGAGCTCACGGTTTATAATTTTATGTATATACACTGCTCAAAACAGTTAGGGGAGCACATGGTTTTAGCAAAATTACACAAATATTTACACCAATAAGTAACATAAAATAAAACATCCATTATTTAAAGCGTAGTAGAAAACAGATATAAAAAAATTCATATGCAAATTAAAGAGTATGACGTCAGAAACTAGAAAAGGAGATTAGTGCAGAAATCGGGACTTTTCAGAAACGTCTGTTTCACTGTCTCAGTTGTAAAATTCAATTCCTTACCTTGTTTCTTGAAAAAAGGTGACTTGAAAATCTCACAGCAATGTGATTAAAAAAAAACCATGGCTTGGCGTGTTATCGGGACAGTTGAATATGGGGGAAATACAACGAAGTTTAGCGGACGCTGTTGGAGTCGCAAGAAGTGTCAATGCCAGGGTGTGGAATCGATTCCAAGACACATGGAATGGCAGACATAGACAAGAGCAAGGTCGGCCATATGCTACCACATAAACTGATGACCGATATATCCTGATAACAGCTCTTCGATGCGGAACGGGTAATGCTACTCTGCTGCAAACAGAGTTGTTCTTGGCCACAGGACGAAGGTTATCCAGCCAAACAGTCCGAAATAGGCTTCATCAGGGTGATCTCTATGTACGTAAGTCAATGGTCTGTATTCCGTGTATCTCAAGCAACTGTGAGGCCCAAAGAAGATGGGCAACTAAACATCGAGTTTGGAGGCAACGTTGTTGCAGTCACATTCTGTTTACAGAAGAGTCCCGATTCAGTCTGCATGTGACATCTGATGTGTTTTGGCATGAAGAGAAAGAGGCATTCAAAATAATCCCACATTCGTTCGTGAAAGATCGCATTACAGACGATGTGGGTTGATGCTATTTTTTGGAATCAGCATAGGTGGACGTACGGACCTGCATGTCACGGACCTAGCACTTTGACGGTCCGAAGTTATACAGACGTGATACTGAGACCTCATGTCGTATTTTATTGTTGCAGCAGTTAGTGATTTCTTTTTTTCCATGCATTATAATTTCAGACCTCATAAAGCTCGTCTTGTGGAAAACATACTTCAAGCTAAAACAATACAGCGTATGGAATGACCAGCATGCTCCCCTGACCTGAATCCGATTGAGCATGCTTGGAACATACTCAGACGAATCACTGCTGCGAGACCAAGGCCTCCTTTTACTGTTCAGGACTTTGAGATTTCAATTCTTGAGCAGTGGAACAGTATTCCCCAAAGCCTTATCAATAACCCCATCGCATTCAGGGAAACACGTGTGCAACTGTCTTAGCTGTTCGAGGAGACCACATACCATATTAAAAACCTTGCGTGATTTCTAAACAATACTTTTTTTTATCATTTACATGTAACAAAATTGTTGCCCTAAACCATTTTTTCATGTTCTTCCCTATTTTCAAAGAACAAAATCCCCCTTACATTTTTTTTGCTTCTTTTTTTCTGTATTGCACATTGATACACATATACTATTCATTTTATGCTCATATATGGCTGTCTTGCATTGTTCCCTTCACTTGTTTGCTTGCTCCCCAAATTTTTTTGAGCAGTGCACATCCTATTATATTTAAATAATCATCACTAGAAAGTGCAGCACATTATAAAGAAAAAGACCAATTTTTCATAATCAAAATATAATCTGTTTACGAACTAAAATATACAAAAAAGTCCTCTACCTAGCTCGATTCCGAATCTTCAGAAATTACTAGATTTTAGCAATTGGACAAGTGATAAAATAGTTATAATTTGTCGCATACCAAGTTCCAGAGATTTCTTCAAATAAAAGTTATATTTATCAAAAAATTTTAAGTTTGGATTTTGTTGTACTTTTTTTTGGATAGAGATAGAGCAGATGAAATACTTATTATGTATATTTAATACGTGATTTATCACATTGCAAACCAAGCGTAGAACCAACAATGTGAAAAATATCCAAGACGATAATCGAACCGTGAACTCTTGAAATAGCGCTCCAAGTGCTCTACCAATTAAGTTACGTAGACATTGCGAATCTTAGTATTTCTTATTCACTAGAGCACTTGGAGTGTTATTCCAAGAGTTCTGGGTTCGATTCCGGCTTGGACAATTTTCACGTTGTTGCTTCTACGCTTCGTTAGCAATGTGATAAATAATGTAATAAATATTCAATAGTTTCGAGCGTAATTTTACTGCTGATAATTAATTGAAAAATTAATCAAAATTATATATACTTATTATGTATTTATTAGAGATTTTACATGAAATATTTAGTAAAGGTTTTTTTTTTTTTTTTTTTTTTTTTTTTTTTTTTTTTTTTTTTTTTTTTTGTAGGAATCGAATGCCAGGTTTGTTTATAAGTTGTAGCCGTATTTCTTACTACGTTCAGAGCTACTTCTTGGAGCATCTATTCCTATGAAGTGGGAAGTAGGGAAGTATAACTCTGAGGTCAGGGATAAATGGCTGAAATAATTGGTTAAATCTTTCGATAGAAATCCCATTTTATATGGTATTTATATTACAGTAATATTTGTTAGGTAGATTTCCTGTAAAATACTACCTATTACATTCTCCCCTACGTTGAAAAATTTTTGCAGATCTACACCGATCATTACCTCTAGAACCCAAAACCACCCTCAGTAAAAAACTTTATCTATCTATCTATCTATCTATCTATCTATATATATATATATATATATATATATATATATATATATATAAATCACTTTCTTATGAACACGATAACTTCCACAATTCTGTACAATTCTCTTCCAAACTGATACATAACATCAAGGGGCATAAAATCTCGGTCAAGTTCGTAAATGGGCAAAATCTGACCAAGGGGATGGGTTTTGTGAAAACCGAAAAAACATCGTAACTTCTTAATTTTTGTACATATCAGATCAGTTTAAAGTTTTTATTACTTCTAAATATAGGGCCAAAAATTTATGTATCACAGAATTTTGATAAAATTAAAAATGGGCTCAAGGGGCGCAAAAAATAGGGTTTTGGGGAGGAAAAAATTCATAACTTCGTCAATTCTGAAGATATAAAATCCAATTAATTCTATTATAAATCTCCTTAATATTATCTACAACTTTTATATTCACAAGTTTTTGATAGGACCAATTCGTACCGCATAAAAAATTAAAACGAAAAAAAGGGGGGAGGGGGGGGTTGAAGGAGACAAAATCCATAACTCCGTCAATTCACAAGATATAAAATCCGCATGAATTTATCATATATCTTCTTAATATTGTCTACAACATTTATACAGACAAGTTTTGGATAGGACCAATTCTTAAGGCAAAAACAAATTAAAAATACATAGCGGTTGAAGAAAAAAATCATGTTATTAAGGGTGTATTCAAATCAAAACTGCTTATTTTCTTACTCATTTTTAAATTCATTTTTGCTCTCAAACGCATCCAATTGGTAAATTCTCTTATTCAGAAGCTATATAATGTACCGTAATGATCGGTAATTTGATAGAGGCAGAATGTATTTCAAAAAATAATGTCGAAATGAATATTTTGAACAGAATTTCCCGAAGCGATTGTGTTAGAAACAAAAAATATTGTCCTACTGAAAAAATAATTGTTTATAAATCAAGTTTTAATTAATTGAACGAAAAATAAAGACACAAGTCGCTTATAAATCTCTTCAATCTTTTCACGTCAATAAGTTTCATATTTTCTTATAATACAAAAAAAAATCAATTTTAGCCCTTTCACCGTCCGAGGGTTTTGCAGTATTTTTATAAGAATGCTTGTAAATCCCAGGATATATATTTTTAAAATCTTAGTTTGATGCTATAATATCTTTAATATCACTACTTTCTATATAAGGTTCAAAATAGAATTCTGTTTAAAATATTTTGGTCTACAGCCATTTTAACATGATTTCTAGGAACGGAAAAATCCGGGCCAGACGGTTAAAGGGTTAAATTCAGTTCAGAACGAACTACAGCTTATAGAAAAGCATCTTTAATATCGTTTTATTTCTGCCGGCAAATATCTAAATATTTTGTCTCATCTACATAAGAATAATTTTGAAGTGCATTTTTATATAAGGTAAAGCAAGGAGAGTCTGCGCACATTTCAAGAGAATGATAATAAAAAATCTAAATATTAATATTTTTCTAAACTATGTATAAATAATTTTGACTTCATTTGTTTTTTATGCATTTCCATTGTTATTTTGTTGTTATACTGTAATTTAATAGAACAACAGTAATAAAACCAAGAAAACTATTTTGCGCAATCTCTCCTTACAGGGTAGGAGAGAATGCGCACATGGGTAGGAGAGATTGCGCACATAGGTAGACGAGATTGTTATTAATGATAAGTACAATTAAATTGTTAATAATAATCACTACACTTAATCGACATTGTTGAAAGGTTTTTGTGAGTAAATATTATTGTATTAAAAGTGAATATTTCAACCAAGTGTTTAAATAATAAATAAAAGAAAGAATTTTAACAGCAGTTAATTTTTTTAATTTAAATAGATTAAAATATCAGAAAAAGAAAGGCCTACTAAGATTACAAAATAACATTAATCTAGTTGATAACATGTTTAACTTGAAAATTACTTCCTTTCCATTTCACAGTTTCATTGTATTTTGTTTGCTAACCGAAGTTGTCGTCGTCCACAATCGATGTACTTATTGAAGTAAATCGTGCATCTTTCGTGCAATCACCTGCAACAAGCAATACATTGAATCCAGTCAGTGGTCGAAGTTGTGTCCTGGTACAGTTCCAGACAAACAGTGCACTCATCCCCATTGACTTTTGGTTTTTTTCCTTGAGTTATTTTATCCCACTTTTTGTGAAAGCACCTTATCTTCAGCTTTTTTTTTTTTTTTTTTTTTTTTTTTTTTGTAGCGGCATCATTCTTAAGTCTTTTTTCATGCATATTTTGAGGATCATCAACATTAGTTGCACTCTGTATCCTTTTAATTTCGATGGCATTACACTACATGGAATGGGTGAAAGCTTTTCCAAAACATTGTATTAGAAAATTTATTTTAGTTAACAAAATTAATTTACTAGCAAAATAATTGTTCATAAATTAAAAAATATACATAAGTATTTAATTAAATTATTAACAAATATATTATTAATTTATTAACAAAAATAATTACATAAAATTAATTTAATAACAACTGTATTATTAATTTATTAATAAAATTTTTATCTGAAAAACTATTTTTTTTTTTTTTTTTTGCAAATTAATTTGTTGCCAAATTTAGTTTTCATAATTATGTGTTTTACCAAAATTATTTCAAAATTGATTTACTCATATGTTTTACACGTAATTTGCAATTCATACAAATTTATCAATAAGCTGCGTAATTTCTCCTAGCACTTAAACTTATGGGGAAATGCGCCATCTCTCCTAAGTAGCAGAAGCGCAAACTCTCCTATTTTGGTAGGAGAGATTGCGCGGCCTTTTATTTAAATATGGCCACTTCTAAAATGAATTGTTGGTGGTCGCATACTTAGTCCAAGTTAGTAGTTTATAAGAAATCGTTTAAGTTCAAAATATTTTGTATTACTGACGTTCTATAAAAATTCTGACGAACAGTTATGAAAATTCAAGCACTTACTTTGGAAAAACAAAACAAAATAGCACTGCTTTATCCAAGAGGCTTGGAACAATCAATATGAACATTCATGTAGACACTGCACTAATGCTGCTGTGCAACTACCGGGAGTCGCTGCGCGCGCACTCTAGTCCTTCCCGTCGAATCTCTTTGTGCACAATCTCTCCTACCGCGCGAACTCTCCTAGCTTTACTCTATTATTCACGCTGTAAATTTCTCATCCGCTAAATGTAATTTTAGTTCATTTTCCCGCCTATTTCTAATTCACTTTCGACTCCAGGTTTGGATTCTTTTTCACTCTCTTGCTTTTACGCATACACCGAAGAGCCATTACATTATGACCACCCTCTATCTGTAACAATGAGCTCGCCCCTAAACAAAACCACGACACGTGCACGGTTTATATTGGATTATGTAAAGCGCCATTACACTGTATTTCAAAACATAGCGTTATTAGTGACTTAATGAGAAAAGCAGCAGACTCCTGATAAAGGTAAAATCGTTTTGGTGCGGCGACTGGAAACGTCGATATGGCGCGTTTGGTGGGCTGTACATGTGCAGTCATTGTCAGCACGTATCGAAAGTGGTGTATGGATGGTGAAACGATAAGTCTCCGGCAAGTGGTATGTCGCCGCGACACATTGATTCCAGAGGAGATCGGAGACTGTTACGCATTATTCGTCGTGACGGAAGTGTTGCAACAGCCGAAATCACCAACAGCTAGAACAGTGGCGACCCAGAGTGTGTTTCTCAACACACAGTGCCTCGTGCACTGTTGCGTATGGGCTTACGCATCCGGCGGCCTAAGCAAGTTCCTTTGCTGACAGCACGTCATCGCCAGCAGCGCCTGCAACGGGCCCATGAACATCAGAATTGGACCATAGAATAATGGAAGAAAGTTGCATGGTCCGACGAATCACGTTTTCTGGTTCATCACATCGACTGGAGCGTGCGAATACGCCGATTTCCAACGGTAACCCTTGCTCCCGGATGCAGAGTTTGTTCGAGAGAAGCCTGTGGCGGCTATATTATCGTGTGGGCGATGTTTTTATGGAGCACATTAGGACCCATAATCTCCATAGAATAATCTCTGACGTCTGTGCGCTACCTGAACATCGTTGCAGACCAGATTCACCCATTAATGACAACAATGTTTCCGGCGGGCTATTGCATTTGCCAGCAGGATAATTCACCATGTCATACGGGTCGAATCGTCAGGGCGTGTTTCGAGGAGCATTCTAGTGAGTTTCAAGTCATGTCTTGCCCTCCAAATTTACCTAGCATTAATGTAAAATAACATTTGTGGTTCCAACTGGAACTCCCATATCGTGCTGCTACGCTACCACCTCGCAATATGCCAGAATTTCAGGACCAGTTGGTGAGCGCTTGGTACTCAGTACCTCAGACTATCTATAAGAATTATGTATAGTGTATACCAGTCGGGTGTTGACGGTTTTGAGGGCGAAAGTTAGTCCTACGTCGTATTAAACAGGTGGTCATAATGTAATGGCTCTTCGGTGTATTTAGCAATGCAAAAATTCATGCAATTAAAAATTTCCTTCATGAAATACTTGAATAAATTTCTGCACCAGCTCTCGGTTTATAATTTTATGTATATTACTTTTTTCTATTATTTTTAAATAATCATCACTAAAAAGTGCAGTACATTGAAGAAAAAAAACAATGTTTCATAATCTACGAAAATATGATATATTTACGAAATAAAATGTGCAAAAAATCCTCTTCCGAGTTACCCATTATTCCAAAGTGTCCCTTTACCTCTGAAAACTTCAGAAATAATTATATTTTTAAAATTTAAAGAAACATTAAAAAAATAATGTTTTAAGCTATGTATAAAAATCACTTCAAAATATCAAAATACTCAATAATTGCTATAAGTAATAAACATAAATTTAATAGGAAAATGCAAAATAACTTTATTTATTTACATTTCGACAGTCTCATTGCATCAGATGGCAACATTCTCAAGAAAATAAAATGATAAAACTATTTTCGCAAAAATTCAAATTTAAAAACTTGTAAACAAAAACAAAACCACGCGAGCACAAGGATAATAAAGTTAACTGCAATATTAAAATGCAGTTTGTGAACGTGTATTATTTTATATTATTGTTTCATGACTCTGTGTAGCATTTCTTTCCAAATTTTGGGGACTTACATGGAGGCTGGACCATTGCAAATAGTCTTATTGTGTAAGAAGATCTTTATTGTAAACAACACGTGACAACATTAATTAACTTATACAACACGTTATTCTTGATAAGATATTCATCTTCTTCACCCTCTTCGACTAAAGATTTTATTGATTTTATGAGCTCATCTCTGTTTTTTCTATAACTATTCTAGTCGTCATCTCACTCTTTGATCGTGTAATAACTAAAACATTATTCCGACTCAAAGCATCTACACGTTTCATTTTCTTCCCTGGTCTATGTGTAATTTCATAATCATATTCTTCCATGAATAAAGCCCATCTTGCGACTTTTGTGGAGCCATTCCTTTTTTGTTTAGTGTTTTTTGAAATGCTTCACAATCAGTTACTATCTTGAATTTTGTACCTAGTATATAGTTCCTGAATTTTTTTAGTCATTCAATTATTGCCAGTACCTCTAATTCATAGCTACAATATTTTTCTTGTTGCGGGGTTGTTGTTGTTTTTTTTTTTACTCATGTATTGTATAGGGTTGAATTTTTCATCATCCGCGTTTCTAGGTAGTACTGCACCGAAATCATAGCTTCTGGCGTCGGTGTGTAGTTCTAGTTGTTGATAAGTGTTTAAATAAATGCAATATTGGTTTTTGCGATAATATTTCTTTTATTTTCTCAAATGCCTTCATTTGTTCTGTACCAAACTTAAATGCGACATTTTTACGCAATATATCACTCAATGGTTTGGCGACTCAAGCATAGTTCGGAATAAATTTACGAAAATAACCTGTTGATCAATAGAGATCTTCCTACGTAGTGAGAAGATTTGCAATGCTATTTCTTTTATTTTCTCAAATGCCTTCATTTGTTCTGTACCAAACGTAAATGCGACATTTTTACGCAATATATCACTCAATGGTTTGGCGACTCGAGCATAGTTCGGAATAAATTTATGAAAATAACCTGTTGATCAATAGAGATCTTCCTACGTAATGAGAATATTTGCAATGATTCAGCACAAATGGACGTCCCTAAAATTTGGGAAGAAATGCTACACAGAGTCATGAAACAATACTGTAAAATAATTCATGTTCACAAATGTGTATTTTGAATATTGAAGTCAATTTCATTAACCTTGAGCTTGCATGATTTTGCTTTTATTTACTAGTTTTACAATTTGAATTTTTGAGAAAATATTTTTATCATTTTATTTTCTTGAGAATGTTGATGTAATGAAACATGTCGAAATGTAATTAAATAAAGGTATTTTGCCTTTTTAAAAAGTTTATTTTTATCACATATAGCAATTATTGTGTATTTTGAAACAGGGCTTTATTATATTATATTATTTCTAATTGCTAAAAAGATGAACGATTAAAATTTTTAAAACAGTAAAATAGTTTTTTTTTACTGTTGACATGTTTCAACTATTCCCGAGTCATTTACTAAAATTGCACGGTCTATGATTATGTCAAGGTGCTAATTTGTTATATATTTATGAAAAAAAAATATTTTTCTGACGCTAATTTAAGGAAATGTTTCTGAATACTTTTTGCAATGTATCAATCAGTTTTCTCTACCCAAAATGTTGGTTTTCCGAATGGTATCAATTCTTGCGTAAACATCTTTAAGTGCGCAATTAAACATATATATTTGAGACTAACGCAATATTTTTAATGTCAATATTAATGTTGGTAATTTATCATATTCTGTCGGTAAATCATTTTTGTTGAACATAAAAAAAGAAAATGGATAGCATATAAAAAACCTATATTCCTTGCTGACAAAACTGATAATCTAATATATAAAAATGAAAATTTTTCTGTCTGTAATGGTATACAAATCCACAGTTTAGAAGCCAGAACTATGAAATGTTACGTACATGTGTATTAAAACACGGCCGATGCAACTAAAGTAATCTAGATTCGGAATAACTCACAGTTAATTTTTAATTAATAAAATACCACAAATTGAACAGCAGCATCCAATCAAATTTAAACATTTTTCGTTATAGCTGTTGCCAACAATTAAAAATCCGCAATACAATTCATACTACAACAATTACTTTTCTATTGCGAAATTTCCACGTGAAAAAATGAAATAATTGGTTTAACGAATTTAAAAAAAGGGTATATTACATCTTAACTTTTCTACTGCAAGATTTCCACATGACAAAATAAAATAAAATAAAATAAAATAAATCGTTTGACGAATTAAAAACAAAAGTGGATGTTACGTCATAATATTTCTGTTTTATGATTTCCATGTGAAAAATTATAGTTATTTAATTAATTTGAGGAATAAAAAAAAATAGAATGTTACGTCATATTGAAAATATAAAGGGCGTGGTGAATATATAACGTCATATAAGTGTGAAAAATTGTATTGAAAGATGATAAAAACTCGATTATGGAAATATTGGCGAATTGTAACGTTATTGCTCAAATGGCGAATGGAAATAAGTTCATTTATAGTTGTATTATTTTGCGTCTGTTATATAAATTTATACATTTTTATATTGGGTTTTCATTTGATTCGTATGCTCTTCGACTGTTTTTTTTAATGTTTTATTTAAAATTTTGAAATTAGTTTTTCAAAACAAACATTCTTAAAATTCCGTGAAACGCCGGGTACTTTAGCTAGTTACACTCTAAAAACTACTCAAAAACGTTTAATGAAACGTTAAATATGACTCTTTAAATCTCTAAAATATGTTGATTTCAACAGTTTATAATGATAAAGGAAAGCTTGAATGAAGGGTAATTTAGAAGAAGTTATTGTATGTTTTCTTTATGGGTATATTATGTAAACTTTATAATATACTTATAACTACTTAAAAGGTGACAAAAACATATAAAAACATATAAAAATAATATTTAATGTAACCCGAGATCTTTCGAACACACATGCGTTCATTTTCAAAGGGATAAAAGATGATTGACTTAATAGAAATACATTTTAAAAACAAAAACAAAAATAGTACGCATGCGCAAGCTGAGTCCAGTCCATTTCTTTGCAGAGGGGTGAAAAGATCAGTTCATATTATCAGGAGGTCGTGAAATATTTAGGATATTGTACCAAATCGCGGGAATATTATAGGAAAGGACGTCGTTACAAACATTATCACCTCTAAGTAAAATTTCAATGGATTTACTTGCTGGACTGGACCCCGCTTGCGCATGCGTGCTATTTTTGTTTTTGTTTTTAAAATGTATTTCTATTCAGTCAAGCATCTTTTATCCCTTTGAAAATGAACGCGTGTGTCTTCGAAAGATCTCGGGTTACATTAAATATTATTTTTATATGTTTTTGTCACCTTTTAAGTAGTTATAAGTATATTATAAAGTTTATTAATAACAAGGTGAAAATTTCCTTCACGACACTAGTGTTTAAAACAGTGTTTTGACTCTATTGGTTATACTATGTTATCGTAGATTTAAAAAGTTTTCATTTACAGAGTATGAAAGAATCGTAGAGGATATTTAACCCATTAACCGCCAAAAGTATACGATAGGGATCTTCTACTTTTTTGGTGAAAAACGTTTCCCACCGCAAATTTTGAAAGATGACGTCTGCTTTATTTAATGGTCAAAGTTTATGCTATAAAACAAGAAATTTTTTTCAATTCAAAATTAGTGGTAGCTCGTTGGTTAATTTAGGAACAAGCATTTATTTTTACTGTTGCGTCAACGCAACACCAGCGGCTAATGAGTTAATGATATACATACATATATATATATATATATATATATTCACAATAACAAACATGATTTCATGATAACAAACATGACAAGTAGCGACATCTACCGGAGAAGCTACTTGTCCACCCAGTCGTTTCCACTGCTTCTCTCTCATTGGTTGTTTCGGCGCCTTCGCCACCCGCATAGGGTATAAAAGCCAGCGCGTCTCTGTCTATGATTTTGCTCAGCCTTGCTTTTTCTAGCACCCTGTTCCTTTTGCACTGAAGAAGAATCTCGCTAGTAGATTCGAAACAGCTGTTTGCTGCTTTTCATATATTATTTGTGCATTTTAAACGTTGGTTTTTCCTGCTTTTTAATATTGTTGCACAATGGCTTTATTTTGCTATTTTTATCCATCTTCAATATCGATAGTATGAAATCGAATGCTTGATTTTATCGCTTTCCGATATTTTTGATCCCGGCAAGGAGTTTCTCATCAACTATTCAAAATTCTGTTTCCTCAAAGCTTTCTTCAGAACTGCCCACACGTGCGATGACCAAGCGAAATTTTCATGACCTTTTTTCATCCATTCCAAGAGTGGCCAATGTCCAGTTAACATGTTCATTCCCATTAATCCAAAAGTGTACAGTCGTGGAAAAAAAAGTAAACACCCCCTACTAACTCCTCAACAAATCATTGTAGAAGAAAGTTACTGGTACGGAACGATTGGAAATAAAGTCTACTTTTAAATGATGTATATAAAATTTTCATAGGGGGTCATCTACATACAGGTATTAAAACGAATCCAAACTTCATTTGTTTCAATGGCAATACCCAATTTTAACGAGATATTTCAAATCTTCGGTTCAAACTATACCTGGACACCAAATTTCAAGTCATTTGAATGATAAGTTTTTGAATTATAAACATTCAAAATTTAGTGCTTCTAATGTTAAATTACATTTTCATATTTTTATTTATATCTCCCGAAATTATGCTCCTAATGTGCTAATTTTTTTGTAGTAATCATACTAATATACCCAAACATAAATAAGCTGAATTTGCAATTTTTATAATTTTATGATATGAATTATGAATTATGAAATTAATATTCGAAAAAAATATGAATTGCAACCTACACTTTTTTTGATGGATTTAGATTTATTAAGTCCTGCTTTATGGAAATTCAAAAATTTCACATTTTTCTTCCAAGTAGTTTTCAAATTATGCTTAAAAAACGGCAAAATGATGGTTTAAGGGGCCGTCTATGACGGAAGTGAGTAGACATTTTGAAATTTATTCTGCTGTACTGTAATCTAACACGCTTCATTGGCTCCTTGAGTGGCGCTTAAGGTGCCTTGATCAATCAAGGAGCTCTCTCGGTTAACAATCCAGTACGGAACTTCAATTTGGATACAGCCCTTAAAATACAGTCGTTTTAAAATAATTAATTTCTAGGAAACTTATGGTACGAATTGCATAAAAATTCGTTTTTAGGCTAATTGAAGGGTGTAGAGTTCATTTATGCTGTCAGAATTGGGTACTGCTATTGAAAAAAACAAAGTTATGGTTCGTTTTAATATGTAGATGGCCCCCTAAGCAAATTTTATATACACCATTTACAAGTAGACCGTATTTCCAATCGTTCGGTACCAGTATCTTTCTTCTACGATAATTTGTTGAGGAGTTAGTAGGGGATGTTTACTTTTTTTTTTCACGACTGTACATGTCGTATGGCTCTCTTTGAACATTATCAGATGCTACAGAACGAAAGCTCTCCGGAGGCTAAAACATAAATGGAGAAATTATGTCTGCAAAAGGTTTCCCAGTGTAGTTTAATCCAGAAAAATCGCACAGCACGGCTATACCTTCTTTATCAATCAGGACATAATCCATCTTCAAATCACAGTGGCAAAATCCATATGAGTGCAAGTAATTCTATGCCAACAATATATTCTTTATCCACAGTTTGATCTACGTTAAACCATTTGGGTCGAATTTAAACTCATCGTTGTGAATGGTTTCATCCAGTGCATGGGAGTTATATACAGCTTAACATCTGGCTTATCCATATTTAATATATCCAAAACGGGAAGGATATTTCTGTGGCTTAAAAATGGCCATATTTATCTTCAACCATGCAGACATTTTCCTTTTTTTTTATCTTCACAGCAACAACTTCTTCCTCGGTTGAAAGAAATGCAATGACCGAAGCAAATCTAACTTCACCAAGTGGTTTTAGATATTTAAAGCGTTTCTCTTCCAAAAAATTAATGACTGCGTCTTTAATGTTTTCACGAGTCATTTTTGACAAAGTAAAATTAAGTTTTTTTCCACATGAGAATATTTAATAAATATATATTTTTGATTAGTTAAAATTCTTAAAATATACAGAGTTGAGAGAGACTTTTTCTCTGCGCCCCATGGCAACGAAGGACGCGCGATGATCGCGCATCCTACCTTAGAATGCGACTTCGGTATTTTATTGCTGGAACGATAGGAAGAGATGTTTTGATTTTAAAAAGCATGATCGCTGTAAAAAAAAAAATATAGCGATCATGTTTTTTAAAATCAAAACATCTCTTCCTATCGTTCCAGCAATAAAATACCGAAGTCGCCTTCTAAGGTAGGATGCGCGATCATCGCGCGTCCTTCGTTGCCATGGGGAGCAGAGAAAAAGTTTCTCTTCACAGTGTTACATAATAAGATTGGTAAACATTTTTTTTTCTCAAAAAGTATCGAAAATTTTATATTAATAAACTTTTTACAGTTATAAAAAGTAAATTATTTTTTAGTCAAGAATGAAGAAAAAATGTTTCAACAATCGTTTGCAAATTTTTAAAACTACTGTTGAGAGATACAGTCGTGGGGAAAAAAGTTAACACCCCCTACTAATTCCTCAACAAATTATCGTAGACAAAAGTTACTGGCGCCGAACGATTGGAAATAAAGTCAACTTTAAATGATGTATATAACATTTGCTTAGGAGGCCATCTACATATTAAAACAAATTCCAACTTTTCCAATGGTAATAACCAATTTTAACGAGATATTTCAAATCTTTGGTTCAAACTATGCCTAGACATAAATTTCAAGTCATTTGAATGATAAGTTTATTGAATTAAAAACATTCAAAATTTAGTGTTTCTAATGTTAAATTACATTTTTTTTAATTTTATTTATATCTTGTGAAATTATGCTCCTATGTGCTAATTTTTTGTGTAGCAATAATACTAATGTACCCAAACATAAATACGCTGAATTGGCAATTTTTATAACTTTATGATATGAATTATGTATTATGAAATTAATATTGGAAAAAATTATAAATTGCAGCATACATTTTTTTGATGGATTTAGATTTATTAAGTTTTGCTTTATAGAAATCCAAAATTTCACATTTTTCTTCCAAGTATTTTTCAAATTATGCTTAAAAACGGCAAAATGGTGGTTTAAGGGGCCGTCTATGATAGAAGTGAGAAGATATTTTGAAATTCCTTATGCTATCCTGTAATCTAACAGGCTTAATTGACTGTTTAAGGTACCTTGATCAAGAAGAGAAATCTGAGGGGTTAACAATCGAGTACCGAACTTCAATTTGGATACAGCCCTTAAAATACGCTCTTTTTAAAACAATTAATTTTTCGGAAACTTATGGTACGAATTGCATAAAAAAATTTTTAGACTAATTGAAGGGTGCAGGGTTCATTTATGGTGTCAGAATTGTGTACTGCTACTGAAAAAACAAAGTTATCGTTAGTTTTAATATGTAGATGGTCCCCTAAGCAAATTTTATATGCATCATTTAAAAGTAGACTTTATTTCCAATCGTTCGGTACCAGTAGCTTTCTTCTACGGTAATTTGTTGTGGGTGTTTACTTTTTTTTCACGACTGTACTTTTGTGCAGAGCTACATTTGTTACTTTTCAATTAACAATGTAATTTCAGTGCAAGAACGAAAATACTTTGCTATATTGTTTCTAGTTGAAAAGCACTTTTGATCTCGCTACAATGCGACAACACAAAATTAGTTTTTATAAATGCGTCTTAGGTTTTAAAAAATCATGTTGGTTTTTGAGTTCAAAAAACCTATTTTCCCCTTTATGAAAACTGGTTGATACACATAATAAACTAACTCGTATACATTTTTGAAAAACAGTGGCAGCAAAATAAATTTTGTTTTTATAACTGCGTATTTGAATTTTAAAAAAATCATGGTTTTTGATCTCAAATACCTATTCTTTCGTTTTATGAAAACTGATTAATACACCATAAAAACTACTCCGACAAGTTTTCGAAAATCAGTGGCATCAAAAGTAAATTTGTTTCTATAAATGCGTCTTTGAATTAGAAAAACATATTCGTTTCAGATATTTCTACTGATCAAGAGCGGTTTTAGGAGTCGTGGGTAATTGGGAAGAGGTTATTGTAACTTTTCGTTTATAGCTATGTTATAGTTCCCTAGGTTAAGAAACATTTGTCTTTATTTATAGCGTAATGCAAATTCGTATACGCTCTGTAGTTGACTTGTGATTCTATTTAAGTTTTAAAAGGTTTCGCTAGTAATTGATTAACCGCTTTATTCGTTAATTATCTATGATGCAGAAGTTCATTGTTCGCTTCGAGTAGTGTATAACCACTACAAAGCAAACAGTAAGAACCGTATGACAGCCGTAAAAAAAAAAGAAAAAAAAGAAAGAGAGAGAGAAAAAGCCAATCGACTGGAAGTTGTGTCATTTATCAATTTATGTTTAAAAGATTGAGCTTCGTTGGCGTTTTCATACTGAAAACAATCTCTTATCAAACTCTGACGATTTTATTGTGAACACTTAATTTTGATAACATAGTTGATTTTTTTTTTTTGCCAAATATGTTTTTTTTTAGAAAGGACGGGAGTTTACTGCTGCAGCGTAGTTATTTTTGTCTTAAAACCGGTAAAGTATTTTTAATGAAACTCAAAAAATTGGACCATGATGAAACAGTATTTACAAAAATGTTAAACAAAAATTTGAGCATCACACTTTGGAAATTTTTATACCTATTATTTTTTTCTTGTAAAAATTTATATGTATATTTAGTATTTATATGTATATTAGTCGCATACAAATATATATATAAATCCTATATTTTAAATAAAAAATCCTGCATTATAAAACATATAGGTGAAACCCAGACATGTTGGTTGTAGGGGCACGTGGTATGTTCCGCGACGTATTCGATAGATTACCTTACTAACTAAGCAACGTATAACCGTTTCTGATTTGTTTCTAGATTAAAGTTTAATTTTGGTGGATATGAATCTAAAAGACCGTTGTTCAGAGCTTATTTTCAACCTACCGTTTATTAAAAGTATTCACAGGATATTCTGATATGACGATCAAAAACCAAAATGTCGCTATGGGGAAAGTTGACCTATTTAATCTGTGGCATGTTCGCCCACAGTCCAAGAGTTCGATTTCTACATTCATAAGCCTGTAAAATCAATAGAATTGTAGATTTATATGTTTTACTGAGCAAAGCGGTATTAACTAATATTAGGGTAATTCTGGGAGTGTCGCCGCATACGGGATAGATGCCGCACCCCTTCTATTTCTTGTAATTATTGATAGATGATCGTCAAACGCACAATATAGATACGCAATGAGATTATTGTAACCAGTGTATAGCGTGAATCCCATTTCTATGTTTACTTGTACAAATATAATTCTTAATTTGACGTAAGTGCATGATTTCACTGTCCAAACTTTTAAACACGTTATGTTTAAATACTTTTCATACACTAATTACTAAATGTATGAATGATTTCGAAGTCAAAACTAAGTGTAGCGTTTGTATAAAGTACTGTGTGTATGATTACGCCATTTCCCTTAGCGATGGCAGGTAACTGTGATGGCCGACGTCTGCACCATACAAAATGGGATACATGCCGCAGTTTCTTTTGTGTGCTATGATTAAGTGTTATTAACTTTCCATTTTCTTTTTGTACAGACTAACCATGTTAGGCATGTTATCAAATTTACTAAAACCAAAGGAGAAAAAGGGGTAAATAAAAAGTAAGAAGGGCAAGAAAGATGCAAAGTGATAATAATGAAAAATTGGATTACGCGTAACGCAGACGTTCTTTGCAAACTACTCCTAAAATAAAGAAAGTGTAATTGGCTTTGTTGCATCATGTGTTTAAATGTAGTTACATAAAGACTGTACTTTTTTGACACTTTTTCTATAGATTGAAGTCGACCTCTTAACGCATTCGGGATCATAGATGCATTTAAGTACCTTCATAAAGAGCTTACAAAATTTGTTTCTTGCACCAGTGAAAAAGAAAAGTAATATTTACTTTGTTTAATTAGAGCATTTTCATGATTATTTAAGTAAAAGTAACTTTTTTAAATAAGTGGTACCAACCGAATAAAATTTGTGTAAAAGCCACCGGTCCCGAAAGGGTTGACAAATAAATTATGTAAACACAATTTTACTCTTTTTCTTTTTCCTTTCTAATACATTGATGTTACGTTGTTGCTGAAATAACAATTAAAATTTAATGTAAAAAAATAAGTCGATAATTTTAATCGTGAAAGTAGGCAACAATTATTATTTTGGATCTACTAATACGCTTCATTGTACTCATTTAGTTTCATTTTGTTATTACATCCATAATTATAGTCCAGATATTAATATTTTTTTTAATATTTTTATTTATAACTTCATTCTGTTCTTATTACAAGCGCGGCATAACTACCGCACAAGTGCGGCGTCTCAGCCTGAATGTACGGGTGACGCACCGCAGTGTAATGTTTTTGAAAAAAAATTGTTAAAAAATATTAATAATTTGTTTTGATTTTTTTGTCGCAGTACACGTTGTATATTTAACATTAAATAGCACAGCCTGATTTTTTTTTTTTTTTTTTTTTTATGTCCACCATGCGACTTTATACACAAGTTCAAAAAAATGTGCTGCATAAATCCCGGAATTACCCTAAAACGAGAATCTCGCCTTTCGGAGCTAGGCACATGGAACTCATATACACTTAATCTGGCCGCTCTGGGTTGCTCAAGGGGCAAGGCCATTCCCAATCCGACCAAGGAGGAGACTCCCTTTGCGCTTTCCCATGCTGCCTAACTTACGGTCAGTCCGGTCACATGATAGTAATCCTAAGGACTAGACCAGGGATGGCGAACCTATGGCACGCGTGCCGAACTTGGCACACAAGAAAACGTCTCTGGCACGTGAAAAAAAGTTACAAATTATATTCAGTTTTATAGAGAACAACCCATTTTATGGGGTTTTTTTCTTTTTACTTTTACAAAAAGTACAGTTTTGTGTTACAGGTATTATAACTTACTTTAAAATAATCCGTTATTTTTGTATTATCTAAGATATTATAAATTTCAATATAAGAGCGTTGTAACGTCATTTTCTCGCCAAACCTTTCAACATAAAGAGTTTTACAAATCCTTTTGCTTTTTTAGCAAATTTCAAAGGTTTTATTTTTAAAAATTGAATATTAAGAAATAGTTTGCATATTAATATGCCTAATTGACACGCTTTCTACTTTAGATTAGGTTTATTTTATTTAGGTTTAGGGTTTTAAGTTATTTTAAGTTTTATTATAATTGGGTTTTAGTTTTGAAAATTGAATTTTAATTGTCAGTTTAAATATCATAATTATGTATATATTGAACCTGCTTCATCCTGAAGAACTAAAAAAGAAAATCTCATTTATAGATTATTATTACGAAATTCGATGCGATTTGTCTATATTGTTGACTAAATACAGCATAATAAATATGATAGGTTGGTTGTGTTTATGACGGCCAATTATCAACACGAGGGATATGGGCCCTAAGTGTGTGGGGGGGGAGTGCCCTTCGTGGGGGTCCTTCCAAGGGAACCTAACCCGTATTAACGCTTGGAAAACCAAGGTTCGAAGAATACCCCGAAAACTCCGAAAGATTAGGCCGACGGGCGCGATTGGGTTTGAACCCAGCACCTCCCGTCTACCAGCTTCGACAGCAGAATCTCTCAGCCACTGGATAAATAAGATAGGAATCAAATTTAGTATAAGTGAAAAAATATTCAAGTAAAAATTCTATAAATATTAATTATTGATTTTATCTACGTTAAAATGTTTCTGACACGTTTGAATATTAGTACATAATAATTCTGAAATTTTTGGCACGCATATTCAGAAAGGTTCGCCATCCCTGGACTAGAGGAATTGACAGAAAACATGTAGTCATTATTCTCACATCTAGCACCCAAGATATTTCGTAATTATGTTAGAAAAACAGATAGAGGAAAAGTTGAAATCAATTTTAGAGGACTAGCCAACATCGTTCTATATGGAAAGTAGGACCAGTGACTTGAAATCCTGTTGAGCTTTATATAGAAAATATTAATTAATATTTTTCAAATTTTCTAATACGTGGTTATGATTTAAATTGCGCTGATTGTACGAACTAAAAAAAAATAAAAATCTTAATAAAATTAATAGAAAAACTAAGTTCAAGATGGCCAACAATCTCTGGTTTCCCCTACTAAAATAAGATTTCATTTTATTTATGATTTAAATAAGGAAAATTGTTACATTACGCTTTATACATAGAAAATAGAACAGCAAATAATATATTTCTTTTCAATTTTATGAGCAAAAATAATGTGACCCAAGAACAATAAATCAGAGACCAATTTAATTAGATTCTCCAAACGTATGAAACGAAACTTTATTACTGAACAACACCCGGCATCTCAAAGCTGCCCCGAGAATAAATGAGAAATGCATATTTTTAATGACATGAATTGTTCCGTAAAGAAACATTACAGGCACCCATTTGAGTACAATACATACTTAAACAGGAAGAAAGAGCGTAACTTGTAAGCATACTACTTTCTAATCGACGTTAAGTTAGAAAAAGAAAGGGATATTTTTGCATGTTAAAATAGAAACCAGTTCCGGTGTTATCAAATTGTTATTGTTTAACTCCTTAACTGTTTATTTCATTTGAACACAATAAATTATAAATAAGTAATATTTAAAAAAAAATTAAAGTCAATTCCTACTTAGGTCAACAAAGAAAAGTTTTATTTTAATTACTTTTTATGAAATAATTACAATTAATATAAATATGTATATACATATGACAGAATCACAATATTAAATGGCAAAATAGAAAGCGAATTTCCTTGCAATTTTCCATTTTCCTTTCTATATATAAAAAGAATCTGACAAAGAAATTTTTTCTCCCATATGAAACTAAAATTAATTAATTAAATTTAATTAATGAAATAATATTTGAAAAAACTGTGATGACATCAAGTGTCATTCACCACAAGTTTAAAAAAATGTATTTGAACTTGAGTGAATGAATAATGAATATTTCATTAACGATTGAAAATTTGAATGCAATTAATTAATTAAATTTAATTAATGAATCAATATTTGAAATAAATGTATTAACATCAATTTGCATCCACGTAAATCTTAAAAAATGTATTTGAACTTGAGTGAATGAATAATGAATATTTTACTAACGATTGAAAATTTGAATACAATTAATTAAATTTAATTCATGAATTAATATTTGAAATTAATGTATTAACATCAATTGTCATCCATGCAAGTTTTAAAAAATGTATTTGAACTTGAGTGGGTGAATAATAAGTATTTTATTAACGATTGAAAATTTGAACAAGATATATAAATACTATATAGGGAGAGTGCGAACTAACAGTACGAATTGAATAAGGACCTACCACCACTTTTATTTTACTCAAATATTTGGTTTCGTACAATCGGAAAATGTTTTAATTTAACAAACCAAAGAATACAGTAAAAATTAAGTGGTATCCAAAAGATAGCATTAAAGATAGCAAACACTTTTTTCCCGAGCGGCACTCGGTCAAAACAGTTAAGGGGTTAAAATCTTCTACACCAAGAAAGTAATATATTTAATATCATACAAATTATTTTAGGTGATATTTAGTGCATATTGAGATCACAGCATTTTGAATAATGCAAAAATCTACTGCGATATAATATTTCAGAGCAATATCAAATGAAAGAAACAAAAGTAATTTATTAAGAAAGATAATTGCTATATGTTGTGGATTTAAGTTAAGAAATTAATATATATATATATCAATATACTTCCTTTAAATTATTTTATTTAAAATATGTTACATCGTTTTTATATCTCATTATTTTTATGTATTTATATCATGACATATTTTTATTATTTTATCACTATATTTTCACCGGAAATAAAACTGTAACAATTCCCCTGCCTTGTTTTATCTGCAAAGAAGCCCGTGAATCAATAACAATGTCACAGAGCATTTTAATTAGGCTCTGAAACAACAAGGAGTTCATTTGAACATTGACCAACAACAAGCTCTTGTTGTCTTCAAACATTTCCGAGGGAAAAAAAAAACACTATATGAGGACACCAGAAGCCAAAGGGTATATGACAAGATTGATAAAACTGAACAAAGTGCGCAGGCTATCTGGAAATAAGATTATTTGTTTTGGGGTAAAGAGATATAAGTAATTTTCTTATGTGCTGCGTTCTAGAGGATAACTACTTAAGCTCTTTAAACTACTTAACTAATTAACCTCTACTTAATTTTTTTTATATTGTACTACCTTTTTCTTTCACAGTTATTGAATCTCATAGTTCAAAGATCGCCACGAAATAAGCAAAAGTTTAAAATTTTAATTCAATCCTTTACTATTGTTCTTCAACCTTGAGCTCAATTTACTCCAAATCTAAATTTTGTCACTTTCAACCCTTGGCTTCTGGGGTCCTCATATAGTATATACAATAAGGATTTACATGCTAGATAGAAAACATTCAGAGAAATTTTGATTAAGGAAATTAATGAACAATAATGTTTGTCACCATGAAGTGCAGTAGTTTGTTACATCAACTTTTTCATTCAGAAAGCATGCGGCTAAATATTAGTACAATGCACTATATAACCACTAATCACTGGGCACTTTCAATTTTAGACATTTTGTCGAATATTTAAGTATATACTTGACGGATTTTTCTGGACCCTCATGATTATGAAGAATATATTTTACTTTATATTTATCAAGGATTTCATTGGAAGAGCACTTTGGGGGCAACAAAAAAATCAAAGAAAAATAATGATATTAAGTTGTAACGAAAGTTTTCCGCCAAATCACCATTACATAATACTAATTATAATATATATAATTAGTTGTAATTTTATATATAACCCCCATTCCGCCAAGCCTTCACAGTGTCATATTATACAACACTAGTACCTAAAGCTGTACACTTTATTCGGTGACATTCTGTATTTAACTTTTTGCAACAGAACTGGAAGTAAATGATGGTTCTAATCTGATAGCTTGTTAGTTCCTTTTCAGACACCTTTTACTTAATGATAATGATATTTTTTTTACAAATTTCACAACAGAGTGTTATAAAGCTCTTTCTTTCAAAATATGAGCAAACACGTCAACGCGAACCCTTTGCACAGACCATATTAGCTGTGGCGGGAAACTTTCGTTACAACCTGATATTTAGGATCACCATGTAAGATAAAATACACAAAATGATCTATCGCTATAGCTTATAAATATGTGGATATTGTACAATATGTGTATCCATTTGTGTAAGAATAGCACGTATAATTCATGGAGATATATCGATTAATTTAAAAACTTTAAAAAAAAATCTTGCATGTTTTTTTTATTTTTATTATACAGGGTTTTCAACCAAATTTAACGCTCTTTTCAGAAAGTTTTATGAAATGTACTAGAAGTAATATAGTGCAATTGTAATGTAAATCTATTAAACATTTGGTGAAATATGATAAGTTGTATGGAATCTTTTTTAGCTGCGCACGCGTGTACTATAACAAATATATTTTCATGATTTAATGGTCAGCTCCATCGAGCAACTCACCAAAAAAGCCACTCAAATATCGCTAAAATTCAGAAAGATATCGGCGATAGAGTGAGATGATTTTTAGATGTTTTTCAGAAACAGCTAAATGATAAAGGGTTTTCCATAAATTGCCGTTTTTGATTTAAATTTATTAGGTAGCTTTCTTTACAAAAAAGCTACCTATTGCAGCCGTTCGGAGGAAAGCGATTTCAAAAAATTTTGGTATATTTTCATCGATCATGACCCCCAGACCCCGAAACCACCCTCCGTTCAAAATTGATATATATATATATATATATATATATATATATATCTGACCTATGTCACACTGTAACTCCCGTAATTATGAACCGATTTCGATGTAATTCGGTGTGTACATAGTACATACCAATGTCTCGACCGAGTTCGTTGGCCAGCTTCATCCGCCGTTTTGTTTCAAAATGGCGGCCATTTGAAATTTTTTAAAAAATTTAAAACTTGAAATGTGGTTTCAAAAAATTAAAAATGGAAAAATATTTTTTTCTTACGTATTTGACCTTTATACAAAGATTCCGGAGCAGTTTTTGTTTCGTCTATATCTTAAAAAATGGCTGAGTTATAGCATTTTGAATTTCTAGCGTGGCTGACATTTTGAAACGTCCTGAATTTTGTCACGCGATAAAAGGCGTATTTATGAACCGATTTGGATGTAATTCGGTGTGTACATAGTACATACCAATCTCTCGACCGAGTTCGTTGGCCAGCTTCATCCGCCATTTTGTTTCAAAATGGCGGCCATTTAAAATTTTTTTAAAAATGTAAAAATTGAAATGTGGTACCAAAAAATTGAAAATGGAAAAATATTTTTTCTTATGTATTTGACCTTTATACAAAGATTTCGGAGCAGTTTTTGTTTCGTCTATATCTTAAAAAATGGCTGAGTTATAGCATTTTGAATTTCTAGCGTGGCTGACATTTTGAAACGTCCTGAATTTTGTCACACGATAAAAGGCGTATTTATGAACCGATTTGGATGTAACTTCGTTTATACATAGTACATACCAATGTCTCGACCGGGTTCGTTGACCAACTTCACCCGCCATTTTGTTTAAAAATGGCGGCCTTTTAAATTTTTAAGAAAAATTTAAATTTGAAATGTGGTACCAAAAATTGAAAATTGAGAAAATATTTTCTTCTTATGTGTTTGACCTTGATAAAAAGATTCGGGAGCAGATTTTGTTTCGTCTATATCTTAAAAAATGGCTGAGTTATAGCATTTTGAATTTCTAGCGTGGCTGACATTTTGAAACGTCCTGATTTTTCTCACGTAATAACAGGCGTATTTATGAACCGACTTGGATGTACCTTGGTGTATACATAGTACATACAAATATCTCGACCGAGTTCGTTGGCCAGCTTCATCCGCCATCTTGTTTCAAAATGGCGGCCATTTAAAAAAATTAAAAAATAAAAAAATTTAAATGAGATACCAAAAAATTGGAAAATGAAAAAGATTTTTTTTTGTATGTGTTTGACCTTAATACAAAGATTCCGGAACAGTTTTTTTTTCGTCTATATCTAAAAAAAATGGGTGAGTAATAGCATTTTTAATTTCTCTTGTGGCTGACATTTTAAAACGACCTGATTTTTGTCACGCGATAACAGGCGTATTTATGAACCTATTTGGATGTAACTTGGTCTGTACATAGTACATACCAATGTCTCGACCGAGTTCGTTGGCCAGCTTCATTCGCCATCTTGTTTCAAAAGGGTTGCCATTTAAAAAAAATTAAATTTAAAATTCAAAATGAGGTATTAAAAAATTGGAAAATGAAAAAGATTTTTTTTATGTGTTTGGTCTTGATACAAAGATTCCGGAGCAGTTTTTGTTTCTGAAAATTTGTTCTTTTGTTGATATCTTAAAAAATGGTTGATTTATAGCTCTTTGAATTTCTAGCATGGCTAACATTTTGAAACAATCTTGTATTTGTCACGCGATAACACACGTATTCGCCTATTTCGATGTAAGAAGGCATGTGGATAGTATACATCAACACCTCGACCAAGTTCGCTGGCCAGATTCATCAGCCATCTTGTTTCAAAATGGCGGCCATTAAATTAAAAAATATATATATATTTAAAGTGAGGTGCAAAAAAATTAGAAATTGAAAAAGGTTTCTTTCTTAAGTATTTGATCTTGATATAAGGATTCAGGAGCATTTTTTGTTTGTCTTTACCTTAAAAAATGGCTCGGATATAGCAGTTTCAATTTCTATTGTGGGTGACATTTTGAAAAATCTGATTTTTTGCATGCGACAGCACTCCTATATATTAACCGATTCCGATGTGAGTGAGCATGTGCACAGCAATTACTAAGGTCTCGACCAAGTTCACTGCTTAGCCTCATCCACCATGTTGTCTTAAAATGACAGGCACTTTAAGAAATTGCCGAATTTGGCAGCCAAATATAAGTTAATTTAAAGAAAAGCAGCTTGGATAAAGCTGACTAATTTCGCGAAATTCTCATTCATTATATTGATAAAAATTAGTATTGAATCTCCTATATTCGGTTTCCACTAAATTGAGCTTCGTGTTTTTGCATGATATAAGTTGGCTTTTTTTAAATAAGGATTATGAAAGCTACCTCTTCCTCCCGGCACTGGCCGGAAGGACTTTTTTTCAGTTTTTACTGACGTTTCGTTCTTCTTGGAAAACCACCAGAACGAGCCAAAAAGATAAAAAGCATCAAAACCGAAGCAGTTCTCTTAAATCTACTAGTTGACATTCATTAAATATTATATTTTGTGAATGCTGGTTAATAAAAAAGGAAAATTTTTGGAAAATCCGTTATTACTCAGGAACTTTTAGAGAACAACTAAAAACCAGCTTACTCTATCGCCGATATCTTTCTGAATGTTCACGATATTTTACTGGCTTTTTTTATGAGTTGCTCTAAAGAATTGACTGCTTAATCATGAAAAAAAATATTTGTTAACCTGTTCGCATGCCCAGATAAAACATATTTCATGTAACTACTCATATTTCCTCAAATGTTTAATATATTTACATTCCAATGGCACTTTGCCAAATTTTCTGAAACTGGCGTTATATTTGGTAGAAAACACTGTACGATATAAACAAAAGTACAATATACACATAGTCATAAGCTAAAGTGATAGGTTATTTCGTGCATTTTTTTTTTTACAGTGTTCCCAAATAATATATTTTTCTTTGATTTTTTTTTTTTTTTTGACCCGTTAATTGTCTTTCTGATCAAATCGCCGTATAAATGAAGTTAAGCATATTCTTGAAAATCCAGAAGTTCCAGAAAAATCCGACAAATATATCACTAAATATTCGTCAAAATATCTAAAATTAAAAGTGTTCGGTGATTAAGGTCTATATTGTGTACATGTGAAAGCGCAATACATGTGAAAGCACATTGTCAAAATAATAACAATTTTTTGGCGCGCTTAAAACCTGATATTAGTTCTGGTATTAAATCTCTCATTCGTATAGTGTTGAAAAATGTAAAGTTCCTGCACTATGCAAACATTGAGTTTATATCAGACACATTCTATCAATAAACTTTCAGTGTTTACTGAATTAGGTAGCACAAGACGTTGTTGCAGCGTTGAAAATAAAATTGTATTGCTGAAAATAAGTTACGTTGTTTTATGTTTGTGGAATAATATACCTTATTTATCACAAATTTTCTAAACTATTCAGAAATTTGATCCGTCAAAGAAATACTTATAAAAGACTTTATCAATGGCTCATAGTATTGTGCTTTTTGTCCAATCAATTTTAAACCACTAAAACCCCTTTCCCATCACTAAACTTCAACGAGTTAAAGATAAAGTTCAGATTGTCACCATTATCGTTAAAGAAATAAGCGAAACTCTTTGATTCTGACCTGTGTTTTTTTCGCTTTCTATTCTGCCTCTCCTACTTATAGGTATCCTGTGTAATAAGGATTGTCAAACTTGTGTTAAGCTTTAAGACGTTTCTGTAAAAATTGCAAATAAAGCCTTTGTTCAAGAATATTAAAGGGTAGAAAACAAAGGTTTTATCCAACGTTAATTTAAAGCTTGCAGGGAAACTATAACGATTACCCTAGGTTACATAGTTTTTCGAGGAAAAGCGCATTTTTCCTTTACACACAAATTTTGATTTGCGGGTAGCAAAGGTGTTGAGAAACGCTTCAGGCACCTATCGTAGCAGAAGTATAAAATCATTGTTTATAATGATTTTCGAAAAAAATGGTCGGTAATTAGCCGAGATAAATAAGACACGGGCGGTTTGGACATATATAATGATAGGGCCAGCGCACTCTAATTACCATCGCCTTTCAAAGCGTAGATAATAACTTTTAATGATATATTTGTGTAATGCAATGCACAGTAACAATATAAAAGCAATAAATGTCAAATTTTTAAAAACAGACTAATTTAATTATAATTAAACACATGATTACTATGGGATTCGCGACTAGTTTGCATTGAGTAGATCCCTCAATACGCCACCCGTGTCTTTAAATGTTAATTAAAAACCTATCTGGAAAGGCAAGGCTCGGACGAAGGGTGCGTTCCAACTTTGCGACCTCATTTCAAAGCGCGCTTAGCACAACGCCAAGTTTTAACTTTTAACGACGGTTTTGTTTTAATTACACTGAAAAAAGAAAAGATTATTACTATGCTGAATTTAGTATTATGAAATGCTAAATGAAGTTTAAATATGCACTACTTTTATTGTCAGTACTGAATTAAGCTCATACGAACAGATTTAAATAGATTAAGATAAGATTAAAAAAAGAGTTAAACATAAAAGCAATATTTGATATTATTTAGGATTCACATCACTTTGAACTTTTATGATATACCCATTTATACTTTTCTAGTATATACAGCTATACCCAACCCTACATGGTACAGTTTTCAGAAAGTCTTATTATTCTTTTAGCAACAATTTTTTAATAATACAGTTAATAATTCATATATTTATTGTACGGAACACTCTGAGCGCGAGCAATACTCGCACTTGACCTTTTATTAAGACGTTAAAATGACGTTGAAAAATAGTAAAATTGTGAAGATATTATTGCAAACATATTCTTATTTTTAAAAGTTATTTACGGCAATTTGTTTTACAGATTTTATTTAAAATCTTAGCTATAACATGAATTTCATAGCATTTCATTATTTTCATATATTTGTAGTATTACGGAACTTCATTTCACTATTTTGGAACTCCAAATTTATTGCTTTGAAAAATAAACTGCAACGTCTTTCTTGCATTCCTCTTTCAGTACTAAAATTGCTTTCGAAGAGCAATAAAACAGAGAGAAAATTGAACTATTCCTGGATTCTTAAGTCTTTGATGCAGTGTTGCCAGATTGGTGACGTTTTTTTAATTCAGATTACTTGACTTTCAACGCTTTTTTTTAAATAGTATAATTCACCTTATTTTTCAGAATTTTTGATCTATTTTAAATAGACCGAATATTTCTATTTCAAAAAAGCGGTGACAATCAACAATCTGGGAACAAAAAAGTTCCCAATCTGGTAACACTGCTTTGATGTACTATGACTTAGAAAAATAGTAATTCGACAACACAATTACGGACTTATTATGACTTTGAGCAACGTCTTCAAGACGGTTGTTATTGCGTTGAAAATACAGCTAAATTGATGGTTGAAAAATAAACGAAGTAACAAGACACGTTTTCGGATTTATGTTAGCGAATGACATTTTTTCAAAGAAATGCGTCATCGTTTTTTCAACTGTTTAAAAACGAAATCGTACTACTGGGGCCGTTTTCAATCTTTTGAAAAAAAATGAAAATCTAAAGAGATGTATATTTTAGATATAAATCGAGATTTTGAAATGAAAGATAACTGACACATATTAAACTAGTCGAATGTGGCAATCCCAAAATTTTCTTCTATGTCATACATGTTAATACTTCCTGAAAAATGCAGCCGGTTAGATGATTTGCACCAAAATCTAATGAGCAACAACTTATGTCAACTTCTAACTGAATCTGAAGTTTCGTGAAAATCCGTGCATTAATTCTGGAGATTGAGTTATGGCGGAAATCGTAAAAAATCGTAAAAAATGCTGCATAGCAGCTCCACCTTTTGGGTGATATATACCGAAACCTAATAAGCAACAACTTAAGTCAACTTGATAACTGAATCTGAAGTTTAATTAAAACCCGTGAATCCCTTCTTAAGATAAAACTATTGCGGTAATCAGGAAAAATGCAGCATAGCAGTGCCACCTTTTGGGCGATTTACACCAAAACATAGTAAACATCAACTCATATCAAGGACTAACTGAATCTGAATTTTGATGAAAATCCATGTTTCTGTTTTTCATTTAGAGCCATTGCGGAAATCAGGAAAAATGATGAATAACAGCGTCATCTTCTGAGCGATTTACACCAAAACATAGTAAACATCAACTCATATCAAAGACTAACTGGATCTGAAGTTTCATGAAATTCGTGCATTAGTTCTTGAGATAGAGCGCTCACAAAATTTGTGTTACACACACAGACAGACAGACTCACAGACATACTCAGATACAGACATTTTCTAAAAACATGTTTTTCGGGATCTCTGACCCCTAAAACGTGTAAATCCGTCTAAAACCGGAATCGAAAATTTTCACGAATCTAATACAATTTTCACGAATTCTTGTAAAGATAGAAGAAAGTAAAAATAGTTTGTTAACAAAAAGCAGAAATCAAATACGGCTAGAATAAAAGAAATGGTTCCATTTATTATCCTTGATTGTATTTAAAATCTTTACTATCACATGATTTTCTTATCATTTCATTAATTTCATATATCCATATTATAATTTAATTTCATTATTGTCGGAACTATAAATTTATTGCTTTGAAAAATAAATTGTCTTTCTGGCATAGCTTTATGAGTAAGAAAGTTGTTATCCAAGAACAATAAATCAGAAAGCATTTGTTGAACAATACCTGGATTCTGAAACTCTTTCTTTCTCAAAACATTCCCGAAAATAAATGAGAAGTGAATATCCTAAATGACTTGAATTGTTCGGTAAGAAAACTTTAACAGGCACCCATTAGAGTATAATGCATACTTAAGAAGATTGAACAAGCGCAACTTGCGAGCGGATTTCTTCGAAATTGGCGTTAAAGCTAAAAATAATAGGAGATATTTTGTTGCGTAAAAACAAATTAGTTCCCGTATTATGACTGTATGTCTTATAACTTGATAGTCTGTACTTATACAAAAATTATTTTAAAAGTAATTCGCTTGATTTACTGCATACAGTTCTATGAATAATGACAAATATGACCGAGATATGCTATGTTAGGCTAAATTGAAATAATCATAAAAAGAGGTGAAATGGGATATATATATATATAAGAAAAAAAGAAGAAATAAAAAGAGAGAAGAAATACGATTTATTAAGAAAAAAAATTGTAATGTTTTCCATTTTTTCATTAAGGTTCTTCATTTTCATTGCAATTATTATTTGAGTATATGCATGTGAGTGAACACAATAACACACAAACGGTACTTTTGATTAAGTTTTCATATATATATATATAGTGTTCGGAAAGTCGAGTGGAATCCCTCCAGATTTTTTTTAATTAAAAATCTTAGGTTTTACATTATTTTCCTTCATTTTATATATATTTATATATATTTACATGAGAATTTCGCTTCATTATTTTGGAACTCTAAATTTACTGCATCGGAAAACAAACTGCAACGACTTTTTTTCAAAGTTCTTTCAATAATAAGTTTGTGATTCTGGAACAATAAATTAGAGGCCCTTTTAATTAGATTCTTCGAACGGGCGAGACAAAACTCCATCGATGAATAGCATTTGGGTTGGGTTGGGTTGATTTTTAACGGCCAATTATCTACTCGAGAGATATAGGCCCAGGGGGAGAGTGCACTTCGTTGGTGGTCTTTCTAAAGGCACCTAACCTGTATTTACGCATGGAAATCCATGGTTCAAAGAAAACCACGAAATCTCCGAACGATTAGGCCGACGGGCACGATTGGGTTCGAACCCAGCACCTCCCGTCTAATAGCTTTGAGAGCAAAACCTCTCGGCCACTTGTGAGGCGAATAGCACTTGGAATCTCAATCTTTTTCATTATCAATCCCTTTAAGTGAATAATTTAGAAATGCATTTTTCTGCTGATTTAATTGGTGGAGCATGTCCGTTGAGGGATTTTGTGCCATAAAACTAAAATCAATCGACCAACCTACTAACTTAAATTGTTCTAGGTGGGAAAACATGAATAGACACCCATTTGAGCACAAAAAACATACTTAAGAGCCTACCGTAATAACTCGAAGACGCTCACTAGGACGCGTTCATTTTCAATTTCCCGTTTGCATATCAATACTTTTAGAAGATTTTTTTTCATAACATACCTGAAGTCCATGCTTGAAGGGGTATCTTGGTATTTTTTTTTTTGATTTTGGGTGCAGTTTCATTCTTTTTCATGCAGCGAAAATAGTTTCACGTAAGGAATTGGTTCTGAAACTAACGAATAGACACGATTCTGAAAGAAATTTTCTAAATAAAATCTGGAATTTTTATGTTCAATATCACAAAATACGAAAATTGCAGTCCGCACAATAAAATTTCTACTTAATGTTAGATAATGCAATTTTCTTTTTTACATTCTAATAAAAAATATTCTTAGAAGTATTTTCAAGACATATTATATTCAAAATAACACAAAAATAAAGCAATTAAAAGGCTTAAAATTTCAGATTGTCATTTTCCTGGCATGTCGCACTGTGATGTGTGCAAAGTAAAGGGCTTTCTGCTATCATGTATAAATATCTTTTTCTAGTCTTTTTTTTTAAATTTCTAATTAATAATTATACCTTATTAACACATATATGCGGAGGGTAACAAGTTCTGTATTTTACAAATAATTTTCCATAATTAAAATAGAATTGTCACTTAAAATGAATGACATTGTCCTGACCTGCTCATTTTAGTACATTATGAGGTATAAAGATGGTGCTGCAGAATAATTCTTCTTGTTATTGACATAGTTCAAGTCAGAAGTAGTAAAATATTGCTACCAGCAAGATCTTAGATATTTCTTTGAAAATAATGTGTTTAAACTCTAATACTTACATGTATGTTACTCATATTAGAAAATATTCCAATAAGTAATTTTCAAGTAGTTTTGATTCATTATATTTCAACCCACTAAATTTGCTTTTAGTTGACACGTCAAGGTCAAGTAAAATATTTTTTGAAAAAAAAATTGGTAAGTGACTATAAAAAGGTTCACCAATCCTGCACTACATGATGATTTTTTTCATTTTAGCGCTTTTTTTTTTTTTTTTTTTTTTGTTATTTTCACGCAACAAAGAAGCTGCATCCAGTATTTTTTTTTATTACTTTTTTTTTCTTTTTATGATCTCGACGCTTATTAAGAGCCATGATTTTCAAAATCAGACAAGTGCGATAGTTATTTTTTTTTTGTTTTGCCTGATTTTTTTTATGTTGAAGTAGATCATATTTAATGAATATTGTGCCATTTTAAAGCCCTGAAAAAATTTCCTGTTTCCTGTAAAAAATGTCAAAGTTCAAGATCATGAATCCCTTTTTTCATGAAACTTGAAATGCCAGTATGTTTGAATTGCTATATCTCTGGATAGCAACAACATCTCAAAATTCTTTTATCATAAACTATTAGTATAACACTACATGCTTAGTAAAATTTACTTAGTTCCATGGGGCATTGTTAATTTTCATTGTTATGTTGCCACAAAATGCAATAAAAATGACGTTTTTGTCCGTTGGCTGCACTTACTATCTTAGTTAAGCAATAGTACCCCAAAATTTTTCTTATAGAATAAGAAAGTTTACTATTAGGACAGGCTAAGTAATATAGAATTTTACGGGGATATCAATGCTGTTAGCAGATATAATCTGTTAAATATTCAAAAGTTTCAAAATCTGACACTTTTGAATTAGTCATATCTCAAAACAGCATCGCAATTGAACGAAACAAAATATATCTGGTTGTAGTTGAACATCTGTACAAAAGCATGGAAAAGAAAATTAAGTGGGGTCTCATTCTATTTTCAGAAAAAAAAATTACAAAACTTACAAAAAGGCACTGTTACTATCAGGCTTCTTCCATATCAGAAAATGATTTATCCCGTTTCTCTTTCCCTTTCGTATGTTTTTTCTGTATGAGGAAATGGAACATCCCTATTCTCTTTCACCTTGTAGGGGAAAAGACTGATTATTGCATTGCCTTTTTGTAAGGTTTGTCATTTTTTTTCTTCTAAAAATAGCATGAGGTGCCACTTATTTTTCGTTTCCAGGTTTTTGTACATATGTTCAACTACTAACTGATATATTTTGTTTTATTCAACTGTGATGCTGTTTTGACATAGGACTAATTCAAAAGTTGCAGATTTTGAAACTTTTTATTATTTAACAGATTATATCTGCTAACAGCATCGATATCCCTGTAAAGTTCTATATTACTTAGCTTGTCCTCATAGTAAACTTTCATTTTCTATAACAAAAATTTTGGTGTACTATTGCTTAACTAAGATAATAAATGCAGAAAACGGACAAAAACGTCATTTTGATTGCATTTTGGGGCAACATAATAATCAAAATTAACAATGCCCCATGGAAACAAGTAAATTTTACAAAGCATGCAGTGTTATACTAATAGTTTATGACAAAAGAATTTTGGGATGTTGTTGCTTTCCAGAGATATAGCAATTCAAACATACTGGCATTTCAATTTTCATGAAAAATGGGATTCATGGTCTTGAACTTAAACATTTTCCACAGGATACAGGCAATTTTTTCAGAGCTTGAAAATTTCATATTATTCATTAAATATGATTTGCTTCAGCACAGAAAAAATCAAGCAAAACAAAAAATACAACAATCGCACTTGTCTGATTTTCAAAATAATGGCTCTTAAGATATGTTTTAGTGATCACGGCATTACCGAATTTCACTCATTTTTGTGATTCCCACACAACGATGTTACTGCCTCTGGTGATTTTTGTTGCTGTTTTCATCGCTCTTACAAGTGCACAGGCATGAATTTTAGTGATCCCGGCATTACCGAAATTGATCCAAATTCGGTACCGAATTTCGCAATTCTGTGATTCCAACATTATGAGGTGGTTTAGGAGTATGCATTATCGCCGTTGTGTAGCAAACTTAACGGTGCAGTAAGTTATAAGTGCTTTATAAGGCAGAAAATATTTATAGATATTAAAATAAATATATGTTGTTTTAGCTATAAATAACCTCTCAATAATTTAGCAAAATATTACTTGAACGTGAAAGTTATTTTATAAAAATGGCGCAATTTATAAATAGAAAAATAATTTCGCTCAGCCATCCATAAATTTTTAATAATTTAATAAAGAAAATAAATATATTTTACTGAAAAAAGAAAAAAAATCACCACTTATTTAAATTAATTCTGATATATAATCATCTAAGAGTGTGTTACCTAAAATAGTAAAGCAACTTTACATTTGACATTTGAAACTTGGAGTTATCTTATTATAGTAGGAAACAAGACCTCGGTGAAATAGTTGCACTCTTTTTTTATAAGCTTGTAAAAAATACACAAAAATAAAGCAATTAAAAGACTTAAAAATTCAGATTTTCATTCTCCTGGCATGTCACACTGTGATGTGTGCAAGGTAAAGGCCTTTCTGCTATCATGTATAAATATCTTTTTCTAGTTTTTTTTTTTTTTCAATTTCATATATATATATATATATATATGAAACGATAAAAGCTAAGCCCTTTTTTAAAATTTAAAAAATACCCTTTTTGCCCCTTTTAAAATTTGAAATCTCCGTTGTAAAAAATAAAAATTTAAATTTAGAAATTAGAATAAAAACTTTGTAACTGCTTTAGTAATGGTGTCTCAATTGTTTTGAATGCTGTTTCCCCTGTTAAATTAGTTTTTAAGCATAGCATCTTATATCTTTCAAAGATCGCTTTGTCACATTTCATAAGAATACTTTTGCTGAGGTAAGTGCAATTTTAAATTCTAGCGGCAACCCGGCGGCCGAGTTGAGCCAACGTCTTTGGCCCGGGCAATCAATGATTTAGCTAGCGGCCAATTATATTTTAAATACGCCTCCTTTGACTTCAACGACCCCTAGCAGGAATAATGCAAAATACCTCATACTTATACTGCTGCACGGGTCGCAAGACGGGGCTTTTTACCATCCAAATAATGCACTAACTTCACGCCACTCTGCTCTCCATGGATCGCTTTGCAATCCAACTAAGTCCCAATGTCCAGCAAGGATTAAACTAGCAGCTCTCACGCCAAAGGGGCCTGATTCCTCAAAAAGATGTAACCAAGGATCAATAAATCAGGTCCCCGATAAAATTGTGTCTTCCTTTAATCAGACACTCACTTTATATGACTTTTATTAATTCCCGGATACCACTCACACTGCAACTACGAAGATATGCTAGAAACTCAGAGGGAGCTATCCGACGTCGGCACGGACGCGTCTGCTGTCCACCGTATTAAAAATAATTAACTGTATTAAAAATAATTAACTGTATTAAAAATAATTACAAAATTTCTCATTCGCTAGAAATTTTGCGAATAATATTCCATAAAATCTTAATATTCAATAATGAAAAAGATCTTAATGAAAATCGGTACATTTTGAGCAACAAAATAAGATAATTACATTTTACTTTTAATGATATTCTCAAGTATGCATCTGTTTTTCGAAGAAAAATTATAATTCAAAAATATATAATTAAAAAATATATTATTTTCCTGGAAGATACTAGCATCGGAGAAAGATCCATGTATGTAAAACCTAATTTAATTTTCTTTTTCGAATTAAAATTTGTTTTTTCTCCTTAATCTCATTTTTTAAACGACTTCCAACAAGAGTTTGTATAATTCGTTTGTATGTTCTTTTTAGTTAATGTATGCACGCAAAATAATTTTTGAATGGATATTCCTGTTTTTGATAACATTTGTTAAAATTGCATCGTTTAGATTGTGGATAGTGGCTTCATAACAATAAAAACAAAGATCAACAGGATAGAAAATTAGCACGTTCATTTTTTACTTTCTTCTATCTTTACAAGAATTGTATCTTTACAAGTATTGGATTCATGAAAATTTTCGATTTCCGGTTTTCGACGAATTTACCAGTTTTAGGGGTCATAGAACGCGAAAAACATGTTTTTACAAAATGTCTGTCTTTGAGTCTGTCTGTCTGTCTGTGTGTGTGTGTGAGTATGACACAAATTTTGTGGGCGCTCTATCTCAAGAACTAATGAATGGAATTTAACAAAACTTTTGTTTCAGTTAGTCCCTGATATAAACAGGTGCTAATTATCTTTTGGTGTAAATCGCCGAACTGGTTGCGCTGCTATGTTGCATTTTACACGACTTCCGAAATAGGTATATCTCAAGAACTAATGCACGGATTTCTATAAAAACTGCAGATTACGTTAGTACTTGATATAATTTGGTACTAATTACTTTTTAGTGTAAATCACTTAACAGGCGGCGCTACTATGCGGCATTATTCATGATTATCGCAATAGCTCTATCTCAAGAACTAATGAAGGAATTTAACAAAACTTTAGATTCAGTTAGTACCTGAAATAAACTGGCACTGATTACTTTTTGGTGTAAATCGCCCAACAGGTGGCGCTGGTTTGCTGCCTTTTCACGATTTCCGAAATAGCTATATCTCAAGAACTAATTCACGGATTTTATATAAAATTTCAGACTCAGTTAGTCCCTAATATAAATTAGTGCTGATTAGTATTTAGTGTAACTCGCCCAACAGGTAGCGCTGCTAGGCTGCATTTATCACGATTTCCGCAATATCTGTATCGCAAGGACTAACGCATGAATTTTCATTAAACATCAGATTCAGTTAGTACCTGATATAAATTAGTCCTGATTAGTTTTTGGAGTAAATCGACCAGCAGGTGGTGCTGCTATGTAGATCTTTTTACGATTTCCGCAATACTTCTACCTGAAAAACTAATGCACGGATTTTCATCAAACTTCAGATTCAGCTGCAACTTGACACAAACTGTTGCTGATTAGATTTTGGTGACCCAAAAATGACCCACTAATCGAATTTCTCTAACACGCGACTTAGCCCAATGGTCTTCTCTTAATCCAAAACGATATAATATAAAATTTAGTCAAAATCGTTAGGCCCATTTTTTAGATAAATTTAGCTTCTCAGAAACCAATTTCTCAGAAAAGCGTGGATAATATTGAATAGGATAAACTTATTGGATAGGATATTGTAATGACTGGTAGGAAATTTAAATACAGAAAAAGGATCATGTAGCTGATATTAAATATAGTAGGATAACTCCAGCCTTTGCAAGATTACATCAAGAAGAAATTATTCATATAAATTTCAACGAAAGTAAGATAATTTTTCCCTCCAACGAATATTATCCATCCATTATAAGAGAAAAAATGGAGATTCTAACACGTAAAAATAACGTATGTAACGATACCTCTTCATTCAACTTACCAAACCTGTGTCTCGAGGTACTCAAGGGTTTAGAAAATAGAAATAAATATCCAAGTGAAATTTTTTAAAAAAAAGTAACGTGCGTTACATGAAAACCTAAAGGATGGCTTTTCAATTCATTGCATCATAGATCGTGCAATTTCAGAATATCATTATTTAATTGATTTGAAAATGACTCTTTATGAGTTGAAACATGTCAACAGTCAAATAAAACTATTTTACTATTTTTAAAGTTTTAATCTTACGCCATTTTAGCAATTAGAAATAATATCTTATTACAAGGTGTTAAATCGTTATATATTTTGAGATGTTTTTGTCAATCTCCCTAATTAAATATTTACTGTTCAACCACGGTAAGACGGATTTTGACTAGGTTGTTAGGGGAGACTGGGGATGAAAGGGGCACTCAAAATTCGAGGACGAAAATAAAATGCAGAAATTTTCAATTTCGGCTCAATCGATGGCGATAATTGTTCTGTCTTAATAATCCTTAAAACTGACGTCAGGAATTGTAGCGTTGTAGTTGGTGAAAACAAAACTTGTTTTTGATATAAAAAAGTAAATTTTGATCTTGCTTTTCTTTTTGTCTCTAAAAAATTAATATTGTGTTTAGCATTATAATATTTATGTTATTTAGCACTATAAACTATGCACTTTATATGAATACCGGTATATTTTGTTAGATAAAATACTGCCATGCATGAATACATTTTTTATTTAGCTAGGTGGGTATGGGGTTGAAAGGGAAAGTTACTGAGGGATTGAAAGGGACATGTCTCTTTCAACCCCTCGTGTTTTATTATTATTTAAACAAAATATTATTTAAGTTTTGTAAAATTTAAGTTACGGTTTTAGTTTTTTATGTCGAAAGTATGAATGCATTACTATGCAGAACAAAAATATACAAATATTACAATTAACATATACCTACAATTTTGGTATTTTTTCATTTTCCAAAAATCATCGAACAGTCAACATGCTTCGAAAATATAAAAGAAATTTTCGAAAAATCCAATTTACTGAAGAAGCAATTATGTGTGCTGTATCTGAAGAAGAGGACAAAGGAGTATCTATTATATCAGCAGCTAAAGCCTACGGCATTGAAAAGTCTTGTTTAGAAAGAATTGTTCTAAAATTTAAGAATGCACAAGCAGATGAATTTCAATACAACCATTTGGTAATAAAAAAGTCTTTAGTGAAGGTCAATAAAAAGAGTTAGTTTCAAATTTGCTCTAAGCATCTAATATGAACTATGGTTTAACAATTGTGCGTATGAGTATTCAATTTCTTTGAATTTTCGAAATATGTCCATGTCTTGGAAAACAAACAAGCAAGCTGGAAATGATTGGTTCCAAAATTTAATCAACAAAATTCATTACTTTCCCTTACGAAAACCTATAGCCATTAGTTTTACAAGAAGTACAAGTTTCAACAAAGCTAATGCTGCTATTTTTTAAACACCTTTAGCCAGTTATGAATCGCTAAAAATTCACACGGAATATAATACATAACTGTGATGAAACAAGTTTAATTTTATAGCACAAGCCACCAAATATAGTAGCAAAACGTGGCGAAAGCAATTTTCTGACGTAACATCAGCTGAATTTTGGTAAACTTGTCACACTTTTGTTTCTGTACCAGGTAACTCTGTTCAACAGTAATTGTTTTCCCAAGGAAGAATTACAAAGAATTCATGCTCGAAGCTGCCCCATCCCAGAGGCTTGGAGTTGCTCATCAGAATTGTTGGATGACTGCAGAATTTTTTAAAGCAATTGTGCATTAGCTTAATATTCCAGTTGTTCCAAAACTGATCCTACTCTTCTCTTATTTGATAATCATGAAAGCAATGCAAATATAAAGGAAATAAAATTTGCAAAAGGTAGTGGAATAATTATGATAACATTCCTGACGCACTTTATCCACAAACTCCTGAAAAGCACTCGGAATGAATTCGAAGTACATTTTTTCAGAAAAAAAGGATTAAAACCACGTTGTATTTACTGATACTATTGACATGACGCGAATATCAATGATATTGTGATGAAGTTTCCTAAGTCCGTAACTGGTGGTTAGACAGGTAGAGCTAAATCTTTCTTAAAATTTTTGATTTAAAGATGTTTTTTGCCAAGTAGACCTAAACAAGTTAATTTTCTTGTTTTTCTTTTATCATATGTTGCAATATATTTTATTATTTTATTTTTATTTTTGTATTATTATCTTTTATTTTTGAATAATGTAATCGCGAATAAAAAGAAGAAAATGTTCATAAAATTGTTTTATTTATATGTGTCCCTTTCAACCCCGTACAATGTCCCTTTCATCCCCCACAATGGGGTTAAAAGGGACATTTCTCCCAAATTATAAAAATGCATACAAATTTTAAATTACTGTATTTGAGGATAAGAGGTTTTACTAGTATTAAAGCAAAGGTTTTAGACGAGAATTAGGCGCAATCATGATAATGATATCTTTTAATGTCATTATTTTATAAGCTTATAAAGACAAAATGTCCGTTTCATCCTAACTCTCCCGTATACACTTTAACAATCTAGTTTAAAACCGTCCTTATCGTGGTCGAATTGCTTATTTAAAATTTTATTTTTCTTATTCAATGTAATTTTTATAGTATAAACTTCTTTATTAGGTTTTTACGTAATTTCGGAGGTAAACATTTGTTGTATACTTTCTTTTTATTTTAAATGCACTAAACTAATCGCGCTCGTATATCATTAAAAGTAAATGGATACTATTTTTATATATGATTATTCGTCTACATGAACACCTTAATTTCACGATGCATACAAAAATATGCATGAAAGAGCTGTGATTGTATCCTAATACATGATATAATCCTAATATATGTTATCACATACATGATTTACATCATAATTTTTTTATATGATGTGGATAGCGTCAGTGAAATAGGCTTATAATTTTCAGAAGAACTCAGCCTGTTTTAAAATTTTTAATGTTTTATTCGGAAAGTTGGTTTAAAATTTCTTTAAACTATTTTTTTTTACTTTAAAAATAAAAAATATAAGTTTTACTTAAAAAAATAATTTAAGAAATAAGCACAAAGCAATTTAGCATGTCTTTGTTAAGTGATTTAATTTTAAATCAACTATCAACTCATAGTTGACATACATTTGATAAATTTTGTGTTATAAATAATATAAAATTAAATAAAATATTTGCCTTTGTTTTTCTTCGGCTTCAATTAGACTTCATGCTTACAAATAAATCTATACCCCACATAAACCTTTTTATAGTAATTCAGTTATCGTTATCAATCAGCAATACGATGTTTACTTTTATCTTTATAACTGTATACTTTTTGGTTGATTTAACAATCTACTTAGGATTTTTCGGCACATAAAACAAACATTTTTCAAACTGAGAATACAGCTATACATCTTATAACTGTGGAAATGTTTATCACTCCGTTAATTCTGTTTTTATTGTCTGTCATAAATCGAATAATGTTTTACTATAATAAAATAAAATATATATATCTTTTTTTTTTTTTTTTTTTTTTTTTTTTTTTGGAAAAAAATATGACTGGTGAATACAAATATGTTTTATCCCATATTTGTCTAACATAAAATAAATCTTTTTAAGTGCTATTTTTGAGTATTTACAGATATTCTTCCCATTGTAGCAACATTTTTAGGTGATATATAAAATGCATAAAAATAAATTTAACGTATCAAAAGGAATTATTAGATGTAAATTTAAATAAGCTTATATCATTTACTTCAACTACAAAAACGTGTATGTTCATTGATTTCCTTTTTACTTTTTGTTTAAGCAGTTTTACTTTCGTAACACATACACTGTAAAAAAGAGACAAAAGCTTCTTAACCGTTAAATGTATAGTGTAACATATCTGTTTATTAATAATAGAAAAATAAGCAAAAAAATATGAAAATTTTACTCAACCCTTGGTATGAAATTTCGCGGTTGTTTGAAATGTGTAAAGTCGCAATACTGATGGGTTATCTAAAAAAAGTTTTTATCTTATTTTTCAATAAAAAATTGTGGAATTGCCCCCTTTATTTCCCCTTAAATGCATACTGTAAGTCGAGAATTACATTATATATATATTTTTAATCATTTGTTGTTTTCTATTGGTCTTTGCGTTAACTATTATGTTTACTTATGTGTGACAGCATGCATTTAAGATCATGAAGTTTGTTTTCGCTCTGATTTGCTATCACGGAGAGGATATAATATATTTTGTTGATACTGCTAGCAATGTGTTTGACTGACGTTTTTATATTGACAAGAGTTTTGACATTTTTATAAGGTAGTCATTTTTAATTTTGCAAACTATTGAAAGCATTATAAAAATTATTATATCGTTGAATGGTTGTTACTTTGCAGTGTAAACACTTTAAAATAAGTATAAAATTTAAAATTAGCATGTTTGTTATTTAACTCAAGAGTAACATCATACCATTATTCCAACAGAAAAATAAATACAAACTTTTGATATTTTTCAAGTAGATAATTAACAGGCTGAGACTGAACAACAGACTGAAATATAACGTTTTCCGAACAACAACAAAAAAAAAAAAATCATGCTTTAAAGGATTAACTAGAAAAATGCAATACAATGAAGAGTAATAATATACAGTAACCACTTCCGAATTATCCATGATTCCAAAACCTCTATCAATATTTACATGCATCTATTTAAAAAATGAGTATGAAGACATAACACATTAAAATAATAAAAATATTTCAACATGCAACAGTATTGCTCGAAGGCGTGGTTTCATGTTTGAAAAATAATATGTATGTGAAATAAAGCCATTTCCTTATTTCCAAATAAATTTGTCGGTAAATTCCGATGACATTCATTTATTTCAAAACTTTAACGTTGAAATTGCTTTGCCCCTGAAAGGGTTAATGCATTTTTGTCTGTTTCACAAAATATTATCATCTGATCAATATATATATATACTAGTTTAAAGAATTCACGTTAAAATCACAAGGTTAAAGAGAGAAAGTTCTCGTCATTGTAGTTTCCACTGTTATAAAAAATGTTGCTATGGTGGCGGAATATATAGGTGATTCTTTTAGTAAAAAAGGATCTGTTTGTCTGGAATTTCCAAATAGTTCTAGTGGAAATACAAATAGAAATGATGCATTAGAAAAGCTATTTATTCGTATCATTAAAAAATTGTATTTTTCGTGATTACTAATTACATTCTTCTTGGTATATTTAAAAAAAAAAATTGAAAAATAAGAAGTAAAATAATATAAAATAGGAATAAAATGAAACGAATCAGTTTAAATACTAATATTAAAATCATTAATATATGCTAAGAAGGATGTTTGGTATGAATAATGAAATGACTATGATTTTGAAACAAATTTATATACTTATAAATAAATATTTTCAGTTTCATTTAAAGGAATCAAAGTATTTTTAATTCTAGTTTAAAATTTAAATCAACGACATTAAACTTGCCAAATTTTAAAGAAATAAATTAAAATTATCCGTCAAGCATTGATTATGAAACACTTTCCAGTACATTCAGAATACTATAAAATATTACCGTTTTAATAAGTTGAAAAATGACGAGTAAGTAAACAATTTTTCAAACGCATAAAACATTTTAAATCTCAATTTCGGTGCTTCCCATCCTTATAAAGAAAATAATTCAAATTCTTTGGTGAATATCTGTATACGACTTATCGATTTATATGTACAGAATATAATATACTAACATTACGTTCACTTAGGAAAGCTTAACTCAGTGAAAACTTTCTTTCAGAATTTTCCGTCAAAGAACGGAAATGTAATCGAATTATTTTGCACAGTTCTGTAAATGATGTGTATAAATTACAGACAGCAAGCAATATGCAACAAATTGGGTTACATTTAACAAACACATAGCACAACTGTAGAAGAATTGCCATGAATTATCGCTCATAGGCAGTACACTAGAACCCCGCTAATCCGAACTAATTGGGACAGGTATTACAAAAAATTCGGATTATCCGAAATTTTGATAAAAATAGAAAAGTATAACTTGCATGCTAAAAAATTGCAAGTTATAAGTACACAATAACATAATAAACATCCTCTAATCCGGCATCCTAAGGTTCGACATGCTGGATAATCTAGCACAACTTTCGGGAAAAAAAAATAGTATTTCTAGTTTCATTACTCCTGATGTATATAATAATCCAATGAAACATCAGATTGAGGAATTACGTAACAAACCATTACAAACGGTTCAAAATCGCGAATCTATAAATAACTCAGTCACCACGTTGACGAGGGGTAAAAAAAAAACATTTGTGTGGATAATTTGCAAAATTCAGTTGTTGAAGGTAAAAATATTTTTTTTGTCATTTGAATTAAATACTTTTTGTATTTTAAAAAAGAATTTTATAATGACTGGCCAACAAACTGATATTCCAGATTTTTTCAAGATACCTTCTACGAGTAGCACTACAGTACACGTTTTCATTTTATAATCGTGTACATATGCTATACTTTTACATTTTTGAGTATACTTTTACATTTTTGAGTATTTTTTACCCGATTGAAAAGAAGGGTTGTGTGTTTCACTCGTATCTGTGTATGTGGATTTCTTTATACCCTCGAAACATCCCAACGGCTGGTTGGATTTTAATGACCGACCGATGGTTATAGGATAGGTTTTGTTTTTATAAATTCAAAATGGTGGCCGTAAACTACAAAATGGCGGTAGAGACGAGATTTTTTTACGTACCTTATTGAGTAGCATATCATTAGTTAGGTCTTTCAAAATGAAGACGATGTTTCATTGACCATTTTGCAATCAGAAGCTCCGTTTAAATATTACACAACCTGGAAGTTGTGTACTTTGGATCTCTACCTTTACTGTAACTCTAACCTTCATAATAGACATCTATAGGCCTCATCAAAGCAGTGTTTGTAGATAGGAACTAATAATTAAACACAACTTAAAAGTCATCCATACAAGTAAATAGAAAAAAAGGTAAGTAATATAAAAAATAGTTTCTTATTGATGATAAATAATTAATTAGTTCGCTTTTCACGCAGTCGGGTTTTTTGATTTTTTAAATTTATTATATTTATTAAAAATTCTGTTCAAGCTGTTTTAAAAATAAAAAACATGCTCTACTGCCATTTTATTTCTTCTGCACTTTTTACCGATATTCATCCTGTAATTCTGAAAATATCGTAAATTAATCTTTTTATTTAATTTGTTCAAGTATAATTTTCGAAAATAAAATCGGTTCGGATTAACCGAAATTTCGGATTAGCGGAGTTCGGAGCATCGGGCTTCTACTATACTTTAACCGAACACTTTTCTGTATCCCTGTATATGACAAATAAATGCTATGGACACCTTATTCAACAGAATGCATCTTGTTGTGCAACTCAATAATATGTATCAATTCCAATATGTGTGAAATAGCTTAACATTATTAAAATACATTATTGCAAGTGATTTTTCACCATATTGTTACGGAATACTTTTGAGTGTCCCTATAAAAGTAACATGGATGCTGCACACTTCATTTTCAATTTCGAATATGCATTATTATATCTAAATAACGTACAGGCATCCACCGACTTACGTAAGTAATGCATTCTGCAAACTTTTAAGTAACTTGAATTTTACGTAAGTCGAATTTCTAAATTGATTATGTAAAATTTCGTAAGAAACTGCAATATAATATTTATTACATACATGTATATGAAAATTACCCATAAGAATGACGACAGTTTTTAACGACTTAGAATTTAGTACAGTATCTTATTTATGAATATAATATATATATATATATAAGGTTGTAAGAAAAAAGTATCATGCAACAGTATTTACTCGGATATAAACTACAAAAGTATGACAAATATAAAACAAACTGAAAGAACACTTTTCAAATATAAAAACTCTTATAGAATGCGGGATTTATAAAATTTAACATTGATGAATTGATTTAAACATTTTTCAAGCTACATCAAATTAACAGGTGAAGCTAGAAGGAAAAAATGCCCTCTTTTCTCCCCATCGAAACTTTAAAATTAGCTTTCGCTCTGGTTTGAATTCCGCTAACATAACTGTTACAGTTGGCCACCAGATATTTTTGTCTCCTTTTAATTAGATTTGACTTTGTTTTGTTAAAGATTTGATTGTATATCCCTATAAAAATATAACTCTCGCTAATATATAAAACTATATTATGATTGTTGTTTTTATCTACATAACTAATTTATAAAATAAGTATTAAAAGTATGCAAATGCATATCAAAAGTGCTAATGTGTTCATAAATGTAATTTTCGAGATTTATTACGTAACTGCGAATTTACGTTAAGTCGCATAATACGTAAGTCAAGGGATCCCTGTATAGCAATTACATAGCAATCAGATTATAGTTACGCGAGTTAGAGCTCGGACAGAAAGACGGCAGATAGTCAAACCGAATTTATTAACATTTTTCAACTATGCTGGAAAGTTTTACAAAATAAATTTAAAGATAAATTAACAAGGTAAAACCTTGCACTTCAACACTTTTTCTACCGGTGTCAAATGACACCATATAAAAGATTTCGATTTATGGTTTTGCATTTGTAATTTTTAGATTGAAACAATTACAAATCATTATTAACACATTGAAGACTTTTTGTATGCTTATTACATTTGAAATCTATTAGCAAATTAAACATAAATCAAAACTTTAAACTCTTTGGTCCCTGGGTCCCCATATGGGGATCTCTGTTCTTTTCCTTATAAAAACCAAAATGTGCAATTTTTTTTTACATTTTCACATCACTTCTTAATAGATGAATCTTTTTTGCGTTTAAAGCAAACGAATAAATGGCAGCATCTAAGCTGATCCCCAAATAAAATAAATGTTATTTTCATCTCAGTTTGCGAAATGCCAAAAAATACCCAAAAGACACACTGACCAAGAAAGGGAGAAATTTTCATAAGTTTTAACTTAAATCTTATTCAATAAGAATTTTTGAGTATTTGTATATTATTTACTTGTGTAAAGGTCATAAATTTGTGATTGCATTAATTTAGGTTAATGGTTATTAAATAGATGTTTTAAGGGGGTTTGTAGTTTAATTCCATATTTTAGGTAGCTTTCATTACAAAAAACTACCTATTGCAGCCGTTCGGAGGAAAGCGATTTCAAAAAAATTTGGTAAATTTTCATCGATCATGACCCCCAGACCCCGAAAGCACCCTCCGTTCAAAAGTTGATATATATATATATTTGATATTTGTCACACTGTAACGCTCGTATTTATGAACCGATTTAGATGAAACTCGGTGTGGACATAGTACATACCAATGTCTTAAAAAATGGCTGAGTTATAGCACTTTGAATTTCTAGCGCGGCTGACAATTTGAAATGTCCTGATTTTTGTCACACGATAACAGGCGTATTCATGAACGGATATGGATGTACCTTAGTGTGTACAAAGTACATACCAATGTCTCGACCGAGTTCGTTGCTCAGGTTCATCCGCCATCTTGTTTCAAAATGGCGGCCATTTAAATTTTTTTTTTAATTGAAAATTTGAAATGTGGTACCAAAAAATTGAAAACAGAAAATTATTTTTTATTATGTGCTTGACCTTGATACAAAGATTCCGGAGCAGTTTTTGTTTCGTCTGTATCTTAAAAATTGGCTGAGTTATAGCACTTTGAATTTCTAGCGTGGCTGACATTTTGAAATGTCCTGACTTTTGTCACGCGATAACAGGCGTATTGATGAACGGATATGGCTGTACCTTAGTGTGTACAAAGTACATACCAATGTCTCGACCGAGTTCGTTGGACAACTTCATCCGCCATCTTGTTTCAAAATAGCAGTCATTTAAAAAATTTAAAAAATTTAAAAATTTCAAATGAGGCACAAAAAAATTAGAAATTGAAAAAGGTTTTTTTATGTGTTTGAGCTTGATACAAAGATTCCGGAGCATTCTTTGTTTTATCTATATCTTAAAAAATGGCTGAGTTATAGAACTTTGAATTTCTAGCATGGCTGACATTTTGAAACGATCTGATTTTGTAACGCGATAATACGCGTATTTATATATAGATTTGGATGTGACAAGGCGTGTGCATAGTACATAGCAATGTCTTGACCGAGTTCGTTGGCCAGCTTCATCCGCCATTTTATTTCAAAATGGCGGCCATTTAAAAATTTTTAAAAAATTTAAAATTTAAAATGAGGTACAACAAAATTAGAAATTGAAAAAGATTTTTTTTCTTGTGTGTTTGAGCTTGATACAAAGATTCCGGAGCATTTTTTTTCGTCTATATCTTAAAAAACGGTTCAGGTATAGCACTTTGAAATTCTAGTGTGGCTGACATTTTGAAACGATCTGATTTTTGTCAGGCGACAACACGCGTATTTATGAACGGATTTTGATATAACTTGGTGTGTACATAGAACGTACCAATGTCTCGACCGAGTACGTTTTCGAATTTCATCAGTCATCTTGTTTCAAAATGGCGGCCATTTAAAAATAAAAAATAAAATATTTTAAAATGAGGTACAAAAAAATTAGAAATTGAAAAAGATTTTTTTCTTATGTGTTTGTCCTTGATACAAAGATTTCGGAGCAGTTTGAAATCTTAAAAAATGCAGCATCTTAAAAAATGGCTGAGTTATAGCACTTTTAAACTCTAGCATGGCTGACATTTTGAAACGATCTGATTTTTGTCACGCGATAACACGCGTATTTATGAACTGATTAGGATGTGGCAAGGCATGTGCATAGTACATAGAAATCTCTCGGCCGAGTTCTTTTGCTAACTTCATCCGCCATCTTGTTTCAAAATGGCGGCCATTTAAATATTAAAAAGTCCTTCCGGCCAGTGCCGGGAGGAAGAGGTAGCTTTCATATTCCTTATTTTAAAAAAAAAGCCAATTTATATTATGCAAACACACGAAGCTCAATTTACTGGAAACCGAATATAGGAGATTCAATACTAATTTTTATCAATACTAAGTCATTATGAATGAGAATTTCGCGAAATTAGTCAGCTTTATCCAAGCTGCTTTTATTTAATGTAACTTATATTTGGCTGCCAAATTCGGCGATTTCTTAAAGTGCCTGCCATTTTAAGACAACATGGTGGATGAGGCTAACCAGTAAACTTGGTCGAGACCTTAGTAATTGCTATGCACATGCTCACTCACATCGGAATCGGTTGATATATACGAGTGCTGTCGCAGGCAAAAAATCAGATTTTTCAAAATGTTACCCGCATTAGAAATTGAAACTGCTATATAATACGTGTGTTATCGCGTGACAAATACAAGATCGTTTCAAAGTGTTAGCCATGCTAGAAATTCAAAGTGCTATAATTCAACCATTTTTTAAGATATAAACAAAAAAACAAATTTTTAGAAACAAAAACTGCTCCAGAATCTTTGTATTAAGGCCAAACACATAAAAAAAATCTTTTTCATTTTCCAATTTTTTAATACCTCATTTTAAATTTTAAATTACATTTTTTTTAAATGGCAAACCTTTTGAAACAAGATGGCGAATGAAGCTGGCCAACGAACTTGGTCGAGACATTGGTATGTACTATGTACAGACCAAGTTACATCCAAATCGGTTTATAAATACGCCTGTTATCGCATGACGAATATCAGGTCGTTTCAAAATGTCAGCCACAATAGAAATTCAAAATGCTATGACTCAGCTATTTTTATAGATATAGACGAAACAAAACCTGTTCCGGAATCTTTCTATTAAGGTCAAACACATACGAAAAAAATCATTTTCATTTTCCAATTTTTTTGGTATCTTATTTTAAATTTAAAATTAATTTTTTTTTTTTTTGTAAATGACCGCCATTTTGAAACAAGATGGCGGATGAAGCTGGCCAACGAACTTGGTCGAGATATTTGTATGTACTATGTACACACCAAGGTACATCCAAATCGGTTCATAAATACGTCTGTTATCACGTGACAAAAATTAGGACGTTTCAAAATGCCAGCCACGCTAGAAATTCAAAATGCTATAAACCAGCCATTTTTTAAGATACAGACGAAACAAAAACTGCTCCCGAATCTTTTTATCAAGGTAAAACACATAAGAAAAAAATATTTTTTCAATTTTCAATTTTTTGGTACCACATTTCAAATTAAAATTTTTCTTAGAAATTTAAATGGCCGCCATTTTTAAACAAGATGGCGGATGAAGCTGGCCAACGAACTCGGTCGAGACATTGGTATGTACTATGAATAAACGAAGTTACATCCAAATTGGTTCTTCTCAAATACGTCTTTTATCGCGTGACAAAATTCAGGACGTTTCAAAATGTCAGCCACGCTAGAAATTCAAAATGCTATAACTCAGCCATTTATTAAGATATGGACGAAACAAAAACTGATCCGGAGTCTTTATATAAAGGTCAAATACATAAGAAAAAAATATTTTTCTATTTTCAATTTTTTGGTACCATATTTCAAATTAAAAAATTTTTTAAAATTTTTAAATGGCCGCCATTTTGAAACAAAATGGCGGATGAAGCTGGCCAACGAACTCGGTCGAGACATTGGTATGTACTATGTACACACCGAATTACATCCAAATCGGTTCATAAATACGAGAGGTACAGTGTGACATAGGTCAGATATATATATATATATATATATCAATTTTGAACGGAGGGTGGTTTCGGGGTCTGGGGGTCATGATCGATGAAAATATACCAAAATTTTTTGAAATCGCTTTCCTCCGAACGGCTGCAATAGGTAGCTTTTTTAATGAAAGCTACCTAAAAACAATTTAAATTTAAAATGAGGTACAAAAAAATCAGAAATTGAAAAAGATTTTTTTCTTATGTGTTTGAGCTTGATACAAAGTCTCCGGAGCATATTTTGTTTTGTTTTTGTCTAAAAAAATGGATGAGATATAGCAGTTTGAATTTCTAATGTGGGTGGCATTTTGAAAAATCTTATTTTTTGCCGGCAACAGCACTCGTATGTATCAATCGATTTAGATGTGAGTGAGCATGTGTACAGGAATTACTAAGGTCTCGACCAAGGTCATTGATTAGCTTTGTTACAGCCATTATGTTGTTTTAAAATGGCGGGCACTTCAAGATATCACCCAATTTGGCGATCAAATATAAATCACTTGATATAAAACCAGCTTTGAGAACGCTGACTAATTTCGCGAAATTCTCATTCATACTCAGTATTGACAAAAATTAGTATTTAATGTTCTATAATAGGGTTCCACTAATTTTAGCTCCGTGTGTTTGAATAATGCAAGCTGGCTTTTAAAAAATAAGGAATATGAAAGCTACCTCTTCCTCCCGGCACTGGCCGGAAGGACTTTTTTAACCTAAATGACTGAGTCCCTAAAGGATCAATTTCAGAAAAGATATTTTTTCTGTTATTTTCGATGTCATTTTGTTTGGGAAAAAACAATGAACAAGCATTTGTATTATTATTTTAGGTTCGGAACTGAAGGGGTTAAAAAGATGCCATTTGACACCGGTTGAAATAGTGTTAATATCTTTGTTAATAAATTCATTCACTTTTATTTTGTCCCTATTTCCTATTAATGGAGCCCGTTTGCTCAGTGAAAAATATACGGACATATTTTTACCAGGATAGTTATGAATATTCAATAAGAAATCCTTATGAATAATCAGAGTAATTTTCAGTGCATTTGGGGAGATTTTTTTTTCCTTTCCATTCTGTTGTTCAGTAAATATTTGAAATCTATTGAATGTTATTATTTTATGTTAAATGAAAGTTCAATTTCGGTTGAATGAATTTTTGATTTGCTTTTGAATAATTCATGTAACATAATTCTGATTTCCTAATCGGTGAGTTATGATTGTAAAAAAGGGTAAAATGTAAAAACTACTTAATTTATGAAGGGAAAAATATCATAGCTCTTATGATTTTTTATTGGAAAAATATTCCTAATTCTATTTTAAAATATTCCTAATTCTATTTTAAAATATTCCTAATTCTATTTTAAAATATTCTTCGTGATGCAAATTAATTGAAGAAAAATATTTCGTATACCACATTCGTTATTTTGTGTTTTTCGTTTTACTTTTTCTAAAAGCTTTTACTAATATTTGTAGCGCACTCTTGATATTCAAATTATTATATTGAAAATTATTATAAAAAGAGAAATTTGTTTATAATACAAAATTATTTCCATTAGTATGCAATACATTTTATACCAGTGAACAGACGGCTGAAAGAGTAATTAAAAAATTTATTTATTTTAAATTATTTATCCATATCAGTTATTCCACTTTTACGAAATTCTAGATAATCAAACATTAATCTTTTTAAATCAAAGTCTTAAATTCAGACTAATAATCGTCATCCTCTAAAAAAGGGCATTAATGTCAGTTTAAGACATAAAAAAAGAATTTACAGTAATGAATATGTGTTAAACTGTTAACAACAAAAATGGGAATGAAAACTTTTTTGCTTTTATCACGTCTTTATATTATACATAATACATGATTCTCTTTTTAACTTTTCGATTTCGATTAAGAAATACAGGCTTTTATAATTATATTTTTAAATTTTAGCCAACTTCATTTTACCATTAGAAAAAGAAAAGCTAAATTAAGTGTATTTAAGATTTAAAAAAAAGAACAGAATACTTAATAAGTGCTTTTGAAACGATTTTTCATACACATAATATGCCATTTACTGATTCGCTTTTTGATTTAGCTTAAAGGATGCAGGTTTTTTTATGTATCGTTTACATTTGAAACTACGTCATTTTATAAATAGATTGCATTCTAAATTAATTTTAAAGTTAAATGAAACGCTGGCATGTTGTGGCCATGATAAACATACTTTCTTCTACAAAAATTAAATCGTCTGCAACCAACGTTAAATGACAATCTACTCGTTCTTCATATACAACTGTTTCGGAAATTGTGGAAAACGGAGCGCAACAGCGACATCTGTTGGGCGGTATACACTCAAATTTAATAAGAATCTATTTATGTCAAAATCTAACTAAATCTGCAGTTTAATTAATTCCTTTACATAATTCTTGAGATATAGCTATTGTGAAAATCGTGAAAAATTAGAGACACATTTTAGGGAATGTACATACAATCCTAATCAGCACCAATTCATATGGAAGTATAACAGATCTGCATTTTGAATAATTTCTATGCAGTCTTTGAGATAGAACACCCACAAAATTTGTGTCATATAGAGACGCTCAGACACATGGACAGCAAAAAGAGTCAAATCCTATTCAAGACCTTCTGAAACTGACAAATACGTCGAAAACCGGAAGTCGAAATTTTCACTAGGCAATTTTCATGTATTGCTCTGTAAGATCTGACCTACACAGTCGTGTAGCCAATCCTAAAGTAAAAGAAAAAACAATTTTCTGTTTTTGTCCAGTTTAAAGTCCTCTTTTTTTTATGCCGAGGAAGGACCCACACAATTGTATCGTTCCTCCCTCGGCATAATATGACATCAGATATTTTTTAAATACGTTTTTCAATCAAATATCATTTTATTATTTAGGGGAAACCACCAAAACGTTTAATTTCTATCAAAAATAGATACAAGAATGTAAATAAACAGAGTAAAATCTGACATAGTAAACAAATTCTTTTTTATTTAGTCTAATTTTTATTTTAATTCATGCATATTTCATCAGTGTAAAAGTGGGTATGTTTATTGTCGTGTCACTTAGGAATATTAACTAATCGACTATTTACAGGAATGAACTGTATTTTTAATGCATTATAAAGTACGTTTTTCCTTGTCTTTTCATTCTGCTGGTAAATGATTATTTAAAATTTATCGAATATTATTTTATTGTGCACTAGAGATTAGTTAAATGAAATTCCATATTACGTTTGAATAATTTATGTTGGATAATTTTTACTTCTGAAGCATTGAATGATGTTATACAAAAATTGATAAAGTAATTGAATTCTCAAAAGGGACAATATTATAGTTATAATGACAGTTTGTTAGTAAAATTATTTTTCATTTGGGAAATATATTTTATGAAGACAAGTGTTTTATTATAAGTATATCAATTATTTTGCATTTTTTCTTTATCCGTCAAGTTTTTATAAATGTTTATAGTGAATTTATGAAGTTCAATTTACAACAAAAGTCTTGTGTTGAAAATGTAATTAAAATAAGATTTATGTTTAACACAGATTCAATTTAAATCAGCAAGAGTGACATTCTCAATGCACAAGGATAATACTGCTTATGAATTATTTATCCATTGGAGTCATTATATGCGACTCCAATTTACGATAGTTTTATACTATACAGACAGCGGGGGGAGTGCCCGTCTTATTCTGTGTTCCGGACTCGACTATTTAGATGTGGAAGAAGACCGGAAGTAGAATTTTATTGGGGACGGAAGGCTGCCATGTCCCGTTGGCTGCTCACGAGTTAATTGAACATGAGAAGTCTTAGGCCACTTTTGCGGCGTGCTTCAGACGGAGTGACCGCATAGGGTTTTTCCTTGTGCGCAACGATAATTAGAGTCACTTTTTCAGAGTCCTTTCTGAAGTCGGTCTCAACTTTGCAATATGGACGTTGGCTATTGATGTCATTGTCTACCAGTGTGCTCCATGCTTGGGGATGAGTCTTGGGTTGTCTCTGCCCAGACGTTCGCGGGTGATGAGTCCCTTTCTCAGGGTCCTTCCTGAAGGCGGTTTCTGCTTCGCAATATGGAAGTTGACTGTGGTTGTCATGGTCTACTTGTGTGGTCGATGCTTGCCGGTGAGTCTTGCACGGTGTCTGCCTAGACGTTCGAGGGTGATGAGTCACTTTTCCAGGGTCCTCCCTGAAGGCGGTCTTAACTTTGCAATATGGACGTTGGCTGTGACTGTCATGGTCTACCAATCTGTACTGTGCTTGAGGGTGAGTCTTGCGTCGTCCCTGCTTAGACGTTCGAGGGTGATCAGTTACTTTCTCAGGGTTCTCCCTGAAGGCGGCCTCAACGTTGCAATATGAACATTGGCTGTGGCTCTCATGGTCTACCAGTGTGACCTATGCTTGAGGATGTCTTGCGTGGTCTCTGCATAGACATTCGAGTGTGATGAGTCACTTTCTCAGGATCCTTCCTGAAGGCGGTCTCAACTTTGCAATATGAACGTTGGCTGTGACTATCATGGTCTACCAGTGAGGAATATGATTAAGAGTGAGTCTTTCGTGGTCTCTGCCTAGACGTCCGCGAGTGATGAGTCACTTTCTCAGGGTCATCCCTGAGGCGTTTTCTGCTTGGCAATATGGAAGTTGGCTGTGGTTGTCATGGTCTACCAGTGTGGTCAATGATTGCTGGTGAGTCTTGCGCGGTCTCTGCCTAAACTTTCCCAGGAGATGGTTGGATCCTACGCTGCTCCTAAAGTATTGTGCCGATGACCGGCAGCGGATTTTCCCGTTTGGTAAGATTTGACCTGTCGATATGGGATCCTTTGATCCGGCCACTGTTTTCTATTGCATTTATTATATTTATGCATCAAAAATATGAATGCCTAAAAACAAGTTATTTAAATCCCAATGCTAAAAGGAAGCAGATAGTGATTAGCAGTTATCTAAGATTTTAAGAGTTTTAAAAAATATTAAAACGGACAGTTTAAGCGTAATACATGCCAGAACGTTATTGACAAAAATAGACACGTATTTAACAAAATAACGGGGGGCTAAAAACAAGCTCTTTGATTAATAATAACTGACACATATGAAACTTTTAAAATATTAGGAGCATTTAAGGTAAACAAACTCATTGTAAACAAGCTCATTTACTTTCCTTTGTAAAGCAAGCACTTTTGCTAATAATCCATGTCATGAATATTCAATAAGAAATCCATTTGACAAATCAAATTCATTCCAAATGCATTTGCCAATAACTTTATTTTAAAAAGCTTTCTCTATGTAAATTAATATTTAAAATTTATGGAATATTCTTCTTTTTTGCATCCGAGTTCAGTTAAGATAAATAATCTACTACTTTTGAATGATTCGTTTAAGATAATTTTCTGAGTTGTGTGTGAAGTATTTTAAAAAAATCGGTAAATGTAATTCATGTTTAATTTGTAAAGGGAACAATATAACAAATATTCTGATGCTTTAAAAGAAAAAAATATATATTTTTTTATTTCTGAAATACATTTTGGAAGAGTTAGTTCTATATACCATTCTGGATTTTATAGTTAGCATTTTTTGGCGATAAATGTTTCCATGTGGCTGTTGTGGGTTTGCTTTTTTTTTATTTATTGAATGCTACTAATTAATAATTTTTAATACAATCTTATAACTAATTTTTTTAATAACTTATTTTATTTTATATTTTTTCTGGTGGTGTTTCAGCAATATTTTTTCGTAGATGTAATATTATGTAAATATAATTTTTGTGCGTTTTTATATGTTTAGAGATGTATATAAAATTACCGTTTATAATATAATGTTATGTTTTAATTTCACGTGTTTATTAAATATTTAAAATATGAAACATAGAAAAATATAGAAAAATATATAAGCATATGCAGTAGTTATTTATTTGTGTATATCTGTATATCATTACATATATAATGCACATAAAACTAATACATATATATATAACGTTTATAATTTAAAAATATATGTTTATAAATATTTAAAAACATGTTTTTACGCAATCTTAAAAAAAATTGTAAGCTGCTAAAACGGCCTACTGGCACTATTTTGGATTCCTTTGCCAATCGCGCCAACCGAAATAGGATACGGAACTCTTTCCATACATTTTGAGAAAAAAGTGTTTTATATAAAACTTTCATAATTTTGATTTGTTTTAAGTACGTCAAGATTTGTTTTAAGTACGTCAAGTTTGTTAATGTTTATAGTGAATTCAAGGCGTTCAAATTAGTTTAAAAGTCTTTTTGTTGAAAATTATCATTCAAATCAAAATTCATAGCTAATATTAAACCAATCTAAATTAGCAAGCACAACATCTCCAAAGCACAATAGTAATATTTAAACATAAGAGTCATAATATACAGTTCCTATGTACTACATTTATTTACTAAAATAATCAGAGCCTAAAAACAAATTCTATGAATAAGAATGGCAATTTGAAATACACTTTATAATTCGACTAAAATAATGTCTAGAAGTAAAAAGAGCATTAAGGCTTAATGAATGAATTAAATGGCAATATATAAACACTCTTTAATGTTAAAGGTATGCATAAATATTATACAGGCATATATACAATAAATCCAACTGGAGTGAAAAATTAGCCAGCGCTAGGAATCAAACCTGGGACCACAGCGTAATAGAATGTTGCTCAAACCACTGACCCATTCCGGCCGATTCCTGGTCTGCAATTTTTCACTAACAAACCATGTTGGGAAAGTCACCAGCCATCAATTAGACAGCCTTGGATTGATGATTGATGGCTGCTGACTTTTCCAACATGGTATATTAGTAAAACATTGCAGACCCAGGTATTACTCTGAGTAGCTCAGTGGTTACAGCAACCGCTTAGTACTCTGTGGTCCTAGGTTCGTTTCCTGGCTCTGGCTAATTTTTCACTCTACTTGGATTTATTGTATTTATTGTATGTATGTCTGTAGAATATTTATATATACCTTTAACAGTTGAATGCATGTGTTACTTATATGTATATGTATGTTTTAATACTCTTTAATGTGTTAGAAAATGCTATGCTAATAAAACGTTTGTTCTTTTATAACGATTTTTTACGATATATAATCCATCGTTTACATATGCAATTTTTTATTTTTGATATTATTTTTTTTATTATTATTATTGCAGTCAATGTGATTTAACTTATCGAAAATTATTTAAAGAATAGTACATTTAAGGATAAATAAACTGGAACAAAATATTCCACTTAAAAAGTTTTGTAAACAAATTCATTCACTTTCTTTTCTAAAGAAATCAAAAGCATTTTTGTTAATCCTTCCAGTTATGAATATTCACAAATAGAACCTTTAGCAAAAATGAATTCACTTCCAATGTATTTGTCAAGAACTTTTTTCTTTTACTTCATTCTGTTCATAAATTAACATTTAAAATTTTCCGAATATTATTCTTTTGTGTACTCGAGTTCAGTTAAGTGAAATTTCCTACTTGCTTTTGAATAATTCGTGTAACATAATTTCCTTAACGGTGAATGGAGTTTTTTAAAAGGATGTAAATGTAAATGATATTTCATTCTCAAAAGGAACAAACAATATCACAACTATTATTATATTTTATAAGCAAAAATATTTTTTTCTAAAATACATTTTGAGAAGGAAAGTGTTTTAAAAAATACTTTTATTATTATTATTATTTTAGTACGTCAAGATTTTGTTAATTTTTACCATGAATTCATAGAGTTCAATTTAGGTTAAGAGTCTTGCGTTGAAAATTATCATTCAAAGCAAAATGTATATCTATTACAGATTCAATTTAAATTAGCAGGCATAACATTCCCTCTAAAGCACAATAGTAGTATTTAACCATAGGAGTCATAATTTATGATTCCTATGCACAACATTTATTTACTATAATAACGAGGGCCTAAAAACAGCTTCTTTGAATAAGAATGGCAAATTGAATTACATCGTCATTATCATTAATGTAAAATAATAGCTGGAAGTATAAAGATACTTTAACCATAATAATGATTTAAACTACAAGATATAAAAACTCTTTAATGTGTTAATAAGAGAAATAATGAAACTTTCCTTCTTTTATAAAGATTTAAATAAAATATATACTATATCATTTATAAACGTAATTTTTGATTTAAAGATTCTGATTTTATTATTGCAGCCAACATTATTCAAGTTCTCCAAAGTTATTAAAAAATAGCAGATTGATGGATATAATCTTGAACTTCAGTAGATTTGTTAATAAATTCAAACACTTTCATTTGTAAAGAAATTAGATTCCTTTTTCATTACAAGTACTTTTGCTAATCAGCTCAGTCACGAATATTTATTAAGATACACTTTTGAAAAATCAAGTTCCTTCCCAATGTATTTGTCAAGTACTTTTTTCACTTCATTTTGTACGTAAATATTAATATATATATATATTATTCTTTTATGTACTAAAGTTCAGTTAAGTGATATTTCCTATAATATTAGGTCTTGCGTTTAAAATTATCATTAAAACAAAATGTAAATGGGGCATTCTCACAATCTTTTGACTTTCGGGAATAAAAATCTGGTGAAATTAAACTTGCTAAAATAACATTTTAATCTGATAGACGAATGCCATAATGATTCAAAATAAAGAAAAAATGGTCAGCAGCGAAACATATTTTATTTAACTCAGGTTTAAGTTAAACTTACGAGTTTAATTTTCCTTACCATTTTTACCAATATAACTTTTTATTTTCTTCTAAATTCTTACTTATAATGAATTTGCATAGTATCCACAGAACATTCAAATAAGAAATAATATTAATGTAGTACTTTTAATACAGAATTTTTGTGTAACATTGTCTTAAAGGGGTGTTAAAGAAGGGACGGTAAGGTAAAAAAAGAGGATGGTATAGGGAAAAACAGACGGTAATGTTGGAACGGTAAGGAAAATTATCACCTATTTTTAGGCAAATCATGTTAAGACAAAGTGATAGCCACAATGTTCATTGATTTTTAGAAACAGTTGTTAACATTGGATGAAATTATTATTTTTTTTTTAATTTACATCAAAAAGTGCTGGATTAAACCTTGGGGACGGTAAGACTACCAATAAAGCCACGATCTTGAAATTGATATTTAAATGCTAATTTAAATTCTGCAGTAAATTTCCTGTCTAAGAATTTTAGACATTTTTTCTCTAGCATACTTCTGCATGAGAAAAAACTTGAAAAAAATTCTGTGGCTGCATCTGAAGTGATTTTCTGTATAAATATAGCAAGAGGGACGGTAAGGATGAAAATCCAGGGACAAAATTCAAAAAATAATATCAACCATACAAATGTGTGCAGGTTAATTTTTTGCTACGTATTTATATAAAACAATTGTCCCAGTTTCGGAAAAAAATTACATCGAATTACTTTTATTGAAACAATTTTACACAGACATCTCCAAACTTAAAAATCAGCATAAGGGATACGGGATGGTATAGGAATTTTCCTGATATTTGGACCCCCAACATCGTCCAAAACTTATTATTACGTTAATGTTGTTATGCAATCATGCAATGGGATGTTCCCCAGTATATGAAAAAAAAAAAAAAAACACAAACAAATGTATTAAAATGAAAATTATTATTCAGGGACATAAAAGTCAAAAGATTGTGAGAAGGACCCATATCTATTACAGATTCAATTTGAATTAGCAAGCATAACATTCCTTCCAAAGCTCAATAGTAGTATTTAACTATAGGAGTAATAATTTATGATTCCCATGCACAACATTTATTTACTATAATAACGAGGGCCTAAACAGCTTCTTCTTAATAACGGGAAGTATAAAGATCCTTTAACAATAATAAATGATTTAAACTGCAAAATATAAAAACTCTTTAATGTGTTAAAAAGAAAACCAATGGCACTTTTGTTCTTTTACAAAGATTTTAATAATATATAATATATAATTTACATATATAATTTTTGATTTAAAGATTCTGATTTTCTTTATTATTGCAGCCAACATTATAAACTTTTCGAAAATTATTAAAAAATAATTGATTAATGGATAGAATCTTTCACTTTTATACTTTTTTAATCAAATTCACACACATTCCTTTGTAAAGAAATTATATTCCTTCTTATTAAAAGTACTTTTGTTAATCAGCCCAGTTATGATTATTTCTTAAGAAAACCTTTTGAAAAATCAAATTTATTGCCAATGTATTTGTCACAAACTTTTTTCACCTCCTTCTGGTCGTAAATATTATTATTATTTTTTTAATATTATTCTTTTATCTACTCAAGTTCCATTAGGTGATATTTCCTGTTTACTTTTGAATAATTCACGTAAGATAATTTCCTGAGCGGGAAGTGAAGTTCTTTAAAGGTAACTAAATGTAAATGGTGTTTAATTCACAAAGGTAGCAATATCACAACTATTATGATAATTTATAAGAAAAAATATTTTTTTTCTAAAATAAATATTGAGAAGGAAAGTATTTTAAAAGTACTATTATTATTATTATTATTTTAGTACTTCAAGATTTTGTTATTTTTTACTGTGAATTCATTGAGATCCAATTAAGTTCTTCAGTTCAGTCTTGCTTTGAAAATTATCATTCAAAGCAAAATGTATATCTGTAGCAGAATCAATTTAAATTAGCAATCATAACATTCTTTCTAAACCCCAATACTAATATTTTACAATAGGAGACATAATATATGGTTCTTATGCACTACATTATATACTACGAGTAATAACGTGAGCTTCTTTGATTAAGAATGATAAATTGAAATAGATCGTCATTATCATTAATCTAAAATAATAAGAAGTATAAAGATTATTTAACCATAATAAATGATGTAAACTGGAAAATATAAAAACCCTTTATTTTTTTAGAAAGAGGTATGAAAATGTAACTTCTGTTTTTTAATAATATTTTTATACAATACATAATCTTACATTTACTTATGTAATTTTTGAGTTAAAAATTCTCAATTTCTTTTATTATTGCAGTCCACGTTATTTAACATATATCAAAACATATTAAAAAAAAGTACTATGAAGGATAAATAAACTGGATAAAATCTTGCACTTTAATAGTTTTGTAAACAAATTTATTCACTTTCTTTTGTAAAGAAATCAGTTTTCCTTTCATAGCTATTAGTCTTTTTAGTCATCCTAGTTATGAATATTCACTTTTGAATTACCCTTTTGAAATATAGAATGCATTCCCAATGCTATTGTCAAGAACATTTCTTTAATTTATTCTGTTCGTAAATTTGTATTTAAAATTTTTCGAATATTATTCTTTCGTGCACTCAAGTTCAGTCAAGTGAAATTTCCTATTTGCTTTTGAATAATTCGTTTACGATAATTTACTGAACGCGAGTGAAGTTTTTTAAAAAGAGCTAAATGTAAATGCTGGTTAATTTCCAAAGGGAACAATAGCACAACTATTATGGTATTTTACAATCAGAACTATATTATATTATTTCTGATATAAATTTTGGAATTAAAAGTGTTTTATATCGTACTTTAATTATCTTAAATTGTTTTTACTAAGACAACCTTTTGTTAATGTTTGTAGTGAATTCATGGAGTTCCAATTGTGTTGTCCAATTGTAAGTCTGGTGTTGAAAATTATTATGTAAAGCAAAATGTATATCTAATACAGAATCAATTTAAATTAGCAACATTCTTCCAAAAGCACAATAGTAATATTTAACCATAGGAGTCATAATATATGGCTCCTATGCACTTCAGTTATGTACTGAAATAACGACAGTCTGAAAACTGCTTCTTTGAATTAGTAAATTAAAATAGTCACTATCATTAATCTAAAATAATTATTAGAAGTATAAAGATGATCATTTAATCATAATAAATGATTTAAACTGCAAGATATAGAATTTCTTTAGTGCGTCAGAATGATGTATGCTAATGAAACGCTTTTTATTTTATAATAATTATATACAATATATAATCTATCATTTACTTATGTAATTTTTCATGTAGCGATTTTGTGTTTCTTTTATTATTCATGTCAACGTTATCTAACTTATCAGAAATTATTTAAAAATAGTACACCTAAGGAGAAATAAACTTGGTAAAATCTTCCACTTTAATAGTTTTGTAAACATATTCACTCACATTCTATTTTAAAGAAATCACTTTTCCTTTCATAGCCAGCAATTTTGTCATTCATCCCAGTTATGAGTATTTGCTCAGACCCTTTTGAAAAATCAAGTAAATTCCTAATGTATTTCTCAAGAACTTTTTTTTCACTTTATTTTGTTCGAAAATTAATATTTAAAATGTTTTTAATATTCAATTTTTGTGTACTCGAGTTCATTTATGTGAAATTTTGTATTTGCTTTTGAATAATACATGTAAGATAATTTCCTGACCGATCAGAGAAGTTTTTTTAAAACTGATAATTGTAAATGCTGTTTATGTTTAATTTACCAAGGGAACGATATCACATCTGTTATGAAATTGTATAAGGAAAAAAAATATGTTTTTTTAATTTCTGAAATACATTTTGAGATGAAAAGTGTTTTATATAGCAAATTCATTATTATTTTTTATGTGCGTCGGGCTTTTGTTAATGTTTATAATGAATGAATGGAGACCAAATTAGGTTAAAAGTCTTGTGTTGCAAATTTTTTATCCAAAGCAACATCTGTATATAATACATCAATTTAAATTATCAAGCACATCATTCTCTCAAAAGAATAATTAATTATTTTTTTAAATATTTAACCATAGAAGTAATAATATATGGTTCCTATGTATTTAACCATAGAAGTCATAATATATGGCTCCTATCTATTTAACTATAGAAGTCATAATATATGGTTCCTATGTATTACATTTATTTTCTAAAATAACGAGAGCCTAAAAACAGGTTCTTTGAATATGAATGGTATTTTGAAATAGATAGACATTATCTTTAGTCTAAAATAATAATCTAGAAGCAACAAGTTGGAAATTGTACGTCAAATGTGGCAAATGAAGTGCATTCGTACTATAACCAGTTTTATAATTGTTCAGATCTTGGTGGAAAAGCCGTTGCACTTTTATGCAAAAATCTATGAATAAAAAATTTATTACGATTCTATATATTAAATTCAGTAATACCAAAGTAACAGGGCTCCACCTTAAATAGATCGTAATCACCATAGCAACGTACACTCATCAACTACCTATAATGTGATATCATTGAATTAATTACGTAGAATAGGATTTAATAGAATGAAGAAAATTTTTATTAATATCTCTTTAAATTTTGATTCGACTTTCGTAAAATTTGAAATGACTCGACAATATTCTAAGACGATTATATATAGGGGAGAGTCGCCGAATTTGGACCACTTCACTTTCAGGCGTAACTCACTTAATTTTTGGAATATCTGCAAAACATCAGTACACGGGGTCAATCTATTCTTCTACTAACTAAACAAATCTTTAGATCAATTTCTTTTCGAAAATCTTAAGTTTTATTTTAATTTAAATTCTGAAAAGTGGTCCAAATTCAGCAACTGGTCGCCTAAGGTTGACCCCCAGTCTCCTAAATTGGACCAAACAATAACAGGTTTTTTTTAATGACTAGGGAATATAGCTAATTCTATTATAAGCACAGTTTGCGATTAATGAAACAATGAAACAAAATAACAGAAATAAAATATATTGAAGTCAAATATCTGAAAATAAGAGTAACTGTTTAAAATGAATGTGCATTCAAAATACAAATCAAAGTTATCAGTAATTAAAAATAGAAATTATGGAACTAATTGGGAATATCATGTAAAAAGTGATGCAAAGCTTACACTTGAATATCGTTTATTCATTTTTTATTCAAAAGCACACAACATAGAACCGTATTTGGCCATCTGAACACTGAATTATTTCTGCTATTTTAAGTTTCTTACAAATTATACAAATCCAATCATCACTGTCTAGATTTTTCTTTTAAAATTCTGAATCATTAGACATTTTTTGCGACAGAAGATTTCTTTATATTATGTGTATAGTTCTTCCCTTCCATCATTTTCTTTTCAATTGCATTACGCCTATTTTTTTTTAAACTTTATGTTCCAATTGCTTTTGTGCTGTGAGAGCTTCCCTTTTGTCTTTTTTTTTCATTCCAAGATTTACTTTATATGGCAAAGATGTTAAAACAACTATTTTTTGGCTCCCTCTGTACTTTGATTTAACTGAATTTAGAAAGGGAGATAACATATCTAATGCTTCTTTGGCTTTTTTGGGGGAGGGGGATTTGTAGCTGCAGCCTTCTTGCAGATCAATTTCTTCACAACTTACTCTCTCCTTTTCTTTCCCTATACCTTTAACAGATTTTGCATTCACGGGTCTTCCAGACAATTTGTCTGGGTCGTTTTCAACATTTACCAAATATATTAAAAAATATGCTCTATTGAAAAAAATACGCTACGATTAATCAAATGTAAAACATTATATATTCAAACAGTGTTGAATTAAGGGCTCCCCCACAGCAGCCTTGAAATAATCACCTCCACCCCCAGGAAGGTTTGAGATTTTATACGTTTTAATGGCAAAAAAGTGTAATTCCACCCTCCAGAACTGTAAAATCTTTGCTCCCCCCGCCCCCCTATAAAGACTGTTTAGTCTTATCATGAGAATTTATAAAAACAGGTTAGGATGATTTCATTTACTGCGTCGGCGATTCATGAAGTGGCATTATATGTACGCTCCATTATAGATAAGATTGCGTAGCGAATTCTTTAGATGAAATGGGTAAACTAAAAGTTGTAAATAAGAGTTTTTACTCTTTAACAGGTTCGTACAAATCGAGATTACCGACAATCAATAGCCGGTGCTGGAGAAGCGACCCTCTACGTTTTGTGTTTACAGAATTAAGATCAACAGAAGAGTGATGTCATAAGAATTCTGAGAGAGCTGAGTCATTGGCGAGCAGCAATTTACAAAAAAAAAAAAAATCAAACCAGTATATATCTGGCGGGAATTAAGTTGAGATGAGACCACGTGTTAATTTCCGTTAATGGACTGTCAATGGGGAGAACGGAAGGTCAACATATGAATTTTAACGCCAAACAGATAATCGGCAAAATATGGACTGCCAAAAACCACAAGGCCACATTTTACATTGGGAGTTTGGGGCTTGGCAAACTAGGGAATAGGCGTCGCTGCGCCGAATTAAGGCATATGCAATTAAGAAATAAAAGATATTGTCGACTAAATTTATGACAAAATTTTATACGTTAGTGTAAAAATGATGCAGCTGTAGAACCACACTGAATAAATAAAAAAATAAGGCATGATAAAGATCCCGCGTAGCAACCAAACTAAGCGTGCTAATATGCTGGGTAAATTGTTCTTATGTGAGATAAAAATAGCATACCTATTTTAATCTAATACTGTCTTCTGCGTTTTTTTTTTTAGAATTATAGTGTGAAACGAGAATGTATGTCTAAAGGAAATGAGCGATGAAATTAAATTTACTTCATGCTTCAAGACAAATTAAAAATATGCGAATTTAGTAAAATAACCTTATTTTAAAAGTGGGTAGGTGAAAAGGGCAAACTATTAAAAAGGATATGCGAAGGAAATATCCTTCACCCACCCCCCCTCACGGAATCGCAAATATCCTCTAGGAAAATGTTTGAATTCAACGCCGTAATCTAATATACCGTAGGAATAAAAATTTCAAAGAAAATAAATACAAATACGTATAAGATAAAACAAATTGCAACCAAAATTTATTGCATAAACATGTAAAAACATTTTTATGTTTATATAGGCCTAAACTGTATAAAGTAATTGATCCAGATATAAAAAAAAAATATTCAAAGCCTTGCATTTAGATAGTAATCCATTATAAAATATTAAAAAAATAGTTTACAAAGCGTACAGACCTCGCGATTAATTAATTACTTTTCATATTTATGATGGTATACCTGGTCCAATTTAAGCAACTTAAAGTGACCCAATTTAGGCAACTGTGCCATTTTTTAAAACAGACAATTTCAAGACGAAGAACAAAAACGAAATCAAACAAATTCTCGTGAAAAATATGCATAATAAACAGATGAATTTAGATATGTATATGAAAACATAACAAGTTACCTTAGTTTTATAGTATTCACGTACGTTTAGATTGAAAAAATTAGATCAAAATAGCTAATTTTGGTTGTTTTTTTTAAATTGTCTGAAAACAGCACGTGGTAGGCAGGTGCTTCTTATAATCATAAATGACGTCATTCTGACGAGTAGGATTTCAGCGGTAGATAGCGTCTCTTTCTGTAATTAACCCCAGAATGACAACGGTCCATTTAACGTGGCGGTCCAAATACGGCTACTCTCCCCTATTAAATTGTAAACCATTCTCTTTTGTAGTTTTTGCGCTGTTATAATTGGACCGACGGACGGGCCAGACGACGACTATATGTATTACATATTTATATAACTACGAACGTACCTAAAAAGAGCATTTAAACATAATAAATGATTTAAACTGTCATACATAGAAACTCTTTAATGTATTAGAAAGATCTATGCTAATGTAACTTTTGTTCTTTTATAAAGATTTTATATAATATTTAATCTATGATTTCCATGTGTAATTTTTGATTTAATGATTCTGAGTTTTTTCTATTATTCCAGTCAACGTGATTTAACTTATCAAAAATTAGTAAAAAATAGTACACTTAAGGATAAATAAACTTGATAAAATCTTCCACTTTAATAGTTTTGTAAATAAGTTCATTCACATTCTTTTGCGAAGAAATCACTTTTTATTTCATAGAAATTGCTTTCGATAATCATCCCAATTATGAATATATACAAAGAGAACCTTTAGAAAAAATAAATTCATTTCCAATGTATATGACAATAACTTTTTTCCACTTCATTGTGTTCGTAAATTCAGGCTTTCTGAAGACATGCAGACAAACTCCATATTTAGTGGAGTTTTTTTAAACAAAGAAACATTGAAATTTTTCTCTATATGTATACAGTGATGAAAAGTTACCTTGATTAAAAGAAAATTAATGAGTTCAATCAAAATATCCCGAGAAAAAATATTATATAGATACAGTATTTTTATTGTTACAATAATGTTAACTGTTTATACTGAACATTTTCATTTCATGGAGTTAATCGATTTGAGCACTGAACTGTTCAATTAGTATTTAATACATTTCATACATTATTCTTTTAACGATATTTATCCATATTAACCATATTCAACACTATTTAATTACAGAAGTCACGATATATCGTTCCTATGCACTACCTTTATTTACTAAAATAATTATAGCCTAAAAGCAGCTTCTTTGAATAAGAATGGTACAATGAAATAGATAGTCATTTTCATTAATCTAAAATAATACCTAGAAGTATAACCATACATTTTTAACAATAAACATGTAACCATAATAAATGATTTAAACTGCCATATATAAAAGCACTTTTATGTGTTAGAAAGAGCTATGCTAACGAAATATTTGTTCTTTTATAAACATTTTATATAACATATAATATATCGTTTGCATATGTAATTTTTGAATTAAAGATTCTGAAATTCTTTTTTATTGTATTGAATTTTACCATATTCACCACCATTCATTTAACCATAATAAGTCATTTAAACTGCCATATATAAAAACACTTTAACACGTTCACGACGGCGCGGTGGGTCATACTCGACTGTCTCAGAGCTGCAAAGACTCCGGCTTTTTGGATACCAGTATTTTAATACAACTGGACGATTTAAAAGAACAACATTTTCTCTAAAATAACAGTGGTGTGCAAAAAGCCGGAGACATGACAACTCTGAGACAGTCGAGTGTGACCCACCGGCCGGCGTGAACGTGTTAATGTGTTAGAAACAGCTATGTTAACGAAATATTTGTTCTTTTATAAACATTTTATATAACATTTAATATATCGTTTGCATATGTAATTTTTGAATTAAAGATTCTGATTTTTTTTTTTTTTTTTTTTTTTTTCTTGTAGAGAATTTTATTTAACTTATCGAAAATTTTGAAAAAAAAAAAAATAGTAGCCTTAAGGATAAATAAACTGTAAAGAATCTTCCACTTTCAGACTTTCTTTTGCAAAGAAATCACTTTTCCGTTCATAGCAAACCCTTTTGTTAATCATCCCATTTATGAATATTCACTAAGTGACCCTTTTTAAAAAAATCTTTGTCAATGTTTTTGTCAAGAACTTTTTTTTTCACATTATTCTGTTCGTAAATTTATATTTAAAATTTTTTAAATATTATTCTTTTATGTACTCGAGTTCATTTAAGTGAAATTTCTTATTCTCTTTTGAATAATTCACGTAAGAGCGGCAAATGAAGTTTTTTTTAAAAAGAGTTAAATGTAAACGGTGTTTAATTTGCAAAGGGCACAATATCACAACTATTATCATATTTTATAAGCAAAAATATCTTTTTATTTCTGAAATTTGAGAATAAAAGTGTTTTATATACTAATTTCATTATTTTAATTTTTTTTCAGTACACTGTAAAATAAAAAAAAAAATAAAAATAAAAATAAAATAAAAAAATTAGTTCTACAGATGTAAAATTACATGCTTAGTAAACTTTCGTCTGTAACTATACGAAAAAAACTGTAAATCTACAAAACTAGTTTATGTAAAGCTACAGAAATCTGTAATTTTACAAATGAGTCTGCTAAAATTGCAGTAATCTTACTTAAATTTTATCTGTAACCCTGGTTGCAGTTACATGAAAAGTTCTTGGCATCCCAGTTTCATAAAAAATTCTTAGTAATCTTACAGGTTTTTTTATTTTCGGCGCAAAAGTGTGTCTGTTACATGAATTTTTGTTGCTGCCGTTACATAAAAAAATCTAGGAATCCCAGTTTCCTAGAAAAACTTTAGTAATTTTACAGATTTTTTTTTTTTTTTTTACAGTGTACGTCAAGCTTTTATTAATGTTTATAGTCAATACATGAAGTTCAAATTAGGTTTAAAAGTCGTGTTGAAAATTATTATTGAAGGTAAAAATATATACCTAATAAAGAATCAATTTAAATTATCAATTACAACATCGTTTCCAAAGCACAATAAGTAATATTTAACCATATGAGTCATAATATATCGCTCCTGTGGTGCTACATTTATTTACTGAACAAATTACAGACTAAAAACAGCTTCTTAGAATAATAATGGTGAATTGAAATAGATAGTCATTATTATTAATTGAAAATAATAATTGGTAGTAAAAAGAGCATTTAACTATCATATATGATTTAAACTGCAACACATTAAAACTCTATAATGCGTTAGAAAGAGCTATGCTAATGAAACTTTAGTTCTTTTATAACGATTTTATGTAATGTATTACCTATTGTTTACTTATGTAATTTTTTATTTAAAGATTTGGAGTTTCCTTTATTATCGCGGTTAACTTTGTTTAACATATCAAAAATTAGTAATCTTGTTAATCATCCCAGTTATGAATTTTCACTAAGCACCTTTAAAAAAACCAAATCCATTCCCAATGTATTTGTCAAGAATTTTTTTTTCCACTTCATTCTGTTTGGAAATTAATATTTTAAATTTTTCGATTTATTATTCTTTATATACCCGGATTTAGTTAAGAGAAATTTATTATTGCTTTTGAATAATTCATGCAATATATTTTCCTGAGTGGCGAATAAAGCCTTTAACACGTTCACGCCGGCGCGGTGGATCACACTTGACTGTCTGAGAGTTGTCAAGTCACCGGCTTTTTATACACCACTATTATTTTAGAGAAAATGTTGTTCCTTTAAATCGCCCAATTGTTCTAATTAAATAAAATAACATTTTCTGTATTAAAATACTGGTAGCCGGAGACAAAGCCGGAGACTTGGTAGCTCTGAGAGAGTCGAGTGTGACCCACCGCGCCTGCGTGAACGTGTTAAAAAGAACTAAATGTAAATGCTTTTTAATTCCCAAAGGTAACAATATCCCATTTATCATGATATTTTATAGGCAAAAATATGGTTTTATTTCGGAAATAAAATTTGAGAAGAATTGTGTTTTATATAGTATTTTCATTATTATTGTTTTTTGAGTACGTTAAGCATTTGTTAGTGTTTATTAATCCATGGAGTTCAAATTAGGTTAAATATCTTGGGTTGAAAATTATTATTCAAAGAAATGTGTATATCTAATCTAATACAGAATAATTAGTAAGCACAACATTCTATTCGAAACACCATAGTAATATATAACCATAGGAGCCATAATATATGGTTCCCATGTACTACATTTATTTTTTTAAATAACGAGTGCATAAAAACAGCTTCTTTGAATAAGAATGACAAATTGAAATAGATAGTCATTATCATTAAACTAAAATAATAACTAGATGTATAAAGGTCATTTAACCATAATAAATGTTTTAAACCGCAAGATATAAACATTCTTTAATGTGTTAGAAAGAATATGCTACATTTTGTTCTGTTATAACGATTTTATATAATGTATAATCTATCATTTACTTATGTAATTTTTGATTTAAAGATTTCGAGTTTCATTTATTATTGCAGATAACGTTATTTAAATTATCAAAAATTAAAAAAAAAATAATAGAGTTAAAGATAAATAAACAGGTTGAAACCTTGCACTTAAAGATATTTGTAAACAAATCTCTTCACTTTCTTTTCTAAAGAAATCATTTTTTCTTTCATTGCAAGCAATTTTGTTAATCATCCAGTTAAAAATAATCACTAAAGGACCCTTTTGAAAAACCAAATTAATTTCCAATGTATTTGTCAAGAAGTTTTTTTTTTCACTTTATTCTGCTTGTAAATGAATATTTTAAATTTTTCGCATATTATTCTTTTGTGTACTCGAGTTCAGTTAAGTGAAATTTCCTATTTGCTTTTAAATAATTCATATAAGATAATAATTTCTTGAGAGAACGTTTTTAAAAAGAGGTAATTGTAAATGATTTTTAATTTGCAAAGGGAACAATGTCAGTTCTATTATAATATTTTATACGCAAATATATATTTTTAATAAAAATTTTGAAAAGAAAAATGTTTTATGTAGAGCTTTCATGATTGTTTTTTTTTTATTTTGTAAATGCTTATAGTGAATTCATGGAGTCCAAATTACGTTTAAAATTGTTTATTAAAAATTATTATTAAAACTCAAAGTCTATTTCTAGTACAAAATTAATTTAAAGTAACATTCGCTGCATGTACGCCATCAAAACGTAAACAGTAATACCCTGGTTTTCTTTGACTTCGGCTATCGTCGGTTTCTTTTTTCCCCGATTTTTCTCACGAAAAATTTGTCTCTGATTTCGTCAACATACCAACGTGAAATCGCTGCATTTTCCGTAAACAAATGGGGCGACCCATACGCTCTCCTGCTAATTGAAACCTTGTTTCTCGTCGTGCGTCTAGGTAAAATCGCTTATTTCCAGAATTTTTTTGTGCATTTTTTGTTGATTGCGAGTGCTCGATCATGGGATCAAAGATTGTTTTCACAGCTAACAGTCTTTTACAGAAGAAAACCTGAAACACAATCTAGTTAAAGAAGAAAATTATTTTAAAAACGCGAAACACTGTTAAAAATTTTGCAGCATTCTGGCAGGTCTGGCATGGTCTGGCAAACCGTTTTTTTGAAAAAACGGTTTCATAACCATAATTTAACTATATTCTGACCATAAAATGGCCAATAATATGGTCAGAATAGTGTTAAATTAGTTGTTGTAATGTTGTTTTAACCGGTTTTCGAAAAAACGGTCAAATGACCTGCCAGAATGATGCAAATTTTTAACAGTGTAGAGGCATTAGGATTGCTGAACTCGTACGCTTGTACGGGAAATCCCCATTCACGATAAGTTCCATTGTGCTGAAAATGGAAACAATAAAGGAGGCTAGTCGAGTCAAAGACGTGAATGTGCTAACATTTGAAGATTTCGACCAGTTATTTTTAATGTGCAGCAACCAAAACAAATAGATGGTGATTCTGTTTCGGAGGCCAAGATATGTGAAAAGGTCAGACAATTGTATTCCGATCTCATTCTGATAATGCCTCGAACGAGTGCTAGTCTTAGTGATTTTAAGGCCAGCTGAGGCTGAATCGAAAAATTCTAGAGACGCACTGGCATACACAGTGTTCTACGCACGGCGAATGTGGGGGTTTGCGCAAGTCTGGAACCGAGAAATTTGTGTCCGAATTCAAAGATTGCGTACAGGCTGCAGGATTCATCCCCTAAAAGGCTTCAACTATGAGAAAAATGGCCTTTTTTGGAAGAAGATGATGTCCATTACACGGGAGGAAAAAGCAGTGTCAGGACATGAGTTTATGAAAGATAGGCTCTTTTTTGTTGTTTGATAATTCTAGTGGTGATTGCAAAACAAATCCCTTGGTGAAGTAACTTTCAAAAACTCTTAGAGTTTTTAGAAGAAACAATGTAATTAAAAGTAAATTGTGTGTGATGTGGGCGGCAAACAAGAAATAATGTGTCACGAAGGCAATTTTCAATGAGTTGATGGATGAAGTGTTTATCCAGATTGTGATAAAATACCTCCATGACAATCAGTTGCCCATTCAGTGCCTCCTGGTAATGGACTATGGACAATGCTCCTGCGCTTCCTACAGATTTTGAAGACGCATTGTTGGAAGAATTCTATTTTATCACGGTGAAAGTGATGTTCCTTATTACAACTCCACACACCCAGCCTATGGACCAGAATGTCATTTCAAATTTCAAGAAACTGTGCATAAAAGCAATGTTTCAAAGTTGCTTTGTGATGACATGAGATCCAGAGTCTTTAACCCCTTGGGGACGAGCGGCACGTATACGTGCCACATGAAGTGCTCAAAATCCTTGTTTTTTCTCACCAGTAAAATTTTACTCTAAAATTTGCCTTATTTAATCAGCGCATTTTCTCGATTCAAGAAGACACAAATGTCTGTTTTTAAAAAACGGTGACAAAAGATTAAAAATTTCGTAAAAGGTTCCCGTCCCGAAGGGATTAAGAGACTTCTGAGAAAAAATTTCAATGTTCTCAACTGCATTGGCCTCATACATAAGGCTTGACAGGGAATAATATAAAGGAGGATGAACACTGCCTGTAAGTAATTATGTTCAGTCTGTGCATGAGAGAGATTTTGAAGAGTTTGAATCTGGTGACCGTACAGAAGTCGTGAAGGTAATTGTTGATTTCGAAAATTCCATGAATTAAAGGTGAGTAGTGAGGTTGTGGAAGAGTTGGTGGATGAACAAAGTGAAGAACTCACAACCTGATGAACTGCAAGGCCTGCTGCTTGAAGTGTAGCAGACGGCATATGAAAAGGTTGCTGCGGATAAGGAGGAATAGACAAGAATGTGCCTTCTTAAGAGATTAAGGACGTCTTCTATATGTGGAGTAAGGTACAGGGGTTTGTGGAAAAACTTTACCCAGAAAAAACAGTTGAAAGCCGTGTTTGCAACTGGTTTAATAATAATGCCTTGCCCCATTTTATGCAACTATTAAAGAGGAGGAAAAAGCGGACCACTTTAAACAGGTTTTTTTTTAGCGACATTTGTTCTCTTACTCTGAAACTAGTCTTACTACGAAAAGACCAAAAAGAAAGTGACTCCAGATATAGTTTCTTAATACCATACGCCAAGAACACTAGATTAGTTTCTTATTGTTTTTGGTGTTAAAGGCTATACTTATATATATATATATATATATATATAACGTATTTTTGGATCATATTTTGGAGAGTTTATAAGGAATTAATCGGATTTACGTAGATTCATATGGAATTAATTTCTTCGGATTTCGCCAATTGTTTTTGGTCGGCTTATCGACGAAAACGGAAGTATCACAGTATTACGTCTATGACTAGACGACTCAAGGTACAACTAAAAGATTTGTTTTGACATTTATCCATAAAAGTTATTATATGTTTATAAAATTCACAAGAGTCTAAAGACAGCTTTTACAGCTACGGTCATATGTAATATTTTATCATTGGCAGTATGCGATATTTCTTCATAAATAGGTTTTTAACAGGATAACGATAAAAAAACACATCGTGTGACAGTTTACATCAATTTACCAAATCAAATAGTCTAAGTAAATCAGATAATAAAGCTACCAGTCCTTTTATACCGGATATTTAAGATATCTTAGACTGCCATTTTAGAGGTTGTATAACTTGGAATTGGAGCACCTGTTTACACTACAAAACACTTCTACGATAACTCACACTGAACTTCACTGTATCTGAGATCCTAACAAGTGAAATGTGTGCGCATGTGCATACGTTAAAACCAGGCTCAACAGCCAATCAGTTACAGGACAGCTCTCTGGCCAACCAGAGTGAGTGGGTGTGACGTTAACTAGACATACAAAGTTTGAGAGTTCCACAAACTCTGTCAGTGAGAGCTGTAATCTGAGCTATCTTAAATATCTGGTCTGAACGGGTATATGTCGAGTTTTATACGTTATGTGGCAGATATTAATTCGGGCTAATTAGAGAGTTTTAAAAATTGTTGTTCTCAGTTCTCAGGCTTTATGCTACTTTTTAAAATAGTTATTGGCAAAAAAATCGCCAAATACTCTGTGTGCTGCTAACATTCGTGGATTTAGTTTAATCTTCAAAATATTGCAAGCTACATAAACGAACCACTCGAATGAATCGAGAGGCAATAGCATATACTGTAGCTCGTGGCACATCACAGCGATAAAGGCTTAAGACCCAATGCTAAATTTAGAAAAAAACAGGTTCTGAAAAAAGGTTCTGAAAAAAGGTTCTTTGAATTACAAAGCAAACAGATTGTGATTAGCATTAATCTCAAAATAAAAATTAGGAGTAAAAAGAACATTTAAAAGGACAGTTTAAGGATAAATGAAATACACTGATAGATATAAAACACTTTGAATGCTAAAAATCGTTCTGATAATGGAAATTTTATGTTTTTATAAGAATTTTCTATATTATATAATGTGACATTTATTTATATGATTTTAGTTTTTCACATTCAGAGTTTTAAAAAATTATTATCTAATTAAACATTATTTAAGTTATAAAAAATAATCAAATAATAATACCTTTCAGAATAAATAAACTTAATAAAAAATTGCATTTTAATAGATTTGTAAACAAATGCACTGACATTCCTATGTAAACAAATCAATTTTGCTTTCAATTCAAGCACTTTTGTTCAGTGAAAAGTACACGGAGATTTTTTATCATGCCGGTTATGAATATTCTCTAAGTGACCTTTATGAAAAATCAAATTTATTTTCTATGCATTTGTCAAGAACGCTTTTTTGAATCTTTTCGTTCTATTCATAAATTGATATTTAAAATTATCGAATAGTGTTTTCTTTTGTGTGCTCAAGTTCAGTTAAGTGATAATTCTTATTTGCTTTTCAATAATACATGTAAGATTACTTTCTGGCCGGTGAAGGAACTTTTTTAAAAAGAGCTAAATGTAAATGCTGTTTAAATTGCAAAGGGAATAACATCACAGCTATTATGATGCTTTATATTCACAATTATTTTCTTTATTTATGTTCGTGTGTGTTTGAAATAAATTTTGAGAAGAAAAATTTAAGTGGGATTTTCATTATTTTCAATTTTTCGGTTTTCCTGTGTATCAATATTTTTCAAACGTTTATAGGGAATTGTTGTAGTTAAAATTACATTTAAAATCCTTTTATTGAAAATTAATACTAAAAACCAAATCTGTTTCAAAAACACGATTCATTTAAGGAAGTATTAGATGCACGTTATCTGTCAAAAAGCCGTATTACTAATAATATCTATGAACTAATCTAACCCACCGGGCATTGTCCAGACAAGTCGGTTTTTCAAACCGCACCGCGAATAATTAAAATATCAATTAATATGAAAAATAAAAAAGAACAAAACGAATCTTTAAAAAGAAACTCTATATAGGTCCTCGCTACCTTCGGCAGCGTAGGTCGGGCGTACTACTGACACATCTCTAAACAATTAAAATCATCGATTCAAAAATATCTGGTTCAAAATGAACATAGTTGATGACTAATAGAAATAGCATGATTTATAAATTTAGTAAACTTCCTATGCACATAACTAAATATAATTTTACAAAACAAATACGTAAACTTTCGATGCATTTTATAGAAAATGTATTTTTCAGCGAAAATCACAAAACAGGATTTCTCAAAAACTTATTGAAATATCACAATGGAATTCAAACTGCAAGTTAGTGACACTTATTGTCATGGAAACAGATGCGATATGACATAACTGATGAAAAATTTGTAATACCATTTAGATTTCAGTTTATTGCGTTCACCATTGTCATATAAATTAAGTTGTGACAGAAAGTGCATATATATGGTTTCAAATTTCCTGTACAGAGTTTTTCACATTGGACTAAATTTCTCTAAATTTTACCATAAATTCCTCAATTTACCAAAAAGTAATAAATGTGCGGAATATTTTTTTATTCGTGTTTTTGATTCACATGTTACTTAAAATAAGTTTAAACGATAATTAAATAGCTTTTTAAAAAAAGTGTTGCTCCGAAGGTGATCAGATATTTTAAGTGTACTTCTTTGTCCAAAAAATTTATTTAGTTATTTTTAGTTTGCACATTTTGCATCCCTCAAGCGTGTAGATTATTGCCCAAAAGCGGTTTTGTAATATTTCAATTTCTTACAGTATTTTTAGCTCACTGAATGTTCATTGAACATAAACCTACTTTGAAATTTTAAACTCGTTTTTCTCGAAATCTATTTTTAAACTGGGCGACCCTTTTTCTCGAGAATTATTGGACTGATTTCCTTCGTTTTTATATTTAAAAGAAAGCTAATAGTTTTTACTGGAGCTTACTACCGAGATACAACTGAAGATATCACCGAAAAATATAATTTTGCATAACACCTGGTATACCCACGCTGAATATCACCGAAGAGCATAATTTTCTTTGGTTAAGTATCTTTAAGAGTAAAAAATTATCTTTTTTGTTCCGATGATCGCTATTTTGTAAAAAATAAAGTTTTAAAACAAAATGTTGGTATAAACTCCAGAAAATTTAGTGAACTTTCGTAATATGGTAACCGATTTTGTTTGAGATAGTTGTGGCGGGATAAAAACGGTTGTCCGATTGGAAATCCATGGCGTGCATGTGCAGTCTCACAAGACATAATATTTATTTTTTCTAAGCAAACTTTTTTTTTTAAATATATAACTAAAATGTCCATATAACACAGAAAATCCAAAGTTGATATCGCTTTTCTTTGTAACCGAAAAACACCGTAAAAAACACGTAATTTTTATGCCCCCCAAAATAGAACTTACACTTAAATTCAATAAAAAGTTTTAAGAGGTCTGAAGACACTTAAACTTTCAAAAGTTTCGAAATTTGAATTCTTTTTTAATATTAAACTTTTATAATTTATTGAACTTTTATAATTATACCCGCTCAATGGCTAAAACGTCGTTTCCGATACTTTCATGTCATTTTTCTCCAAATGACCTTTTTGGCCATAACACGCAGGATATCTCAACACTTCTGAATATTTTTTCGTAAAATTTTCAAACCATATGTTTCACGTTAGTTTGTATAAACTGAACCTAAAATTTAATGTTTATTGCTCAAAAAATATTTTTTAAGTGATTATACTGTTGAAAGTTTCAAATTTTTGTATTACATTAAATGCAACTAATGCAATTGTAAATACAAATTTGCATTAAAAATATAAAAATTATTTAAATACAAATTTATATACGTTCAGAGTAATTATTGCATTCTGAAGTGCAATTGGATACAAAATTTTTATTCGAGTGCCAAAAGCTATTTAGTAATCGTGCGCGTAATCTGCCATACCAATTTTCTGTTCGAAAAAGGTCTGACAGTTTGGACCCCCCTATAAATACTAACTCTGCATTTTGTAGTTTTTTAAATAAAAGAAATGAAAGAACAAGCTTATATCTGTCATCCAAATAAAAATTGTATTTTGAACGCATATAGATTTTAAGATATTAAATGTTGAAATTGGTCTCTTTTTTTCCTTTATTCCAATTTTAAGAGTCCTGAGACCCCTTAAGAATCACACTATGTAAATTAAAAAATAAAAACTTCAAGTAACTGAAGTCAAAGAAATTTGCCAATATGTATCAATTTGAAAAAAAAAACATAAATAATCATATAATTGAAGATCTTGGATGATAAATGTGCTAAGTACCACAATCATCATTTTAATAAAATGAGCTGCAAAATTCCGAAAATCTATTTGTATTTATTGCCAAGTGTCTCCTTTATTGATTAAAATATCTGTGAGAATTGTTTTTTTTTTTCAAATAGTAAATTAACATATGGTACAGGAGCATTGATTATCTTCAATCATATGATTAATAATTTTGTTTTATCACATACCTCATATATCTTCTGAGCTATTCAATTGAATCATTACAAATAAAAATTAACTTATACTGCATAAAGTTAAAATCAGTATACTACTTTATGACGTTATTTCATAGTACACATTCGCTTTTATTTTTCATGACTAAAATAATAATATTTAAAACATTTCTGAAATTATATTTCCAGTAAAATGTTTGCTTTGTAAAGGGTTAGCATTAAAGACCGGATTTTAAAAATTTATATTTTCAAAACTGCTGCACATATATGCAACACTGATGCGCCGTCTACATTTTATGGTGCACGAGTGCTGCATTATGAATTGTTGACTTCGCAAATCTTCCAACAATTTGTAACGTACTTAATTACAGATTAGGTGTTTATCGTGTTACAAAAGGTTTTAACATCGAACATTTGTAACTGAATAAAAACTTAGAAAGTTCTTCTTCGTTTTCATATATCATTTATTATAACGAGTGTAATATTTTTGAAAATATAATTTTTTTTAATCTGGTCGTTCATTTATGCTAACCCCATATTTTAAACTGTATGAGTAATAATAGCAATAACAGAACTTATTCCTGTTTTTGCATGGAAAACATTCTGATGTTGTGTTCCAGTTTAATGCCGATTAACGAACAACGTGCTAGCAAGTTACGCTTGTTCGTTCTTCTTAAGTAAACGTTTCATCCAAATTTTTGTTCCGTAATAAAGGTTTATACTAGTATACGTACAATACATCTTATACGAGGGGAAGATCTTGGATATGTTTGATACGGACAAGGTAATTATACGTATTATACGGAACGTCATATACGGTAATGCGTATATACTGCATTTATCACAGCGGTTAAACGTATAAATTTTTAAATGGTTTCTGGTCATTGCGTGAAAAAAAGATTTCTTTTCTTCCGCTGGTCTGCGGAACAGAGATAGAAACACCCGCGGGATTCATGCATTCATGATGACATATAACAGCCATAACGCCAAATTTAAGAAATATAAAACAATTTAAACTGTTCCAACAAATTTATGTAACATTTTATGACTTATTTCAATGAAAATTAGAAGTAACATAAATTAATTCACAATTTATTGAGAAATATAACAAGATCCCATGTATGAAACAAATTATACAGATTGCTACAATAATGCCAACATTTCCTAGCGTGTTCTCCATTCCGTGACGTAAGACTAATCAAGTTCCATTGGTATTAAAAGTAAAGACGTTTATACTATACATTAGACTATCGTTAATGCGTCTCCCCATAAGAGGTACCTCCAGTTAATGCGGATAAATTGTTTCACCATCATATTCTATTAATTAATGTTAAGGACATAATTTAAGGCGAACTTCGGTCAGCGCGTGCGAAAAATGACGCCTTGGAAGACCGCACTAACCGTAGTCCATTGTATATGTATAGTTGAATTATACGCTTATACGTGTCCGCATACTTTTGAAATTATCGTTTAAGGTATACGTACTTTATATCCACCTATTATGCGTATATACGTACATCGCACGGAGTGGTATGTAGCCTCAAAACATGGCCAAACATAATTATTTTAAAAATCGGTTTCCTACTCTGTATTATTATTTCTCAAAAAGTTAACTAGTTACTGCATCCAAAGGCGAAACGCGAAGGTGCTATCACGGCACAGCGTGTCATGCGATCAGTGGGGAGTTGTCGTTCGCTTACAGTGGTCGTGTGATGTTTCGATACACTCAGATTTTAGTTTTTTTAAATCTCTTGTAGTTTTCTGTCTAAACATTTTAGTGGTTGCTGTTGTGCTGGAAATTTCAGAACCAGGTATGTACTTTATACACACTACATTTACCTAATGAATATCCACAGGATTTTTATCTATATGGTCGAAAGCTTGGGTGTAATTAAAAGTGGCATAAATAATTATTTATAATATTTGGGAAGGATTTTGTTATATTTCTAAACATATCTAAGCAATGAAAACTATTGTGTAGCATGCGGTATTTAGTATGCAATACATTTATAAACAATTCAGCCACCCGAACTCCCCCCCTCCCCCTATTTTTAACTAATTTGTTTGTTAGTTCCTACTTATGCAGTAAGATTTATTAAGAAATTTTTGGGAGGGTGATCCAAGGATAGCTGAGATGAAACAAAAGATCTCCAATATTAAAAATCATTTAAAAGAAAAATATTTAGCTGCTCATAAAACACGTTTAAAATTTGAAGAAAACAATGCCGAATGGTTAAACATTACTATATTGCTACCTATTTTGTAGCAATAGATAGCCTATACGGGAAGCAATAGATGCAAACTCTTTACCATTATCATTATTTTGTGATTCGTATTTTGCTTATATTTCGACTTCTGTGCAGTGAAACGAAACTTGTTTTTATCATTAGAAATATATTAAGTACTTGTTATTGCTACAGGATCTAGACCCGGTCGTCCTTAAAAATCTTTTATAGTTTCAAGTGAAAGAAGCAAACGTCGCAAGTCCAAAGATGTTCGATCAAAAGACGTGGATGCATTGGCTTAAGCTATCCAAATAAAATTGCGGGTGTCAAGCAACTTAGATGCTTACAATATCGTAAAAGATCTTACGGAAAGTCCCCGAAGAGCAATAAAATATCTAAAGGCTAAGAAAAAAAGTCTTGAAGAACAAGAGCAACCTTGCCAATTATCACCTTTTTATGCTTTGTCCATTTACAAAGAAGCAGGACTTACTAAAGACCAATATGAGAGAATACGCGAAACGAATAAAAGATTTTTTCCATGCTACTGTGTTCTTCAAAGGGTAAAAAAGAATGCTATCCGGAAATTCATAGGTTAACAGAGACATTTGCTGAAGTAAAAGTGCTAAAGTTGGTGGATCACATGGCGACACGATCATCAAGTAGATAAATGACGTAGCAGACGAAAAAAATAAAATATATCAAATCACAGTTCACAGCACTTACTAGCACAGAAATCGAAGATGTGTCCATCAAACAAAGAATGTTATTCACCATGGTGGATTGAAAAATATGCAATGCCGCAACACACCCAAAATCTATGCTGAAGTGCTAGATATGTGATGCTATACTTCATCAGAGTTTAATGACTTATCAAAGAAGAGGGAGTGTAAGAAAGAAAATTTAAGTTTCGGGCTTTTCTTGCTACATGCTCGTATACGATTTTTAGATAATATTTAGAGATTTTTAGACAACGTAGGATATAGATTACCTGCAAGAAATAGAACGCCCCCCTTTCGACTGAGGAAAAACAAGTTCTAGAAAAAAAAAATTAGGGTAATTTCAAACAAGAACTGGGGCTCTTAATGTTCATTCCCAAAGCAAATTTTGGAAATACTATGGATGGAAATACCAACAGAATTTTTTTTTGAGAAATACTAAATATCATCAGCAATAACGGAACTAGATAAAAAAAATGATATATCAGTTAAAAGTGATATTATATGCATTGTGTTGCGGATACAAAATTAATACGGAATAATTTGAAAAATATTGCCAAGAAACGACTGAACTGTATGTGACGCTATATGGTTTTTATCCTATGTCTCTTACAATGCACAAGGTTCTTCGTCCTGGAGAAGACGTCACAAAATAAACTATTCTGCCAATAGGCCAACTATTTGAAGAGGCGGCAGAAGTACGCAATAAACATATTAGGTCGTTTAGATTAAACTACACAAGAAAGGTTTCGCGCGTGAAGTGCAACATGGGTGTCCTGAATCGTCTTCTTGTAACTTCTGGCCCCCCTAATACCGGGCATGATATGCAACACGAAAAATAAAAGAAAGCTCTTACATTCTGAAGTTTTAAATTTATTATCAGATAGTGATATCACAAATGTTAATATTCAATAATAGTGATGAAACTGGTGAATAAATGCATTGATTTATAAATAAGACTTTGTTTTACCATTTTTACTCTACATTTCAGATAAAAACATAGATCTGTAGCTGTTAAAAGTATACAATAACTTTGGCCAGGTTTCGAGACTAAATACCACACTGTTCATATCTTAAAAGTATAACTGAAATACATATGGCATCAGGATTAGTAATTAAAACTTATGCCTGTTAATATTTGTCTATCCAGTCGTTCAGGCTATATAATTCTGAGTTTTTCGCGGAAATGTTTGAAGAAAGAGAAACTTTCAGATTTAATTTAGGGCTGCAGTTTCGCTTCGAAATCTCAAAGCCTGTATTGAGAACTAAGATAGGCATTTACTTTAGAATTAAAAAATCATGATAATTCTTTAAGACATTATTTCTCGGTAGACTCTCTCATTTACAAAATATTCAAATATGAAATTGCACAACAAGTCTTCTTAAATGATAGCTTTCTTTCAAATAATGTAATTACATTATTGTATATTAAGATATATGAATAAGAGTAATAATAATAAGCAGTGCGAGGAAAAAGTGATGACTCAAAAGTATGGTATCGAGGCTTCGAAACTATGGCAAAACTAGTTTTGCAAGATTAAGGGAGTAATCTTTTGAGGTGTTTAACTAAATGTATCTTTCTCTTAAACTATTTCTCTGACCACCACAAATTTTTGTACAACTCAATTGAATCTGTATTTCTCAAATGAATTAAGAATAATAAAAATATAAATAATATTTCATTAAGGCTATGAAAAAAGCACTTTTGCACTGTTTTTCAGTATAAAATAATAATAATAATAAAATACGAAAAATGTTTGTCTGAAATTTTCTCTCAATTCCATTGATGCTTAGTGAGATGAACTAACAGAGAAAAATATATCTAGATAGCTATTAGTATTTAGAAGAAAAATTGCAAATTGTGATAAAAACGTGCTACTTTGCAGGAGAAGGCAAAAACGAAAAAGTTCTGCTTTACAAAAAAATTAGGGTACCTCCAGAGGACATATCCAGATGGAAATTTTTGTATTTTGTGCAGTACAAAATGCAGAATAATATCGCGCAAAAGGACGAACATTCATTTTTTTCCCATTTTTCTCTTAAGTTACCCCTTAATTTTGACATTCAAATTTTTTTCACAGTTTAACAAGTACATTTTATTTTTATGAAACGTAAATCGATCAGTGCAAAAAATACTAATCTAAATTAATTACAGGCGATACACTATCCAACTTTAATCCATTATTGAGATTTTATATCTTTCCCTTTCCTCTTTATATTATCCCTTGTTTTTTACACGAATGGCTGCCTGTTAATATTTTCTTAACTAAAGTAAGCCATTATGGAGATGCATTTCTCATTTACTCGAGGGAATGTCTTAAGAGAGGAAAAGTTCGAGATTCCAGATGTCGTTCAGCAATGTAATTTCACTACACGGGTTTGCAGAATCTAACTAAAATGTGCTATAATATTTTTGTTCTGAGACTTTTTATTCTTAAAATGAAACAGAAAAAATCGTTTCCGTTTAGCGGGACATACGACCCTTTAAACAGATGAAAAATTCGATTTCGGAGACAAATATTTAAAGTGGTCCCCAAGCATTCCTTTTTGCACTAATCATGTCGTTTTTTTTGTTGTTGCTGTTGTTAATACTGTAATATGTTATCCATGCAATATAATATATAATTTGCATTAAACACTGTATAATTAATTGATAATAATTATTCCTTAATGTATTTTTTTTTAATTCACGATAATGTATATAGCTTGCGCGCATGATTTAAAAATACTTATACTCTCTAGAGCTTTGAAACTTTTAATATAAGTTTAAGAATATTACAAAAATAAATGAACTAAAATCTAATGAATAAACAAAAAAATTCTAAAGTTTTTTGATTTTCAAATTAGAAATATGAAAATTTTGAAAATTTTTGTCACTCGAATACCCATACATTCAATAATTTTTGTTAAATTTGTTAGATTTTAGTTAAATTTGAAGAAAATGATCTAGTAAAGATAAATATAAAGTTTAGAATCAATACCTTTAATGAATTTGAATTTATCATGCGCGCAAGTAAAAAAATATTGACTTTGAGAAAAATCAATTTAAACATAAATGTTTCGCTTCAAACAGACCAAGGGTAATTTATATTTTTTACTGTAACGAGCGAAACTTTAGGAATATTTTGATGTGGTTTGTGGCAAATTGTTCAAATGAATTAAAAAACAATAAATTGATTTTTTGAAGATTTTAATGGTTATATGTGTCCCCTTAATTTTCGGCATTATGTTTTCAGAAGCATCATCAAAAATATAATGCAAAAATATGTCCCCCACACTGTTTCCGAATATACTTAAAGTAAAATTTTGAAAATGTTAGGGGTAGTAGAAGTATTTTTTTAACCTTGCAGGAAAACTATAACGATTACCCATGGTTTTTGAGAATATCGCATTTTTTTGTTTTGCACAAATTTAATTTTGCAGGTCCTCAGTAAGAGAGCTGAAGGGCGATTGAGATGCCTATCGTCGAGGAAGAATAAAAGGATTGTTTATAATGATAAAAAAAAAAAAAAACATTTTCGGTAGTTAGCCAATATCTGATACTATTTAGTCTTCATATCTCTCTGATTTAGCTGTCATGGTACATACCTCTATATTTTTCTGGTATTTATAGCTATACCGAACCCTACATTGTATGCTGTTTTGCAAAGTCTTCGCATTCTTTTAGCAAAGATTATTTTTTAAATATTGCAGTTACTAATTAATGTATTTATTGCACGGAACGCTCTGGTGTGCATAGTCTTTGAATTTTAGAAAAAGAAAAAAAATTGCTTTTTATTTAGGAAAAAGAAAAAGATTGTACATTTACATAGCTGCGAAATTGTATGCTTCTTTCATACCACTATTCTTTAACATAAAAATTGGTCTTATTTAATCATCGAAAAAACATGGGATTAAATAAGGTAAATTTTTCTGATCCAAAATAGTGGTAGAAAAATCCATAAATTTTGGCAGCTGTGCCTTTAATACATGACAAATTCTAAATATATGACAAAACAATTACAGAAAAATTGTTAGTAATCATTTAAGTAAACTGGTATAAACCATATCAATTTATTTCAATGTTTACTGATGTCTTTTTCTGCATTTTTATTTCTATTTTAGTTTAGGATTTAAAAAAAATGTCGGCGAAAAATATATATTATTTTATAATATATATATATATATATATACATATATTTTTGTCTAGAGAGTGATGTCTACGAAAAATATATCTTAATTTTCAATGAATTTCTTTAGAACAACTTTCTTTAAAACTTTTTCAACTTCCTTTAGAACAATTTCTTTAAAACAGAAATAAAGTAGATGATTCCTTGAATTTAAATAATGCGTACTCGTGAACTCTGTCTTTACTTTAGGCCATGCTGCATTCTGTGATGAATGCTTTCGTAACACGGAAATCAAAAACACATTTTTTTTAATTTTAGGTATTATGTTTTCTGAGATATCGTCGAAAACGAAGTGCAAAATTTGTCCCCCCCCCCCCTCCATTTCAGAATCTAATGAAAATAAAATTATGAAACAATTTGAGCTAGTATATATTAATTCAAAACTTGCAGGAAAATTATAGCGATTACCCGTCATCTTATTGTTTTTGAGAAAAGCTCATTTGTCCGTTACACACAAATTTCGATTTGAAGGCATTCAGCAACGGGGTTGAGGAGCGCTATAGGTACATATGGTAGCAGAAGTATAAAAGCATTGTTGATAATGATTTTCGAAAAAAAAATCGTGTAATTAGATGAGATATTAACCGTTAAGGACAGAGGCGGTTTGGAGATACATAATGATAGGGACGGCGTACTCTATGTACCATCGGCTTTTAAAGCCTAGATAAGAACGTTTAATGATATATTTGGGGAATGTAATGCCCAGTACCAATATAAAAGCAATAAATGTTAATTTGTTAAAAACAGACTAAATTAATTAGAGTTAATCACATAAATACTATGGGATTCGCGACTAGTTTGCACTGGGTTGCTCTCTCAATACGCCTCCCGTGTCTTTAAAAGTTAATAGAAAAATAATAATTAATTAAATTCTGGAAAATCGTGGCACGGACTAAGGCGCGTTGCAACTTTGCGACATTATTCGAAGCGCGCTTAGCAAAATACCAAGTTTAAACTTTGAACAAGTGTTTTGTTTATCTGCTCTGTAAAAAGGAAAGGTTATTAGCGCGGTGAATTTAGTTTTATGAAATGACAAATGAAGTTTAAATATCCATTACTTTTATTGTCAGTGCCGAATGAAGTTCATCATAAACAGATTAGGATAAGATTAAAAAAAAGTAAGAAAAATCATGCATTAAGCATATATTATGAAACACTTTCCAACTCTTTCTGTATGCATTAACAAAACTTCGTTATTTAGGGAAATAATGTATATAAAAGAAATAAGTAAACATTTTAGAAAACGCATAAAACATTTGAAAAAAATGATTTCAGCAGTTACCATCCAGAAAAAATATGTATTCCAATTCTTTTGAACAGCTCTGAATTTGGTCTGTAGGTTGATATATATGCTATATAATGGGGAAATTTAGTTTAGAAAGAAAACGAATAGCAGGTTGAAATTTCTCTTTCAGCAATTTGTACTAATAGATGGAAACATACTTGTAAACTTTTGTATAACCCTGTAGATAACCTAGTACCTTTATTACACGCCACTATTTAGCTAAGTTTAATTCAAAGTAAAACACTCTTAAAACAACTGGAATCACATTTTCTGAAATTATCATTTATAGACGGCTATGTATCCAATTCTTTGCGTGACCATGTATATAATTTTATCTATGTTTTATAATTTCATCTACAAACATTTCTTAGTAAATAAAATGCAGTTGAGCGTAAAAATGCATAACTCATTTAAAAAACACCTTTAAGCAATTTACAATCATACCCAGTAACCATTACGAATTCTTTTATGTAACCCTGTATATGAATTACAGCATTTTTACACATCATATACAATACATAAATATAGTGAAACATAAAAGAGCATAACATAATTAAAAATGCATTTCCAGCAATCATCGCTACCACCGTACAGTACTTCGGATACAATATAGTATCAGAAATATTTTGTGTGTCCCTGTAAATGCTATGCACTTCGTATTATACATGAAATAAGTTATAGTAAACCTCAGCGACGTATATCAATTCCATTATACATGAAATAATTTAACATAATTAAAATACGCCGGAAATAATTCCCTTCACCCGTATATTATTATATAACGGAATTATTTTGTGTGACCCTGTAAATGAATAATACTTATTCTTTGCAGCGCATATTCTACGGAATGCATATTTTAGTGCACTGGATAAATGCATATCAATTTTATTATGTGTGAAAGCATGTAACATCATTAAAAATCATTTAAAACTATTTTTTCCCTTAGGCCGTAATGTAACGGAAAACACTTGACTGCCCCTGTAAATGAACTAAACATGCTACAAACTTCATCTGAAATAGGGATCGTGCTATGGTAGAGGTCACTAACATCCAAAAATTTCAGAACGATCCGAGTATATTTACGGTAGTTAGAGCGCGTACAGACAGACAGATGACCAGACGGGCAGACAAACCTAATGCATAAACACTTTTCAACTTTGTTGGAAAGTGTTAAAAAGAGTTATACAGAATAGCAATATTTGATGCTATTTACGTTTCTTATATCTCTGAACTTTTTATGGTTTATCCATTCATACTTTTCTAGTATAGACATCTATACCCAGTGGTGGGATTCAGCTGGTTCGTACTGGTTCGGTAGAACTGGTTGTTAATTTGTGTTCAGTTCGGCGAACCGGTTGTTAAAATGATACTTCAAATGCAAAAATCGCATTTACGTTAATTTACTTTTTTTAAATGTTTATCTACACAACAGCGTTTTCTAACCATAACATTGTGACATGTTCTGATTTGTTTTATTTACTAAATTATTTTTCATTTGCAAAAAAATATATTTTTTTCATCAGTCCTGTAAGGCGCAAATTTAACTTAAAAATTTATATATGAAATTTTGAATATTTGAAGAATTTTGGGATACAAATCGGCAGCATATAGGCTAATCCTAGTAATATGGCATGCTTATTGAACATTAAAATAGCTACTTATATTCGAATAAACGGCTACTTTGCTTTGACAGCTTCTTTTGAAAATATACGAAATGTTCCCTACGTTACCACTGATCAATAGCTAATGGCTAAATCGTTAGATGGCATTGCCTTTATGATTGCATATTTTAAACGAAATTGCTCGTGTTTCAAAAGAATTGTGAACAAGAAGTATAAGCATCATAAAGAATGAAAAGGAATGAGGAAATGTTTGAAATGATTCGGAAGGAAAAATCACATACGACGATGAGGGTTTTATTATTTCAGAAACTTGAAAAAATATCAAATTTGTAGAAGATCATTTAAATGCTTTAGTGTGCTCAGGAACATGTTTTTAAAAACAACGTAACGAGTTAAAAAAATTGTAGACTACTGAATTCTGAACATTTGAATGGAAGTTATGGTCAATTTGAATATAGGAATAAGCTACAGTTTTTTCTCTGTCACGTTACCGGAATATTGGAGAAGTAAACTTCCATGGAAAACAGCTGAAGAACTATTATTTATATTTTATGTCACTTATAATTAATATAATGATTATCGAGGTTTTAAAAAATATATTTTAAATATTTTTCTAAAGCTATGGAGATTTTTAAAAGTATTCAAGAGGCTAAAAATATTGTCTGAACAAATGCTATACAAGTTCAGCCGAAATGGAAAAAGGGTTTCCAAAGATAAACATAATATGGTCAGAGAAGAGAAGTCGACTAATTATTTCTAATGTATCAAACATAATGACGATTAGCCTAATTGTCCTAAAAACCTCTAAAAGAATGGGTTCCTACTTTTATAGTGAATGTATGTTAAGAAAGAAGCACAGATCCGATAATTTTCTAGTAAAGACAGAGAAAATTGAAAGTGAGGACGGTTATCAAGAAGATATATCTAAAAAAGAACCCAAGTTATTTAATATTTTAAAACTCTTTTCTTACTATAATCTAGTTTCTTTCCTTCCTTCATTGTTTTATTTAAGTATTAACTATATAATAATATACTACCTTTTTGAATACGCTTTTTAAACTTTTCAACATGATAAAGTTATTTTCCGTACATGATACCCAAAATAATTCGAATTTATTTTTGCTAGTTTTAATACGAACATGTATAGTGTGCTGATCCACTTCGTCGGCAACTGTTATTCATGGGCACATATTTTATGAAAGGTTTTTAAAAAGATGTTGCATGTTTTGAACTGAACAAAATTTTATTACTGATAGAAAATTTGTTTTCGAGAGCACAATTTTGTTACTACAAAAATAATTTTAGAGTCATTTGGAACTGATTATAAAAGACGGCATTGACGAATATCTCGGTGACGTTTGCGGCTTTGATGAAAAATCCCAACATAAAACATGCATTCAAAAAATCCAGAAATCAAACATATACCACTCACAAGAGCCGATTTATCGATATTAACTTTGAAGAAATTACTAGCATTTATCACCAAAGCAAGGGTATCAATAGGAATGCTTGACATTCACTAATTTGGTAATCCCACGAGAATAAACTTCGGCAATATCTCGAACACTTCCTACAGTTAGCGTTTTTAATATCTAGCTCATTGCAACTTTAGATCATAGACATGGGTTAATTCTTAAGCTTAAATTTCTGCTATTTTTGTGTTATCCTTATTGTATTATACTGCAGATTATTGATGGCAGTTTCTGATAAAAAATTCTAATCAGGGTTTCATAATTGCCGAATATTTATTAAATAAATTATGTCTTTATAACCATGTTTCTGGATTTTTTTTTTCACTATACGAAGAGGACAAAGTTTTTTAACAATGCTCTTATAATATTGGGAAGTGTTTCATAATCTATGTGTGATGCGTCATTTTCATTTCTTGTTTATGCATCAAAAATCATTCGGGCAGCGAACCGGTTGTTAAATTATTTGAAAGCCACCACTGGCTATACCCAACCCTAGGTTGTACAGTTTTTTACAAAGTCTTATTATTTTTTAGAAACGATTTTTTAATAATACAGTTACTAATTCACATATTTATTGTACGGAATCCTGTGAGTGTGAGTAATACTCGCACTTGACCCTATATTTCTTATTGTCCATTATCTGAAAAAATTCTCATTTCACGTTTATGCTTTATTAGATTGTGCTTCATTTATTAACGTTTTTATTAAATAATTAAAAAATGTAACTTAATAACTAATTTTTTTAAACATGTAGTATATTAATTTATTAAATTATTATCTACACACATTAAAAAAACCTTATGTTTGTTAATCAATATATTATAATCAGAAACGGTAATCTTTAAATATTTTAACCTTCATGAAATACTATATAGATACAATTTTTGTAGCTATAAAATACACCAGAAATATTGTTTTTTTAATAGCATAAACTTTTGCAATGGCAACCACGTGTAATACCAAAAGATAGGAAAAAGTGTTTGAGTCAACACTCGAACCCAGGTCACTGACAGAGTTCACTAATATCCGAGTAGCTCAGATGGTACAGATATTGTGCGGTATACCAATGACCCGGATTCTAGTACTCGCTTGGATATTTTTCCACGCTATTGATTTACGCCACGTTACCATTGAGAAAATTCGCAATTAAAAAATTCAATTCGGCCGTATTTCATTGCTACAAAAATTATACCTATGTATTATTTCACCTATGCTGGCACTAATTTCGTCTCATGTTTGACACTGGGATGTGGCTCGTTAAGATATTGCATCTTGAACTGCAACTGGAACGTTGCCATTATATAAGAGTGAGGGGTGTCGAGCTGGGTACCGTCCGTAAAGCTCAGTGTTTAGAGCATTTGTGGATTCGAGTACTGGTTTGGACTCTTTTAGACGCTGTTGGTTTCATGCATAGTTAGCAATGCAAAAAATCGTACAATTAAAAAAATCCTACCTGAAATACTTGAAATAATTTCTTCACCAGCTCTCATTTTATAATTTTTTATATACATCCTACTATTTTAAAATAAGCATCACTCAAAAGTGCACTGGACTGTAAAAAAGGACAAGTGTTTCATATTCTACAGTGCTATCAATTCTCAAGTACCAAGTATACTCGCGTATAAGTTGAACCCATAACATTTGAATGCTATAATACAATGCAACCAATTCTCAAGCAAACATTTTCAGGTGCGTAATTAAATTTATATGTTAAAGAGAAAGTAAAGGATTTAAAAATTAATTTTAAATATGTTAATTTATCATATTCGTTCTGTAAAGAATGCTTGCTAAACATGAAAGCATTCATTTGAGAAGGATCGAAAAACCTATATTCCGAGCTGACAAAACTGATTAATACACGCAAAAATCTACTCGGAAAAATTTTCGAAAGTCAGGTAGCAAGAGAAATCTTGTATTTCTGTGCTCCTGTAAAGCTCGTAAATATACTTGTTTGAACACTTTTTTAAAGATAAAAAAACGCTTTTCGGTATGGTGACAGATGTTTTTGGAAATATGTAAATTTATTTTTTTCTTTGTGGTTATATTATGTTATTTTAGATTTATAAACTTTTTTTTTTACAGTGTATGAAGGAATCTTAGAGGATACTGAATGATATAAACAAAAACAAAGAAGAAATATCTGTTAAAATTTCTTTATTCCGGTAAAGAAAACCAAAAAGATTTAAAACATTTTTTTTTTTTACATTTGTATTAAACATAGATATATATTCATTATTAAGTAAGTCCAAATATATGATGTTTAAAAAGACAATGAAGTGAAAAGTTGTTAGGCTGCTATGTCGCTTTTTATCGTTTGAACTTCTTTTTGAAGCAATTGGTCATCATTTCTTTGATGTTTTTCTTTACATAATGATTTTTTTTCTTTTTCATTTCATGCAATGTCACGTTTTCTAAAAGACATACGAACTTCGCTGTGCTGCCTGGATTATCAAACTGTTGTATTGGTCGTAACAAATAAGGATATGAAGTTTTAGGGAAACGTTCTTCAGATTTAATCTGGACTTCCATTTTTAATTGCACAGTCTTTTCTTGCTCTTGTAGCAAATTGCTGTTTTTACCTATTTCATGTTGAGTGCTATATTTCTGCTTCCCTTCACCAATTCCTATTTCAGGGATTCTTGCTTGTTGAACATTGTACTCCTTTTTACCATTAACGTTTATATAGTTGAAATCTTGGAAAGGATTAGTGCCTACACCATCTCCCTGCGAGGACAAATTACTACCTTTTTCTGCTTTAAAAGTGTTTCCGCCCATCTTCAGAAACGGATGTTTCGTTATCTCTTGTGGGGAAGGACGCTCATCAGGTTTCATCTTCAATATTGATAGTAAAAAATCGAATGCTTGATCTATATCGCTTTCTGATATTTTTGAACCAGACAAGGACTTTCTCATCAAATATTCAAAATTCTGCTTTCTCAAACCTTTCTTCAGAACTGGCCACACATGCGATGACCAAGTAAAATTTTCATCACTTTCTTTCAACCATTCTAGTTGTGGCCAATGTCCTGTTAACATGTTCATAGCCATTAATCCAAAAGCATACATGTCGTACGCTCTCCTTGAACGTTATCACATGCTACAGAACTACCAAAAATAAATGGAGAAACAATCTCTGCAAGAGGTTTCCCAGTGTAGTTTAATCCTGAAAAATCACACAGCACGGCTATACCATCTTTATCAATCAAGACGTTATCCGTTTTCAAATCACAGTGGCAAAAACCTGAAGAGTGCAAGTAATTCAATGCCAAAAGTACATCCTTCATCCACAGTTTTATATTGGTCAGACCATCTGGGTCGAATCTAAACTCATCGCTGTGTATTGATTCATCCAGTGCCTTTGGCAGCATGGGAGTTAAATTCATCTTAACTGCGGGCTTATCCATTGTTAATACATCCAAAACTGGAAGGGCATTTCTATGGCTTAGCAATGGCCACATTTCATCTTCAATCATGCCGAGATTTTTCTTTTCAATTATCTTCACTGCAACAGCTTCTTGCTTGGGCGAATGAAATGCAATTACAGAAGCAAATCCACCTTCATCAAGTGGTTTTAGGTATGTATAATTTTTTACTTCTAAGGATTTTATGACTTCTTTAACAGTCTCAGAAGACATTTAAAAAAAAATAAAAGTACGAAGTTTTTATTCCTCAAACGATTGATCAAGATTTTTGTTTAGTAAAAATACTTTAATTACACATATATTTATATATTTATAACGATAACTTTTTTTTCGCACATAAAATAGTCGATAATTATATAGTAACAATCTTTTCAGAATTGTAAAAAGAAAATTATTATCATTCAAGAATGAAAAAAAAAATATTTTAACAATAGTTTGCAATTGTTTAAAGCTATTGTTGAGAGCTACATTTGTGCTTAACGGAAATTGTTAGTTTTAATTTAACAATACGAATTCAGTCTAATAAAGAACACTTGTGATATTGTTGCGAGTTAAAAAAAAATGACCTTGCAACAATATGAGAACAATTTTTTTTTTCGTGCGTTAAATTTACATTGTTAAATGGAAAATTACAAATACAAAATAGTTTAAGAGTCTTTAATTGTATATAATCTTCTTGCGTACCTGAATATATTTATATATTTGTATCAGCATATAAAGGTGTAAGCATGCACATGTACGTCAATAGATTAAATATTAATCAGGGAAAACACATGAAAAGAAAACTACCCATCGATAATTTTATAAAATTTAATGCTTACAGTAAAACCTTAAAACACTGAAAAAATATTAATTTATCACAAAAGAATTAAAGAATTGGAATGCATAAACACATTGAATTCTATCTGTAAATTTATTCGCTGCATTGTAAAATACTACGGAAAACTTTAAGAAAATTCAATGTAACTTCGTAGTTGAGCACGATTTCCAATTTGAATTAAAACACTTTTTTCGGAATTTATGAATAGAAAAAGGAACATTATTTTTTCATAAACTTTTATCTAAACATTTTTTATTTCAGTTTTTCGATTCGTCCTAAAAAAAAAGGATTTGGTACTTTTCTTTTATATGGACACCATGCCAAAATGTATGCCAATGCGCCAATTGTTTCAACCTTGTTCTTGGATTTTGAATCTCAGTATGAGTCTTAATATGAGTTTTATTTTATTACATTATTGAATAACAGTTATTTGTTCGCTTATTTTAAGTATATATTTGTGATTTAATAAAATAGTTCGTAAAAGTCTGTAATTTTTAAATGTTATATTTTTAAAATGGTCACTTTACTATCGACAATGTTTTTACGGTACTTTTCGGTTAGGTGGGCGCCAATGTTATATATACATATTTATATACATACATATATATATAAATATATATATATTTATTTACATATATATATATGTGTGTATATATAAAATATGTGTATATGTATGTATATGTATATTTACATATATGTATGCATATAAATATGTATATATAACTCTGGCGCCCGGCTAACCGAAAAGTACCGTTTTTTCTTTTATTTTTCAAATGTTTCAATTCACGTGATTTTCATTTAGCGCGAATAATTACGCTAGGCGACAATTGTGTCCGTGTAACGGAAAAGTTCCAAGGATTTTTGAAGAGAGTATTGAACCTGATTCCAGGGTGGTATTAATTATCTAGTAAGCATTTTCAAGATCAACAAAGATGTTTTACAGACAAACGTAACGTAGCATTAATATATTAACATTTAACGTTAATATTATGCTGTCATTCATACACGTATAAATTTAATTCGCAACTAAAAATGTTTATATAAAAACTGATAGCCTTCTAAAAACTGATATTCCGGTTTAAGAAAACGGATTAATATACAAAAAATTTACTCGAAAAAGTTTCCGTTAAGTAGCGGCAGCATTCGAAATATTGTTTTTATAAATGCTTCTTTAAATCCCAAAACTATATTGGCTTATACGGTAATTCAAGGATAGAGGGTCATATAGGGGAGATGGCCAGTCTAAATATTTCAAAAACTAGATCATAGATTGCAGTATAATCTTTGTTCATAAGAAAGAGTTCAACGTGTTCATTCATTGCGATGTGCAGCTGTGTTTTGTAATTATAAAAAGAAAGTGAATTTTAATGTTTATTTAATTTAGTGGTTAGTTATTTTTGTTTATTTAGGTATGTTTTGCAGTCCCTCTGTTTCATTTTTTCTTACTATAAGGGATTTTAAGGCGCGTATATAATCCAATCTTTGCTTTTATGTCTAAAACAAAGACGTACAATGGCGGATGACGCTTTAAATTGGGTGGCAATCTGTCCATCAATTTTAGGAGAGATGTCCACATCAAATCCAGGAGAGATGGCCGCCTTTACTCAATATTTCAAAATTATACGGAGTGAGGATTTTAACTAAATATATTTATTTTTTAAACCATTATATAATTTTTATGTTTAGAATTATATTAATTGATATAATTATTTAAATTTTAACTAACATAAATATTTCAATAGCAATAATGTAATAGGGCCTAATGATGTATTTTTCTTCCAGAAAATATTGAAAAACTTTGGAAACGTTCATTCAAGAAAAAGATAAAGTTGATAAATAAGCTTAAAACCGTGAAAAATCTAAAATAAACGCACGAAAAAAATAAAAACATGACCCTTTCAGTAGCGAAGAAGATGAAATACATTTGAAATTATTAGATTCTACAGATTCCGAGGGAATAGAATTGGGTGAGGATCACTCTGTTGGTTGTGGAGAAGAATATAATACTACAACCATAAAGATTACTGCATTCAATGCATAAGGTGCCAGAAGTGGTTCCATGAAGCGGGTAAAAACCATCAAGATCTTTGCCGAAAATGTGGTAAAATTTTACGAAAAGAGGAGCATTAAAATTATACTTCAAATTTTGTTTATTCAAATTTTATTCACTGATTTTCCGTGATTTAATGGCGTCTTTGCAAATTTCCATGTATTTTTCATGATTAACTACATGAGATGTATTATTTTTTGCTATTTAACTACATTTTTTCTTTCTTGTATTGGATGGTCATCTCTCCTTCGCTTGAAGGAGAGATGGCTGTCTGCCATTTTAATTTCAGTTTCGTTTCCCGCTTTTTGTTCTCGATATTTAATTATTTTTTGTCAAAAATATGATGAGTATATGTATAAGAATTTCAAATATGCATAGATATTTCTTGTATTTGCATTCTGAAAACTTTTATTTCAATCTTTAAAAATTATGGCCATCTATCATAGAGTTACCCTACGCTTTCTAAAGATAAAGACACCTTTTCGGAATCATGGGTAACTCGGGAGAGTTTATTCTGTATTTTCGTTAGTTGTTATATTATATTTTCGTAGATTAACCCTTTACCTGTGGAATATATTTGAGAAAAACGTGCCAAAAATGCAATTTTGTTTCTCTTTAATTTTTTTTTGTAATTGCAAAATTACAAAAATCTGACAAATTGCGCGAAACTGCCGAAATTTTCGCGGGCATGTATCGCCATCTATTGGGAAAAGGGTAAATTACACATAAAATTAGAGGGTAAATTACACATCATGTAATAGACGAACTGAGTTCGGGCTTTACGGAATTGAAACAACGATTTTTCTCTTGCCCGAGCTCAAGTCGGGTATTCCAAAATTGACGCTTGTGCGTTGCCCGAACTGAGTTCGTGTGTCACAGGTAAGGAGCTAAGTAACAAATGTCATTTTTACAGTGCACAAATAAAATTCATTAATTGGATAGTGAGAAATACTTATTAACTAAGATATATCACTATGTTGTTTCTTTCCCATTTGCTATGAAAAGTCTTGATACATGAAAAGGAAAATGTGATAAGAGGTACAGTAGAACCTATTTTATCCGAAACTCTTTTAACCGAAACTCTCGATTAACCGAAATCGAATTTCAAAACGTTTTTTTTAACTATCAGATTTCTTGTGTGCAAAATCCATTTTGAAAGCTTTTCTTTTAAACTATCATAATCCTTGTGTGCAAGTGGTCTTTTCTGAACCACGAGTGCATATAAATATTTTTGATCACCTTTCTTAGAATTCCTATGAATTTAACTTGAGTTCCCGTAAGCTGCGGTGTGGAACGAACCAATTAGCATTTCTGAAGCTTTTGAATGCTTTGCAAAAGGTCTGGCATTGCTAGAGTGGCAAAAAGACTGTGATAAGGGTAAACGGATAATATTAAAAAAAACTTCGTGATAGAGCTTCAAAGCAAAGGCAATCGAAACTGTGACAAACTAAACATTGTTTCAAACCCTTGTGATTGATTGACCCTTGATTAATTTCAAAATAAAAATTCAGGTTATTTATTCTTGTTTCAATTTTGCTATTGCTTTATTTTTATTAAACACTTGCTACCATAATAAGAAATAGTGCATATACAGGGTAAGTCAAAATGAATATAGCGATTACAAACAGCTTTAACTATTTAATGGAAAAGAATTTCTTCAAAATTTTGTATACATACGCCATATATGTTCTATGTGAATTCCCTTGGTCACACGAACAACATCTAAGAGGTAGTCCATTTCACGCCATATATTCTGAAGCATTTGTTCAGCCCCCGACACAAGCGCATGGGAGGCACATGGATATTTTGGGCATGGGAGGCACAAAATCGCAGGGTGTCAATTCCGGAGATCTTGGTGTCCAAGAGTAGAAGGCATCGTCGTCGTCGGCATCTCCACTTCGACCGATTCAACGCTTTGGAAAATGTTAGTTCAAAAGTGTGCGAACCTCCATATTTCAGTGTGGGGGTGCTCCATCTTGCTGCACTTTGATAACAGAATGACATTTGTTAAATTCTAACATGCAGAATGCTTTCTGCACGGGACTCGCCATTTTTACAAATGAGACGCCTGCAAGGAACAGGTTTCTTGTCGTTGCGAAGTTTCAACTCGCGCATGCGTAGGCTTCTGCTTCACTGCACCTGCGCCTAACGTAAAAAAATTCTGAAGTTCCGTCTACATTCCGTGTTAATCTTATCGATAAATTCTTTTCCACTAAATAGTTATAGCCGTTTGTAATCGCTATATTCATTTCGACTTACCCTGTATGTCTCCTTAATCTTAAAATTAAAGCATTCTCGAATAGCCGAAAATTTCGATTTTTCGAAAGATCGTCGGTCTCAATTACTTCGGATAATCGAGGTTCTGCTGTACTATCTTTTCATACTCTTCATTCAATATCACGTATTATATAAGAATCGTAATAATTCATAAAAAATTATAACTGTACATGATAATTGTATTGCAATGTAAATACATTTTTAAATTCTCCATCATTTAAGATATGTCTTTTCAAAAGATTCTTATATATTTTTCCTCTTCGTTGCATTTTGTATGACAAAATATCATTAATGAATTTAGGAATATATTTCTATAAGTAAATAATTAATTTGAAATAATTCAAAAATGCACTTAAAAACTTCTAATTTTTTTTCAGTTTTTTAAAGGAATTTTTAATTGAAAAATAGTTATTTAGTGTTTTATCAATTTTCAGTCAATCTCCTTTTTTTCCTTGAAAACATAATAATTTATAAATAAATTATACAGCTTCTTTTTTCTTTAAATCAATAGTTCACTAAATAATTATGTAATAACGTGTAATTTGAAATCTTTTCTTTTATAAATATTCTGTCATTAAAAATGCTTTCAACTTAAGGAATTTAATATCTTAGAGCTGTACGCTTAATAATTTATAACAACATTTAAAGAATAAGTGATACATAGAAAAACGTTATACGTATCGTATCTGGAAAAAAAGTTTAAATGTATACTTGCTATGTACTTCCTTACAAAAATGTTTCCGTTAAGTTTAACAGTAACAAGATTAAATATTTAACATTAGTCTAAAACAGGAACAAGTTTAATGTTTCTAGATAATTAAAGGAAGAAGCTTAAAAAAAAATATATATTTATTCAAGAGGAGTTTCTTACTTTCTGCTAATTTGCAAGGATTTTTTTATCTTTTTTTTTAATACTGCAAACGTAACATTTTTGTTTTAGATTCAGTAAGTTTGAGAAAGTAAAATATTAAAACTAAGTGCGAGCGACTTGTGGAATAGAATTTTTTTCACTTGAACATTAATCAACAAATGCGTGTCGGGTGTATTTAAATTTTTTCTCACGCTCTATGGAAATTATAATGTAATTAATTTAAATTATTCGTATTCTCTGAATGAGTAATGGACTTTAAAAGCGGTGAAAATTAAATACAGACGCCAGAATATTTGAGATTATTAATTTTTCTTGCTGGATGAAATGTTGTCATCTAATGTAGTCTGAAAAAGGTAAAACGTTGAAAATGGAGCATAGAAAATCAGCATATCAACAATATTATTAAGAGTGAATGCAATGATTAGTATAATGAAATGAAGCTAGCGTAATGTAAATTTTCATTTAAATAAATATATGAAATAAAATCATATGTCTAAAAACATTTCGTTACAACCCCACCCCTTTTTATATTTTCTTCTATTTTTTCAAGAAGAAAGTATTGGATTCGTGAAAATTTTCGAATTCCGAATTTTGATGGATTTATACGTTTTAGAAGGTTCTGAACACGATTTGATGTTTTTTTAAAAAAATGTCTGTCTGTGAGTCTCTCTCTATGTGACAAAAATATTGTCGGCGCTCTATCTCAAGAACTAATGCACAGAATTAAAAAAAACTTTAGATTAAGCTGGGCCTTTATATAAACTGGTGCTGATTAATTTTAGGTGTATATCGCCCAAAAGGTGGAGCTGCTATGCTGCATTTTTTTCAATTTTTGCAATAGCTCTATCTCAAGAACTAACGACCGAATTTTCATCAAAATTCAGATTCAATTACAAGTTGAGTTAAGTTATTGCTTACTAGGTTTTGGTGTATATTGGTCAGCAGATGGTGCTGCTATGCTGCGTTTTTCACGAATTCAGCAATAACTCTATCTCAAGAATAATTGTACAGAATTTGATAAAACTTTAGATTCAGTTAGACCTTGATATAAACTGGTGTTGATTAGGTTTTTGTGCATATCGTTTTGAAGGTGGTGCTGATATGTTTCATTTTGCAGGATTTTCGCAAAAACTATATATCAAAAACTAATGTACGCCATTTAACAAAACTTTCTATTATGTTACATTCCCGTAAGTATCTCCTTATTAGACTTGTGTCTATATTGAACAACAGGTGCTGATTTTACACTCTTTGGGTTGGAAATTTTGGTTACGGACATTCAATGATTGTTTGAAACAATGCGATACATATATTTCCTTGTTAAATACATCCAATTCAACGAACCTATATACCTTTTTAATCCTCATGATGGGAATACATTGTCATTTAATTTTGACACTATGGTAGCGAATATTGAATTATTAACATGCATGATGTTACGGGATCGGCATTATTTATTTTTGTTCAAAATCACGCGATCAGAGATGAAAAATGTAAAGAAAAAACAATTGACTTGAAATGACATTTATTATTTTGTTTTTGCGCGTTCACATGTTATTGTCGCTGGTTAAAAAAGAAAAAGGGACAAGTTTTGATGTATTCTGTGGCAACTTCTTATATTTTTGTAGATTCAAGTAAGAAAGAAAATAAATGCTGGTAGCTTGTTTTTTATGAGTTATTATTACTAAGTTTTGAAGTTATTTCACCGTAGGAGTTGTTCCATAAATAGTACAACTATACGAGCACAAAGGTGCTAATGTGAGTATGGTTTAAGTTTAAAATATAAAGTTTATTAAAAGTCTTTCATTCGTAGAATTTAAAAGTAAACAAAAATCTGCTTTGCGTGGTACGTTTTGTGGATTTTTTACATTAGTGGTGTCCGCCGGTACAGGACCTGAGTTTAAACAAGGTTATCTATCACACGTAGTTTAAAAGGTGTTAATAAAAAATTAAATGAAATAAAGATTTTCCATGATGTTTAAGTTGGTTAAAGGTTTTAAGAAGGAAGATTTGATCTTCGTAGCCGAGCAATTAGGTGAAATAGCAGCACCAACGGCTTCACTTGTGGAACTTAAAGATTTAATTTTGAATTGTAAGGCATATAAACATGATCCTGAATTTGTACAGAGCGTTTTAGAAAATGCCGTTTCAGAAAGAAAGGAAAAGGAAAAATTAGAGAGACAGTCAAAGGAAAAAGCTGAAGCATTGAATATGAAAAAAGAAAAATTAGAAATACAAGCGAAGGAAAAAGCTGAAGCATTGAATATGGAAAAAGAAAAATTAGAAATACAAGCGAAGGAAAAAGCTGAAGCATTGAATATGGAATTACAAGCAAAGATTGAAGGCGAAAAGTTAAAATTGGCGCACGAGTTAGAATTGGCGAAACTTCAGTCAGCAGTAAACAGCCAAGGTGGAGCTCTTAATCCAATTATTGATAGTTATGCAATGAGAAGAAAGTTTACGCTGCCCAAATTAGAATTCAGAAAGTTTGGCGGTGAAATAATAGACTAGTTACCGTTTTGGTGTCAATTTAGACAAATTGATGAAGATACAGAAATAGCACCAGAAGATAAATTTCAGTACTTGGTGCAAGCAACAGATGCCGGCTCCCGAGCAAGAGAAGTGGTAGAGAGTTTCCCGCCAAGTGGCACTAATTACGCCAAGGCAATTGAGAGTTTAAAAACCCGTTTTGGTAGAGAAGATATATTGGTAGAAGTCTACGTGAGAGAACTACTCAAATTAATAATATCAGTACAAACGAAGGGAAAATTCTCGTTGACATCGTTATATGATAAATTGGAATTATATTTACGAGCCTTAGATACATTAGGTGTCACAACTGACAAATGTGCATCAATTTTATATCCATTAGTTGAGTCCTGTTTTCCAGCAGAATTTCTAAAAGCGTGGAATCGCACGAACATATCGTCTGAGAAAACTGAGGCACAGGACAGATTAAATAGTCTGATGCAGTTTTTGCGAACTGAAGTAGAAGGTGAAGAAAGGGTGTCACTCGCCGTAGCTGGTTTTGGATTAGCTAAAAGTGAAGACCGTAAATATGTCACAAAAAGGAATCACCATAATTTTGAACATAAAACCGGTAAAACTTTGACAGCGGCAGGTCTGTTGACTACCTCTTCCGTAACAGAAAAAAAAGGAGTCTGCATTTTTTGCCAGGGAAGACATTCAAGTTCGGAATGCTTTTCTGCGAGAAAATTAAACTTAGCGGAAATACAAAAAATCGCCAAGGAGAAGAGATGCTGCTTCATATGTTTAGTACCAGAACATACCGCTAAAAGATGCCGAGCGATGGTGAAATGTATTATTTGTAATAAGCGACATGTGCCATTACTATGCGATCAACGTAAGTCATCCGGTAAAGATACTCAAGAGGGAGCTGAGGAGAAGTCTAAAAGAGATGAAGTGAATATGACAAATATTAGTAAGAAGAGCGCCAAAGTGTTCTTGCAGACCTTGAAGGTGAAGCTAGTTTCTGAAAGTAAACAGAAGATTGTTCGTTTATTGTTAGATTCAGCATCACAGAAATCGTATATATTAAAAAGTGTGGCGGAAGAAATGAATTACAAGCCTATTCGGCAAGAAAAGATAATACATTCTCTGTTTGGCGACATTACTACTCAAGAATGCCAACACAACTGTTACAAAATAAGAGTTAGAGATTTGAGCGAAAAATTCAGGTGTAATTTCGAAGTACGAGATCAAGTTAGCATATGCGGAGATATTCAACCCGTTACACAGGGGCCATGGTTACAAGAATTAAAGGAAAGTGGCATCATGTTAAGTGATGTGAGTCAATGTTGTGGTAGTATAGAAGTTTTAATTGGAGCTGATGTTATGGGGAAAATGTTAACTGGTAAAAGAAAAATATTGTCTTCTGGTTTAGTTGCAGTGGAAACATATCTTGGATGGACATTAATGGGAAAAGCACCATGTGAAAAGCCATATTCATCCGAAAACTTGGCGATGACAGTAACATCAATGTTTGTAAAAGAAGCGGATATCTCAAACCTATGGAGACTTGACTTAATCGGAATTACAGATCCCATAGAGAAGAAGTCAAGAGAAGAAATAGATCGCCAAACTAAGGAGCATTTCTTCGAAACAGTAAAAATAAACGTTGAAAATCGGTATGAGATTTGTCTTCCTTGGGCTGATGACATAACAACACTACCAAATAACTTTAAGTTGGCGATGAAACGTTTGGAAGGCATCACCTCAAAGTTAATCGCCAAGAACATGTTTCAACAATACGAGAATGTTTTTAATGATTGGATTAACGAAGGTATTATAGAGGAAGTTCCTTCTTACGAAACGAAATCTTATGGCAATTACTTGCCGCATCATCCAGTCATAAAAGAGAGTAGTACTACAACCCCGATCCGTCCTGTATTTGATGCGTCAGCAAGATTAGCAAATTATCCATCTCTGAATCAATGCCTATAATGTGGACCCAACTTGATCGAGCTCATTCCAGATGTTCTTCTACGCTTTCGAGAAAGAAAACTTGGTGTAATTGCAGATATTAGGAAAGCTTTTTTACAGATCAGCATTTGTGAGAAAGATAGAAATTTCCTACGTTTTTTGTGGTGAAAGGACTTAAAGGAAAAGAAATTAATGACATTCAGGCATACCCGAGTAGTATTCGGTGTGAAATGCAGTCCATTTCTTCTTTCAACTGTCATTGAATATCACATCCGAAGGGCTCCAGATTTCTCTGAAAGTTTTAAAGATAGATTGTTGCACAGTGTTTATGTGGATAATGTCGTAACCAGTGTAAATAGCGAAGAAGAATTGAAACATTTCATCGAAGATGCGAGGATGCTCATGGCGAAAGGCAGTTTTGATCTAAGACAGTGGGAGTACACAGGTGATCGCCAAGAAACGCCAAACACGAATGAAACTAACGTCTTAGGACTTGTTTGGAATACGGAATCCGACATGTTGAAAATCAACCTAAGTTGGCTACAAGGTTTTGACACAGAAAAGATCACCAAACGCAGTATGTTGTCAGCTGTGCATAAAATATTTGATCCTTTTGGTTTTACGTCGCCAGTCATGATTTGTCCGAAAATAATGTTGCAAAAAGCCTGGAAATTAGGTTTTAAATGGGATGAAGAGATAACTGGTGAGTTACGTAAAGAATTTTTACTATGGTTTCAAGAGCTAACAGTTTTGAAGGATATAGAGATCCCAAGATACATGAAAATGACTCCAGGATACATAGAAGCGTGTGCACTTCACACATTTGTAGATGGAAGTAAAGATGCTTACGCAACAGTTATATTCCTTAGAATAGAAATTGGAAGCAAGTCGAGTTAGTTTTTATAGCAGCCAAATCAAGAGTTGCACCTTTGAAGAACGTCACAATACCAAGAATGGAATTATTGGCGCCAACTATGGGAACTCGTTTGGCGCAAACTATCGTAGATGCCCTCGGTTGGGAAAAGATGAAGAGATATTATTGGAGTGGTTCATCTACAGTACTCGCTTGGATATCCAGAGATGTCAATTGGTCAGTATTTGTGCGAAATCGAGTTCTAGAGATCAGAAGATTAAGCAGTCCTTCATCATGGATCTATGTGCCAAGTGATAAAAATCCTGCAGATTTGCCAACTCGTGGATGTAAAGCGAGAGAGCTAGCTGCCAGGAGATGGTGGGAGGGTCCAGCTTGGTTGAGAGATTCAGCAGAGTTTGAAAAATATACGAACTCTAGTGATCAAGACTATGACGAAGATGAAATTCGGAAGGAACGAATAAAGTCAGTTTCCATGATAACGAATTCTGATGTTAAACAAGATGGTTGGTATTACAGATATTTCTCGAGTTATGTAAAAATCATACGGATGGTCGCATGGATATTACGTTTTAGGCATAACTGCAGAAGTACCGAAGTGAAAAGAGGAGGAGACCTGACGTCATCTGAATTTAAAGAAGCTGAATTAAAGACTCTACGCATGATTCAGAAAGAAGCGTTTTTTCCCGAGAATGATAACAGATTGAGAACTTTACAAACATGGAAAGACGAACAAGATATAATTCGACTGGAGACTAAAATAACGTACAGGAAAGACAATGAAGATTTTCTGAAACCTATAGTCCTGCCAGCAAAACATGAAGTTGTAAAACGACTCATATATCATGTACATGCAAACCTTTGTCACGCTGGATTACAGATTCTACTTAATTTATTGAGAGAAAAATACTGGATACTTAATGGTCGTAGAAATGTAAAACAAGTGTTAGCACAGTGTGTTGTCTGCAAACGCTTCAGTGGGAAGAGTTTATGGAGAGACAGTGCGCCTCTACCGGAAAATAGAATAAAGGATGCTAACGTATTTCAGATCACAGGTGTAGACATGGCGGGTCCGTTATACTTGAAGAAAATTGAGAAATCTTGGATATTGATATTTTCCTGCGCAATATACAGAGCAGTGCATTTAGAGCTAGTGACCGCTGCTTCGACTGAGGCATTTTTGATGGGACTCAGACGATTCGTAGCACGGAGAGGAAGGTGCGCTGTCATTTATTCTGACAACGGCACAAACTTCACTGGATCAGCTAATTTATTGAAAAGCCTAGATTGGTCACGAATACAAAAATACAGTTCTGTTAATGCTATTGATTGGAAATTTAATCCACCAACCGCAGCGTGGTGGGGTGGCTTTTGGGAAAGGCTCATCAGAATAATGAAAGATCTTCTCAAAAGAGTATTAGGTCATGCTTACCTCACTTATGAAGAAATGAACACAATTTTGACAGATGTGGAAAGTGTAATAAATGCAAGACCGCTAACATACCTTTCGGAAGACGCAACTGTGAAACCTATCTCCCCATCTATGTTTCTGCAGAGTATAGAAGAATGCAATCTTTCAGACCTGGATGTTGTGGAACAAAAATCATTAAGCAAGAGATTGAAGTATCGGCAGTCATTACAAAAAGAATTGAAGGATCGCTTCAGGTCCGAATATTTAGGTGCATTAATTGAAAGAGCAAGGAACAAACACCAAGAGCAAATTATAGCTGTAGGTGATGTTGTATTGATCGGATCTGATAATAAAAAGAGAACTGATTGGCCTTTAGGTCAAATTACAGAACTTATACCTGGTAGAGACAAGAAAGTTCGACTCGTAAGAGTTCAAACATCACAACATGAGCTTTTACGACCTATACAAAGAATATATCCACTAGAGATAGCTTCGTCTACTGACTGTCCGAAACCAAAGATTTCTCACAATCCAGTGAAAATACTTAACAAAGCTACAATTTTGGATGTATCCTCAAGCAAGGAATCTCCTAGACACAGCAGGGCTGGAAGGATACTGAAAATTCCTGAAAGACTGAATTTATAGCAAGTGACTTTGTCAATTTCTCTACGTTTAAAAATTAGTTCTGATTATACAAGGTAATCAGAAGGTGGGAGGATGTTACGGGATCGGCATTATTTATTTTTGTTCAAAATCACGCGATCAGAGATGAAAAATGTAAAGAAAAAACAATTGACTTGAAATGACATTTATTATTTTGTTTTTGCGCGTTCACATGTTATTGTCGCTGGTTAAAAAAGAAAAAGGGACAAGTTTTGATGCATTCTGTGGCAACTTCTTATATTTTTGTAGATTCAAGTAAGAAAGAAAATAAATGCTGGTAGCTTGTTTTTTATGAGTTATTATTACTAAGTTTTGAAGTTATCTCACCGTAGGAGTTGTTCCATAAATAGTACAACTATACGAGCACAAAGGTGCTAATGTGAGTATGGTTTAAGTTTAAAATATAAAGTTTATTAAAAGTCTTTCATTCGTAGAATTTAAAAGTAAACAAAAATCTGCTTTGCGTGGTACGTTTTGTGGATTTTTTACACATGAGATAAAAGAAGGTTTTGGTATTAGCACATCCAATTAATTTATTATGCGTTTAAATTGATATGTTTTATAAAAAATAATTTTATATCGTATTTGATAAACCTTCCGCCTAAACTTTTTAATTCTTAGGAATTTTGGTTTATTTATAAACAATATGTCATTACAGATGTAAATTTTATTCGTAATATTAAGCAAATAAAATAAAATAAAATAAAATAAAATAAAATACTTAAAAATTTAAATTTTTCGTACATTTGTCCGAGCAGATTATTAAGTATATTGATATATGTTATCCCGATGTATACAGATATGTTTCATTACTTTCCGAATATTTATTGTAATTCTTGTAAACAAAATATTCAATGCATCTGAACCGATGAAAACAGTAAATTCCAGTGTACCATGGACCAGTCAAATATTTCGTTAATGCGGTGTCCCACATATGGTGCAACTATCTTAGTCAGATATAAATTTAAAAGCAATGTTAAAAATGCCAGAATATGCAATCTTTGAGCAGACAAAATTCGGTAGCCTTTAATGTACCGTCCTCAGTGCAAAGAATAACGGAATCTTGCTCAATTATATAGAGGAGAAGCGGATTCGATTGTGAAGTTCATTTACCAATGGGAAAACAGAAAAATAGTGTTGACAGCCAATAGGAGAATAGAATAGGCAATGTCACCAAAAAGGTGAAAAGTTCTGGTAGTAATTAAGCAAAAGAGGATTTTATGAAATATTTCCAGCAATTTGATAAAGGGGGAATAGCGAATTCACTATTACCAATGCTGTCAAAATTTTGTAGATATGAAATGCTTCAAGAAAGTGAAGTTCATGTATAGAAGTGGGTATAGAGAGGATTTTGGCTGAATTAAAATGAAAAGAGTGGATCATGTCCCTGCAATGTTTAGCCATTGAAGATTTATTCATTTCCTGTTTTTGAGTATATTGTTGGTGTTCTTTAGTACGAAATTTTAAACCCCGTTTGGTCTGTCCAATATAGGAAAGACCGCACTGGCAATTAATACTGTAGATACCCCATGAGTTGTATAACTCAATAAGATCTTTGAGTTTGGAGAGGGTAATATATTTATTCGTAGGGGTAAAATTTAGTCTGAAGTCATGCTGTCTAAGAATTTTTGCAATAGGAAAGCTCAATTTAGGAAAGAAAGGTAACATAATGCTACTTCTGGAAAGAGAAGAAGACTTATTTGAGTTAGAGTGACGAGGTTGATGTAGTTTATGTAAAGCAGTATAGATAATAGAAGAGTTGTAACCTCTGTCAATCGCAATGACTGTAAGATATTGAATTTCACTATTAAGTGAGTGAGAATCAGAACAAACATGTATAACGCGATTTATGAAAGTAAAAAAGGCAGCAATTTTCTTGCTGGGGGGGGGGGGGAGAGAAACTGAAAAACTTCTGCGATAGACCGATGTAGGGAAACAGTCTACAGTACGCGTGACGGAAGAGAACGGAAACGGAAGAAAACCATTATTTTCTGTTTCATAAGTGAATTGTATACTGCTATCGATTGAGTTCATAATGTTAATGATATTATCAATATTGTTAAGAGAGGTTGTCAATTAGTGTAAAAATATCATCAACATAGCGAGTCCAGAACGGGAAAAAGAAATTATTAAAAAGTGAGCATTCAAAATAATGGTTGGTTGGTTGGTTGATTTTTGATGGCCAATTATCTGCTCGAGGTATATAGGCCCAGGAGGGGAGTGCCATTCGTGGGTGTTTTTCTAATAGAACCTAACCCGTATTTACGCTTGGAAATCCAAGACTAGAAAAAAACCACGAAAACTCCGAGAGATTAGGCCGACGGGCGCGATTGGGATCGAACCCAGCACCTCCCGTCTGCCAGCTTCGAGAGCAGAACCTCTCGGCCACTGGTACAAAACAATGCATATAGATGTCTGCGAGTTAAGGTGACAATGGCCATGCGTTACCTCTTATTATGGTTTCCTTGTAGAATTACGCATGATTATATCTTCTTCTAATATTTTTCAGACAGTTATTGATTGATATAACGTATCATTATGTCAATATTTTCAATTCTGCATGATCTTTTCATTTTGGTTACACTGTAAAAAAAGACAGATTTTTTAATCTACAAAAATGTACCATAATCAAGAACGGAAATCGACAATAAACTCTTCCAAGTCACCGAAGATTCCGAAAAGCGTTTCTTTACCATTAAAACACCCAGAAAACTATTTACTTTCAAAATTTATAGAAGAATTTATAAAAAAAAAAATTTGTTTGCTTCTCGTCATTTTCGGAAACGATTCTAAGCAGCAGGAATCTTTTTTGGAGAGTTTTATATTGATAAATGGTTGTAAATTATCTTGGTTCACCACATGGTTCAAACTTAAATTCAAACTAACTGAACAGAACACACGACAAATATGGAATGTTTCAAAAGTAAGCAACTCTATTTCGACATTTATATTAATACATATGTTTATTTGTTTGACTGAACACATACATCAGACTTGTGTGCTTGACACCAGGGCTCACTTATAAGTCCTCGTCGATATATAGGGACGAGATAGCACAAGGAAATTGACAACAACAGAGAATTACATCCTGGCGGCTTCACAAAGAGTGTGCAACGGAACCGACGGGATTCGAACCCGCCCCCACCTACGCTCTCAAGTTATTAGCGGCGTGGTGTCTTATCCACTCAGCCACAGTGGTACCTAATACATATGTCTTAGAGTGTTTAGGATATAGTACCCTTTTAATGATGCTTGTGGGTGATACTGTTTTCTAATATTGTGGTTACGGAAAAAAGAGAAGAGTGTATAATAATATAAAATTTTGAATGACAAATTGTCAAAGAAAAAAATTAAAAGAATCAAAGAATGCTTTCTAGAGATTAAATATATATTATCGACATTTGATAAAACATTTAACGTTGAATTCGCATTTAAGAAGTTTGAATTTCGAAATTTACCTAATATTTAAATTTATATCAAATGACAAAGTATAAATTACATTTAGTTTAATTTGTAAAAGAAAATGAATAAATCTGAAAAAAAAATTACGTATAATAATAACCAAAATCTAAGCATATAAGGAAGTTCACTTCTCACTACGCTATATATTTTTTGAAACCATACATATTTCTGCTAAATTCTATACTTGTTGAATAATTTATTGATACAGTTTATAATAAAATAAAATAGGATATTTCTTAACGTAATTTGTTCGCATTTCTACGTTCGGATGTCTCAAAAAGTATACCTTAATATAAACTGATCTGAATTTTGAATTCTTTATCATCCATTATATATTATTCTCGTATCTTTAGAGGCTCATTTTATATCCACCTAAAGATTATCTAATTTATCTCCACCAGTGGCGTGGCGTGAAAAATTTCGGTGGTCATCGCAATTATTTAAGTTTGTGGTGAAAAATTATTAACTCTAAAATTCAATGGTTGAATGTTCAAAAAAGAAACTTTAAATCTTACCTTCACTTATACATGAACTCCAAATGTTCTGCTAAAACTGGATCGTAGAGTTTTAAAAGTTTATTAAGAGTTTTAAAATATTGCTTGGTCATCGCCGCATCCAGCGATGAACGGACGCCACGCCACTGATCTCCACCTATTCATGGCTTATTCAGAGACCATCTTATGATTCCATTAATAACGATTTACTTTTCGAAAATTGATAGTTCATTTTATCGAAAAATCAGTTAAAGTTCTTTAGATTGAAAAGTTTAGTTGTTTTCATCGTCTGTTTGGTCTCTATTTCTTTCTCTCTCTCTATATATATATGTATATACGAGTTTCTGAATTGAACGATTTTTTTTTATTCGTTGAAGTAAATTATTGTCAATAATTAAATAATTTATCTCTATATTATGCTAAAAATCTCACATATGTTTTATTTAATTTTAAAAAATAACGCACGTAATCTTCATGTGTTAAATAGAAAACTGTTTGTATTAAAGCTGTTTATCCCCTGGTAAGTAAAAGCTCCATTCATCAGATAAAAGGGAGTAAAGCACGTAATGAAAGACGAGGCGAGATAGAATTCGGTTGGACAAGAAGAGTAAAGTAAAATCTGAAAATGGAGTTAATTGGGAACAGAATCAAACAAAAAAAGTAAATCTACACAAGTAAAAATTAAATTTAAAGAATCAAAAAACCCGACTGCGTAAAAAGCGAATTGATTAATTACTTCTCATAAATGTTAAACTATTTTTTATATTACTTACCTATTTTTTTATTTACTTGTATTGATGACTTTTAAGTTTTGTTTAATTGTTAGTTCCTATTTATAAACACTGTTTTGATGAGTCCTAGAGATCTCTATAAAGGTTACAGTTGCACTAAAGCTAGAGATCCTACCTACACAACTTCCATATTGTGTAATATTTAAACGGAGCTTCTGACTGTAAAATAGCCAATGAAACATCGTCTTCATTTTGAAAGACCTATCCAAAGATATGTCACTCAATATGGTACGTAAAATTTGTTTCGTCTCTACCACCTTTTTGTAGTTTACGACCGCCATTTTGAATTTAGAAACACAAAACCTAGCTGATAAACATCGGACGCTTAAGACGAATCGATAGAGACCTCATTCATTAAATAAATCCAGCCGTTAGAATGTTTCGAGGTTAAGGGAAATCCACATACCCAGATACGCGTGAAACACATAACTCTTCTTTGCAGTCGGTTAATAATAACAAAGAAAAGCAGCCTAAAAATATCTTAAAATAAAAGACACGAGAATGTTTCCAAATGTAACTAATGTTTCTAAATCAATGTTTCTAAAACAAGGAATATTATAAATTCTTTGGTTTTAATCGAAACAATGTAAAAGAAACAACAGTGTCACGAACAAAGAAATAGATGAACGAATTTTTTTATACAACTGATATAAAAGGGATAGGGGATACACTTTAGTCATTTTTCTCATCTTTCAATTTATTCAATCAGATATACAAAGTATATAACTCGAAGCAAAACCGGAATTCTTCTTCATAAAATTGATTTTAATAAATCTATTTTAATGTAAATTTCAATGCTTAACTTATTTTGTTTCAAAAGTAACATTAGCACGAGAATCGGTTGAATTAATTACCAGCCGCGCTCAAACAGATCTAAAATAAGTGTCACATATTATGGAACGTAGTTGATATTATACACGGTGTCACTACTGACTCAATTATTTTGATTTTTCAGATATTTTCCTGATATCATGTTTCTCATAAAGCTTGTCAAAAACAACACTTGAAAATTTCATTTCAACACCGCCATAATTAATAAACTTCTATAAATATCCATATACGTCATGAAGTTGAGGCTCTCTATTTTTTTTATTTAATAAATGGATCGCTGTATTGGTTTCCTAATCATAAACTAATAGAACAACTTCTCTGTTTAATGCATTCAAGCTCAATTTACGAAGCAATATTTAAAGATGTTCTCATTTTCAACTGAATCATAAATTTAAAAGCTAAACTTTAATTACGTCTTCGAAGCGAAGTACTCTGTTATCGTTTTTGTAACTCCATTAGACATTCTTACTTCAGTACGACGACTTTACAAGGATTTATAAGAATAGTTAAGAGAATTGTTCAAACAAACAATGGTGTATCGGTTTCTATTAATGCGTTCATCCATCTTAGACTTCTACGGTCGTTTTACAATATTAGATCTAGACAAATGATAATAACTATGGATAAGATTATTCAGTTTCATAAGAGATTTTCCTTTGGGTTTTTAATGAAGATGATTTAATATATATGATATATACTGTGTTCTAAAATATATGCGTTATTAAAACACTTTTATTTGTTTGTTTTTTAAGTTTTTATAATTTGTACATTCAATATGTTATTAATAAAAAGTCATGTGTTTCATAAGGAGAAAACTTTTTTTTGAAACTCTTTTTGCCTGTCTCTTAATTTGACGTTTCGTTTTAGCAACTTCTTTATGTTTTTAGTGATGACATTGAAAAGAAAAATTAACGTAGAAAGTACTTACAATCCTAGTTACATTTAAAATTATAATTTTGAATTTTGAATTTTTTTATTATTTAATATTAAAATCTAATATAGTGGAAAGAACAATTCCTATGTAACAGAATTTAATTTTTAAGACACATATTGCACTAAATATGAAATTTAATTCTTACGCATTCTGTAAGTATATAGATTTGGTTATTTTGAAATTAAAAATATTGTTTTCTAAATTTCAGGTTGTCAAACACAGACATGGAAAAAAGGAAATTAGTAAGTTTATATAATTAAAAATAATGTAAATTTAATTTTTTTTATTGTTTAGTATTGTAATTGAATTAAGATATAATGGAAAGAACAATTGCTACGGTAAAGAATTTAATTTCTAAGGCCACATATTGCATTTAATATAAAATTTAATTACCCTATTCAAGTTTAAATACTTTCTATTTTGTGAAAAACTTAGACTATTACATATTCTGTAAGTATATATATGTTGTTATTTTGAATTTAAATATATTTTTCTCTAAATTTCAGGTTTTCAAACACAGACATGGAAAAAATGTAACTAGCAAGTTTATATAAAAAAAAAGTAGTGTCAATTTTGTGTTACAAATTATGGTCTGATTTTTTGCGTAGTATTAAAAGTGGTGTACAGTAACGGAGAAAAAAGATGTAATTTATTCCAATTTAACAAAAGGAAATACATATAATAATCTTTATTATTTCAAACTCTTCGTAAAACCTTCCGTAGTTTAATTTTTATATCCATTTACTACATATATTTTTATATTGAGAGAGATGGAAAATGCTTCTGCTAGTGTAAACTTCTGGTAAAATAAAGATAACAATTTAACATATTATTACTTTAATCAATTTTACATTCTGGATACTTTTAAGAGTATCTTTGAAAATGTGTTGTACAGGTTATTTTGATAATAGATTTTCGTTTTCCATGTTATTATTTTTTTTGTCAAAGCGCTTGCTTTTTGTACTTAAATATTCCACTCTTGTACTTAAATATTCCATTTTTTAAAGATATTTTAAGAATGTTTAAAAATGTTTCTAAAATGTTTTATGTTTTGTATGGATTTATGTCCGGGTTTTTTGATGGGCAATGGATGGTTTGATGTTTTTGTGATGGATTTTCTCTGAAATGATGCTACATTTACTTTCAATCATGATTTTGATAAAGCCGAAACAGGAATTGTGACACTATCTAACTTCTAACTGTGAAACTTACTTCAGATCTAATAAGCGGTGTAATAAATTAAAAGAAATTGTTTTGATTTCTTTTAGAATTGTTCTATTATTTTTAAAAATTGTTGTAGTTCGTTTGTTTCGAGTAATACTATCCAGGATAAATGAATGCCTGCTAATAGAATACAATTGGCTAAAATGCATGCGTTAAATGACAAGAAGTGGGAAGGAGTTTTTTAAACAGGTGATAAGAAGTTAAATTTAAATTAACCGGTTATTTTCTGTTAATTCTATCTTCAACATGAAAAATCAATATTCTCTAAGTTGCATTATGGAATAGGAAGTCTGTCAGCATTTAAAAAAAAACATATCAAAATATTTTTGCTGCTGAAATTTATTTTTTCTTTGAAATCCTTTATAATATATATTTAATTTATCCTGAATAATATATATCTCATTTTTACAGTACTTATAATCGCAAATTTTCTGTTCAGTATATTGAGAATAATATTTAGTTGGCAGAGTAAATTTTCAATAAAAAACTTGAGATAACGAGTGCTAAGTGAATAATTACCGTAATTAAGTTAAATGTGAATATTACCGACATCTAATCTATGGCTTTCTCGTCTAGAGGGCATGCTTAGTCTTTTATTGGACCGTAATTACTTTCTTCTGAGAGGCATGGCGAAACTATTACTAAGATAAATTGCAGATTTATTGTTGTTAAGAAAAATTTAACAAAAAGTATGAAATCATAAAAGTGAGAAAAATAGAGAGTGTATGTTTATTTAGCTTCTTAGAGCTAAGTTCATGATGGGTTTACGCTTAAAATGTATCTAAAAATTGTTAACTGCAGTCGTTTAATCATTTAATCATAGTAGTTTAAACATTTAAGAATTTGTATTATTATTTTAGCTTTGGAACTGAAGAGGTTAAAAGGGTGCCATTTGACACCGGTTGAAATAGTTTTAATATCTTTGTAAATAAATTCATTGACTTTTATTTTGTCCCTATTTCCTATTAACGAATCCCCTTTGTTCAGTGAAAAATATACGGACACATTTTCACCAGGACAGTTATGAATATTCAATAAGAAATCCCTTTGAATAATAAGAGTAATTTTCAATGCATTTGGGGTGATTTTTTTTAATTTCTTTCCATTCTGTTGTTAAGTAAATATTTTAAATTTATCGAAAAATATTTTATTTATGTTAAATGAAAGTTTAATTTCGGTTGAAAGAATTTTTTATTTGCTTTCAAATAATTCATGTAACATAATTCTCATTTCCAAATCGGTGAGTGATGATTATAAAAAAGGTTAAAATGTAAAAACTACTTAATTCATGAAGGAAATAATATCATAGCTCTTATGATTTTTTGTAGGAAAAATATTCTTAATTCATGATACAAATTAAGTCAAGAAAAATAATTCATATACCACATTCGCTAATTTGTGTTTTTGTTTTACTTCTGCTAAAAGCATTTATTAATATTTATAGCGGCCTCTTGATATTCAAATTATTATTAAAATATAAATTTATTTCTAATACAATATTATTTACATTAGTATGCAACACATTCTATCCATAAAAATACATTTTATACCAGTTAACAGACGGCTGAAAGAATCTTTTATTTATCTATAATATTTTATTTATTTTCAATTATTTACCTGCATCAGTTATTTCACATTCACGAAATTCTAGAGAATCACAAATTAATCTCTTTAAATGAAAGTTTAAAATTCATACTAATACTCGTCATCCTGTAAAAATGGGCATTAATGTCAGTTTAAGGCATAAAAAAAAGAATTTACAGTAATGAATATGCGTTAAACTGATAAAAACAGAAATCGGAATGAAACCTTTTTTTGCTTTTATCACGTCCTTATATTATACATAATATATGATTCATTTTAAAACTTTTTGATTTAGATTAAGAAATACAGGCTTTTTTAATTATATTTTTAAATTTGAGCCAACTTCATTTTTCCATTAGAAAAAGAAAAGGTAAATTAAGTGTATTTCAGATTTTTATAAAAGTACAGAATACCGGATGTTCCAAAAGTTCGTTAAGGGGGTAGGGTACCTTTGAACACGTCAAAAGAGTAAAAAATATCAATATGTTCCAAGATTCAAAACTTGTGTAATGAGTCAAAAATAAAAATCAAACTTCATTTAAATATAAAGCTGACAAATAAATATAATAATATAAGATAATAAGAGAAAAAAATCTTGCGGGCATCATAAAATCCGAAAATATGCAAGATAATCAAGAAGAAATGTTGGTGAAAATAAATACATAATAGAGTTACCTTTATACTAAAACCAGAATATTTGAAAAAAAAAATATTGACTGTATTAAAAATTAACAGAAAATTAAAACTTTTCACTTAAAAAAAAATCAAAGTAAAAAAACAGAAAAAAAATAAAATATTACCTTTTTCTAGTTTTAAGTTGTAGATAACACAGAAATGAATAGGTTTTGAAATTTTCGTGTGATTGCCATGCATAGTTTTATAGAAACACTGCGCGCAGCATCAAAATTCATCATTTTGAAAAAAAGAAACTCAAAGTTTAATTATCCTATGTAGTCTTAATATATAATCTTAATAAAACTGCCATAATTAGTAAAATAATGGGACTTTTTTAACGCGATTTTTTGCATATTGTTCAGAAATGATTACGGAATCAAAACATGTATTAAAATGTTTTCGAAAATTTTGTAGGTTTAAAGGTATTCTACCCCCTTAAAACTTTAAAAACTCATAAAAAGGAAACAAATTATGATAAAGAAGTCCGATTGCAAGAAAGGCCTCACAAGGTAGTTGGATTTTTTTCAGTAGAAAAAAAAATTAGTTAAAAAATCACATGACGACACAAAACACAATAAACAGGACAACAATGCGATCCATTCATTTGTTCTTCCAACGACAAATGTTTAACATGACCTCAAGGACATTCGACGACACAACCAGGTTGTGTATAAGTAGTACTTGTTCAATGTGTTTCGGGTCGTCAGAGCCCTCTACATGTGATTTTTTAACTTTTTTTTTCTTTGCTGCTAAAAACATCCGACTAACTTGTGAGCTTTTCTTGCAAAACGCACTCCTCCCGCATTTCTTCCCTTTTTATGAGTTTTGAAAGTTTTTACGAACTTTTGGCTCACCCGGTACCTACTAAATCCTTTTGAAACGATTTTACATTGCACATAATATGCCATTTACTGATTCGCTTTTTGATTTAGCAAGGATGCAGGTTATTTTATATATCGTTTTATATATGAAGCTACGTTATTTTGTAAATAGTTTACATTCTAAATTAATTTTAATGTTAAATTAAAAGCTGACATACTGTAGCCATCATAAACATACTTTCTTCTACATAAATCTGAACAAAATCCACATAACTGAATCTGCAGTTTTATTAAATCCTTTGCATAATTCTTCATATATACCTATTGCGGAAATCATGAAAAATGCAATATACCAGAGACGCAATCCTAATTAACACTAATTCATATCAAAGTATAACAGAATCTGAATTTTGATTAATTTCCATGTAGTTCTTGAGATACAACACTCGCAAAATTTGTCTCACGTACAGGCGCTCAGACACATGGGCAAAAATTTCCTAAAAGAGTCAAATCGTATTCAAGATCTTCTAAAACTTACAAATCGTCGAAAACCGGAAGTCAAAGTTTTCACAAATCAATTTTTATGTATTGCTCTGTATGACCTAACCTACTTAGGTGTAGGTGATCATAAAGTAAAAGAAAAAACAATTTTCTCTTTTTGTCCAGTTTAAATTCCTCGTTTTTTTAATGCCGAGGGATGCCCCACACAATTGTATGGTTCCTCCCTCGGCATAACATGACATGGGATATTTTTTAAATATGTTTTTCAATCAAATATGATTTTATTATTTAGAGGAAATCGCCAAAACGTTTAATTTCTATCAAAAATATTCACGTCTTAAAAAAATAGATAGAAGAATGTAAATAAACAGAGTAAAATATGACATAGTAAACAAATTCATTTGCTTTTATTTAGTCTCATTTTTATTTTATTTCATGCATATTTCATCACTGTAAGAGTGAGAATGTTTATTATCGTGTCAGTTATTAATATTAACTAACCGACTCTTTACAGGAATCAACTGCATTTTTAATGCATTATAAAGTACGTTTTTCCTTCTCTTTTCATTCTGCTGGTAAATGAATATTTAAAATTTATCGAATATTATTTTATTCTGCACTAGAGATTAGTTAAATTAAATTCCATATTACGTTTGAATAATTTATGTTTGATAATTTTTACTTCTTAAGCATTGAATGATGTTATATAAAAAATGATTAAGGTATTGAATTCTCTAAAGGGACAATATTATAGTTATTATGAAAGTTTATTAGTAAAATTATTTTTCATTTGAAAAATCTTTTTTCTGAGGACAAGTGTTTTATTATAATATATACATTATTTTGATTTTTTTCTTTATACATAAACTTTTTATAAATGTTTATAAAGAATTCCTGGTGTTCAATTTACTATAAAAGTTTTGTGTTGAAAATGTAATTAAAATAAAATTTATGTTCAACACAGATTCAATTTTAATCAGCAAGAGTGACATTCTCAATGCACAAGGATAATACTGCTTATGAATTATTTATCCATAGGAGTCATTATATGCGACTCCAATTTACGATATTTTTATACTATGCAGTCAACGAGGGTAGTGCCCATCCTAGAGGTCTGCACGGGCCGGAATTTCCAGGCCTGGGCCCGGCCTGTACGAAAGCTATCTTGGCCCGGCCCGGTGTAAAAATTGGAAGTTCGGCCCGAGCACGGCCCGGCCCGTTGTAAAAATTAGAAGTTCGGCCCGAGCGGCCCGGCCCGTTTGCATTATTACAGTTCTCGGCCCGGCCCGGCCCGTACAAAAATCAATGAAAACGGGCCCTGTCAGATACAATTTCTACAAAAAAAAAAAAAAAAAAAAAAAAAAAAAAAAAATAATAATAATAATAATAAATCCGTTTTTTCTCAACATACAATTAAGATTCTCTTAATGAATACTACATACATATTTATGGGAACATTTTACAGTATATTTTACATTACTATGATGTTCGCAAAACAGAAAACGGACAATAATAAACATTAACGATTACTTACAGTCATCGTGTCTACAGACATTTCAAAATGGAAATAAGGATTCATTAAAAGATTAATGTAGTTCAGAATAAAGGATTAAAAACATAATAACTTTTGAAGCTGTATAATAAAAAGTAGATTTGTGAAAATATTTCTCTCATTTTTAAGACTTCTCAAATCCAAAGGAGCTACATTTCGACACATTTATGAAGTCTTTTCTTTTCGGAAACGCGTAAGATTGGCAGGTATTCTTATTCAAAAGCTATGTAAATGTCGTTTTTTTCATAGATAAAAGCAATATATCTTTCTGAAAATACTGTCAAAGTTAGCGTTTTGAATCGAATTTCCGGATGCGATAGCACAGTAAAGAAGAAAAACGTACAGTCACGTGACAGGAATCGCTGTTATCTCTGTAAGTAATTTATTAAATATGGAAAAAGCTATTCGTTTCCAAATGCCTTCAATAGGCAGGCCTGTCAATTTTATGCCTTTATAGTTAAAGCTTTTGTCAGAAACATGTGTCTAAAAGCTTTGCATTGTTGAGCAGTGAATATGAGAACCACTTTAAGGTATATTTCCAAAGATACTGTTAAGAGAAGTTCATTATCACTATTAATATTACAAAACAAAATGACTGTTCTACACATCCTGAGATCGATTAAGACCACTTCCTTCCCGGCACGAGTCTGCTGAAAAAAAAATTAAACTCGGAATCAGACATATTGTAACTGTACAATGCCAATCTCTACGATGGACACGTTACATTTCTGTATTGATGTTGTTAAAGTCGCATCGGCTCGTGACGCACATTTATACTTCTCGAGAAAATCATATTCATTGAAAATGGCTCGTATTTTATCTGCTTCGCTTAAATTCTTATATCGGACCGATAGGCCCGATTGATTTTTTTGCCGGCCCGGCCCGGCCCGTTGAAAAAATTGTCTTAATTCTGCCGGCCCGGCCCGTTTGAAAATACGCCTTCATTCCGCCGGCCCGGCTCGGCCCGCGGGCCGGGCCCGTGCAGACCTCTAGCCCATAATACTCTGTGTTTCGGACACGACTACTTAAATGTAGCAGAAGTCCGGAAGTAGAATTTCACTGGGGGCGGAAGGTTGCTATGCCCCGTTGGCTGCTCACGAGTTGGTTGAACATGAGTAGTCTGAGGCCACTTTTGAGACGTGCTTCAGACGGAGTGACCGCACAGGGTTTTTCCTTGTGCGCAACGATAATTAGATTCCTTTTTCAGAGTCCTCTCTGAAGTCGGCCTCAACTCAGCAATATAGACTTTGGCTTGACTGTCATAGTCCACCAGTGTGGTCTATGCTTGAGGGTGTGTCTTGCGTGCTCTCAGCCTAGACGTTCAAGGGTGATGAGTCACTTTCTCAGGGTCCTCATTGAAGGTGGTTTTTGCTTTACAATATGGAAGTTGGCTTTGGTTGTCATGGTCTACTTGTGTGGTCAATGCTTGCTGGTGAGTCTTGCACGGTCTCTGCCTAGACGTTCGAGGGTGATGAGTCACTTTCTCAGGGTCCTCCCTGAAGGCGGTCTCAACTTTGCAATATGAACGTTGGCTGTGACTGTCATGGTCTAACAGTGTAATCTATACTTGAGAGTGAGTCTTGCGTGGTCTCTGCTTAGACGTTCGCGGGTGATGAGTGACTTTCACAGGGTCCTCTCTGAGGCGTTTTCTGCTTGGCAATGTTCAAGTTGGCTGTGGTTGTCATGGTCTACCAGTGTGGTCAATGCTTGCGGGTGAGTGTAGCGCGGTCTCTGCCTAGATGGCTGGATCCTACGCTGACCGGCAGCGGATTTTTACGTTTGGTAAGATTTGACCTGTCGCCCTGGTTTACCACCAATATGGGATCCCTTTGATCCTGTCACGGTTTTCTATCGGTTTTATTATATTTATGTATCAAAAATATGAATGCCTAAAAACAGGTTATTTAAATCCCAATTCTAAAAGGAAGCAGATAGTGATTAGCAGTTATCTAAGATTATAAGAGTTTAAAAAATATTTAAACGGGCAGTTTAAGCGTAATACATGTCAGAGCGTTATTGACAAAAATAGACACGTTATTTAATAAAATAACGGGACCCCAAAAACAAGCTCTTTATTAATAATGGTAACTGACACATATGAAACATTTAAAATACTAGAAACAGTTAATAGTAAACAAACTCATTTACTTTCCTTTACAAAGCAATTTTCCTATCAATGCAAGCATTTCATCTAATAATCCATGTCATGAATATTAACTAAGAAGTCCTTTTAAAAAATTAAATTCATTCCAAATGCATTTTTCAATAACTTTATTTTAAAAATCTTTCTCTATGTAAATGAATATTTAAAATTTATGGAATATTCTTCTTTTTTGCACCCGAGTTCAGTTAAAATAAATACACTACTACTTTTGAATGATTCGTTTAAGATAATTTTCTGAGTTGAGTGTGAAGTGTTTTAAAATATAGGTAAATGTAAGTCATGTTTAATTTGCAAAGGGAACAATATAACAAATATTATGATACTTTAAAAGCAAAAATATTTTTTTCTTTTCTGAAATACATTTTAAAAGAGTTAGTTCTATATATCATTCCGGATTTTATGGTTATCATTTTTTAGCGATAAATGTTACTATGTGGCTGTTGTGGTGTTGCTTTTTTAAATTTCTTGAATGCTACTAAGTAATAATTTTTAATACATTTTTATAACTAATTTTTTTTAATAATTTATTTTATTTTATAATTATCTAGGGGTGTTTCAGCTATATTTTTTGTAGATGTAATATTATGTAAATATACTTTTTGTGCGTTTTTATATGTTTAGAGAAGTATATAAAATTACTGTTTATAATATAATATTATGCTTTAATTTCACGTGTATATTAAATATTTAAAATATGAAACATAAAAAATTATAAGAAAATATATGAGCATATGCAGTATTTATTTATATGTATATATCTACATATAATTACATATATAACGCATTTAAAACTAATACATATATATAACGTTTATAATTTAAAAATATATGTTTATAAATATTTAAAAAACATGTTTTTCCGCAATCTTAAAAAAAAAAATGGTAAGCTGCTAAAACGGCCTACTGGCGCCATTTAGGATTCCTTTGCCAATCGCGCCAACCGAAATAGGATACGGAACTCTTTCCATACATTTTGAGAAAAAAAGTGATTTATATAGAACTTTCATTATTTTGATTTGTTTTAAGTACGTGAAGATTTTGTTAATGTTTATATTGAAATCATGGCGTTCAAATTAGGTTAAAAGTCTTTTTGTCGAAAATTATTATTCAAATCAAAATGTATATCTGACACTGAATCAATCTAAATTAGCAGGTACAGCATTATCTCCAAAGCACAATAGTAATAGTTAAACATAAGAGTCATAATCTTATGTACTACATTTATTTACTAAAATAATCAGACTTAAAAACAAATTCTATGAATAAGAATGGCAATTTGAAATACACATATATTATAATTAGACTAAAATAATAACTAGAAGTAAAAAGAGCATTAAGGCATAATGAATGAATTAAATGGCCATATATAAACACACTTTAATGTAAAGGTATATATAAATATTATACAGACATACACACTATAAACCCAGCTAGAGTGAAAAATTAGCCAGGGAACCTGGCCATGCACTTACTAGGATGTTTTTCTAACCACTGAGCCACTCAGGCCGATTCCTGGTCTGCAATTTGTCCCTAATAAACCATGTTGCGAAAGTCACCGTCCATCAATTAGACAGCTTTGGATTGATTATTGATGGCTGGTAACTTTTCCAATATGGTATATTAGTAAAACATTGCGGATCCATGTATCACTCGAGGTGGCTCAGTGGTTAGAGCAACAGCCTGCTACTCTATGGTCCTAGGTTCGCTTCCTGGCTCTGGCTAATTTTGGACTTTACTTGGATTTATTGTATTTATTGTATGTATGTCTGTATAATATTTATATATACATTTAACAGTTGAATGCAGGTGTTATTTGTGTGTATATGTGTGTTTAATACTCTTTTTAATGTGTTAGAAAGGGCTATACTAATAAAACGTCTGTTCTTTTATAAGGATTTTTTACAATATATTTTCTATCATTTATATGTGCAATTTTTGATATTATTATATTTTATTATTGCAGTCAACGTGATTTAACTTATCAAAAATTATTTTAAAAATAGTACGCTTAAGGATAAATAAACTGGGAAAAATCTTCCACTTTAATAATTTTGTAAACAAATTCATTCACTTTCTTTTCTAAAGAAATCATTTTTTTCTTTCATTGAAAGTATTTTTGTTAATCCTCCCAGTTATGAATATTCACTAAGAGAAGATTTAGCAAAAGTAAATTCATTTCCAATGTATTTGTCAAGAACTTTTTTTTTACTTCATTCTGTTCATAAATTAACATTTAAATTTTTTCTAATATTACTCTTTTGTGTACTCGAGTTCAATTAAGTGAAATTTCTTATTTGCTTTTTAATAATTCTTGCAAGATACTTTCCTAAACGGTGAATAAAATCTTTTAAAAGGATGTAAATGTAAATGATATTTGATTCCCAAAGGGAACAAACAATATCACAATTATTATGATATTTTATAAGCAAAAATATTTTTTTTTCTAAATTAAATTTTGAGAAGGAAAGTGTTTTAAAAAGTACTTTTATTATTACATTTTTTAGTACGTCAAGAGATTGTTAATTTTCTATTTAGGTTCAAATTAGGTCAAATGAGTTCAAATTAGGTTAATAGTCTTGCGTTGAAAATTATCATTCAAAGCAAAATGTATATCTATTACAAAATCAATTAAATTAGCAAGCATAACATTCTTTCCAAAGCACAATAGTAGTATTTAACCATAGGAGTAATCATTTATGATTCCTTTGCGCAGCTTTTATTTACTATAATAACAAGGGCCTAAAAACGCCAGCTTCTTTGAATAAGAATGGCAAATTGAAATGCATCATCATTATCATTAATGTAAAATAATAGCTAGAAGTATAAAGATACTTTAACAATAATAATGATTTAAACTACAAGATATAAAAACTCTTTAATTAGTTAAAAAGAGAAATAATGAAACTTTCGTTCTTTTATAAAGATTTAAATAAAATATATAATATATCATTTACATGTAATTTTTGATTTAAAGATTCTGGCTTTATTATTGCAGCCAACATTATTCAACTTCTCGTAAATTATTAAAAAATAGCATTTTGATGGATAGAATCTTGAACTTTAATAGTTTTGTAAATAAATTCACTTTCATTTGTAAAGAAATTAGATAACTTTTTATTACAAGTACCTTTGCTAATCAGCCCAGTCATGAATATTTATTAAGACACCCTTTTGAAAAATCAAATTCATTCCCACTGTATTTGTCAAGTGCTTTTTTCACTTCATTTTGTACGCAAATCTAAAAAAAATTATATTATTCTTTTATGTACTAAAGTTCAGTTAAGTGATATTTCCTATAATATTAGGTTAATAGTCTTGCGTTGAAAATTATCATTAAAACAAATTGTATATCTATAACAGAATCAATTTCAATTAGATGGATAGAATCTTTCACTTTTATAGTTTTGTAAACAAATTCAAACACATTCCTTTGTAAAGAAATTAGATTCATTTTTATTAAAAGTACTTTTGTTAATCATCTCAAATACGATTATTTATTAAGAAAACCCTTTAAACACTCAAATTTATTCCCAATGTATTTGTCACGAACTTTTTTCACTTTCAGTCGTAAATATTATTATTTTTTAAATATTACTCTTTTATGTACTCAAGTTCAGTTAGGTGATATTTCCTGTTTACTTTTGAATAATTCACGTAAGATAATTTCCTGAGCGGGAGTGAAGTTCTTTAAAGCTAGCTAAATGTAAATGGTGTTTAATTCCCAAAGGGATTAATATCACAACTATCATGATAATTTATAAGGAAAAAAAATTTTTTTTTTCTAAAATAAATATTGAGAAGGAAAGTGTTTTAAGAAGTACTATTATTATTATTTTTTTTTTAGTACTGCAAGATTTTGTTAATTTTTACAGTGAATTCCTGGAGATCAAATTACGTTAATAGTCTTGCATCGAAAATTATCATTCAAAGCAAAATGTATATCTATTACAGAAGCAATTTAAATTAGCAAGCATAACATTCTCTCCAAACCACAATAGTAATATTTAACCATAGGATTAATAAAATATTATTCCTATGCACAACATTTATTTACTATAATAACGAGGGCCTAAAAACAGTCTCTTTGAATAAGAACGGTAAATTGAAATAGATCGTCATTATCATTAATCTAAAATAATAACCGGAAGTATAAAGATCCTTTAACCATAAAAAAATATTCAAACTGCAAGATATAAATACTCTTTAATGTGTTAAAAATAGAACTAATGGAGCTTTCGTTATTTTATAAAGATTTAAATAATATATCACTTACATATGTAATTTTTTATTTAAAGATTTTTATTTTCTTTTATTATTGCAGCCAAAATTATTAAACTTCTCGAAAATTATTAAAAAATAGCAGATTGATGGATAAATCCCTGGATAAAATCTTGCACTTTAATACAGCGCGTCTCATAAGTATATGGACAAGCCATTTTTTGAAATAACAGCTCAAAATATGAAGTCATAATCACGAAAAAAAAAAATTAAGCATATGGAATCATAATTTATGTTTGCTACAACAACGAAATACAGTGTAGGTTTTACAGAATTTTTGTAAAAAAATAAAACTTAAAATAAGCTGTCCCAAAAATATATGGACAATGAAGAGAATTGCTTTTATTTCCAGCGTATCAAAAGAAATTGTATTTTCTGTGTTCTGTACATGTGAAGTACCCACTGCGAAATATAAAATCACTGCCCATTCTACAATTATAGAAAAGTGGAAAAATGCCTCGCAACGTTCAATTCTCTGCTGCCGATATAGCTAAAATTTGGCGTTTAAAGACTCAAATGTTAAAATTTCTGATATTGCTAAACACATAAAGAGTAACAGATACGGAATTTATGAAATTTTATCAAAAAGTGACAATGCGATTGCAAAACAACGTTCAGGTCGACCAAAAAAAGCAACTCTATGACAAGCCAGAGAGATTTTTCGAGCAGTTTCAATCCAAAAGAAGTTTGTTCGTGAAATTTCGAAGACTTTAGCGTTTCCTATTACGAGATCTATTGTTCACCGTTGCATACAGGTATGAAAAATCTATAAATATCATAGAACGTGCGCGGAATCTATGCTGAAAGTGCACCATAGAAATGCACGCGTTCTTTGAACTAAAAAACACACGCCTTGGGAAGATGAATTGTTAAGTGTTTCTTCAGTGACGAAAACAAAACCAATTTGGATAGCCCTAGTGGCTGGGTATACCACCGGCATGATCTGCGACTTGAATCTCGGGTGTTCTTTAGTCGACAACAAGGAGAGGAATATCTCATCATGTGGGGCGCGATTTGTTTCAATGGAACAACGGATATTGCTTTTCTTAATGGTCGACAGTGCTCTGAGGATTAATAAAATGTCCTTAAAAGAATCTATTTCCATTTTGAAACATTTTAGGAGGAAAAACTGAAAATCCCAAGAGAAAAATGCGTCGATTCACACCTGCCACTCAACAACAGATCGGTTTACGCAGAATCAAGTCACTTTTATAGACTGGCCAGCCAACAGCCCAGACCTAAATCCATATGAAAACCTTTGGGGAGCACTTGCACGAGATTTGTATGGTCATGGTCGTCAGTTTTCTACTATTCAGGAATTAAAGCAACAAGTAGAGCAGAATTGGGTCTCTTTACAGCCACACATTCTCCAAACATTATTTTGGACCATACTTGATAAGGTTTTCATGATAATTCAAAGGAACGGATCGAAAATTTGAATTTAAATGCGAAATTCTCGAAAAGTCCATATATTTTTGGGACAGCCTATTTTGATTTTTATTTTTTTTTCAAAAATTCTGTAAAACCTATGCTGTATTTCTTTGTTGTAACAAACTTGTATTATGATTACATATGCTTATTATTTTTTTCGTGATTATGGCTTCATTTTTGAACTATTATTTCAAAAAATCGCATGTCATATACTTTTGGGACGCACTATAGTTTTGTAAACAAATTCAAACACTTTCCTTTCTAAAGAAATTAGATTCATTTATTACAAGTTTTTTTTTTTATTAACCCAGTTATGATTATTTACTAAGAAAACCTTTTGAAAAATCAAATTTATTCTCAATGTATTGGTCATGAACTTTTTTCTCTTCCTTCTCTTCGTAAATATTTATTATTATTATTTTAATATTATTATTTTATGTACTCAATTTCAGTTAAGTGATATTTTCTATTTGTTTTTGAATAATTCATATCAGATAATTTCCTAAGTGGGGAGTGGAGTTTTTCAAAGGTAGCTAAATTTAAATGGTGTTTAATTCCCAAAGGGAACAATATCAGAACTGTTATGATATTTTATGAGCAAACAAAAATATTTTTTTCTTAAATAAATATTGAGAAGGAATTTTTTTTTAAGTACTAATATTATTATTTTTTTTTAGTACGTCAAGATTTTGTTATTTTTTACTGTGAATTCATCGAGATCAAATTAAATTAATAGTATTGCATTGAAAATTATCATTCAAAGCAAAATGTATATCTATTACAGAAGCAATTTAAATTAGCAAGCATAGCATTATCTCTAAACCACAATAGTAATATTTTACCACAAGAGACAGAATATATGGTTCTTATGCACTACATTAATGTACTATAATAACGCGAGCTTCTTTGATTAAGAATGATAAATTGAAATAGATCGTCATTATCATTAATCTAAAATAATAATTAGAAGTATAAAGATTATTTAACCATAATAAATGATGTAAACTTCAAAATATAAAAACCCTTTAATTTTTTAGAAAGAGGTATGGAAATGTAACTTCTGTTTTTTAATTATATTTTGATGAAATACATAATCTTACTGTTACTTATGTAATTTTTGAGTTAAATATTCTGAATTTCTTTTATTATTACAGTCCACGTTATTTAACATATAAAAAATAGTACTTTGAAGGATAAATAAACTGGATAAAATTTTGCACTTTAATAGATTTGTAAACAAATTTATTCACTTTCCTTTGTAAAGATATCAGTTTTCCTTTCATAGCTATTAGTCTTTTTAATCATCCTAGTTATGAATATTCACTAAGACCCTTTTGAAATATCGAATGCATACCCAATGCTATTGTCAAGAATTTTTTTTTTCACTTTATTCTGTTCGTAAATTAGTATTTACAATTTTCCGAATATTATTCTTTCGTGTACTCACGTTCCGTCAAGTGAAATTTCCTATTTACTTTTGAATAATTCGTTTACGATAATTTACCGAACGCGAGTGAACTTTTTAAAAAAGAGCTAAATGTAAATGCTAGTTAATTTCCAAAGGGAACAATATCACAACTATTATGGTATTTCAAAAGCAAAAAAAAAATATATATATATATTTTTTTTTCTGATATATATTTTGCAGGCATGAGATTTTTCAGCGGATCCGCGGTTTTCAGCTTTTTTGTCATTTTTGAATTTCCGTTTTTTTCCGATTTTTGTTTTCAAATTTTCGCTTTTTTGCCATTTTTTCGATTTTTAATTTCTCATTTTTCAAGAATTTATTTCGTGCAGACATCCGTTTTTTATTCGTTTAAATTAAAAAAGAATCATGAAATGATTTTAATCCGTATCAAAATATGCTTATATTTCAACACTTCAACTACGAGAAGTCTTTTATCGCGTGCGGTGGTTATCCTATTTCATCGCGATCGCTGAACCAGGGATGATTTTGTTCCGAAAAGTCCAAGAATTACGGCAGTCATTTCCGAAAATTAAAAAAAAATCGGTCATAAATCTGAAAATTCGGACATAAAATGTATCGCGAATTTAGACATATGGTCACCAAAAAAAAAATCAATTTTGTCAATCGTTCAAAGAAAAATGGCCAATTTCGTCAAAGGATCACGAAAAAACGGCAATTTTCGTCAAAAGATCACAAAAAAACTGCAATTTCTGTTAAAATATCGCTAAAACACGACACTTTTGTCAAAAGATCGCGAAAAAGAACGTCAGTTTCCGTCAAAGGATCGCGAAAAACGGCTATTTCCGTCAAAGGCTCGCGAAAAACGGCAATTTTGTCAAATGATCGCGAAAAAACGGCCATTTCCGTCAAAATATAGCAAAAAATGCAATTTCCGTCAAAAGATCGCTAAAAAACGACAAATGTCGTCAAAAGATCGCGAAAAAACGACAAATTTCGTCAAAAGATCGCGAAAAAACGGCAAATTTCATCAAAAGATACCGAAAAAACGGTAAATTCTTTCAAAAGATCGCTAAAGCACGACAATTTCCGTCAAAAGATCCCTAAACACGACAATTTCCATCAAAAGATCACGAAAAACGGCAAATTTCGTCAAAAGATAGCTAAAACACGACAATATCCGTCAAAAAATCACGGAAAACGGCAATTTTCGTCAAAAAATCGCGAAAAAAACGGCAATTGCCGTCAAAAGATCTCTAAAAAAGGGTAAATTTTATCAAAAGATCTCTAAAAAATGGCAAATTTCGTCTAAAGATCGCGCAAAAAACGCAAATTTCACATCCATGTTCTGTATCTTGGTAAAATAAACTTTTCATTAGAGTAAGTAAATAATTTCTGCCTAATTCGTGTTAATAATTTATTTTTAATTTACGCAAAGCTAAATTGTATGTAAATAATATATTAATAGCAATTATATTGCGCTTGAAATTCAAAACTGTCATTGTTCAAACGTCGTTCACGCAGTTTTCAGCTTTTTTGCTTTTTGGTCAATCTCATCCCTGATTTTGGAAGTAAAAGTGTTTTATATACTACTTTCATTATCTTAATATATTTTTAGTAAGACAAGCGTTTGTTAATGTTTACAGTGAATTCATGGAGTTAAAAGTCTTGTGTTGAAAATTATTATGCAAAGAAAAATATATATCTAATACAGAATCAATTTAAATTAGCAAGCTTAACATTCTCCCAAAAGCACAATAGTAATATTTAGCCATAAAAGTCATAATATATGGCTCCTATGTTCTACAGTTATTTAATGAAATAACGAGTGTCTAAAAACAGCTTCTTAAAATAAGTATAGTAATTTAAAATAGTCACTATCGTTAATCTAAAATAATGACCAGAAGTGTAAAGATTATTTAACCATAATAAATTATTTAAACTGCAACATATAGAATTTCTTTAGTGTGCCAGAACGATGCATGCTAATGAAACGCTTTTTCTTTTATAACAATCATATGCAATATATAATCTATCATTTACTTATATAAGTTTTCATTTAGCGATTTTGTGTTTCTTTTATTTTTCCAGTCAACGTTATTTAACTTATCAAAAATTATTAAAAAATAGTACACTTAAGTAGAAATAAACTTGGTAAAATCTTCCACTTTAATAGTTTTGTAAATATATTTACTCACATTCTGTTGTAAATAAATCATTTTTCCTTTCACAGGCAGCACTTTTGTTATTCATCCTAGTTATGAATATTTGCTCAGATCCTTTTGAAAAATCAAATAAATTATTAATGTATTGCTTAAGAACCTTTTTTTTTCACTTAATTTTGTTTGACAATTAATATTTAAAAAAATTTGAATATTCTTCTTTTGTGTACTCGAGTTGATTAAAGGGAAATTTCCAATTTTTATTTTGAATAATTCATGTAAGGTAATTTCCGGACAGACGAGAGATTTTTTTTAAAACAGGTAATTGTAAATGCGGTTTAATTTACAAAGGGAACAATATCACAACTGTATTAAAACTGTGTAACACATTGTATAAGCAAAAATATGTTTCTTTATTCCTGAAATACATTTTGAGAAGAAAGGTGTTTTATATCGAAGTCATTATTATTTTTTTAGGTGCGTCAAGTTTTTATTAATGCTTATAATGAATTCATGGAGCCTAAATTCGGTTAAAAGTCTTGCGTTGCAAGTTTTTATTCAAAGCAACATCGGTATGTAATACATTAATTTAAATTATAAAGCACAGCATTCTCTTAAAAGCATAATTAAAAGCTTTTTCTGAAATATTTGACAATAGACGTCATAATACATGGTTCCTATGAATTTAACTATAGAAGTCATAATATATGGTTCCTGTGTACTACATATATTTTCTAAAATAACTAGGGCCTAAAAACAGGTTCATTGAATATGAATGGTATTTTGAAATAGATATTATCGTTAGTCTAAAATAATAATCTAGAAGTAACATGTTTGAAATTGTACGTTAAACGTGGCAAATGAGGTGCATTTGTATTATAACCAGTTTTATATTTATTCATATCTTGGTGCAATAGCTGTTACACTTTTATTATGCAAAAATGCATGAATAAAAAATTTATTACGATCTTATATATTAAATTCAATAATATCAAAGTAATATGGCTCCATCTTAAATAGGACGTAATCACCATAGCGACGTACACTCATCAACTATCTATAATGGGATATCATTCAATTAACTGCGCAGAATAGGATTTAATAGAATGAAGAGAATTTTTATTAATACCTTTTTAAATTTTGATTTGATTTTCATAAAGTTTGAAATGACTCAATAATATTCTGTAACGATTTTATATATTAAACTTTAAACCATTCTGTTGGGTAAATTTTTCGCTGTTATATGCGGACAGACGGCCGGACCAGTCGACGACTATATGTATTACGTATTTATATAATTACGAACGTACCTGAAAGAGCATTTAAACATCATAAATGATTTAAAATGCCATATAGATAAACTCTTTTATGTATTAGCAAGACCTATGCTAATGTAACTTTTGTTCTTTTATAAATATTTTATATAATATTTAATCTACGATTTACATATAAAATTTTTGATTCAATGTCTCTGAGTTTTCTTTTATTATTCCAGTCAACGTGATTTAACTTATCAAAAATTAGTAAAAAATTAGTACACATAAGGATCAAAAAGTGGGTAAAATCTTCCACATTAATACTTTTGTAAACAAGTTCATTCACACTCTTTTGTGAAGAAATTACTTTTCCTTTCATAGAACTTACTTTCGATAATCATCCCAATTATAAATATTCACTTATTATATTCACTATCATTATATGAATTGAAAATTTTCAATATATTTATAAAGTGATAAAAAGTTACGCTTGATTAAAAGAAAATTAATGAGTTCAATCAAAATATCCCGAGAAAAAAATATTATATAGATAAAGTATTTTTATTGTTACAATAATTTTTACTGTTTATACTGAAAATTTTCATTTGATGGAATTAATCGATTTGTACACTGACCGACTCAATTAATATTTAAAACTTCTCGCATATTATTCTTTTTAGGATATTTAACTATATTAACCATATTCAACACTATTTAACTATAGAAGTCATACTATATTGTTCCTATGTACTACATTTATTTTCTAAAATAAGTAGAGGCTAAAACAGCTTCTTTGGATAAGAATGGTACATTGAAATAAATATTCATTATAATTAATCTAAAATAATAATTAGAAGTATAAAGATCATTTAACTATAATAAATGATTTAAACTGCCATATACATCATAAAAACTCTTTAATGTGTTAGAAAGACCTATGCTAACCAAATATTTGCGCTTTTATAAACATTATATATAATATATAATATATCGTTTGCATGTGTAATTTTTGAATTAAATATTCTGAGTCTGTTTTATTATTGCAGTGAACTATATTTAACTTATCGAAAATTGTAAAAAAAGTAGTAGACAAGGATAAATAAACTGTAAAGAATCTTCCACTTTCTCACTTTTTCTTGCAAAGAAATCACTTTTCCGTTCATACCAAACACTTTTGTTAATTATCCCATTTATGAATATTCACTAAGTGCCCTTTTGAAAAATCAAATTGACTGCCAATATTTTTTCAAGAACTTTTTTTTTCACTTCATAATGTTCTTAAATTAATATATAAAAATTTTCGAATATTATTGGTTTATGTACTCGAGTGAAACACATTATTCGCTTTTCAATAATTCATGTAAGATAATTTCCTGAGCGGCAAACGAAGTTTTTAAAAAGAGTTAAATGTAAATGCTGTTTAATTTCCAAAAGGATATCACAATTATTAGGATATTTTATAAGCAGAAATATCTTTTATTACTTCCGAAATAAATTTTGGGAAGAAAAGTATTTTACATAGTAATTTCATTATTTAAATTTTTTTGAGTATGTCAAGCATTTGTTAATGTTTATAGTGAGTTCATCGAGTTCAAATTAGGTTTAAAAGTCATGTTAAAAATTTTTATTCAAGGCAATATGTATATCTAATACAGAATCAATTTAAAATATCAAGTACTGTAAGGTTTAAACTGTAAGGAATAAAAACTTTATAATTTTTCAAAAAGAGCTATGCTAATGAAACTTTTGTTCTTTTATAACGATTTTATATAATGTATTAACTATCATTTACTTATGTAATTTTTTAATTAAAAATTTCGAGTTTTTCTTTTTTTTATTGCCGTCAACGTTATTTAACTTACCGAAACATTTAAAAAAATAGTAGAGTTAAGGATAAACAAACTTGATGAAACCTTGCACATGAAGAGATTTGTAAATCTCTTTACTTTCTTTTGTAAAGAAATCAGTTTTTCTTTCATTGCAAGCTCTTTTGTTAATCATCCATTTATGAATAAATACAAAGAGAAAATTTTGAAAAATTAAATTCAATCCCGATGCATTTGTAAAGAACTTTTTTTTTCACTTCATTCTGTTTGTAAATTAATATTTAAAATTTTTCGAATATTATTCTTTTGTGTTCTCGATTTCAATTAAATGAAATTTCCTATTCGCTTTTGAATAATTCATGTAAGATAATTTTCTGAGAGTAAGGAAATTTTTTTTAAAAAAAAAGAGGTAATTGTAAATGCTGTTTAATTTGCAAAAACATATATGTTCTGTTATGATACTTTATAAGTAAAAATATTTTTTTTTTAATTTCTAAAATAAATTTTGAGAAGAAGAATGTATTATATAGAACTTTCATTATTTTAATTTCTTTTTAGTACATGAAACATTTATTAATTTTTATAGTGAATTCATGGAGTTTAAATTAGGTTAAAAGTCTTGGGTTGAAAATTATTATGCAAAACAAAATCTGTATCAATTACAGAATCAATTTAAATTAGCAAGCATAAAATACTCACCCAGGCACAATTGTAATATTTAACCAGAGGAGTCATAATACATGGTCCCTACCCTCATAGCATGCATGGTCACGGTGACGTCGTTGTGACGTCAATGTAAGTCACTATGGTCACGTCACATCTGTGACCAAAATGTCACCACTCAGTGATGTCACATTGTGACTGAGATGCGAACTTCTTAAAAAACTTTAAAAAATTACAAAAATTCTTTAAAACATATTATTTACAGTAAAATTTTATTTTACTGGCAATTAAAAAAGAATTGTGACGGCACTGTTATCTCACTACTGTGTAACGTACGTCACGTCAGATATGTGACAAAAAAAACCACCATATTGTAAGTCACAGTGTGACAAAAAATATGAACTTCAAAAATCTTTGAAAATGAGGAGAAATATTTTAAACAGTATTTTAAACAGTCCCGAACTACAGCGGCATAAGGAATGAAAATATATTAGTGGATAGCAAATGGTAAATTCTGTCACGAAAGGGGGAGAGACATAATAAATAAAGTGCACGATACAAGCATTTATAAACTAAATTTTTATGCTATATTTTATCAATTTATATCTAAGACAATGAAAGTATACTTTTTTTATGATTTCAATCTTATCTAGCATTACAATTTAATATAATAATCCTTCACTTATTGTTATTATTATAAAAGTGTTTCTCGTAAAATTGTTCGTTCTGGAGCAATTTGGATAACATATTTAGAATTAGGAATATTAAATCTGTACACTTTACATATTTAGTTTGAAGGAGGGAAATGTCTTTATTTTTTTGCCGACCAGCGGTATTCGAAACACTTCTGTGGTTTCATTCTAAAAATTTTCTTTTACAGTTAAGTCTGCAGCATTTAATGAGCACGTAGAAAGGGTCTTCAGAGTTTAGTCATATATGTATTTCTTGCAATATAATTTGCATTCAAGTCATATATTTCCTGTTAGTGCTTAACTATTTTAAGTAACTATTTTTTTTTAATTCTACTTCTTTCAGACTTTTTAAATAAAATTAGCATTTTCCGAAAATAAAAAAATATACAAAATTTGTGCAAAACCCATAATAAAATTAATTATTCGTATTTCAAATTTGTGTTTTAGAGATATGACTTTAAAAAAAAAAGTTATTTTACAAATTGTTTTATTTTACAGAAAATTAATATGAAAAGAATGACAGATTGGCAAAGAAATTTATTTATCCTCGATAATCTTTTTTTATTTATTAAGAAGACATTATGTATTTATTACGTGTGAAACAAACTTTACTTTAAAAAAAGGAGGAGGGACATTATTACCATTAAATTTATTTTTACACATTTTAAATGTATAAACAATGTTTTATCTAATAAACACTAATTATGAATATTATTATTATTATTATTTACAAAAAAGAAACTTTACAACCCAATTTAACTTGAATTGTTTGGAACTGATAAAAAGAAAAAAGAAAATACATTGGAAAATTCTTGAAATAGAAAATTTTAATTAAAGACTCTCTCATAAAATTATTGCGTATTTAAATCGCAACTCTGTTGTATACAAAAACAAATAATCGGTAAAAACCATCTGCGAATGTCGTCTGCCCGTGAGCACAAAAAAAATAAATAATAGACGACGCGGGAAGTCAGTTCACTGTTTAGAACATCACCACGTCTACAACACTTTTTTTAAAAATAAGAGAATGACGTCCGCCATTTTAGGATACACGGATATAATTAATGGAACGCAGATGTAAGTCTTATTTAATTTAAATTTATTATCCCTGATTTGTATATTATGAGTTAAATAGTTTTATGTTATATTAGTGAGAGACTGATCTGTGATTGTTTTTAGAAGCAATATTTTCCGATTCGATACTGTAAAATATCTTTTTCTGCCATCGCTAGGGGGAAAAAAAGCTGACCCCGAGACTGATTCATGCCTACAATCATAGTGGAATGAATGTAAATATTTTTGCAATATTTTGTAAATAAATTTGCAATTACTTAGGATTAAAAATGTGGTGTGACAGTGATTTGAAATTTTTTTCGACTTCTTACTGCTTTAAGATTACTAACACAGTATTTATCGTCATTATTATTTTGGAGTTAAATATGATATTCGACTATTATGATATTACGAAACTGTTTCAATTTAGAAATTAACATTATACTGAGAAGATGTGTTTTTACATATTATAATAGTGAAATATTTGAAAGATTTTTTTTCCTTGCTAATAATATTTTAAATTAGTATTTAAAATCCTAAATCTTTATACCAATGCTTTCAGTTTTAACATTTGCCAAAACTATAAAATAATCGGAATTCCTTGTAACATATGGAAAGTTTTTTGAGAAATTTTTAAATCTAATAATGCATTTAATTCATCTATTGTAGTTTGTTGTTGTTTAATAGTACAATTATAAATATTAATTATTTAGAGTTTTTCAAATTGGTATATTTATTTTTTTTTAATTGTATGTAAGTCTTTTTTGATGTTTATGATTTTAATCAAACATTTTATTGTAGACATATAATTTACTAAGAAATGTTTGTAGAATATAGGTAAAAAGATATACAGGGTGAAGCAAAGAATTGGATACACTGCCGACTATAAAAAATAATTTCTGGAAATGTGATTTCAGCAGTTTTAAGAGTGTTTTAGTTTGAATTAAATTTTAACTAAATAATGGCGTGTAATAAACGTTCTAGGTAAACTACAGGGTTGTACAAAAGTATTAAAGTATGTTTCCATATATTAGTATAAATTGCTGAAAGAGAATTTCAATCTATTATGCGTTTTCTTGCTAAACTAAATTTTCTCATTATGTAGTACTAGGGGTTCTGCCCCTGCAAGCTACGCTTGCCATCCCATTCAGACATCGCAGAAACTAAAGGGATGCTAATTTGATTGCTATTTAAAAGATTAGAGTATTGTGGATTAGAATGATTGTATTATAATGAAAAAACCTATAGCGATCTCCCTGTAAACGGGTTTCCTTTCAATTCCCTTTGATTGACATAATACAATTTACTGCAATTTACTGCTTTAACTCCTTCAAGGGCGGTGATTCATTTTTGGACCACTTAATTTTAATTCTTAAATGCCACATTGGCACCAGAATATTGGAATGAAATGTTCCTTTTATTAAGTAAGTGAAAAAAGCATTTTCGTATTTCGAAATTTGTTTGTAAATTCTGGTGCCATTCACTGATTTCAACATTTTACGAATAGAAGTACCTTGCTCCTGAAAGGGTTAAACGAATATTAATGTATTTATTATTTTAAAGTTTCCTTTCTCTTTTAATATTCACGTGTAAGTACAATTTTCAAGACAAAATTTTCAATATTTTCCTACTTTTAACACTTACTTATTTATTAGTAATTTTAAAGTTGTTTTTCTGTTTTTAATAGTCACGTGTAATTAACTTTTTAATCGTTAGGAAATATTATTCTTTGCGCTGTTATTAGAATTGAAAACAATCTCTATAATAATAGCCCAAGTCATGTGATTATTATCAACAGTTCCGGGCGGATCCCTTCGCTTTTTATATTCCAGGCGGCTATTTTGGTACTTTAATGTTAACCAGCCACAGGCAATAAGTCACTAAATATTATTCTATCGCCATCATTTCAGTTATATTATAATAATCCAAGTCATGTAACTACCACTAACAATTACAACCCTTCGCTTTTCATAAGAAATGTTTCCATTTTGATTGAAGAATCAAAGTTATTTTTTCGTATAAAACTACATAAAAGTTGCCATGATCGCAAAGAATTCTTGGTACTTTTATGTTAGCCGCGTGCAAATCTCGCCAATAGCTATTTGTTTTAACTCGCCAGTTAGCAAATTTTTTTTTCAAGTGGTAAATTAAAGCGGTACAACTTGGTTATCCCATCGACCAAAAATCTATCGCCAGACTATAAGATTAAATGCCAATAATGGTTGATTGTAAATGTCACATTTACTTGACTGTAAGGAAGTTACACGTGTTTACGCCATCAAGTGATTCTTATTTCGACGTTTTATTTTTATTAATGTAATTTATTTGTTCTTTCGTTATTTAAAATAAAAAATTACGTCAATTTGTATAATTTTGTGAGTGATTTACCGATTTATATAATTTGGCGAAATTGGTTGACAGGATAACTATGTAGTACTATTAAACCATTGCTTTGAATTTGAAATTAAATGTCAGTATTTGTTGCATTATTTAATCGGGTTTGGCGTGATTTTGTTTTTTTTTACGACAATTTGGCAAACACCTCGTTTTCAAATACCAGTTACATATGTATTTTTAAATTATTTTATATTATTTTTTAAATGAAGTAACAATAAATTAAAAAAATTAATAAATACAGAACAAAACAATTTATAACATTTTTTTAATAAAAAGAAAATAAATGTAAATAAAAATTTATTAATAAATAAGCAACAATAGCCGGGTTACCATGTCAGGCAAAATAACGCCATTTAGGTATCCCGGTGCGTATATGACATCTGCGCCTAAAATTTTCCTTTTCGTTTCGTTTAAAAAAAGAAAGAAGTGAAATCCCTTAATTTTAAACTTTTCAGTTTTAAATGAAAGTTTTATATTAAATAAAATGTTAATGAAATAAAAAAAAGCATCATTCTTAGCATACATTTAAGGGAGGCCAAACTTGTCGCCAAATTAGTTTAAAATAATAACCTTTACTAAAATTAAAAAGAATAAATATCTGTTATGATTAAAATTTGAATTGCCATCATTAGAAAATAGTATTTCAAATAAAAAAAAAATTAATACTTCGAAAACTAATTCGAATTAAAAAATTCTAATACCAGTTTTGTGATCTGCGGATCAATACCGATTTTTGCTGTTAATTTTATTGCAAAGTATTCCGCATTTTAGGAGAAATCGCCGCGAAACATAATCAGTTGTTTAATCAGTCGTTTCATAGAATCGTTTCATAAATTCGTTACATTTCAGTCGTTTCATATATCCGTTTCATAAATTCGTTTCATTAGGATTATATATATATATATAGGGTAGATATATATAAATCTACAGATCAAATACAGGACTGTTCAAAAGAATTGGAAAACATATTTGGCTATGGATGGTAACTGCTGAAATCAGTTTTTCAAATGTTTTATGCGTTTTCTAAAATGTTTAGTTAGTTATCTTATTTACGTTATTTCCCTAAATTACGATGTCTTGTTAAAGCATTCAGGAAGTGTTGGAAAGTGCTTTAAAATCTGTGCTTAACGCATGATTTTTCTTACTTGTTTTTTCTATTTCCCAGATCTGTCTTTTCCAATAAAACATAGCAAATCTATTTAGCTCATATTCATAAAAAACAATATACACGGGAATAAAAAATTTAAATAAATATGGTTTATGTCGTTCTATAAATAACAGTTGGATTAATATCCGTTTGAGTCCATGTTCGTATTTAATAAAGCAATAACAAATCACAACACATTAAAAAACTTACACATTCTTAATATCCAGCTTGAATTCAAGATCAAGCTTAGAACTTAATGAAAAAAGATGTCAGTTGATAAGCATTGCTTTTTAAGTGGAAAAATTTAAAATGTTTTAGAAGAATACGACTCCAAAATAGCGATATATTGCTGAAAAGATAAGATTTTATATTTCAAACAAAACTTTATTTTAAAATTCATCACAGTGTTTATGACAAGAATCATCACAGTTCTAATACTTGGAATTTTTTCCAGAGAGAAACGTTCGCCTTGCATACAATATTTCAAATGAAAATCAAATATCAAATTAATTGCTTTAAAGGCGCAAAGGCCAATATAGTGAAAAAGATTCCATGCCGGGACTCGAACCCGGGCCATGTGTATACCACACTGACATTCTACCGACTAAACCACATGGAACGATACCCAGCCTGGAAAGATTCTCCCTATTAAAAACTATTGGCAAGGCTACAAACGCAGCACAAGATGGAATATTTATCGTGAGCCACCGACAGGGGGCAAACACGAAACTTAATTAAATCCAGCATCGATTGAAACTATATTAATACTTGGAAAATTTTCCGGAGAGAAACATGCGTCTTGCATACAATATTTCAAATAAAAATCAAATTTCAAAATAAAATTGCTTTTTAAACAATTAATTTGAAATTTGATTTTCATTTGAAATATTGTATACAAGGCGAATGGTTCTTTCTGGAAAAATTTCCAAGTATTAATATAGTTTCAATCGATGCTAGATATAATTAAGTTTCGTGTTTGCTCCATGTCGGAGGCTCACGATAAATATCCCATCTTGTGCCGCGTTTGTCGCCTTGCAAACATGTAATAGTGAGAAATTTTCCCTACTGGGTATCATTCCATGTGGTTTAGTCGGTAGAATGTCAGTGCGCTATACTCATGTCCCGGGTTTGAGTCCCGGCATGGAATCTTTTTCACTATGCTGGCCTTTGCGCCTTTTAAGCAATTAATTTGATATTTGATTTTCATTTGAATCCATCACAGTGTTTATGACAAGTTCGTCACAATGTGACTTCAAAGCAGTGTCGCATTCATCACAGATTCGTCACAAAATTAATGCCAAAATAGTCACAAATCACACACTTTTCACAAATTTGTCACACCGTGACTTCACAGAGTGGTCACAATGTAACGTCACAAACGACCTCTAAAACGGCCATAACGACCTTGCATTCTAGTCACTATAACGTCACATCGACGGTCACAAAATCACAGTGTGACTTCACAACGACGTCGCCGTGACGTCTCCATGCCTTACGGGTATGTACTACGTTTAATTAATTAAATAACGAGATCCTAAAAACAGCTTCTTTGAATAACAATGATTATTTAAAATAGACATTATTATTAGCCAAAAATAATAACTAGAAGTAAAAAGAGCATTTAAGCATAATAAATTATTTAAACTGCCATATATATGAAATCTTTAATATGTTAGAAAGAACTATGCTAACGAAATTTTTGTTCTCTTATAATTACTTAATATGATATATAATCTATCATTTGCATGTGTATTTTCTGATTTATAGATTTTGAGTTTCTTTTATTATTGCAATCAGTGGTTTTAAACTTATCAAATATTATTAAAAATAACATTTAAGGATAAATAAACGGGAAAAGAATCTTCCACTTTAATAATTTGTAAACAACTTCATTCTCTTTCTTTTTTAAAAGAATCAGTTTTTCTTTCATTGCAGTCAATTTTTAAAATCATCCCAGTTATGAATATTTACTAAGAGACAAACCCTTTTGAAAAATTAAATTCATTCCTAGTGTATTTGTCAAGAACATTTTTATTTGCTTTTGAGTTTTCATGTAAGATAATTTTCTAAACGATGTGTGAAGTTTTTAAAAATGAGTTACATGTAAATGTCGTTTAATTTCCAAAGGGAGCAATATCAGTTCTATTATGATATTTTATAGGCACAGATATATTTTTATTTTACAAATAACCATTTGTTAAGGTGTTTTATGTAGCACTTTCATTATTTATTTATTTATTTATTCAGTGCGACAAGCTTTTGTTAGCGTTTATAAAAAATTCACCGAGATCAAATTAAGTCAAAAGTTTAGTGTTGAAATGTATTATTCGAAACAAAATCTATATCTAATATATAACAATTTTAAATTAGCAATCTAAAAAGCACAGTAGTTATATTTAACCATAGGAGTCATACTATGTAACTCCTATGTACTGTATTTATTCACTAAAATAACTAGAGCCTAAAAGCAGCTTCTTTGAATAAGAATAGTGAATTGAAATAGATAGTCATTATCATTAATCTAAAATAATATCTAGAAGTATAAAGATCATTTAACCATAATAAATGTTCTAAACTGCAAGATATAAAAACTCGTTAATGTGTTAGAAAAAGCTATGCGAATGAAACTTTTGTTTTTTTTATTTATAAGGATTTTATATAATACATAATCTATAATTTACATATGTAATATTTGTTTTAAAGATTCTGAGTTTTTTTATTATTATTATTATTGCATTGAACGCTCTTTAACTTTTTGAAAATTATTAAAAATAGTGCAATTAAGAATATATAAACTGGTAAAGAATTTTCCCCTTTATAGTTTTGTAATCAAATTCGTCCATGTTCCTTTGTAAAGAAATCAATTTTCCTTTCATTGCAAGCACTTTTGTTAATCATCCCAGTTATGCATATTCAATGAGAGACCCTTTTAAAAAATCCAATTTATTCACAATGTATTTGTCAAGAACTTTTTTTCACTTCATTCTGTACGTAAATTAATATTTAAAAATTCTCAAATATTATTCTTTCGTGTACTCGAGCTTAGTTAAGTAAAATTTCCCATTTGCTTTTGAATAATTGATGTAAGATAATTTCCTGAACGCCGAGAGAAGTTTTTTTTAAAGGGAGGTAATTGTAAATGTTGTTTAATTTGCTATGGAAACAATATCAGTTCTATTATGATATTTTATAAGCAAAAACGTACTTTTATTCCTAAAATAAATTTGGAGAAAAATTGTATTATATATTTTCATTATTCTAGTTTCATTTTAGTACGTCAAACTTTCGTTAACTTATATAGTGAATTCATGGAGTTAATATTGGGTTAAATGTCTTGTCTTGAAATTTTTTGTTCAAACTAAAATATATATCTAATGCAGAATCAATTTAAATTAGCAAGCACAGCATTCTCTCCAAAGCACAAAAGTAGCATTTAATCATAAATGTCATAACATATGGTTCTTGTACACTTCATCTATTAACTAAAATAACGAGATCCTAAAACCAGCTTCTTTGAATAAAAATGATTATTTAAAATAGATAGACATTATTATCATTAACCTAAAATAATTAGAAGTAAAAAGAGAATTTAAGCATAATAAATCATTTAAACTACCTTATATAGAAACTTTTTAATATGTTAGAAGGAACTATGATAATGAAAATATTGTTCTGTTATAAATATTATATATAATACTAGTGGGCTCTTCCCCTTGAGAGCTACACACGCCAACTCCCGTTCAGACTTTAAAAGCATTGTAATGAACCTTGTTTTAAAATATTAGCAGGTTATGGAAGATTAAACGATATTATAAAAAACAACGACTATTTTCTATAATCGGACTGCCATGCTTTTCCGTTAGTATTGGGCATTTTTCTATTAATATCTCCTCTTCCACCGCTGTCAATACAGCTGACGGTCACGTTTGGAATTGATAAATAAAATCAGCTACATATTTGAAAATCCGCTTCACTAAAATGGTTAGCTTTAAAATATCGCTGCTTCTCTACTTTTCTAAACGATGCTATGGATAATATTTTTTCTTTGTGTTCGAGGAAAAAATTTCATCTTCTTTTAATACTATTCAGAACCTCGGAAATACATCGTGTTTCGAAATTTTTCTCTTATATTTTATGTTTTGATCGACATTTAGATACACCAGTTTCTAATTCTTTTCATATTTTAATGCATCATTATGCATATTTCAATTTTAAGTTTAAATGTAAATTGTTTATTTTATTTAATAAATTATATAATGATTTTCTAATAATTATTTATTTAATAATAATTCATACAAACTAAATTGAAATCAAAAATATTTTACGTAGGCTTTTACCTGTATTTATACTGCAGCAAGGATGAAATACAAATTTGTTAGCCGCTCTACTTTTATACCAAGAGATTCTCAATGTGGCACCACATGTATATTGTCCATAATATAAGTAAATAAGATAAGAATTATCCCCAATAATTTCAAATGTATAGTTTTAATATATGACGTAATTTTCACCTAAAATTTCTTTCGAGTGTAAAAATTTAACTGTTTTATTTTTTTTCTCTGTTTAAAATTTACGTGTAAATGTGTAATTCATTACGTGTAAACAACTAATATAATGCAATAATAATGCTATTGAAATATTAATTTGTTTTAAATTTTAATAGTATTTCTCTAATAGCATGCAAAATGTCTTTATCTTGCTGTGAATGAAAGAAATAAAATAGTAAATGATATCTTTTTCGCATTATAGATGTCATTTCACAATCAAATTTATTTTTAAGTTTGGAGCTGTCTCGATAAAATTGTTTCAATAAAAATAATTCGATGTACTTTTTTTCTGAAACTAGAACTATTGTTTTATATAAATATGTAAGTAAAAATTAACCTGCACACATTTTTAGGGTTGATAATATTTTTTAAACTCTGTCCCTGGGTTTTAGATTCCTTACCATCCCTCTTCTAAAATTATACAGAAAATCACCTCAGATGCAGCCACAGACATTTTTCCAAGTTTTTTCACATTCAGAAGTATGCTAGAGAAAGAATGTCTGAAATTCTTTGAGAGGAAACTTACTGCAGAATTTAAATATTAATTTCACGCATAGTGGCTTTATTGGTAGTTTTACCGCCTCCAAGGTTTATTCCTGCACATTTCGAGGTAAATTAAAAAAAATAATAATAATTTAATCCAATGTTATCAACTGTTTCTAAAAATCAATAAACATTGTAGTCTAAAAATAATGAACACTTAGTCTTAACATAATTTTCATAAAAATAGGTGGTAATTTTCCTTACCGTTCCATCCTTACCGTCCCTTTTTTACCATTTTGTCCCTTTTTTCCAATACCATCCGCTTTTTTTACCTTACCGTCCCTTCTTTAACACCCCTTTATGAAAATGTTATACAAAAATTCTATATTAAAAGTACTACATTTTTATTATTTCTTATTTGAATGTCCTGTGTGTACTATGCAAATTCATTATAAGTAAAAATTTAGAAGAAAATAAAAAGTTATAGGGTTAAAATGGTAAGGAAAATTAAACTTGCAAGTTTGTCATAAACCTCAGTTAAATAAAATAAAAAAATGTTTCGCTGCTGACCATTTTTTCTTTACTTTGAATCGTTAAGGCATTCGTCTATCAGATTAAAATGTTATTTTAGCAAGTTTAATTTTGTCAGATTTTTTCCCAAAAGTCAAAAGATTGTGAGAATGCCCCATATTCATTTTAGCTATCCGGATGGCTCGAAATATCTCATAATAACTCTTAAAATTTCAAAATCTAAAATATTAAAAAAGTATTATTATTGAAATACTAATTTCTTAAAAATTTTAATGGCATTTCTCTAAAAGCGCAAACAAAATTTTTTTATTGCTGTAGATGAGAGACAAAGGAAAAGGTAAATGATGTCATTTTCCTATTTTCTCTTTAAAATTGAATATAAAACGAAGAAGATTGATTTTGTCCTTCTTAATCAATTGAAAAATAATTATGTCATATATTTTTTTCACATATCCGAATAAGTGTTTTAAAAATTTGTTTCATTAATTTTTTTTTTTTTTAATGATAATATGATATCAATAAATAACACTTCCTGTTTATTTCTTTTTCTTTTTCTTAACTCATTAAAGCCGGTTGGCAAGAAAAATTGCCATTTAAAGGGAACAAAGTTTTTAAATTTGAATACCAGTATTTTAGTTTAGAAATTTTCATAATATTTAATCTCAGATTTTGTTCGATTAAATAAGCCCATATAAGAAAGTGGCAAAAACTGGTGTCGAAGAATTAAAAGAAGTGTAAAGGAGGCTCGTTGTTAATGGGTTAAGGGTTTATATAAATGACGTCATTTGGACGAATTTGTTCAAAATATTCCAGTTTATGAATTAAAATAAATGCTTAGGAAATTGTATTTTTCTCTCTAAACCATTTTGGATTTCAACGCCTTTGTGAACTGACTCAAAATAACCTACGATAGAATTATTATTATTTTTAAGCCAATAGAGTTTATGCCAAGAAGGAATATTTTTGTTTTCTAACCACTTTTGTCTTTCACTTTTGTCATGTTTGTCTTTCCACAGACGACTTTTTGTTTTCTAATATAAAATGATTCCGGAAGATCGAATATAAGAAAATAAGTTTTTATTTCTGCATATATTCTTGTAAAGCGTGATTTAATCACAATATTGTCATCACTATAGATTGAAATAAAAGATAACTTCAATTGGGAAAGGAAAAAAAAATGATGAAATCAAATAATCCCTATGTTTTCTCATTTTCTCCGGTTTTTTTAACAAAAATGGAAGAATTTAGTAGCAAAAAAAAATTGAATCCGGAAATGTCACTTAAATTAGAAAAAAATAATATTTCAAAAACTAATTCAAATTTACAAATTCTAATACTACTTTTGACACCTATGAATCAATACGGACAATTTTTGTTATTTTCAACGCCAAACATTCTACATTTTAGGAAAAATAGCTGTAAAACAAAATCTGTCATTTAATAAGCCGTTTAATCATTCGTTTCATAAAATTGTTTCATAAATTCGTTTCATTAGGAATTTATGTACAGAAACAGAGTAGATACAATCTATCATTTACATATGCATTTTCTGATTTAAAGATTCTGAATTTCTTTTATTATTGCAATAAATGTTATTTAACTTATCGAAAATTATTAAAAATAGTACACTTAACGATAAGCAAACTGGAAAAGAATCTTCCACTTTAATACTTTTTTTTTTAAACAAATTCATTCCATTTCTTTTGTAAAGTAATCAGTTTTTCTTCCATTGCAGTCACATTTATTAATCATCCCAGCTATGAATATTTACTCAGCTCTTTGAAAGACACAGGGGACGCTTTGACACAGTCCCTTTTGAAAAATTAATTTCAACCCCAATGTATTTGTCAAGAACTTTTTTTCTTTCTTCTATCTTTACAAGAAGAATGTATCGGATTCGTAAAAAATTTCGAAATCCGGTTTTCGAAGGATTTACACGTTTTAGGGCTCAGAGATCACGAAAAACATGTTTTTACAAAATGGCTGTCTATGAGTCTGTTAGTCTGTCTGTGGGTGACACAAATTTTTGGACTCTCTATCCCAAGAACTAATGAACGGAATTTAATAAAACTTTAGATTCAGTTAGTGCCTGATATGAATTGGTCCTGATTACGTTTTAGTGTAAATCGCCCAGCAGTTGGCGCTGCTATGCTGCATTATTCATGCTTTCCACAATAGCTATATCTCAAGAACTGAAGCACGAATTTTCAGAAATCTTCAGATTCAGTTAGTCCTTGATATAATATTGCACTGTTAAAAATTTGCAGCATTCTGTCCAGTCATTTGACCGTTTTTTGAAAAAACGGTTTCCTAACCATAATTTAACTCTATTCTGATCGTAAAATGGCCAATAATATGGTCAGAATAGTGTTAAATTACGGATGTGTAACCGTTTTCAATTAAAACGGTCAAATTACTGGACAGAATGCTGCAAATTTTTAACAGTGTGGGCTGATAACTTTTTGGTGTAAATCACCCAATAGGTGGCGCTGCTATGCTGCGTTATTCATGATTATCGGAATAGTCGTATCTCAAGAACTAATGCAAGAATTTTCATCAAACTTTATATTCAGTTAGTCCCTGATATAAATTGATCCTGTTAAGTTTTGGGTGTAATTTGCCCAGCAGGTGCCACTGATCTTTTCACGTTTTCCCCGATAGGTCTATCTCAAAAACTAATGCACGGATATTCATCAAACTTCAAATTCAATTAGAAGTTGATATAAGTTGTCGCTGATTAGATTTTGGTGTAAATCACCTAACCGGTATCGCTATTATACTGCATTTTTCAGGAAGTATTAACATGTATGAGAAAGTTGAAAGTTTTGGGACTGCCACATCTGACTAGTTTTATTTGCTTTTGAGTAATTCATGTATGATATGTAATTTGTATGTAATTTGCATGTATGTATGTAATTTCCTGAGCGAGAAATGAAGTTTTTTTAAATGAGTTAAATGTAAATGTCGTTTAATTTCCAAAGGGAATGTCGTTTAATTTCCAAAAGTTCTATTATCATATTTTATAGGCAAAAATATATTTTTATTTTACAAATAAATATTTGAGAAAGTGTTTTATATGGTACTTTCATTGTTTAATTTTTTTAGTTTTTCAAGGTTTTTCTTAGTGTTTGTAGAAAGTTCATGATGTTCAAATTAAGTTAAAAGTTTTGTGTTGAAATTTATTATTCAAAACAAAATCTATATCTAATATAGAACTATTTTAAATTATCAATCCAAACATTCTCTAAAAAGCACAATAGTAGTTTTATTTAACGTTAGGATTAATAATATATGGCTCCTATATCCTATATTTATTTAATACAATAACTAGAGCCTAAAAACAGCTTCTTTGAATAAGAATGGTAAATTGAAATAGATAGTCATTATCATTAATCTAAAATAAGAACTAGATGTATGAAGACTATTTAACCATAATAAATGGTTTAAACTGCAAGATATAAACATTCTTTAATGTGTTAGAAAGAGTATGCTAATGAAATTTTTCTACTTTTATAATGATATTATATGATGTATAATCTATCTTTTACTTATGTAATTTTTAATTTAAAGATTTCGAGTTTCCTTTATTATTGCAGACAACGTTATTTAACTTATCGAAAATTATAAAAAAAATAGTAGCGGTAAGGATAAATAAACTGGATGAAACCTTGCACTTGAAGATATTTTCAAATGAAAATCAAATTTCGAAGTAATTGCTTAAAAGCCGCAAATGCCAACATAGTGAAAAAGATTCCAAGCCGGGACTCGAACCCGGGCCATCAATATAGCGCACTGACGTTCTACCGACTAAACCACTTGGAACGATACACAGCTCGGAAAATTTCTCACTATTATATGTTGGCAAAGCTACAAACGCAGCACAAGATGGAATATTTATCGTGAGCCACCGACCTGGGGCTAACACGAAACATAATTAAATCCAGCATCGATAGAAACTATATTAATACGTGGAAATTATTCCAAAGAGAAACATTCGCCTTGGATACAATATTTCAAATGAAAATCAAATTTCGAAGTTTATGTTGGCCTTTGCGCCTTTTAAGCAATTACTTCGAAATTTGATTTTCATTGAAATATTGTATCCAAGGCGAATGTTTCTCTCTGGAATAATTTCCATGTATTAATATTGAAGATATTTGTAAACAAATCTCTTCACTTTTTTTCTAAAGAAATCAGTTTTTCTTTCACTGCAAAGTGCTTTTGTTAATCATCCAGTTATGAATAATTTCTAAATGACCCTTTTGAAAAATCCAGTTCATTCACAATGTATTTGTCAAGAACTTTTTTCTACTACATTCTCCTTGTAAGTTAATAGATAACATTTTTCGCATATTATTCTTTTGTGTACTCGAGTTCAGTTAAGCGAAATTTCCTATTTGCTTTTGAATAATTCATGTAACATAATTTCCTGAGCGGCAAGAAAACTTTTTTAAAAAGAGGTAATTGTAAATGATGTTTAATTTGCAAAGAGTCAAGTTATATTATTTTATAGTTATATTATATATCAGTTATATTATTTTATTTTATATGCGAAAATATTTTTTTATGTTTATAGTGAATTCGTGGAGTCCAAATTACGTTAAAATTATAATAAAACACTCATACTACAATACATATTAAAACACACATACACACATAAATAAAGCCTGCATTCGACAGTTAAAGGTATATATAAATATTGTACAGACATACATACAAAATAAATACAATAAACCCGACTGGAGTGAAAAATTAGCCAGAGCCAGGAATCGAACCCGGGACCACAGTATACAAGACTACTGCTCTAACCACTGAGCTACTCAGGCCGATACCTGAGTCTGCAATTTCTTATTAATAAACCATGTTGGGGAAGTCACCAGCCATCTATACGACGATCGACCGCCGCGGCGAGCGGCCTCTCTTCGTCCGCAGCCCTTTATTCTTCCACTTATTCCGTTTCGCGGAAGCAAGGTTCATAGGTCCCCAGCTACGTCCCGAGTAAAAGACACTGTAGCGAAAAACAACTTTGCAAAATAAATAAATAAATAAATAAATAAATAATTGAAACCGGACAAATTTAAAAGGGAAATTAGCTACCGAACGACTCCTGCTGCTTCTAGCTTATTATTAGTCGTATAGATGGCTGGTGACTTCCCCAATATTGTTTATTAGTGAGAAATTGCAGACTCAGGTATCGGCCGGAGTAGCTCAGTGGTTAGAGCAGCAGTCTCGTATACTGTGGACCCGGGTTCGATTCCTGGCTCTGGCTAATTTTTCACTCCAGTTGGGATTATTGTATTTATTGTATTTATGTCTGTACAATATTTATATATATGTTAAAATTGTTTATTAAAAATTATTATTTAAAAGAAAAATCTATAGTAGAAAATTAATTTAAAATAACATTCGCTGCATGTACTCTTCGAAATTGTATGTTCTCCATCAAAGTGTAAACAGTAATACCTCTGTTTTTGTCGACTTTGGTTATCGTAGGTTTCTTTTTTCGTCGATTTTTTGCAAGAAAAATTTGTCTCTGATTTCGTCAATTGCATCGGATTTCGTCGGCGTACCAACTTGAACTCGCAGCATTTACCGTAAACCAATGGCGACCCAAACGTTCTCCTGCTCAATGTGGCTTTGTTTCTTGTCGAGAGTCCCCCACACCGCGCGTCTAGGCAAACTGTATCGTTAATTTCCGATTTATTTTTGTGCATTTTTTATTGATTTCAATGGCTCGATCATGGGATCAAAGATTTTTCCGCAGCTAGTAGCCTTTTACAGATGAAACATAAAACACGATCTAGTGGAAGAAGGAAATTGGTCAAAAATACGATAGAGGCATTAAGAATACTGAAATCGCCCGCATGTACGGTAAATGGCCATCCACAATAAGTTAAATTGTGCCGAAAACGGAATCAATAAAGGAGGCTAATCTAGCAAAAGGCCTGAATGTGCTAACAAAACTGAGATCGCAAACAATTGAAGGCGTCGAACAGTTATTAGTAATGTGGATGAACCGAAAACATTTAGATGGCGATTCTGTTTTGGACGCCATCATACGTGAAAATGACAGACAATTGTATTCCAATGTCATTCAGATAATACCTTGGATGTCTTACTGATTTTAAGGCAAGCTGAAGCTGATTCGAAATATTAAAGAAATGCACTGGTATACACAGTGTTCATGATACGTCGAATATGGAAGTTGGGACAAATCTGGTACAGACAAATTTTTGTCCAAATTTAAAAATTACGTACAGGCTGAACGATTTATCCCCTAAGTGCCTTCATCTGTGAGAAACTGGCCTTTTTTTGAAGAAAGTGCCAAAGACGACGTCTATTATACAGGAGAAAATAACCTTAGTAAAAATAGGATCTTTTGTTGTTTGGTTATGCTAGTGATAATTGCAAAATAAAGCCTTTAGTGAAGTAATACTTCAAAACTCCTAGAGTTCTTCGCAGAAACAATGTGATTGGAAGTAAATTGTGTGTGATGTACAGGGTAAACAAGAAAGCATGTGTTACGAGGCCAATTTTCAATGAGTTGATGATGTGTTTAGTCAGATTGTGAGAAAATATCTCCAGGATGATCAGTTGCATCCTTTAGTGCCTTCCGGAAATGGACTATAGACAATTCTCCTGCGCGTCCTCCAAATTTGGAAGACGCATTGTTGGAGGAATTCAATTTCATCACAGGGAAGTTCTTTCCCCTAATACAACACCACACATCCAGCGTATGGACCAGAATGTCATTTCAAAATTCAAGAAACTCTACACAAAAGCAATGTTTCAAAGTTGCTTTGAGATGACATGAGATCCAGAGTCTTTAAGATGTTATTAAAATTTTAAACGTGCTTAACTGCATTAACCACATAGAAAAGACTTGGCATGGAGTAATATCCAGGACGATGAACACTGCCTGTAAGTAATTATGTACAGGATGTGCATGAGAGAGATTATGAAGAGTTTGAACCACCCCTGGTGATGCTACAGAAGTGGTGATGTCAATTGTTGATTTCGGAAAGTCCATGAGTTTAAAGGTGAGTAGTGAGGATGTGGAAGAGTTGGTGGATGAACTCAGTGAAGAAATCACAACTCGAAGAACTGCAAGACCTTCAGCTTGAAGTTCAACAGACGGCAGTCGAAGAGGTTGCTGCAGATGAGGAGCAAGAGGCAGGGAAGAATGTGACTTCTTAAGAGATTACGTACGTCCTCTCTATGTGGAGTAAGGTGCTGGGATTTTTGGAGAGAAATCAACCACACAAAGGTGTTTCAAGCCGTGTCTGCAACTGGTTTAACACGTTCACGCCGGCGCGGTGGGTCACACTCGACTGTCTCAGAGTTGTCAAGTCTCTGGCCTTTTAGATACCAGTATTTTAATATAGAAAATGTTGTTTTATTTAATTAGAACAATTGGGCTATTTAAACGAACAACATTTTCTCTAAAATAATAGTGGTGTGCAAAAAAGCCGGAGACTTGACAACTCTGAGACAGTCGAGTGTGACCCACCGCACCGGCGGCGTGAACGTGTTAAAGATAATGCCTTCCCCCTTTTTATACAACTATTAACACATTAACACCCGAATTATTTTCTTCTCTAAAATTAAAATTTTGGATTTCCCACCACTTTCAAAAGAAGATTGATTTTTATCTTATTTTATCAAGGAATTTGTCCTGTGAAAGAAAAAGTGTATATTTATCTTCATATTTACTAGTGGGAAAAGCGCTTTCTTGCACTAAGTCAAGTGATCTAAAAACATGCCACTGGACGTTACTGGGTTAAAGAAGACGAAGGAAACGGACCACCCTGGGCAGCTTTTTTGAGACGCATTCGTTCTATGACTCTGAAACTAGTTATACTAGCGTGACCGTATATTTTCTTAATACCATACACCATGAACTCTATATTAATTTTTTATTGTTTTTAGTATTAAACGCTATACTTATTCTATATAAAATATGTTTTTGGTGCACATTTTTGAGTGTTTAGAACGAACTAATCGGATTTACACAGGTTCATATAGAAATAATTTCTTCGGTTTTCGTCGGTTTCGGATTTCGCCGATTGTTTTCTTATGGCTTTTTGACGAAAACCGAGGTATCACAGTATTATGTCAATGACTAGACGATCCAAGGCATAATTAATTTTATTTTTAAATATTTATCCATAAAAGTTATTATACATTTAGAAAAATTCATAAGAGTCTAAACGCAGTCTTTAAAGCTACAGTCACATGTAAGATTTTATCGATGGCAGTATGCGATATTTCTTCATAACTAGGTATTTGAGAGGAAAACGATAAACAAAACACTTCGAGCGGCAGTTAACTTCAGGCAACTAAACCAAATAATCTACGTAAATCAGTTAATGCAGCTAATAACCCGTTTATACCAGATATTTAAGATATCGTAGACAGCCATTTTGGAGGTTGTACATACTGGAATTGGAGCACCTGCTTACTTTGAATAACTCTTCTAAGATATCTCTCATGGAATATCACTGTGTCTGAAATAATAACAAATGAAACGTGTGCGCATGCGCATGCGTTAAAACCAGGCCCAATAGTCAATCAGTTAAATCGAAGCTCTGTAGCCAACAAGAGTGAGTGCATGTGACTAGACATACAAAGTTTCAGAGTTCCACAAACTCTGTCAGTGATATTCGAGATGTGAGCTATCTTAAATAGCTGGTCTCAACGCAGTATAAGTCGAGTTTTGTATCTCATATAATAGATATTAGATATGGGCCAATCAAAGTGTTCTAAAAATTGCTGTTTTCAGTTCTCAGGCTTTATGCTACTTTTTAAAATAGTTGTAAAATTTTCGAGCTACGAGTGAAACGAGAAGCAATAGCATATATCAGAGACGGCGAACCTTTTTGAGCGTGCGTGTCAAAAATTTCAAAATTAATATGTACCAACATTCTAACGTGCCAGAAACATTTTAATTTAGATAAAATCCAATAAATAAATTTTATAGAATTTTTTCTTAAATATTTTTACACTAAATTCGATTCCTAACTTATTTATTATGCAGCATTTACTCAATAATATAGCCATGTCGCATTTAATTTCTTTTTATTAACCTATAAATGAGTTTTTCTTCCGACTGAGGTCATTTTTAGTTCGTAAGGCAGAAGCAGGTTCAATAGACATAATTATTTACACTAACAGCTAACATTCAATTTTCAAAATTAAAACTTAAACATTTTAAAGCATAAAATAACTTAAAACCCTAACCCTAAATAAAATAAAAACTAATTTGAAGAAGAAGTGGATCAATTAAGTATATTACTATGAAAACTATCTTTTAAAATTCAATTTTCAAAAATAAAACCTTTCAAATTTGATAGAGAAGCAAAATGATTTGGAAAACACTATATATTTTGAAAGGTTTCTTGAAGAGAAGTTTTCTTGGGCACCAAGTTCGACACACGTACCACAGGTTCTCAATCCCTGGCATACACTATAGGTCGTGGCATATCACTGCCATAAATGTTTAACTCCCATTGTTAAATTTAGAAATAAGCAGGTTCTAAAAACAAGTTCATTGAATTACCATGCAAACAGATAGAGATTAGCATTAAAATCAAAATAAAATTAGAAGTAAAAAGAACTTTTAAAAGGACAGTTTATGGATAAAGGAAATACGCTGATAGATTTAAAACACTTTAAATGCTGAAAACTGTTATGATAATGAAAATTTTGCGTTTTTATGAGGATTTTCTTTATTATATAATACGACATTTATTTGTGTGATTTTGTATTTAACATTCAGTGTTTTAAAAATTTATTATTTAAGTCAATGTTATTTAAACTATTAAAAAAAAGTACATTTCAGAATAAATAGACTGGATAAGTATTGCATTTTGATGGATTTGTAAACAAATATACTGACTTTCCCATGTAAACAAATCAATTTTCTTTCAATTCAAGCACTTTTGTTCAGAGAAAAGTATACGGAGTTTTTTTTTTCATCATGCCGGTTATGAATATTTACTAAGAGCACTTTTGAAAAATCAAATTTATTTTCAATGCATTTGTCAAGAATACTTTTTCGAGTCTTTTCGTTCTATTCGTAAACAGATAGTAATATAAATTCGATATTTAAAATTATTGAATAGTATTTTTTTTGTGTACTCAAGTTCAGTTAAGTGATAATTCTTATTTGCTTTTGAATAACAATACATATAAGATTACTTCCTAGACAGTGAATGAACTTTTTAAAAAAGAGCTAAATGCAAATGCTGTTTAAATTGCAAAGGTATAATATCACTGCTATTATAATACTTTATATTCACAATTATTTTCTTTCTTTATGTTTGTGTGTGCTTGAAATAAATTTTGAGAAAAAGAGTTTTTAACGTAGGATTTTCCTTGTTTGGAATTTTTCGGTTTTCCTGTGTATCAGTATTTTTCTAACGTTTATAATGCATTCTTGGAGTTAAAATTACATTTAAAATTGTTTTATTGAAAATTAATATTAAAAACCAAATTTATTTCAAAAACACGATTCATTTAAAGAAGTATTAGATGCACGTTATCTGTCAAAAATCCGTATTATTATCTATGGACACCGGACACCGGGCATTGTCCAGACAAGTAGATTTTTCAAACCGCACCGCGAATAATTAAAACAGCAATTAAAATAACTACTACTTTAATTATAACCACCCTGTAAATACGTGTATGCTATACACTAGACTCTCGTTAATGCGTCTCCCCATAAGACGTATCTTAAGTTAATGTGGATAAATTGTTTCACCATCATATTCTAATAATTGTTAAGGACATCGTATAAGGCGAACTTCGATTAGTGCGTGCGAAAAATGACTTGCCTTGGAATACCGCACTAACAGGTGTCCATTGTAGTATATGGATAGTTAAATTACACTATTAATCGATATATACTTATACGCGTCCACATACTTTTGAAATTATCTTTTAAGGTATACGTACTTTATACCGATCTATTATACGTATATACGTACATCGCTTAAAACTATAATTGAAATACATATGACGTCGGGAGCTTTAATTAAAATAGATGCCTGTTAATATTTGTCTATCCTAGTCGTTCAGGATATAGGAGGGTAAGTCAAAAATTATCCACAATGTAGTTATAAATTGTATTGCAATACAAATGGGAAACTACCGTTAACATCATTTTTCATTATAGTCCCCTTGCTTTTCAACGCACTTGGTCCATCGTTGCACAAGCATCCTCATGCCCTCAGAAAAGAAGTTTTTGACTGAGCAGTGAGCCACGCATGCACCGACTTTATGAAATCCAAGTCTGGTGTGAATGATTTCATAGGCCATGACTAATTTGCAGACGATGTGCCACTTCATCAATAGTCACTCATCTGTCTAACAGAACCATGCCACGTACACGCTCAATGTTGTCATCATTTGTGACTGTACGCGGTCATCCGTCTCCTTCCTCATGCGTAAAACTTGTGCGACCATTTTTGAATTATTCAATCCCTTCGTAGACACCCCGTTTCAGCAAGACTCTATTTCCGTATTGTGCAGAAATTCTTCGATAGATTGCGGGCCCCGTTACACATTCTGGTCACAAAAAACCGGATCACTTCTCGTTTATCCTCTTTAGTACAAACCTCTAATGGAGCACCATGATCTATCTGCAAGAAAAGGAATACAAATGGAAGAATTACGATCAAACTTTCCAAACATGACCACAACAGCATAAAAATAAAATAAACGAGGACAGAGGTCGGTGTGAACAATGTAAAAAGAGTTATGTCAAAATTGTGGATAATTTTTGATTTAAACTCGTATAATTCTGAGTTATTCGCGGAAATGTTTGAAGTAAGAGAAACTTTCAAATTTAACATAGGGATGCAATTTCGCTTCGAAAATTCAAAGTTTGTATTGAGAATTAAGATTGGCATTTACTCTAGAATTAAAAAATCACGATAATACTCTAAGACATTATTATGAAAAAAATATGACGTAGTAGATGTTAATTCAAAACTTACAGGAAAATTACAGCGATTATCCTAGGTCATATTGTTTTCGTGAAAAGCTCATTTCTCCGTTACACACAAATTTCGATTTAAGGGCATTCAGTAAAGGGTTGAGGAGTGCCGGAGGTACCTATCGTAGCAGATGTAAAATAGCAATGTTGATTATGATTTTTGAAAAAAAATTGTCTGTAATTAGACGAGATATTAACCGTTAAGGACAGGAGCGGTTCGCACATACATTATGACAGAGACGGCGTACTCTGTGTACCATCGGCTTTTGAAGCCTAGATAAGAAATTTTAATGATATATTTGTGTAATGTAATGCCCAGTACCAGTATAAAAGCAATAAGCGTCAAATTATTAAAAACAGACTAAATTAATTAGGGTTGCTCACATAAATACTATGGGATTCTCGACTAGTTTGCATTGGGTGGCTCTCTCAATACACCTCCCGTGTCTTTAAAAGTTAATTAAAAACCTATCTGGAAGAACGCGGCACGATCCCAGGCGGCGTTGCAAATTTGCGACATTGTCTCGAAGCGCGCTTAGCAAAATACCAAGTTTAAACTTTGAACAAGTGTTTTGCTTATCTGCACTGTAAAAAGAAAAGACTATTACAGCGGTGAATTTAGTTTTATGAAATGCCAAATGAAGTTTAAATATCCACTTCTTTTATGGTCAGTACCGAATTAAGTTCATAAAAAACAGATTAGGATAAGATTAAAAAAAGAGTTACACAAAATAGCAATATTTGATGCTATTTAGGCTTCTTATCTCTCTGAATTTTTATGGTATATCCTTTTATAATTTTCTAGTATATACAGCTGTACCGAACCCTAGGTAGTATTGTTTTTCACAAAGTCTTATTATTTTTTACCAACGATTTTTTTAATAATACAGTTACTAATTCACATATTTATTGTACGGAACCCTGTGAGCGCGAGTAATACTCACACTCACTTGACCGTATATTTCTTATTATCGGTTATCGGAAAAAAATCTCATTTCACTTTTATGCTTTATTAAAGTGTGCTTATTTTATTAACGTTTTTATTAAATAATTTTAAAAATGTAACTTAGTAACAAATTTTTTTAAACGTCTAGTATATTAATTTATTAAATTATTATCAACACACACTTAAAAATACACTTATGTTTGTTAATCATTATATTATAATCAGAAACGGTAATCTTTAAATATTTTAACCTTCATGAAACACTATATAGATATAGTTTTTGTAGCTATAAAATACAGCCGAAATTTGATTTGTTTAATTGCATGAACTTTTGCAATGGCAACCTGGTGCAAAACCAAAAGGTAAAAAAAAAGTGTTTAAGCCAACACTCGAACTCTGGTCACTGGCAGAAAGCACAATGTCCGAGTAACTCAGTTGGTACAGATATTGTGCGGTATTCCAATGACCCAGATTCCAGTACTCGCTTGCATACTTTTTACTCTTTTTGTTTTACGCCACGTTACCGTAGCAAAAATTAGCAATTAAAAAAAATTCAGTATATCGGGCGTATTTCATTGCTACAAAAATTATATCTATGTATTATTTCACCTATGCTGGGACTAATTTCGTCTCTTGTTTGACACAGGGATGTGGCTCGTTAAGATACTACATCTTGAACTGCAGCTAGAGCGTTGCCATTATATAAGAATGAGGGGTGTCGAGCTGGGTATCGTCCGTAAAGCTCATTTTGTAGAGCATTTGTGGATTCGAGTACTGGTTTGGACTCTTTTAGACGCTGTTGGTCTTATGCATAATTAGCAATGCAAAACATCATGCAATTAAAAATTTCCTACCTGAAGTACTTGAATTAATTTTTTCTCCAGCTCTCATTTTATAATTTTGTATATACATTCTACTGTTTTAAAATAAGCGTCACTCAAAAGTGCACTGGACTTTAAAAAAGGACAAGTTTTTCATATTCTACAGTGTTATCGATTCTCAAGTACCGAAAATACTCGCGTTTAAGTTGAACCCATAACATTTGAATGCTATAATACAATGCGACCAATTCTCAATCAAACATTTTCAGGTGCGTTAATAAATTTATATGTTAAAGAGTAACTAAATGATTTAAAAATTAATTTTAATTATGTTAATTTATCATATTCGTTCGGTAAAGAATGTTTGCTAAACATGAAAGTATTCATTTGAGAATGATCGAAAAGCCTGTATTCCGAGCTTACAAGATTACGCAAAAATCTACTCGGAAACATTTTCGAAAATCAGATAGCAAAAGAAATCTTGTATTTATGTGCTCCTATAAACCTCGTAAATATACTTGTTTCAACAGTTTTTTAAAGATAAAAAAACACTTTTCGGTATGATGGAAGACGTTTTTGGAAAGATGTAAATTTATTTTTTCTTAGTGGTTATATTATGTTATTTTACATTTAGAATTTTTTTTTACAGTGTATGAAGTAATCTTAGAGGATACTGAATGATTTAAACATAAGAAAAAACGACAAAAACAAAGAAGAAATATCTGTCAAAATTTCTTTCCTCCGGTAGAGAAAGCCAAAAAGATTGAAAACAACTGTTTTTTTTTTTTTTTTACATTTGTTTTAAACATAGATATATATTCATTATTAAGTAAGTCCAATTATATAATGTTTAAAAAGACAATTAAGTGAAAAGTTGTTAGGCTGCTATGTCGCTTTTTATCGTTTGAATTTCTTTTTGAACCAAATGGTCATCTTTTCTTTGATGTTTTTCTTTACATAATGATTTTTTTCTTTTTCATTTCATGCAATGTCACGTTTTCTAAAAGACATACGAACTTCGCTGCGCTGCCTGGATTATCAAACTGTTGTATTGGTCGTAACAAATAAGGATCTGAAGTTTTTTGGAAACGTTCTTCAGATTTAATCTGGACTTCAATTTTTGATTGCACAGTCTTTTCTTGCTCTTGTAGCAAATTGCTGTTTTTACCTATTTCATGTTGAGTGCTATATTTCAGCTTCCCTTCACCAATACCTATTTCAGGGATTCTTGCTTGTTGAACATTGTACTCATTTTTACCATTCACGTTTATATAGTCGAATTCTTGGAAAGGATTAGTGCCTACACCATCTCCCTGCGAGGACAAATCACTACCTTTTTCTGCTTTAAAAGGGTTTTCGCCCATCTTCAGAAACGGATGTTTCGTTATCTCTTGTGGGGAAGGACGCTCTTCAGGTTTCATCTTCAATATCGATAGTAAAATATCGAATGCTTAATCTATATCACTTTCTGATATTTTTGAACCTGGCAGGGACTTTCTCATCAAATATTCAAAATTCTGCTTTCTCAAACCTTTCTTCAGAACTGGCCACACATGCGATGACCAAGTAAAATTTTCATCACTTTTTATAAACCATTCTATGTGTGGTCAATGTCCTGTTAACATGTTAATAGCCATTAATCCAAAAGTATACATGTCGTACGGCTCTCCTTGAACGTTATCACATGCTACAGAACTACAGCACTCCGGAGGCCGAAAAATAAATGGAGAAACTATCTCTGCAAGAGGTTTTCCAGTGTAGTTTAATCCTGAAAAATCACACAGCACGGCTATACCATCTTTATCAATCAAGATGTTATCCGTTTTCAAATCACAGTGGCAAAAACCGGAATAGTGCACGTACATCAATGCCAACAATATATCCTTCATCCACAGTTTTATCTTGGTCAGACCATCTGGGTCGAATCTAAACTCATCGCTGTGAATTGTTTCATCCAGTGCCACTGACAGCACGTGAGTTAAATACATCTTAACTGCGGGTTTATCCATTGTTAATACATCCAAAACGGGAAGGACATTTCTTTGGCTTAGCAATGGCCACATTTCATTTTCAATCATGCCGACATTTTTCTTTTCAATTATCTTCACTGCAACAGCTTCTTGCTTGGGCTAAAGAGCTGCAATTACCGAAGCAAATCCACCTTCACCAAGTGGTTTTATGTATGTATAATTTTTTCTTCTAAGAATTTTATGACTTCTTTAACAGTCTCAGAAGACATTTTTGTAAAAAATAAAAATACGAAGTTTTTATTCCTCAAACGATTGATCAAAATTTTTGTTTAGTAAAAATACTTTAAGTACGCAGATATATATACAGGGTGCCCAGTCTCAACGGTGTCCAATGGCTAATTCCTAAACCGTTACTCATATACATATAGTTCCAATTACAAAAATGTTTTAAATCAGGTAAAGAAATATTTTAAAAACGATTTGGGCAATAAAAACATTTCTTAAAAAATTACAAAATTTAAATTTTTATACGGTCCCCCGGTCGTATAAGTTATGTTTAGTGAAATTTTCCTTTTACACTGACAAGTAATACAAAAAAAATCCCGTTATTCTACGATTAAAATTGACCGAGTAATAGCTGTTTAAAGTTGGAGCATATTTTTTGCTGCAAATTGGGAGTCATTCACAAATTTAGTCGAAATATAATTTCGTCAGATATAAAAAATGTTTGGGAGTAAAATTAACATTGCAATATAAATTTGAAATCTTTAATCATTCTGGCATATTAATGGAAAATATACAATTTGTAATAACCATTTAAGAAGAAAGAAAAAACAGAATTTTTGTTAAATAAAATGATTCTAAATTAACAGCCTCAATTCTTTACAAAATGATACGTATTTTAAAATATTATTAGATTGCACAAGCCTGCAAAAGTTGGGTTATGATAATTGATTCTTATATATTCTGTGCCGCTGAATCCGAAATTGACCTTCATTTTTAACTATCATATCAGGATTTTTTGCAAATTGCAAATTTCAAAGTTAAGAAGTTCAATGTTAAAATCGAATTTCCTCTCCCATCTCATCGGCCCACTCAGCTGTTTAGCTGTACGAATCCCAGAATAAGCAAAAATATCGAATAAATTTTTTAATCAAATCAAATAAAATAAAATAAAAAATGTTTTACATATGTTTTATAGTATGAGATTTTCGCTATATTTTAACTTACAAATTTGCGATTTGCAAAAAAATTCTAACGTGATGGTTAAAAATGAAGGTAATTTTCAGATTCAGTGCTAAAAAGTACATAAAAATCAATTATCAAAAATTAAAAAACACAACCATCTCCTCTACTTTATAGTATTCGATTTTTGTTATTCTTCAAATTTGAAAATTTATGATTTGCGAAATATCCTGACATGATGGTTAAAAATTAAGGTAATTTTTGGATTCAGTGCTAAATAATACATAAAAGTTTAAAAAACCAACAATCGCAGTCTTGTATTATCTAATCTAAAACTTTTTCTTAAACTCCTTGGCAGAAATCTATCCGAAATTTTTTGTGTTATCCTGTAAAATAAGTAAATGGTAACCACCGAAAATCTTAATAATATTAGATTGTTATCGGTTTTGCGCCAGTATGTAAAATGCAATCTCGATCGGATATTTAAAAGTGGGTTAAAGTTCGAGCACAAATTTTGAACTGAAAAAACATATATACGATTGTTGAAGTACAACATAAAAACTTATAAAAAAACATAATTTTTGTTAAAAGAAATCATAAGAGAAACAGTCTCAAATCCTGACAAAATAAAACATATGTTATTTTAGCCAATTTGAGACTTAATCATAATACTTGTAGGATTTTTTTTCAAAGCGCAGATACACATGAAGTAAGATCTTCGAATACTTTATACACTTGGTATATGATCCCTCAAAGCCAAGCCGAACTCATTTGTTTTCAGAGTAGAAATGTGGCATAAGTCATGCATTTTTAATGTTTCATAACTCGCTCAATTTTAGCGTTATATGAATGGGACTTTTTTTGTCTTACTTGTCAGTGTAATGGGAAAAAATTACTAAATATAACTTATAGGACCTGGGGACGGTATAAAAATTTAAATTTCGTAATTTTTTGAGAAATATTTTTATTGACCCAAATCGCTTTTAAAATGTTTTTTTTTTACCTGATTTAAAACATTTTTGTAATTGGAACTATATGTCTATGACTAACGGTTTAGGAATTAGCCATTGTACACCGTTGAGACCGGACACCCTGTATATTAATAACGATAACTTTTTTTTCGCACGTAAAAGAGTCGCTAATTATATAGTAACAATCTTTTCAGAGTTGTAAAAAGAAAATTATTATCATTCAAGAATGAAAAAAAAATATTTTAACAATAGTCTGCAATTGTTTAAAACAATTGTTGAGAGCCACATTTGTGCTTAGTGGAAATTGTTAGTTTTAATTTAACAATGCGAATTCAGTCTAATAAAGAACACTTGTTATATTGTTGCGAGTTAAAAAAAATGACCTTGCAACAATATGACAATAATTTTTTTTCGTGCGTTAATTTTACATTGTTAAATGGAAAATTGCAAAATACAAAATAGTTTAAGAGTCTTTGATTGTATATAATCTTCTTGCGTACCTGAATATATTTATATATTTATATCAGCATACAAAGGTGTAAGCATGCACATGTACGTCAATAGATTAAATATTAAACAGGGAAACACATGAAAAGAAAATTACCCATTGATAATTTTATAAAATTTAATGCTTACAGTAAAATTATAAAACACTGAAAAAATATTAAATTATCACAAAAGAATTAAAGATTTGGAATGCATAAACACATTGAATTCTATCTGTAAAATTATTCACTGCTTTGTAAAATAATACGGAAAAGTTTAAGAAAATTCATTGTAACTTCGTAGTTGACCTCGATTTCCAATTTGAATTAAAACACTTTTTTCGGAAATTATGAATAGAAAAAGGAACATTATTTTTTCATAAACTTTTATGTAAACATTTTTATTTCAGTTTTCCGATTGGTCTTTAAAAAAAAGATTTGGAACTTTTCCGTTATACGGACACCATGGCAATATGTATGCCAATGCACCAATTGTTTCAACCTTGTTCTTGAGTTTTGAATCTCAATATGAGTCTTAATATGAGTTTTATTTTATTATTTTATTGAATAACAGTTATTTGTTCGCTTATTTTAAGTATATATTTGTGATTTAATAAAATAGTTCGTAAAAGTCTGTAATTTTCAAATGTTATATTTTTTAAATGGTCACTTTATTATCGACAATGTTTATTCGGTACTTTTCTCTTAGCTGGGCGCCAATGTTATATATGCATATTTATATACATACATATATGTATAAATATATATATATATATTTACATATATATATATATATATGTGTGTGTATATATACAATATGTGTATATGTATGTATATGTATATTTACATATATGTATGCATATAAATATGTATATATAACTCTGGCGCCCGGCTAACCGAAAAGTACCGAAACGGTACTTTTTTCTTTTATTTTTCTTTTATTTTTCAAATGTTTGAATTCACGTGATTTTGATTTAGCGCCAATTATTACGCTTGTCGACAATTGTGTCCGTATAACGGAAAAGTACCAAGGATTTTTGAAGGTAATATTGAACCTGATTTTAGGAGGGTATTAATTACAGTAAATTCTGTCTAAGGCGGATTCTGTATAAGCCGGAAATCTGTTTACCGTGAAAAATTTTTCAAGTTCCGCCGAACCCATACAAAATTACATTAATTCATGCTGCATAAGGCGGAATCTGTCTAACGCGGAAACGGAAAGGATTTTAAGGTCCCACCGAAACCAAAATTTTGCATAAGGCGGAAAAGGGATAATTTAAAAATGAAAGGCGTTTTGTTTATTAAACTTTAAAACGGATAAGTCAATTAACTCAATGTCGAGCACGTTAATTAAAATTCCGTAACCTTTTAAAAAAGTCAATTCAAAAGAACAGAAACTTAACATTGTAAAGAATTTATGCTTATGCCATTTTTTCATATGCGAAATTGCATCTAAAAGTTAATAATTCTAGTAAAATTAACGTTTATCATAATATATATTTTCGAAAGTACAATGTATTGTACTTTAAGATTGTACTCAAATTCAAAATTATAGCGTTCTGAGTCATTCTCAAAGGTTTTTTTTTTTTTTTTTTTTTTTGTGTGTGTGTGTCTGTGTGTATAAACTTCCAATATGAATGTATTACAGCAGTACTAAGAAATTGAATAACGTTTCTCATTTACCTTTAGAAAGACAAAGGATCTTTCAGAATTTCAGTTTTCAACCAATTTTCTAGTCAGGAGAATCAATGAAAGATAGCTTTTTTGCATAAGCCGGAATATTGTCTACCACGGAAAATTTTCTAACTACCGACAGATTTCGCCTTAGACAGAGTTTACTGTATCTACTAAGCATTTCCAAGTTCAACAAAGATGTTTTGCATACAAACGTAACGTAGCATTAATATATTAACATTTAACGTTAATATTATGTTGTCATTTATACACGTATAAATTTAATTCGCAACTAAAAATGTTTATACAAAAACTGATAGCCTTCGAAAAACTGATATTCCGGTTTAAGAAAACGGATTAATATACAAAAAAATTTACTCGGAAAAGTTTCCGTTAACTAGCGGCAGCATTCGAAATATTGTTTTTATAAATGCTTCTTTAAATCCCAAAACTATATTGGCTTATAGGGTAATTCTAGGATAGATGGTCATATAGGGGAGATGGCCAGTCTAAAAATTTCAAAAACTAGATTATAGATTGCAGCATAAACTTTGTAATTATAAAAAGAAAGTGAATTTTAATGTTTATTTAATTTGGGGGTTAGATATTTTTGTTGATTTATGTATCTGAATGTTTTGCAGTCCCTATGTTTCATTTTTCCTTACTATAAGGGATTTTAAGGCGCGTATATAATCCATTCTTTGCTTTTGTGTCTAAAACAAAGACGTACAATTGCGGAGTGACGCTTTAAATTGGGTGGCAATCTGTCCATCAATTTTAGGAGAGATGTCCACATCAAATCAAGGAGAGATGGCCGCCATTACTCAATATTTCAAAATTATACAGAGTGAGGATTTTAACTAAATATATTTATTTTTTAAATCATTATATAATTTTTATGTTTATAATTATATTAAGTGATATAATTAATTATATTTTGACTAACATAAATATTTCAATAGCAATAATATAATAGGGCCTAACGATGTATTTTTCTTCCAGAAAGTATTGAAAAACTTTGGAAACGTTCATTCAAGAAAAAGATAAAGTTGATAAATAAGCATAAAACCGTGAAAAATCTAAAATAAACGCAAGAAAAAAATAAAAACATGTCCCTTCCAGTAGCGAAGAAGATGAAATACATTTGAAATTATTAGATTCTACAGATTCTGAGGGAATAGAATTGGGTGAGGATCACTCTGTTGGTTGTGGAGAAGAATATAATACTACAGCCAAAAAGGATTACTGCATACAATGCATAAGGTGCCGGAAGTGGTTCCATGAAACGGGTACAAACCATCAAGATCTTTGCCGAAAATGTGGTAAAATTTTACGAATAGAGAAGGATTAAAATTATACTTCAAATTCTGTTTATTCATATTTTATTCACTGATTTTCCTGGATTTAATGGCGTTTTTGCAAATTTCCATGTGTTTTCCATGATTAACTACATGAGATGTGTTATTTTTTGCTATTTAACTACATTTTTTCTTTCTTGTATTGGATGGCAATCTCTCCTTCGCTTGAAGGAGAAATGGCAGTCTGCCATTTTAATTTCGATTTTGTTTCCCGCTTTTTGTTCTCGATATTTAATTATTTTTTGTCCAAAATATGATGAGTATATGTATAAGAATTTCCAATGTGCATAAATATTTCTTGTATTTGCATTCTGAAAACTTTTATTTCAATCTTTAAAAATTGTGGCCATCTATTATAGAGTTACCCTACGCTTTCTAAAGATAAAGACATCTTTTCGGAATTATGGGTAACTCGGGAGAGTTTATTCTGTATTTTCGTTATTTGTTATATTATATTTTCGTAGATTAACCCTTTACCTGTGGAATATATTTGAGAAAAACCTGCCAGAAATGCAATTTTGTTTCTCTTTAATTTTGTTTGTAATTGCAAAATTACAAAAATCTGACACATGGCGCGAAACTGCCGAAATTTTCGCGGGCATGTGTCGCCAACTATTGGGAAAAGGGTAAATTACACATGATACATTAGACGAACTGAGTTCGGGCTTTACGGAATTGAAATACCAATTTTTCTCTTGCCCGAGCTCAAGTCGGGTATTCCAAAATTGACGCTTGTGCGTTGCCCGAACTGAGTTCGGGTGTCACAGGCGAGGAGCTAAGTAACAAATGTCATTTTTACAGTGTACAAATAAAATTGATTAATTGGAGAGTGAGAAATACTTATTAACTAAGATATATGTTGTTTCTTTCCCAATTGCTATGAAAGTCTTTATACATGAAAAGGAAAATGTGATAAGAGGTACAGTAGAATCTATTTTATCCGAAACTCTTTTAACCGAAACTCTCGATTAACCGAAATCGAATTGGAGGCACAAAATCGCAGGGTGTCAAGTCCGGAGATATTGGTGTCCAAGAGTAGAAGACATCGTCGTCGTCGGCATCTCCACTTCGACCGATTCAACGCTTTGGAAGATGTTGGTTCAAAAGTGTGCGAACCTCCATATTTCAGTGTGGGGGTGCTCCATCTTGCTGCACTGTGATAACAGAATGACATTTGTTAAATTCTAACTTGCAGAATGCTTTCTGCACGGGACTCGCCATTTTTACTAATGAGACACCTGCAATGAACAGGTTTCTTGTCGTTGCAAAGTTTCAACTCGCGCATGCGTAGGCTTCCGCTTCACTGCACCTGCGCCTTACGTAAAGAAATTCAGAAGTTCCGTCTACATTCTGTGTTAATCTTATCGATAAATTCTTTTCCACTAAATAGTTATAGCCGTTTGTAATCGCCATGTTCATTTTGACTTACCCTGTATTTCTTCTTAATCTTAAAATTGAAGCATTCTCGAATATCCGAAAATTTCAATTTTCCGAAAGATGGTCGGTCCCATTTACTTCGGATAAACGAGGTTCTGCTGTACTATCTTTTCATACTCTTTATTCAATATCACGTATTATATAGGGTCAATCCATTTAAAGTGGTCCAGAAAATCATTAATTCGTTGCTCGACCATTTTTAAAAAATCTGAAATTTTTTGTACAACAACCCTAACATGATGGAAGTTTAAAATAACTATTATTTTATTTTTATTAATTTTTGTTTGTGCATGGCGGCCATCTTTGTTTCATCGTCTGCAGCAATTTTCTCAGAAGAAGGGCTTACGGAATTGTAAATAATTCATCGTTTATTTATCCAATTCAAGTGCGCATTGAAGCAATTTGTACAGAATACATTGGGCTAAAAATGTGGTAATAGAGTAGTTTCCGGAAATAAATCCTTATTGGTGAAATTTAAGCATAAAGTTTCAGTTTTTTTCAAAAATTTGTCCGTTTACAAAAGGAAATTTTTCTAGCAAGGAAAACTGTAAACATGACATATTTTTTTTTTTTTTTTACAAATAGGCCAAAAGTACTTGTACTTACATGCCAAGTTCCAGACCTGGGACTTCGTTTCTCTTCGCTAAAAAAATTCCCAAATTTTTCAAAAATGTCAAAAATAGCACTTTTTAGGCTTAGATATCTCTGGTGGGGCACGAGATAAAAATCTGAAGTTCTGGTTTCTAAGGGTATTGTATGGTAGTGCTATGCACAAGAAATTTAAAGATGGAGATTTGACTACAAGCTGATATATGGCAAAGGCAACATATCAAAAGAATACTGCCAAACTATTGTTTTGTTGTAGTCACAGCTAAGTATTTATCTCAGAGTGTCACTTAAATTTATGTTTTTGATTATCTTTAATTAATAGTAGCAGAAAATAAAGCCCTTTGCAAAGCTTAGTAATTAATTAAAAAAATAATTATGCCTAAGTCCATACATTTTGTATGGTTTCAGTAACTTTTGTTGTAAGTAATTTTAGTAACTAAAAGAAACCTCAGCACTTTTACATAAAGAAAAAAAATATTTTTATAGAAGACCTGAAACAAAAACAGAACAGGGAGAGAGAAAAGCTTTTAATGTTGTCGTACTTGTTGAGACATGATCAAACATTTCAAAACACATTCTTACTTGTTGGTTTTAAAGCCACAATTTTGATCTTTCTCAAAATTTTATTTGTAGGAACCAAGTCTTGTCATTTCTTGATAACTTGATTGAAGATCTTGGCCCTGCTGGCTCATAGAAATAAACTTTGAAATCACTATGTTCAAGTCTCAGTTCATTAATAATTCCTAGCTTACTTCTTCTGCAAAAATGTCATTTTCTGAAGTGGAAATTTTCAAAGGGCTATCTTTACTTTCTAAAATTTACTTGAGGCTGATGCATGGTAACATCGTATGATGTTTCATTTACAGGAATATACTTATGGTGGGAACAAGTTTCAGGGATTGGCAAGCAGCATTAAAATTGTGGTTTTTAAACCAACAAGTAGGAATGTGTTTTGACACATTTGATCATGTCTCAACAAGTATGTTAACATTAACAGCTTTTCTCTTTCCCTATTCTGTTTTTGTCTCAGGTCTTGTATAAAAATATTTTTATATATATATATAAAAGTGCTGAGATTTCTTTTGGTTACTAAAATTACAAAAAAATATACTGAAATCATACAAAATGTAGGCCTTAGGCATAATTATTTTTTAAATTAATTGCTAAGCTTTGCAAAAGGCTTTATTTTCTGTTACTATTTTTTAAATATAATCAAAAAAATAAATTTAAATGACACTCTGAGATAAATTCTTAACTGTGACTACTGCAAAACAATAGTTTGGCAGCATTCTTTTGACATGTTGCCCTTGCCATATCTCAGCTTGTAGTCAAATCTCCATCCTGAAATTTCTTGTGCATAGCACTACCATACAATACTCTCAGAAACCAGAACTTCAGATTTTTATCTCGTGCCCCACCAGAGATATCTAAGCCGAAGATAAACAAAATCTCAGGTCTGGAACTTGGCGTGTGAGTACAAGTACTTTTGGCCTATTTGTAAAAAAATTATGTCATGTTGACAGTTTTCCTTGCTAGAAAAATTTCGACTTGTAAACGGACAAATGTTTTAAAAAAAACTGAAACTTTATGCTTAAATTTCACCAATAAGCAGTTAGTTTTGGAAACTACTCTATCATCAAATTTTTAGCCCAATGTATTCTGTACAAATTGCAACAATCCGCACTTGAATTGGAAAAATAAACAATGAATTATTTACAATTTCGTAAACCCTTCATGTGAGAAAATTGCTGCAGACGATGAAACAAAGATGGCCGCCATACACAAACAAAAAATAATAAAATTAAAATAATAGTCATTTTGAACTTCCATCATGTTAGGGTTGTTGTACAAAAAATTTCAGATTTTTTAAAAATGGTCGAGCAACCAGTGCTGGACCACTTGAAATGGATTGACCCTATAAGAATCGTAATAATCCATAAAAAACTATAACTGTACATGATAATTGTATTGCAATGTAAAATTGCAATACAGATGGAGAATTTAAAAACATTTTTAAATTCTCCATCATTTAAGATATGTCTTTTCAAAAAGATTTTTATATATTTTTCCTCTTCGTTGCATTTTGTATGAAAAAATATCATGAATGAATTTAGGAATATATTTCTATAAGTAAATATTTAATTTGAAATAATTCAAAAATGCACTTAAAAACTACTAAATTTTTTTCAGTTTTTTAACCCTCTGTCTACCAGAAGGGTCCAATGGACTCGACATGTATATTCAAAATATCTATTCAAACCAGAAAATTTCTTCAAAACAAACTAAATGTATAAATCAGACAATAATAAGTTAAATAAACAAATTAAGTAGTTTTAAGTAAAAATTCTGGTGTAGAATGTTTTTATAAAACTTGAGTAAAATTTCCGGTAGTTCTAGGGTTAAAGGAATTTTTAATTGAAAAATTGTTATTTAATGTTTTATCAATTTACAGTCAATCTCCTTTTTTACCGACTTCAAAAAAAGGAGGAGGTTATCAATTCGACGCGTATGTATGTTTTTTTTTTTTTTTTTATGTATGTTCACCGATTGCTCCGGAACTTTTTGTCCGATTTATGTGATTTTTGTTTTAATTGAAAGAGGATACTCTCGAATTGGTACCACTTCCGTTTCATCGAAATTGGTTCAGTAGTTTTTTAATAATTCAACAAAAACCAATAAAATGAAGGATTTCACCCGTATTATCTTTCATTGTTGCAACCAGTTTCTCAATCATAAGCATAAAACTATGTATTCATATACGTTAGCGCCAAGTTGTCGCCAAACATGGCACAGTTAGGTGAATTATCGCCAAATTTGGCGGCCAAAATAAGTTGCCATAAGTGAAGCCAACTTGGCTGTAATTGACTAATTTGACGATATTCCCATTCAAATTCAGTAATGGATCTTCCCCAATCTGTTTCTTCGCATTTTCTAATCGACAGTCCTATTTAAAATTCTCAATTGGCAACTTTCACTAGATAACATTAATGATAACTTTCCTGTATAGGGGCTTTGGGGAGAAAATGAAAATTTCACGCATATTTTCTAACAACCTATTAACTGTCTCGGTACTAAGTTATCCCGTCGACAAATTTCGCCAAATTATATAAATCGCCAAATTATACAAATTGACATAATTTTTATTTTAAATAACGAAAGAACAAATAAATAAATGAGTATAACATTAATAAAAATACAAATAAAACGTCGAAATAAAAATCACTTGATGACGTAAACACGTGTAACTTGCTTGAAGCCAAATGAATGTGACATTTACGACCAACCATTATTGGCATTTAGTCTTATAGTTTGGCGATAGATTTTTGGTCGACGCGATAACTAAGTAGTACCACTGTCTCATATACACAAGCAAGTTTTTCAATATTTATAAATTTATTTATTCTAAACAACCATTTGTCTACTTTTATATGCAAACACAAGTTGAGCCAAGATCCCTTATGCTGTTAAAGTACAGGATTAACAACAAAGAAAAAAAAGGAGTTACTCTAATTAGTATTATAGGCGGCATTGTTATGGTGCGGTGCATTTACATGGCACAGAACTTAAACATCAGTAGGCATAAGAATAATTGCGAATGCAAGTCAGTGAGTTACGCAGTCATGAAAACATTTAAATTGGATGAAGAAATGAGAGCAAGTAAATTTGAATCAGATTGCCCGATAAAAGCAAAAGGTGTGCGATACTAACAGCAAACATGGTGTAAAGGAAATGCGAATATCATAAGTTGCTTCCGAAAGTTCTATATATTTTGCAGTACTATATTCACTAAAATACGTCAGTTATTATGCAGACCGATGACACTTTAACCAAGACTATTAAATGAGCATGACGATGAATTTCTAATCTTCCGTAATCGAGCCCACAGTTAAGGCTAGCGGAAACAAAAAAAAATATCAGCAGCAATGTGGTTTAATGTAAATGTGGGTATCATAAAATATTTAATTCGCAAAACTCTTCAATGCACCAAATCCTATTAGCTCAGAAACAACAATTGGCAGTGGACTCAATAACAATAGATTACTTAATAGTTTTAAAATCTCCACTGCCCAACGTATTGCAAATGATGATGCAATAAGAAGCATAAATGCCTAAGTGAGTTAAGCTGATTTTGTGAAGAAAGATTAAATACATAACAACCAAAAATAAACAAAATGCCGTCATGATGCAATGAGTTCTCAATTTCTCTATCAGAATCTTTATATTTGGCGAAAGATTAAGCAAATAATTTAAATTATGAATAAAAGTACCATGCTGAAATGCTTAGCATACATTCATTTAAGCACATTGACATTGCGTATACATTATACATTACATATTGGCACTTGCATAATATCTCCATATAAGAAAATATTAATGCCACCAAAAATAATTTGTTTTTAAATTCTTGAAGTTACAAATGAATTATATATAAATTCTCTTTTGATACTATAAAAATTTCATCAATGACCAGCCATTTGAGGGAACACCATTTAAGACTGTCCCGCTGTAGTCTTTTCACGATCATTTTTTGATAAGTTATTCGGTTTTCATGTACCCTAATGGCTCATGGTGCATGTAAACTCCGTCGCGGGTGCGAAGACCTCAAAGTTACCTATGAATTATACCTCTGAGGTGCCTTCCCAGGTAAAGGTCTCGTCATCTGATTAAGTTTCTAAATTACGAGATTAACATGAGTAGCAATGCACAGGTGCTAAACAACAAGATATAAATGTTAAGTAACTGGCATAAAAAAGTTCATAATTAAGAAATAGACACTGCCGATAGAAAAACGAACTAGGCGCTCATCAGGTTTATTGCCGCTACGTGGCGATTAGGTAGTCTCCTACGCCGATGACAGGTATAAAAAACCCGTTCATCTAGGGCAACCCGGAATATAAGGGCCTGGTCATTGGTTAGAAACTATGAAAAATGAGTCATTGGGTCTCTGTTCTCTATTTCATAGAGCATTTTTAGTAAGCCGAGGAACTTTTTATTGTCAGTTTCCAAAGTTCGATATTTTTTCATGCAAGCAGCATCTATTGTCGTTCTACCCATGTCCAAATAGAGAAACAAAAATATTCAATTTAAAAATAAAGCTATTAAATCTGAAGAAGCATAAATGTAACATATATATATATAAAGAATTTTCACAGAAAACCTGTGTTATTAATGTACACACAAATCTGGACAAAAGTATTTACTTATCAAAATAACATCTTTAAAAGTCCGTAATTTCCTCCAAAAGAATCATGCAAAAATTGTAATGCGAAAAAACTAAAAAGTGAAAAATAAACTTTTTTACCAAAAATAAAACCGACTTCAAAAACTACTACAAAGTAAAAAATAATTTTTTTTACATAATAGTTAATAAGAAATTAAATTAAGAGCATTGTATTTATCATGCGTATTATTATATTTATGTACATTAATTTGATTTTTTGGAGTCGGTGCCAGCCAAGCCAAGTTCAAAATTAAAATTGTTCATCCAATACACATCGTAGCAAGATTCAGCAAAGCCGTTTAGGAAAAAATTCCATTCTCAATCAACTTTGACACCATCCTGCATTTGAAAATTTGTCTTTGCTATGATTTTTTTACATAATAGCCTGTATAAACGCACTAATTTTATAATAACCCTTAATTTAGCACACATAATTACAGCTAATCTCACTTGAAAATACACGTTTATAAAATCAGATGAAATGTTTCAAAAATGGTAAAATTAAATTTTTTTAACTAAATAACAAATCGTAAAAAATCTCGTAGATGTTTGGATGTGTGTCTGTTGATAATTATACTTAACTTCGTTTGGCTGGCACCGACTCCAAAAAATCAAATTAATGTACATACATATAATAATACGCATGGTAAATGAAATGCTCTTAATTTAATTTCTTATTAATTATTATGTAAAAAAAATTATTTTTTACTTTGTAGTAGTTTTTGAAGTCGGTTTTATTTTTGGTAAAAAAGTTTATTTCCTTGAAAACATAATAATTTATAAATAAATTATACAGCTTTTACTAAATAAATATGTAATAATGTGTAATTTGAAATAATTTCTTTTATAAATATTCTGTCATTAAAAATGCTTTCAACTTCAGGAGTTTAATATCTTAGAGCTGTGCGCGTAATAATTTATAACAACTTTTAAAGAATAAGTGAAACATAGAAAAACGTTATATGTATGGTATCTGAAAAAAAAGTTTAAATGTATACTTGCTATGTACTTCCTTACGGAAATGTTTCCGTTAAGTTTAACAGTAACAAGATTAAATATTTAACATTAGTCTAAAACAGGAACACGTTTAATGTTTCTAGATAATTAAAAAAAGAAGCTCTTTTTTTTTTAAGTTAATCAAGGGGAGTTTCTTATCTTCTGCTAATTTGCAGGGTTTTTTTTTGTTTTTTTTTTTGTTTTAATACTGCAAACATTACATTTTTGTTTTAGATTCAGTAAGTGTGAGAAAGTAAAAAATTAAAACTAAGTGAGAACGACTTGTGGAATAGAATTTTTTTTCCACTTGAACATTAATCAACAAATGCGTGTCGGGTATATTTAAATTTTTTTTCACGCTCTATGGAAATTATAATGTAATTAATTTAAATTATTCGTATTCTCTGAATGAGTAATGAGTGTTTAAAGCGGTGAAAATTAAATACAGACGCCAGAGGATTTTGGATTATTAATCTTTCTTGCTGAATGAAATGTTGTGTGAAATCTAAGTTGAAAAAGGTAAAACGTTGAAAATGGAAAATTGAAAATCCCCATATCAACGATATTATTAAAAGTGAATTAGAACAATGAAATGATTAAAAGAGTAATGAATCTAGCGTAATATAAATTTTTATTAGAATAAATATATGGAATAAATTAACATGTCTAAAAACATTTCGTTATAGCCCCACCCTTTTTTTATTTTCTTCTATTTTTACAAGAAGAAAGTATTGGATTCGTAAAATTTCCGGTTTTCGATGGGTTTATACGTTTCAGAAAGTCCTGAACACGATTTGATGGTTTTTAAAAAATGTCTGTTTGTATGTGACAAAAATTTTGTGAGCGCTGTATCTCAAGCAATGCACAGAATTTTACAAAACTTTAGATTCAATTGGACCTTGATATAAACTGGTTCTAATTAATTTTAGGTGTATATCGCCCAATAGTTGGCGCTGCTATGCTGCATTTTTTTTTCGATTTTTGCAATAGCTCTATCTCAAGAACTAACGCCCGAATTTTCCTCAAAATTCAGATTCAATTACAAGTTGAGTTAGTTGATGCTTATTAGGTTTTGGTGTATATTGCCCAGCATTTGGTGCTGCTATGCTGCATTTTTCACGAATTTAGCATTAACTCTATCTCAATAACTAGTGTACGGAATTTAACAAAACTTTATATTCAATTAGACCATGATATAAACTATTGTTGATTAGGTTTTGTGTATATCGCCCAGCAGGTGGTGCTGATATGCTGCATTTTTTATTAATTCAGCAATAACTCTATCTCAAGAACTAGTGTAAGGAATTAAATAAAACTTTAGATTAAGTTAGACCTTGATATAAACTGCTGCTGATGAGGTGTTGGTGTATATAGTCCAACAGGTGGCGCTGCTATGCTGATTTTTTCAGGATTATCGCAAAAGGTATACCTCAAATCTAATGTATGCCTTTTAACCAAACTTTCTATTCTGTTACATTTTCACGTAAATATATCCTTATTATTCTTGGGTCTATATTGAACAACAGGTGTTGATTTTATACTCTTTGTAAAAATTATTTGTGCATTTTAAACGTTGGTTTTTCTGCTTTTTAATTTAATTTAATTTAATTTAATTTTCTGCTTTTTTATTATGGTTTGGAAATTTTGGTTGAGGACATTCAATGATTGTTTGAAACAATGCGATATTTATAACTTCTTGTTAAATACGTCCAATTCGACGAACCTACATACCTTTTCAATCCTTATGATGGGCATACATTGTCATTTAATTTTGGCACTCTGATAGCAAATTTTGAATTATTAACATGCATGAGATAGAAGAAAGTTTTGGGATTACCACATCCAGCAAAATTAATAGAGGAGAAAGTCTAAATACCGGCTACCACTTTTGTTTGCAATCTAGATCCTACAAATTTCAAGATTAGTAAAAAGAAAAGTCACAGCAGTTACCTTTACATATTTTACACCTGTTTAGAAAGAAAAAAAATCAGTTTAAAAGACATTGACAGTTTATAAAAAAGCAAAATTCCGAAAGTCTGCAAATTTTGAGTTTTGAAAATGGGGTCTAAATACCGCCTACCTAATTTTTTTTTTCTAAATAAATTAGAGAAACAGTCTTATATTAATTTTTAAGCAATAAGAACATTATTTTAATAAATTTTATTGATTAATAACATTTCTTATGTACAGAAAAATACGTAATTTTTAACAAACAAGCATTTTTGTCAAATTTATAAAAAAAACTTAACGACTCTCTGACAGTGAGCTTTCCATTAAGTTTCTAGTTTTGTTTTTTAACGTGTAAAATAAATAAATAAATAAATAAATAAAGCTTGCTGCTTGAAATGATAATTATTTGATCTGAAAAAAATCACAAACATAATAATCGCTCTGTGCTTCGGTGCAATCGCTAATTTCAGTAAATTCGCTAATCGCTAATTTTAATAAATCGGCAATTTTGGAGTATCCAACAGCACCTTTTTGTGAAGTGATCCTGTAACCAGTGTCGCTCCTGAAGACTTGCGGCCACGGTTGCTTATTGCGAAATTCGACAGGAACTATTTGTAAAACCATTTAAATGAATTTATCGGTTATGGAACTATTTAAATTAATTTATTTTCCTCGTCTTCAAGCAGAGCAAAACCAGAAGGGCTAAATACCGGCTAGCCGGTATTTGGATAACTCTATGTAACCGGTATTCGGACCACTGCTACGTTGAAGCTTAAACTGGTATTACTCATTCATATAGTAAATACCAATAACTTGAGTGCGACAATTGAGAGCTAAGTATGTCTAGAAAATAACTTCATCATCAATTCAAAACAATATACTATCAGTATATTTTTAAAAAAATGAGAAAAACATGTCTGAAAAACTTTCGATGTCCCAGATTACGTCGTTTCGACACTTTTGCATTTGCTGTTTGTAAATGAGATAGACTTCAGCGAGAACTTTTCTTAGCTTTCTTCTTTCAATTAAAGTTTCACACTCTGCCTATCGCCGCTAGATTACGCTGCGCTCAGTTCTCAGAACACCTAGTAGCCGGTATTTGGACCCAAGCCGGTATTTCGAATTTCTCCTCTATGTTTTAAATTGATATGTTTAATAAAAACATAATTTTATATTGTATTTGATAAACCTTCCGCCTAAACTTTTTAATTCTGAGGAATTTTAGTTTATTTATAAACACTATATCGTTACAAATGTAAATTTTATTCCTAATATTGTGCAAAAAATAAATAAATAAATAAATAAATAATAATAATGATAGAATATTTAAAAATTTAAATTGTTTGTACATTTGGCCGAGTGGATTATTGGTATATTGAAAATATATGTTACCCCGGTATATAGAGATATGTTTCTTTAGTTTCCGAATATTCATTTTAATTCTTGTGAAAAAAAAAAAATATTCAATACATCTGATGCGACGAAAACAGTAAATTAATAGGGTTGTTACGGGAGAGATGGATTACGGTGTGCCATGGACCTGCCAAATATTTCGTTAATGTGGCGTCCCACAGATGGTGCAACTACCTTAGTCAGATATAAATTTAAAAGGAAAGTTTAAAACGCCAGAATATGCAATCTTTGAGCAGACTAGTTTCGGTAGCCTTTAATGTACCGTCCTCAGTGCAAAGAATAACGGAATCTTGCTCATTTATATAGAGAAGAAGACGATTCAACTAAGAAGTCCATTAACCAATGGGGAAACAGGAAAATACGAGTGACAGGCAATAGGAGAATAGAATAGGTAATCACATCAAAAATGTAAGAAAGTACTGGAAGTAATTAAGCAAAAGAGGATTTTATGAAATATTTCCAGCAATTTGATAAAGGGGGAGTAGCGAATTCACTATTAACAATATTGTCAAAATTTTTGTAGATATGAAATGCTTCAAGAAAGCTTCATGTATAGAAGTGGGTTTAGAGATGATTTTGGCTGAATTGTAATCAAAAGAGTGGTTCATCTCCCATTAATGTTTAGCTATTGATGATTTATTGATTTCATGTTTTTGAGTATATTGTTGGTGTTCTTTAGTATGAATTTTTAACCCCGTTTGGTCTGTCCAATATAGGAAAGATCGCACTGGCAATTAATACTGTAGATACAACATGTGTTGTATAACTCAATAAGATCTTTGAGTTTGTAGAGGATAAATTTATTCGTAGGATTAAAAAGTATTCTGAAGTCCTGCTGTCTAAGAATTTTTGCAATAGGAAAGCTGTATGTAGGAAAGAAAGGTGACACAATGATACTTCTGAAAAGAGAAGAGGACTTATTTGAGTCAGAGAGACGAGGTGACTGTAGTTTACGTAAAAATCGTATCGATTTTACGTAAAAATTGTATCGATAATAGAAGGGTTGTAACCTCTGTCAATCGCAATGGCTGTAAGATATTGAATTTCACTAATAAATGAGTGAGAATTAGAACAAACATGCGTGGCACGATTTATGAAAGTAAAAAATGCATCAATTTTCTGGCTGGGGGGCGTAGACATACTGTAAAACTTTTGCGATAGACCGATGTAGAGAAACAGCCTACAGTACGCGTGACGGAAGAGAACCATTATTTTCTGTTTCATAAGTGAATTGTATATTGCTATTTGATTGAGTTCATAATGTTAATGATATTATCAATATTGTGAAGAAATGTGTCAATTAGTGTAAAAGTATCATGAACATAGCGAGTCTAGAACAGGAAAGAGAATTTATTAAAAAGTGAGCATTTCAAATAATGCATATAGATATCTCCGAGGATAGGTGACAATGGTCACGGGTTCACCCTTGTTATGGTTTCCTTGTGGAATTACGCATGAGTATATCTTCTTCTAATATTATATTGATTGATATAACTTATCATTATGTCAATAGTTTCAATTCTGCATGATCAGTTCATTTTGATTACACTGTAAAAAAAGACAGATTTTCTAATCTACGAAAATGTACCATAATAAAGAACGAAAATTCCGAAAAGCGTTTCTTTTCCATTAAAACACACATAAAACTATTTACTTTCAAAATTTATAGAAGAATTTATAAAAATAAATTTTTGTTTGCTTCTCGTCATTTTCGGAAACGTTTCTAAGCAGCAGGAATGTTTTTGAAGAGTTTTACATTAACCCATTTATGCCTGAATTTTTGTTTTCTCAAATTGTTTGGTAAAATCATTTTAAAATGTTGCAAAATGTACTGGAAAAATACTAAAAAAAATTACGCTAAAATATTTTTGTATTTATTTGATAAAATGTAAACGTTCTAAATATGGGAATAGTCATATGTGGAAAAATGCATAATTATATGTTTTGTCTAAATTTATATAAATTAAGATTTTAAATTGTATATTATATGCTACAATTAGTATTTTTATGATCTATTAAAAATATATTTATTTCTTTACAGAGACTTATACCATTATAAGTATTAGTAATAATAAATTAAGAACAATCCTATTTGAGGCTAAAAAATAATTTATTTCAAAATCATCTTGAAAAGGACTTTACATAAATAACTGTCTTCTAAATGGCTAATAAAAATATTTACCCATTCGTGCCTAGTGCCCTATATTTTGCCCTTTACCTAATTGCGTAAAAAATTGGCTTGAACATATAATTTCGCAATTTAAAAAAATACATATTTCAAAGAAGTCTACAAGCTAACATTATGACTTATTTATTTGGATTCTTGATACAAAAAATACAAATAAACTTACTGTTAACATTTCGCTATCTTGAAAAAGGAAAAATCTATAAACACACAAAAAAGGCCTTCATTTAAGCAAATGAATATCAATGTTATGCTGTCCTCTTTCGGAAATAGATAAAGACATTTATAGATAATTACTTCATACAATTTTCATGTTATGAAGAAGAAGTAAATTATAAAAACTTATTAAAATTCAAAACGTCCCAAAAAATGGGACGCTAGGCATAAATGGATTAATAAATGGTCTAAATTATCTTAGAATACAGACACCGATCACATGGTTCAGACTTAAAATTCAAACTAACCGAACAGAACATACGACAAAGATGGAATTTTTCAAAAGTAAGCAACTTAATTTCACATTTATAGTTATACAGTAGCGCTCAAAAGTATTTTGACAACCTTATATTATCTCTTATTTTATTTAATATAAAAATGTAAAAGAAAATATATTCCCTATAATTGAGAACACTATGACTGCAGTTATTCAAATGTATCAAGTTTCAATTTGACATACTACATTCGGCGCCACCGAAGAAATATGACTCCTTCTTAGCTCAAAAGTATTTTGACAATTAGTTTGCATTTAATTATTGATGGTATCAGTGTCGCTATAGCTTCGATTAGTGTTTATATCGACTTATTGTGATTATTTTTAAATGCCGAAATGTAAAAAATATTGAAGTGATTCTAGAAAAGCCGCTGTAAATGCACTTAAGAAAGGTAGACTGCAAGCAGAATTAGCACGTTCTTTTAACGGGTCTAGGCAACTTGTTATTACATGGAATAAAGTTTTTAATAAACAGAAATACATCGAAAATAAGCCTCAAAGTGGCCATCCGAAAAAAAAAAACAACTTGCAATGTTGACTGTATTATAAAAATGATATCTAGAAGTGATTGTTGTAAGTCCGCTGTAATAATAAAAAATGAATTGAAAGAAAATTACGGCATAGAAATACACGTTTGATCAGGCAAACGACGCCTAAACCTCTATGATTTACATGGCAGAAGACCAGCAAAAACACGTTTGTTATCTACTAAGAATAGGAAGGCTAGGGTTGCATTTGTAAAACGGCATAACCCTTTCAGGGGTAAAATAATTCCATTGCTAAAGTGTTGAATTTAATGACTGACACCGGAATTTGAAAACAAATTTATTTGTAAATAAGAAAAAAAGCTATAGTTCACACACATAATAAACCGAATTTTTTTTAACCAAAATTCCGGTGTCAATCATTAATTTCAACACTTTAGCAATGGAATTGCTTTGATCCTGAAAGGGTTATGCCGTTTTACAAATGCAAATCTGGCCTTCCTATTCTTATTAGATAACAAACGTGTTTTTGCTGGTCTTCTGCCTTGTAAACCCTAGAGGTTTAGGCGTCGTTTGACTGATGAAACGTGTATTTCTATGCCGTAATTTTCTTTCAATTCATTTTTTATTATTACAGCGGACTTACCACAATCACTTGTAGATATCATTTTTATAATATAGTCAACATCGAAGTTGTTTTTTCGGATGGCCACTTTGAGTCTTATCTATTATCTATTCTATTATATATATATAATCCAAACTGAAATTTCGTTCCGAACGCCGAGATTTCGAGTTCTACCGCATGGATTTTTACGGAACTCATACCGTTAGATATGTATCGTTCCAGGGAAGGTTTTAAGCTATAACACACCATTCTACCTAGATTAGTTATAGAATTCTTACGGAAAATTCTATTATTTTGGACTTTGTTACTTCATATTTCCTTAAATATCTGGGCTCCTATTGGTCGTAGAGCTTAGATCTCGCGCCAAAAGTAGCTCCGAGGCACCCAAGCAAACTTTTCCCTGCGATTATTTTGCCGTCTTCCGATTTCCTCTAACTCTATTAGGGGCCCGCGTAGAGCCCCTTTAAAATATTTTTCGTAGTAATTTCAGCAATTATCTTAAATTATTGGTTAAGAACGCCACCCTCCCGATTCATGTATCTACGGAAAGGTTCCATGAAGGAGTTTCGTTCAGATACGCTTTCGTTAAGAATAGAGTGCGCTCCCTGGTGGTGGAATGTGGAACTAACATAACGCGATATTGTTAAAATTAGGAAATCTAACAATGCGATCTGTTTTAAACTTTGAGATAGTTCATAACACATAATCTATTATCTATTCTATTATATATATATATAATCTATTATCTATTCTATTATCTATTATATATATAAAATCCGAACGGAAATTTCGTTCCGAACGCCTAGATTTCGAGTTCTACTGCATGGATTTTTACGGAACCTATACCGTTAGATAGGCATTGTTTCAGGGAAGGTTTTAAGCTATAACACATTATTCTACCTATATTAGTTTTAGAATTATGACGGAAAATTCTGTTATTTTGGGCGATAAGGTTACCATTTTATTTCTTGGCGAAATTCATCGTTGATAAAAAAAATTGAAACGGCTATTAAACCTCGAAAAATAAAAGAAAAACTGTTACTAATTTTATTTAAATGAAAAAAAAAAGAAAAAAAGAAGAAGAAAATCCGTTTTAATGAGTGATAATATTAAAAAAACGGAAACATTTAATCAAAACCTGAAAGAAATATTTGTAATGCTTAAAAATTAATTTAATAAGAAATATTACACTTGATACGCAATATTTGGTTCTTTATCGCTTGCGTTAGATATGGAAACGAATCTGAAAATTTGATTAGATGAAATTTTAACGACATTTTCTTTCTGTTCTGTTCTTTTCTTTTTGTTATATATCTAATTGTCCCATCACGTGACTTATAGAAGAAACAAGCAGATGTAATTGTGAGTCACATGTGTAATTACTATTTGTTTCTTTACATTTTTTTATTTTTCTTTTGTCGCCAAACAATGTGATTTTAAGCCAAAAATGCATAAGCGTGACATTAGCTTGAGGATGTTCTCACAAATGGTGTTTTCTTAGGTGAAAGAGATCCTTTTTTGAGTACATTTTCATATTCAATTGTAACTTATATAGATATCAGTTAATATTTTAAAAATGGAATCGAATACTTAAAGGGCATAGCCGGATAAGCATTGGAAACATGCCTTTTAATCAAATTTCCTTATTTTTTTCCTAGACGTAGCTACATATCTGACAATATATTTCCCCTATTATCACCCTATAAATATTGATATTTAATGAGATAAAAATGGTTTTTCGATTTTTCAAAAAACGGATTTTCTCAAAAACTGCTGCACGGAATTTCATGCTATTAATTCCGGATATATAGATACCAAATATACATAACTGGTAATTTTTGTATAATATTCTGTTTATAAAAACTGTGTGAAATACTGAAATAAAATTTTAAAAATATTAAAATCATATCTTATGGTTATCCGAAAATTAGCATTTTCTTGTATAAAATTCACCATGTGTACCCGTATATTCTATATAAATGTCGAAAGTTTGCGTTGGGTACTACATATAAATATTTAAAAGAATGTATATCAAAATTATTGAAATTCATTTTAAGGCGTTATTTTGGGCGGAGCTACTCAACATCCACACCCAAAGAATTTTTGGAATAAACAGTTACAGAATTGCTGTATTTTAAATTTTAATGACACATGAGCAACATTCTCAACACTGTCGATATCAAAATGAACATGGTGTTGAAAACATGTCTTATACGCTAATAGAATCTAAAATACACCAGTTGACATATTGTCTGCTGAGTTTGTTCCAAAAATTCTCCGGATGTTGAAGTGAAGTAGCTCCGCCCCAAATAACGCCTTAAAATGAATTCCTATAATTTTGATATACATTTTTGTAAATATTTATATGTAGTACCCAACGCAAACTTTCGACATTTATATAGAATATACGGGTACACATGGGGAATTTTTTACAAGAAAATGGTAATTTTCGGATAACCATAAGATATGATTTTAATATTTTTAAAATTTTATTTCGTATTTCACACAGTTTTTATAAACAGAAAATTATACAAAAATTACCAGTTATGTATCTTTGGTATCTATATATCCTGAATTAATAGCATGAAATTCCGTGCAGCAGTTTTTGAGAAAATCCGTTTTTTGAAAAATCAAAAACCATTTTTATCTCATTAAATATCAATATTTATAGGGTGATAATAGGAGAAATATATTGTCAGATACGTAGCTACGTCTAGGAAAAAAATCAGGAAATTTGATTAAAAGGCATGTTTCCAATGCTTATCCGGCTATGCCCTTTCAGTGTGAATTTCTGCCACACACACATATTGTAAAATAATTTCATACTTTTTAAAATGTTTTTCGCCGTAATTCCGAAAGCATGTGATATTTATAAACTCGAACTCAGATCAACGAATATTACCCATTTTATTTAAGCAAATATTATCTATTTTCTCAAGTCATTTCGCCAGTTTCATTTATAGGAAAATTCACAGATTCGAAATCTAGGAAATAAAGATAATTTTTAAGGAAATTTATGTTTTAATACGTTATTACTATGGAAAAATTCAACATTTTGAAAAAAAAAATTACAAGTCTTTTGTAATTCGTCATTTCTTCTTCGTCTTTCTTCGTACTTTCTCCTCTGTTATGTAATATTTCAAATGATATTGGACTAATTTTCGATCATCGATTCACCGCAAAATCGCATATCTAATATAGTATATAAAATAAAGTCTGGATTAGGGGACTAATTAACGCACAGCGCAAACTACTGAACCTAAAATCTTGAAAATCGTGGTAAAAATACTTCTTATAACATAAACTTCTGCTCAGAAAGGATTTTCTAAAGTGTCACTCCTAATGGATTTTGCACGGGGAGGGGAAAAAAATCGAATATCAAAATTATGCGTCAAATGATAGCATATTTTAATGTAGTATTGCATGCTGAATCGAATGCTACCAAATAAATTTTTATAAGTCCAACAGTTCATGACACATTTCATATTTTTCTAATTTGACGGTGTCTTTGGCATAGAGGTCTGCACGGGCCTGGGCTTGGCCCGAGGCCCGTACCCGGCCCGGCCCGCGGGCCGGGCCGGGCCGGCGGAATGAAGGCGAATTTTCCAACGGGCCGGGCCGGCAGAATTAGGACAATTTTTTCAACGGGCCGGGCCGGGCCGACAAAAAAATTAATCGGGCCTATCGGCCCGATATAAGAATTTAAGAGAAGCAGATAAAATTCGAGCCATTTTCAATGAATATGATTTTCTCGAGAAGTATAAATGTGCGTCACGAGCCGATGCGAGTTTAACAACATCAATACAGAAAGAAATGTAACATGTCCATCGTAGAGATCGGCATCCTACAGTTGCAAGATGTCTAATTTCGAGTTTAATTTTCTTTCAGCAGACTCGTGCCGGGACGGAACTGGTCTTAATCGATCTCAGGATGTGTAGAACAGTCATTGTGTTTTGTAGTATCAATAGTGATAATGAACTTCTCTTAACAGTATCTTTGGAAATATACCTTAAAGTGGTTCTCATATTCACTGCTCAACAATGCGATGCTTTCAGACACATTTTCTGACAAAATTTTTAACTCTAAAGGCATAAAATTGACAGGCCTGCCTATTGAAGGCATTTGGAAACGAATAGCTTTTTCCATATTTGATAAATTACTTACAGAGATAACAGAGATTCCTGTCACGTGACTGTACGTTTTTCTCCTTTCCTGTGCCATCGCGTCCGGAAATTCGATTCGAAACGCTAACTTTAATAGTATTTTCAGAAAGATATATTGCTTTTATCTATGAAAAAAAACGACATTTACATAGCTTCTGAATAAGAATACTTGCCAATCTTACGCGTTTTCGAAAAAAAAAAAGAATTCATAAATGTGTCGAAATGTAGCTCCTTTGGATTTGAGAAAAGCCTTAAAAATGAAATATTTTCACAAATCTACTTTTTATTATATAGCTTCAAAAGTTATCATATTTTTAATCCTTTATTCTGATGAACTACATTAATCTTTTAATGAATCCTTATTTCCATTTTGAAATGTCTGTAGACACGATGACTAAAACACTGTAAGTAATCGTTAATGTTTACTATTGTGTGTTTTCTGTTTTGCGAACATCATAGTAATGTAAAATTTACTGCAAAATGTTCCCATAAATATGTATGTACTATTTATTAAAAGAATCGTAATTGTATGTTGAGAAAAAACGGATTTTTTTTTTTTTGTAGATATTCTGCCGGGCCTGTTTTCACTGATTTTTGTACGGGCCGGGCCGGGCCGAGAACTGTAAAAATGCAAACGGGCCGGGCCGGGCTCGGGCCGAACTTCCAATTTTTACACCGGGCCGGGCCGGGCCAAGATAGCTTTCGTTCGGGCCGGGCCGGGCCCGGGCCTGGAAATTCCGGCCCGTGCAGACCTCTACGGCATCTAAACCTCAAAATATCTATCCTTACATCCGTTACTCTAGCAACGGAAAAAATTCAAATCAACCCTTTTGGCTAAAAAATAAAAACGGCTCTATGAGTTTGAAATAAAAATGCAAGCATCTTAATTAAAAAAAAAAAAAATAGTGATCTTATGTAAAATAAAAGGGAAAAAATTACTGAGAATTTAGCGTTATAAAACAAAAATGGAAAAGGTACTACTTAGATATTCCGTCGACCAAAAATCTATCGTCAAACTATAAGATTAAATGCCAATAATGGTTGATCGTAAATATCAAATTAACTTGAATTTAAACAAACTACACGTGTTTACGTCATCAAGTGATTTTAATTTCGACGTTTTATTTGTATTTTTATTAATGTTATACTAATTTATTTGTTATTTCGTTATTTAAAATAAAGATTATGTCAATTTATATAATTTGGCGAATGGTTTGGCGATTTATTTAAATTGGCGAAATTGGTCGACGGGATAACAAGTAGTATCAATGAAAATATTTAAGTATGAAAGCAATGTTTGTAACGACTTAAAAATTATTTTCATATATATAAACTCGGTTTATGGCGTCAGATGCCGTCATCCGAAGAATCTACAAGAGTCTTTTTCCATTTTTTCCGGTCATAGGTTCCTCAATGAAAGAAATTGGAATTGGAATAATATTGTGCGATTTATAAATTGCTCCTCGATAAGAAGAAAAAATGGGTACATTTATAACAACCGTGCGCACATCTCGCTGATAGCATTTTTAAAATTCCCAGTAGCAGTAGTTACATTTTGCGTATGTAAATTAAAAATATTTTTTTTTTGCTTTTAATTATGGCATTATTTCCTGTTATTGTTTATCTTTTCAGTTTTTTAAATGAAATTAGTATAAGGCATGCATTTTAAATGAAATGAGTGAAAGGTTTGTGTTTTAAATGAAAATAATAAAATAAGAATATGCTATGAAAACAATCTTTATTGATCTATTACCTGCGCCCGGCTGACATAAAAGTATCACAAAAGCCACATATTCACTTTTCTTTGAGTAGTTGCTCATGAGAATTCAAGTTAACCTTCCGTAATCGGATACTTCTCATATTGGTGTATTAGCTTTAATGTTGAAAGCATCGTTTATGCTTGAAGCGAAAACTTTACTATGAATTCTATTACACAAAATCGCATCATCATCTACTATATATTTACAACGGAATGTATTTCATTCCGATTGTTTATAATACTTTCGTAGGATATACCACAATTAGTTAGGTAATAATTTTGGAAAGGTTTTAGTGTATACATATTGTTCAAGGGTACTTAGTTATAGAGCAACAGTAAAAGTTCAAAAATTAAGTGAACCTGATTATGAAAGTTTAGCCTTTTTAAAAAAATCTACAGAACATATTTTGTTACAAGTGGCCCTGTTGCATGACTTTTAGGAATGGTGTTAGTATACACGATTTCATTATATGTTGATTAGTTACAGAGGTATTAATTCCTCTTGTCATAACGGCCTCATTACCCGACCATAAGTGCGCTGTTTATAATCAACTTAAACAATTACTTCTTAATTGCTAAATTTTGTCCAACGCTTAAGATAGCATTATATCGCAATGGCGTTCGCATCGTTTTCAGTAATGAGCAAGGTCAAGCTGAAGATCCATATTGTTTAAAATACAAGTTCAAATTCACCATTTAGTTTAATCCAAGGTTCATTTGGTAATATTGACCAGCGTAGCGGGCATAGCCTGCTAGTATATATATAAAATCCAAACGGAAATTTCGTTCCGAACGCCTAGATTTCGAGTTCTACTGCATGGATTTTTACGGAACTTATACCGATCGATAGGTATAGTTTCAGGGAAGGTTTTAAGCTATAACACATCATTCTACCTATATTAGTTATAGAATTTTGACGGAAAGTTCTGTTATTTTGGACGATAAGGTTTACCATTTTATTTCTTGGCGAAATTTATCGTTGATAAAAAAATTGAACAGCTATTACACCTCGAAACATAAAAGAAAAAACTGATACTAATTTTAATTAAAAAAAGAAAGAAGGAAGAAAAAAAGAAGAAAAAAATTCGTTTTAATGAGCGATAATATTAAAAAACGAAAATATTTAATTTAAACATGAAAGGGGATGTTCGTAATGCTTAAAAAATTACTCAGTTAAAATATTGCAATTGAAATAAGATTTGGCTCTTTATCTTTTGCGTCAGGTTAAGAAAAATGCATCTGAAAAATTGATAGGATGATATCAAGGAAGTTTCGATAAGTGCATGCTCAGAAATATTTGAAAAAATTATATAATATTCTTCTCATGAGGAAAATATAGAATATTCTTCTCGTGACATATAATATGTTTATAAAAAAAAAATGCGCAGAATCTCGATTTAGCGTTTGTAAAAAAAATAATGAAAATTTAATTTTTTTTTTGCGATTTAATGCTGGTTGGCGGCACAATAAAATTTTGAATGATACTTTTTTATGATAAATAATTTTTACGTAAAACCTTTTTCTACTCTTCATACGAAGATAGTTAGATTAAGTTTAACCTAATAAATACATTTTTATTACTACAGTTTTGTCATATACCTTTATACGTGTATATATTAAAATTTTATTATCGTGATTATACGGTTTAAAACAAAATTTCAGTTTATTAAATTTTTCCAAATTCAAAATTAATGTCCGATTCGGAACATTGGCAATTTGACTTCGATATTGTTAGTGTCAGAAACAAGAAATGAAGATTATTGTTGCCATGGAATCAAGTATTTAATATAAAATGTTTAGGTAGCATTTTGAATTAGCCAGCTACTTTTAAAACAAATATAAAACGGTACTACTTGATTATCCCGTCGACAAAATAAATATCACCAAACTATAAGATAAATGCCAATAATCGTAAATTTTACATTCAATTGGCATTAAACACGGCACACGAAATTGTTGCGTCATCAAGTGATTTTTAATTTCACTTCTATTTCTAATTTTAATAATGTTTACAAATTTATTTATTCTTTCGTTGTTTAAAATAAAAATTTTGTCAATTTGTATAATTTGGCGACCAGTTTGGCAATTTATATAATTTGGCGAAATTGGTTGAATGAATAATCAAATAGTACCCTTAAAACACTTCCAGCCGGTGAAGCCATGTAAAATTAAATAACTACTGCAACACGAAATTTGTATATATTATATACGCTTCAAGATCAAAAATAATACGCTAATGCTTCGTTTAAGTTTAAATTCATTCAGTTTTAGACATTTAAATACTTATTTAACAAGCAATTTTCAAATGCATTTAAATATCTTGCATTTGTGATGAAAATGTGTTGGCTAGCCAAATAGCGTGGAACGTTCGTCTTTTTTGCGCCAAATACTCGAATATATATAGATTTTTTTCAGATTTTTACTGGCATTCCGCCGCCAAATTTGACTGATGTTTTACTACACACATGAGTAGTTTTAAAAGCATTTTTCTTTTCAAAATAATTTGAGTACGCTCTTTAAGGAGACCTTCCTTGTGGTAACAATTTTGTTTTTGATTTGTTCTTTTTTATTTCTAACTCTTCCATCATGTGACTTACAGACGAAACTAGCCGATGTAATTGTGAAAATGATGGTACATATGATTTACATGTTATATGTTTATTTGTGATTTTTGAGTTCACTTTTTTCGCCAAACAATTTGATTTTAAGCCAAAAAGATGTAAGCGTGAATTGGGTTCAAGCGGTGCTTACAATAAAGGTGATTTTGAAAGTGCACGAAAGTTTTATTGAGTATTTTTTAAAATTCAAATGTACAATATATAAATAGCAATTAATATTTTAAAAATGGAGTCAGATATTTTAATTTTAGTATAAAAGTCTCCCACACACGCACATACATACTGTAAAATAATTTAATTTTAGACATTTAAAAAATTTCTCATCATACTTTACTACGAAAGCATGTCAGTTTGTCCCCCCCACCCCCCAAATGTGTGACTTTTATAACCTCGAAGCCAGATTAGCTAATATTGTCCATTCTTTTTTTAATAAAAAAAACATATCGCCAATTTCCCTTATACAAACGTTCAATGCTTGCAATGTTAGGTAGTAAAGATTATTCTTAAGATAATGTAAGCAATTATGCGTTATTTCTATCACGAAAAAAGACATTTTGCAATAAAAATTGCTTTCTGAAATCACTTTTCGATATTCCATTCCATTCGTCATTTATTTTTTGTTTTCATATCTTCCCTTCTTTTAGAAATGTTATAAAAAGATATTGGATGAATCTTCCATAATCAGCTACCTTACAATAGGCGAATTTACTGTACAGTGTTGGAAGATTCGTTTAGATTTGAAAAGAACCGTGGACGGTAAATCCGATTTCAGAAGATTAGGCGAAATTTGTACTTTTAGTAATTAGCGATTAGTAAATTTATGTTTTTCTAGTATGGAGCAAACGGACAAAAGAAGATTTACTAATAGATATTTTTCATGTGCAGTTATTTTACTACCATTAAAAAAGCATTAATTCGAATGTACAAAAATTTTTTCAAATGCCAAAAAATTTCAATCATTATAAAATTTCGGCTGATGCATAGCCCGAGCAGCTGATCGTAGTGACAAATTTTAGGTTTATTTTACTAGCACTAAAAAGGCATTACTTTGAATGTACAAAAAAAAAAAAAAAAAAAAAAAAAAACTTTCAAATGCCAAAGGTGGCCAATGGAAGAATATTTGTTCATTTACTCTAGGTTTTTAAAAAAAAGTACCTCAGATTCAAATTTCAATCATTATAAAGAAATTTTGGCTGATGCACAGCCCGAGCAGCTGATCATAGTCACAAATTAACGTTTTTAGTTTTATTTAGGCAACAAACTGACGAATAATGACGTCTTGAAAATAAAAGCATGCTCATTTCTCCGTCTTATTACGCTCATTAGAGTAATGCGAAAAAATCTTCGGTTTGCCAAAAAGATCACTACTAAAAATTTTGCATAACTAACTTTACTTATCATTTGCAAAGAGTTTTTATAGTGAAAGATCTAAAAATCAATCAACAGCAATTTGACATTATTTAATGGAATGTAGTTTGGAGCGTAATTAACCCTGTTTTGTAGCTAACTCTGGTACATTTTTAGCCATACCGTTATGAACATTTCTAATGTTTCACATCAAACTTGGTTGTGGATCCGATTACGAATGATTGGGAAGATTTTATTGAATGAAAACTAGAGGTTTAGTTTTCTATTTGAATTAGTTATCGAGGTTATTTTCCTTGGTTAATAGTTGCATGATTAAAACTGGTATGTAAAAAGAAACGGCAGTTAAAATGACATTATTTTAATTTTATACACACAATTGCGCTTTAAATATCCACTTTTACATGATTCACATATTTTAAAATATAAAAGTTAAATACTGTTTTGATTGGAACTACTGGAAATTGAAGGTAAGAAACTGTAGAGAAAACCTGCCAAAAGAAGACGTATATTACCAAATATAATGTAACGTAGAGAGAGATTGTATTTATGTTATCAGATCAGCACAAAGTACCAAGCTGAGAAGACCGGAGTAAAAGAACTAACAAACGAAAGTGAATAACCCAAACATTCTTGAAGTTAAATGGTCAATCTCTGCAGTCATTGTAATTCTCTCTTTTTTAGTAGTGTGGTGATATGATCATAATGGCCGCATTTCCCTCCCAAACTCTACATGATGTACTAAAGAGTTACTTCTGAATTGCCCGTATTTCGTCTAACGCATCAGATAATATAATAGCGCAATTGCGACCGATGCGTATTCAGAAAATGCGGAAGGATCTTCCAGGTGAAGGTCCATATTAATTTAAAATACAGGGTCGGATTTTCCATTTCGTTTGAATGAAGGTTTATTTGAAAAATGGTCCAGCGCAGCGGGCTCAGTCTGCTAGTTTTCGATGTATTTCTGTTTATCAAAAACTTTATTCCATGTAATAACAAGTTGCCTAGACCCGTTAAAAGAACGAGCTATTTCTGCTTGCAATCTACTTTTCTTAAGTGCATTTACAGCGGTTTTCTAGAATCACTTCAATATTTTTTACATTTCGGCATTTAAAAATAATTACAATAAGTCGATATAAACACTACTCGAAGCTATAGCGCCACTGACACCTTCAACAATTAAATGCAAACTAATTGTCAAAATACTTTTGAGCTAAGGAGGAGTCATATTTCTTCGGTGGCGCCGAATGTAAACAAACAAGTTGAAACTTGATACATTTGAATAACTGCAGCCATAGTGTTCTCAATTATAGGGAATATATTTTATTTTACATTTTATATTAAATAAAATAAGAGAGACTATATGGTTCTCAAAATTCTTTTGAGCGCTACTGTACATATGTCTTAGCGTGGTTAGGATATAGTACCCTTTTAATGCTGCTAGTGGGTGACACTGTTTTTTAATATTGTGGTTACGGAAAAAAGAAAAGAGCGTATAATAATATAAAATTTTGAATGACAAATTGTCAAGAAAAAATTAAAAAAAATCAAAGAATGCTTTCTAGAGATTAAATATATATTATCGGCATGTCATAAAAAATTTAACGTTAAATTTGCATTTCATATGTTTGAATTTATAAATTTATCTAACACTTAAATTTAGATCAAATGACAAAACATAAATTACATTTAGTTTAATTTGTAAAAGAAAAATGAACAAGTCTGAAAAAAATTACGAATATTAATAATTAAAATCTGAGGAAGTTCACTTCTCAATAAATTATGTATATTTTGAAGACATACATATTTCTGCTAAATTGTATACTTTTTGAATAATTTATTGATACAGTTTATAATAAAATAAAATAGGATATTTCTTCACATAATTTGTTCGCGTTTCTACGTCCGGATGTCTCATAAAATATACCTTGATATAAATTATCTGAATTTTGAATTCTTTTGTCATCCATTATGTATTATTATCGTATCTTTAGAGGCTCATTTTGTATCCACCCAGTAATTACAAAGACAGAATTCGGTTGGACAAGAAGAGTAAAGTAAAATAGACAAAAGTCGGTTCAGAAATAAACGTAAGAAATCTGAAAATATAGTTAATTGGGAACAGAATCAAACAAAAAAAGTAAAATCTAAATAATAATAAAGAAAAACAGCCTAAAACAATCTTAAAATAAAAGACACGAGAATTTTTCCAAATGTAACTAAAACAGGGAATATTATAAATTCTATAGTTTTAATCAAAACATTGTAAAAGAAACAAAAGTGTCACAAAAAAATAGATGAAATTTTTTTTTAAACAATAGATATAATAGGGATTGGTGAATCAGTTCAGTCATTCAATTTCTTATCTTTCAATTTATTCAATCAGAAATACAAAATATATAACTCGAGGCAAAACCGGAATTCTTCTTCATAAAACTCATATTAAAAAAACCATTTTAATGTAATTTTCAATGCTTAACTTATTTTGTGTCAAAAGTAACAATAGCACGAGAATTCGTTGAATTAATTACCAGCCGTTATCAAACCGATCTGAAATAAGTGTCAGATATTTTGAAATGTAGTTGATATTATACACGGTATCACTGGCTCAATTACTTTGATTTTTCAGGTATTTTCCTGATATCATATTTCTCATAAAACTTGTCAAGAACTACTCTTGAAAATTTCATTTAAACATTGCCATAATTATTAAACTTCTATAAATATCCGTATACGACATGAAGTTGAGGTTCTCTATTTTTTTAATTTAATAAATGGATCGTGGTATTGATTCCCTAAACATAAACTAATAGAACAACTTCTCTGTTTAATGCATTCAAGCTCAATTTACGAAGTAATATTTAAAGATGCTTCCATTTTCAAACTGAATCCTAAATTTACAAGCTAAACTTTAATTAAGTCTTCGAAGCGAAGTACTTTGTTATCATTGTTATAACTCCATTCGGCATTCTTACGTCAGTACGACGACGTTACAAGGATTTATAACAATAGTTAAGAGAATTGTTCAAACAAACAATGGTATATCGGTTTCTATTAATGCGTTCATCCATCTTAGACTTCTACGGTCGTTTAACAAGATTTGTTCTGAACAAATGATAATAACTATGGATAAAAATTATTCAGTTTCGTAAAAGATTTTCCTTTGGGTTTTTAAAGTAGATGATTTAATATATATGATAAATGATGTGTTCTAAAATATATGCGCTATTAAAACACTTTTATTTGTTTGCTTTTTAAGTTCGTTTTCATAATCTGTACGTTCAATGTGTCATTTATAAAAAGTCATGTGTTTCATAAGGAAAAAAGCATTTCTTTTTAAACTCTTTTTGCCTGTCTCTTAATTTGACGTTTCGTTTTAGCAACTTCTTTATAATTTTAGTGATGTCTGTGAAAAAAAAAATTAACATAGAAAGTACTTACAATCCTAATTACATTTAAAATTATAAGTTTGAATTTTGAATATTTTTATTATTTAATATTAAAATCTAATTAAGATATAGAGGAAAGAACAATTGCTATGATATGGAATTTAATTTTTAAGCACACATATTGCACTAAATATGAACTTTAGTTATCCTATTCAAGTTTAAATACATTATATTTTGTGAAAAACTTTGAATCTTACGCATTCTGTAAGTATATAGATTTGGTTATTTTGAAATTAAATATATTTTTCTCTAAATTTCAGGTTGTCAAACACAGACATGGAAAAAGGAAATTAGTAAGTTTATATAATTAAAAATAATGTAAATTTTGAATTTTGAATTTTTTTATTATTTAATATTGTAATTTAGTTACGATATAGTGGAAAGAACAATTGCTATGGTAAGGAATTTAATTTCTAAGGCCACATATTGCAGTTAATAGGAAATTTAATTACCCTGTTCAAGTTTAAATACTTTATATTTTGTGAAAAACTTTGAGTCTTACACATTCTGTAAGTGTATAGATTTTGTTATTTTGAATTTAAATATATTTTTCTCTAAATTTCAGGTTTCCAAACAGAGACATTGAAAAAAGGAAATTAGCAAGTTTATATAATTAAAAATAATGTCAATTTTGTGTTACAAATTTAGGCCTGATCTTTTGCTTAGTATTAAAAGTGGTGTAGAGTAATGGAGAAAAAAAGATTTTAAATCGCTACATTTAAAAGTCTACAATATTTGATGTAATTTATTCTAATTTAACAAAAGGAAATATACATAATAATCTTTTTTATGTCAAACACTTCGTAAAAACTTCCATAGTTTATTATATCCATATACCACTTACATTTTGATGTTAAGAAAGATGGAAAAGGACATTCTGGATACTTTTAAGAGTGTCTTTGAAAATGCTTTGGTTAATTACAGGTTATTTTGATAGTAGATTCTCGTTTTTTTTTTGTTTTTTTTAACCATTTGGAAAAATCGTTATTGTTCTCGTCAGGAAGGGAAATTAAGAGCATATCTGAAGGTTTTCATTGGTTTAATCCACATTTTATTCGTTTTATGACTGGACTATACAGTATTCTGTATTACCTTTTAATTTCAACAACGATGGATACCTTCTGTTGCCACTATGACAAAAAAGTAATAAAAACTACAAAAAAAATAATAACTCAAAAACAAATTGAGATACAGCTTTCAAACAAATTGCATTTAAAAGTACACTTTTTTCTCTATCCGACGGTGTAAAAAGTAATATTGTCGAATGTTTAGAAGTTTAAGAATGAAATTTTATTTAATATTGGCCGTCAGATTTCTTGGAAATCTGACGATGGAAAAGCCTTTTCCCGAACAGCCAATGAAATGCTTGGATATTTACGTAAATTTCAGGTGGATAATGCTTAAGTTTCATGAAATCTGACGGGTCGCAGGCGATATTTTTGGCTTGCAATTTTTACGTGTAATAACACTATTAATGTTTAATTCATGGCGTACGTAATGTATGATCAACTCCGTGCGATTTTTTATGTCTTAAACTTTAGTCTTCAAAAAAAATCTTTTTTCAAATGGTCGTTGTAATTTGATAAATTGCTTTTTATTTATTTATTTATTTATTTATTTATTTTTTTGTCATAACGCTTGCTTTTTGTATTTACATATTCCACTCTATTATTTTTAATTGTTTTGTATGGATTCATGTCAGGTTTTTTTGATGGCCAGTTTTGAAATGATACTGCATTTGCTTTAAAAATATGATTTTGATAAAGTCGGAACAGGAATTGTGACAAAATGTAACTTCTACCTGTGAAATGTACTTGAGATATAATAAGCTGTGTAATAAATTAAAAGAAGTTTGATTTCCTTTAGAATTTGTTCTATTATTTTAAAAAAGGCGTTGTAGTTCGTTTCTTTCGAGTAATACTACACAGATCAAATGAATGCGTCCTAATAGAATACAATTTGCGAAAATGCATGTGTTAAATGACAAGAAGTGGGAGGGAGTATTTTAAACGGGCGATAAGAATCCAAATTTAAATAAACCGGTTGCTTTCTGTTAATACTATAATCTTTAACGAGAAAAATCAATATTCTGCATGTGGTCTTATGGAGTAGGAAGTCTGTCAGCATTTTTGAAATAATAAAAAAAAATTCTTAAGCATATCAATATATTTTTGCTGCAGGAATCAGTTTTTCTTCGAAAACCATTTATTATACCCGAATAATACACATTTCATTTTTACAGTACTTATAGTCGCAAATTTTCTGTTCCTTTGTATAAAAACAATATTTAGTTAGCAGAGTAAATTTTTAAAGAAAAACTTAAGATAACGAGTGCTAAGAAATGCTCAACAAGAACAGAATTAACGCCTTAAATCTGAATATGGCCGTCATCCAATCTATGTCTTTCTCGTCTAAAAGACCTGCTTAGTCTTTTATTCGACCGTAATTACTTTCTTTTGAGAGGCCTGGAGAATCTATTACTAAGATAAATTGCAGATTTATTGTTGTTAAGGAACCTTTAACAAAAATTATGAAACCATAAAAGTAAGAAAAATAGAGAGTGTATGTTTATTTAGCTTTTTAGAGCTAAGTTAATGTTGGTTTTACGCTTAAAATGTATCTAAAAATTGTTAACTTCAATCGTTTAAACATTTTATGTTGAAATACTTTTATAAAAGAGAATTTAATATTAATAGGTCTTATAATTGTTTGATTTGTTTTATTTTATATGCGCATAAAACAATTTGTTATATATATATCCAGCCAGAATTATTATAAAAAATAAATAAAATTAAGCTATTATTAAATAGATTTAGCAAAAAATTAAATAGATTAAAAACCATTTTTTCTTAATCTAATTTCTTAACTTTGCATGAATGTGTTTTCTTTTATTTTATTAGTAAACTAGATAGCATACTTATTTTAATTAATCATTGTCTTGTCTTTTTACGTTCTAATGAAAACGAAGATTAAGCATTGCATTACGAAAATTACATTTAATTGATGCATATTGATTATTTTCAAAAGGTTAATGTTCTGAAAACAATATGAACTAAAATGACATTTCATTAAAACTGTTACATACCAAAACTTTAAAACTCCAAGTACGAGATTAAAGATATTTTAAAGGTTGAAAAAGATTTTTCAGGTTTTATTTTTACATTTTATTTTAACTTGAATACTTAAATAATTAATTTCTCCCAGAAAGAATATTTTAGCAATTCCTTTAATTATGCATATCCAAATTCCGCAACTAAATTATTCGAATAAAAATAATTTACACCCGAATATTTAAAGAAAGAATAATTAAATGTTCGTTTATTTTAAAAGATAGATGAAAAATTCTATTACATTTCAAAATTTAAATGAATACGTTGTCACATACATTAAACAACAAAAATTGACAATTAACTGGCCTATCGTTCTATCAAACGTGTGTGTACAATAACAGAAGTTGGATTGCTTGTATTGAGTGAAGTTTCCTTTAATTTTTTACACCACATTCCAAAAGATGAATCTTAAAAAAATATTCATAATTCAAAGAAAAGGCAAGAACGAAAAATTCTGCTCGAAGCATAGCTTATAAAATACTTCTCAACATATTTGGAATAGTATAACATAACTTTAAAGTTTAATAAGGAGAAAGATTAGGTACAAGTAAACAAGGTTCAACTTGTTAGTTCGGAAAAAGCGTAACGCATAACGCTTTGTAAATTTTAGTTCAGTAGGGAAACTCATAGCAGAGTTGAAAATTCACCCTCATCAATTTCCCCCAATAAATGAAAATGCACTCGACAATTTTTTTTTGTGTGTGCACTGTATTTGTTCTATGGAATTTATACAGACGTAGTAATGGGCAGAAAGTTAGCTAAATTTAAAAACCTTTACCACAACTGAAAACGCATTTTCAGACATTATTGCTTACAGACTGTGTTATAACCAAATTCTTTTTGTGTTTCCCTATAAATGAACGATAAATGCTATCTACACTATGTTCTATAGTAAGCGATTTGCCGTTATTTTCAGGGATATACAACAATTTCAATATGTTTAAAATACTGTAAAATCATTAAAATTGACTGCAAACGACTTTCTCTCATAGATCATAATGAAAAGGAATTCTTTAGATTGTCCCTGTAAAAAAACTAAAAAATTCTACACATTTCATCTTTAATACTAAATTTACCATGACAAACTTCAATACAATTTATCAATTAGACGGCTAACTGGGTATATTTATGCTAGTTAGAAAGGTAGAGAGGCAACCAGACGGCAGATGGATAAAAATGTTTCAGCGATGTTGTATTAAAAGAGAAAAATAATACCAAATTTACCATGATAAACTTCAATACAATTTCTCAATGAAACGGCAAACTGGGTTTATTTACGCGAGTTAGAATAGCAGAGAGGAAAACAGACGGAAGATGGATAAAATATTTCAGCGATATTGTATTAAAAGATAAAAATAATACAAAATTTACCAGGATAAACTTCAATAAAATTTTTCAATTATACGGCAATCTGGGTATATTTACGAGAGTTAGAATAGTAGAGAGGAAAACAGACGGAAGATGGATAAAAATATTTCAGCGATATTGTATTAAAAGAGAAAAAGAATACCAAATTTACCATGATAAACTTCAATAAAATTTCTCAATTGAACGGCAAACCGGGTATATTTAAGCGAGTTAGAATAGAGGAGAGGCAAACAGACGGCAGATGGATAAAAATGTTTTAGTGATGTTGTATTAAAAGAGAAAAATAATACCAAATTTACCATGATAAACTTCAATAAAATTTTTCAATTAAACGGGAAACTGGGTATATTTACGAGAGTTAGAATAGCAGAGAGGCAAACAGACGGCAGATGGATAAAAATGTTTCAGCGATGTTGTATTAAGAGAGAAAAATAATACCAAATTTACCATGATAAACGTCAATAAAATTTCCCAATAGAACGGCAAACCGGGCATATTTACGCGAGTTAGAATAGAAGAGAGGCAAACAGACGGCAGATGGATAAAAATGTATCAGCGATGTTGTATTAAAACAGAAAAATGATACCAAATTTACCATGATAAACTTCAATAAAATTTCTAAATTGAACGGCAAACCGGGTATATTAACGCGAGTTAGAATAGCAGAGAGGCAAACAGACGGCAAATGGAAAAAATGTTGCAGCGATGTTGTAATGTATTAAAAGAGAAAAATAATGCATCAAACATTTGTGATAGCGATTTACTTCAAAAATTGCGGGAAGAAAATCTCTAAGCTAATCATTATTTTTTTAAATCAAGTTATACAGTTTGTTGATGAAAATGCAGTACATTATGGAGTAGTGTGTCTAATTTAAATGTAATTGATTTCCAGCGAAATAATACATGCAATTCCGCCTATTTCATATATGTATTAGTTGGACGTCATAGTTATCATAATCATTTCAGTTACCTTTGGGCAATGTAGAATGTTTTAACCATACGCTGCTCAACGATGATATATATGAATTAATTAAAATGTAACATTCGCCAAATTTGTTTAATTTCTGGTTACTATTAATTTTTAAATCGAAATCCCCGATTTGTTAATAACATATTTAAGAGGTCAAATAACACAAACAATTACTAAATAAAATTATAGGTATCTAGAACTACATATGGGTATAAAAAATTTAGTTTCAAAAGAAAAAATTTCGCAATGTAGATTTAAAGGGTTTCGTTCCCCGTTTCTTTCCATTGGAGTAAAAAGTGATGTGGTTTCGAGGTCTCATAAATTTTTAAACAATTATTTAAATTACATAAACCTCTATAATATATTTTCCAGGCTTTATAAAATGTAAAAATAAGCAGATATAATATGATATAATAAAAAACACAGTTCAGTTAATTTTTCACAAATCGTTCGCACGGTGTACCAGAATCCGCATGTTAACTTAAAATGTGTGCCTAAAAATAAAACTTATGACAAAATGACCTCAAAACTGTATTTTGAACAATAAATTAATGTAATTGAGATAGTTAAATATTTTCATTATTTTCTAACGATTAATTATTGTTTCCTCAAAATTTTCATATTTAATTGCATTTTAAAATACTTCCTGTTAAAGAATTTGTATATTATTAATTGTAGTTTAAAGTTCATTTTTACGTTAGCTTTATGCTGGATACATTCATTCTAAGTTATGCTATCCTGCAGAATCTGAAAATATTTGTGCAATATTAATTAAGCTGCATTTTGTATTATATTATATTATCAGTATTTATTTTTACATGTTACAAAGCTTGAAATATGGTTTAAATATATTACAGAGTTTTATGTAATATCAATAAGTATTTAAAGATTTGTGAGTACTTGAACTCACATCTCTTTTCACTGGTGGTGGAAAATTTTCACAAGTTATGAGCTATCTTATAATAGTAAAAACTTGCTGGAAAAATGTGATAATATAAGTGAATGAATGGGTCAGGTACCCTTTGATCTAACAAAATGCATGAAAAAGTTATCTCTAAGATTTTTGCAGTCATTTAAAACTAGTTGACTTTTAATTATAAAAATAAAAACACTTATTAAGAAAGACTTATTTTGTCAAATAAAGTTGTTGAAACAGTACACAGGCATTTAAAGTTTTTTAATTTATTTTTACAGATAATGAAATTTTTACGAAAAAATGATTCTTGCATGCATTGCGCGCATGATTTTCCACATTTGAATGGCTAAAACAAACCATTTTTTTATGATTACAAATATAATGTGTTTTCAAAATGTTCTACAATGAAAAAATATAAAACTTGTAGGTTCCGAATTTTTTTTTTTAATTAAGAAACTCGAAATATCGAGATTTTTTTTAATACAAAAGTGGTCGTGAATTCTAAATTTCTTACTTAAGAAACATAATAATAGGTCATTTTATTTGTGCCTTTATACATTTAATACATTCAGCGAAAATGTCGTGAAATTCTAGGTAAAGAATATAAATACATTTCAAATTGCTCATAAATTATTTGCGAAAATTATTTATGAAATGATATATATGATATTTTATTTTATAGAGCTTATAGGATATAGAAAATAAATTTCATGAAAATATATAGCATTATAAATGAAACGGAATATTTATCTTTTCCTGTTCATTTATATTTATATATGTATCTGCGTACGTACTAACGCATGGATGATCATTTCTTGGAATGAAATCAACAATTCGTGCGGAAATGTACTGGATTCATTGAAGGAATCATAGGAAATTTTATATGTAAAGATGAATTACGAACTATATTAATATCACTAAGAAAAAGCTTCAGATGCTAAGCCGTGCATTTAATCTTATAATGGATACATTTGTGATTTATTGCATAAAGGTATATACTCTGAAATTGCCTACAAAGTTGATACAGGGATTTTTCAGCCTAAATTAAACTATACAGAGTTCGTTAGTCAGAAATATTGGAAAGAAGTTGCTCGGATTTTTAGTTAAAGAAATTGCATCTGCACTTCCATTGTAATTTGTTATTAACCTTTTAATGCCGGTTTGTACGAAAATCTGCCATTTAAGTAATACGAAAATTTTAAATATGAAAACCAGTATTTTAGTAAGGAACTTTTCAAATTAATTAATCTCAAACTTTGAGGGTTTAAACAAGTTAAAATTACAATAAGGGAAACCTGGTGTCAACTGGTACCTATGTATTAAAAATGTGTAAAAGAAACTCGGCATTAATGGGTTAAATATCACTTTAAGACCAGACCTACTCAACTGTATAGGTGATCTTAAAGAAAAAGAAAAAAAAACATTTTCCTCTTTTTGTGCGATTGTAAAGTCCAGTCTGTACCCAAATAATTGGGTGAATCCTTCTTTAGCATAACCTGACATTGTGAATTTTTTGAAATATTTTTTTTTCATTCATTACCTTGTTTCTTTTCCTTATAAAAACTAAACTGATTGATTTTTCTTTGTTTCGACCCCGTTTCCACATAGCTGAATGTTTGTGCTTCAAAACGAAACCAATAATGGCAGAACAAATGCTCATTTCCTCATAAAATAAATGTTATTTTCATCTGAGTTTTCAAAATGCCTTCAAAACAATACAGCTGAGAATGTACCCAACAAACACAGAACTTCTGTTCCGCTCACGTCTAAGTTAGCCTTGGCCCCAAGTGTTTGATTGGGACCCGCTATCATTGGCCGTTACGGCTCCGTCAAAAAAATGTCACGCTTGACATACACTGGTTATCAAAAATAAAGGAAAAGTCACAAAATGCTAATTTTCAAATACGCAAACACTCAAAAGGAAATAATATAATTCGAATAATTACTATCTCTACAACACAGCTAGTCCATATAACATCTCATTCATGTCACACATGGTCACAAATGTCACAGTCACTACGGTGAAGCAAAAAAATAGGAAAATCCATACATCTCATTATGAGTCTCAAATGATCACTATATGTGACTCCACTGAGACGTCACTGTGACTGCTGCTTTGGTACGAGTCACCATGTGACTTTACAATGTAGTTATATTGTGACTCACATGTGACTGTCATTTGTAGACTCAATTTCAAAGTCATCGTGAACGCTGCATTGTGATAAGTTACCAAATAATGCCACATTAAAGTCACATGATGACTTTCAGTTGACAGAGAGACTACTGTGAAGTCACCATTGTGCTCTTTTGGGAAAAGTCTCCATGTGACTATAATATGATACTATTTGGTGACTTATTATAATGCAACGTTCATGATGACTATGAAATTGAGTCTCAAAATGACAGTCACATGAGAGTCACAATTTAACTACATTGCAAAGTCACCTGGTGACTCGTCACAAAGCAGCAGTCACATTGACTTCTCAGTGGAGTCGTATATAGTGATCATTTGAGACTCATAATGAGATGTCTGGAATTTCCTTTTTTTTTTTTCCTTCAGCGTAGTGACTGTGACATTTGTGACCATGTGTGACATGAATGAGATGTTATATGGGCTAGCTGTGTTGTAGAGATAGTAATTACTCGAATTATATTATTTCCTTTTGAGTGTTCGCGTATTTGAAAATTAGCATTTTGTGACTTTTCCTTATTTTTTGATAACCAGTGTAATATGGCCGCAAGTAAAATTGGCCGTAAATACAAGAAGTTGCCCACAATCACGCCACAAACTTTTTATCAAAAGTGCTGTATAGCCTCAAACTGGCCACATTCACTCTTTTAAAGGCCATAAAATGTCGAAACTAGCCAGAAGCTTGCCGTCTCCCTGCCATTCGTGTTTGTCAAGAATTAAATTTAACCCAAAGTTGCCTATAAAATGCCTTTTAAGGTTATTAAATGGTGTAAACTAGCCTAAAGACAGCCACTGACATGCCACAAAGATTATTTAGGCATAAACCAAAATTTATTCTATAAAAGAAAATACTTCTTCGAAGGTTAATTAAATGATAAAATGTTTTTGTATGGAAAAAAAAAAAAAAAAAAAAAAAAAAAAACTAATGTTCACTTAAGCTACACTTAAATATATATATATATAAATCCACTCACGATGAACTTTTTAAAAATGTTCAAAACATAATATTTGACATAGTGAACTAATTATTTTTTTTTCAATTATGCATTTTTAAAATTCATATGCAATGTCCTTTTGAATATTTGCATGTCAAGCAAATTTTAAAAGTATATTATTGAAAAAAGAAACTAATTTATTAATTCACTATATCATGTGTTGTGTTTTTGAAAAAGTTTAAGATAAATGAACTTAAAAATTTTTCTTGAAAAGTGTATGTAAGTGAACATTTTTTTTTCATACAAAAACACTTTATCATTTTAATAACCTTCCAACAAGTACCTTTATTTATAGAATAAATTTTGAATTTTTGCCCAAATAATGAAAATCGCCATAACATGGTCTAATGTATAAAATATTTTATAAATGTGTATGGAATAATGTATTTGTGATAGATTTTTATTCTCTTTTTTTATATATGTATTTGCAAGTCTTTTACCAATATTTTATGCTTAATCAATAAAGATTTATTCAGTTATTTTATTATAATTCATTTTTTATATATTTTGATGTTATTTTGTAAAAAATGCTAAAACTTAAAAAAATTAAAGGTACATACCCTTAACATACCATGACATATCTTTAATTTAACATATCTAGAATCGAACTGCGAGATTAAAGACTAAATGTATCAGAATCAAAACTTTTCAAAAAATAGTGTACTTTGGGAATTGGTTTTGCTATTAACGACCAGCTAATACGAAAGTACCGTTTTAAATAAATTCTAAAACTTTATTTGATACATAATTGATATTTTTATCTAAAATTGATTTAGAGAGTTACTATTGGTCTCTCTAAAATATGTTAAAAGTAAAAATATATATTAAAGTTTTCAAATAAAACATATTTTCCTATAGCGTAAGATAAAGTATTATGGAATGGTCGTACAATATGGAATACTTCAATATCTGGCGCATACAGTTTTGCAGCCACGCTTAAATCAGCCATTCGAATTGTTAGTATTCCCATGATGTACTGTGCTCAAATCTGTTTGGATACCTGTTGAGGAGCGACGCGATGAAATAGAATCTTATTTTCATTTTTTGCAGGTAAATTTCATAAAATTCATATTAATTACAAAATCTCATAGTCAGTTATGTTAACCAAGTTCTTTATAAAGTTGAACTGTTATATTTATTGCAGTGCTAGACAGTTTTTTTCTATGCTAACTTGTTGACGAGTGAAGAGGTTATATTTTTCAAGATGCTGTGTCAGGTAATATAGAATATCAGCTAGACAACTGTCTCAAGACGAGATTAAAAATGAAAGCAATTTTTCAAGGAATCTGATGATTTATAGATGATGCACTAATCTTTAATTATCAAGTAATTTTGGTTATTTTTTAGAGCGTGTTTATTCTTGCAGTTTCAATACAATATTCCTTATAACCACTTTCCATATTACGCAACTGGTTGTTATAACCAGTAAAGTGTACCTTTTTAAAAAAGCTTAAGGGGTTTCAGGATTCTTAAAATTGGATAAAATGACAAAAAAAAAGACAATTTTCAACATTTAATATCTTAAAATGTATATGATTAAAAAACGCAATTTTTATTAGGATTAAAATGTATAAGTATTTTCTTTCATTTCATGTATTTAAAAAATCGCAAGATGCAGAATTAGTATTTATAGGGCACTCTAAAATGTCAGACATTTGTCGAGTAGAAAATTGGTGCAACAGCTTACGCGTAGGATGAATTTTTTTGTGCAGACTTCAGATTGTAATAATTACCCTGAACCCAAATAAATTTGCATTTAAAGCATTTTTATATTTTTAATACGAAGTTGTATTTAGCTAATACAAAATTTTGAAATTTGCAACAGTATAATCACCTAAAAAAATATTTTTTTGAACAATGAAAAATAAATTTTTGGTTCATTTTATACAGACTAACATGAAACATATGTTTTGAAAATTTCATGAAAAGATATTCAGAAGATTTTGAGATATCCTGCGCGTTATGTCCTATGCCCAAATGTGTCATTTGGAGAAAAATGACTTGAAAGTTTCGGAAACACCGCTTCAGCTATTGAGCGAGTATAATTCTAAAAGCCACATCTTCTGTATTAAGGAAAATTTCAAGGAAAGAATTATGCCAAAATATTCAGAAAAGACAGAAACTTAAAAAAAAATTAAGCTTCGAAATTTTTGAAGCTTTACGGCTCCTGAAACCCTTAATATATATATGTATTTTTTTATTCTTCTTTAAGCGCATTAAATGTGAAAGAAATATTCAAAGTTTGTTCGTTACTAACTTCTAATGTATCTCAATTTTTTCATGTTCACTTATAAATAAAAATTGAAATGGTATTCCATAATACCCGAACTTCCTCTATATTATTTTGTACACCAAGTAGTGTGTTTATTGAATCCCGGAAAGACCGGATTGAATACCCTGCTTATTCTAAACGAAAGTCAACAAACAAACACTCACCAGAACAAAATATCAAAAATTCAAAATTACAGATAATGTTTAGTCTATTTACAATGAATGGAAGTAATTAAATGACATTTCTAATTCAAAGTCTTTTAACAGATAAATATTTCTCCAATGCTTGTAATATTGTGTGCAATTAATTTAAATTACATCAGTCGAATGAATTTATTTCTGAGAGCAATTGTTCATTTTGAATCCTACTGTTTACTTCAAGAAAAGCTTAAAATTCAACAAAATATGCGCGAAAGTTATGTGTTTTTCTTTACATAACCATGTGAAAGAGCAAAATTAAAAAATTTCAAAGATACAAATGGATTTTGAAGAAGATACTTTCAAATACCATTTATAATTACACATAATGATATTACACTAATGATTAAGAGATTGCAGAAATATTTGTTTCAACATATTTTTAATGCGTTTACGTCAAAGAGACAATGTTATTGCTGTCAATGATTAGATTATTGTGAAACATGCTATTTGCGTAATTTAACTCGTAAATAATTAGTTAAAGAAAGAAGTGTTAGGCATCAATTAGTACATCATGATCAAAGTATAATTCCAGATAGGAATATCATTTTAATGGGTAATTATTTTCATTTACTGGTTATTTCAAGTTTAAGCATCACATGCATTGTTTTGACATACAATATTGATTAACTGAAATTTTTAAAAAATCACAGTGTACCAAAGATACAAATTAAATTAAAAGACGATTTTCCAAAACACGTTTGATAATTACAAGTAATGATTAAGACTTTGTAGCAAATTTGTTTCAGCATATTTTTAATGTGTTTTCATCAGTGAGACAGTATTGATATTTCAACCGCTTGGAATGTCATGAAAGATGTTACTTGCGTAACTTAACTTTCAACCAATTAGATAAATAAACAAGTAGTGGGCGTTAATAAAACCTAAGAGTTAATTACAGATGTTCTTGACATAAGATCTTGAAATTTCCAAAGATAAAATTTGTTTTAGAAAAAGGTATTCGAAAATACTTTTGATAATTACACCTAATGATATTAAGTGAGTTATTGAGACATTTAAAAAAAAAATAATTATATCAGGCGATTTTTAAGGAATTTTCATCAAAGAGACAGTTTTAATATCTCAAACGATTGGAATGTTACAAAAGATGTTATTTGTGTAACTTAACTTTTACCCAATTAGATAAATAAACAAGTAGTGGGCGTTAATAAAACCTGGGAGTTAATTACAGATGTTCTTGACATAAGATCTTGAAATTTAAAAGATAAAAATTGTTTCAGAAAAGGTATTCGAAAATACTTTTGATAATTACACCTAATGATATTAAGTGAGTGATTGAGACATTTAAAAAAAAATAATTATTTCAGGAGATTTTTAAGGAATTTTCATCATTGAGACAGTTTTAATATCTCAAAAGAATGCAATGTTACAAATGATGTTATTTGTGTAAATTATTTGATAAATATTTTGCTAAAAAAGGCTACACTAGATGTAACTTTGATTGTTAAAATAGAAATGAAGATTTTTCATTCAAAAGTTTTATGTACAAAAGATAACTGCCATGTATAATTTCTAAACATATAGTATAAAAAAATTATTACAATAATGATTTCTGTGTGTGTGTATGTGTGAGTGTGTAAATATGATAACTACCGAACGACATTTCATATTGAGCTCTGGCTTCGTGAATATGTTATAAATCACAGTCACAAGATCTTTCTAAATTTTTGTACAAATAAGTCGGAGTATTAAATCAACTTTTTAAACATTTTCAAACTATTTTGCAGACTAATTTGAAAGGAAAATTATCAAGGAAATGTGACAGAGTATAAGTAATAAATATTGCGGAGGCATATTCAAACATTCGTAGGGAAGAGTTAAAATCTTCATTACAGAACGGGAGGTCCAGTACTCGATTCCAAACAATTCCTTTTATATAAACGTATATACATGTATAATTTTGGAAATTTTTATAGAAAATTTCATACGCCTTTAAATTTAGTATTTGAATTTTCAAATTTATTGAATTTGCATAAAAAGCGTGCAGCCTATATAGTAAATTCAAAATTTCAAAATACTAAATTTAAATGCGTGTGAAAGTTTCTAGAATAAATTCCAAAATTATATATATATATATATATATAGGTTTATGACATTTCATCGATGCCGGATACTGAAACGTTTCGTGTTTACCTCAGAATTGGTGGCTCACGTAAAATATTCCTTCAAGTGATGCTGTTGCTGCCTTCCCAAAACATAAGAGTGAAAAATGTTCATGTTGGCATCGTCCGGGTAGCTCAGTGGTAGAGCATTGACGTGTTATATTAATAACCCTGGTTCGATCCCGCGCTTGACCACTTTTCCCTCTATTGATTACCTTTTCAGCAAATTTAATAAATTCAAAATTTTAAACTATATAGATACTTTTTTTCTCGTCATGTACACAAATATTTAGAAAAAAAGCGGAGTTACTCCGGATCTACCAATTTATTTAATCAGTTTTAATGAAAAAACTTATCTAAATTTCAAATTATTATTATTTAAAAATTCCTGTATATCTTCAGATTTTTAAAAAGATAGTTATTGAGGCGAAGCAAATTTTTGATAAATAATTCCGTAAATAAAAGGTTAAACAAATAAAATTTACGAGTTTCACAATGTTCAATATGTTAAACAGGATTTAGAAGAAAGTATTACCAAATATATTTAATGATTATGTGCAGTGATATCACATGAGTGATTAAGGCAAACAGATTTTTTTTTGGAAGATTCTTCTATTGAATTTTCGCGCCCCCTCCACCCCCCCCCCCCAAAAAAAAAACGATTTTAATATTTCGATAGATTGTAATGTTATGAAAGACGATATTTGCGTAAATAAACTGATAAATGATTTGTTAAAAATGAAATATTAGGACTTAATACTTTGACTTTCATATAAGTCACATAAGATTTTCATTACGTTTGTTCATTTGCTTCGCGGAAAGAAGCTTGTTACATAAATATGTTTCGTACCAAAGGTTTAATTTAGTAGACAATATCAAATATATAACACTTTAAATAAAATACACTTTATTAAATAAAATGTATAGCTGTAATTGACAATTTCGTTGAAATTTTGCCTCTCGTTCAGTAAATTTGTTTCATATTTTAAAATAAAATTAGTAAACTATATAAAATAATTACTAATTAAAGATAAGATGCGTTACGTTGAATAAATTGTTTTGTTGAAGTGGGAATTTTATCTATGTATAAAATAAAGTGCCGTTCAGTATTGGCTCGTTAAACAAATATTTCGAATACTACTGGGGTCGAACGTTTGATAATATTATCGTGATGGAAGTGCAACTTTTTAATTTAACATTAATATGCACTTAGATGCCGTACCATCCCTCAGCCGTTGTTGTTTTGAATTGTTTGGCGATTTTTTGTTGGCGTGTTGGCGGTGTTTACGGATATGACAAATTCGATATGTAAACTCCGTGTGACGTGTGTGTTGTGACGCGTCCTGTTCTGGCAACCCCTGAGAAGCTTAGAATTTTGTGGATGAATTTTGATATCGTGTTCTATCGTTGTCTTTTTATTTTTATGTTAAATTTATTGGATGTATTTCATTGACTATAGTTTCGGTAGTCCGTTTAAACGCTCTTGCTGAAGTAATTAAGAAATATGAGGAAATTTTGACAAGAAAGGGAGGTTTGTTTATAGCGTGTCAATGCGTATTAAGCCTATTTTGGAAAATAACGGCGATGTTATGAGAGATATTGCGTGCTGGAGGTTTCAAGAATGCAGATGTCTGTTAAGGTATGTTGATAATTTTATGTATATTATGTTGCTTTAAGAATTTTTTACATTTTGAGATTGCTACAAAACGAGAACTGCTGAATTTTGAGAATGCTATATCGCGAGAAATGCTGAATTCGGCGATGTTTTTTTTTCGGTAAATGTGCGCGAAGCGCTCATACAACTATTACTGATTACCACTTTAGCGAGTTTCGTTTTTTATGTATATTTTGCTGCTTTAAGTGTTTTTTTACATTTTGAGATTGCTACAAAACGAGAACTGCTGAATTTTGAGAATGCCATACCGCGAGAAATGCTGAATTCGGCGATGTTGTTTTCGGTAAATGTGCGCGAAGCGCTCATTCAACGATTACTGATTGCCAGTTTAGCGAATTTTGTTTATTATTTACATTTTATTTTCGTTAAGCCAAACATGCGTATAAACCGGTGCTTGGCGACATTTACTACTTGGCGGAAAGGGGTTTTCACGCCAAGAAGAAATCCAAGATGGTGGCCGTGGGAACTTATGACATCTGTTCCATATTTTCAAATAATGATATATCGTCACTAACTAACATATTTAAGGAGTATGTTTTTAGAATTTGTATGACTTTACATTAAGGAGACAAGGAACCTTAAAATCCTTTAAAATATTTTTTTTTTATTTTTTGTAAATTTCACCTTATTTGTAAATTTCACTTTATTCATTTAATTATTATTCAAGGGTTATATGCATTATGGCATGCATTTATCACAAAAAAAAAATGAAAGAAAAATTTATTTTTATAAAAAAAAATAGAATTTTACACGTCGTCTTAGAAATCTTCGAAATGCCCCCTGCGCATTCCATATCAATGAAAATCCCAATATTTTTTTTTTTTATAAAAGTTTGGTTTATATATAAAAATAAAATAGAGCATCGAATTATATATATTTGAATTTAAAGGTTAAATAAAATTAAAAATTTTGAAATTTTTTCGAAAAAATTATAAAAATTTTCACATGTTTTTTCACACGTCATTTTTCACAGGTATAACACTTTTCAAATAATAATTTTCAGATACCTAATTAAAGAATGTTACCGATATGGTGTTTCTAGTTTAAAATTTTAATGTCGGATGGCAGCACCACAAGTTACCTTCCGAATTCATGATAAATAAGTATCAGAGTATATACAGTTAAACCTCGTTATCCCGACATTCTAATGCCCAGAAAAATGTGTCCTCATAAGCGGGGTGTCGTGGTAACCAGAGTTGCAGGAAAATATGTTTATAAAAAGCCGAATCTTTAACTAATTTAAGGTAATTTTAAATTCACAACTGTTCTTGCAGTTGTAAGCAATAAACCTTATTAAACAAAATAAACACAAAAACAAAATTGAAAATAATAAAAATCAGATTTATGATGACTTTTTTTTATTATTATTACATGAAATAGTAAAATAGATGTGCTTTCTACAATTCTTTTTTCAATATTATGCAGTGAATTGTTATCAATATTGGTTGTTTCAAAAACGGATGTTAGATAATTTTTTTTTTCTTTCAATGCAATGCTTCGGTTTTACTCGGATGAAAAACGCCATGTAACCACAAGAAAGCGCCTCCTGACCCGAACAAAAATACCACGATTAGATTGATACGTCTATCGCTGGAGCTTAAGTGGGTAATTCATAGTGTGTGGGTTTATTTGTTCAGATAAAGGATTGAAATAAAATTTCTCATTTATCTCAATGGGTATTTTAGACACTTTTGTGAATAGTTTGGATAAGGCATTTCTGACCGCTTAATTTCTGTGCTTATAAGATGGATTACGAAAACTGGACAATTTTCCTAAACCGTCGGGATATCCGGAGTTGAAAATTATTCAACGACTTAAAATCCGGTGTTTATTTACATTAAAATCATTTACCGAAAATCGGGACTTTGAAAAACTGACGTGATAAGCGGAGTGACGTGAAAATTGTGTGCCGGGATAACGAGGTCCGACTGTATTCTGTTCTGCTATAGTCTGTTCTATGCTGTCTTGTAAACAGTGACGTGATAGTTTTTCTTAAGTGCTAATTAAATGTTAAATATGCATTTGTGCTACCTCTTCATTTAGAATTGTGTTGATTAGTAATTAATTATAAGGACATATTAACCGATTAATTTTCCTTAATTAACATTAATATTTCCAGTAATCAAAAACTCTTTTAATCGAAACATATCGAATAAGTTCACAGAAAATGTTTCCAGTAATCAAAAACTCTTTTAATTGAAACATATCGAATATGTTCACAGAAAATGTTTCCGTAAACGTTTGTTTATTTTGAAAATACTCTAATCAAAATTCCTCGCAAAACTTTTAATTGAAGAAAAATATGTATCTTTTTTCTAGTATTAGTTGCTGATAAGACATCTTGAAATAATTATATTAATGAGTTTCAAAAGATAAAAATTGATTTAGAAAAAAGTGTTCCTAAATGCTTTTAATGACTAAACGTAATGATATCACACGAGTGTTTAAGACAAAGAAGAAATATTTTTTTAAACATATTTTAATACGTTTATGTCAAGCAGACAGTTTTAATATCTCCAGTTATTATAATGTTATAAAAGACGTTACTTGAGTAATTTAACAGATAAATGATTAGTTAGCCAAGAAAAATGTTCACGGAGTTAATTAGAATGTCATGCTGGAAGTGTAATTTGAGAAAAGGGAGATATAATTTTAAAGGGTAATTACTGTTTTAGTTATGGGTACCTTCAATTTATGTTGGATGCTTTTTTTACTTTTAGTCATGAGAAAATTACAAGAAGTTGAGTTAATCTAGTAAAATTGTGTGCTTTTTAACTCTTCATTTCTTGGAGGTTTAGATATTGGATCAAAATTAACCCAGGGCTCGAAGCGTTCCTAAAAATTTCACACTTTCCTACCACAATTTTAAAACGAAAATATTTATTGTAGAATTCTATTTTTGATATTAAAGGAATCTGCCATGAAGGATTGTGATTTAAAATACTGGTAACAAAGTTCGAAAATTTAAGGAACACTGCGAGCCCTGCTTAACCAAATGAATTAAGTGGTATCTTGTAAAAGAACTTACCTCACGCAGTGGAATAATATATATAATATTTTGGTTTTATTTGGATTTATTGTTATATAAAAAATGTCCTAAAGGCATTTCTAAAATACAGTCAAAATGATAAATAAAATTGAAATACATTATTATCATAGCTTTAATTATAGAAACAGTAATGCGCTTATGTCTAAGTCTTGCCTTTAAAAGTTTATATATGATGCGCACAAACTCATAGATTTGCAGTAGGAACTTTTTACATTATCTAAAAAGAATTTTCAAATTTGATTGCATTTATTTAAATCAATTGTAGTAAAAACGCGTATTAGATAATTTACTGTAAACCTGACATACATATTTACTGATTGATTGTTTTTATGTTTATTCAAAAACATTTTACATTAGTTTGTCCCCATAGATACGAATATTGCAGATATGAAGATGTATATTTTTATCAAATTATTTCAAAACAACAGTAACGTTTAATTATTTTTTGTTCGTATGGCTATGCATCTACGAAATGTCTTTCTTTTTATTTAGCAAGCTGTCTGCAACGTTTTTATAAGTATATTATTTTAATTCATTTAAAAATTAATTTTTTATTTGATAATTCTTATGTATCATTATATTAAAAGTGCTGTGTTTAAAAGACAATATCATATAATTAAATTCAATAAAATTGTTCCAGATAGGTAAATTAAAACCAAAAAGAATATAATATAACATTATAATAGAATTATAAACATTATAATATAATTTAAAAGATTAAACACTAGATGCTATATATTAGCAGATTATAAGATAATTAAGTTAAACTGCTAAAAAGAATGTGGGGATTTTGTATAATGATTACTAACCTTCTTCCTTGAAGAAATGAATGGGTCGGATGTTTGTGAAACTCTAGAACTGCAGATCTAGGTTCTTCGCTCTTGAAAGTTTCTTGAAAAGACTTTCCTACATTTTCTTCAAATTTGCCGACATTTTTGTTTTCGGATGGGAGAGGCCTTATGATTTTTCCTTAACCAATTGTTCCTTATTGTTCATTCATTCCAAATTATAAAATCATGAAGAAAAATTCATTCTCTAAAGCATTCTTCATGATACTACATTAGAAGATTTATACAATCATTTAATAAATTTTAGAAGGATTTTGCTAATTACAATTAATTAATTAAATTTAGATTTATAGGGAATTTGTGCAATATTTATAACCCCAACCAAATCTTTTATTTTAAATATTTTTTAGGTATTTTGCAGAATTAGGAAATGTACAATTACAATAATCTTACAATAGAAATACAGATATATTTTCTAACTGAAAATTTCCCCGCAGAATCTTTCAACGTGAAAAAAGCTGAAGAGATGAAAATTAAAAATAAATCATCTATTTAAATATATATTTCTTTTGTGGAACCAATAATACTTTTGGAATAAGATAAAGAAAAGTATCTATTACTATTTCTAAACTGAAGTTCTACTAATCAATGTATTGAACTAATTTTATAACAAGTTATTTTAATGGCCCTTTAAAGTATCGTTGGGCATAAAGTGTTAAAGGGATCGGAAGATTGCCGTATTTAACATTTTAGAATCTTTCTGTTTCATTTATTTTTTTAAACACTGTGAACATTATTAGTATAATTTAAAAAATATTTAGAACAACATGTTCCATAAATTTTCAGTTCCTTTTTTTTTTTTTTTTGAAAATTTAATCTAATAACAATTAGTGTCAGTGTACATTTTTCGGATTAAATTTTGCAATGCCTTGAAACTGCGCTAAAACCCGTTTGCATCCGAAAAGTGCATTTGTTGAATTGCTTTTTTATTCAGTAATTTCGAACTAACCCAAAAAATTCTCAATAGTTTTTGCTTTATATAATGTCAGACTTTTATGATTACATAAAGTAAAATTTCTTCTTGTAGAAATTCTGAATAAAAAAGAGATTCCTCAAATGGACGAAATGCACTAATTATACAATACAAATGCTTTAATATCCTTCTCAGTAGGGAAATGTCAAAATAGCTTTGATCGTTTAAGCTATATACGAGGTGTCATCTAAAGACTTTTCTCATAATTTCAATCTTTAAAATGCTAAACTTATAGTAATAATTATGGTGACTAGTTACAGTAATATGACTGTCCTCTTCATGGCTTTTTACAGACTTCCCTATCTGTAAAATTAGGAGTTATCTTTCTGGCTTACGAAAAGTGTAGGATATTCTAGAAAACAGCCAAATGAAAATTTGTAGACTAGCATCGTTTTAGCACAAAAAGAACAATAAATTCATTTAAATGCTAAGAATGCAGAATATGTAAAGTGATTATTCCTTTTTTCGCGATCTAATAATCTTACATCACGGAACACGTTAAAAAAAGAAGAGAACAATTACTTTCCAGTAGATATCTTTAACTACTCTATTCAACCTACAATTATTTAACTACATTTCACATCTGAATTTTTGCTTTGATTTCCCATCGCAAAATTACCATCATATCAAGAGACTCAGTGGCACAAAAATCAGTTTTCAGGCATAGAAAATTATTTTTTGAGCTAGCCTCTCAGAAAGAAATTTAATGAAATGTGATCCGGTGAGCGTGAAGACAGACTACGCAACTATGTTCTACGTAACTACGTTCCATGCAACTATCAAAAACAATGTTTTGTTCCTGAATGTTTATATGGTCCCTTCGCCCCGTCATTCAGAATATATACAGACTTTCGTGGACAAGGTGTATGACCATAAAAAAATACTCTACGGGCAGTTAACCACTTCTTAGTCGGATTTTTTGCAACTTTTAAATCCGAACAAAAGTTTTTTTATACTGCCGAAAATCATTATATGTTCTATTCTGAATTCAAAAAGAAAAAATCTTTTTTGCCGTTAAGCAGTTTTTTCTTGAACTACTGGTGATATCACATCCCATTCACAGGTAGGGTAAACTGGTAGTGGGCCACGTACCTGTAGTGGGCCACTAACTTGCAAAGTTTAAAAACAAGCTCACAATCCATTTCAGAAAAACGACTGAAAGAAATCTGATTAGTTAATGTCCTTAAATGTTAACTTTCCATAAACAGTTTGGAATAATTGTTATTTTCCTGTAGATATATTTGTTTATCTTCTGGAATGTCTTCAAACTCAGATTTTTTGGTAAATTCTTAGTGATTTCATTAAGAGATAAGGTTTTATCTAAAGCGTTGTTTCTTTAATATTATGTTTTATTTTGAATTACAGTGCCGTTGATATACTCGATTACATTGTAAATAACTTGTTAGATTAACTGAAAACTTAAAAATTGAAAATTATATTGATTTTAAGGGGTGGCCCACTTCTGGATCACAATTTCTTAAATTGTACCAATAGTGGGCATGGTGGCCCACTACTGGAGTACATGCCAAAATAATTTTTTATGTTTAAATTATTTTAATTAAGTATTTTTTGAGGTTCTAAGACTTTGTATATAATTTATTTAGTATTTTGTTTATCAGAAAAAGTAGAGCTACAGGGGCCCACTACTGGTGCACAAGTGGCCCACTTCTGGAGCAGCGAAAATGCAACTTCACTCTATCAGACATATGATTATTAAAAGAAATTAACATCTAAAATAATTTATACTTCAAAGGTTCAATACTCAATAAAGGTTCAAATTTTTGAGCCATATTTAAATAAGCATTGCATAGAAAAACCTGTAGTGTTACTTATGGATGGACATACTTCTCACATGTCTTTGAATCTAAGAATTTTCTGTTCGGCTGATGGAGTAGAAATGGTAGCTTTGCCCCCAAATTCCACATATCTAATGCAACCAATGAACATTTCTGTTTTCCATACTCTTAAAAGTGCTTGGCAACAAGAAGTAGTGCACTTCAGAATAACTCATGAAGGCAAACAGATGCAGAAACATGAGTTTCCACCAGCCCTAAAATCAGCACTAGATCGTTTAACTCCTGCAACCATTGTGAATGGATTCAAAGCAAGTGGACTAGTTCCATGGGATCTAAAGAAAGTAAATGTTGAATCCACACTAACATCAAAGAATGTGATAATATCACTAATAAAGGAGAGAGAAATGGCGTCTTTCTTGGAAGTTCTTGAAGATAAAATTAGAGAAGAAAAATAAAATCTTTCTCAGAGAATAAAGGCAAATTAAATGGTTCTGTGGAGCAAACAGATCTTTACTACTTATGGTTGGAGATGAGGGAGACTTTGAACATGGATCCAATTTCTCAGGTAATCTATCGCAAAACAATTTGGGTATAAAACACTTTAGTATATATTTTTTACTATAATTTATTCCATTTTTACATTTTATTTGTTATAGGGTACACCAGTCATATCTGTTGAGGCGACGTACACTGAATAGCCTATTGACACTGTTGATACCGAAACTATTGATCAGGTGCAAAGAGCAATTGTTGAAGATGCTGAGGTGAACCTTTTCATTCAAGAAGGATCAACTGAGACTGGGAGCCATTCAGTGGTTTCAAATGGTAGGCCATCTAGAAATGTACCATCTCCCTTCAAAAGAGTTCTATTTTGGCCATATGGGGGAGATAACACAAAGAAAAAGAGAAAAAAGAGAGAAAATTCCTGCAGTTGTGGCTTCTCCCTAAATACTTCAATATTATAAGAATAGAGAAGGCTTTAAAACTGCTAAAGATGCAGAAAAAAACTGAAAGAGAAAAAAGAAAAATTCAAAAGGAAGAGTTAGAAAATAGACGATGGAAAAAAAGGAGAGTCAGGAAATTATCGCCCCAGTCTGATGCCTCTCTTTCATTGTAAGTTTCAACCTAAAGTACTCTTTGTAATAAATTAACTATAAACCCCTCTCACATTTTGAGATCTTTTTCGTTTTTGGATAAATCATTTTATTTTTCAATCATTTCAGCTTTTAATTATCCTGTTCATTATATTTATCTTATTATTTATCACCACTGCGATATAACAAATTTGGCGGATTTTTTTTAAGTTATAAAATACAACAGACTGTTATTTAGAGAAAACAAAAGCTATGCATTTCGATTTTTAAAAAAAGTTGCTAAATTGTCTACTATTATTGTGGATAAAAACTGATAATTTTTTTCTACCATTTGTATCATTCTGGTACAAAACACAGAAAATGAATTTTAATGTCAGAAATCGCTGAAAATTCATAAAATTCATTGTATCACAATTCAGAAAGTCTTGATCACAGAATATGGGAATATTTACTGTTTAACAAGTGAAAGCATATAAGCAGACTTTCCAAATATAACTTATACATCACAAAAACTGTACAAAAATTAAATTTTGTAACATTAAGAAAATGCAACTATTTTGATGGAAATGGATTTTCACATGATGAAAAACATGTGAAATAGTTCAGCAATTAAAATTATACCTCTAAAACTAAGCTTCTTGGGAATTAGCTATATTTAAGCGATACGAAAGGACACCCTGTATATAATCTAAAAAAATACTTTGCAGCTTGTAGGACATTAGCTTTTATGTGAAGTGAGATAAAATGGATTTACAGAACTGAAGTTGAGGCCCCTGATCTGCAGATTTACTAGTGAGATTATTTTACGTAATCATCTAAACATCTATGTATGATTTCATTATTGTGAACATTCTATTCTAGAACTGTAAAAAAAAGTATAACTTCAGTATTTTCACACTAAACTCAAAATCGGAGTTGCCCACTTCTGGGGGGCCCACTACTGGTGCATCAAAAATTTACTATGCCCACTACTGGAGCATCGAGGAAGGTAACTTTTTTTATTTTTCATTTTTCCAAATAATATATTTTGAAACTTTGAATGTTTATTCGATACATGAAGGTTAGGACTACGTTAAATATATATATATATATATCAATTAGAATTCATAAATATAGTAAACCCTCGATTTAGCGGACTAATTGGGACTAAGATGTGTCCGTTAAATCGAAATTCCGTTAAATCGCAAAGTACTATTTATAATATTATTTTGTTATAATTATAGTACATATATATATTATCACGTACTTGTAATTACATATATTATTAATGCAAATTACATATATATATATATATATAATATATATATACAATATATACAGTGTATATACATGTATTGTATATATACAATATATGTATATACATAAACATATATTGTATATACATATATACTACTGTATATGTATATATAAACACAATACATTACTTTTAATAATACAATATTGGTAATGAAATACAAACGAATTCACACATATGCAACTTTTATACATGCATAGAACGAAAAGCATATCACATGGCCGCATAGGTCGCCAGCATCATTGCGCATGCTTAGAACGAAAACCACGCTGCAGTGAGAATCAAAGCGCGCGCTTTCGGCATTTCGTGTTCTTTCCTTTTTTTTAAGGTTTCGTTCATTTGATCACGAGACATTGTGTCGCCACAGATATAATAAATATTTTTTTTATTTTACCGAGAAATCGCTTTTTAAAAATAGTAAAAAGAAATGCTTTGTCGTTGTTCATTTTTACATATAAAAACTTAAAAGAGGGTTGCGTGTTGATTCTCAAGTAGGGGAGGGGAAGGGGGGGCAGTAATACCTTTTTTTTTTCGAAGCGTGTTTCATCGTTTTAGAAGCTGATTTATCATGGAGGCTTCCATAAATAATAGTGATAAATAAATATTTGACATTTGTAAAATATAAAAATTTGAAATACGGACCTTCAATTTCAGGTTATGGAGAGGGGAATAATTTTAAATTAACGATTTTGATTTGTTAATTTAAGGATAAAGTGTTTTAAAAGGGATATTAAACGAAACCCTCTGTGCAATCTGCGATCACATTTACCCACTTGTTTTACTTTAATTTTTGTTTAATTTTTAAGTTTTTTTTAATTAGTCCGTTGAATCCGAAGTCCGTTGTAACCGAGGTCCGTTAAATCGAGGGTCTACTGTACTTTAATAATAATAAGATAAATGTCCTTAAGTGGCCCACTACCGGTGCGTTTACCCTATTCACTTTTTCCAATGATGGAAATACGTTTTACATAAAAAATGCCTGGTAGTACATTTAACATGATATTATAATATATTGTAACAAATATTTAAATATTATTCCGCTAGATGGCAACACTAGACGACAGTCCCAATTTTAGCGGCAATGAAATAGTTTTTACCATCATTCCCTGCGGTTAGCTTTCCCTCGGAATCTGTCATGAGACACGATTCGAATAGGTTGTGATACCCGTATTGCGTTTTTCTTAATTCCTCGCGGATGGTATGAGACGCAGAAGTGAAGGTGGGGGGGATGAAGAATTTACGTGTGTTGCATAATCTGTCAATTCTTAAATTTGTACATATGTATTATAATTGTACAGTCGTGGAAAAAAAAAGTAAACACCCCCTACTAACTCCTCAACAAATTATCGTAGACGAAAGTGACTGGTACCGAACGATTGGAAATAAAGTCTACTTTTAAACAACGCATATAAAATTTGCTTAGGGGCCATCTACATATTAAAACGAATCCAAACTTCATTTTTTTCAATGGCAATACCCAATTTTAACGCGATATTTCAAATCTTTGGTTCAAACTATGTCCAGACACCAAATTTCAAAGTCATTTGAATGATAAGTTTTCGAATTATAAACATTCAAAATTAAGTGCTTCTAATGTTAAATTACATTTTCATATTTTTATTTATAACTTCTGAAAGTATGATCCTAATGTTCTAATTTTTTGTGTCGCAATAATACTAATATACCCAAACATAAATACGTTGAATTTGCAATTTTTATAATTTTCTGATATGAATTATGAATTATGAAATTAATATTAAAAAAATTATGAATTGCAACCTACCATTTTTTTGATGGATTCAGATTTATTAAGTCCTGCTTTATGGAAATCCAAAATTTCACATTTTTCTACCAAGTAGTTTTCAAATTATGCTTAAAAAACGGCAAAATGATGTTTTAAGGGGCCGTCTATGATAGAAGTGACTAAACTATACGCTATCCTGTTATCTAACAGACCTAATTGACTGCTTAACGTGCCTTGATCAAGAAGGGAGCTCTCTCGGTCTACAATCGAATACCGAACTTCAATTTGGATACAGCTCTTAAAATACGCTCGTTTTAAAATAATTAATTTCTCGGGAACTTATAGTACGAATTGCGTAAAAATTTGTTTTTAGACAAATTGAAGGGTGTAGAGTTCATTTATGCTGTCAGAATTGTGTACTGCTATTGAAAAAAACAAAGTTATGGTTCGTTTTAATATGTAGATTGCCCCCTAAGCAAATTTTATATACATCACTTAAAAGTAGACTTTATTTCCAATCGTTCGCTACCGGTAGCTTTCTTCTACGATAATTTGTTGAGGAGTTAGTAGGGGGTGTTTACTTTTTTTTTCCACGACTGTACATAGATGTGATCCATGAGAAAACCTTGTATGTTTATCATCATTTCATTAAACATGTTTCTTAAACACCTTTTGAAGTGATAAGTGTCTTATTAAATATTGTGGCTCCTATCTATGGAAAGTAAGGCAGCTATTAAAATATGGCTTTGAGGTATACAAGATAACTATCTGCCAAAAAAGAATTATTAAAAGTAAGTAAAAGAAAATTTGTAAAAAATTTTCGCCACGTTATAATTAAATTTGCTTTGCATTATTTCTTGGCTATTAGAGAGAGAAAAAACACTTTGAAATAATTTATTGCATCCTCGCCTTCTGATACAATCCTTGAATCCATCACAAAACCCATTCTGACATGCAACAATAACTAACGAAAGACGGCATTACAGAAAATACCAGTGAAAGTGTTAGGATTTAAAATTAAAATAGTAGGATTTTAGTTGTGCCATCACATATCAATATTCAAAAATACCAAATAACAAAAAAAAAAAAAAAAAAAAAAGAAAAGAAAAGAAAAGAAAAGAAATCGCGCAATATATCGCGACACGTAAGTAGCGATTCATGCACTTCGTCGTATGACATGCCAGGCCGACCGTACGTACACAAAATAGCTGAACGTATGACATGCGATGCCGTCCAAGAAACGATTAATTAGATTTCATTAGCATGTCTAACATAAATAGGTTTTAATAGTTTAATCAGACAAAAAGTCCAACGGCAAATTGCAATAATTTATTTATCAGTCAAGGCAGTAAATAAAATTAAAAATTCTAAAGTGAAATTTAACTAAACTGGCAACCTAATCTCTATAACAAGATGGACTTTAAAAGATTTTGGTACATGTAATTTTCAGCATAAATAATTAACAAAACATGTTATTTTACTCTGAAAATATTTTCTTGCATCTTTTATAATAATTACTTGGATTTTTTATTTGAAGCATTCATTTTACATATTCAATTAAGCTTTCAATCTACTTGTAGATAATTAACTACATACTTTTTTTTCCACATGTGAATATATAAAGTTCATTTTTATTTTTCATTAATGCAATTTGTATGAATTTTTATTTCACCTAATAAAAGGAAACATACACGGATTTCAAAGCAAGACTCGTGTTAGATTCTTTTAGATTAAATGCAAACAGTGAAAACCAGTTTATAACGAATTAATTAAAAAATTGTAGTACATTTATGAGTTTTATACTAAAATTTAAAAACTCTTATTAAACATATTTAAAGTGCTCCTTTAGTTACAAAGTACAATGTAAATCCGGGTAACATAATAATTGCTTAAATTATATAATTAAAAGTTTAAAATCACCTTTTTAAAATAAACTGACTGTCTCCATAAACAAGCTGTTGCTTCTGACTTTTAGTTAATCGATCTGAAAACAAAGGCCCTCGTAATCAAATATAGTAAGTTGAATTTGATTAAATAAACAGTCACCAGAGATTACATTGAATTTAATTAAAATGCATTTTGAATAACGTTTAAATAAAAGTTCTTTGTAATGATGTGTGGGATGGAAATTAAATATATGAAAATATTTAACACAATGAAATATATAATTATAATTTAATTAACCGTTTTACGACTTACTTGATAATGAATAATTAAAAATGTGTTTAATGAAATATAATTCGAAAATTCAGTATGATTTTCAGTTAAATTCATTGTGTCTTCACAAAGTTATATTTTGATCGAACAGATGAATTAATATAAAGAAAGTTTATCAGATGAAGAAGCCTTAATACAATCTGAATTATTTTTTTTACCCGACTGCCAAGAAGGGTTATGTGTTTCACGCGTATCTGGGCATGTGGATTTCTTTATAGCCTCGAAACACCCAACGGCTGAATGGATTTTAATGAATGAGGTCTCTATCGATTCGTCTTAACCGTCCGATGATTATAGGCTTGGTTTTGTTTTTATAAATTCAAAATGGCAGCCGTAAATACAAAATGGCGGTAGAGATGAAAACAAAATTACGCACTCTATTGAGTGACATATCATTGGATAGGTCTTTCAAAATGAAGACGATGTTTCATTGATTATTTTACAGTCACAAGCTCCGTTTAAATACTACACAACCTGGAAGTTGAGTAGGTAGGATCTCTAGCTTTATAGCAACCCTGACCTTCATAGGCCTCATCAAAACACTGTTTATAGATAGGAACTAACAATTAAACACAACTTAAAAGTCATCAATACAAGTAAATAAAAAATAGGTAAGTAATATAAAAAATAGTTTCACATCGCAGTCGGGCTCTTCGATTTTTTAAATTTAATTTTTTTCTTGTTTATTTGCGTAATTTAAAGCATATTTTTGAGATTCCATTAGTATTACGAAGAAAAAAGTTCTACGAAAAACATGGAATTGGATCAGTCTTCACTAATTTCAAATTAAAAATTTTCACAATTTTACTTGGCAAAAATTTCATGATTTCAAAATTTTTAGACTGCGACATATATTTTACCAAGTATATAAAGTACTATTGTCACGTAGCTATGTACCTAGTGCATTAAATATTTAAAATTTCTCAAAAAAGCAAGACATTGGAGGGTGAGACTTTTTTTAAAAACTAAAAAGACTCTATATAAAGTTCAGCTGTATTTAAAAATTAACATGAAACCTTAATGTAAAACATTAATTAAAATTATGAAAAAATATGTTACAATAAACCCGAGATAAATAACAAACACTCGCCCAAACAAAATACCAGAAATTCAATATAGATATTTTTTAATCCATTTACATTTTAAAGATTTCAACAATAATTAAATGACATTTCTAAATTAAAGCCATTTAAATGATAAATTTTCTTCAATGCCATTCAAGAACTGTTTTAATCAAAATATATAATTTTAATAGACAGGTGTTGTTTCTGTCAGCAATTGCTTATTTTGAATCGAAATGTTAGCTTCAAAGCGTTATGAAAAACTTTTTAAATCAACAAAATATGCAAGAAAGTTACATGCCTTATTTTTTTAGATTGTGTTCCTTACATAATACCATGAAAGGGTAAAATCCCTCCGACTGTCTTGGAAAAGGGCAAAATTGTAATGTTGTTTTCTCTGTATTTTATTTTAAATGCTAAAAAAAAATTATTCTTTGAACATTTTATGAAAAAACTTAGTAACGAATATAAATGCAATCCTTGGAAGTATTAATCATTGTTCAATGTATTAAAAATACATTAAATCGATAGAATTATATTACTTTAAATATTTCTTGTATTGCAGTGAAACCTGGAGCTTAGTGAACGTATTAACACGGCCTTGTCAGTGAGGGGGTTAAAGAGTTTCACAGTGTTTCAAAGATAAACATTGCTATTGAACAATATATTTCCAAATACGGTTGATAATTACACATAATGATATCACAAGAGTGATTAAGGGATTGCAGAAATGTTCATTTCGACATATTTTTAATGCGTTACCGCCAAAGAAACAGCGTTATTATTTCCAATGATTAGATTATTGTGAAAGATGTTATTTGCGTAATTTAACTTGTAAATACATACTTAGTTAAATAAAGAGGTCTTAGCCGTCAATTAGTACATCTTGATGAAAGTATAACTTTTATTTACTGATAATTTCAACTTTAAGTATGAGCATTGTTTTGACATAATATGTTGATTAAAAAAATTAAGAAATTTCACATTTAAAAAAAAATTAATTTGAAAGAAGATCCTCCCAGTTACGATTGGTATTTACACCTAATGATTAAGACATTTCGGAAAATTTGTTTCAGGATGTTTTTTGTGACTGTTCTTCAGTGAGACATTAATGACGTTTCGAAATCTTGGAATATCGTGAATTATGTTACTCGCCTATTTTAACATTTAACCAGTTAATTTAATAAATACGCATTGGGCGTTAATAGAAACAATGAGTTCATTGCGCATGTTCCTGGCATAGTATCCTGAAAATAAAAGTTTAGAAGCTTCCAAAGATAAAAATTGTTTTAGAAAAGATATTTTTAAATAGTTTTACTATTTGGACAAAATGATATCATGTAAGTGATTAAGATATTTCAAAGTTATTTTAGACTATGTTTAATGAATTTATGTTAGAAAAACAGTTTTAATATTTCGGTTGATTGGAATGTTATGAAAGACATTACTTGCATAATTTATCAGATAAATGAATATTTAGATAAGGATCAACTACACTCTAAAAAAAAAAAAAAAACTTTGTAAAGTTACTAAAGTTTTTCTAGGAAACTGGGATTCCTAAAACTTTTTACGTAACGGCAACAACAAAAATTCATGTAACATATACACTTTTGCGCCGAAAATAAAAAAATCTGTAAGGTTACAAAGAATTTTTTAGGAAACTGGCATGCTAGAACATTTCATGTAACTGCAACGAGGGTTAAAGATAAAATTTTAGTAAGATTACTGTAATTTTAGCAGATTCATTTGTAAAGCTACACATTTCTGTAGCTTTACAAAAACTGGTTTTGTAGATTTACAGCTTATTTTGTACAGTTACAGATGATAGTTCAGTACGCATGTAACTTTACATCTGTAAAACTACCGATTTTTTTTTTTTTTTTTTTTTTTTTTTTTTTTTTTTTTTAGAGTGTGGGCGTTAATTTGATTCTGATGTTGGAAATACAAAATTTTAATTCAATAGATTATACACAGTAGATAATTGTCATTTTTACTTTCCAAATAATGTGTAAACAAAGTATGGTACTCATGATTTAAGTGTGTGTGCGTGTGTGTGTGTGAACACGATAGCGCGCAAACGGTACATATGATTGAGCTCCCATTTGTCAAAATATTTTGTAAAGCAGTGACGCAAGAACTGTATTTCCTACAATAAAAATTAGGTTAATAACACAAATTTACAGCAAATCACATACATTAGGTATTTAATCCACTTTTAAACCATTTTTCAAACCGTTTTGAGACAGATTTTGTAAGGAAATTTCACACAGTCAGGAGTCAATGCAGGGTTTGTTCTTGGAGTACATTTTGTGAAAAGTAAAATTTGTTATTGTTAAATATTTTTTCGTGAAAAATAACATTTTACATCGAAAGATGGAATTAAATTTGAAATAAACATTTATTAAAGCTTCTTAAAGATTTTCTGCAAAACTTTTTCATTCTGGTGAGTTGGCTTTTTTGCCATTTATGCATTTTCAATTATTAAAAGAATATAATTAATGAAAAGCATGTTTTTATGAATAGAATTTAGTGAAGGAGCCATTTTTATTAATCGGAATTTTGTGAAGGGGTCTTTTTTAAAAATAATTTTGTCATGGCGCTCGTGTTATTAAGAAGAATTTTCAGAAATGGCCTGTTTTATTAAATCGACTTTAGTGAATACGTCCCAAATTTTAACCTCAATAGACCCCCGAGAGTATAAGTAATAAATACAGCGGCTGTAAAATCAAGTATTAGTAGGGCAGAGGTAAAATCTGCAATTTCAAAAGCTTCAAATCCAGTAGTTTACATTATGTCGTAAATTTATATATACATTACGTAATGAATAAGTAGATTAAGTCGAACAATCCTACAGTGCTTTTTACTACATCCTGTGAATAATTATTATATGCTAATCAGGCATTGATGAGGTAGTATACCATTCCTACCACTTAGTGCAAACATCGCTATTGGAGGTATCAATATGGTGGAATATTAGCAGCTGCGGACAGGTAGAATACTTTCCGTTGACTCATTTAATCAACTTTATCGACTGTTTAGTGATGAGATTGGCTCAGTTCAATCGAAATACCAGTAAATTCCTGATGTAGTCAAATTCATGTGAGGCCGCATGAGTTGTCAGCAATGGATAAAAAAATGCGCTAGTTTTCCCAAAGAAAACAGAGGCGAAATATACTTGAAACTGTTTATTTAACCACACATATAAAGGTAAATAATTCCCACGATGAGAGACTTTATCAGTGCCTTCAGGTTAGAGCAGGAATTAATTTTTTCTGGCGAGAAGGATATTAGTAACGATTTAGATATTCTACACCACTTAAGCCACCAGGTAGTAAATTAGATAAACAATCGAACAGCACAAAAATCTCGTCTCGCAGCTCATGGTCGAGCGTTTTGTTAGACTACGCGGAGGAATACCTATTGAAATAAAAATTTCAGACGAACCAAGACAAATTCATAAATGAGACACGAAAGAAAATGCGATCCATCACTCAACCAATGGAGAGTGAGATATAGGCGTAATATAAATAAGTCCCGGGTCGTCTGACGGAGAAATTTTGATGTAATACGGATGACAAAGACAGGATGGCGGGAAGTTTATATGGAATAAAATAAAAATAGTAAAATGGCTTTTATAAACATTCGAAAAATTAAAGTAGCTGCCCTCAAAATATACATTTTTGGTAGCTGATAAAAATTAATGAAGGGATTAAAAGTTTAGATTAATGTTTTGGATAAGATTATTATTAAGATGCGCTTTATAAGTTTATAGCAATTTAACTAGAAAAAAAATAATAGAGAGCATTAAGATTTAGGGAAATAAAGAATACGCCGGCAATTTAGAATAATTTAAATGAATGTTGCAAGTAACATTTTTATATGACATATATACAATTTGTTTTTCTCTGTACCTGTTCAAGTTGCGTCACGCAAGAATTTTTGCAATTGTTCTAACAAATTGGAATTTATAAATTCAAAATTCCTTATTTAATCTGACATTAAAAAAGGAATAATACTTTTCGGAAATAATGGTAGATCCTGAATAAGAAATCCGGCTTCATTGTAATTACCTGGTTTTTCCTGACACAATATCTTTAAACAATTAAAATTAATTACTCAAAAGATAAAACATGATATAGAAGAAGGTATTCCCTAGTATATTTGTTGATTACACGTATGATATCACATGACCGATTAATGCATTGCATTTTTAATGCATTTTCACAGAGTGACAGATTTAGTACTTTGAACAATTGAAGAGCTAAGTGGAAGAACATGTTAAGTAACAAAAATTACATTTGAAGAAATTTGATGTGAAAGTTTTTGTTCTCAATTTTAATTATTTATTTTCTGTTTGATACCATGTGTTTAAAATATTAACAGGTGTGCTACTAAACTCTATCAAAAAAACTTATTCATATTTAATTTTTAGATATTGAAAAATATTAATATCATTTGAATTATTAAATGTTAAAACATTAAATATTAATTAATAATGTCTTCAAGGCTAAATAGAACTTTATCGAATAGAAATCAAGAGGTATTTTAGTTTTATCATGTGATAGAATTCCTGATAACACCTTCGTCAAAACGATAAAATCATTTTTAAGAAAATGTAGCATAACATGTTCTTCCACTCAGCTCTTCAATTGGATCCTTATGCAAGACATACTTAAATTAAATGATAAACGATTAGAAAAAGAAAGAAGAATGATGACGTTCGAGGAATTTTCCTCTTAAAGAAATATATTTTGAACTAGGAAGGTTAATTTTTAAAAGGGTATCTTGTTTCTATATGGTTTCTTTTTTATCTCATTAAATAATTATCTCGTTCAACTAATACGTTTTTGACTGGAAAATAACACTGGCACCTATGAAGAAAAACTACGCGTTAATTAGACGACACTTGGAAGTATATCGATTTAATTACAATGTATATGCATGGCAGATTGTTGTCCTTTTTTCAATCAAAGGACCAATTGACTTTTTTCAATCATGTCCTTAGTTCTTGTGACGCTATGTTACGCATTATTTTTTTTTCAAAAATATACCATTATTTCAAAAGAGTGATATTCTTCTTATTTAATCCGTCATTAAAGAAGGCCAATATCACTGTTCGGAAATAAATGTAGATTTCTTAATTAAAACAAAAGTGTTAAAATGGAAATAGAGGCTGTTCTTTATATAACGTTGAAAGGATAAGATTAAGAGCCAGCCTACAGTAAAGAAATGACATTCGCAAGCTAACGTTAGGCCAATGGCAGCGTTTATTTCACGTTACCTAAAAAACATGTGTGCTCATGAAAAAAAAAAATGAAACCGAAAACGAAAACGAAATAACTTAACTTATCTGGTATGACATAAATATTTGATACCTTATGCCAAGAAATATTTTAAAATATTTGAAATGGGAACGAGTACTTTGAAAAGAATATTCTTTGAATAACAAATGTCGCCACTGAGTTGTTTTTAAGGATTTTGGATGTTTCCGTTGAATTGTTTCACAGTTTGAATTTGATTTTTAAGATGTATATAAAGCATATAAAGTGATTCTGCCGAACTGTATTTTAGAAAATTTTACTCCTGATGAAGGTTTTAAAGATTAAACCGAAACGTTGAGATCATTTTTATCTATAAATTTATTTTATATCATTTTTTAATTTGTGAATAAGGTGTACGTTGGATAGCAACACCTATTTTATTTATTATTAGATATTACAATTTAATCCTTAATTATCAACAATATTGGCATTAATTAACCATTAGCTTGCGAGCATGTTTAGATTACTGGCATAGGTTTTTAAGAAGTTTCGTATCTTTTCAAAGGTAAAAATGGATTTATAAAACGTTATTAATTGAGGGGCTGACAACCATAGTAGACAAAGTCCATAAAAAATGAGATAGTCTATTTAGAATGTGCATAAAATCTGTTTTATCCACTCCCATAGTGAACCAAATCTATTTTCACATACTTTATCATACATGTCATCTGTTCACAGACTTGGTTTACTGTGGACGTATATAAAACCGATTTTATGAACCTTCTAAACTGAATACATCTCAATTTTTTTCAATATGGATTTGGACTACGATGGGTGTGATCTCCTCAATCAATACTTTTGATAATTACATATAATGATATTACACGAATGTTTAAAATAAACAAAAATATTTGTTTGATTTTACTTCATTGAATTTATGCCAAAACAGACAGTTATAATATTTCGATAGATTGGAATGTTACGAAAGACTTTTCTTGCGCATTTAAATTAATAAACTATTAGATAAAGCAGAAGTGTTTGGTTTTAATGCTTTAACCATCGAGATTTTCATTAGATTTGTTCACTTGCTTGGTTTAAAGAAGCTCGTTTCATAAATATGTTCTTTACCAATAATTTAATTTAGTAATCTGAAATAAATACAACTTAAAATGGTATACACTTTATTAAATAAAATTGCTGATTGTAATTGGCATTTTAGTTGAGATCTCGTAGCTCGTTCCATAAGTATGTTTCACACCAGAAATTGAAATTAGTATACGATATAAAATAAATATCATTTTAAGATAGCACGCATTCTGTTAAATAAAATGTTTGGCAGAATGGAATTTTATTTATGTATAAAGTGAAGTGCCATTTAACGTTTGCACAAAGAACAGTTTTTTAACATTAAGTCTGTCAAAGGGTTATTTATAAAGTATGATGGAAGTGCAACATTTTTTTCTACATAATAAGCACGAAAAATGGTTGTCACTTTTTATAGTAATTCTACTACTATGAGAATCTTGAAGGAATAAAATTAAAGAGTTTCATAGTACTGCAAAGTTAAAAATTGATTCAGAAGAAAATGTTCCCAAATATGTTTAATAATTTCACATAATGATATCACGTCAGTCATTAACTAAAAATTTACTTTAATTTACTTTTATGAGAATAAGTTTTATGATTTTATATCATATAGACAATTTTAATATTTTGAATGATTCGAATGTTGCAAGAGACGTTAATCGCTTAAATTAATTGATAAAGAAAAAAGTGTTAGGTGATTATTAGAATATCATGATGGATTAATAGTTAACAAAAGAGGATATCATTTTAAAAGCTAATTGCTTTTTTATTTATTGTTACCTTCAATTTATTGAGTTGGTTGAACTTTTTTTCTTTTACAAACAAAATGGAATAATATAGTAAAATTATATGTTTAAATTTTCATTTCTATAATATTTAAGTTTTGGGTAATGAATCAGCCTTCAAACAAATACATTCGGCTATCATTTCTAATTTATTATCTTTTGAAATACTAAAATATCGTGGAGAAATAAGAGGCATTTTTTCTTAATAGGAAATCTGTCCTGAGGAAGCTTATAAATGGCGATTTAAAATTATAAACTTATTCTTATCTTACTTTTATTACAAGTATTTTTACTTTTTAGAAACATTTAATAAAACAATTATATTATCTAAAAATTTATCACAAAAGCTTAGACATAATACGATTAAAATAACAATTTTGCAATTTTGAATTACTAGTTTTTCTAACTAATTTTCCTTGAATGACATTAATATTTGCAGTAATCAAAAACCCTGTAAATCGATCCATATTGAATAAGCTCACAGAAGTTGCTTCTGTAAACGATTGTTTATTTTCAAAATACTCGCTTCAAAACTTTACCCAAAGCTTTTAGTTCAAAAGCAATATGCAAGAAAGATATGCCCTCTTTCAAGTGATTGTTGCGGACGCGAAATCTTGAAAGAATAATATTAATGAGTTTCAAAAGATAAAAATTTATTTAAAAGAGGATATTCCAAAATGCTTTTCATAAGTACACATAATGATACCTCATGAGTGATTAAGCTATGTATGGAATAATTTATTTATTTTTATTTTTTTAAACATACTTTAAGTTTTCGTGAAACAGACAGTTTTCATATTTCCAGCAATTAGAATGTTATAAAAGATGTTATATGAGTAATTTAACAGATAAATGATTAGTTAATAAAAGAAGTTCGCGGAGTTAATTAGAATGTCATGCTGGAAGTGTAATTAGAGAAAAGGAGGTATTATTTTAAGGGGTAATTACGTTTTTAGTTATTGGTATCTTCAGTTTAAGTTCAGTGCTTTCATTTTTACTCTTAATAATGGGAAGTTTACAAGAAGTTGAGTTAATCTAGTAAAATTCTGTGTCTTTTAACACTGCATTTATTGGAGGTTTAGATATATTCAAACTTAAACAAATGAATTAAGTAATATTTTATAATGGAGCTTAGCTCACGCAGTGGAATAATAGATATTATATTTTGATTTGTTACGGATTTTTTTTATTATATGAAGGCTATCCAATAAGTATCCATAAAAAACCTTTCAATAAAAATAAATATATTTTGAACTAATTTTATCAGAGCTATTTTTATCTTTAAACATTTTATAAAATACTTATGGTGTCTAATAGCCCAGTGCTTAGGGAGATGAATTCGGAATTAATTACGGGAAAGCTGTAAATTGTTTTAATCCCTTCTATTTAGATCTAGAACGAATATGCTATGTTTTTCCCCTCGTACTGGGTGAGCGTTAGGAAATATGTATAGATTTACAGTAAAAAAAACACGTTTTTTTGCATACCATAACAGTATCTCAAAACAGCTACCTCTGTCAAAAATATTGTCAATAAAAATGTTGTACAGCTTAAAATTCTGGCTAAAAAGAGTACCTAAACTTAATATTTGTGTTAACATTAAGGTCACTATCGTACTTTAAAGTTTTAGACCCTTGCTCAAGGGGTTGAATTAATTTGGAGGAAACTGAAAATTGTTTTAATCCCTTCAGTTTAGGTCTAAAATGAACGTACTATGTTTTCTTCCTCGTACTTGGGTGAATGTTAGAAAATATGTACATATTTATTTTCGAAAGACACATTTTTTTTAATTACCTTAACAATATCTCAAAACAACTAACTCTATAAAAAACATTGTCAATACAAATGTTGTAGATCTTAAAATTTTGAATAAAATGAGTACCATCATTAATATTTTTGTTCAACATTAAGGTCGCAGCAATTCTATTTCGCTATTTTGCCTTGATCGCTAGTCAAGAGCTTGAAGCCAGGAGAAACCAAGTTAACTTAACAATATCTCAAAACTGCTAACTCTATCAAAAACCTTGTCTGTACAAAAGTTGTAGAGCTTAAAATTCTGAATAAAATGAGTAGATACACTTAATAATTTTGTTGAATATTAAGACAGCAATTTTGAGGTATTGTTAAGGTTACTTGGTCTTTCCTGGCTTCAAGCTCTTGATTTGAAAAATTTTACCCTACCCAACTACCCTAACCAATCATTTATATCCCGAATATTTGTATAGTTCCTCATCCCACAATGCAACAAAATTACTGAATTAAATGGTTGTAATATCTGGCCATTATAATTATTCTACCGACTCATGTTTAATCTTTAGCGTGTCTAACGTGAATAGATTTTAATCCTTTTATCAGACAAGAAATCAAAAGGTAATCCTATTTAACTACTATATTTAAATGGTAAATTCAAAAATAAAATCTAACGTGAAATTAAACGAAACTCTCAAACTAATCTCTATAAGGAGATAATTTTCAGCATAAATAATCAAAAATACATGTTGCATTGATCTGAAAAGATTATCCTGTATCCTTTATAACAATCATTTCCATTGGATTTTGCCGTATAGCATTAAACATTCAGTACACGTCGTAGATGATTAACCATATACTTATTTTTTCACATGTAGCACACGGTCTTTAATTTTATATTTCATAAATGCGACGCAATTTTATATTTTCTTATTTCACCATCTAATCAATAAACATACGGATTACAAAACAAGACTCGTGTTAATTTTTAATAAATTACATGCATCTATAAAAACCTATGTATAATAAATTAAATATAAAAAGTAGTGCATTTAAGGGGAATTTACTGGAATTTAGAAACAATTATTAATCATATTTAAAGTCTTTTTTTAATTACAAAGTACATAGTGAATTTGTGTAATATAATTATCAGTGAAATAATATAATTAAAAATTTTAAAACAATCTTTAAAAAAATAACTACTTCACCATAATTTCACAAGCTATTGTCCCTGACTTTTAGTTAATCGATCTGAAAATAATACCCGTGAAATTAAATATAGTAAATTGTATTTGATTAAATAAACAGTCACCAGAGATTACATTGAATGTTATTAAAAATGCATGCGGAATGATATTTCTATAAACGTTCTTTGTATAAAGTATGGATAGAAATTAAACAAATGAAGATATTTATCACAATGAAAGGTATAATTATAATTTAATTAAAATTTTCAATACTTGCGTAATGATGTAGAGTTAAAAAATTAATTAATGAAATATAATCTGCAAATTCAGTTTGATTGTATTTGTGTAACGATTGTAAAATTTGTGTAAAGAGCTGAATTAATATAAAGCTTTTAGTTTAAGCCTTAGTTTAAGCACGACATAATAATGTCTTAATTATTTTAGGTAGCTTTCATTACAAAAAGCTACCTATTGCAGCCGTTCGGAGGAAAGCGATTTCAAAAAATTTTGGTATATTTTCATCGATCATGACCCCCAGACCCCGAAACCCCCCTCTGTTCAAAATTGATATATATATATATATATATATATATATATATATATCTGACCTATGTCACACTGTAACTCTCGTATTTATGAACCGATTTGGATGTAATTCGGTGTGTACATAGTACATACCAATGTCTCGACCGAGTTCGTTGGCCAGCTTCATCCGCCATTTTGTTTCAAAATGGCGGCCATTTAAAATTTAAAAAAAAAATTAAAATTTGAAATGTGGTACCAAGAAATTGAAAATGGAAAAATATTTTTATCTTATGTATTTAACCTTTATACAAAGACTCCGGAGCAGTTTTTGTTTTGTCTATATCTTAAAAAATGGCTGAGTTATAGCATTTTGAATTTCTAGCGTGGCTGACATTTTGAAACGTCCTGAATTTTGTCACGCGATAAAAGGCGTATTTATGAACCGATTTGCATGTAACTTCGTATATACATAGTACATACCAATGTCTGGACCGAGTTCGTTGGCCAGCTTCATCCGCCATTTTGTTTCAAAATGGCGGCCATTTAAAATTTAAAAAAAAATTAAAATTTGAAATGTGGTACCAAGAAATTGAAAATGGAAAAATATTTTTATCTTATGTATTTAACCTTTATACAAAGACTCCGGAGCAGTTTTTGTTTTGTCTATATCTTAAAAAATGGCTGAGTTATAGCATTTTGAATTTCTAGCGTGGTTGACATTTTGAAACGTCCTGAATTTTGTCACGCGATAAAAGGCGTATTTATGAACCGATTTGCATGTAACTTCGTATATACATAGTACATACCAATGTCTGGACCGAGTTCGTTGGCCAGCTTCAGCCGCCATCTTGTTTCAAAATGGCGGCCATTTAAATTTTTAAGAAAAATTTAAATTTGAAATGTGGTACCAAAAAATTGAAAATTGAAAAAATATTTTTTTTTTATATGTTTGACCTTGATAAAAAGATTCGGAAGCAGTTTTTGTTTTGTCTATATCTTAAAAAATGGCTGAGTTATAGCATTTTGAATTTCTAGCGTGGCTGACATTTTGAAACGTCCTGAATTTTGTCACGTGATAACAGACGTATTTATGAACCGATTTGGATGTACCTTGGTGTATACATAGTACATACAAATATCTCAAACGAGTTCGTTGGCGAGCTTCATCCGTCATCTTGTTTCAAAATGGCGGCCATTTAAAAAATGTTAAAAAATTTAAAATTTGAAATGAGATACCAAAAAATTGAAAAATGGAAAAGATTTTTTTTCGTATGTGTTTGACCTTAATACAAAGATTCCGGAACAGGTTTTGTTTCGTCTATATCTAAAAAAATGGCTGAGTTATAGCATTTTGAATTTCTATTGTGGCTGACATTTTAAAACGACCTGATTTTGTCATGCGATAACAAGCGTATTTATGAACCGATTTGGATGTAATTTGGTCTGTACATAGTACATACCAATGTCTCGACCGAGTCCCTTGGCCAGCTTCATTCGCCATCTTGTTTCAAAAGGGTTACCATTTAAAAAAATGCAATTTAAAATTTAAAATGAAGTATTAAAAAATTGGAAAATGAAAAAGATTTTTTTATGTGTTTGGCCTTGATACAAAGATTCTGGTGCAGCTTTTGTTTCTGAAAATTTGTTCTTTTGTTTATATCTTAAAAAATGGTTGAATTATAGCACTTTGAATTTCTAGCATGGCTAACACTTTGAAACGATCTTGTATTTGTCACGCGATAACACACGTATTCGCCTATTTCGATGGAAGAAGGCATGTGGATAGTATACATCAATATCTCGACCAAGTTCACTGGCCAGCTTCATCAGCCATCTTGTTTCAAAATGGCGGCCATTAAATTAAAAAAATATATATTTAAAGTGAGGTGCAAAAAAATTAGAAATTAAAAAAGGTTTCTTTCTTAAATATTTGACCTTGATATAAGGATTCAGGAGCATTTTTTGTTTGTCTTTATCTTAAAAAATGGCTCAGATACAGCAGTTTCAATTTCTAATGTGGGTGACATTTTGAAAAATCTGATTTTTTGCCTGCGACAGCACTCGTATATATTAACCGATTCCGATGTGAGTGAGCATGTGCACAGCAATTACTATGGTCTCGACCAAGTTCACTGGTTAGCCTCATCCATTATGTTGTCTTAAAATGGCAGGCTATGAAATCGCCGAATTTGGCAGCCAAATATAAGTTACTTTAAATAAAAGCAGCTTGGATAAAGCTGACTAATTTCGCGAAATTCTCATTCATTATGATTTAGTATTGATAAAAATTAGTATTGAATCTCCTATATTCGGTTTCCACAAAATTCAACTTCGTGTGTTTGAATAATATAAGTTGGCTTTTTTAAAATAAGGAATATGAAAGCTACCTCTTCCTCCCGGCACTGGCCGGAAGGACTTTTTTGTATTTGAGTAAGTTACAGAGTCCTTTTGATATATTATTAAATAGTAGTTTGAAGAAAATTTATTTAATCATGAAAAAATATCATTGATTCATTCTTCACTAATTTCGAATTAAAGATTTACACAATTTTATTTCGATACATTTTTGAATTCACGATTTTTAGACTGTGCCATATGCCTAACCAAGCATATATGCACAACCGTCACGTGTCTGGATACCTAGTTCTTTAAATATTTATATTTTATCAAAAAATTATGACACGGGAGAGTGAGTCTATTTTCATTAAAGAGACCCTGTATAATGTTAAAATTCATATACTATTCATGTTAAAATTAAGATAAAGCCTTTAACGAAAAATAAAAAACTGGCTTTAAATTACTAGTGAAAAAACTTAGACTGCTGTACCAAACGCATCGTAAAGACAACAAACTATAGTGGAAGATGACTTAAATGTCAAATCCCTAAATGTCTGATAATATATTAGAATAAAAATTATATATTAGAAATACCACATATATTGAATAATATAAATATAATTAATTATAAATGCTCATTATACAGTAATTTTTATTCTTTTTCCAGTTTTTATAAATTTATTTAGCATAAGAAACTATATGTTTTCTACGAATCGAAAAATGCAGATCGAGAGAGGAAAAGTTTTTTCTATCTTTCAAACTACATTTTTTCTCTATTTCTCTATTATGAAATGCTTATATCTGATGGAACGGCGATGTTCTGGATTTCCAGTATGCTTAGTTGAGCGCGAAATTCGTTTGCTTTAAGTACGAGTAGAAGCACAATGTGAAAAGAAAAGAACAAAAATGCATGGCAGATAAATATAAACTAAAGGGTAAAAAGTTATTCTCTATTTAAGAAAAAGAAAATTAAAAGTAAATGACTCGAAACAAACAAAACAAAAAAGAATGTCCATCATCGTAAAAAAAACATAATATAATAAATATTTTTAAATATTGGCAAAGTGAGGAATTTGATAAAAAAAACCGACCGTAAGTAATTATGCGTAACGTATAATGAGGCGTCAAAAGGAAGTAAACATTAATGATAAGTAAATAAATTGTATGATAAATTCCGCTATTTTTCTAACAAAACAAATATATATATTTTAAAAATTTAATGAGAAGTTGTAACTGTAAACATTTAACGATTGGATGATTTAGAGTTTAGAGGTTTCAAAGGGATATTCTCATTTCTTTTATAAAATATCACATATTTTTGAGTAGATAGGTTAGATTAATTAATAACATTTAAAAAAATTTTAATTTAATGGATTACAAGGACCATTTGAATTTTTTTTAATAATCGAATGAATAAAAATAGAAAGCAGTTCCCCCGAATCATCCACAGATCGCGACAAATCACCTTCGTAACAAAATTTAACCAAAAAATCTAAATTTCGTCCACCAAATTCCTTCGCATCCTCTTCAAAAACAGATCACAAAGATCAAACTTCAGACGACCAAAACCTTCATCGATAAACTCTCCAAGTCCCGTTTCGAGAAGAAAAACAGTTTACAAATCGAAAGCAGTTCCACCGAATCATCCACAGATTGCGACAAATTACCTTCGTTGAGCTTAATTTTTCCCGGTTAGAATCGACCGATTGCAAAACGCCGTTGCTAGTTGATTGGAGCCTCTCGAGTCATGGACTTTTACTATCAATCGATTAAACATTAGATTGTTTCATTTTTCGTGTTCGTCTTTTAATCTGTAATCGATTTTCATGGGCTACATAATCAGTTGAAGGCCTCGATTTTCATGGTTTACATAATCAGTTGAAGACCTCGATTTTCATGGCCTACATAATGAGTTGAAGACCTCGATATTTGCTTTGCAAGATGATTTTCATTTCGGCGTCGCTCTTTGGCTTTGGATTTTTCCATATCTGATGATTTGCGCCTACCCATTTTGTAACTTTTTCAATTTTTAACAATTTTATGCCTTTCGATTACCTATTAAAACAATTTTTAACGGTTTTATGCCTTTCTATTACCTATTCAAATAAAAAATCTTCTAAAAGTAAAGAACATCGTTGAATAAAAAAAATAAAATGAGAGCATCATTTGACCCCATCCTCGACCGAAAACAAGAACCATTTCCAAATGGTTAATAAATATATTTTTTTAATAATCCTAAAAAATAAATTACATATGTACTAAAATATATGTTTATAGGATCATATATTTGCTCGAAAATGTACGAATGTAGGACAATACTTTTGGATAAAGAAAACCGTTAGAAAAGTTTTATGAGTTTCGGTAAAATTCCCATGTTATAACAACCGTCCATTTCAAGAGTTAAATAAAATAAGTAATTTCTGTATCAAAGGGTTGTTTGCACCATATTATTTCGAAAACTGTCAATTTTTTAGTGGCAAAATAAAATAAATACAGTAGAACCTCGATTATCCGAAGTAATTGGGACAGACCCTCTTTCGGAAAATCGACATTTTCGGATAATCAATAATGCTTCAATTTTAAGATTAAGGAAAAATATATGCGCTATTTCTTAATCTGGTAACAAGTGCTTAATAAAAATAAAGCAATAGTGAAATGAAAACAAGAATAAGTTACTTGAATTTTAATTTTGAAATTAAGTACATTTTACATGTATCACAAGGGTTTGAAAAAAATGTTTTGTTTGTGGCAGTTTCGATTGTCTTTGCTTTGAAGCTCCATCACGAAGTTTTGTAATATTATTAGTTCATCAGTATCACAGTCTTTCTGCTGCTACAGCCATGCCAAACGTTTTTCAAAACATTCAAAATCTTCAGGATCGCTAATTTGTTCATTGTACTAGTTCATCTCTGCAGCCTACGGGAGCTCAAGTTAAACTCAAAGGAACTCTAAGAAAGGGGCTCGAAAATATTTATATATATCCCTAAGTTCGGAAAGGACCTCTTGCAAACAAGGAATATGATATTAAAAATAAAAATCTTTCATAATGGATTTTGCACACAAGGAATGATATATATATATATATATATATATATATTTAAAAAATGGATTTCGGTTAACTGAGAGTTTCGGTTAAAGAAGATTCGGATAAAAGATGTTCCACTGTACTTCAAATTTTCTTTTAACTATCTTTGGCTACGAAAAGCCCGACATATTTGCTAAGGCACGTGATGCAAACGGCACTACAAAGCGACAATTTTTTTTTTCGTACTGTTTGAAATATGAATACAGTTGAGGGACAGTTTCCGGAATTTTTTCTTTCCTTCTGACACAAAAATTCTTCTTTTTCATAAGCCTAATATTTTAAACCTGACTGCGTAAGACAATTATTTAAATTTCTATCAATTTTGAAAGCTGAACTTACTTTGAGAGTCTTTAAACGATTTTTACTTTCGTCTATATACAAAAAGAAAGTAATGGATTCGTTAAATTTTTCGACTTCCGGTTTTGACGAATTTATTTGTTTTACAAGGTCTAAAACAACCCGAAGGAAACCCGACTCTGTTAAAAGCGAACTAATTAATTATTTCTCATCAATGTGAAGCTATTTTTTATATTACATAACTATTTTTTTTATTTACTTGTATTGATGACTTTTAAGTTGTGTTTAATTATTAGTTCCTATCTACAAACACTGTTTTGATGAGGCCTATAGATGTCTATTATGAGGGTTAGAGTTACAGTAAAGGTAGAGATCCAAAATACACAACTTCCAGGTTGTGTAATATTTAAACGGAGCTTCTGACTGCAAAATGGTCAATGAAACATCGTCTTCATTTTAAAAGACCTATCCAATGATATACCACTCAATAGGGTACGTAAATCAAATTTCGTATATACCGCCATTTTGTAGTTTACGGCCGCCATTTTGAATTTATAAAAACAAAACCTATCCTATAACATGGGACGGTTAAGACGAATCGATAGAGACCTCATTCATTAAAATCCATCCAGCCGTTGGGATGTTTCGAGGGTATAATACACAATATATACTACATACACAAATACGCGTGAAACACATAAACCTTCTTTTCAGCCGGGTAAAAAATGTATGTCCCTGAGTCTGTCTTTCTGTATGTTTCTTGGTATCTAAAAGCAATTTTGTCGACCATCTAACTCACGAACTACAGCATAGAATTTAATTAAATTTCAGATTCATTTCGAACTTGATAAAAATTGGAGCCATTTAGGTTTTGGTGCAAATCGCCCAAAATGTGGCTTGCCTATTCTCAATCATTTAAGATTTACAAAATAGAAACTGAAGGCCCATAATTTCTTCAATCAACTTGGTACACAGTCAGACATAAAACTTTAGTCCGCAGTAAAACAGTGTATAACTGACTAATATTACTTTTATATTAAATATACACGGTGTCTACAAATTAGTTATTTGTTTATTTATGATTTATTGAATACAATTGTCAGCAAAATAAATAAATAAATAAAGTAGATATTGCTGTAATTTAGTAAAATAGTTCAAGTTTACCATTATCACCATTATTTCGTTGTACGTGCACAGCTTCATGAAACCAAACACAACATTTCGCTATACCCCTAAAATACTCGATCTGAAACAAATGTATTCTGTCTTGAACGATTTTGTCCATTAAATACTGGAATATTTACGTTTTCTTACTATTCCGGTATGATTAAGTTGCTCCAATATCTCGAATGCACATATGTTTGTAGCTATTTTGGAAATATTAACCCATTTATGCCTGAATTTATGTTTTCTCAAATTTGATGGTAAAAATGCTTTAAAATGTTGCAAAATGAACGGGAAAAATACTAAAAAAAATTACGCTGAAATATTGTATTTATTTGATAAAATGTAAGCGTACTAAATATGGGAATATCCATATGTGGAAAAATACATAATTATATATTTTGTTTAAATTTATATAAACTAACCTTTTAAGTTGTATATTATATACTATAATTAGTACTTTTCTGAACTATAAAAAATTCTTTACAGAGACTAATTATAACGATTATCTCGTTATATATGTTTGCGTTCGATAACCACCCCCGCCCCCCAGTTTCATTTAAAATTCTGTTTAATACTTTATTTATTTTAGTGCACTATAGTCAAACAGTGCAGCCACTAAATTAAATTTATCATTTAAAAACTAAATCGATTGTATTAATAGCCCTTCACATTTAATTTAAATTATTCTAGTTACTCATCTCTTTGATAAAATAATATCAGTGATTCAGTCGTCAATTCTACTTTGTGAGTTTCTCACACATACGATTTAACCTTGTAGAAAAACGTTACTGCTGACTGTTAGTAACAAAAGCATTTTAACTTCGGTCACTTCCTTATTTGGGCATGAATATAACTCATCATTTAAAATCACTTAACATGCAATCTATTCATTAGAATTATTTTCGCACTATACTTTAACATTCACACCCTTTTGTTCATATGTATGTCAATTCTGCATTTTTGTGGCAATGCACGTTGTTAATCTTTGACCTAACATCTATTCTAGAAAAATACATTCTCATGCCCCTTTTCTCCTAACGAATTCGGTCAGTTTTCACCCTATGTCTTTATCCAGAAACATTTTTATTTTTACACTTAACCGCAGCTGTATCAAAATACAGATTATATTGCGCCTCTCATGATTCAGGAATTTTAGCAACCCACAATCTGGCATCCCTACACAATTAATGTATGGTAGAAGCCTACCGTATGTATTTGGCGAATCCATACCAGCCAATGTTTTCCTTGGCCTCTTGTGCATGGCGCAAAATACTTGTAGATTGGCGATATTGTAGTCCGCCAAGCAAGAAAGTTGTAACTGCATATTTATCTGACTTTTTCGCCCTGACGCTGACTGTGAAAGAGGCACTAAGAAGTGTCTTGTTATGCCTCCCCTCTTGTACCTCTCCCTGCTGCTTTCATGATGGAATAAAAAAAAACGATTCGTATATCAGATTAGAGTTTTTTTTAAACTACAGGGTATTCCTTCTCCTTCCCATTCAATCACGGCTGGCTAAAAATTAAAATCTCTATTACATAAATTGATTACCGCGACCATTTTTTTTCTCCAATTAAAAAAAAAAATGTAAGGGAGAGGTACACGCTGATTATCTTCGCTTCCCAGAGGTACGCGCTGCTTATCTATCTTCGCTTACCAGCTGCGTGGACTCTGCTGCAGTGAGCTGCTTGAAGTTAACTCCCCCCCCCCCCCGTCACCTAAGGAAAAGTCATCCTTGAATCAACGGCTCGCCACCCCGTCAAAAGATGGAAGATTTCATCCTGGAGTGAACTTCTCGCCCCGGACAACTGCCCCTCACCGAAGAAATATCTTTGCCTGCTTTCTATTCTGCCTTCCCCCTTTGCCAACCCCTGGAGTTTTGGAATCAACTGCTCGCACCCCATCACCGAGGGAGGATTTTCAACTATTCGCCCCGGGCGCTGTCCGTCGCCGAAGAAATCTGCCTGCGTTCTATCCTGTCTCTCGGAGCATTCCCCTTCCCTTTTCATGGCATCGACTTTCTGTTCGGTTATCCACCGGAAAGTGCATCACCCGGCTGAAAACTCATCCCTGCTAATGAAACAGCTTTCAACTCAATCACATAAAAGTGATTCTTCGAATAATTGTTGTGTGCTTCGTGCCGACTGTGGTGTGCGCGTGTGTTCGGTTTAATCATACGACATAGTCTACAAAATTCAAACAAAAATGATGTGCAATTAGTGTTTTTCAAATCGCAATGCTTGTGAAAATACTACAATCCTACAGCGCGTCGAGAAACCTTTCGTGCTTGTGAAAATCCTACAATTTTGGTATGAATATCTGGTTTCAGTGAAAGACGGATTTCTGCAAAAAAAAAAAAAAAAAAAAAAACCTTGTAAAAACGTGTGCTTCCCCCCTCATGTGTAAAAAAAAATGTGTTAAGAGAATACTCGTCTCAGCGTGTGCTAAAATTCCCCTATTTATTTCCTGTTTACAAAATCAAAGGAACGTCCGAGCGAGTCAGCGATTGAATCAAGGAATCTCGCTCTCACTTCTATTTATGCAGCCAGCCTCCTCAAAATTCTCAAAAGTGGGTCGTTTTTTTTCTCTCCATACTACAACGAGTTCGTGAAATTCAAGTGCTCCAACAAAATCGTAACGTACTTTTGTGAAGTTTTATAAGTCGTTCATCCTTTTATTTAACAGTCGTTTCTTTTGTGATAAAAAAAATCTCGCAAAAAGTCATTTGCTGCCAAAGAATCATTTTGAAGATTCATTCACACGAGTGCATAAATTTCTTGCAAAGTTTTATGAGCTTGGCAAATAGGTCATAAAGTTGCAGAAATAAAAAGCACCTTAAAAAAAAAAAAAAAAAAAAAAAAAAAAAAAAAAAAAAAGCACTTAGGAAAAGAAAAAGAAGCAAAATTTCAAAAAGATACAAAAATGGCATCGAAATAAATAGTGCTCTCATATCTTAAATTTTAAATACCAGAGGGTGAAAGCAGATGTTTTTATTCCCTCATTTTTTTCCATCCTTTAATTTCTTTTCAGTTAATTCTTGAAATATTATTTAAATTTCCCAGCAAGTTTCATTCCATTTTATCAGCTTTCACATTCAGTGGGTACTCACGGGTACTTTACTAACAAATACTTATTAGTAATAGAATTTTTTATTTTCTAATATTATTGTGTTTTTGTACAGGATACGAAAACACAGTGATATTGCAATTTTTAATATTTTGTGAAGTTATTTTGTGCAGTTCACTATAATATTTATAAATATAATATATTTTTTCCCATTGCATTGGATGTTCTAATATTCTTAGTTAATATCAAATTCACCCTCCCTACTTTACTCTTAATGGATATTAAAATACATAGAATTTTTTTTTTTCAAAAAATTTAACGAGGATTATACATTTCCCGTTTTCTATTATCTACTAAAGTTAAAATAAGATTTTTCAAGCTTGCCTTTCGGCTTGAAAATATTTTAATTTGAGAGAATTTTAATTTCTATCCTTTTAGAGAAACAAGGACATATAGCAATTTTTTTTTCTCTATTAAAAAGGATAAAATATGTACTCATTTTTACTTGCTAGCTCCTAGTGGTTGTGTTTTGAAAAACGTACAGTTCACATCCGTTAAAAAAAAGGAAAGAAAAGAAAAAGGGAGTTATTGTGAAATTTTTTTTTGTTTCTTTTTCTTTTACTTAAAATAATCAATGATATTATTTTTACTTTGAGAAACACAATTTTATCCCCGGATAGATTTGTTCCATTTTTTTCCATAAAACGTTTAAAGAAGACCTTTAGTTTATTTTTTTAATGTGATTCTTATACTATTTTATTTCATTATTTTATTTGCTTTGCATTTTATCTGTTTATATGTGTCATATTTATATATGTATGCAGAATCTCAGTAACAGTTTGAATTAGGGAATTTGTTTACAGTATCCGTTGACCATGTCCGCTAAACAAATTCCAATTAACATCATTCAATTTGATGGAGATCCGGATTTGCTTAAATTCTTTTTTAATCAAATTAGATCGGTGGCTGAAATTAACAAATGCAGCCCTCAGACTACCATTGCTATACTTGTAGGGAAGTTAATTGGTCCCGCGCAAAAATTTTATGCACAGAATCCGGAACTTCAAAAAATCAATGATCTAAATACGCTCGAAAAAGAATTTGCGGCATTTTTCTCACCTCCGAGCAAGTGCGTGGCTGGTGTTGAACTTTCGAGTTTATCTCTTCTGCCAGCGGAGTTAATTAAAAATATGGCACACCGATTAAATGTGTTAGCCGCAACCGTGTATGCTGATATTGATGACGAAAATGCCCGTAACACAATTAAACTTATGAAATTCATGGAGGCTGTGCCAGCTAACATACGAATAAAATTACAAGAAGAAGGTATCACAGAGTATCGCGCTGCTGTTGAAAGAGCACAGACGTTACATGAAATTCTGCATAATGAAAAGATTCTACATTCCTTGCCCTCTGTCAGTAAATCTCAAAATAACGTTGAAGAACAACTGAAGGAACTCTCTGAAAAAATAAATGCTTTAACACTTGCACCGCCTGGACCCAAAACAGAAACTGAAAAAAATGAGATGCAAGGTAGGCCAAAATATAACTCAAATGCGATGCGCTATAGAGAAAATTTCAAAACGCGAAATTTCCCAAAACGTTTTTCCCTTCACAAAATTTCCACAAAGAAAAGTTGTGACATGTCAAACGATTATCTCGTTATATATGTTTGCGTTCGATAACCCCCCCTTCCAGTTTCATTTAAAATTCTGTTTAATACTTTATTTATTTTAGTGCACTATAGTCAAACAGTGCAGCCCCTAAATTAAATTTATCATTTAAAAACTAAATCGATTGTATTAATAGCCCTTCACATTTAAATTAAATTATTCTAGTTAATCATCTCTTTGATAAAATAAAATCAGTGATTCAGTCGTCAATTCTACTTTGTGAGTTTCTCACACATACTATTTAACCTTGTAGAAAAACGTTACTGCTACTGTTAGTAACAAAAGCATTTTAACTTCGGTCACTTCCTTATTTGGGCATGAGTATAACTCATCATCTAAAATCACTTAACATGCAATCTATTCATTAGAATTATTTTCGCACTACACTGAAACATTCACACCCTTTTGTTCATATGTATGTCAATTCTGCATTTTTGTGGCAATGCACGTTGTTAATCTTTGACCTAACATCTATTCTAGAAAAATACATTCTCATGCCCTTTTCGCCTAACCAATTCGGTCAGTTTTCACCGTATGTCTTTATCCAGAAACATTTTTATTTTTACATTTAACCACAGCTGTATCAAAATACAGATTATATTGCGCCTCTCATGATTCAGGAATTTTAGCAACCCACAATCTCGCACCCCTACACAATTAATATATGGTAGAAGCCTACCGTATGTATTTGGCGAATCCATACCAGCCAATGTTTTCCTCGGCCTCTTGTGCATGGCGCAAAATACTTGTAGATTGGCGATATTGTAGTCCTCCAAGCAAGAAAGTTGTAACTGCATATTTATCTGACTTTTTCGCCCTGACGCTGCCTGTGAAAGAGGCACTAAGAAGTGTCTTGTTATGCCTCCCCTCTTGTACCTCTCCCTGCTGCTTTCATGATGGAATAAAAAAATCGATTCGTATATCAGATTGGAGTTTTTTTTTTTTTTTTTGAACTACTGGATATTGCGTCTCCTTCCACATTCAATCACGGCTAAAAATTAAAATCTCTAGTACAACTAATAATATAATAAGTATATTTAATAATAAATTAAGAATAATCGTATTCGAGGCTAAAAAACAATTTATTTCAAAATCATCTTGAAAAGAACTTTACATAGAAAACTGTTCCCTAAAGAGCATATAGAAATATATACCTATTTGTGCCTAATGCCATATATTTTGTACGTTACAAACATGCATAAAAATTAGACTTGAACATATAATTTCGCAATTAAAAAAAAGTACGTATTTCAAAGAAGTCTACAAGCTAAGATTATGACTCATTTATTTGGATCCTTAGTACAAAAAAATACAAATAAACTTACTTTTTACATTTCGCTATCTTGAAAAATGAAAAATCTATGAACACCGAAAAAACGACCTTCATTTAAGCAAATAAATTTCAATCTTATGCTGTCATCTCTCGGTAATAGATAAAGACATTTATAGACAATCACTTCATACAATTTTCATGTTCTAAAGAAGAAGAAATTTATAAAAATTTATTAAAATTCGAAACGTCCCAAAAATGGGACGCTAGGAATAAATGGGTTAATAACATAGCCATCAACTGCAAATGACATATTTGTCCAGTTTAAAAGAATGTATTGTCTCTTTTGTATTACCTGAAATGTGAATATTTATTTAAGTAAAGCCTTCATTAGGTTTTCAATACTTCAAATAAGTGAACCTAGTATTATATAGATACAGTTGAATCTAGTTTAAACGAATGTCACTTTAACAAAGATTTCAATTTAACGAGCATTATTTGGATTGTTTAAAAAAATCTTATTATCCTATTTCATGGTAAAAATATTTACTTTAATGAATTTTTCAGTATAGCGAATTTAATCAGGCCTAGAGATTCGTTGTAAAGATATTTTACTGTATATTTTATTGCTTAACATTTTCGGTTTCATTACTTTTTTGAAACTTCGACCTTATAATTGTTTTTTGTTTTATACAGTTACTTTTAATGTCAGACGTGTCTATAAACTTTTAGATACAAAAATGACAGATTGGTAGTACAGCTCATATTCAAAATATTAGGTTGAGCGAAAAGTTCTGGGAAATTTTCAATCTAATAGTTATCACAATTTGTATAGTATGTAGGAGTACTAGTGATATATCTATAGGAGCTCAGGAATTTCGGCTCCAGAATGCCTATTGAACAGTATGATCTGCGTGTGTTAATCCGGCATTATTGGAGAAAAGGTCTAACGATTCTGAAAGCCGTCGACGAGATTAATGGAAATGAAGTTGTTGGTTTGGCGACAATTTTCGTACTTCCGGCAAATCCGTAACCTGGCAGAACGATGGCTGAAAGTCGTGGACTATGATGGTCTTTACTTTGAAGAATAGTCCTTGTTGCTTTTCTTGTTAATTTGCGTATAACAACGCAAATTTCACAAATTTCCCAGAACTTTTTGCCTAGCCTAGTATTAAAATAATTGAGATAAAGTAATAAGAAAGAATTATTTTTCATTTATTTATATTTGATACTAAGTAAATGCAATTAAATTTCTTATAAATTAAATCTGGAATGTTTAGATAAGATTTTAACATTTACAAAATATAAAATACAGTACAATAAATTGGGTATAGGGGAGACTAGGGAGGGTTCACCCCCTTTTTACAAAATGATTTTTAATTTTTTAAATATTGAACGTAGAATAAAGTTTTATATATCATTTTAATCGTTATACAATAAATCATCAAAATAAAATTGCTACATAAGTGTAATACGAGTATATAAGAAATTGGAAAAACGATCGATTTTAATCATGAGAAAATAATGGGTCAAAGCTCCCCACATATGGGAGCATTGACCCTCTATATTTTTTTATATTGAAATATTTGTGAAGAGAAATAAAATCTGTTTAAAAAAGGCAATAAAACTTTATGCTAGATGCTTTAATTATTATAAAAAACATTTTTAAAAATATGATGCTTAAACAAACCTGTTTAGAAGCAATCGCAAGTCTGAGAAGAAAAATTTTGTTTTAAACAGAATTTAATCTGAGCAGGTGTAATTGTACAGCAGGAAAACGAAAATTTAACATTTAAGATAGTATTCCGTTAGAGACAGGTTCCGTTTGCATAAGGTTTCATGTATTATTATGTCTGGAATTTATAGTCAGTGTCCCACTTTTTTCTGTCTCCTTTTCATAGTTTTTGTGACACTCGACCTGACAACTCTAATTGTCACATAGTTTGGCTTCATCTCACTGTATTTATGATGGTGAAATTTGTCTAAACACCTTCCAAATGTTGTTCGATCAATGTTATGTCCTTTTGTAGCCGCATGTGGACTTAACTGATCATTATCTTCTTTATCCCTTTCAGTGGCAAAGTACTTTCAGTACTAAAATGTTGAAATAAATGACTGGCACCGGAATTTACGAACAAATTTATCTCGAAATAAGACAAATGTGTATATTTCACATACATATTAAATGGAAAAGATTTTAGCAAAATTCTGGCGCCATTGTGGCGTTTGTGAATTAAAATTAAGTGGTTTCATAAGCATACCGCTACCCCTGAAAGTGTTAAGACTGCTGCTTTCATACTTTCTAGTCCTTTCTAGTATTTTACACTGTTTCTATTTACCTATTGTAGTAATATTTAAATGGAAAAAGTTCCTATCAACTTTCCCATTTATATTTCATGATTTTTTTTTCTTGCAGTGGATATTATAGCAATTTTTCAGATCTTTCTTTAATCTAAACATTTTCTTTTCCATCACCATATTTTACCATGGCTTTACAGAATAAATTTACATTCTTTTTTATATATAACAAATCTTTCATTATACATAGCGTATAATAAAAAGATTTCATCTGGTCAGCCCTCCCTCACATTGACTGGGTCAAGCGTTCCCACACAGCCGTTTTCTAAAGAATAGCACATTGTTATGTTAAGTCTAACTTACTGTAAAATCTTTATGCCAGGAATGAAAGCTCGATATTTCTGCATTACTTAAAACCTACTTACTTAAATTTCTATGCTATATTTTATCTGAAAAAAGCATAGAAAATATTTCTAAATAACACAACTTTTAGGTTGAAAACGCCTCACAATTGATTTTTTTCACACCTATTTCGATTATCTGTATGAAACAAAGAGTGTATTTTGAGCATTCCAGTAGCTTTGGTTGACACCTAATGATAAAACTCTGAAATTCTTTTAAATATGAAAACTCATGGGTGTGTCAAGCCTCCCGTATGGTCAACCCTCCCTAGTCTCTCCTACAGCTTTCTGAAACACATCAAAATATTAGAATAAAATTTAGATTGGTTCAAAATATTAGTATATTTTATTTTACGCAACAATATTATCGTATGGATATGAAGTAATAAAGTAGTTAATATTTTGCAGCATCCTTTTAGCTTTCATAACAGCGTACAATCGATCTTGCATACTATATACAAGGTGTTTAAAAACATTTCTATCAGTATTAGTCTAAATACACTTTATACGTGGCAGTAACTCAGCTTTACTTTAAGTAGGATTTTCTTGGAGTTTTTTCTTCATCATACGCCATAAGTTTTCGATGGGATTAAGGTATCGTGAGTTTGGTGGCCATGGAATTACCTTAATGTTGCGTTGGCGGAACCAATACTTAGTTGACACCGAGGTATGCGGTGACGCTAAATCTTGTTGAAAGATGAAATCATCTTCAAATAAATCTTCTTATGATGGACTCATATAATATTCCAAAATTTCTTGATATATCTGAGAATTAACCTTTTCGTAAACGATGCATAACTTTTCAAGCCCTTGTGTGCTCATGCAACCCCAAACCATGACACTAGCAGCAAATTTTATGGAATGTTTAAGGCATTCTTTACCAAATGCTTCTTGCTTCATTCTCCAAACTCGAATAACTTGATTACCATATGAAGCACAAAACATACTTTCGTCACCATATAATATATTTTTCCAATCTTCTTCGCTCCATAAACGCCTTGATTTACACCAATTCAATCTTATGCGCTTTTGTTTTGCAGTCATGAGAGGTTTTGTTTTCGGTACACGAGATTCAAACTTAAATTTATGGAGACATCTTAATGTTTTCGATGTAGAAACTTCAGCATTTTCTTCTTTCCATTTTCGGTGCAAGAATCGCACACATATAAAACGGTTTTTCTTAACTATATGCTTCAATTTCCCGTCATCTCTAGCAGATGTTTTTGGTTTTCGGACGCCATTTCGGCGATTATTTTGAAGATTACCATTTTTTAAATATTGCGTTAGTATTTTACTAACGCTTTATTGCAAACGATGTAAATAATTCGCTATATAACATTGATTTTTACCGTGCCGATGAAACTAGCTATACTAAGTAATTTAATAGATTCAAGAATATCACTCACACGACCAATTTTAAGACGAAAAAGCAAACAAACTGCAAAAAGAATACTGATTTTAAATAAAATCGTCTGAATTTAATCAATGATGCCACCAGGTATGGATTGCTGATAATTAAAGGAGAATTCATGCGAAATATTCTAATATTTTGAACCACTTCAATAAATATTCTAATATTTTGACTTTTCAAAAAAAAAAAAAAAATTCAATTAATCTTTTCAAAAGTTATATTCATTTTGAGATAATTAATAACTTTAATTAAGAATAAGTTCTTAATAAAAATATCGTTTGCATATTTGCATTAAAAGACATTAAATTACCAAACGATATTTTCAATTAGTAAAAAAAAAGTAATTATCCTAATATTTTTAATACTAGCTGCAATGAACGGGGTGTTTCTAAATGAATATCTGGGTTTTAATGCTTAGTAGTATTTATTACAAAAAACTTAAAATTATAATGAATACATAAAATGGAAGAGCAACTCAAACAGTTTTACCGAAAAAACTTACAAGTGTTCAATGTGAGCACCTTTCGTCACACGGCACCACATCAATTCGATAGCTCAGTTCTTCTCAAACGTCGATTATTGTTTGTGGGGTCATTGTTGCAACAGCTGCAATGGTGAGCTAATTGTGGAAGCACATACACACGATCCTTTATGAACCCCCTCAGGTAGAAATCACATGGCGTCATATCGGGTGAGTGTCTGAACAGAATTTCTTAGCTAATCAACGAAAGGTGCTCATATTGAACACTTGTAAGCTTGTAGGTAAAACTGAGCTGCTCTTTCATTTTATGTATTAATTATAATTTTAAGTTTTAGTAATAAATACTACCAAGCTTTAAAATCCCGATATTCATTTAGAAACTTTATGTTACCCGTATATCGTACTTTACGATTAACACTGTAAGTTGCAATTTACGAAATATGAGAAGTAATATTTCTCCTTACAACAAGACAACAGAGAGCGTTGATTGAACCATATTGCAACAAATTCGTTCATAGAAAACATAAACTAAAATATCCGAATAATATCATAGAAAGTTGTTTAAGAAATCAATAAGATTTAAATTATCTTTGTGGAATCAATTATTTTCGGCATTTTTTTTCTAGTTTAAAAATGAATTGCTTAAGATTTAATTTTGCAAATGAGTGTTGAAAAAAAATCAATAACGTACTTTAAAATTAAAAATTAATGTTAAAAAATTATGCTATTAAAAATTTTTAAGTTTTTAAATATTTATGAAGTTTTAAGCTAGATTCTTATGAGCTAGCAAAGCATGTTTTGGAGAAAAATCATGGATAATCATTACTGTGGTAATTCTCTTATGACTATTGATCTTTCAAATTAATTGATATTGTGAGATTTAATAAAATCTAAATAAATATCCAATAATGTTTTTCAATATTTTTTTTTAACATCACATGCCCAAGTTTCAAACACTGCTGCTTCTATCTTCGATAAATTTCTGAATTAAAGAAAAATAATAACAAAATGAAAAAATAAATCATTCAGCTTTTATTAAAAACAAAATTACATCAAATCTTGAAAAAATAAATATATATTTTTTAATATCATTTATTTATTTTAATTGTTTTAATTGTTCCTTTTGTTGCCAAAAATAATATTTGAAACATCATTCCTAGATAAACCAATCAACATAAAATTTATAAAATAAAAGATAAATTGTTTACTTAACCATAAAAGAACCTCTTATAATCAATACCATCACAAAATACTTTTCTGCTTCAATAGAAAAGAGCCAGAAAACTTGTATGACGTAAATTATTATTACTTAAGAAAACTAGTTTAGATTAACGTAAAAAATATTATTTATAGAAAAATTCATAAATAAAGAGAAGAAAAAAGTACATAATTGAATCATGAAAAAAACATGAATAATCATTACTGCGGTAATTGTATGATTACTATCGATCTTTCAAATACATTGATTTTTTGAGATTTAATAAACTTAAAAAAAATATTCAGTAACGTTTTTGCACACTATTTTTAAATAATAACATGCAAAAATATCAATCACTGATGCTTCTAACTTAGATTAATTATTGAATTATTAAAAAAATAAAAAATAAATCATTCAACTTTTATTCCAAACAAAATCAGATCAAAGCTTAAAATATACATATATATATATATATATATATATAGAAAAAATATAATTTTTTAATTACTTCTTTTGTTGCAAAAAAGAATACGTGAAATAGTATTTAGCGATAAACCACTCCAGATAAAATTTATAAAATAAAAGAGAAATTGTTGGTGTAATTTTTTACTTAACCATAAAAGAACTTCTTATAATCAATATCATGACAAAATACTTTTTTGCTTCAATAGAAATGAATCATAAAATTTGTATGTCGTACATGAATAGCACTAAAGAAGACCAGTTTAATTTAATGTAAAAGTTATTATTTATACTAAAATGTATAAAAAAAGAAAAGAAAATGTAAAATAACATTTTGCATAACTGATAAAAAATTCAAATAAGTATGCTAAGGAACTAACTATTAGTTTTAGAAATTCATTAATTAATATTAGTTTTTTCTCTATAAGAAAGGCACGATTAAAGTAATGTTTGAAATAAAAAATAAGGTAAGTATTTTAATGCTAAAAAAATTTATATCTTTCGATGCAGTCACTGGTAATTTATCTCAAATATGCCAATTTATGTAAATAAAAATTAGTCGCAATATACATAAACCCTTCTCCTTACCAAAGTAAATTATTTTTTCGATAAAAAAAATGCAGTGGAAATTACATTATTTCGTGAATCAATAGTCACTCTTTAATTAAATATTAAGTACTTCATTACTATTTTTAAATTAAAAGATTCGGTTGCCTACTTTATAGTGTAAAAATGCTTTGATCACTCAATAAAACATTTCCCTAGTTTATAATATTTTATTTTGTAAAATATATTCATCCAAATGCTGCATGCGTATATAAACGCATTCTGCATTACTTTTCATCATAATAACAGTGCACCACTGAGCTGCATAATAGTTCGGAGGACTACATTCACTACTCTGATACATTGAATGAGACGGTCCGCCCATGAATACAACGCCAAAGAATTTCTGTAGAACATTTTTAGCATAACATATTTTCCTCTCATACAGTAGAATCTGGTAGATATTTCCAAATTAGATTTTCTTTTAAAAATAGGACACCGTTGCTGCAATTGTCACTGATATGTATTTTTTACTGAAAATTTTTAGATTTTATTTAAATTTATCAAAGGTTACTTTTAGGTAAGCTCAACAACAACTACAAAATTGTTAAGTATAGCCTCATAAAACTATCAAGAATGTGTAGAAATAATAAAAATTGAAAAAAGTATGTGGGAAAGTTTAGTAAATTGCTTCTAATACTAAAAAATGTACAGGATACATTGCTTGCGCGGATTGAAAATTTGATGTGGTAACGGCAGAGACGACCGTTGAGTTAACTCTCCGTACAATTATTGACCTCAGTGCAATGCACTTTCTTTGAGCCATTTTTGAGTCATCATATTAAAGTGATATGTGAAAAAATGTTTAGCACATTGAACGCCATGGCACACGAATGCGTGTGCGAGCAGTTCTTCGCGGGTCTCCTCGGCACACAAATACGTGCGTGATCAGTAGCTTCGTTGAAGACAATTTACCGCTATAAAATTGGTGCTAGTCGTAAGTTTTTCTATGAAAAGAAAAGTTAAATATATAATTTAATAATTTATAATGGATCAAGTCGGTCTGTCGATCATAGAGTTAAGGCATTTTTCTTACTGTAATCTGGATTTCCGTGTATCACATTTAGTAGTAGATATCATCCCAACTCAGTTAATACTTATATATTTCTTATACTACTATGTCTAGCAGCAATAATTCTACAAATACCTTTTTTTTCAAGACGTACATTTATCAACATTTCTGAGAAAGCATCTGAAACACAAGCAATTAAAAAATCAACATATGTATCTATATTACAAATGCCAAACGTGCCTGCACGTTACACTGATGTCATTGTGCTAATGGCAACAGCAGACAATCAAATTTCGCTTTTCCTGCATTTATTTTAATTCTTTTTTAACTTTTAAGCATCGCACATTTTCAACTTTTATACCCTAGAAAAAATATTTCTAGGTTCTACTTAGCTAATGAAGTCCGCTATATTAACTTTGATGAAGTAAAAATTATAGTTCCATGCAATAACACCTTTTGAGAGTAAAATTAGAGAATCAGTTGAAATCATTCCACGTGAGAATAAACCTTGTAACGATAATTTATCCTATAATATTCCAAAAATCTGGTATAATACCATAAAGTCATAATTCTGTATCTAATTGCAATATTTTTATTTAAACTTGAATCATGTTGCCAAAAACTTGAATGAAAACTTTGTTGAATGTAGTTCTGGCCCTCATGCGTAGATGACGACACTCGTGGTTTCTTCAATCGAACATGTGATTTATTTGGGCTCATTTCATTAATAAGTATATATTTTCACTGGATGGCAGCACTACATTTTTGTTTTCATATCTTTAGTCAATGTTCGACAAATTGTCTTTTGCACACGAAACCTTCATCTCTGAGCTTTTAGCCATTTAACCATCATATTTTTCCTGAAGACGGCTGTAGAAACGTCTCGAAACGTAGAATTTAACTTTCAGCCTATTAAAGTTCGCGTTTTGTGTAACATTAAGCAAGGTTGTGTATCTTTATTTGTTATATTTTATGGTGCAATTGTCCAGTATATGTTAAAGTATATTAGAGTTATTATTTTTTTGAATAAGTGTACATCTGTGCGAGGCTTACTCACCGCACTCTTTGAGATTGTTTGTTGATACGCTTTTTTCAGTAACTACAAACTTTTTATAAACAACGCATTTTGACGATACTTAAATTTCAAACGCCGTTTTCAGAACCTTTTGAAAAGTACCTCATTCGTTGACATCTAAAATAATATATATCTTCGTTTTCCCTTAGGGTAAGGTGCCCTATTATCTTCGCCCAGTCACTTTTAGTCCCTTGGAAGTTGTAACTTTCAGCAAAAATCTACCAGATTTGGATTTTAGATAGACTAACTACACACGTACATAGAAACATAGGCAAAATTCCAAAAGCCGTTTCCAGAACCTTTCGAAAAATACCTCATTCGTTGACATCTAAAGTAATATCGTTTTCCCTTCGTTTTCCCTTAGGGTAAGGTGCCTTATTATCGCCCCCCAGTCACTTTTAGTCCATTGGAAGTTGTAATTTTCAGTGAAAATCTACCAAATTTGGATTTTAGATAGGCTAACTACCCACGCACATAGAAACATAGGCAAATATCGTAAAAAAATTTAACAATGTGAAAATTTGTTTTTTCAAAAGTATTTAAAAAATGCAAAGGAAAAAAATGGTCATAATTTCGTCCCCTCAAAAAATCCAATACGCAGAGGTTTAACTTATATCTAAATCAAAATTTATTTCAAAATGAGCAAGTAATTTAATTTATATTAAAATAAAGCACAAAGAAATGTACTAATTATCAGTGGAAGTATAACATAACGAAAAATTAGCCATCCAAGCATGAGGAAGAAAATTGAACAAAATGTCATGAAAAGAGTTCCTAATTTCGTTCCTGGGACGAAAAAAAGAACTTCAAGGGGTGCGAAATTGGGACGACGCTACTTCCCAATATGACGGATCTTCAGTTCCTGTAAGACGAACTGAGCGTCCTAAAACTCATAGTACGCTACTGTTAGCAGCATCTTACTAACGTAAAATACATGAAATGAATAAAAAATAAATTCTTAAAGTACAGTAAATACCGTTCTACAAACGCCGTAATAAGAACTCAGGTCTTCTAAAAATATGAAATTCACCGTCTTTGATTTATGTATGCGTCTTGGCGAACGAAATTTTCAATTCTGACCCCTTTTACCTTCCACCCTCTGTGCCTTGCGTTATAAGTGGTGCCACTTTTGTAGAAGCGGAGAAGTTAAGGGGGACGAAATTAGGAGAGGGGGACGAAATATGCGGAAGCCCGGGATTATCCCCTATTTAATTTAATATTGAAATGCTTTTCCATTTAATCTCCATCATCACTCTCTAATAAATAATTTATTTGTCACTAGCGAAGGTCATTATATCAATTACTTGCTCATTACTATCTTACGCAAAAATATATCATAGCTGGAAAAATAAAAGAAATCATTTTGCTCTCCTAAACTCTTTCCATACTCTCTTATATCAACTTTCCAACTCTCAACAATATCCTGTGAATGCATATGAGTCCCCTTTATTTAATTACCAGGAATTGCATATTTAATCTCTTTTAGAAGCATACATTTTTGAAAGAAAAAACAGCAAAGGAAAAGGTTATTTTGAAGATAACCCGAATCGAAAGTAAAATCTCAATGTTAATTTGATAATTATGTTGTTGAGAAATCTTCTTAGGGTTATTTTGATACATATAAATAATGGAATGATAGTTACTGATAGAAAAGTATCGAAAACGATTAAACGTGTTAAATTATTCGTATAAGAGATAAACAATATAATATATAAATTCCGATTACCAATTTCCTGAATAAAATTTAGTTTTTGTTAGTTTAATCTTTGATTCGCTGTGTGTCTTAATTAAAATACTTATAGAAAAAAGGGAATATTAATTCAAACAATTACTAGGAAATAGTTTTTATAGAAATATGTTTATAAATAGCACTACAATTTGTTTTATTCAAAAATATTTTCAGTTACATAATAGAAAAATGCTTTTGGGGAATCAGTCATGAAGCATATAAGATTGTGCTTGTTTGAATGTAAACTTCAAACACTACAATTTATTTTAATTGAAACATTTTCTTTTATCTTTGTAGTTAGAAAATTTCCTCTATAGAATTGCATGCTTGTTCAAGATTTATTTCTTTTTAAAGTCATATAATTCTTTTTAAACTACTATATTTTCTTTAAAAATCAAATTAAATAAGAACTACATAGAAACAAGGCACGTTTTCTTAAAATAAATTTTCTTATTCACAAATATTTTTTTTATTTGAAAAACTTAAAAATTGATCGATCTTTTACACATTTGAGAAAAGTGGAGAATTCATCTGTAGGTTAGAATGCTACGGTGAATGTAGGAATCACAATTATTGATGGAAACAGAATATATGTAAAAACAAACTCAGACATTGTAGAAAAGAAACCCGTCTACGATCATGGCTGCTGGTGTTCGACGTAAATTCGAGTTGAAAATGCTTTGGACATCACTAATTTCTTACAGTTTATTGCGGCATCTTTAACCGCAGATAATTATCACATTAAATAAGGCAAAGAAAATTACTTTTAAGTACTGGTGTCTACGCATTTGCAGCCTAAATTTATGAGGGTTATCTGGCAACACTAATTATGAAGTTCCTTTGAATGGGATATTAATGTCATCATTAACAAGGTCACAGTCCAGAAATGTAATTGCTCATAAATTGAGGTGAGAATAGATAGATACAATATTTTTTAAGAATGTGTCTTACTTTTGTCATTTGATCTTGGATTTTATAAAGCATTGCCAAAAGTAAAAGTATATATACGTTTTACACATAATGTATTTAAAGGTTTGGCAGAGTCAAACAAAAATCTCCTGTGGTCATCTTGACTATAAATGACGTCATTCAGAAGATCATCGTCTTTAGAATAAAAACAATAAAATGATTAACATGGTCCCAATTTCGGCACATAAAATATGGTACGAACAGAAGGCCGCAAACTAGGAATGTGAAATTGTTTTCATTAATTAAGGGGTCTTGTACCTTTTAAACGCGTCGAAAATTAACGAAAAACTTCAAAGTTTGAATTAGTCTATCTTCAAAACCTTTTTATGTATAAACATGAAATTTTGGATATTGATTATACAGATTGTGCTTTGTAATATACTACCAACAGAAATTTATTAACCTTTTACAGAATTTGTGTATTGTTGAAATCAAAATAGCTCTTTTTTTACCCCATAAGTCATTGCGCGGATGATATCTTGAGAAAGTATGTATGGATTGACATGAAATTTGGTAAATATACTAAACAAATATGTGTGTTTAAAATGAGCTACTTTTAGGTATTTACAGGGTGGCGAGTGGTTAGGGAAAAACACAGTCAAAAAAAGTGGAAACTACCAGTATTTTCTTCTAGAAAATACTTGGAATAATATAAAGGGGTTAAAGGAGGCGAATTTCTCTGTAACAAAATACTGGTATTTAACACCTTTTTTTGACTGTGTTTTTCCCTGACCACTCGCCACCCTGATTTACAATGGTAATATTTTTAGTTATGACTATTTTTATTCATTAAAAATACAAAATTTTTATATTTTTTAAGAAAATATTTTTTTTATATAGTTAATGAAATAATTTTAGCCTAAGAGTAGAACATTTTAAAGACACATATATGATTAGTATCTTTACCGAATTTCATGCAAATCCATACATACTTTCTCAAGATATCATGCGCGCAATGACTTATGGGGTAAAAAAAGAGCTATTTTGATTTCAACAATACACAAATTCTGTAAAGGGTTAATAAATTTCTAATGGTAGCATATTACAAAGTACAATCTGTTTAATCAATATTCAAAATTTCATGTTTATACATAAAAAAGCTTTGAAGATAGACTAATTCAAACTTTGTAGTTTTTCGTTAATTTTCGACGCGTTTAAAAGGTACAAGAACCCTTAAGTTAAAAAAATGATATATTCATTTCTTGAAATACTTATATTAACCTTAAAATAACAAATAAAAAAAAATATTAAATAAAAACTTCTATTTAAATTACTCAAAGATGTTTTTATTGACAATAAGATCCGGGTTTTTAACCCTGATGATGAGCATGATATGCTTGACAGTACTAGGTTTTTAATTTAATTTGTTGTGAATAAAAACAAATTTGAGTAATTTAACACTAGAACCGCCGGAAATTTTACTGAAGTGTTATAAATATATTTTACACCGGAAATTTTAATTGAAACTACTTAACATATTTATTTAACTTATTTCTCCGAGGTACATTTTAAACTTATTTTAGAAAGAAATTTCTGGTGATAATCAAAATATTTTTATTTGGTATCGGTCAAAATGACCGTTACGACGGTTCTAGTGTTAAATAATATTTTACAAATTTTTAAAATTGTTTTCATATAGTTTGTAATTTGATAAAACATTACGGAACAGACCAAACGGAACAGAAACATACAGATTTTGTCAAATTAAATATACATTTAATATTTTGTCAGCATCGAAAATGAAATCCCTTTTGATCATCTTGATTATTCATGATGCCATTCTGAAAGTTATCATCTCTAGAATCAAAATAAAGGCATCATTAAGACAATGGCAGATTTATCCCATAAATATAAGTGCGCAATAAAGTGTGTTTCGAGTAGAGAGAGCTACATAATATGTAAAGGATTGTGAAATTGTTTCCTTTAATCTCAGTATTTGATAAAGCATTGCCAAAACGTTAAAAGATAAAGAAAATACGTTTAGCCTCGAATAGATATGTTTAAAATTTTGGCACTGTTGAAAAGAAAGCCATCAACGGTCATTTTGGCAATAAACGATGCCATTCTATAGTCATAACCACTTGAATGAAAACAATGGGGTAAATAACATGGTCGCAAAGATAATCCATAAATATAAGTGTCCATTAAATGCGGAAGGAGAAATTAGATAACAATATCTTAAGGAATTTGAAATTGTTTTCTTTAGAACTTGATTAATCAAAAATGATAAAGAAATTACTTTTTACAGGATTTCTTAAAGTATTTTTAAAAATGTATTAGTTGTATGTTAACAAAATTAAAATGATGACATATAGTTATTTTTATTTATAGGTAATTTCTGTATGTATTTATAATAAAAAGCAAAACTTCTTCGTCACTAACACTGCCATCATAACGATTAGACATCGACTTTTGCTATCACTTTTACCTTATCGTACATAAAATTACTTCTAAATGTAGATACGTTCAATTTAACCTATCGTATAAAACAATGCATGTAATTTCATATACATGGATATATATTTTATTTGTTTCAAAAGCTGTAACTCTATTGACTGATTTTGTATAAGTTTTTATAATTTTCCAGAATAGATTTTCAAAATTATATCAAAACAAATAACTTTATCTTGGAAGAATAATGTACACTAAATTTTACCGTAATACAAAGAAATAAGAAAAACAGAGGAATGTGGCAGCTTAACATAAATGGAAATTGATTGTCTATGTTGGGCGACAGCTCTTTTTTTACCCAACAAAAGGAGTGTATTTTCTTTCCATATTGAAAAATGGTACTCACATCGTTTTAAAGTTTGCATATAGTAGACAGATTATAAAAGAAATACAAGATACATGATAAATTTAAACGAATACTGTAAGAAAAAAATATGTAATTTTACAGATGTAAAGTTACAGAAATCTGTATGCTTACTAAAATTTTATCTTTACACTGTACAAAAAACAATGTAAATCTACAAAACTATTTTTTGTAAAGCTGCAGAAATCTATAGCTTTACAAAATCATGTACTAAAATTACAGTAATTTTATTAAAATTTCATCTGTAACCCAAACTGTAGTTACATAAAAAGTTCTAGGCATCCCAGTTTCTTAAAAAATTCTTAATAAAATTAGAGTTTTTTGTTATTTCAGTGTAATAGTGTATCTGTTACATGCACTTTTGTTGTTGCCGTTACATAAAATGTTCTGTCATCCCAGTTTCCTAGAAAATTCTTAGCGCACACCATAATTACAGTTACCATTCTGTAATTTTGATGTATATCAATTTCAATGTTGTTCATATGTTATTGTATGTATTGTTTATATGTTATTGTATGTATTGTATATATGTTATTGTATGTATTGTTTATATGTTATTGTATGTATTGTATATATATTATTGTATGTATTGTTTATATGTTATTGTATGTATTATAAATTGTTTAACACAGCGTATAATAAATAATGCAATTTGTTGATGTATATCAATTTCAATATTGTTCATATGTTATTGTATGTATTGTTTATATATTATTGTATGTATTATAAATTGTTTAATCCAGCGTAAAATAAATAATGCAAATTATTTCTCCTTATAGACGATAACATAAAAAAAAATTGCTTGACTGGCCCTATAAATGAACTGTAAACGCTTCACACTTAAGTTGGAAAAGCGACCATTTGTTATACGTGTGGACATATATAAAAAAAGGGATTGCATAACTTCTTTTGATGAAAGTCTGTTAGAAATAAAAAAAAACAGTTGAGTGCGAGTATTACTCGCGTACAGAGGGTTCCATACAATAAATATATGAATTAGTAATCGTATTATTAAAAATAATCGTTGCTAAAAGAATATTAAGACTTTGTAAAAAACTATGCAGCGTTGTAACTAAACTAAAGTAGGGTTGGGTACAACACTATATACTAGGAAAATGTAAATGAATATACCATGAAAGTTCAAAGAGATATGGAACCTAAATAATATCAAATATAGCTATTCTGCATAACTCATTTTTACTTTCTTCTGTCTTTATAAGAAGAAAGTATTAGATTCGTGAAAATTTTTGAATTCCGGTTTTCCACGGATTTATACGTTTTAGGGGACAGAGATAATGAAAAACATGTTTTTACAAAATGTTAGTTTGTGAGTCTGTCTAGCTATGCATGACACAAATTTTGTGGGCGCTCTATCTTAAGAACAATTGAACGGAATTTAATAAAATTTTATATTCAGTTAGCCTCTGACATAAATGGCTGCTGATTACTTTTTGGTGTAAATCGCCCATCAACTGGCGCTGCTATGCTGCATTATTCGTGATTTCCACAATAGCTATATCTCAATAACTAAAGCACGGATTTTCAGAAAACTTCAGATTCAGTTAGCCCTTGATATAGTTCGGTGCTGATAAACTTTTGGTGTAAATCGCCCAATAGGTGGCGCTGTTATGCGGCATTATTCATGATTATCGCAATAGCTCTATCTCAGGAATTAATGCACGAATTTTCATCAACCTTCAGATTCAGTTAGCTCCTGATATATAGTGCTGTTTAGTTTTTGGTGTAAATCGCCCAAGAAGTCGAGTTACTATGCGGCAATTTTCACGATTTTCTCAATTGTTGTGTCTCAAGAACTAATGCATGAGTTTTCGTCAAACTTTAGATTCAGTTACACCTTGATATAAATTGATCCTGATAAGTTTTTTGTGTGAATTTCCCAAGAGGTGCCACTTCTATGCAGAACTTTTCACGATTTCTGCAATAGCTCTATCTCAAAAACTAATGCACGGATTTTCCTCAAACTTCATATTCAATGAGAAGTTCATTTAAGTTGTCCCTGCTTAGATTTTGGTATAAATCACCGAACCGGTGGCGCTGCTGTACAGCATTTAACTGGAAGTATTAACATGTATGAGATAGAAGAACGTTTCAGTATTGACACATCTGACTAGTTTAATATTACCTTAAACTGTTTATAATGAACTTAATTCGGTACTGACAATAAAAGCAGTGCATATTTAAACTTCATTTCGCATTTCATAAAACTAAATTCAGCATAGTAATAACCTTTCTTTCTACAATGTAGCTAGAACAAAACATTCGTTCAAAGTTTACATTTGGCATTGTGCTAAGCGCGCTTCCAAAGGAGGTCACAAAATGCAACGCCGCCTTGTTCCTTGCCGTGTTTTTCCAGATAGGTTTTTAATTAACTTTTAAAGTCACTCAAGGCGTATTAAAAGATCCATTTAATGCAAAATAGTCGCGAATCTCAAAGTATTTCTGTAATTCATTCTAATTAAGGGATTTCAGGGCTTTTAAAATTGGAAAATAAGAAAAAAGAGACTATATTCAACATTTAATATATTAAAATGTATATGATTTTAAAACACGATTTTTATTGACATGAAAGATATAAGTATGTTCTTTCATTCTATGTATTTAAAAAATAGCAAGATGCAGAATTAGCTTTTACAGGGTGCTCCAAACAGTCAGACATTTGACATGTAGAAAATTTGTATAGCAGCTTACGCGCACGATTAAAAAATAAATATTTCAACTAGAATAAAAATTTTGGTGCCTACTTATACTTCAGATTGTAATAAAAACCCTGAACCTAAATAAATTTGTTTTTAAAGCATTTTTATATTTTTAATACAAAGTTCCACGTTCCATAGTTTAGGAGTAAAATGGCTGTGACAGACAGACAGACACAGGAGTTATCTTATAATAGTTCCATTTTTATTTTTTAAGTACGGAACCCTACTAACAATTATAAATGACCTGTTGGAAATTTTGGCCTCAGTTAAAGTCCTTCTGTAAAGAGAAATATACCCAGTCAATTTCTTTAAATGCTGAATTCATTAAAATATTTCCGTTCTTGTTTGAAGATATTTAGCACATCTAACTTAATTATATTAGGCATAAAATAAATATATATCCGTATGATTTCAGATTATATCATTTTATTAGATTTATGAAGGGAATTTTATCTTTAATGTTGACATAAAGTAATACTGGAATATAATGAATAGCTTTTATTTTGGTAATTTATTAATAAAAAAATGTAATTATAGTTACGCATTCAAATTAATGTAGAATTCCCTTGAGTAAGACGAGGCGATATATAATTGCTATAATATTTACATAAATTGCATAAAATATAGGTCATTACTAAAAACTTATATGTCCACTATTACACAAAGGTACGTAATTACCGGATACTAAGATTGACAGTTTCGCAAAAATAACAATTAATATCCGACTGTTTGTTCGAATTTCTGTCTTTTTTCTTACATATCCCATTTCCAGTTTCATAGAATGGAAATTTACTTTGTGGTTTCAACTTACATCATTTTTATGCTTGATTTACAAAGCAAGTTTTTACTTGAATGCGCACATCAAATAACACTGTAAAATAATCCCTAGTACTTATTTTGGTAATTTCTTAAATAAAAAGAGCAAAGAAATATTTGCAGTTACACATTCATTTTAATGTTGAATTTTGCAAAATTTGGTGGTACTTAGATATCAATTTAAAAAATTGTGTAAAATTAAGGCTTAAGGGGTCTCAGGACTCTTAAAATTGGAAAAAATGAAAAAAAAGGACCATTTTCAACATTTAATATCTTAAAATGTATTTGATATTAAGACACAATTTTAAATGGGAAAGAAACATACGAGTATGTTCTTTCATTTCAAATATTTGAAAAATTGCAAGATGCAGAATTAGCATTTACAGGGGGCTCAAAACTGTCAGACATTTCACGAGCAGAAAATCGGCATAACAGGTCATGCGCACGATTACAAAATTCATTTTGCACCTAGAAATAAAATTTGGTTTCTACTTATACCTCAGATTATAATAATTACACTGAATCTAAATAAATTTGTATTTAAAGCATTTTTATATTTTTAATGCAAAGTTGTATTTAGCTAATGCAAAATTTAGAAAATTTCAACAATATAAACCCCCTAAAAAAATATTTTCTTTTTACAATAAAAAGGAAATTTTAGGTTCAGTTTATGCAGACTAACATGAAACATATGTTTTGAGAATTTTATGAAAATATATTCAGAAGTTTTTGAGATATCGTGCGAGTTATGCCGAAAAACGTCATTTGGAGAAAAATGCCTTCAAAGTTTTGGAAACACGGCTTCAGCTATTGAGCGAGTATAATTCTAAATACCATAACTTCTGTTCTAATGGGAATTTCAAGATACCAATTGTATCAAAATGTTCAGAAAACATAGAAGTTTAACATCTAAAAAAATTAAAATTTCGAAATTTTTAGAGCTTTAAGAGTCCTGAGACCCCTTAAACTAGTTGCATGTGCCAATACCAAAACTTTCTTCTATCTCATATATTTTGATATTTTAAAATGTTTTTACACATGTCAATATTTCATCTTTATTAGTTCAATGCTATATCAACTTTGAATTTCATCTTAAATTTCTGCATCAGTCAATTAATGGGAGTAAAACGAGTTAATCTCCATCATGATTGTTATTTAAAACAATAGTTTTCCGTTCTGTTGTATATCAGCTGTTCACGAATAGTCGGCTAATCAGGATGGGAAGTTTCCGTCGATTCACAAACCACCGGTGAACAATAGAACTACGAAAAATAGAACAAGAAAATTACACAAAAATCGCTATTATAGTACCCCCTTTTAGCGGAATATTTCCAAATTCAGGGAGGACCTTCTTGCCATGACCAAAAACATACACAAAAAATTTGGATCAATCCTATGCATAACTTCATACACTTTACGATGGTAAAATATTCAAAATCGCACAAAAGTCACTATTACAGCGCCCCCTACCGGCGGATCTTTTCCAGATTAAGGAAGAACCTGCTTGCCATAGCCAAAAACCTAGAAAAAAATTGGTTCAATTCTATGCAAAACTTCATACACTTTTTAATGGTACAATGGCGACACACGGACATACGGACACATAGATACATGGACACACAAACAGACAGAGATTTTGTTTTTGTGATCTCTGGCCTCTAAAACGTATAAATCCATCGAAAAAATTATGTTCCACATTAATACAAAAGAAAAAGAAGGTAAGTATATAAAGTCTTGGCTGAATTTATGGTTGATTTAAATTCTTTGATGTGATTAAATTTATAAATTTCGCTGAAGACTGTATTCATTAAAATGCATATGGTCTATATAAGAATGTCCGAGTGATAACCTTTTCTAGTATCAACCGTTGTACAGTGTTCGTTCAAGTTCACGAATAAGGAGTAATTCAAGCAGTCTTAGGTAAGTGCATGCGCAAGTATTGCTTTGTTATTTACTCATCTTCAGTTCCACATACTCAAAAGGGCGACTGTGTTCTGCAATTTGCTAAGAATGAATCTAAAATTTCCTTTCAACGTGTGTTTTCTTTAAAGTTTAATTGTGATCCCTCATGTGGCAGAAACACACAGAATTAAAGAGGCTATTGCTTCTATAAGAATTCCGTTTCAAGTAAACCTAAAACCTCTGTCTGCGGTGACCTAGAGCGTGTTCAGAAGTACAGTTCGCGCCGCGCGCTCGCTCAGAAGTTTATGCCATGGAGTAGGTCTTATCGAAGAAAGGAATTTAAAATAATTCAATTATTTCATTATTTTTATAGTTCAAAAAAGGTAAAACCAACGACTATATTTCTTTATCCTTCCAAAACATGCTTTTCGTAATAGAAATACATGCCTATGTACACTCAGATAAAATCTCGGGAGATAATCTCGGGAAAAATCTTGATGCATCTTGAACACACACATAACCACTACTAAGAAACCTTGCGGTTCAAAGAGCCAGATGCTTTGTCTACTATCGCATTATCGCCAAACATTTGAGAAGTGATTTCTTTCTCCGCCAATTGGCGGTCGTCTGTAATTGAGGTTTACGTCACTTCGTTGCTAAACTCTGTTGTGATAACATCTAAATGAGGCACTTCGGCACATGCAAGTTCACGGCTCTCTCCTGTTGTATGCGTTCACGGCCTCCCTTTGAATTGCTTTCATAAATTCTTAAATCGTTGGATTTTTTCTACTTTGGGGCTGTGCATATATAACTTTATCATTTTAGGAGCGGAGGGGGTCTGGCGCATGATATCTTAAGATATCTCTAGGGGAGGGGAGTTTGTCATTTGATATCATTATCATTTTTGATACAAACAAAATTTCCTCTTTTTATTTATAAGTTTGTCTTTACATCAAAATAGTATATTATCTATTTTCATGAAGATACAAAGAAATTATTAAAACAATAATTGATTATAAACCTATTTAATTCCAAAATCTGAAAGACCCCAACGTTTGGTATTTTTATTCTTCCGTCATATACGTATGCATATATAATATGCTCTTCGTGAAACCATATGCAAAGTATGTTTGAATTGATACTTTTGTTTGCTAGTAAATAAAAGAGAAAGAATGTTGTCAACCTGTTTTGTTGATAAGAAATTCTGTCAGCCCTCCCCCTCCCACAGCCCGTGCGGGGCAAGTGCAAGAAGACATTACTGTTGAATGCATTATGTTACAAAGATATATTATTAAATACTTTTAAATAGTAAATATGTTTTTAAGTGTCATTTGATATAAAGTTATTTCATATATAAAGGGATATTTTATTGGCTTCTCTTGAATTAATAAAGTATGTAAAAATAAACGTATAACTTTATTTCTATATTACTCCAAACAAAAGAAAAAAATGCAAAAGTTAAAAAAAATTATTAGAAGGGGCTTCCAGGGATGATAATGTATAATATCGTAAGTTGGGAGGGGTCCAAAATTATCAAAATGTTGATAACGTTACATATGTACAACCCCTTTATTCCCTTAAAAGACCTGGTGATATGTAGCAACAGCTTCTGTGACAAACAACACCGTCACAAATATATTTGCCAAAAAAAATTTTATGAGATGGTTTTACCTTATTTCGAGCGTTATTAACAACGTGTGAAAACTTCACAAGTTTTACTTTATTCTTAAAATACTGATAGTAAAAGGGTTAAGCTGAGATGGATTTCTTATTCTCGTATTTATGTTACTGGTTACAAAAGTAAAAACCTACTAAATAAAATAAAGTTAAAATTATCTAAAAAACATTAAGTAGAACCTCTTTTATCCGAACTCTCGGTTAACCGAAATGCATTTTTAAATTTTATTTATTTATTTATTTTTTCATTTTTCTTTAAGCTATCACATTCCTTGTGTGCAAAATCCATTTTGAAAGCTTTTAAGTATCAAGTTCCTTGTGTGCAAGCGGTCCTTTCCGAGCTACGATTACATATAAGTGTTTTCGATCCCCTTTGAATTTAACTTGAGGTTCCGTAAGCTGCGGAATGGAACGAAGAAAACGAACGAATAATTCTGAAGATTTTGAATACTGTGTAAAAGGTTTGGCATCGCGGGAGCAGCAAAAAGACTGTGATACTGGTGAACTAATAATATTTAAAAATTCCGTGATAGAGCTTCAAAGCAAAGGCAATCGAAAGTGTGACAAATAAAACATTTTTTCAAAACCTTGTGATATACATAAAAGGTACTTAATTTCAAAATTAAAATTCAGGTAATTTATTCTTGTTTTTATTTTGCTATTGCGTTTATTTTATTATGCACTTGTTACCATAATAAGAAATATTGCATATATTTCTCTTTAATCTTAAAATGGAAGCATTCTCGATTATCCGAAAATATCGATTTTCCGAAAGAGGGTCGGTCCCAATTACTTCGAATAATCGAGGTTCTACAGTATTGACTGTTTATTTTCTTATTTATTTTAGTATTAACTATGCATGACAATTTCCTATATGCTGGTAGTGAAAGGGTTTAGCTGTGATTAAGCTCTTAACCCCGTATTTATGCAACTGATAATTTTTTACTCTACAATAAAGAGAAATGATAATTTCTAAGAACTAAATATAACTTTGATCTTCATTTGGAAACTTCTTTTAATCTGACTTTTGTTTCTGCATACTTTAATTGAGAAAACTAATTAAAGGTGATTAGGAAGAATTCTGTTGATGAATGAAAGTACGGAATTAAGATAAATGTAATAGGAAGAAACTTCGTGAGCTAAAGTATTTGCAGACAATGCTTTATTAGAATAGATGACTTTTTAAATTCTCTATAAACAAGCGGGAATCCAAGTTACAATTTTAATGTGAGAAAATTTGTGAAAGTAAGGAATTTTTTCAGTTTTTAAAAATCAAACATAATAAAACATTGGGTTCATATTAATTTTTAATAGTATTTTTGAAATTGACAGAGTGATTCAAAGAATTTATAAACGAGGATAAACCTGCTTAAATCATAGTTTTGGTGCTAAATAGTTCGACAGAATAATGTGAAGTGAGAATTTTTAAGGATTTAATATCGCCTTCATGTTTATTTTGAAACTTCCCTTAATAATAGCGTCATTTCTGGAACCTTTAGTTGAGGTAACTAATGAAGAAAGATTAGGAAGATTTTTGTTAAAGAATCAAGGTATCGTTGGATCTTTGTTTTCGAAAGAAAATGTTTCTATTCATTGAAGCAAAAGATAACAGAAATTGGGATTTATGTACGTTTGGGTAATTGTTTCTATATGCTGTTTGGTGGAACAAAAAAAATAAACTTTGTAAAAAAAAAGTACATATTTTTTAATTGTTTTTTCATGGAAGTAATTCTTTTCAATATTTCAATATTTATGAAATTTATCAAGCATAAGTAAGCCATTTATCTTTAGTATGTACAAACTGAAGTAATTTGCACATAAATATATATATATATATATATATATATATATATATATATATATAACATAATTATATTTTGGAGAGAGTGGCGCCGATGGGATACGAACCACGAATCTCATGATCAGGAGGCGAGAACGCTAGCGTCGAGCAAAAGGCCAAGCCAGTTACTCTAAGCTAGCAAATCGCTTTATACTGATCATGTGGGATGAGATCGCTACACACTCCCTCCCCAGTGAGAAAGGCATCTTGTCGATGTCTGACGAGCGATATGCATTCGTGAGTCGTGAGTGATGCGCAGCATGCCAGGCTTATGTGCTGTAAGCGTTTCACAGGCTTATTGCTGGAGATGATTTGTTTGGTGCTGCCATTTGTTGGTTATAAGGGAAGGTGATTGTTGTTGAAGGTTGCGTGTTTTTTCCGGGTCACCACTTTTGAGAGAGTGGAGCCGATGAGATACGAACCACGGATGTCATGATCAGGAGGCGAGAACGCTAGCGTCGAGCAAAAGGCCAAGCCAGTTACTCTAAGCTAGTAACTCGCTTTATACTGATCATGTGAGATGAGATCGCTACAATATATTTATATATTATATTTATATTTATATTTATTTGTATCCATACACTGTTAAAATTCTGCAGCGTTAGCTGCATAGTCACTCCACCGCTTTTATAGAAACACATTACTTGACTATACCATGGGGCATTCTCATTGGTCAGAATAGAGATATCATATAAAAGCAGTGGAGTGACTATGCAGCAAAAGCTGCAGATTTTTAACAGTGTATAGCAGCCATAAAGGTTCGCAAGATTTTTTGCATAATTGCTTGTATCATTTGGTAACAAATCTCAATTTCGTGAACCTAAATTGGGCCATTTTTTTAAAAGCACCAAGCAATAAAAATGCACCTTACTTTTTACAAACATGCACCTTAACTTTTTGCCTAATTAACTCTTGCATTATCAATTACAGCAAATTAATTTAATTCTGATAAACAGCAAGTTCCTGTAATTCTAAAAAAACAACAAATTCCTTTAATTCTCATAAACAAGAAATTCCTATAATTCTAAAAAATACAGCAATTTTATTTTTAGAAATTTCGTTCTATAGAACGCCAAAAGAGTTCTAAGCGGTTATAAAACTACGTCTCCATGCACGATATTGATTATGTTTGACAGAATATCTCCAAAGAATTTACCAGTACTACGCATTGCTTTTAAGTTTATTCTGAAACTTTGTTTTCCACTTTTTAATTGAAACGTTAATTTTAAAAGAGTAGGCACACTTTTGTTGATGAATAAATGTATCGTGGGATCAATGTAACAGACGAAAATTAGTTTGCGAAGTTACCGCTTTAGTCATATTGCAATAAGAATAATAGATGGCAAATTGAATCATGTTATTGGTCATCCAACTTAAAGGTTATAATTATAATGTGGAAATATTTCGTATATATATATATATATACAATATATATATATATATATATATAGATATAGATAGATAGATACTGAAAAAAATTTAGATTTATGTTAATTTACTTTGTTGTAATTCTCTTTCATTATCAACATCAGCAATTTCCTTTAATTTTCAAAATCAATTGCGTTCGGTAGACCGTCAAATGAGTTCTAAAAGGCGATAATACTGTACCCATATTTATGTTACTAATTGTTTTTGGCAGAATAATTCCCAAATAAGAATTTTTTGAAACTATATACCGCTTTGATCTTCATCCTAAAACTTCTTTCAGTCCGGTCTTTGTTTCGGCAACCTTTAATTGAGAAAACTAATTAAAGAGGATTAAGAATACTTTTATTGTTGAATAAAGGTATCGTGATATTTGTGTAATCAAAGAGAATTCTTGAGGTAATATGTTTAGTCACATTGCTTAATTGCTAATAATAAATGACATATTTAAATCTGTAGCAATCAGCGGGCATCAAAATTATAAGTTTAACTGGTTTGTAAGGTAATTTGTGCAAGCCAGAAAATATATTTGAATTATTAGAAACCTAAACTAACAAAGAAAGGGATGAAGTAGAATTGTTTTGTTTAGAAATAACTTTTTGTTCATAAAAACAATATTTTTTCGTAAACGACCATATTTGAAGTTTTACATTTGAAATAGTATAGAATTTTGTATATTTTATCTTCATCGAAAAATGGTGCCTTTTATTAGTTTCATTATTTTTATTTATTTATTTATTATTTATATAATTTTTTAGGAGGAGGGGAACAGAGTTAAAATGAAAAATGGTAGATTTATATATATATATATATATATATATATATATATATATATATACAGTAATATCTCACTTAGACGTCGATGCAGGGGGCTGATGAAAAACAATCCATAAACGAGACAAACGCATAAATGAAAGTCAAGTAAAAATTAAATTTGAAATAAATGTTAAGACAATATTAATCTTTAAATGATTAAATAAAATGCAAAAAAATATATAAAAAAAGATTCACTTGGATTGTTAATATTTTACTCATTCAAATCTAAAATTTGTACATCTCAAAATTTTCATTTCATACCTTTTATAAATAGTCTAAAATCAAAGTTTCTTCTTAAGCTTGATGTCTATCCCTAAAATAGCTTTTTCAAGATCATGGAAACAAGAATATATAGAACCAGATGCATCAGTTCGTTGAATGTGATAACGAAGGGTTTCCAGGGAATCTATTGTCTTTGCAAAAGTCTTTGGATGTGTTTTTACATTTTCGTAGTTATCTGATTCATCTTCATTAGCATTGTCTTGAATTTTTGAGGCTATTTCTTTTATGTCTTCATTTCTGTCATTGTTACATTTTCATCGATATCCAAGAGCCCTTTCCCCTACTCTAGAAGTAGAAGATACGAAGGGATGTGTAGACACGTGTAGAATAGGAAGAAATGTTAATGTAAACTTGAAATTTCTCCGACTCATAAGTGATAGATGCAATTAACGTTGCGACACATAAACGAAAAAAATAACATTGCGCCGCTATATGTTTATTCGAGACTATCGAAAATCGACGTATAACTGAGGAAGACGCATAAAAGAGGCGACGTGTAAGTAAGAGATTACTGTATATACATATATTTATGGAATGTATTTTACAGTTTTAATTTATCTAAAATGTATTCTAAATTCTTTATCCCATTTAATTAAATTTATTCCCTTTTAACTTATTTATTTATTTATTTTTTACAATTGGTATCATACTTTTTTTTTTTTTTTTTTTTTTTTTTTTTTTTTTTTTTTTTTTTTTTTTTACATCTCCCTATTCAAAATGCGTCGTTGACGTAGGCGAATATTTCTTCCAGCCACAAATCATTCGATTTTAGAATATTTTTTTTTTTATAATTAAGCCTTTTTCGAAGGAAGCTTCGAATAGGAATTGCTGAAATTGGGTTCTCAAATGTTTCAATTAGACATCATATTTCACATTATTGAACGGAGAAATTTTTGTTGAGTTATTCTGATTGTGTTGGAAAGTCTTTCATAATCTATGCTTGAAATATGCTTTTTCCTTTTATGTTTTATGAATGTAATAAAAATTTTTTTCTCTTTGGAAAACTTATTTCTAATATAGTCTAATACTAATTCATCTCAAAATCTTAATGGATTTGTGTGTCTTAACTTTTGTAATAAAATGTTTATATATTTTCAAAATTATCATTTAGTTAATAATGCAATGAATGTTTTTTAAATAGGAGAATGATAATGGTATAAAATATTTTTATTTCAGACAGTGCAGATAGACCATATTTGTTTATATATATTTTTTAAAGTATTTTTAGTGTTTTTAGTTATAGAAAGTTTGTATTTTAGTGTATGTGCTTATTGCATAATTTATGTAGAATGTGAAAGCTCTATCAGTAACTGTCAAGAAAATAAATTCGTGTATCAAGAATAGACGATACAATGCAGTCATAATATGGATAATATAGAGAACTTTAAAGAAAAACAATCCAACTGGAACTTTTTTTTTTGTACGACACAACACTTGACACGCCAGAAGAAATACAAAATGCAGTTCACAAACAAAATATAAAACAGGCCAAAGTTAATTTCTAACTAGTAATTTTTTAATGGCAATAATTTAAATGTACCCATATTCTGGCAAATAACTTATTAAAATAAATAAATAATAAAATATATCCCCTGTCAATCCGGAGTGACGATAAAATAAATCATAATGTAGAAAAAAGAACACCTTGACTTTTACAAGCAATTCAAAATCAAACTAGAAATCGAACTGACTTATGTCTGAATTATGAATTAAAAACATTCAAAAAAATGCATAGAGGTGCGATATATTATCTATCACAGCAACTAAATCATAAATTGAATTTAATTTCTCAAATGGTAAATTTAAATTTATTGTAATGCACAAGTAAGAAAATTCATATTTTCACACTATGAAATGAAATATCTAAGTAAAAAAAAATCCCATAAAGCAGTAAAAATTCATTTTCAACAATTGGTGTTCACAGCCGGTAACGTTTGCGAAAACTTCGTACTGCTCTTTAATGAATAAATAACTCTTCCTCCTTTCTGCTCTCCAAGTATAAGGAAGTACTATACATGTTGTAAGTACCCATGACGTGTAACATTGTGTAGAAAGGGTTTAACGCTCATCCAGATAAAGTAACGATCATTCCAGAGGAAGAATTAATTGCGCTGTTCGTTATCCAACAACAAACGGAAAAACACCGGTTTTCTGTGAAACGGCTGCTACACCGGTTCCCTGTAGAATGGAAAAATAAGTAGAATGTTGAATTGTAGAATGTATACACACATATGCAAGAAGAGGTAAGGCGCGTTAACACGATAAAGAGTTACACAATACCAATCTTGGAGTTCTTGGGAGGTAAACTTTGAAGTCAAATCACTTATTTCCCCTGTGGCGACTTGTCCTAGGTAGTTGTGCTCTCCTCATCTGGTACTTTCTGGACCACTAGTATCAATAACACATTAATAGCTATCGAATCTCTATAAAACATCAAATGCTACGTCATTAACTGAGTTTATTAATGTTTATTTTTACTGCTGGTGGACAAAATGGTGGGAAAATTAAACTATTTGGAATATTTGTTACCGCAAAGAACTTTAAATAGTTACATAATAGGTACCAAGAGGGGAGCTTTTGAGATTTAAACCTTGAAGTAAAATCACTTTTTTCCCTGTGGTGCCTCCACCTAGGAAGCTGAGCTTTTTGCATCTAGTGCTTTCTGTACCCACCGTACGCAATACATATACACAAGACAAACATATTTTATTATTATCAATTACTTAGTACACCTAAGGATCAAAGCTCGAGAAAGATTTTACAGTTAAAAGTAAAAGCCTGTGTAAAATAATCATTTTTAAACTTACCCTAAAAACGAGCTTTTATAAAAATTGTGTTAATATAGACCACGGCTAAAAATATTAAAGACTGACCATTAAAAAATCCATGTAAAAGATATAATTAAATATAAGTTTGTTTTAAAATAACTTCGATGTCAATAACTAAACTACAAACATTATACGAAAATTCCATACGATCTTACGTCTTCAAACTTTGGACAAAAGGTAAACAAGCTACAACCATTTATGTCGAAGTGACACGGACGGGTAACTTTGTATACTTTAGAGGGCACTTTGTAACATAAATGCAAACGTAGTCCGAAACGTCTGAAGATAGCTACAGAGTATAGCGGTACGGCAATACTCACAGTATAGTTTTAGTAAATCGTCTAGATCATATTTCAATCCAGATCCATATTCTCACCCTCTTTCCGAATAACACAAGTCTACAAATTTTGGGTTGTGTAAAATTACCTAGCTTTTGATAATTGATTCTTACGTATTTTATAGCGCTGAATCCGAAAATGGCCTTCATTTTTTACCACCACGTCAGGATTTTTTTCCAATTTTTTTTACTTTTTAACTTTGAAATTTAGGATTTGCGAAAACTTTTGAAGTGATGGTTAAAAATGAAGGTTATTTTCAGATTTAGTGCTAAAACGTAGAATAAAAATCAATTATCAAAATTTAAAAAACACAACCACCGCATCTATTTTACAGTATCAGAATTTTGCTATTTTTTGATTTTTAAATTTACGATTTCCAAAAAATCCTGACTTGATGGTTAAAAATGACGGTCATTTTCGAAAGAGCTAAAAAATATATAAAAATCAGTTATCAAAAATTAAGAAACACAACCATTCCCCGTATCTTTCAGTATCAGATGTTCTCTATTTTTTTTACTTTTTACCATTGAAATTTACGATTTGCAAAAACTCCTGACGCGATGGTTAAAAATGAAGGTCATTTTCAGATTCAGTTCTAAAATATACGTAAAAAACAATTATCAAAAGTTAAACCCCAAAATCATGTACACTTGTGTAATCAGAGAGAAAGACGCAAGAGATATTAATAAACGTGAAATTTCAATACGAATCTATCCATAAATCTAGATCATAGAGTTAATTCAGCCTATAATTTAATCCAAAGCCATACCATGTCAGGCTGCATTAGCTTATTACGGTATCTCTAAATGTTACTGACCGTTTTATAACATAACTTTTCACACTCAGTTATTAAATTTAGCAAACAATTCATGCATATGAATTTTAAAACGATACTACTAAGTTTAATAAAAATTCCTTTTCATATCACTACTTACCTATCACATTTTACATATCAGAACTCGTCTACAGATCATTTATATAACACAAAAACGATATATTTTGATTTTGTATAATTACTTAATTAAAAATGATAGGTAAATTTTGGAACTTACTTTCATAAACTCTTCTATTTATTTTACAAATGAACACAATTTATTAGTTTTGTTAAATTATTTAGAGACATTGATACATTTATATTATTAAAAGAGTGTTTCTGATTGTTTTTAAAAGTGTGCGCGTCGCCAACGTTAATAGGAAATAAAAAACAAAATACAAATCTCCCGCATTTTATTCATGCATATTGAGATGGAGTTAAACCTGACAATCAACTAAAATTAATGCATCACCTTCGACATAACATATATATATAATATATGTATGAAGGACAAAATCGGTGCTGGAGAAGCTATTATGGGTTAGAAGGCTGAACAAGATCCTAATAATAAAACTGGTGGGCATGAAGTAACAAAATGTAGGCAGTAACGTGTACGAGTTGGTCATTCAAAGCAGTGGTTCAAAAATCAGTAGAGTTTCTCACAAGAAAATAATCAATTTCAGCCACAAAACTTTATTTAATAAATAAAAGGCAGCAATACATATATGGGGGAGTACTTCTCAAGAGACTGTCAGTCTTAAGGAACTGAGCATATTACACATGATCACATAGCAAGATACGTAAAATTCTGCCAAAAAAAAACTAGCCACAAATTAAAAATTATATTAAACTGCGGCATTGACATCCCACTACAACCGGAGCCGCGGGTTTTAAGACAAGCGCAATCTTTGAAAAAGTTTTCTTCTGACCCAGTGCTAGAAAATGTTTTGGCTAGAGTCTAGAAAACAAAAGCGGCAATAAGCAGAGGTTCGTAGCTAATAGCAGATCCGAATTTGTCGGTCCATTGGCTGACACAGAAAAAGAGTAAACAGTGTCCAGTCGAAGAAAGAACCCGACGTTTGACCACCACAGAAAATAATCTGCATCGTACCCCAAAGGAAAATAAGCAGCATCTTACCCCAAAAATTTTTTCTTGACACACCCCAAAATATCGGATAAGACGCCGATCCACCCACACTGACGTGAAGAAACGGGAACTGACCGTCATTTATGCTTTGCATAAAGCCCAAGTACTAGTCCCTCCCAAAAAATCAGATTTATTTCTCTGGTGTTTAAGCTAAGAGTTATATAGGCAAATAAAGCAGTCACGTAAAAGATTTTGGAGACTTACCAAAAGTGTTAAGACGAAATAGCAATAAAAAAGTACCACATAAAATTAAAAAAAAAAGAACGTAAACTGGAATTAAAGTATCAGTAGGGAACCCTCTTCCTTAAAACTGAGAGGCGTTTCCCTACCAGCCACGAAAATCACGTGACACGGCATCTTGTCCAAAACATCATCTTACTCCGTTACTTTATATATCTTTTGGAATTCACTAACACTTTAATACTAGTTAGATAACTGTCTTTAAGTGTCCCACTACTGGTGCGTTTACTTTAAGTTATATACGGAAAACTACTTTTTTCAGAGATTGTTATTGTAAATATGATATTGAACTAATTATATTTAGTACAAATAATATCATAAATATTTTATAAACATAGAATAAAAATGAGATCCCCTTCCGTGTCCGAAAATAATATAATAAGATATGCAATAGAAATCATGCACTTGAAATTGCCAATCAGCTAATCTAATACTCATAACAAATTTAAAAAAATGTTAAATATATTTTTCCATTTAACAGATATTATAGCTTGAAAAGTATGCTATCTTAACTATGCACTCAGTTCGATGTTAACTAAACGTCATTAATTAAAATGTAACAAAAATAAAAACTAAGCATTTCAATAATAAAAAGTTTAAATACCACTCGACCTGAAGTCGAACTAATGTAAACTTCCTTAAAAGAATTCTTATTATATTTGTTTAAAATGACACAGCATAAATCATCAATTTTCTAGAACTAAAATAAATGCTACCTATAAACATGTCCACTTATTTATTTATATGAATAGTAATTTTGATGGGAATCGATGCAAAGTATTACTTCATATTCGATTTATTTGTCAGTACAATAACTTCAATTTTTAGAATAGAATAATGAAAACTGACATTTTGGTTTTCAGAAAAATTATACTTAGCTGCAGTTTCAAAAAGACTTCATTCGTAGAGAAAGAATCTTTTAGTGGAAAGAGAAGATCAAGAAAGTGGGAAATAAATGGCAAGAGAACTTCTGCAACTAAAGTTTTTGAACAAGAAAATTTAGTTAAATTAAGTTTGGCAAACTGCTTTGTTTCAGACATTTAAATAACTTTTCAAAAGTTTTATGATGCTCTTTGCCCCTAAGGCATGAAGGAAGCTTTTCTTCTTTATCGGGAAGTTAACCTTATTGGATTTTGACTGGAATTTGTGTTTTAAAGTAATTTGACTTTCTTTTATAAAAGAAACAGAGTTGAGTGGAGTTTAAACTCTTCAAAAGTATGCTTACGTTAGGCGGATTACATTGATAGCTAATAATCATTAAAATGTTATCAGTAGTTATTTTAATCAAATAAAATACCGACAGCTTTGAAATAGTTTTTTTATTCTAAATAAATAATTTTTCTAAACAACTTAACCCTCTCGCTGCGTAATTTGTTTTATTAAAATATGTTCAAATATTGCGCATTTGTTTTACTACATATTTCAAATATATATTTTTTAGAGTTAAAATATGTAAAACATTTTTGTAAAAGATTTTTTTAAATATGTAATTAGTTCCTACAAAAGGTTGCCAGAAAACGGAATTCGAAGAATAATCATACAAAAGCGAAATTCTGAAAGTCCTCGTTAAATTACGATTTATTTTATGAGATACAATGCTAAAGCGTATACAGTGTGTATCTGAAATGCTTCAGCAAACTTAGGGAGATTATAGTACTCATCAAGATGAACAAAAAATGCAATGGAACATGGGGACGCAAATGACGTTTAAAGGTTGAAAATTGCAAAACTAATAAAAATCTCGAAATCTCACATGCTACTTTTCTGCAGAACTCGCTAGTAGCACGAATCTGGTTTTTCTTTCAGTTTGTGCATATCCGGTCAGAAAGAGATAACAAAAATTTGGAAGAAAGCCAATCAAATCTGTGAACAGGAATCCACGTATGCAAAGTTTCCATCTTCTTAGAAACAGCAACTTTGCAGCAAACATGCGTTGTAAGTACATGGACCGCCAACGACGATAGGTAGTATCATTTCAAAAACATTTTGTTTGAACTTTACTAGGAATGGCAACCTATTCTGTGTAATAAGTAATTTTCTGGAGTGTTTCTTTCTTGTTTCAGTTTGTCCATTTCCAGACGAATTTTCTCGATTTTCATCTTTCAAACGTCATTTGCGACCCCATGTTCCATTACATTTTTTGTTCGTCTTCATGAGTATTATCATCCCTCTAAATTTATTGAAGCATTTCAGATGCAACCTGTATAGGATAACAGAGACTAAAAATATGAATAAGACATATTTTTAATTTTATTGTTTGATGTAAAATATGAATAATATATTTTTAATTACATTAAAGGAGAAATGTTTGCTTCTTGGAGTAAAGTCGACTTTTTAAAATGTAACCCAGCAAAGAAAGAAATAGTGGGCCATCAGCTGGAAATAAGATGGCAGCCAGCACTGTCATCAGCGGTAAAGTGCAGTGGTGCCATTACTTAAACCAGTAGAAAAGTGTCCGTGCGGAATGCAGCTTGCCCATCAGTTATGGCCAACAGAAGGCCACCATTGGTATGCCATCACGTTACTTCAATCGGCCACTGCAGTGCTAGCACATATCGCCCTGCTATTCCTCTGCTGGGCCAGTACTTTCCCTTACACAAATTTCTTATAGAATTCCGTAAAAATCTCATAGAAAAAGTATTATAGAATATTATAGAATTATGGCCCTTTTTCACAAGCTAGTTTCACCAAAAGCTATAGAAATATCTGTAGAAGTGTCTATATATGGAAATTATTCCAGAGAGAAACATTCGCCTTGGATACAATATTTCAAATGAAAATCAAAGGGTTAGATGCTTTATGTTCCCTCAGCCGTTGTTTTGAATTGTTTGGTGATTTTTTGTTGGCTTATTGGCGGTGTTTATGGAATGGCAACTTCGATATGTGGATCCCCGTGTGACGTGTCGTGTTCTGGCAACCCCTGAGAAGCTCATTTTAGCTTAGAATTTTGTGGATGTATTTTGATATCGTGTTGTATCTTTCTGTCTTTTTATTTTTATGTTAAATTTATTGGATGTATTTCACTGACTATGGTTTCTGTAGTCCGTTTAAACGCTCTTGCTGAAGTAATTAAGAAATATGAGGAAATTTTGACAAGAAAAGGAGGTTTGTTTATAGCGTGTCAATGCGTATTCATAAGCCTATTTTGGAAAATGACGGTGATGTTATGAGATATACTTCGTGCTGGAGCTTTCAAGAAAGCAGATGTCTGTTAAGGTATGTTGATCATTTTGTGTATATTTCGCTGCTTTAAGAGTTTTTTACATTTTGAGATTGCTACAAAGCGAGAACTGCTGAATTTTGAGAATGCTACACCGCGAGAAATGCTGAATCCAGTGATGTTTTTTTCGGTTAATGTGCGCGAAGCACTCATACAACGACTACTGATTGCCACTTTAGCGAGATTTGTTTTTTATGTATATTTTGCTGCTTTAAGAGTTTTTTACATTTTGAGATTGCCAAAAAGCGAGAACTGCTGAATTTTGAGAATGCTACACAGCAAGAACTGCTGAATGCAGTGATTTTTTTCTCGGTTAATGTGCGCGAAGCGCTCATACAACGACTATTGATTGCCACTTTAGCAAATTTTGTTTATTATTTACATTTTATTTTCTTTAAGCCGAACATGCGTTAAACCGGTGCTTGGAAGAAAAGGGGTTTTCACGCCAAGAAAAATTCCAAGACGGCGGCCCCGGGAACTTATGACATCTGTTCCAAATCAAATTTCAAAGTAATTGCTTAAGAGGCGCGAAGGCCAACATAGTGAAAAAGATTCCTGGATAGTGCTGTATTTATTTAAATTTCGTGTGTGCCCCATGTCGGAAGCTCACGATAAATATTCCATCTTGTGCTGCGTTTGTAGCCTTGCCAACATATAATAGTGAGAAAATTTCCAGGCTGGGTATCGTTCCATGTGGTTTAGTCGGTAGAACGTCAGTGCGCTATACTGAGTCCCGGCATGGAATCATTTTCACTGTGTTGACCTTTGCGCTTCTTAAGCAATTACTTTGAAATTTGATTTTTCATTTGAAGTGTCTATAACAGAAATTTCTATAGAATTTCTGTAAAAATATTTGAACTTGCAGCGATTTCCATGCGGTCACCCTCCCAAGTACTAACCATAACCACTAAACATATCCATAACACCACTGTTTTAATTCACTCGTAACCTTAGGTTACTTCGTTGCATTCGATATTGGCATTGATTTCTATAATCAGGCAAAATTGACAGAAATTAGACTGCTCTGGGAAGTGTCATATTCACTTTACAAGTTTCGACAAATATTTATGAAAGAAAAAAGTATAAGTATCTTTCATTAAACTCTAAATTATGATGCCTAAATGGACGTATTACCTTTAAGTTGATAACATATATGCCTGAAGAAATAAAGATATTTTTGAATACTGGAACTTGTAGACCTTATGTTATTGCAGAAAAATTACGTACACAGAAATAATATTTTTCATTTATGAAATTTAATACATTTTACAATAGTACTTTATTTTCATAACTTACATTTACAATTCCTTTCTTTGGATATAAGTATGCTGTCAATATATTAAAAAAAGTTTGAATGTCAAAATTAATTTTTGTAATTCTGTGGCCTTTATCTTTGAACATTTGAAATATTTGCTTAATAAAATGCTATCGAGATTCCCTAAATTAATTGAATTAATTTTCCTGTGTCATCATGCTATGTAAGCTACCGTTAATAAAGCAGTATTCTTTTAAATAATTCGATTTTACTAACTCTTAAATCACTTCTTTAAGTATCCCGAACCCCGAGGCTAATTTGTTGGATTCATTGTCAACATTGTTTTCTTTAACCATTTCACCGAAAGTGGAGATAGGGAAACAGTGTTGTCACCTGCGACTTATTTCGGGGATGCCGTTGAAGTGGTTAAGCGCACAATATTTTATAGAACTTCTATGACTCTATGGAAAGTTTTGATTTCCACATACTAATAAATAAATATTAATCAAAGAAAAAAGGTTAACCCCTAATCCCCGCCATTGGATTCCAAGAAGTTCAGTGCAATACACGAAATAATTAAAATACACCTAATACACAAGAAGTCACGAGTGAGAAATTCTTAATTTGACTTTTATTTAAGTCTCCTGCATTGGTATTTTACTTTACAGTTAATAATAAAAATATATGAGAAAATGAAGATTTTCCTGAGTAAAGAAGCTTTTAAAAATGTTGTGGTATGCAAAATTCTAAACATCGAACAATATAAATTTTTACGCCGTTGAATACGGGAAAACGTGTTCTTTTAAAAGTGACTTGTTTTAAATTAGTGTCTCAATTTCCTGATTTTCCATTTTTTTAAAAATGTTTCTGAAGCATCAGTTCTCTTAAAATCTATCTATCTCGCCTTTTTACAACGATTAACCCATTTGCACTTAAAATGAAATATACAGATTATTATTCGTTTCAGGCTTCTACTCCATATTGAAATCAAAACTTCGTCAATTATTAAATAAAATAATATAATTAATAGCCCAATTTAAAGGAAATATTGTATACCTATGTGCTTAAACCAATGAACTTATCATATTTTAAAAGGGTGCTATAAGTAGCGAAATTTTTGGCGATTTTTTCGGCTTTTAAGTCCTGTCCTGTGATATTCAATAAATTTCAAACCTTTATTTGAATGCTTTTTTGATAAGTTTCATATCAAAATTAATTTTGGTGTTTTTAGAACGCAGACTAAAAACATACAGGAAAGCATCGTTTATACGTTTCTCCTTTATACGTCTTTTACATTTATACGTCGTTTCAGTGCGGTACCGATTCATCCCTATGTATTTTAATGTTGTAATGTTTCTTTTATACGACGCATAACATCGGTCATATGTCGTTTCTTTCATGCCGTAACCGATTTTTCAAGAATTTTTTCTTCCAGCAGGGGAGACGAAAAGAATCGACAGTAGGGGGACACTGCATTGGCACTGACACAGAAACATTTTTGTTTCTCACAATACGTGTGAGAAAACTTTCCAGGAGCTTAACTCCATTACATAATGCTTCTCTTATGTTTGAAAGTAAATTAGCGCGTCAAACGACGGTTAAAGATTAGTTTAATTAAAATGTGTTTATAGGTTCGATAATGGAATAAAACAGTGTAATTCAAGGTGTGCAACTGATAAAAAGTTTCATGTTCCGTTTTATTTTTCAGTTTTAAAAATGATTATTTATTTTTTTTTCTTCACTATATAGTGCAGCATAAATAACCCAAAATGGTAGTGAAGTTAAATTTGTATGATTCATCCAACATTATATTTCTAGAGTCAAAGATTTTACATCGTTTGACGACAATGATTTCGATTGTACGTTTTTGTCAGTTACACAGTTTTGTCGCTTTACAACAGTCCCCTTAAAGACGTATAATCTGTGCTTTACTGCATATTAAATCTAAATTTTTTTTTAATATTTTGAATAAAAAATAATATTGTAAAATTGTGTAAGAAAATACAAATCATGGAAATCTCGTGTGAAAAAATATTTTATTTATTTATTTTTTTAAATCTAATTTATTTTTCAAACATTTTCAGGAAATGTTTGTTTATCATTATTTATCTTGATAAAGTGGCCAATATTGCATGCGGAAGATGTAGAACTGTGCATTGAAAAGCATTTTTAAGTCTTTAAATGTACCTGTTTTATTTTTAGCATGTTATAACTTTTGTTTAAAAAACTTTTTTGCAACTACGATTGTATTATATAACTGGGGAATTCCGGGTTGGATCACCTAGTTTCATATAATGTAGCATTTTCGCATGTGCACGTCCTTTCCTTCAATGTAATGACCGCGTAATTAAATTCAATGAGGTTTAAATGTAATAATTGTTTTTCGTAATTTTGTTATCTCCGAACAAATAAAATTCTTATATATTTGAGAAACTCTAGATTAAACAAATTAATTCGCCAACGGCCGATTCAAGCTGCCGTTAATGAAGCAATATCACTTTAAGTGTCTCGGCTGTAGCAAACTTTAAACCACTACTTATTTAATTTTCATGTAACCTGAGGCCGATTGGCTGAATTGGTCGTCGGCATTGTTTACCCTAAACAGGTAAAATTTGTAAAAACTAGATGACATTGTGCAACATTTCGTTTGACAGTTTGAACAGATATTTATGAAAGAAAAGAGATAAGGAATACTTCATTTAACTGGGTTTTAGTCCCTTAAAAAGGGATACATTAGCCCTTAATTAATAATAATAAATATGTCTAAATGTATAGAGGCATTTCTGAACACAGACTTTTAATTAGAAGAAAACGAAAATGTACATAAACAGATAATAAATATTTCTAATGAAAAAATTCTACAAATGCCTTAACATCGTTTTCACTAAATTTATTTTTGACGAAAACTAAGTTCAAAGACAATTGAAGTTATTAGATATATGAAAACTGACATTTCAACATCAGCGGGTATAAATGCTTCCTCATAGGATTATAATTTGTTTTTGGCTGACTTCAAAGTAAACAGGTGACACAATTAATTTATGTATTTCATTATACACTAAGGGGTTCAGCCCCCTGCTCGCTAACGCTCGCCAACCCCCACGAATTGCTACGCAATTCATATTGGGATCGCTACGTGATCCCAGCTCGCTGGCCACTATTTATGTCAACTCTAGCCAGAATGAGTGCTATCATAAATCATTTCAACGTATTAAACTTACAAATATTTTTAATGTATAAAAAAGTAATGGAAAACTTTGTTGAAAATGTAAATAAAAACGTACCTTGGAAACAGAATTAATTAAAAACCTTAGTGAAAACACAATAATAAAATATTTTTAGTTGGGCCGCTAAGAGATCCGAGCAAGCAACATATGAAATTTACAAATATTTTAATTCATAAAAAAGTAATTGAAAATTTTGTTAAAAATATAAATAAAAATGCATTTATCAAAAGTTTGGCACTGTGAATTGTTGATCATCATTGAGAAAGCTAAATGAACAGGAAATGGACGCCGTTTAAATTTAAATGGCATGTTAGTGTCAGATACGGTCTTTCTCCTTTCATTTTACATATAGTATTGAAAATCACGGCTTAAATTAATTTAAAACTATAATAAGACGGTATAAAACATGCTACGTATCACACTATCGAAATGTAAACAAAACGTTTTCGCCTGTGTCTAAATACAACCTTGGATCAAATTATGATTCGCCGAATTCCTCACGTCACCGTAAAACGGACCAATAGCAATTGTCATTCATGTATTGCTCAAACGGTTTGCGTTAAAAGAGAGATCCTGTCTGGATTTTGATTTGCTGAGTGGGTTGGAACAAGTGACCATAACTACCACTGAGAATCGTCGCCTTGGCTGTTGCCACATAGCAAGCTACAAATACAGCCCTTTTTTAGAGCTACGTAAGAGAAATATATATATAGATATTTATGTATAACTTTTGCATGAATGCTCCAACTGTAAGAATAATAAAAAAATACATAAGAAATTTGCATAAAGCAAAAAATTTTTAAGAAAAAATTTCTTAATTTATTTTTTTTAGAACTTCGAAATTCTGTATTATGACATTATTTGTTTTATACTTATTAATATAGCTAATACTACTGTTTAGGGTTTAATGCTTGTCGGGAAAAAAATTTTTACACCGTTATTTCCAAACAACAAACTTTCCCGTACATTTCTAAATATTTGCAATAGAAATCATCCACGAGTTCTATTGTATTGAAATAATGGTGTTAAAACTTTTTGATAACATTTCTTCTACGACAAATGTTCAACGTTACTGATAGTATTAACTTTATTATGCTACTTACGTTATCTTAATATTTTGATTATTTCTTTTACATTTATATGTATGTGTTGCGCCGCGCCTACGTCCTAAGCCTATGTTTGTGACCCGCGAGAAAAAAAGGTTGAGTATGACTGCTATGGAGCAACTCATAAAAAAAATCCATGCAAATATCTTGAACATTCAGAAAGATATCGGCGATAGAGGGAGCTGCAGTTTAGTTTCTCTCTAAAAGCAGCTGAATAATAAGAGACTTTCCAAAAAATTTCAATTTTAATTATTTTTTTTTATTTTAATTCTTTATTGATTCTTTAGTTCTTGGATAACCACCTGAAGAAGCCTGTTCCATGATAAAAAGGATTATCAAAATTGATGTATTTATCCAAATCTACTCGTTTATATTCATAAAATACTAATTTTTTCTGAAAGCCAGGTAATAAAAAAATGACAATTTGTGGAAAATTCCTTATCACCCGTAAGGCATGGTGACGTCACGGCGACGTCGTTGTGAAGTCATACTGTGATTTTGTGACCGTCGATGTGACGTCACGTGACGTCGATGTGACGTCATAGTGACTAGAATGCGAGGTCGTTATGGCCGTTTTAGAGGTCGTTTGTGACGTCACATTGTGACCACTCTGTGAAGTCACGGTGTGACAAATTTGTGAAAAGTGTGTCATTTGTGACTATTTTGGCATTAACTTTCTGACGAACCTGTGACGAAAGCGACAATGCTTTGAAGTCACAATGTGACCAATTTGTGAAATATGTGTCATTTGTGACTAACTTGTCATAAACACTGTGATTTCAAATTAATTGCTTAAAAGACGCAAATAGTGAAAAAGATTCCATGCTGGGACTCGAACCCGGGGCATTAGTACAGCGCACTGACATTCTACCGACTAAATCACATGGAAAGATACCCAGGCTGGAAAATTTCTCACTATTACATGATGGCGAGGCTACAAACTCAGCACAAGATGGAATATTTAGCGTGAGTCACCAACATGATGCAAACACGAAACTTAATTAAATTCAGCATCGATTGAAATTATATTAATACTTGGAAATTTTTCCAGAGAGAACCATTCGCCTTGCATACAATATTTCAAATGAAAATCAAATTTCAAATTAATTGCTTAAAAGGCAATTTTAATTTAAAATGTTGTATGCAAGGCGAATGTTTTTCCCTGGAAAAATTTCCAGTTACTAATATAGTTTCAATCGATGCTGGATTTCATTAAGTTTCGTGTTTACCCCATGTCGGTGGCTCACGATAAATATTCCATCTTGTGCTGCATTTGTAGCCTTGCCAACCTGTAATAGTGAGAAATTTTACAGACTGGGCGTCGTTCCATGTGGTTTAGTCGGTAGAATGTCAGTGTGCTATACTGATGGCCCGGGTTGGAGTCCCGACATGGAATTTTTTCACTATGTTGGCCTTTGCGCCTTTTAAGCAATTAATTTGATGTTTGATTTTCATTTGAAATATTGTATATAAGGCGAAGGATTCTCTCTGGAAAAATTTCTAAGTATTAATACAGCGATGAATTTTGAAATAACCTTTTGCTGTAAATATAAAATCTTATCTTTTTACCGTACTTTTTAGAAAAATATCGCTATTTTGGAGTCCTATTCTTCTAAAACATTTTTAAATTTTTCCACTTAAAAAAAAATGCTTATCAACGGACATATTTTTTTATTCAGTTCTATGCTTGATATTAAGTTCTATGCTTGATATTGAGTTCAAGCTTGATATTTAGAATGTGTAAATTTTTTAATTTGTTGTGATTTGTCATTGCTTTATTAAATACGAACATGGAGACTAACGGATATTAATACAACTATTATTTATAGAGCGGCATGACAAGCGATATTTATTTAAATTTTTTATTCCCGTGTATATTGTATTTTGTGAATATGAGCTAAATAGATTTGGTATGTTTTATAGGAAAAGACTGATCTGGGAAATAGAAAAAAAAAAACGAGTAAGAAAAATCATGCGTTAATCATAGATTATAAAATACTTTCCAACACTTTCTGAATGCTTTAACAAGACATCGTAATTTAGGGAAATGACGTAAATAAGATAACTAAGAAAACATTTTAGAAAATTCATAAAACATTTGAAAAATTGATTTCAGCAGTTACCGTCCATAGCCAAATATGTTTTCCAATTCTTTTGAACAGCCCTGTATTTGATCTGTAGGTTGATACACTGAGAAAAATGAAGTACTCAAAAATAAGTAAACCGACGTACTCATATCGAATTGAATGTTTTTGGATCAAAAATGAACCCATGCTTTCTCTATTTTGAAACATCACATGTTATCAAACCCAAACAAACGAATAGTTTTGTACCCTGTAATGGTTCATTTCATTTATGGCGGCATAAATGATGTTTATTAATGTAAATATTAAATTATGCACAGGATTTTTAAAATAATTTAAAAGTGCTCGGAAATAATGCTCTTGTCATAAAAATATTCGATTTGAGTATCTTGTTAAGAATTTTGCTATTTTTCTTAATAAATAATCAATTAAACATTTCTTGTTAAGAACTTTGAACGGGAAATAAATTTCAGTACATTTTTACTTTAAATTTTAGGTTTTTCTCTTTTTTTTTGGGGGGGGGGGGGGGGGGCAGTACATAACGATTCATATTTGATCACAACCAATGAATAAAAAATGAGTACATGTGTTTCTCAACTTTGCGAACATATGGATCGGAGCTATTTTGAGTATGTGACGCATTTAAAATTGAGTACTTTTTACTCAATTTTGACTTCCCATTTTTCTAAATGTATATATACTATATAATGGGAAAATCTAGTTTAGCAAGAAAACGCCTAACAGGTTGAAATTCTTTTTCAGAAATTTATACTAATGTATGGAAACATACTTGAATACTTTTGTACAACCCTGTAGTTTACCTAGAATCTTTATTACACGCCACTATTTAGTTAAAATTTAATTCAAACTAAGACACTCTTAAAACTGCTGAAATCACATTTCCAGAAATTATAATTTATAGACGGCCATGTATCCAATTCTTTACGTGACCCTGTATATCATTTTATCTATATTCTACAAACATTTCTTGGTAAATTAAATGCAGTTCAGCGTAAAAATGCATAAAGCATTTAAAAACCACCTTTAATCAATTTACGCCCATAATAATAATGAAATAGATTAACATAATAAAAGTATGCCGCAAACAATTCCCTCCACCCCTATATCATTATGTATTTGAATTCCTTTTTTAGCCCTGTAAATGAACAATAACTATTCTTTGCATCGCATAGTCAACATAATGCATATTTTAGTGCACTTCATAAATGCATATAAATTTTATTCTGTTTGAAAGCGTGCGTAAAATCATAAAAAATCATTTGAAACGATTTTTTCCCATAGGCTGTAATGTAAAGGAAAAATTTGGCTGTCCCTGTAAATGAACAAAGCATCCTACAAACTTCATTACAAATAGGTACCGTGCTATGGTAAACGTCAATAACATCCAAAAATTTCAGGGCAATCCGAGTATATTTTCGAGAGTTAGAGTGCGGACAGACTGCTAGACGGACAGACGGAGAGACAAACCGAAGTCATAAGCACTTTTCAACTTGTGTCCTATATTATGTATCCTGTATTATATGAACTTTTAAAAAATATATACTAAAGCAGTTTAATCTATAACTTCCCCTCAGGCATGAAAAACACTTTGTTTCAATGCTTAAATATCATATTTTACTTTTTAGTGCCAATAATTACGCATATCATAAACGTAGAAAATGAATTTACAATTGAAGAAAATTTAATAACGGATTCAGAATGTCTATAATTAAATGTTTGATTAAAATCACAAACAGAAAAAATGCTTGCATACAATTTAAAAAAATAAATATACCAATTTGAAAAACACTAAAAATAATAATTAGTATTTATAATTGTACTATTAAAGAACAGCGAACTCAATAGATAAATTAAATGCATTATTAGATTTAACAATATCTCAAAAATATTTCCATATGGTATAAGGAATTCCTATTATTTTATAATTTCGGCAAATGGTAAATCTGAAAACATTGGTTTGAAGATTTAGGATTTTGAAAGATAATTTAAAATATTATTAGCACTAAAAGAAAATTCTTTCAAATGTTTCACTACTGTAATATGTAAAAATACATTTTCCCAGTATAATGTTATTTTCTAATCTGAAACAGTTTCGTAATCTCATGTGAAATCGAACATTATATTTAACCCCAAAATAATAATAACTATAAGTGTTAGTAATCAAAAAATAGTAAGAAGCCGATAAAATAATTCCAAATCATTGTCGTTCCATACATTTTCAATCTCAAGTAAGAGTAAATTAATGTTTATATTAATTCCAGTATAAATGTAGGCATGCACAGTCTCTGCGCAGTTTTTTTTTTCAAGCGATGGCAGATTAAGATATTTTTCTTTACAGTTATCGTATTTGAAAATATCGCTTCTGACAGTTAAAGATCAGTCTCTTACAAATATACCATAAAACTATTTAACTCATAATATACAAATCAGGAGCAAAATATTTAAATTAAATAAAACTTACATATACGTTCTATTAATATCCGTGTATCCTAAAATGGTCATTTCCTTATCTTAAACTGTTGTAGACGTGGTGAAGGTGATGTTCTAAAAACAGTGAACTACTTATTTCCCGCTTCTTCTCATGTTTATTTTTTTGTGGGCAGACGATTTTCAAGCAGATGGTCTGGTACAGATTATTTGTTTTTGCATGCAAGAGATATGAAACTTGAATGCGCAGTAATTTTCTGAAAGTATGGTTAATTAAAATTTTGTATTTGAAGAAATGTCCAATGTATTTAATCTTTTCTTTTTATCCGTACCAAATAATTCAAGTTAAAATGTATTGTAAAATTTCTTTTTTCTAAATAATTATAATAATAATATTCATAATTAGAGTTTATTAGATATACCATTGTTTAAATTTTCAAAAGGTGTAAAAATAAATTTAATGGTAATAACGAGCCCCCCCCCCCCCCTTTTTTTTTTCTTTTCTTTTTCTTTTTTTTTTTTTTTTTTTTAGTAAAGTTTGTTTTGCACAAATTTTGTATATTTCTTTATTTTCGGAAAATGCTAATTTTATTTAAAAAGTCTGAAAGAAGTAGAATTTATGACTTGAATACAAATTATAAAAATATTCTAAAGCAAGAAATGCATAGATGACTAAACTCTGAAGATTCTTTCTACGTGCTCATTAAAAGGTGCAGATTTAACTGTAACAGAATTTTTTTATTTTGAAACCACAGAAGTGTTTCGAATAATCCTGGTCGGTAAAAAAAAAAAAAAAATAAATAAATTTCCTCCCAGCAAACTCAATATGTAAATTGTATAAATTTAATATTCCTAATTATAAATATATTATCCAAATGCTAGATAAAATTGAAATCATGAAAAAGTATACATTCACTATCTTAGATATCAAATTGATAAAATATAGCCTGAAAATTTAGTTTATTAATGCTTGTATCGTGCATTTTATTTATTATGCCCCCCCCCCCCCCTTTAGTGACAGAATTTACCATTTGCTATCCACTAATATATTTTATTCCTTGTGCCATGTAACTCGTGACTGTTTAAAATATTTCTCTACATTTTCACAGATTTTTGAAGTTCATATTTTTGTCACACTGTGACTTACAATATGGTGGGTTTTTTGTCACATATGTGACGTGACGTACGTTACATAGCAGTGACATAACAGTGACCTCACATTTTTTTTTAATTGCCAGAAAAACATAATTTTACAGTAAATAACATGTTTTAAAGAATTTTCGTATTTTTTTAAAGTTTTCTAAGAAGTTCACATCTCAGTCACAATGTGACATCACTGAGTGGTGGCATTATGGTCACAGATGTGACGTGACCACAGTGATTTACAGTGACGTCACAACGACGTCACCGTGACCATGCATGCTATGAGGGCATTCAAGTGCTTTTAGAGAGCAACTAAAATTCAGCTCACTCTATCGCAGATATCTTTCTGAATTTTTACCATATTTGACTACAGTTTTTTTATGAGTTGCTCCATAGTGTTGACTATTATATTATGCAAAAAAATATTTGTTATCGTTCGCGTATACGCAGATAAAAAGTATTTCATAGAACTGTTCATATCTCATAATAATTTTATTTATTTATTTTCCAGTTGTACTATATTATTTCTAATGCATTTTACTAAAACTGGCGTTAAAGTTGATCGAAAACCCTGCATTGTATCAGCGAAAAACATGCGAGAATTTTTTCAACTAAAAAAAAATTCGCTTTATCTTCATGAATATAAGTGCTATTCTTACACAAATCTGTAATCATGTTGGACAGTATCCGCAGATTTGTATTCTGCAGCGATAGATCATTTTGTGCATTTTAATTTACAAGGTGATCCCAAATATTATTTTTTTGCTTTAATTTTTTTGTTAGCATCCTAGTTGTCCTCGTTATCATATCGACGATGATAAATATGAGGTCAACCATATCCTTTATAATCCTGAAGTTTCAGAAGAATCCGGAAAGCATATTTTTAAATATTCTTCATACTGTTTAAAAGAGAAAGTGTCCAGTGATTAATGGCTATGTAGTGTATCAAATTTGCTTTCTTTTTATCCGTTCAAAATACGTCGTTATCAAATGGTAATTATACTTATTTGTTGAAATACGGATCTCGCCCTTTAATAATTTATAGAATGGGTCTATATTAAAAATTTAATTAGAAAACTTTCAAGGGAACCTGACAATGAAAAATTCGTTAGAAAGCATGGGGAGCGAGGTCTTAATTTATTTTTCAATTAGGAAGATTTATTTATGCGAAAAATGGTTTAGCACTTAATTGATTGAAAAATAAATTTTCGTTACAACCTTAGATAATTTAAAACGTGCGATTTTATCAATTTTTACTCGTTAAGGCATACTTTAAACGGTAATTCTCGAACTGACCTTCATACTATATAGTTATGCAAATAAAATACACTTTTAAGTAAGATAGTGGTAAGTAACAATTGATAAAATAACATAAAGGAAAGGGTATATTTAATTTTACATCACAATAAGTATAACATCTTCTCGTGCTTTCTTCGGGTGCATTTTGTTGTAACAGAAGATACCATGACTCAGTACTCATAAATTGACATACTCAAAACAATTTTCAACAAAGCATATATACATGGTGTCCGGTCTCAACGGTGTCCAATGGCTAATTCCTAAACCGTTTGTCATAGACATATAGTTCCAATTACAAAAATGTTTTAAATCAGCTAAAGAAATATTTTAAAAGCGATTTGGGTCGATAAAAACATTTCTTAAAAAATTACGAAATTTAAATATTTATACGGCCCCCCAGTCCTATAAGTTATATTTAGTAAAATTTTCCCATTACACTGACAAGTAACACAAAAAAAGTCCCATTCATATAACGCTAAAATTGCGCGAGTTATGAAACTTTAAAAATGCATGACTTATGCCACTTTTCTGCTCTGAAAACAAATGAGTTCGGCTTAACTTTGAGGGGTCACGTATCAAGTGCTTAACATATTCGAAGATCTTATTTCATGTGTATCAGCGCTTTGAAAAAAATCTACAAGTATTACGATTAAGTTAACATTTATTTTGTTTCACATTGGCTAAAATAACATATGTTTTATTTTGTCAGGATTTCAGACTGTTTATTTTATGATTTCTTTTAATAAAAATTATGTTATTTTTATAAGGTTTTATGTTACTTTAACGATCGTATGTACACTGTAAAAAAAAAAAAAATGGTAACGTTCCATGTAAAATCCAGGAACGTTTCGCCTTTTCTCAGGTTTTCAGAATAATTTAGCTCTTTCCTGTGAAATTCTGGTTTTCTTATCTGAAACGTTCCTGAACTAAAGTTGGAAACAGCAAAACGCTGCGGCCGCCATTTATTATTTTTTTGCTATAATCCGTGGCTCGCGAGCGAGTGTCGAAAACGAATTCCTTAAATGAATGTAAAAAAATCAACATGGAATGCAAATAAATCAATAGACGACATAATCCTTTACGTCTCTATTGTCAAGACAATTCAGATGAAAATACAATACCTCTGTGACATCGCTAAGAGATTATCTCTCGTACTTGTCTGTGGAATGTTTGACGAGCAGACCGTGTAAAAAAAATACACCTATTATTTGGATCTCCATTAACCAGGGGACCATTAAACATGATTCTCACCGATTTTGATTAATTTAAAGTATGTTTTAGAGTTCTTATCTCTAATTATTCTTGTGAAAGGATTTCTTCAAATGGGCCTTAGATTTTCAGAAATTAGATGCCGAGGTTTAGCATACGTTTCAAATACCCATTAGTTTGCAGCTCTCAACGTGTCTTTCGTGGTGTGGACGCAGAAGGCTCGCACGCCACCCGTACGGCCCGAGTTCGATGCTACCTCTTGACTTTTTTTTTTCCTTTTTAATTAATTTTATATTTTAACACTTTATTACAATTTGATTTAAATTTGATATATATTTGACACTTTGAATTGCTGCAAATTTGAATTTTTTTTTTTCGAAAAAAATATACAATTACGTTTAGGTTTTTTTTTTTCATGAAAATTTATATGTATTTTATCTAACTTGTAAACTAACATAATTACTGACGAAAATCCAAAATATTTAATGTCTAGATTTTTTTTTCTAATTATTATTTACATTTATATATTTTTATATTTTAAGCAAAGTTCAGAAACAATATATCATATATATATTTACTTTATTGAATTTTAACTGAAAATTTATTTTTTCGTGTAAATTATAAATAATAATTTTGATGTCAATTTCAAAATATATTTTCATTCTAACAAATAATGATAATAAAGCGAAAATTGTCAACTGGAAATGTAAAAATCGTCTGCGGATCCCGCATGCTGTTGAAATGTCAGTAATGTTTTGCTGTCAACAGAAATATTCCTGGTATTTCGCAGGAAACTTACAGGCATTTCTGTAGAAAGATTTTAACATATACAGTAAAGTTCCAGTCATTTTCAAGAAATGTTTCTTGGAAATAATGGGAAACTCAGTTGCCTATTTTTTCCCAGGAACGTTGCGGATTTTTTTTTACAGTGTATGCTTTTCCAGTTCAAAATTTAACTCGAACTTTAACTCACTTTTAAATATCCGATCGAGATTACAGTTTACATACTGGCGCAAATCCAATAGCAATCTAATATTATTATGATTTTCGGAGGATACCATTTATACTTATTTTACAGTATAACACAAAAAATTTCGGATAGCTTACCGCCAAGACATTTAAGAAAAAGTTTTAGATTATATAATACAAGACCGCGATTGTTGTTGTTTTTTAACTTTTGTGTAATTTTTAGCACTGAATCCGAAAATTACATTAATTTTTAACCATCATGTCTAGATATTTCGCAAATCATAAATTGTCAAATTTAAAGAATAACAAAAATCGGATACTATAAAGTACAGGAGATGGTTGTGTTTTTTAACTTTTGATAATTAATTTTTGCGTACTTTTTAGCACTGAATCTGAAAATGACGTTCATTTTTAACCATCACGTTAGAACTTTTTTGCAAATCGTAAATGTGCAGGTTAAAATATAGCGATAATCTCATATTATAAAACATACGTAAAACTTTTTTTGTTTTATTTTATTTTATTTTATTCAATAATTTATTCGATATTTTTGCTTATCCTGGGATTCTTACAGCTAAATAGCTGAGTGGACCGATGAAATGAGGGAGGAGATTCAATTTTAACTTTGAACTTTTTAACTTTGAAATTTGCAAAAAATCCTGATGTGATGGTTAAAAATTAAGGTCAATTTCAGATTCAGCGGTACAGGATACATAAGAATCAATTATCAAAAGCTAAAAAACATGACCTAACCCAACTTTTGCAGGCTAGTATAATCTAATAATATTTTAAAATACGTATCATTTTGTTAAGAATTGAGGCTGTTAATTTAGCATAATTTTATTTAACAAAAATTCTGTTTTTTTCTTTCTTCTTAAATGTTTATTACAAATTGTATATTTTGCATTAATGTGTCAGAATTATTAAAGATTTCAAATTGATATTGCAATGTTAATTTTACTCTCAACCATTTTTTAATATATCTGACGAAATTATATTTCGACTAAATTTGTGAATGACCCCCAATTTGCAGCAAAAAATATGCTCCAACTTTAAACAGCTATTACTCGGTCAATTTTAATCGTAGAATAACGGGCCTTTTTGTATATTACTTGTCAGTATAAAAGGAAAATTTTACTAAATATAACTTATAGGACCGGAGGACCGTATAAAAATTTTAATTTCATAATTTTTTTAAGATATGCTTTTATTAACCCAAATCACTTTTAAAATATTTCATTATCTGATTTTAAACATTTTTGTAATTGGGACTATATGTCTATGACTAACGGTTTAGGAATTAGCCATTGGACACCGTTGAGACCGGACACCCTGTATATAAACTAATAGAATAACAAATTAAGTTAAATAATGCTATAAAAAGTGATAGAAATATCTTTATTAAGACTTACGATCGTTTCATCGCACAATCGGCGACATTTTCAAAATCAATAATAATAGAAAATATTTTCACATAACTTAAAAACAATAATATAGTAAACAATGTCACGAGACATGAAGCATAATGAAAATATTGCAACCATAAAATAAAATAAAAATTAAATTAGCTATTTGCGAGCGTGGATAAATTTTCACATAATTTAAAAACAACATGGTAAACAATGTCATGAGACATCAAGCATACTGAAAAACATTGCAAAACATAAAATAAAATAAAATTAACTTGGCTATTTGCGAGTGTGGATTAATTTTTACTATTGTTTCTACAATTACTTAGTATCTCTTTCCAAATTCTAGGTAAATCAAGGGACACAGAATCATTGCAAATATTCTCGTTGCGTAAAAATATTTCTGTTGATTCTCGGACTATGGATGGTAAATAAAATCTTGATGGATAAATTAACTTGCTATTTTTAAATTCAATCTGTAAAGGTTCTTCGCTGCATAATCTGGCCAAAGCTGTGGTTCTTCTATTGTATTTGATGTCTGCTATATGTTCTTTGATTCTAGTTTTAAGTTTTCTGCTTGCCATACCTATATAAAACTGCTTTGTTCCATCTTCTTTGGTGAAAGGTATTTCGTATACTCCTGCTAATTGGTTGGACTCAATTTGATCTATTTTCTTGCATACTATATTTTTTATTTTCATGGATGGTTTTGCGACTAGGAAGATATTGAATTTATTGAGTTTATATTTTAAACGTTCGAAGAAACCAGGAAAATATTGTAAAGTGGATAACGTGGAATTTTGTGGCTTGAAATTTCTTTTCTTTTTGTTCTTCAAGCTTTTAATTAATTTTTCTATGGTGCTTTCTTTGTATCCATTGTTTCTTGCAATATCATATATTTTATTTATTTCGTTATTTAAATGTTCAGGGGTACAAACTGTAAAAGCTCTCTGAATAGAATGTCTAAATGCAGAAACTTTGTATGAAAAAGGTGCTTGCGCATTATTAGGGATAATGGGATAATAGGGATTTTTAAGTTATGTGAAAATATTTTCTATTATGATTGATTTTGAAAATGTCGCCGATTGTGCGATGAAACGATCGTAAGTCTTAATAAAGATATTTCTATCACTTTTTATAGCATTATTTAACTTAATTTGTTTATAAGTGATTATTATACATGTTTTTAATAGAGTAACGTTCATGATAAAAGAATAAACATACATAATCAACATTTAGATCATGATAAATATACTAAAAATGCACTTTCCACCGAACGAATGGAAAAGAGGCATGATTTTTTATGACGAAAGCTAAATTGAATGTTTGAATATTTTTTTTTTAACTCACAGTTGATTTATAAGTGATAAATCAATTATAAGTTAGAAGTAATCTAACAGCTGTTCAATGTGTTGACCGTTATTAGAAAGATTAGAAACTTTTAATTGTGAATTGATTGCATGCGAAAAACCTATATTCCGATTTAAGAAAAGTGAAAAATGCACTACAGAAAGTACTAGGAAACGTTTCCGAAAACCAATGGCAGGAAAAGAAACTGTTTTCATAAATGAATCTTTAAATCACAATAATATATTTTTTTCTGAAGTTTCTAGTGATAAAGAATGCATTTTGAATGATGTGTAACTTCGGAAAAATATATTATATAATTAAGTTCATTATGTTTTTGTTGATTTAGAAATACCTTACAGCATATGAGTGCGCTGAGGTTTTAATTTTTTGTAGTGATATATATTTTTGCAGACCTAACATAAACACATATAATCAAATTAGTATCTTATTTCCCTCTACATTGAATAAATAGATACTAAGTGGTTCCTAAGTAAATTTCAAATATTCTTGTTGAGCACTGAATGCTATCTTATAATAGTCTAGAACACGTTTATCTTACAATTTAGTAAGAGCACATTCAAAAGAACCTGGCGACAGTGTTGTCAGATTGGGGAATTTTTTGTATCCAGGTTGTTGATTGTCACCGCATTTTTTAAATAGAAATATTCGCCCTGTTTAAAAATAGATTAAAAATTCTAAAAAATAAGCGAATTGTACTATTTTAAAAAAAGTGGTGACAGTCAAATAATCTGAATTTAAAAAGTCACCAATCTCGCAACACTGTCTGACGGTGAAAAATTCGTTAGCAAGAAGAGGGTAAAAAATTTAGTTTATCTTTTACCTAAGAAGCCATAAGCTTTAATTATCCAAGAAAGCGTTCATAGTTTAATTGAATGAGAAATTCATTTTTGGATATTAACTACTCTGATATTGGTTCACTGCTAAGTACTATTTTATCGTAATATGATCTTATTAAAAAAAAATCATTATCTAAGATAATACAATAGAAATATTAAGGTAATAGTGGGAAATAATTGAAAAAATAAATATTCCATTTCCCCCAACAGATAAAATTAATGTAACAACATTTAAGAATAATAATACGAATACATACAAAATATAATGTACAGACACTTTTAGAAAGTCAAATGTTTCTTACGTAACGAAAGCATAATACAGTGAAACTTCGAATTAACAAAGTCTCATCGTTACACTAAAACACTTCGTTATGAAGATTATTCACTAAATAGAAAACAATTCAAACTCATGAAATTTGTATACTAAATATAAATGTATAAAATGAAGAAGACACATAAATAGAAGTATTGGGAAAATGTATTTTAATTCACACAATAACTTTTTTTAATGCAATGTAGACATATGAGCAAAATTTAACCCATATTGGACCGCTGTCCTATAAATAGGACAGCTAATATTTTTTTTAAAATAAAATTGGTAAGGACTTTCCAGATGCATTTTGTTATGACGTCTTTAAAATATATAAAAGTATAACATATAAACAAAAACAAGTAACCAATTAAAATTTAATTAAAAAAATCTATTTAAAAGATATTTTAAAAATTGTGATCATATAATCTAGAATTTTACCGTTATTATTATATTTTTATTGGAGAAATCATAGAGTATTTTTGTACAACATAAACAGTAATTTTAAAGTAAAATAAAATATTTGCTCATAAAATTAGTTTATGTATGAATTTTATATGTCTTTACTATGTGTCCTACTAATATGTCCTGTTTATAGGACAGCTAGTTATTTAAAAATTAAAAGCTTTTTTTCAAAATTTTTCTTGTATCTACTTAATTATACCATATTAATGATATAATCGAAGTTTTAAAAATTTTCAAAAATATTTAATTGATGTGGTCCAATATGGGGTAATTTGAATAATGTCTAAAAAACACATAATAAAGAGACGTAAACAAAAACTGAAGCATAGCTAACCTTTTCTCTTTTTTCTCAGCATTCCAAATCCTTAACTAAATGTCTGCAATATTACTTTGTACAGTTTCTTATTAAAAAAAAGCTGTTCATAAAAATTTTTGCACTTTTGTAAGTATCCGAACAAGTCATCTGTAACATTTTAGTGAAACTGGAATCCTCTCCTTATTGTATCGAAGGCATTTAGCATTTCTATTTTTTTTTTAATAGAAATGATTAAATATATAAATAATTTCATTTTCATACAATCAACTGAAATAAATTCAAATATTCATCGCAACAGCAAACTTTCCGTTTGAATGTTATACACGTATGAAAGTGAAATAAACTTCGTTATATAGAATATATTTTTCGTAATATGGAGATTAATTTACATGTTAATGGTGTTTAAAGTTAAGGTTCATCAGGAAAGTTCGTTAAGTAGAAAACTTTGTTAAATATGGATTTCATTAAAAGGAAGTTCGACTGTATAACCACGTACCAAAACATACGATAACTTCTTCCAAGTTCCCCAATATACCGAAATGCGTTCTTTATCTTTTGAACTCCCAGAAGCCAATATATTTTTGTGATTTAAACAAGAATTTATAAAAATAACTTTTTTCCTTCCACTGATTTTCGAAAACGCTGCTGAAAGTTTTGTATAGTATATTAATCGGTTTTCTAATTTAAGAATATCAGTTTTTAGAATACTATCAATTCTCAACTAAAGATTTTCAGTTACGAAACGGAATTCTGAACTTGCAAGAGTAACAAAATGTTATTAAGGGGTCTCAGGACTCTTAAACTTTGAAAAATTGAAAAAAAGATACCATTTTCAACATTTAATATCTTAAAATGCATGTTATTTAAAAACACAATTTTAATTGGTATGTAAGAAATAATACATGTTCTTTCATTTCATGTATTTAAAAAATTCCAAGATGCAGAATTAGTATTTTCAGGGGGCTCCAAACTGCCAGACATTTGTCAAACGAAAAATTGGTATAACAGCTTACGCGCAGGATTACAAAATAATTTTTGTAACTAGAATGAAACTTTTTGTGCCTAATTGTAGTTCATACTATAATAATTAACCTGAACCTAAATAAATTTTGCATTTAAAGCATTTTTCTATTTTTAATATAGAGTTGTATTGAGCTAATGCAAAATTTTCAAAATTGCAACAGAATAATCACCTAAAAATTTTTTTTGAACAATGAAAAGGATATTTTAGGTTCAGTTTATACTAACTAATATATGTTTTGAAAATTTCATGAAAAAATATTCAGAAGTTTTTGAGATATCCTGCGCTTTATGCCCAAAAACTTCATTTGTAGAAAAAATATTTCAAAGTTTTAGAAACGCCGCTTCAGCTATGGAGCGGTTATGATGCCGATTTTCTGCTCGTCAAATATCTGAAAGTTTGAACCCCTATAAATGCTACTTCTGCATCTTGCAATTTTTAAATATTTGAAATGAAAGTACATACTTATATCTTTCATTCCCAATTAAAATTGTGTCTTAAAATCAAATAAATTTTAAGATATTAAATTTTGAAAATGGTCTTTTTTGTGTATTTTTTCCAATTTTAAGAGTTCTGAGACCCCTTACAAAAATTATTACGTCGTTTCAAAAAATAACTTAGGTATCTCATACGATCTCCCTCGTTGGAGACATGATTTAATCTCATTTTAATATCCAGTGATTTTCTAATCAGACTTTTCTGTGGATATTTTCTTGGCGACATTATTTTTGCAGTATCATAATCGATTTCTTTAATATTATTTTTAAAATAAAATCTTACAAGAGATTGTCTGTTAAATCTGATATCTGCTTTATGCTCTTTTAACCTGTTTTCAAATTTATGTTTTGTCATTCCTCAGGGCTCGCAGTGTTCCTAAAATTTTCACACTTTTCTACCAGTATTTTAAATAAAAATTCTTCGTGGTAGATTCCTTTAACATCTATAACAGAATTATACAATAAAGATTACCGTTTTAAAATAGTGGTAGCAAAGTGTGAAAATTTTAGGAACACTGCGAGCCCTGATTCCTATGTAAAATTTCTTCCTACCATTATCTAGGATAATTGAGATTTCATACATACCTGCTAAACAGAGCGGAATGGTGTGGGGGGGGGGATTCAATATTACTTGACAGCATATTAAAAATATGAAAAATATGAAAAATATTATTTTTAATGTTAATGTTAAAGCTGATAATTTATCGTTTATGTTGGTAAAACCTGTTTGTTTAACTTGATAATCTTTACTTGAGAATTGATCGATGAGCAAATTTTTACACCAATTTCAGAAAACTAATTAATATGCAAGTAAAAGTCTTGGAAATGTTTCCGTAAGTTAGTGGCAGCAAAAGAATATTTTTTTATAAATGTTTCTTTGAATTTCAGAAATATATGTTTGTAAAATTTCTAAGGATAAAGAATCGTTTGTAACATAGAATAAGTTATTGTATATTGTATATTATGTTATTTTTTATTGTTATATTATGTTTTACTTGATTAAGAAGAATATGTCTTTTTGTTTACGTAATTTTACATTATGATAAGTGTGTGCGATTTCTGCATTGGTTTTTGTTTCTATTTTATGCGTATACCAGGAGTTTATAGCTGAAGAAATCGACATAGATTTTGAAACACACGCAAGCTTTTTGATTATGATCATTTCAATCGATTACATGCCTGTTAAATATTTTATTTAGGGTGACCGTGCAATACAGTTGATACCCCTCCAGTAGTTGATCAAATTTTTGAAATAGTGGGCCATTTCAGACGGAAATGAGTTTTACACGTGGCACTAGACATAATATTTTTGTTTGACTGTTGGAGGACCTTTTGTCACATTGTTGTCAGCTGCCTACTGTAAGAGAAGCCATTTTATGATTTTTTTTGTTAATTAGAAAATGCAAACATTTAGTTTTAGATTAGTTGGAGACAATTACGGTAAGTTAAAATAATCCCATTCCATCTTGCTTATTTCAAGTAATAGTTTTATATGAATTACAGTTAATCACCGCTTAAGCATGATATTTTAAAGATTAACTTTTGAATTTTCGACTGATTTCTTCGATTTATGAACTAACGGGAAAATGGCAATTTTCCCGTGGCGAAATGGGCGAAAATATTAACTTGGTTACTATTTAATTTCAGCAGATTTTATTATTGGCCATTATAGGAAATACATTAAAGTGTTGTAGAAATTATGTTTGTTTACTACTAAAATTTAAAAGAAAAAAAAATATAATAAAAAGTACGTAGCACCGACTTTATTTAGTCAACTACTGGCTTGTTCACCCTATATTATTTTACTTATTTATTGATGAACATTTACTTTCGTTATGTTTTATTAGAAGGAAACTAATGACTAACTATATTTATATTATTTTAATTGCAAACAGGTAATATTTTGTAATCGTCTGTATGCAATATAAATGATAGATTAAAAAAAAATGTCCTGCTGGAAAATTATTTTTGAAACCATAAAAAAACAGTAAATGATATAGAGTTTTGAAATAAATTGCATTTCAAAGAATTTTTTTTTCCTATTCGGTAGTGTCAAAATTAAAAGTGTGGAATATTTAGAAGTAAAAAAAAAAATGCTGAAAACTCGAAATTTAATCGCCAAGAGTTTCCAACATCGAAATGACGTCATCATTACTCAAGGACACGTTCGTACTTTATAATATAGATAATATGATTATGTCGTAAAAGATGTAATACTGTGTAACCCCAGAAAACCGGTATTCAGACTAAATTAAGGGGTCTCTTAAAGCTTTAAAATTTTCGAAATTTTAATTTTTTTAGATGTTGAACTCCTATCTTTTCTGAACATTTTGATATAATTGTTTCATTAAAATTCCAATTAGAACTGATGTTATGGCTTTTACATTTATACACGTTGAATATCCGAAGCGTCGTTTCGGAAACTTTGAAGCCATTTTTCTCCAAATGACGTTTTTGGGCATAACGTGCACGATATCTCAAAAACTTATGAATATTTTTTCATGAAATTTTCAAAACGTATGTTTTATGTTTTCTGTATAAACTGAACCTAAAATTTTCTTTTTATTGTCCAAAAAAATATATTTTAGGTGATTATACTGTTGAAATTTTCTTAATTTTGCATTAGCTAAATACAACGCTGTATTAAAAATATAAAAAAAGCTTTAATACAAATTTATTTAGGTTCAGGGTAATTATTACAATCTGAAGCATAAGTAGGCACCAAAATTTTCATTCCAGTTGCAATACCTATTTTGTAATCGTGCGCGTAAGATGTTATGCCAATTTTTTGCTCGCCAAATGTCTGACAGTTTGGAGCGCCCCCTGTAAGCAGCTAATTTTGCATCTTATAAATTTTTATATACATGAAATGAAAGAACATATTTCATTCCAATTAAAATTGTGTCTTAAAAAAATACATTTTAAGATATTAAATGTTGAAAATGGTCTCTTTTTTTCATTTTTTCCAATTTTAAGAGTCCTGAGACCCCTTAAGAACTTCAGTTATCTTAAAAAATTCGGCATCAAATTTATCTTCTCCCTCCCTTCTTTTTTTACATTTCCAATGCACGAGAGAAATAAAAATACAAATTTTTAATACTTCAAGATCAATAACGATGGGTTATCAAGACGCGAGGTTGATGGCGCTGTGCTAAATAGAAATAGTCGATAACGCTGGTGGCAACTGTAAAGAACGAGGATCAAGGGCCGGCAGTAGAAAAGATGCCCCTGGAAAGATGCATAAATTTGTTAGAAAAATTAATATCAGCTTTACAGAAACAAGGCTGTATTACCGAAATCAATATTCTTCACTTGTATAAATTCCAAGTGAAACTTGGTAAAGAACGGCCGAAAAAATTCAAACAAATAAAATTGACATCGACGACTTGGAAATTAAGCGAAAAAAAACACTATTTATTGTAATTTTACTTCTGTAACAGAGAAAATATCAATTAAAGTAAGATTTTTTTATATTTAATTTTCTCTTTTTCTCACATCAATATAACTTGCCTATGATTTAAATTATGAATAAAGGCACCATTAATAATATCAAAGTACATTTGATATTCTTTCAGAAATACGGAATGCTCAAAAATCCGGCTTAGCCTCGGTCCCGATGATGCCGGATTTGCGACTGTTATACTGTTGTAAAGATTTCTCTTCCTGATTAATGATATGGTAACGCCAAGACAGGAAATCTTTCATATTTAATCTTTAATCCAATTTGATTTTTGGTTAGCTGATAGCAAAATAATTATACAAATATAGAAAACTTGGTTCGATGTCGATTCCAATTTGGAAAGTCCAAACACACCACAAAGTCCAGTGAGATTACTGAGTCCAACTTATTCACGAGGCGGGATGTCTCTTCGGGGAAAGTACTTTGCCAGCTACCTGCGAAATCTAAGCACATTCTCTCAGGCTCAAAATGCTGCTCCACTTCTTTCGTCCTCTTTTCTCCTTCCTCTGCCTCCGGTCAACGCAGGTGCTTAAGGAGTACTTACAGTAGGTCGCAATAGCTATTTAACCTCCATCGAAAGTGCAAAGAACATAATGTTAAGATTAAATAAAGCATGATAAAAAAAAACAATAATTTGGAAACTCGAGTGGAGCAAACGACGAAAACTAGTTCCATCGCTGCATTCACGAGTTGGGAGTACCGGGGTTAAGTATAATCCCCAGTGGCGCAATGATTTTCTTAATTTTAGATAATCATCCCTTCGTTGACAGACATCAGTGGTCGAGGTGGGAAAGACAAGCATCGGGGTGGTACCAACAGGCCCAGTAAAAGTTCCAGAGATAGGAGAACCTCATAAAAAAACAAGGGTCATAAAGGGCCACATATTGAAATTTTTAGAAGTCTAGGATAGTTTTTTTACTCTCTTCATAACAGTTTCCCTGAGTCTGCCTAGTGCTCATCACATACTACGGATCAAAACGCTTTCGCACCAATGGAAAAGCCTTTAAAAAGGCCTGGATTTAGATCACCACAGTAGCGATTTACATTTCGGCAGCCAGTTCGGCTGCTGCTCAGAGAGTGGAGCCAAAAGGGGCGTGGGGCGTGTCCCCTCTCACAGCACTTTCAATCGCTGCCAGGTCCCTGCGTGTTGACATGAGTTCTTTGTTCTCCTTATGGAGCGTGTGTTGCCATCGAACTTCTGCTGAGATTCTGAAACTCACGAGCCGTTAATTCCCAAATTGGCTCAGCCGAACTCAGCAATCTGATTGTTCGTTAATATTAATATTTTGGATTACTTTACTGTGATTTTGATCAAATTTAACAGAATAAATCAATTTAAGTCATTATAATTGCATTCTATTTTACATTACACTTCTTCATAAGGAAATAAATATAATTTTCTACTATATAAATATCAGTTTTAACCAATCAGATTGCTGAGCTCGGCTGAGCCAATTTGGGATTTAACGGCTCGTCTGAAACTCTGTCCAGCTAACGTCGACCATAGGAGAAATCCATCTATAAAGGATGCACCGGGACGAATTTTCAGTGTCAAGGCATCAAAACTAAAAATACTTTGCGATGCCTGCTCATTGTCCATGGAAGACACATCGTTCTCTTCCCGTGGGAAAATGTAGTCCGTTGTAAAGACTAAAAGTCGGGCACAGGTCTGTTAAATTAAATCACTAATTACTTGAAGAAATTACACTATATATAATTTGATATTATAATAATGTGTTTGTAATATGCATAATGTATTTTTGGTGGAAACACTTCATGCTCTCTAAATACCTCATCAACAATTAATATTTATTAGCTCCCGGTATGCTGCTTCTTTCGGGTAGCAATTAATGTGTTGTCTCCAAAAAATAACATTCCGTTCTATAAGCCAGCCGTAAAACAAAGCAGATGAATCATTGTACGATTAAATACTCTACTGCAATTTTTAAAACTTCTAAGCTTCGCACATTTTCAATTTTTATACCGTCGTATTGGGTAAAAAATGTTCTTTTAAATGCAATCTGTTTGAAAAGTGCATCTCAATTTATTTTTGAGATATGAATTTTTTTGTAGTTTTCAGCACCATTTGTTTAATTTTGGCAGCTCAAGCACTCCTTTTCTGTAAAAAGTAAATATAAAATATTTGGAAAATAGCAATTATATCTTTTTGTTGTCATTTTTTCATAACTACTAAAAACAAAATGTATTAAAATGCGTGCTAGTTTGCAAAAAAATATAAATGAATGATTTCTGATAAAACATGGAGCTATTCTAAAACAAATTTAATTTTAAATATCTATATTAATATTACAAACAAATGAAGGCATTAGATAGCCGATTTTTTTCGAGTTTCTTGAATGACACCACTTTTTTTCGATTTATGTATTATTCAGCGATAGTGACGTCCTATGCATAATTTACTTTAGATGTTGTATAAGTCTGGATCGTAAATGAAGAATTCTTCGGCGAATGCGGATGACGTCATTTTATGTAAAATAAAAGAGTGTGTTTTAAGTCTTAAAACTGAAATGTGTTTTGTACTATCTATATTTATATTCATATATATGTTTTTCATCGGTGGCGACACTAAATTGTGAAAAAGCTGAATTCCTGTTTTCTAATATTTATTTATTTACATCCACTCTAACCCTCCAATTTTCTTCAAAACTCGCTGGAAGACCGCCAGATCTCTCCTTTTAATAATCTAGAAGATAATCTTAGAATTTTAATGAGAGCACTTTCTGATGATGAAAAATTCGTTAGTAGAGAATGGGCGAAAGGTCTTAATTTATCTTTCAATTAAGAAGCCATAAGCTTTATTTATATGAGAAAGCGTTTACGTCCTAATTGGTTTTCGGGGGATATTTCCGATAAACGCCTCTGTGACAAGAGTTAATTTTAAACGTGTTATTTCCTCGTAATAAAAGTATATTTCAGAGAACGCAATGCTCTCAAAATTGCCATATTATTAAGTTATGATTAAGATAAGTGAAAGAAAGTAACATAATAGCAGTCTGATTGATTTTTTTTGCACGAAAGATTTTGAAAAGTTAGTAGTTATACTTGCTTATTATATATTATATCCTCACTAGAGTGTTTTAAATTTCCAGCCTAAGCCGAACGACCTTGCCCATTAGTAATTTAGAAGATGTTTATAAGAGATTTTAAACAGATAAATGGATAACCAGTTCGTGGACTTAAGCTTTGCAGCTTTACAGTTTTTGTGTAGAACCCAGAAAGAGAGATAAACAGAAATTATAATTCAATTATATAAAAGTAAGATAAATAAAAAAACGAAAAATAATTAACGTATGAAGAGACTATAGTAATTTTTATTCCAACACAAACAACATATGGACACATCCATCACATACACCCACATACATATATATATACCGGATGTCCCAAATATGATTGATGGATTTTAAAATTCAATAACTCCCAAACGGTGACAGATATTAAAACAATTCTTGCAGGGGGTTTATGTATGATGTCAGGCGTTTTTATGCTGCGATTCTTGGTTTTAGTTACAAATAGCATCGATAGATGGCGTTGAACACAATAACCGCTAAATCCAGGCTCGATTTTTCCGCGTTTCTCTTCTGCCATGCGAAAAAAGGAGATTAAATTGCATTGAATGGATCCTGAAGTACCAAAAATCGGGTCTGGATTGAGCGCCTATTGCTCTCAGCGCCATCTATTGCTTGAAATTCGAACTAAAATCAAGAATCACAGTAAAAAATCTCCTGACATCATACATAATCCTCCTGGAAGAATTTTTTTAATATCTGTCATCGTTTGTATGTTATTGTATTTTAAAATCCATCAGTCATTTTTGGGACACCCGGTATATATACATACATACAACACATACACTCAATATATGTGCATGCAACTTAATATATGTGCATACTACATACACTTAATAGATAAAACTGAAAAGTATCGTACTATGGGGGGGGAAATATTTAGAAAGTAAAAAAAGGAAGAGAAATAGATTTTTTAAAGTTATGTTTTAATTAATGAAAGTCCTTTTGACTAGTTGATGAAAAAAAAATTGTTAGTCGGAACGGGGAGAGAGCAAGGGTGTAGTGGAGGGTATACGGGGGTATACGCCGTATACCCTCTGGATTTTTTTAAGGAACACCGTATACCATCTGTTTCTCAAGAAAGCTATAGTCTATACACTCTAGGGTATACGCTCTGCCTTCAGCGTATACCCTCTGTTTTTCTTACGACTACACCACTGGGAGAGAGGTATTAATTTATCTTTCAATTAAGAAGCCGTACACTTTATTTACCCGAGAAAGTGTTTACGGTTTAATTGCTTGATAGAAAAGTTTACAATAGAAGCATCAATGGCATTACTTAACTGCAAAAGTATTATTTTACCGCAATAGAAACACATTTCACACAATGCATTGCTCCCAACAATATCCACTGAAATAGTATCGAAGCAATTTTTTCGCTTTAACACTTCACTGCACGATTTTTTCTATTTTTATTAAATGTTTGTTTTAAATCTATATATTGATCTAATAAGGGATTCATTAAAAATTTTCAGCTAAAATTTGATATTTTATGTAGCTATATGTACACATTTAGAGTTTTAAAATTTTCTATTGCTATATATATATATATATATATTGCCACTAAATGAGCTTAAATTAATAAATTTTATCTGCTTAACACTTTTTAACTTTTTTATATTACTATTTTTAAGTATTCAGTAAAAATAATGAAAGTAAATCTTACCTTAAAGCTTGATAGAATTTTTTTTTTTTTCCAAAGAACAAATTCTAATTTTTTGTCTAATGCAACCATCTGACATTGACAAAATAAGTGTTATTCTGTTTTCTGGATTCGAGATCGGTTACAATGATCATGTTAGACAAATTCATGTCACATAATGGAAATTATAATGTTTTTAGGTATGTGTCAGACATGGCACGTGGTGCAGTGAAGAGTTAAGGTTAAAAATAAAGAATATGGAGATACGAAAAAAAAAAGTTTAACTCGGCTTCCCGCGGGTCACGTAGTGCGTCCTACTGGATAATCAGGGTACGTATGTGTCCTTGAATTTCCAGATTAAGAAATTCTTTGGTACCAGTATTTTGTTATAGAAAATCTCTCCTTAAATAAGGCGAAATTTCGCGCGCATAAACAAGATTTATTTTTCTATGAAAAACATACAGATATTTCGCCTTGTAAATAACGGTAACCGTGCGAACCCTGATAATGGGAGGCAACTCAGATAAAAACACACAAACTCGTATATTCAATATATTACACTCTGAAAGTACAGTCGTGGAAAAAATAAGTAAACACCCCTACCAACTCCTCAACAAATTATCGTAAGCGAAATTTACTGGTACCGAACGATTAGAAATAATGTTTACTTTTAAATGATGTATATAAAATTTGCTTAGGGGGCTATCTACATATTAAAATGAATCCAAACTTCATTTTTTCAATGGCAATACCCAATTTTAACAAGATATTTCAAATCTTCGGTTCAAACTATGCCTATACACCAAATTTCAAGTTATTTGAATGATAAGTTTTTGAATTATAAACATTCAAAATTTAGTGCTTCTAATGTTAAATTACATTTTCATATTTTTATTTATATCTCCTGACATTATGCTCCTAATGTGCTAATTTTTTGTGTAGCAATAATTCTAATATACCCAAACATAAATACGCTGAATTTGCAATTTTTATAATTTTATGATATGAATTATGAATTATGATATCAATATTCGAAAAAAATTATGACTTGCAACCTACAATTTTTTTGATGGATTTAGATTTATTAAGTCCTGCTTTATGGAAATCCAAAATTTCACATTTTAATTCCAAGTAGTCTTCAAATTATGCTTAAACAAGTAAGAAAAATCATGCGTTAAGCATAGATTATGAAACACTTTCCAACACTTCCTGAATGCTTTAACAAAACTTCGTTATTTAGGGATATAAAGTATATAAGAGAACTATCTAAACACTTTAGAAAACGCATAAAATATTTGAAAAACTGATTTCAGCAGTTATCTTCCATAGCAAATATGTATTCCAATTCTTTTGAACATCCCTGATGTATTTGATCTGTAGGTTGATATAGATACTATATAATAGAGAAATTTAGTTTAGCAAGAAAATATATATCAGGTTGAAATTTCACTTTCAGCAATTTATACTAATAGATGGAAACATACTTGTATACTTTTGCACAACCCTGTAGTTAACCTAGTACCTTTATTGCACGCCACTATTTATCTAAAGTTTAATTCAAAGTAAAACACTCTTAAAACTACTGGAATCACATTTTTAGATATTATCATTTATAGACGGCCATGTATCCAATTCTTTGCGTGACCCTCTATATCATTTTATGTATATTCTACAAACATTTCTTAGTAAACTAAATGAAGTTCAGCGTAAAAATGCATAACTCATGTAAAAACCACCTTTAAACAATTTGCAATCCTACCCAGTAACCATTACAAATTCTTCTGTGTAGCCCTGTATATCAATTAGAGCATTTTTACACACCATATACAATGCATACATATAGTGAAACATAAAAGCACATACCATAATTAAAAGTGCATTTTCAGCAATCATCGCTAATGTACAGTACTTCGGATGCAATATTGTATCTGAAATCTTTTGTGTGCCCCTGTAAATAATTCTATGCACTTCGTATTATACATGAAATAACTTATAGTAAACCTCAGCGACGTATATTAATTTCATTATATATGAAATAATTTAACATAAGTGAAATACGCCGGAAAAAATTCCCCCCACCCCTATATCATTATCTAACGGGATCCTTTTGTGTGGCCCTGTAAATGAATAATAACTATTTCTTGCATCGCATATTCTACAGAATGCATATTTTAGTACACTTGATAATTGCATATCAATTTTATTATGTTTGAAAGCATGTAACGTAATTAAAAATCATTTTAAACGATTTTTCCCCATAGGCCGTAATGTAACGGACAACTTTTGACTGTCCCTGTAAATGAACTAAACGTGCTATAAACTTCATTTGAAATAGGGTTCGTGCTATAGTAGAGGTTACTAACATACAAAAATTTCAGAATGATCCGAGTATATTTACGGGAGTTAGAGCGCGGACAGACGGCCAGACAAACCGAAGTCATAAACACTTTTCAACTTTGTTGGAAAGTGTTAAAAACGGCAAAATGGTGGGTCTATGATAGTAGTTAGATATTTTGAAATTTCTCCTGCTGTCCTGTAATCTAACCGGCTTCATTGACTGCTTGAGTGGTGCTTAAGGTGCCTTGATCAAGAAGGGGGCTCTCTCTGTTAACAATCGAGCACCGAACTTCAATTTGGATACAGCCTTTAAAATACGCTCGTTTTAAAATAATTAATTTCTCGGAAACTTATGGTACGAATTGCATAAAAATTTGTTTTTAGGCTAATTGAAGGGTGTAGAGTTCATTTATGCTGTCAGAATTGTGTACTGCCATTGAAAAAAAACAAAGTTATGGTTCGTTTTAATTTGCAGATGGCCCCCTAAGCAAATTTTATATACATCATTTAAAAGTACACTTTATTTCCAATCGCTCGGTACCAGCAACTTTCTTCTATGATAATTTGTTGAGGAGTTAGCAGTCGGTGTTTACTTTTTTTTCCGCGACTGTACGTAATCAATGATTGGTAATTAATTTTATTTATTTGAATACGCTCTCACGCCTTAATTACTTTTCAAAAAGAAAAGATTTATCTTAGAATTTTGATGAAAGCACTTTTGAATGGGGCCTGACCAAATTCATTCACCGGAAACTGATTAGAATTATTAATTTATCTCTCAATTAAGAAACCATAAGCTTTATTTATTCGAGAAGGTGTTTACAGCTTAATTGATTGGGAGATAAATATCCTCTGTAAACCTCGGCGATATGAGTTAACTTCAAAAGTGCAGTTTTATCATAATAAACTCATATTTTAATCCGTGGATTGCTCTGAAAAATCTCCATAATATAAAGTTATATAAAATATAAAATAGTCGGAATGTAAAGTAATAGTTGATTACATCTTAGAAACGTATATACTGGAAGAACATATTCAGTTTTGCATCGTAATAATGTAACATTAAAAATTAAACATAACAGACAAATTATAGCATAATACATCATAATTATAATGTAATTACATTACAAAATATATAATAAATTTTATTTTACATCATCTTATGTCTGTGATGCCCATATTAATTTTTTGCTAAATTTAACGCGTTTCAAATATATCAACAAAAAATAGTAAATATCCTTATTTTTAAAATTTGATAAATAGCCTAAGAGTTTTTAAAATTTTTTGACTTCGTGCTTGATCTCGACTTTTAGAAAAGTTCTTATCTTAGAAATTGAATCTGAACAAATTCGATACAGGTAAATAACGGCGAAAAATCTTATAGATAAATAATATCCCATTGCTTAGATTTAAAAAAAAAAAATTGAAATTTTAGAGTTATAAGGGATGAAGTTGCTTTGCTGAATCTTTATTGTAATTTAAAGATAAATAAATATATATTTCTGCAATAATTTGATTTAGATATAACGTATTTCTTTTTTCACATTTAATAATTTTATTCATGTGTTGATCATTTATTTCATTTTATTGAATTACCCTTAAACAATTTAGCTTCGAGTTTGTCGTAGTAAATAACACCGCAGAGAGATAGATATTTAATAAAGTCCATTTCTAGACTATAGTTAACGCTGAAATACTTAAATTTGACATTATTTCTAATATTTGTTTTTTTAAAACGTCTAAATTCCTGTTGTTTAATCAATTTATGTAACAATTATTCGAATAGTTAAATACTTTATATTACAGCATTTCTTTAAACAAATTGCACTTGTGGTACTGTAAAATAGATATTATTATTATTGATATAATTATTATATAATTTTATTATTTTAATTATTAGTAGTAAACATAGCATATTTCTACATTACTACTTGAGAGACAATTTCCGTCGTCGAAAAATTGTTGCATAATAGGAAAAAAATCAAAGTATCTACTATATTTCCAATATAAAAAATCCCTACCGGCTCGGCCTACAGGTGGAGGTAGATTTCGAAGTTAAGTACTAATTTCACCAAAAAAAAAAGAAAAACAACTAAATCAAGATTAGAGATAAACCCAGTTTACAAATTCTATCTGGCAACTTTTGACGAATTTCTAATTTCCTTTTTCTGTAAGATCTCGTTTTATCGGAATCATATTAGGGCAGTATTCAAAAAATATTTTTCCTCTCTCAACATGTCGAAATTTTCTGACGCATTTTCAGACTCATTTTTAAAAGTAAAAACGTGAAACTTGTTGACGGGATTTACTGAAGAGATTTATAAGTGACATGTGTTTTTATTTTTCGTTCAGTTACTTAGAACTTGATTCACAAACAATGATTTTCTCAGTACGACCATTTTTTTTTTCGTTTCAAGCATTATCGCTTCGAGAAATTCGATCCAAAATGCCCACTTTGACAGCATTTATTGAAATATATTCTAACATTAACAAAAAATCAACCAAAACAGCACATTATATAGTTTCTGAATAAGAGTACCTGCCAATTGGATGCGTTTGAGAGCGAAAATGAATTTAAAAATGAGTCAGAAAATAAGCAGTTTGGATTTGAGTACACCCTTAATAATACAATTTTTGTTGTCAACACCTATTTTTTGTTTATGTATTTATTTATTTATTTATTTATTTTTACTGTAAGAGGTCATCCTATGAAAAACTTGACAATGTGAAAGTTGTACATAATATTGAGAAGAGGAATATTAAATTTAAACGGATTGGATATCTTGTGAACTGACGAAGTTATAATTTTTTTTCTTCTCCAACATCCCTATTTTTTTTCGTTTTATTATTTTTTTTCTGTAACAATTGGTCCTATCAAAATCTTGTCAACATAAAAGTTCTAGATAACATTAAGAAGACTTATAAGTTTAAATGAATTTGATATCTTAAGAATTGACGAAGTTATGAATTTTTTTCTCCCTAAAACCCTATTTTTGCGCCCCTTAAACCCATTTATAATTTTATCAAAATTCTGTGATACGAAATTTTTGGCCCTTTTCCTAGACTTAATAATAACTTTAAACTGATTGGATATGTATAAAACTTAAAAAGTTACGGAGTTTTTTCGGTTTCACAAAACCCCTCCCTATTTCCACTCCCTTGGTCCGATTTTGGCCATTAACGAACTTGACCGATATTTTCTACACCTTGGTTTTATGTATCAGTTTGGAAGATATTTGTGCAAAATTACGAAAGTCATCGTGTCCATAAAAAAAGTGATATAGATAGATATATAGATAAAGTTTTTTACTGAGGGTGGTTTTGGGTTTTAAGGGCCATAATCGGTGGAGATCTTCAAAATGTTTTCAGAAATTCCAACATAGGGGAGATTGCAATAGGTAATATTTCAGATGAAATCTACCTATAACTTCGATTTATTTAATGACTGATATTTCAGCATAATAAAAAAAGCGAAGATTACTTGTTAGGAAAAGTGTTATATATTTCGAATTCAAAATTTCCGATGTAGCAACACTGATTCAATGTCATATGTTCTGAATTTTAGGTGGATAATAATAAAATGTAAAATTATAAAGATTATAGTCAAGGTAAGATTAAATCTGTGTAATCAATATGTATAGCTGAACAAGAACTGCGTATTTCGTACACTTTAATATATTTTGTAATCACTTACAAATACAATTTTAAGAGCATTATGAAATTTTCAAGTACACGTTTGATGGTATATTAGCAACTGGGTTAAATTTTAGTGTAAGTTATTAAGATTTGTGTGTGCATTTAACAACCTTAATTTTAGTTAAATTTTACCAATTTTAAATTATTCATCAAATTGATTTTAGAAAACCTCTTGAATACTTTTAATAATAAGGAAAATGTTTTAAAAATAGAATTAGTATGTCAACAAAACAAATTAGTTTTTTAAGTTCGAGGGAAATTTTGTTACATATTTAATTGAAAAACGTTGAGGTTTAATCAAAAATTGTGAAAACCAGCAGAGAAATCGAATGAAACACACTCGGGTAGTAGGCTTCAGGGAATTTTTCTGGACAAATATCAGTATTGTTTTTATTAATATCAGTATTATTTAAAAATAAATCTAGGTTAAACGCACGAAATTTTGCCTTATTCAAGAAAAAAATTTCTATATGAAAATACTGGTGACGAAGAATTTTCTTGAAATCTCAAGACACGAATGACCCTTGTATACGGTTTTGGTAAATTCTTCCACAAATCCTGAGATTGTGAAATGATAGAGAAAGAGTAAATTAGAGTAAATTAATTTGACGAAGAAAATACTAATTTATTTGAAGAAAATATATAAAGGAAAAGTGCATAATTATTATTTCACTTATTTTAAAGTCTTTCATTGCTTTAAATTTCTTTGATTACAAAAAAATTCTATTTTCTAATACTATAGGTAGTATCATTAAGGATAATACACAACATCGAATTTCAATACTTTAATAAAAGATGGGCATTCATGTTCTAAAAGTGAATACATTTTGGTCAAATAATATCAGAAAATACGAATGTCTAAGTTTTAATATAAAAAATGTTTTATCAATATAAATAAACAGTTATATACTGTTAGTGAATTTCGTATTAAAGTAAAATTATTTGCATTTTTAATTTAAAAAGGCAAATGGTTTTAGTCAGTTCTGATAGAATAGCAATTGATAAGAAATTTATGATACCTTTTTAATGTACATGTTAAATAAAAATCAAGGAATTATACTTACTCAAGGAATGGCCATATTTGGACCACCACTTTAAATGAACCGCTGCAATTCTGCCGTTAATTACAGAAAGAGACGCCATCTACCGCTTAAATCATACTCATCAGAATGATGTCGTTTATAATTAAAAGAAGTACAGTCATTCAGGGTAACTTTGATCCGCATTTTCTCTATTTTCATATGCCACATGCTCTTATTTTAAGAATATTGTTGCAACTAGGGGCATGAAAGAGAAGAAATAATCCTAAATTTTTGTATGACTATCAAAAATTAAGGAATATTAATGATAAAAGCAATAAAATGAATTTTTTACTTTGGTTCAAAGTTACCCAGCCATTTAGTGTAACTTTGCACCATATCATAAATATTATCTAAAATAATTCATTATAAAAAAAAGTATTATAATTAGGACAACTTTGAACCCCCAAAAATGTTTTCAGATATATAAAAACTCCGAATTTACATTTCCCAACATCACAAGATTTGTATAATTTATGATATTACAACAAATATTAGGCATAAGAAAAGTGGAAGAAGATAACCATGAATATTTAGAAATAAAAAAAAATCTATTTATTGTTCATATAAAACATAAAAATGCAGTGAAAAACAATTTTCAATGTTTTAACTCAATAATATGTCCATAGTTACAGTAATACATACTAGTACTAGTATTATTTAAACAAGAATAAAAAAATGCCGAATGTATGAAATGCCAAATTTGAGTAGCTCCGCCCCTAATAACGCCTTTAAATGAATTTAATATATTTTGCACATATTTGTGAAAATATGTGATATCTAATGCTAACTTTCTCTAATGTTATATCTAATGCTAACTTTCGACATTTATTTAAAATATACGTGCAAATAAGGGAAATTTTTGACAGTAGCACCTATAATCAATAAATTATAAACATCAGTATAACTTTGAGCCTGCTCAAAGTTACCCTGAAAATGTGGTAAAATGTTAGTGCCTTCTTATTTTACATTTTATTAACTATTAATAAATAAATAATCACAAAATATTACATATTTATAACATTTAGATAATAATATGTATGATAAATGAGTATATTGTTACTTACTATGAAAATTTAATTGGACTACAACAATTTCAAAACAGCATTCAAAATTAACTTGAGAACAGTACTTCACAAAAATAGTTAGATGATGCAATTAATTGTGCATAATGTTGTTAATTTATTTTCTAAAATAAAGAGTAGAAATCCCAGTTTAGAACCTTGACAACAGAGCACAGTTCTGGAGTTTATTTAGTCCTTTGGAGTCAAAAATATGGAAAATTAGGAGGTGGTGCAAAGTTACACCTCATGGTTCAAAGTTGCCCTGAATGACTGTATCCGGCTTTCAATTGCTGTTTTCAAACAATTTTTAAAAAACCCTAAAATTAGCTATTTTGATTCAATTGTTTCCTACTGAACGTAAGAGAATACTTTAAAACTACGGTAAGTTGTTATGTTTTCATATACATATTATGTTTCAAGCGGATTTGTTTGGTTTCGTTTTTGTTCTTAGTCTTGATATTATTCGTTTTAAAAAATGGGGCAGTTGCCTTAATTGGACCAATTTGAGTTGCTTAAATTGGACCAGATATATCATAAATTTCAAAAGTAAGTAATAAATTTTGAGGGTTGTATGCTTTGGACACAAGTTTTATTATTATTATTATTATTATTATTATTATTATTATTATTATTATTATTATTTTATAATGGAAGAGGCATTTTGCTTCCTAACAGGCATGATTTTCAAAAGTCATCTTTTTCTAGTTGCTTCTGCACTTATTCTTGACGAGGAGATGGGCGTTGCATATATATTCTCCTGCTAGTGAGATTTCGGAGTCAAAGTCAAGAATCATGAAACCTACTAAAACTAAGAGCCTACTAAAACTACCTCTACAGATCGCTATTTACAATCAGCTTTTTTCATTCTGTTCATTTAAGTGGATTAAGCGCGAAATTCGATTACATGTCTTAAATTTGTGATTTATTTGTACTTGATTGCTTTATTTATTTATTGATGAATGTTTTAATTTAGTTATGGAATATAAGCTGGAATTAAAGGATTAGCTATTTATATTAATTTAAGCGAAAACGAATTTATCTTTCGTAATCATCTGCACGCGATACAGATAGATTTGGGGGAAAAAATCATAATTCAAAATTAATTAAAAAATTGAGTAAATTGAGACACAATATTCAAATAAATAGCAATATAGCTTTCAAACAAATTGCATTTGAAAGTACTTTTTTATCCCTGTTCGACGGTGTAAAAATTAAAAATGTGTAGTATTTAGAATAAAAAAAAATACAATAAAAGCTAATGAATGTTCAATTTAACCGTCTGCAGTTGCCACCGTCAAAATGATGTCAACTTTACGCACGTAAACGTTTATCCTTTATAATACAGATAATCGCGAATCATTAACTTATTAGATGTAAATTTCCAACTCGGCAAAAAATGTCCGGACCAGGATTCGAACCAGGGATCTCCTGGCTGAAGCCGCCAGTGCTCTACCATCTGAGCTATCCCGGACGAATCTGGTGGAACTTTTTCAGCCAGCTAACCTTAATGATTATAGCATCTGGTCTGAAATCTGGTTCAGCTCAACAGAATAAATCTCAGGTAAAGGAACTCCAGAAATCGCTGGATATGTAATTAGACGAGATTAATTTTAACCCAATTATACTAATTGGTAAATAAATCATATTAGATGTGAATTTCCAACTGGGCGAAAAATGTCCGGAACAGGATTCGAACCAGGGATCTCCTGGCTGAAGACGCCAGTGCTCTACCACCTGAACTATCCCGGACGAATCTGGTGGATCTAATTGGTAAATAAATCATATTAGATGTAAATTTCCAACTGGCCGAAAAATGTCCGGACCAGGATTCGAACCAGGGATCTCCTGGCTGAAGCCACCAGTGCTCTACCATCTGAGCTATCCCGGACGAATCTGGTGGAACTTTTTCAGCCAGCTAACCTTAATGATTATAGCATCTGGTCTGAAATCTGGTTCAGCTCAACAGAATAAATCTCAGATAAAGGAACTCCAGAAATCGCTGGATATGTAATTAGACGAGATTAATTTTAACCCAATTATTCTAATTGGTAAATAAATCATATTAGATGTAAATTTCCAACTGGGCGAAAAATGTCCGGAACAGGATTCGAACCAGGGATCTCCTGGCTGAAGCCGCCAGTGCTCTAACACCTGAACTATCCCGGACGAATCTGGTGGATCTAATTGGTAAATAAATCATATTAGATGTAAATTTCCAACTGGGCGAAAAATGTCCGGTCTAATTGGTAAATAAATCATATTAGATGTAATTTCCAACTGGGCGAAAAATGTCCGGCTTAGATGGTAGAGCACTGGCGGAAAAAAAAAATTAAGCTTTAATATACCACCAATTGCATTATGTCACTCTATTTGCTTCATATATAGCTCATGCACACCGACTCGTCTGAATTCCCTAATTCTGAACTATTTTCGAGATTCTCTATACGTTTTATTACTATTCTTGCACTTTAAAAACTTTTCTTGTTATTTTCTTAAAACAGTGACTATGAATTTAGATAACAACCCTTTTCTGTTAAGAAATTGACTTACACAGATTATTTTAAATAGCTTAAGAAAATTCTTAGGTAATTAATCAGCAATTTCAAAATAATTTTCAATTCAATTTGCCTACTGACTTTAGATATTTTAATTAGTGTTTCGAGTTTCGTAACTAATTACTCAATTTAAGATTCCGAATCTAATTTATTCTGTTTACACACTTTTGTACTAAACTTGTTCGATATCGCTGAAATTCTTAATAGGATTAGAAAATTTACGCTGAAATTTTGTATGCAGAAAATTAGTGTAGATAATTAAGGAATTTCTCTTGCAATTCTACAGCTAAACATTTGTATTAAGGCATTTTTGAGGTATTTTCTGACAATTTAAAAAATTTATAAATACGTATTTACATGCACTTTGAAAACCTTATTTTTGAAAATAAAATGTTTACTGGTAACATTCACACACTCACACACACACACACACATACATGTATATGTATACACTAAAACCTCCCTGATCCGAACTAATTCGGATAAAAACCTGTTCGGACTCGCTGATCTTTCGGATTATCCGAACAATAAACTATTACAGTATTGCATACAAAAAAATATTTGATTAAAATATAAAACATGTATTAGTTAACTACAATACTTTAAAGTCATAATGTGCATTAGCATCTTATGTCGAACTTGTTTGTGGAGAAATATAAGCTATAGTTTTATCTCCAAATATAACTCCTTTGTTACAATCAATAGACCTGGGAGTTCATCAAACTATAAAATATCTGTTCAAAAAAAAAAATGTTTCTACGAAATTTAATTCAAAACAAAGAACATTTACACTGCAGAATTAAATTTATAAAACAAAGTGGCAATCATGGAAGTGATCTACTGATACCAGCATTTTGTGACAATTTAAAAAGTTTTTAAATGTATCAGTTAAGTACATAATAATACAGTGCTTTAAAGTCATAACATGCATTCGCATCTTATGTCGAACTTGTTTGCGGCGAAATAACAGCTATAGTTTTATATCCAAATGTTTACTCCTTTGTTACAATCAATTGACCTGGGAGTTCATAAAACTATAAAATGTGTGTTCCAAAAAATATTTCTACAAAATTTAACGCAAAACGAAGACGTATTGTATAGAAAAAAATTGATTAAAATATAAAACATGTGTTAGTTAATTACACAATAATACAATACTTTAAATTCATAACGTACATTCGCATCTTATGTCGAACTTGTTTGCGGCGAAATAACAGCTACAGTTTTATATCCAAATGTTTACTCATTTATTACAATCAATTGACCTGCGAGTTCATAAAACTATAAAATGTGTGTTCCAAAAAATGTTTCTACGAAATTTAACTCAAAACGAAGACATATTGTATAGAAAATAAAATGATTAAAATATAAAACATATATTAGTTAACTACATAATAATACAATACTTTAAAGTCATAATTTGCATTCGCATCTTATGTCAAACTTGTTTGTGGAGAACTAAGAGCTATATTTTTATCTCCAAATATAAATCCTTTGTTACAATCAATGGACAGTTGGTTCATCAAACGATAAAATGTGTGTTTCAAAAAATGTTTCTACGAAATTTAACTGAAAACGACGACCCTATACACTCCAGACTTAAATTTACAAAACAAGGTAATAATCATGGAAGTGATGTTTTGGGTACCTCAGAAGTGGTATAATATCACCGAGAAAATGCTGCAAATGTTGTGGAAAATATTATGGCCGAAACGTTTTTATTATCGAAAGCCCAGGTTTGGTGGACAAAAGTTGTGAATCATATCTCATGAAAGAAATAGTGAAAAAACAGATGAAGTGGATGTAGCGTAGTGCTTGTCATGGTTGTCAGCTGGCAGATCAAGAAATTGATTCTCTATTCGCGCCAGATTCTGACGTAGAATTTGAAACAATGCATGAAATCGATAATACGGAATGGCGTATTTCACATTCTGAAGGTGTACGATGGTGGTTCAACAATTATTGTCCCTAGTGTATATAAAATATTTGTACTGCGATGGTTGTTGTGGAATATTGAAGCCTAATGTCTTAGATGCCTATATGTTCAATTTCAGAACCGTAGCTGCTATATTCACATAGTTTTGGAGGGAGGGGTGAAAGGGGGGAGTGGGATGAAAGGCTGATGTTTAGCTTATGGGGCTAGATTTGTGACAGTGGATGAGACGTAACTACTGTCGTTTGGACTCGGGATCATAGTGATTAGCCACATCTCATCCACTGTCAAAATGTAGCGTCATAAGCTCTGAACCTGCATTTCACCCTCACTCTCCTTCTTAAAACTCTTCCAAAAATAGGTCTTTAAAGCTTCTCTCCTCCTTCCGAAACTATGTGAATATAGCAGCTACGGTTCTGAAATTGAGCATATAGGCATTTAAGAGATCTTCGATATTCCACATCAACTATCGCAGTACAAATATTTTGTATATATTAGGGACAATAAATATTGGACCACCCACGTAAAATCGCAAGATGTAGCATCGCAATATGCAGATAGAACAGAATCGGAATGAAACGACGACTGACGTGAACAGAGTGAAGTTGTCTGTTATTGTTTTATATTGCTTTACTGAAACTTGATAATATTCTTTATAAAATTTGGATCTTTAGCTCACATTTTTTTTTAATTCAAGGTTTTTAGTTCGGATTATTTGATATTTCGGTTTAACGGGTTTCGAGCTGGTAATGTCTTAGTGTATGTTTTTTTTTTGTTTGTTTGGTTTTTTTTTGCGCTAAACTGCATTAAAAACTAAATTGCTTTTCTGTTATTCTTTATCACATTTGAATCAAATGTAAATTTTTATTGTGATTAAAAGTGTTCTCATTGAAATTTAATTAATAGAAAATTAATTTTTGTAGAAACTATCTAAAAATACATATGATGCATTTGTTTTGACTTGTGAATAACTATGGTACTTTCAGTATTTTTTCTTTAGTAATAACAATAGCAAAGATAGTAATAGCAACAATTGCTGCATTTGTGAATACGCAAATTACCTGCACATAATTACTTTTCTTTTCTTAATTCTTTCAAACCATGAATTAATCCAAAAATGAAATATTCTTCTTTTTAATATAAAAAAAATTTTGAAAACGTATACTTCGATTGCTTTAACTTGTATAATTTTGCATATATTTTCTATACATTTTAAATGCATCATTATGATTTATGAAAAAAAAAAAAAAAAAAAAAAAACTGTAGTTTTTTTTATTTAGTAATTACTTAGGAGTTATAGAGTGTCGAAGTTTTATTACTTGCTTATGAAAGTTTTCAGTTTATATTAATATTTTCTATAAAATCTGACGGATATGGCTACAAATGGAGAAAATATCTAAAACGAAAAAGATAAAGACACAGAAAAACACAATATAATTATATTATTTTTATATACAATACAGGGTTTCCCAAAAAGATTTTAAAAGGAAAGTTGTTCAAAGAAATTTGTCGAATTCATTATAATTATGATACGTTTTTTAACTTATTCACGTCGGGCATTATGGAGACATATTTTAGGTGCATATTTCAGTTTGTACATGTTTTTTCAGTTCGAATATTATTGTACGGGGTGATCCAAAAAGGAATGACACGCGCTTTAATTTTTTTTTTACTGTTGGAATTACGTAGGCAATGCAAATTGCAAAATCGTTTAAAATAAGGAAGGAAGGAAGATTGTGTTTGTGTAATATTACTCCTATATATTTTCAAATCTTATACATAGAACTGCTACCTCCCTACCCTGACAATTACAATTGTAAAAATTTATTTCTTCTGCGACCGAAATACACTGAGTTATGATACCTTAAACTATATGAAATTTCGGAGCCTTCCGGCATTAAAAACAGACATGTAATTTTGTAGTGATACATAGCACTAACATTTCATAAATTTCAAATCATCATTACCGGTCGGTTTTGAGACTTAGAAAAATCGCATTTTTACTAATGTACTTGTCACAGGTTGAATAAAATATTTCTCAATATATCTTACAGAACCTAGAGATTGTACATAAATTAAAAAGAGGAAACTCAGTGAAATATATAGACAGGAGATAATCTTAATTACCTTATTTTGAATATTTCTCCAATTTACATTGCTTATGTGTCCCCAACAGATAAAAAATCAAAGCGCATTTCACTCTTTTGGGACAGTCTGTATATTATGAACGAAGTGTTCGAAAACCTTATTTGAGGGTAAATGTAAAGCAGAAAGAATAATGTAAGTCCATGCTCGTAATTCGTATAACGATGAATAACTAGCTATACCTATCCCCCTGATTAAAAAAAATATATTTATGCATATGTAACGAAATCTCCTAAACGAAGGGTTAAATGTTTATTGTTCTTAAAAGTATTCTAAAAGCAAATAAAAAAATATCCTGAAGATATAAAAAATTACCTTGTCATTGTTGTGACTTTGTATAAAACAAAAGTTATACTTTCTATATTTCATACCAACAATAAATAAATTTTGTGCACATATAATGTCTACATGTAAGGGCTTTTTCTTCATACATTCAAAACGTTAATAAATCCAGAAGTGAGAAAGGTTTCCATTGAAAACAGTCATTATTTAAATGCAGATAAAATGTTTTTCTAAACATGTGAAAATACATTATGTTGGTTTTTACCGAAGAAAAACTATCGCTATATTTTGAATAATGATTACTCATAAGATATGAAGTAAAGAATATTTCTTATTTACTTTTGGAAAAATTTTATTTTATATTCATGTTTTCCATATATATTTCAGCTCAGTTTTGAAAGAAAAGTACAAACAGATAAATATAATACGGTTATATTTTCCCCCAATTCAGCAACACATACATAATAAGAGATTTATAGAAATGGAGTTTTTGTTTTTGTCAGCTATTTTTGATTATTTCAACTAAATATAATTTGTGTGGTTATTGTTTTCAGAAAATGTTTCAAATTTAACTTTTGCTAAAACATAAAACAATGTTTGAAAATTTTTAAAAGATAAGTTTTATTAATCTTAAGTATTCATTGAAGAGATATTTCAAATCGAATTGAAAACATATATTTGCGAACATTTGATGTGACGAACGGAAACCAGTAAACACATTTCTCAAGAAGATTTGCTATTAAAAACATATATATTATAATTTTTTTGTACAATTAAACCATTTAAACACATGAAAATATACCAAATTTCATACAATAACCAGTTATAGACAAAAGATACAAAATCCAGCTCAATAATGTTGAACGTATGAAAAAACAAATGAAAGATATATATATAAGTTTAGTTGGGGTAACTGGACCCACGAGGTAACTGGGCCATAGGCTATTTTATAAAAAAATATTGATGTTTTTTTAAATATTATATTTTTGTGAACAATGCACCTCTTAATCTCTACTTCCTAAAACAACGTGTATCAACTCAATCATAACTCTCACTTTGCTGTGATAGGTTGTCAAAAATTTACGTTTCTTTTTTAAAAAACAACGTCAGTATGGTTGAACTTCCTCGGCTTTTTATTAAAATACTGTAAGTACTTTAATTGAACAATTTTTTTTAAAGATTAGGCATATAACTGCATTAATATTATTAGGTATCTATACATATTTACTTCATGTTTCAAATGTAAGCCCGGTGTCCCAGTTACCCCATAATTTTTTCAAGAATGGGGTAACTGGGACATGTATCCGGGGTAACTGGACCATGCTGTTTCCAGTTACCCCAATAGTTATAAATATTTTTTTGGGTTGCTCTTACTATGGAAAATAAATTTCTCGATTGTTTTTGCTCACAATAAAGAAAATCATAGAATACCTTAGTAAAATTACATAATAAAATTTAAGAAAAGCACATTGGGTGGTATCAAACCAAATTTCTTGACCCCTTGATAGCGGTGCTGCCGTTATGGCATCACATAATTTTTATCTGTAATTGCCACATTGGCACCGGAATTTTATAATGAAAATTTCCCCTTTATTAAGTACGCGAAAATATACTTTTACTTGTTTCCAAATAGATTCTTTTGTAAATACTGGTGTCATTAAATTATTTGAACGTTTAATGAATGCAAGTACCTTGCCTCTGAAAGCGAGATAGCCAAACCTTGAAATTGTACGATACACAGGGATACACGATTATATAGGGAACATTTTATTGTTCCTACCAGACCCCTTAACGAGTTACCTTCATGATCATTTTATTTAACATATTCTAAAGAAAGGTGCGATGAAGATAATATTTTAAAAATATTGGTAAGAACAATAAAAGTTTCCCTATAGAAGGCGACCCCTGCATACAGATAAAGTACTTAAGTACTTACGTAGCCATTTGTTCATAGATTTATCTTGCTATATTTTCCCTTAAAATACCCATGTGAATTTTATACTTATCACCTATACTAAAGTAGATAAGTACTTACTTAAATTTTATGTTTTTTGCATAAATAAATCTAATATTTTCACTTTTAGTGCTTTTTTTAGACACATTGACAGCAAAGGTTTCCCTTACAACGTTCTTTAGTTGATATATAATTTACATGATTTGCCAAGTTTAATTTTTTTAAGTTGTTTACACGTTTTTAAACAGGACCTGATATCCCATATGGAAAAAAATAAACGCGTGTGGAACATAGACCCTCCTGCTCCACTTACCTCATTTTTATGGGGCAACTGGACCTATGAGGAAAGAAAAATGAAATATGCATATATTTATATTTTTTAATATTAAAATGTACTTTTGAGCATTTCTGTCCAATAGAGGGAACCTAACTGAACACATTTACAGAAGTTCAGACTTTAATTCAAATGAACATTAGCTTTTTGAAGCTGAAATGTCAGAAGCTACAGAGTCACATTGTAAAATCATTGCCCAGTTGCCCCAACTAACCTTATATATATAAAATGGCAAAATGCTGATGATTATTTCTTCTCTACTGCAGGCTATATTTTATGTCCTTGTAACCACCCGCAAGGTGGTAAAGAAGCAAAAACTGTTAACAAATGGGAATTTTTTGTGGTGGTTATTTTTCAGATGTAAATACTGTCTATAAAAGGGTTTAAAAAAAGGTTCAAAATTTAAACGAGCGAAATGAGCGGCAACGTTCTAAATTACGATTTATTTGGAAATGATATAAAACAAAATAAGCAAAAAATATTCTGAAGCTATATAAAACTTCTTTTTCGTTTTTGTGACTTTTTATAAAACAAAAGTTATTCATTCTATATTTCATACCATCAATAAATGATTTTTGTGTTTTTTGTACACATATAATGTCTACATGTAAAAGCTTTTTTATGCTTACATTCAAAATATTAGTAAATCCAAAAGTGGGAAATGTTTCTTCCGAAAAGAGACAACATTTAAATACTTATAAAATGTTTTTTTTTTTTCTTTTTTTTCTAAGCGAAAAAGCATTATGGTGGTTTATAACAAAGAAAAGCTTACGATATATTTTGAATAATGATTATTCATGAGATATATAGTAAAATATATTCTTTATTTACTTTTGGAAATAAATTTATATTCATGTTATTGATATATTTGACAGTTACAGTTTTGAAAGGAAAGAAATAAAAAAACAAATATAATACGATTATATTTTCTCTCAAATCAGCAATACGTGCGGAATAAAAGATTTATAGAAATGGAGTTTTTGTTTTATTTACCGGCTGTTTTCGATTATTTCAACTAAATATAATTTATGTTGTTATTGTTTTCAGAAAACATTTCATATTTAATTTTTGCTACATTATTTAATATTGTTGTAATTTTTTGAAAGATAAATGATTTAAAACTTATTTATTCATAGAGGAGAAATTTCGATACGTTTTATTAAACATATATTTGCGAAGTTTAGAGTAATGAACGAAATACAATAAAAACATTAGTCATATTTATATTTTCTCACAAAGATTTGCTATTAATTATATGTACGTTATATAAAAATTTTACTTGCAACATTTATTTAAATTATTTTAAATTGCCGGCGTATTCAATATTTCCCTATTTCTTAATACTCTCTATTATTTATTTCTATTTAAATCCCGATAAAAGTAAAACGCGTATCTTAATAATAATCTTATTCAAAAACGTAATCTAAACTTTTAATACCTTCATTAATTTTTATCAACTACCAAAACTGTAAAATTCTGAGCGCAGTTACTTTTATTTTTCGAATGTTTATGAAAGTCAATTTTACTATTTTTATTTTATTCCATATATATTATTCGCCAGTCTGTCTAGCGTCCGTCGTATTACATCGAAATCCCTCCGTCAACTGAGCCGGGACTCATTTTTATGACGTTCGTCGCTCTCTCTCCAATGGTTGAGTGACGGATCGTATTTTCTTTCGTATCTCGCTCAGGAATTAGTTTGGCTCATCTGAAGATTACATTTCAATCGATATTCCTCCGCATACTCTGATAAAACACTCGAGCATGAGCTCAGAGTAAATATTTTTTTGTGTTGTTAGATTGTTTATCTAATCTGTTATCTGGTGTCCGAAGTCGCCTAGAATATCTAAATCGTCCTTTAACATCTTTTTCGCATGAAATATTAGTTCGTGCTCTAGCATGATGGCTATGATAAATTCTCACATTGTGGGAATTGTTTACGTTTATCTGTTGTGATGAAATAAACAGTTTCAAGTGAACTCATCCTATGTTTTACTGGGAAAACCCTGGCTTTCTTAATCCTTTATTCACCCCTCATGTGGCCTAATCTGCATTGACTGTACCTTGAATCGATGGCGTATCGAATAAACTTCGCCAATCTCATCACGATAAACAATCGATGGAGTTGATTAAATCAGTCAGCTTTAGTATTCTATCTGTCCAAAGTTGCTAATATTCCACAATATTTATACCTCCAATAGCGATGTTTGCTCTAAGTGGTACTAATGTTATACAACCTCACCAATGCCTGATAGTCCAGGCAATAGGGAATTTTACCTAGCAAAATTAATGGTAGTTCTGGAAATCGGCTTACTTTATGTTTTTGTGGTCGCTGAATCCGAATTTGTAACTTTCCACCAAAATTTCCCCCGGCAACCCCCCCCAAATTTTGCTGAAAAGCCCCCCCCCCCCAGAAAAGATTTTTAGTAAAAAAAAAATCAATTTTTTTATTGTTTTAGGGGAAAAGTATCTAGAAATTCAGAAAGCAGACAAAATTTGCAACAAATGAGATATATGACATTGTGACTTATAATGAAGGGGAAGGAGAGATCTGCCTCGGAACATGCGGTGCTGCGTGGGCTAAGTTGCGCAATTCCACTTAACCACTCACACGTTTACATTCGCCCTCCCATCTCCCCTACGAACTTTCCTTATAAGGTTTACTTTAAGTTTTTTGGGTCGCTGAATCCGAATTTTTAACTTACCCCCAAAATTCCCCCCCCCCCAAATAGTTGTTATTAACTTAAATTTCTTGCTTTAGGGGAAAAGCATTACAAAATTCAGAAACTAGACAAAATTTCCAACAAATAGGATATATGACATTATGACGTAGAATAAAAAGGGTAAGTGGGGACTGCTTCGGAACATTCCCCGCGCGCTTTTCTCAAAAAACAATTTTTTTCAAAAAATAAATTTTTTGGGAGGTTGCCGGGGGGAAATTTTGGTGGAAAGTTACAAATTCAGATTCAGCGACCCAAAAAACATAAAGTGAGTCGAAATCCAGAACTTGTATAAATTTTTCCAGGTAAAATCCCCTATTGCCTGGACTTCATAACTTAGTGAACGTAGCGCCGCAGTGCATGTTCAGAGGACCCCTCCCTGTTCATCTTACTTCATAATGTCATATATAATATTTGTTGCAAATTTTGTCTAGTTTCAGAATTTCGTAATGTTTTTCCCCTAAAACAATAAGAAATTTAATTTAAAAACAACTATTTGGGGGTTTTCCGGGGGGAGGGATTTTGGGGGGGAAGTTAAAAATTCGGATTCAGCGACCCAAAAAACTTAAAGTAAACCTTATAGGAAAAGTTTGGACGGGAGATGGGAGAGCGAATGTAAACGTGTGAGTGGTTAAGTGGAATTGCGCAACTTAGCCCACGCAGCACCGCGCGCATGTTCCGAGGCAGATCCCCTCTTCTTCTTCATCCTAAATCATAATGTGATATATCTAATTTGTTGCAAATGTTGTCTGTTTTCTGAATTTCTTGATACTTTTTCCCTAAAACAATAAAAAAATTTGATGAAAAAATTTGAATTATGATTTTTTTTAAAATAAAAACCTTTTTTGGGGGGTTGCCGGGGGAAATTTTGTTGGGAAGTTAAAAATTCGGATTCAGCGACCCAAAAAACATACAGTAAGCCTTTTTCCAGAACTACCATGAATTTTGCTAGGTAGAGCCCCTATACGGTCTCTATTGCCTGGACTATGAGTAAAGTATAATAATCCCAGCAGGATGTCGTAAAAAGCACGACGTGATTGTTCGACTTAATCTACTTATTCTTTAAGTAATAAGAAGCATACCAGGATGTGTTTACCTACTGTGCACACGCTTATAAGGAAATGTCTGATAAAATGTGTTCTTGGGATGGTGATACTAGTATTACGATCCAACGAAACCTTTCTTCTCTCTTCGACGTCATAGCGATGTTTGCACCAATGTTTGCACCAATAGCGATCTTTGCACTAAGTGGTACTAATATTATACAACCTCACCAATGCCGGAGTAAAGTATAATAATAGTCCAGCAGGATGTCGTAAAAAGCACGTCGTGATTGTTCGACTTAATCTACTTATTCTTTAAATAATAAGAAGCATACCAGGATGTGTTTACCTACTGTGCACCCGCTTATAAGGAAATGTATGACAAAATGTGTTCTTGGGATGGTGATACTAGTATTACGATCGAACGAAACCTTTCTTCTCTCTTCGACATCATAGCGATGTTTGCTCTAATGTTTGCACCAATAGCGATCTTTGCACTAAGTGGTACTAATATTATACAACCTCACCAATGCCGGAGTAAAGTATAATAATAGTCCAGCAGGATGTCGTAAAAAGCACGTCGTGATTGTTCGACTTAATCTACTTATTCTTTACGTAATAAGAAGCATACCAGGATGTGTTTACCTACTGTGCACCCGCTTATAAGGAAATGTCTGACAAAATGTGTTCTTGGGATGGTGATACTAGTATTACGATCCAACGAAACCTTTCTTCTCTCTTCGACATCATAGCGATGTTTGCACTAGTGTTTGCATCAATAGCGATCTTTGCACTAAGTGGTACTAATATTATACAACCTCACCAATGCCGGAGTAAAGTATAATAATACTCCAGCAGGATGTCGTAAAAAGCACGACGTGATTATTCGACTTAATCCACTTATTCTTTACGTAATAAATATACATATTAATAATATTATTAAAAAAATAACGTTTGTATGTATGTTTCTTTGTAAGGGTAACCTCTTGAACTACTGAGAAGATTTCAAAAATAATGGTGGTGAAATGCTGTTGAGTATTTCTTCTCCACCATACGCTATATTACATGTCCGACCAGTGTTGCCAGATTGTGGACTTTTTTGTCCCCAGATTGTTGATTGTCACCGCTTTTTTTAAATAGATGTATTCGGCCTATTTAACAATAGATTGAAAATTCTGAAACATAAGGCGAGTTATACTACATTTTTAAAAAGTGGTGGTAGTCAAATAATCTGAATTAAAACAGCCCCCAATCTGGCAACACTGCCAACAACCCTCAAAGCGGTGAAGGAGCACAAATTGTTAAAAAATTGGAATTTCTGTGATATTTTTGGGCTAGAAACTTGAAATTTGGTGTCTTGGTTACTTTTAAGGTGCAAATTTTTGCTGTGACCGGTTTCAAAAACTTTAAAAATTTAAAAGTGCGAAATGAGCAGTAACGTTCTAAATTAGGATTCGACAACTTCCTAAATTACGATTTGGCAAAAATCAGCTATTTTAGATGAAGCAATCACAATAGTTTTGCTGTAGTTTGCTTTAGAAAACTTCAATCTTAATTATCTTGAAACTTGAATTTGTTTGTTATATCCAAAATTTTGACCAATATATTTTTTGAATTGATCAAAATTGATCACACCTTATTGCAACTACCAAACCAATAACATTTATTCTTTATATTATGCATAATATAGCTGATTTTTGCCAAATCGTAATTTAGGAAGTTGCCAAATCCTAATTTAGAACGTTACTGCTCATTTCGCACTTTCAAATTTTTAAAGTTTTTGAAACCGGTCACAGCGAAAATTTGCACCTTAAAAGTAACCAAGACACCAATGTTTATACCAAAGGAAATCCATCCATGTATTTGTTCAATGATTACTCAGGCGATGGGTAGTCAACAATATTTCTTATTAAAATTTTCAATTAATATAAATGTTCATCAGCATAATTGGAGAGTTTTAGCTACAAAAAAGAGAAAATCTCAAAAGATATAGAATAGACAAAAAGAATAGACACATCGATATAATACTATTTTATCTTTCTCAAACCATATACAGGGTGGTCCAGAGCTGTATGTCGAAAATGTAAAGAGAGGTAGAGGGAACCTAAATAAGCCGATTTTGTATAGAAACGTGGGTGCAGAAATGCGGCGTTAAGGAAGTAGATGGCACTGTTAAGTTGGCGTATGAAAGCGCTTCGTTGGCTTCAATCGTCATTCCCTCACGGATTTCGAGCAATATACATCGTTACACCAATTCGGAGATTGCCGACATTCATATTATGCATAGAGCTAAACAAGAAAATGACGCACAGCCAACGCACGTCCAACAGGTTTTGAGCTTGTCGAAGGATTATCCTCTTCTGTGCGTAATACTGCTTCCTTCAATGCAGTATTTCTGCGATATATTACAGTGCCCCTATCACGCCTATAAGCATAAAACGAGCCACTCGCTTACAACACCCAATGAAGACGATCAAATGTCCGGGGATACGGAAGAATCCTACCCCGGAGTAGTTCCATGTAAATCCTTTGAGAAGCCAATCCATTTCCTTGCACAACCTCAAGCATCAAATGCATGTCGTTAAGCTTCGCATTGGTGTAATAATGCATGTTGCTCGAAATCCATGAGGAGAATTGTGATTCAAGCCAGAGAAGAGCATATATCATCCGCACTCAACAGCGCCTTCTACTGCCTCAACGCTGCATTTGACTATCCACATTCCTATACGAAATCCGCTTATTTAAGTCCCCTCTACCAGCCTTTACATTTTAGGCACATAATTCTAAACCTCCCTGCACTCTCTATACACAAACTATAGAAATATATTTTTTTCTGATTTCGTTATTTTGAATGAATGTAAATTCTATGGTTAAATTTTAAGAAAACTTTTAGAATTTAGAATTTTCTTTCATCTGCAATTGATTTCAATGTGCAAAGTAAGATTTTTATATATATAATACGGTCATTGTGTAATGATTTATTGAATATGCTTTTAAAAAATCAAATTTCGATTATTAATCTTAGAAATAAAAGCCATTTAAACCTTATAGGAAAATGCTTCCTACGCATTTAAAAATACATCGTTTTAAGCTGATAAGTTGATTGTTTAATTAATTTATTTTGATTATCCATGAGATGTATAGTGAAGAATATGTGTTATTTACTTGAGAAAAAATTCAATTTATACTCCTGTTTTAGGATCTAATTTGACAGTTACAGCTGCGAAAAGAGAAAAGTTCTAAAGAAAAGAACAAACGATCAACTATAATAAAATTACTTTCTCTATAAAAACAGTTTCAAGTTCTCTCTAACATATATAATGAGAGATTTATATAAATTCTTTCTCTGTGTTATTTATCTGGTTGTTTCGCCTTTTTTATCAAATGTAATTTTTATAGCAAATGTTTTCACACTTTTTTAAACTTTTATACTTCATTTATTTTAAATAATTTGGAATTATTTTCAGCTCGTAAAATATTACTTAATACAATTTACTTTTCTGAAAAAAATGCATAATGTTTATTGAATACATTTTAAAAGAATCAGACATTTATGAGACGGTTATAGTATTAATTTCTTGCTTATAGAATTAATATATATATATTTTTTAAGAATTCAGTTTTTTTAGACGGCGTCCCGAGAAATGAAATATATTTACTTAATTTTTACGGTTTCGGGCTGCGGCCGTCATTCACGTGGTTATCTATGAGCGTTGCTTCGGCATAGTATTCTACAGGCATCGGTACGACTAGGTGCCTACTCATCGTACTGACTATCGCCCGGGGGGATCACAAAAGTGTAAACCGTAATTGGCAACCCGATACGTGCCATTACCGCCAGAAATGGCAAGCAGCAGTCGGTCGATTGCTCTCCGATAGCTCTGTGTTTGTTAAGAAATCTACAATTAAACATTGGTTCGACTAATGTTAAAAATAATATAACATATTGGATGATTCAAAATAGGTTTGCAATGAAAATTATCTCTAGAAAAGTTGATGATGGAAATAAATTTTGAATTATAAAATGGATGCAATAGTTTTTCAATAGGTTCTCTACATATCAAAGAAAAACATTTTATTATTTATTGGTCCTCATTTCTTTTATTGTTGTTTTAAAAAAATGCAACTTTTCAAAACATGTAAAACGATTTTAGTATAGGAAAATATTGAAATTAAAATACATTTTCTTTAAAATATCATATCCAAGTAAATTTTTGTCGTAAAATATGCTGAGTTTTCTGTTTCCTTCTTGGACGCAGCGCAATATTTTATTTGTTTTTCTTCATTTGCTTTATTACTTTGTCTCAATACAAAGGCATATTTTGAAGATGCTAGTGATTTAAAAGCTGAGAAATTCATAGTTGTTTTTCGTCGATTTAGCGTAAGATCTCCGCATCACATTTACAGTGACAACGCTAAAACTCGCATTGAGAAATCTTAGCGAATTGAAACAACTTTGGCTTTCATTACCAAACAATGACACATTTGGCATAAGACTCTATGAAGTGGCACTTTATTTCTATAGCTTCGCCCGCTCTTTGCAGGAATTTTGGAAGCTGTAATTTGTCCACCTATACATCATCTCGAAAGAAACATTGGACGATCTGTTTAGACTTTTAGGAAATTGTTAATTTTACATGTAAAATAGACACCTTATTAAATTCAGGTCAATTACTACTAATAAAAGATTAAAAATTTCGACTGTTTCTATGTTATCACACCCCTCACATTTTATTTCTAATCTGATTTAATGATGAATTTTATCTGTTATGAAATATCTGTTTTGTATTTGTCTGCAAAGAGCTTCAAAACTCTTTGAGGGTTTTTTTTTTTTTTTTACAAAGTATGAGAACCACGACGTCTAATATCCTAACAAATATGACTGGTGTTACTATAAGAAGACAAGTGGAATGTCGGGTTCTTGGTACTTAGGGCGTAGAGTAGATATACATCCAGGAAAAGATGGTCTCGTCAGAGTTGCAACTGCTAATCGAGAATTCCAACTTTAAAAAAAGACGAATTACTATAATTACAGTACTTCCTTTACATTAGAATTAACGCTCATGTAGTTGTGTATGTATGCTTTACAAATGTATACAAAAATATGAATAATCTCAGTGCTTATTCGATTAAAATTTTTTGTTGTAAATTTCCTTATCGTTTTGCATGAAATGAATTGATCTGCAGACTAGGCTAAAATTAAGACAAAAGAAATTTTATGTGAATTAAAAATTATCAATTATGAAGACACATAATATATATATTATTTGTAATCAAACGTAAACTGCGATACATTTAAAAACATAAAATACAGGTTAATACAATACATTTCAACAGTTTAATTAAAAATTAAAACAAAAAATCTTTTGTTGTGTATGGAACTCTAAATGTGATTAAAAAAATACTAGTTGAGATTAATAAATAAATTTACTTTTACAAATTCCCAAATTCAAATATATTAAAATTAATTTCAATGTCAATTTCGTGTAAAAGAAATTGCATTAGCATCATATACCTGAAAACATTTAAACACCAATAATTAAAATAAAATAATAATTTAAACATCAAATTAGCTACAGATAACTGTAGAATTTTAATATTAGAAATAAAAAACATGATAACAATAAGACAACTAAGAACAACGATAATACAGTAAGATATTATTTCTCAAAAGTAGTCATTTTCTAAAACGCTGAAAATCGCAGCGAATCGAAGACCTTTTTCTGAAACAGATACTTTTTTTAAATTAAAATGTCTGCATCCTCCTACAAAAAAAAAAAACGTTTCTTAATCTGGAAAAATACATTAAAATGGCAAACGAAATTATACAATGCCACCTACAAAGTTACCCACGATTCCGTAAAACTGTCTGTACAAGATTATAAGTATCATTTATAAAAACAAAAATTCTTTTACTGCCACTAATGTTGGAAAATGTCCAGAGTATTTTTATAGTGTATTAATCAGTTTTATCAATTTGGAATACAGGTTTTTCGGATGCAATAGATTCTTAAGTAAACATTCCCAAGTTGAACAAACATATTTTACAGACAAACATAATAAATTAAAAAACTTGACATCGTAATTAAAATTAATATTATTTTATTTAAGATTGGACTTTACACTGTGTGATAACTATATGAAAAATATTAATACAATTACTAAACAGTGTATTGCTAAACAGTACTACACTGTTTACCAATTGTATTAATATTTTTCATATAATATTATTTTGTTATTCTTTCATGTATAAATTAAGTTACGTTGCTAAAATTGTTTACCCGCGTGTTTTTTAATAACGCTATTTCTCGCGTTTGGTCTTTTTGCCGCTGAGTCCGTGTAAACAGAAAATTAAAAAAAATACACAATTTTTATTTAATATTCTTTAATACTATCAATGAAGTTATAAATTCGCAGATTACTTAAATTATACATTTTTCTCACGAACTTTTGAATATTATGCAAAAATGAACTGCCATTATTGATCGTTTCGGAGATTTTTCAAGTAATTTCAACTTTGCTTGTTAAAAGGACCTGAATTAAAAAAAAAAAAAAAAAAGATGCATCTTGTTACTTGACTATGTTGGTGGAGAAACATTTAAGATCAGCTAAATGGAATTATCAGTTACATTTGTATGATCAAAAACGTTAAGAGTAGATAATTGATATGGGCGGAAAAAATACCGGCATGCGGCTACTGTCGGGTTAGTTGGAAATTAATAGCGTCCGTAAAATTTATATTCCGTGTTAAGAGAATTGATTAATAAGCTTATAAAAAATAACTCTAGAACATCTTCTAAAATCCGTGGCAGCAAAAGAAATTTTGTTTTTATAAATGATTCTTTAAGGATGTTCTCAAATCCAAGAGGACAACTTTATGATATAAGTTTAAATTTATTTTTGTTCAGAAATGCATGAAACTAGCAGCTGTTGTCATTCAGAAACTATGTAATCGAGCTGTTTTTTATCGGTTTTTTTTTTTTTTTTTTTTTTTTTTTTGCAATTGCAATAGATCTTTCAGAAAATAGAGTCAAAGCGGGCATTTTGAACCGAATTTCCCAGCGAGAGAAGATTAACCACTCAAGAAAGGGCGAAAAACGTATCTGTCACGTGATCAGAATCGCTTATACCTCAATAGATAATTTATTTATCAAAAAAGGAAAACACAGTTCGATTCCAAATCGTTTCCATGATCATGCTTTTCAATTATACATCTTTCCGTTAAAAAAATGAATTTGCAAATGTATCAAAACGTTTTGGGATTATTGAGAAGAGCAGTTAAGAACAGCCTTAAATATCGTATATATACTGGTTTCTGACATTTCTAAAGATATAGCATTCTTTTCGGAATTGTGGGTAACTTGGGATAGATTGTTGTACATTTTCGTACGTTGGTTATGTTACATTTTCATAGATAAGAAAATATCGAGTATTTCTTCCCTGAACCTATCTGATGACCGTTGCGGCTTCGAGCTTCATGTAGGTCTCGGTGGCAGTCGGGGAGGATGGGCCAACCGCCACGGAATTCGAGCGGCATTTCCGCGTGCGCGTGTCCTTCCCGCGTCCCTTATTCCGAGGCACTATGGAAAGTTCGACTGCCGCGGAATTCGCGGAGAGCGGCGATTCCTCGTGTCCCACTTACGCCCCTTGAGCCGCGAATCTAGTGGAAGCCAAGTAAGGAAGAAAAACAAATTAAAAATTTGAAAACGGACAAATTTAAACGGTTATTGATTGATAACTGAGATATTTCAATATGCTTTAGAAAAAGTTTCTTTTTTACTTTTTTACGTGCAACATATCTCATATCTATTTCAGTTTTAATGCTAATTCCGGAGATACACACTCGAAAGTGACCCTAGATATTCTTAATTGAGTACATATTGCACTCAAATGGGAATCAAATGTGTTTTCATGCAAAACAATTCAAGTCATTAAGAGCATGATTTCTCATTTATTCATGGTAATTGTGAAAAAAGATCCTAGGTATTGTTCAGCAATCAAATTCGTTTCATGCGATTTCAGAATCTAATTAAAATGCTTTCTGAAATATAGTTCTGGGATCACAAATTTCCTGCTTCTAAATCTAATTTACGATGTCTTTGCTGTTTCATTTACGTGACACAAAGATTAATGCTGAAAGTTTCCTCGTCAAACACTGAAATAAAAACATTAAACGTTATCTCCGATTAAATAAGATGAAGATTACTGCTTGAAAATATTCGTAGCCCAAGGATTAATGGAACCGTGAATAAGGTAATTGTTTATATATTTACTTTTTTTGTTTAAATCTTCTTGTTTGATAAAGAATTATAACACAAAAAATCAAAACTCAACATGTAACACTTTACGTGTTTGTTTAACTCGTTCTATAAACATTGTTTTATCTCAATCCACAATTTTGAATTTTGTTAATTTTCGTGTATTTTTTAAAATAAAAAACTACACTCCAGTCACAAAGGCAGGTCTTGTTTTTTAAGTAAATGCACTTGACAAAAACATGAAAGGAAATCAGAGTGTAATAGTTATAGCATATTTTCTTTTAAAATAGGCTCTTTGCAAATGACAAAACTTTCTGAAGAACATTTTAAATAAAAGTTCATAAACAATACTTTTATATCAATGTTTTAATAAACGTAATTACTTAAAATTGTCAAGATTTCAAGATTAATAATTTTGATTAATATTTTTCATCTTTTAAACAAAGCAATTTTAAAAGCAAACGAAACAACTGAATAAATATTTATAAAAACAATAAGATATCATAGTAATATTTCCGATAATCACCTTTTTAGTAAAACTCGTAACATCATATTAAATGTATTTTCTTTTACAAACGTACTTCGGCTAGTTATACTTTGCTAGAACTATATTTTGCTATTAAATATCACATATGTTTAATAAGTATTTATAAAATTAAGGTCGTTGTGATACTAAAAAAAAAAACTTTAATTGAAAAAAGAGAAAGCAGTTTCCTTAATAAAATGTAACACTATTAGATTTCTTTTCTTTGAAAAAGCCGGCTACTTTGAAATTAAGAATAGAGTAATAAAGTATTACTTTGTTATACATTTACCGAATATCAAGTACAATATGAGAATCTAATTGTTCATCAAAGTAAAAATAATACTAGAGATAATAATTGGTTGGAAATGTATCAGCTTTATTTAAAATAGTTTTCAATAATAAAATATTTTCCTTCAGTTTGTTATCTTTTGTATACCAAAATATTATTAACGAATTTATAAATATGATTCTTTAAGTACATAATTAATTCTAGATAATTAAAACAACGTACAGTCGTGGAAAAAAAAAGTAAACACCCCCTACAAACTCTTCAACAAATTATCGTAGACGGAAGTTACTGGTACCGAACGATTGGAAATAAAGTCTACTTTTAAATGATGTATATAAAGTTTGCTTAGGGGACCTTCTACATATTAAAAAGAGCCCAAACCGTTTCAATGGCAATTCCCAATTTTAACGCGATATTTCAAATCTTTGGTTCAAACTATGCCTAGACACCAAATTTCAAGTCATTTGAATGATACGTTTTTGAATTATAAACATTCAAAATTTAGTGCTTCGAATGTTAAATTACATTTTCATATTTTTATTTATATCTCCTGAAATTATGCTCCTAATGTGCTAATTTTTTTTTGTAGCAATAATGCTAATGTGCCCAAACATAAATACGCTGAATTTGCATTTTTTATAATTTTATAATATGAATTATGAATTATTAAATTAATATTCGAAAAAATTATGAATTGCAACCTACAATTTTTTTGATGAATTTAGATTTATTAGGTCCTGCTTTATGAAAATCCGAAATTTCACATTTTTATTCCAAATAGTTTTCAAATTATGCTTAAAAAACGGCAAAATGATGGTTTAGGGGGTCGTCTATGATAGAAGTCAGTAGATATTTTGACATTTCTTCTGTTGTCGTGTTACCTAACAGGCTTCATAAGGTGTCTTGATCAAGAAGGGGGGCTCTCTCGGTTAACAACCGAGTAACGAACTTCAATTTGGATACAGCCCTTAAAATACGCTCGTTTTAAAATAATTAATTTCTCGGAAACTTATGGTACGAATTGCATAAAAATTTCTTTTTAGGCTAATTGAAGAGTGTAGAATTCATTTATGCTGTCAGAATTGGGTATTGCCATTGAAAAAAAATGAAGTTATGGTTTGTTTTAATATGTAGATGGCCCCCTAAGTAAATTTTACATACATCATTTAAAAGTAGACTTTATTTCCAATCGTTCGGTACCAATAACTTCCTTCTACGATAATTTGTTGAGGAGTTAGTAGGGGGTGTTTACTTTTTTTTTTTCCACGACTGTACATTTAAAAAACTACTTAAATTTTACACTCCATCTTTAGAAGAAAATTCCGAATCAAAGCTGTATCCGTTTTAAAGTTTTTAAGTCGTTCTTTCATTATATGAAATAAAATTATTTATAAATTACATAACGCAGACTCTTTTTTTATCTCTTTATGAAATTGTTTACCAAAAAACGATGTTGTTATTACTACGATAATATTGTTAATTTATACAGAAAAAGGGTTAGCATTTATCGCCACCAGATGGAATTTGCGTACTATCTGACTACTAGTGGATACTTGGCGGTGAAGGGATCAATAATAATTTTACATCCTACCTATAAAGTCCAGATTTCACAGAAATACAATTGGCTATTGTAGTTCTGCATTCCAATTTTATGCAGTTTCTATATTGTTAATTTATCTTTTCTTAAAACACCTGATAAAGTTATGTTATAATTTAAAAAATACAAATATAAATTTATGTAACGAAGAAAGGTATTAAAACAATGCTGAAGTCAAAAGTTATAAAGGCAATAATGAACCGTTTTTGACCTCTGAATACGAAAAATGTCTTAACATTTTGTTGACCGGCCAGTTCATAGAAAAAAAATTCTTTTTTTTTTTCTTGTTATTACAACGATATTGTAAAAATAATCTTCGCCTTTTTCCTTTCTTCTACCTTTACAAGAAGAAAGCATTGGATTTGAGAAAATTTTCGACTTCCGGTTTTCAATGGGTTCTTACGTTTTATAAGGTCCTGAACACGATTTGATAGTTTTTAGAAAATGATTGTCTGTCACTCTGTCACTCTGCGAGTCTGTATGTGACAAAAATTTTGTGGGCGCTCTATCTAAAGAACTAATACACTGAATTCCACAAAACTTTAGATTCAGCTAGACCTTGATATAAACTGGTTCCGATTACTTTTAAATAATAATCGAAATGTGTAAATCATCTCGCAACAGGTGGCGTTGCTGTGCTGCATTTTTCATGATTTCCGCAATAGGTATATCTCAATAATTAATGAACGGAACTTCATAAAACTTCAGATTCAGTAAGTCATTGATGTAATTTGTGGTTGATTACTTTTTAGTTTAAAAATTTCCAACAGATAGCGCTGCTATGCTGCATTATTCTTGATTATTGCAATAGCTCTATCTCAAGAACTAATGCATAAATTTTCATCGAATTGCAGATTCAGTTAGTCCCTAATACAAATTAGTACTGTTTAGTATGAATTTTCACCAAGCTTCATTTTCAGTGAATCCCTAGTATAAATTGGTCTTAATTAGTTTTTGGTGTAAATCGCTGAATAGGTGGCGCTGCTATGTGGATCTTTTTACAATTTCCGCAATAGCTCTATCTCAAAAAGTAATTCACGGATTTTCTCCAAACTTCAGATTCAGTCAGACGTTGACATAAATTGTTGCTGATTAGGTTTTAATATAAATCACACAATAGGCGGCGCTGCTAGGCTGTATTTTTAGGGATTTACACGATTTCAGCGATAGTCATATCTCAAGAACTATTGCACGGAATTTCATATCTTTAGAATCCTCATGAGGTGCTTATATTGCCATTTAATTTTGACTGTGTCATAGCGCATATTGAAGAATTAACATGTATGAAATAGAAGAAAGTTTTGGGACTGACATATCCGACTAGTTTAATTGCAGATTTATTCAATTCGATAAAGCAAAGATTATTTTTCAAAATTTCTGGTCACAAAAAAAACGTAAAAGTTGTCAGTTTTGAAAAGACGAATATATTTGTTACAGTTCTGCAATATGTTAACACACCCAAAGCCCTGGTGTGTAAAGGAAATATACTATTAATCTAGTGACTAGGGCTGGATTATTTATCATTATATCATCAAATATTAATATTTTTTAATTATCGCAATAACAATATCCGTGTTCTGACTCTAAGAATATATCCCAATAACGATACCTAGGCTTCTACTCTAACCCATACATCCCAAGTCCATTTTTTTTACCGACCGTGACTTCAAACACCGAAAAAAAGCGCCAAATATTCAGAACCATTAAAGCAATATCTCCTACTTTCAATCGTTTCTTCAGCACCAATCATTGCCCGCTTCTTCCAAAACACAGAATAACCCTTACAGGGATTATCTGTCTTTCGTTAATACTAACTATTCCAATATATCCTAATACATTCTCTATGGTCTTCTGTTTCAACCGAAAATATCGTTCTCCGTTCGTTAGTGAATAATGAATGTTGGTATCACCCACGTTTTAATTTTACTGCTGCTATTGGTCTCTAGACATATCCAGGCATATCTAGATATGTCATGGCATATGGCATTAATATGTTTCAATGACAAAATGAACAAATAAAATACGTGTTGATCATTCTGGACTCCATAGAATAACTTATTATACCTTAGCAGCTAAAAAGCTCGGCTGTAGAACAACCAATCAGAGTCTGCTAATTGTAAAGTTAGTCTTTCTTTTTTTTCGTTACATTGGCGAAGCTTCTCTGTTCGTTCAATGGTCACTTTTAAGCTGAGCTTCCTAACTAGAAACAGCTATGCTACGCTCAATGATCATTCGTTTTATCTTTTTTTTTCTGTAATATTATCGGTAAAATAAAGGTTATTATATCCTGTCTTGAAATTTTAGTTTGAAATGAATATTAAAAAAAAAAAAAAAATTAGTATAAAACTATTTTCAATTGTGATTTGAAGACTCATATTTCAAAAAAGGTTCCAATGTTCCATTCATGTTGTGATAGATATAAATACTTCGAAATTTGATTTATTTTTATTTATTACCCCTCCCCCCCCGATGTGCTGTTACTTTTGGGCAATAATTAAATTGACGTCCCTAAAAATTAATACGTTACATTAGCTAACGAAAACCGAAGCACATGTTTCATTGTACGGTTAAGGGGACAGTTTATCTTTTCAACAACTTTGTTTATTTTTTTTAAATATTGTTCAAATGGTGAACTCCCTGGAATTCAATGTTGAAATAACAGTGAATTTTGAAAAAAAAATAATTGCATATTTAATTAAAAAGTTTAAAATGTTAAAAAAAAAAATTTTTTTAAATCGCTACTACTTTTTTAAATATTGATATTTTTGCCCAATGTTTTATTTTAAGATTTTCAAATGTGTATTACACAAGACTGCGCATGGATTTTCAGATATATCTAATATTACATTTAATATATATATATATATTTTTACCGATATACGTGTATATGCATATAGTGAAAAACGATGAAATCTAGCACATCTTCATATACTTTTATTAAAAGAAAAGTAACAAAAATACTGTATGCTAATTCCTTGCGTAGCTTTATCACATATATAATAAAGAAAATACACAAAAAAATTAAATATCTAATTCAAATGCAAAAAATACCTTAGCATTTTTAAAACTGGAAAGTGACAAAAATATGAACATGGAGAAAAAGCCATTTACAGTTTTAATTTGAATGAGTAATTGCGCTGGGTTTATTAACAAAAATTTGCAATATCTCGCGATATTATTGCCGTATGGGTAAAAATGAGGTGTCAAAATATTCACATTTAAAAAATCTTTCATTTAATGTTTAAAAAAGAAAATAAACTTTTTGACCAATTTTGAGGTTAACTGTCTACTTAAATACTAATAATATACACCTTCGTATAGGGAGGGGGGGGGGGTACTTTTAACTGCAATTTGTTTGAAAACTGCATATCAATTTATCTTTGAGATATTCATTTTTATTTTTGTAATTTTTAATACCATTATGTACCATTATGGTGGCAAGTGAATTACTACATTTCGGTAGAAAGTAAAGGGAAAATGCCTGGAAAATAGTAGATTAATGTATTTTTTTGTTGCCATTTTCTCAAACGAACTGAAAAAGTTGTAATTAAAATACGTGCTATGTAAAGAATGAAAATAAATTATTGCTGACAAAACATCGAGCTGTTATAAATTAATTTAATTTTAAGCATCAATATTAATATTACAAACAAATGAAGGTATATGAATCATTATATAGCCAATTTTTTTTCTGCAGAGTTTACGACATCGCTTTTTGCTGGATTTGTGCAATATACTGCGATAGTGACGTCCTGTGCATACTTTTCTATAGATGTTGTTTACAATTGAATTGTAAATGTGGAATTCTTCAGCGGATGCAAATGACGACATTTTATATAAAACAAAAGCGTGCATTTCGTCTTAAAACAGAAATAAGTATTGTAGAAGTGCATCATTTTCACTCCAGTGGCTTTGAAATTCTTCACATGTGGAAATGCTTCACTTTTGAAAATAACTCAATTGGAATCACACATTGATAAAACACAAGGTTTTGCAAAAAATTTAAAATTGGTTTGTCTTTATAGAGCATCCGCGACCTTTGCGTTAAAATAATATTTGTTTGAGAGTTACACTAACCAATATAAGATGCATTCTTTATTGTAACTAATTTTGTAGGTTTGCTATAAATTAATATAACAGTTCCTTCTTAAACATTTTATTTCGTCGAAATTCAACGGGTTCTGCCTAGTAATAATAATTTATTTTTCCTTCGGGGGGGGGGGGGGCGACATAAGTTCTGAAAAAGCACAATACCGGCTTTATTCTTCTTTATCCATTTATATTAAGAATCATTGATAACTTAGGAAAAGATTGAGAAACAACATTTTAACTGTATATGCTATCCAATTAATGTAATCTAGTGTAATAAGAGCCATCTAATTACAGTAAACTCTCAACGATCCGGTCCTCCGTACTGTCCGGCCTAGTAAAAAAAAATGATGAATGTTGCAAGTGGCCAAGACTGGCAGGTTCCCGTCCGTAAGAAAGTGATAACGCACGACAGGAAGGAGCAGGAAGGGATTGTAGAATGCAATAGCAGAGACAGACAGGAAGGGAGATTGGAGTTAAGGCTTGATAACATGTTTCGTCAGTTGGGCAACGGATGTTAGCAAGTGTGAATGTTATTTTCCGCTTACCCTGATTACTTTCGTATAGTCTTTTGGTGTGCTTCGTGTTTATTTATTGAAGATTAACGAAATGGGAGATATGCGAGAAAAGATTGTAGTGACTATGGAGCAGATACTACAAGTTAGCAGGAGGAAGCGACGCCAGCTGATATTATCTGCTTGCGTAAATGAGAGGACATTGCTTCGCCGAAGAGGGCTAACTGGAAGAAGCAATCATCGATCAAGGACTTTTTCAAAAAACTTAAAACTAAGTTTTGAGTCTTTTATCTTATGCATAACTTTTATATATTTAATAACTTTTAATATTTGTGCAATCCCTTATTAATAATCTGTAAATTAAGATTTACTGATTTTTTTTTTCGAATTTGTCTTACGTTTTACGTTAATGTTTCGCTTATTTTGAAACTGTATGCACTGTATATATAAAATTTATCTTAAAATGTGTAACATGCGTTTTTAATATAATGGAGGGGGGCAGGAAGTGAGCTAATATTTATAGAACTCCGGCCTATCCGTCTTTTTTGTTATCCGGCCTACCCTTCCTCCACATTAGGTCGGATAGTTGGGAGTTTACTGTATATGTATAATAGCATGACATGTGACATTAAACATATTTCACTTTTTGCCTTTTCTTTTCACTTATTTTAATAATATTAAAATACGCAACGTCCTTAAGAATATTATATTTTAATTTATTTTTCATTATGTACTCAGTCATTCACGAGGGAATTAAATAGTTATAATACTATTAATGAATAATGTATAAAATAGGAAGGTTGGGGATGTACTAATTTTAAAGAAAAAGGCTATGCAATCAATGGTATAAGTGCAAACAGATATAGAACATTGGTTCCTCTTTCAAAGATATTTCTATTTTGTATAAATGCACGTGTATTTAAAGGATGCTGTGTGAGCAAATAGGTATAAAACATTTATTCGTTGCTTTCTACATCAGTTTTTACAGAAAATACTGCGACCTACCTTTTATCTTTCTAAATTGGGCATTTTTTCTGTTCTTATACACTTTGAGGTAGTTATCGCAATCTATCGCCTATATCGATATTAACTCATTGATATATGGCGATATAAAATTTCTGATATCTTCCAGCTCTACTAGTGACTAATAATATATTTCAATTATTATGTGTCAGTACATCGATATTAAGCTCTTGCGCTCAAGCGCTGTTAGCGGTCGTATGTCACTAACCAGAAGACGTTGTAATGATGCGAACTTTTGGACATACTCGTTGTTTTGCACGTTATTGTTGGAAAGGACCAAAATAACATGACGTAACACTGTTATTACGAATATTTATATCAGAATACGTCATAGAGTGCTCTAGGTTAAGTAAGATATCATGTATTTTTAGACAAGAAACAAATGATTGCTAAATTTACTGGAATATGTTACGTTATTTTAATAACATGCAAAGGTAAATTTTCATAATTATGGTTGTATATATTTTAAAGCATCATTTTTTCTTTTTATCTTTCTTGACAGCGTATTAATGATTCTACTTATTAGGTCGATGTATTCTATTTACTTCGTCAATAGAGAGATTTCATTGCTAAACTTTATCCTTTTACTCTCTGTTAAATTAGTGTACTAAAAGTTTTTTTTTTTTTAAGAAATAGTTACTTCCAATTTATCTACTATATACTATACATATATATTCTGTAGAAATATATATTCTTTCAAATACATAAATATTTGTATATTTACAGAATTGTATAAGTTGTTTCAGAGGCTTGTTACTACAATCACATTTCGTATTCTCGTATTTAATGTTTTATAACTACAAGGCATGTAAACAAACTATAGCATAAAAAATAATATAAGAAAAAAACGAAAATGCTATACGTGTGCAGTCTAAAAAATGGTTAAATGTACAATTTCTGATGTATGTATTTTTGTTAAGTTTAAACGGTTTCACAGAATTAAGTATCCAACACCAACCTATAACAGAAACACGTTGAAGTTGCTATGCAATTAAAGAGAGAAGAAAAAAAACTTTGCATAATTCATGGAAAGTACCTTCCCTTATTAATTTGGAAAAAGTTTTTTTTTATGACATTTTGCATTAATTTCGTTGCAGGTACAGTAGGTGTGAAGAAGTAGAATATCAAAACGAAAATCAGAATACGGTTTTGTTTATCCACTTAAACTTTAATAAACAAATACTTGTAGGGCATATTTAATTTTCTTTTTTCGCGTGTGGGGAAAATTAAAATGTAATTAATTAATTTTGTTCCTATTACATTAAATGAGTACTGTGCATTAAAAGCTTTGACAACTAAATATTATCGCTAATGGATTTGAGATTATTAATATCACTTGTTAAATACAAAATGATGTTTAATCTGAAAAAAAGGAAATTAGAAGAATGGTTTATCAGCTATGAAACACTTTCTAAAAATATTATTGAGAGAGGAATCAATCTTCTGTGGCAGGTGTCCCCAACCTTTCGGGCCTGACAGACCACTAAATTCAGATTCTTAAATCCCATGAGCCACTAATATGAATTTTTTAAAGGATAAATACAATAGTCAATAAACACCAGAGAACTCCATTTTATTAATAAAAAATGCTCTTATCTAAGATAACAAAATTAGAAATGCTTATTTAGTTAACAGAAAATTGTAAATGTTTATTTAGTCCCAACAAAAATTTGATAAATTTGTTAAATTAAAACAAGAATTTCAAAGTTAGTTTACTTATTAAAAAATAATACAAACTTTCTTACTTCTTGCACCTTATTATTACTTATTTATCACACATACACTAGTTATTATTTCTCATTGTACACGACAGATAATTTTTACACATGCATTTCTTATTTATTACACATGAGATATTTATTACACACGAAACGCATTTGTTACACATACCTACATTTCTTATTATTTACATTAGGAATACACACGAAATTTATTTATTAAATATTATTTGTGTGACATTTGTTCTCGCTTATTTGAAATAAAACCAGGAATTTTTGGCTCCAAAGTCGAACCATCATTTTCTACTGACCACCAATATTTTCTTGGGAACTTCTAGTGATCTATGAACCACCGGTTGGGGGTCACTGCTCTATAGTCTATGCCATAGAGTTTACATTAATATATTCATTTTCAAAACCCACATAGTTAAGGGATCTTGTACCTTTTAAACGCAAAGAAAATTATCAAAAAAATTGAAAGTTTGGATTACTCTATTTTCAAAACTTTTTGTGATATATAAAAGTGAAATTTTGAATATTGATTAAACAGATTGTGCTTTGCAATATGTTACCATTTAAAACTGATTAGCCTTTTATGGAATTTGTGTATTGTTAAAATTAAAATAGCTCTTTTTTTTTTAACTCCGTATGTCATCGAGCGCATGATATCTTGAGAACGTATGTATGGAATGTTATGAAATTTGGTATAGATACTAAGCAAATATGTATGTTTAAAATGATCTACTTTTAAGTATTTACAGTGGTAATGTTTTTAGTTATGACTATTTTTATTCATTAAAAAATTTAAATTTGAGATTTTTTTAAAAATATTTCCTTTACTGTGAAATAATTTTGACCTAAGAGTAGATCATTTAAATAATACATATGTATACTCAAAAATATCCCTATAAAATTACGAACAGAAACCAGAAGCAGAGATTCCACTCATACCCCGTAAACAAAAATTCATATCCAATTACCAATCCGTATTTTTGCTAGCAGATGGGCAAGAAATGTAAAAATATGCGGGTTGCCGTTAATTTTCTAAATACCTAAAGGTTGGTTGGTTGATTTTTTACGGGCCGATTATCTACACTAGGGATATAGGCCCGAGGGGGGAGTGCCCTTCGTGGAGGTCTTTCTAAGGGAACCTAACCCGTATTTACGCATGGAAATCCATGGCTCGAAGAAAACCACGAAAACTCTGAATGATTAGGCCGACGGGCGCGATTGGGATCGAACCCAGCACCTCCCGTCTACCAGCTTCGAGAGCAGAACCTCTCAGCCACTGGTGGGGCCTAAATATCTAAAGGATAAGGCAGCTTGTTTAATGGATCAGACCGTTTTTCATCCAATAAGGCTGTTGTCCGTGAAAACTGAATGGCAAACGGTTATAAATTTACAGTTTTTTCTGAGGATGTGTGCTTTTTATATATATCAAGTTTTATAATAACCCATACATACATTCTCAAGATATCATACACGCAATGACTTACGGAGTGAAAAAAAAGAGCTGTTTTAATTTCAACAATACACAAATTCTGTAAAAGGCTAGCCAGATTTTTGTGGTATTATGTTAAATAGCATAATCTGTTAAATCAGAACTCAACATTTCATGTTTATACATAAAAAAAAAAAAAAAAATAATAAAGATACACTAGTTCAAACTTTCAATGTTTCTGTTGATTTTCTACGAGTTTAAAAGTCACAAGACCCCTTCATATGCAACAATTGTTAAAAAAAAACATAACATATTAAGTGATAGAACAGCTTCGCACCAGTGGGTCGATTCTCGCCACTAAATTTTAAGGGGACAGTGCAGTTTAAAATCCTTATAAATAATTTTTTTTTATTCTTGTAAATTTCACCTTAAATATTATTCAAGGGTACATTATATGCATTATGGCGTGCATTTATCACAAAAGAAAAATAATTTTCGACAGAAAAATGGAATTTTACGTGTCGTCTTAGAAATCTTCGAAATGCCCTCTGCGCATTCCATATCAATTAAAATCTCCAATATTTTTTTTATAAAAGTTTGGTTTATATATAGAAATAAAACAGAGCATCGAATTTTATATATTTAAATTTAAAAGTTAAAAAAAAAATATTAAAATTATTAATTTTTTTTTTTTTTTTTTTTTTTTTTTGTAAATTTTATCTTAAATATTATTCAAGGGTACATTATATGCATTATAAGATGCATTTATCACAAAAAAAAAAATCATTTTTGAGAAAAAAAATGGAATTTTACGCGTCTTAGAAATCTTCGAAATGCCCCCTGCGCATTCCACAACAATGAAAATTCCCAATATTTTTTATAAAAGTTTGGTTTATATATAGAAATAAAATAGAGCATCGATTTTTATATACGAGGGCATTTCGAAAAGTAAAGATTCACCGTACGCCGGAGGAAAAAAAAAAATTTGGCAAGCAAGTTGGCAACACAGGTGTTAACCTTGAACCGTTAGCTTTCTCCTCGCGGTCGTTCGGCATTTCAACGTTGATTCTGGTTGGAGTAGGTCGTGTTTAAAATGTTTCCGCCGATTCAGAATCCCGCCAAATGCGAAGTGCGCTCCGTCATACGTTTTCTTCATGCAAGAGGTCAGCGACCAGCGGATATTCACAAAGAAATTGTTTCTGTTTATGGGAACATTATGAATCGACAAAATGTAACGAAATGGTGTCGTCATTTCTGTGAAGGTAGGACCGATGTTCATGACGAACAAAGAACAGGTCGGCCATCGGTGATCTCTGATGCCCTTCTTCAGAGAACGGAGGAAGCAATTCGTGCGAATACACGTCTCCTGTTACCTGAAGTCACATCTTGGAGGAAAATCATTCCACGACGATGATGAGATCAACTATGAAGTTGAAATGTGGTTCCAACAACAGGCGGAAACCTTCTATGACTGTAGGATACAAAAGCTTGTGCCCCGACTTAACAAATGTTTAGATAACGGAGGTCATTATGTCCAAAAATAATAAATAATCCAGTTAATAAGATGTAACTTACGATTTCTAAATAAATGTTTTTTTAAGGAATGCGAGCCATTGTATATTTAATTTTCGAAATGCCCTCGTATTTGAATTTAAACTTATATAAAAAATTGAAAATTTTTGAAATTTTTTCGAAATTTTGAATTTTTTTTTAACCTTTAAATTCAAATAAATAAAATTCGATGCTCTATTTTATTTATATATATAAACCAAACTTTTATAAAAAATATTGGGGGCTTTCATTGATTGATATGGAATGCGCAAGGGGTATTTCGATGATTTCTAAGACGACGCGTAAAATTCATTTTTTTTTCTCAAAAATATTTATTTATTATTATTTTTTTTTCTGTATGATAAATGCATGTTATAATGCATATAATGAATGTACCCTTGAATAACATTTAAGGTGAAATTTACAAAAAGTAAAAAAAAATATATATATATTTTGAAGGATTTTAAAATCCACTGTCCCCGTAATACAATTTTTCGGTATTAAAAATGCCAAAAATATCATATTTCCTTGTATTTCTGTAACTAAATAAGGCGAGAAAAACTATTTAAATTTAGTGATGACAATTGGGTCTCTGGTGCGCAGCTGTTCCTACACTTCATGTCACATCAAAGTTACGCTATAGAACATATTATTTGAAAGTATCCCTTCGTAAAAATTTTTATTAATATAAAAAATTGTTTGCATATGTAAAATAAAAATTTTAATGTTTTCGTGAAATTATTTTGTAATTTTTAATACATATTTATCAATTTTGTTGTTTTACTATAACATCTCATCATTACACAAGTGTATAAAGGCAAATTTATTCTTTTACACATGGTATATTTAATTTAATTAAGAAGAAGATAAAATTCTATTGTCATGACTCATTAAAAAGAGAAAGTAAACTAATTCTATTTAAAAGGAAATATTCCTTTTTACTGATTGTATTTTTTCATATTGATTGATAGGCTAGTTTATCAACAGAAATATTAAAAATTTTGTAGCAAAAATTATAAATGCTCGAGATGGAAAATGAGAGTATAAACATTCTAGTTTACAAATTTAAACAAGTAGCACACACTATTGTGTTATCGTTGAAATTGTGAAGCTAAAGCATTTAATAAAACAATTTTAGAAAGAATTAAATAAATGAATTGCCTTTAATAAATACATAAACATTTATAGAATTTTTTTTTAAATTATCTCCTATCATTTGACAAGCAAATGAGGTATTTGCACAAGTGGTTTGTTATTTCAAAAAAACTAATAAAAGTTTAATATCGCAGCTCCTTCTATTAACTCAAATTATTCATTTCGTAAATAAATAAGCAGGGAAAAAAATATGATGAGCCACTTGCTTTTGACATCTTCAATTAAGTGATTTGTTCAAACGGTTTTATTATGTAGCAGGAAGGAGAAATAGGAGAAAAATTCGAATTAGAAATGATTTTCAAATTTTCTTTTCATTGCTTAGGTTAATTTTTTGAAGTAAACTTTTGTGACATATAATTTAGTTATTAATATTAATGAAATTGCTTTTAATTTTGTAATTTAAAATATTTGTATATTTCTTTTCCATTTATCACAAATGTAGAAACGAAGGTAAACTTTTATTTAATTAACACACTTTTTGCTTTATGTCTGTCCTCATTGATAAAGTTCAAGACATTTTTCTTAATAAGAAAAATACTGTTTTTTTTAAAAAAAAAAAACTGCTCTGAAGAGAAGAATAGCTCACTACAACACCAGGTACAATGAATAAAATGTGTTTGTGATTCAAATATAGGGTGACCCCGCAAGTAGTTTATATCATTCCAGTAGTTGATAAAATTTTTTAAATATCGCGCCGTTTCAGGCGGAAATGTGTTTTACACATGGTACTAGACATAAGTTTTTTGTTTGAGTGTTGGAGCACATGTTGTACCATTGTTGTCAGTTGTAAGAGAAGCCATTTTATCAATTTTTTTTTTAAATTAGAAAATGTAAAAACTTAGTTTTTTATTAATTGGAGACAATTACGGCAAGGTAAAATAATCCACTTCTATCTTGCTTAATTCAAATAATAGCTTTATATGAATTATTGTTAATCACAGACCAAGCATAATACGTTAAAGATTAATTGTTAAACTTTCGACTGATTTCTTCGATTGATGAACTATTGGGAATATGGTAATTAAAGAAACTATTTACTTATAATTTTGCTGCTATTTAATTTCAGCAGATTTCATTTTGGCCCATTATAGGACATTCATTAAGAGTTAAAGGTTAAGTAAGAGGGTATCTTAATAAGAAAAATGTTTTCTGTTTAACCCATATTGGACCACTGTCCTATAAATAGGACAGTTAATAAAACATTTTTTAAATGAAATTGGTAAGGATTTTTTGGATGCATTTTCTTATGACGTCTTTAAAATGCATAAAAGTATAACATATAAACAAAAAAAAAAAAGAAAAAAGAAAAAAAAGAAACAAGTAACCAATTAAAATTTAATTGAAAAAAATCTATTTAAAAATTTCTTTAAGAATTTTGATCTTATAATCTAGAATTTTACCGTTATTATTATCTTTTTATTGGAGAAATCATAGAGTATTTTTGTACAACATATACAGTATTTTTAAAGTAAAATAAAATATTTGCTCATAAAATTAGTTTATATATGCATTTTATATGTCCTTACTATGTGTCATACTAATATGTCCTGTTTATAGGACAACTAGTTACTTAAAAAATTGAAAAAAAAATTTCCAAATTTTGCTAGTATCTACTTAATTACACCATATTAATGATATAATTGAAGTTTTAAAAATTTTCAAAAATATTTAATCGGGGTGGTCCAATATGGGTTAAGCAAACAGATTGGATAAAAAGAAGTGTGATAGTTCCCTCCAACACCAGATATAATGAATAAAATGTGTTTGTGATTCGAATATATACTCCGATGTCCTAAAAATTGAGGGCCTGTGACCGGACGAATTCAATTGTATATGGCTTGGCAAATATCTACTGAAATCCTTGACGAATTGCCTTTGAACTGCGGGCTATATAGAACATGTTTGACTTCATAATTTTCAGTAAATATATTTTATTTTATAAAGTTTATTGTTGAAGGGGTTAAATTTTTTGAGAAAAATCCAATTGTTTTTTTATTTATAGAATACAGAATTTTCAATCAAATTTAACACAACCAATTTCTGCCAATAAGAGAAATGAACACGATATCTTTTGTGTAGCCCTGTATACGAGAATTTATACACCCCGAGTAACATGCAAAAAATTAGATAAATTTAAATGCGCATACTGAAATTTAAAACGCATTCCCAGCAATTATCGCAAGAAGACAGTACTGAAACCGATTTCTTTTGAGTGTCCCTGTAAAAGAATGATAAATGCTATGAAGGCCCTATTCTATAGTAGCCATTTTGTAGTGAAATTCAGTCATTTGTATCAATTACAATGAATTTGAGGTAGCTCAAAGTCAATAAAATACACTGCAAACGATTGTTTCTCATTGACCAAATGTAATGTAATTATTTTGAATGTCTGTGTAAGTCGACTGTTAACACTTTGGAAATCAACTATTAACACTTTGTAAATGAACTATGCTACACACTCCATATTAAATACCGAACGTACCATGGTAAATATCATTAACAGATATCAATTGTATGAAAATGAGAGTTTTACGCGAGTAATAGTGTGGACAGACAGACAGACAGACAGACAGACAAACAGACAGACGATAGATGCCCAGACAAACCGAATTCGTAAGCGCTTTTTAACTTTGTTAGAAAGCGAAGATTAGTTGTTAAAAAAAAGTTATTTATCTTAAGATATCCGAACACCTTTAAACGTAATTTTCGATCAAACTAACGATTTTTCATTTTTGCAATAATATTAAAATTGTATTTTTTATCTATCGAAATCTGCTTAAATTTTGTCTGTATCTAAAACAGAACCCAAGTTACAGCCGTTTAAAATTACAGCTATTACAGCTTTTGAATTGTGTTCAAATGTTATTTTTAGCTTTTTCTCAAAATGAAGTATGTCGAATTTTTACTATACGGAAAACACCCTGAAGCAAAAAAGTATACGTGAAATGCAACGAAATTTTCTGTACTTCTTTTACAAATGTCTTTTGAGCGATTAGACTACACTCATGATAATATGTTAAATTGTTTTATATTTACATTGGTATAAATGTCAAACTTGAGACAAATTTTGCAAATTTTTCATTACATTAGTACTTTAACTGCCATATTATCTGAGATAGAGATGCGATTATAATGTGTGAAGTCTAAGTCCTGGAGAAAGTTATTCTGTTTATTATGAAATTTGCAAAATGTCGATACATTGTTTCATTTTTGAGCAATCACGTTTTGCGGAAATGTCAATTTTTGACATAATATTGACTATTTTTCTCTTTAAAAAATCATTTCTGGATAATTACTAAAATTTTTATCTTTTTTTCAAAGTTTTAAAGTAAATTTCATTATAAAAATGGATAAAAGGACAAAAGTTAAAAAAAAAAAAAAACACTTCCAAAGGTGTGCGGATGCCTTACGTGGGTGGTTCAATAATTATTGCACCAATGTATATAAAATATTTGTACTGCGATGGTTGATGTGGAATATCGAAGCCTAATCTCTTAAATATTAACCTATATGCTCAATTTCAGAACCGTATCTGCTATATTAACATAGTTTTGGAGCGAGGGGTGAAGTTTTAAAGACCTATTTTGGGGGGAGTTTTTAAGAAGGTGGGTGAGGGTAAAATGCTGGTTTGGAGCTTATGAGGCTACATTTGTGGCAGCGGATGGGATGTGGCTACATCACTATGATATCGAGTCCAAACGACAGTAGTTACGTCTCATCCACTGTCACAAATCTAGCTCCATAAGCTAAAAATCAGCCTTTCACAGCCACTCCCCCCCCCCCTTTCACTCCTCCCTCCAAAACTATGTGAATATAGCAGCTATGGTTCTGAAATTCATATAGGCATCTAAGACATTAGGCTTTGATATTCCAGAACAACTATCGCAGTACAAATATTTTATATACACTAGGGACAATAATTATTGAACCACCCTCGTAAATAACACTTTTTTTCCAATCTAGCAACACTGCATTCAAACAATATGATAAAAATTACGGCTGGATATTGATAAAATGTAAAATTATACATATTACAGTCAGGATATCATTAAATGTGTATGACAAAGCTCTACAATATCTGATAAATCTGTACACAATTCTCAAAATCTATTTTACTATGAATTTTTAGAATAACTTGAAATACAATTTTAAAAGCATCCTAAAATTTTAAGCACATGTTTAATGGTATATAGGCACTGAATAAAATTTCAGTGTAAGCTATTGAGATTTGGGCTAAATTTTACAACTAACAAGCTTAATTTTAGTTAAATTTTACCAATTTTCAAAAACTCTTCAAAATGATTTTATTAAACCTCTTGAATATTTTTATAATAATAAGGTAAATTCCTTAAAAGAGAATTAGAATTCCAACGGAACAAATTACATTTTGAAGTATTGATTAAATTTTGTTCTATATTTAATTGAGAAATTTGGAGGTTTATACAAAAATGATGAAAAATAGCTGAGAAATCGAGTGAAATACTGTTTTGAAAAATTCTTTCACTTATGGTACTAATGATAGTTTTGACGATTGTGAAATGATTGAGAGAAATGTACTACAAATTAATTTTGTAAAGAAAATATGAATTTAATGGAAGAAAGCATAGTAAGAAAAATTGCGTAATTGTGATATTATTACAGTTATTAAACTCTTACATTTCTTTAAATTTCTAAATTAGGAAATATTTCTATTTTATAATACTGTGTAGACTTTCGTGGAAGTATGTTGCAGAACAACAATTTTAAATTCAAGGGTGTAATATTAGAAGAAAATGTATCATGGTAAAAGGATATGATGAAATACGGACGTTTAAGATTTATTTTAAAAACTGTTTCATCATACTGAATCACCAGTTATTTGCTATTAGTGATTTTGAAGATATTACTAAAGAATCTATATTGTATCTAGATTTTAAAATATTTTACAAAATTAAATTAATCACGTGTTTAACACTTTCAACATAGTTGAAAAGTGTTTATGATTTCATTTGTCTGTCTACTCGCTGTCTGATTTCTGTCTGCCATCTTTCAGTGCTCTAACTCGCACAAATATGGTCCAATTGCATGAAATTTATAGATGTTATTGGGTATCACTATGGCATGTTCGGTATTGAAAATTAACTGTCTATCCTTTATGTTTCATTTAGAAGGACACTCAAAATAATTCTTCTTACATTGCAGTTTATAAAGAAAATTCGATTGCAGAGTATTTTAATAATATTACACTATTTAAACATGCAAAAATTTATATAACATTATTGAGGTGCACTACGCAATTTTTACTGTAGAACAGGCTGATTTTAAAGTAAATCTAATGGCAGAATTATGTGCGATTAAAGATGGCGAAATAAACTGTAAGAAATTAGTGTTGTTGAGAGCATTTGGAGACCCGTTTTACGGAGTATTCCTGGCAACATTAATGTATGAGCGCAGAACAAATTGCCTAACGAGGTTCGGTCTCCTAGAAAATAAAATAAAACAACCAGTAGTATAAATCGATACTACTGTAAAGGATTTCGTATTGGCGCTAATGAAAAATAAATTATTTATTTATGTTACACAAATGTAATGTAATAGAAAAAATACAAATATATAATAAATATATAATAAAATTAGCTTAATTTATCTTGTAAAGTAAAGGATTTTTATAAAGCATGTGTGAACTGGGGAACTATATTTATTTTATTTTTCTATGAATTTTGTACCCCTAACGTACACATATATGGAAAGCCAAATGATGCTTTCATTGTCTCTGTTTGTAATAAAAGAATACAAAAGGTGAAAATGAGTGAAAAAAATAGGAAATGAAGCAGTTTTTTCTTTTCCAAATTTGAGTGAATTGAGTACTAAATTTACTTTAAAATTTTATAAATTCTGATAAACTTAATATAAAAATATACAGTTGAATAAAGAAACTGGCGATTGAAATTTAGATAGATGCAGATATTTTTCCTTTAGATGGTGCTTAATAATACACGTCTTTAGTTTCGAGAGCAATTAACTAGCAGCTCCCATCATCGGATGAACAACAATACAGAGTTGTTAACGCAACATAATGTTAGCGTGGATACAACGTCTAGAATATGTATTGTGGAAATCGGCTATCCCAGTAATACTTGAAAAAGCACTAAAATATTGGATCCCTTAAATGTCAAACGATGCTGAAATCCAATGAGTCGACCACAGCGACATCTGCAGGATATTTTCTAAAACTCCAAGACAATTTGGTCTAGAGCAGTGGTTCCCAACGTGGGGCGTACGCCCCACAGGGGGGCAATATGACTTTTTAGGGGGGCAATTTCAGATTTCTTATTAAGAAATTTTCTATCATTTTTTTCTTCTAACGAAAGTAGTGTCGTAGTCTAAAAATAGAAATAATAGTAAGAAAATTTAAAAATAACTGAATAAAAATTAATTTTTGAAACCATCTCATTTAACAGTTCAAAATACACTGAGACCAAAATAATTATGTGAATTTATTGTTTAGATATTTTGGCGCCTTTTATATATTAAAAAATCTCTTTTTTTTTCTGGATTTAATATTATTTTGGTTAAACACACCTGTTTTTTTAATTATTTTTTTTTTAAATTGTACGTCTACTTATAGTGCAATATGCCACCAGAAGGAAATTTACATGTGAAATTTCGTAGAGTATATCTAAAATTGGCTACTTGGACATGTTTAATCTAAAAATGTTTTGAATTATCTAAATGAGGTACTTCTTTTATGAAATTAATATAAATCCCTGTGTGCATCACGGTAGGAAATGGGTAGAAAGTAAACTTCTTAGGACTAATCTGCAGGCCACATACAAAATATATAAAAATACTTCATGACATATGCATGTTAAAATTTAAAATCGGAGAAAACATGGCGGCCAAATAATAATAATGCGAAAAGATGCCACCCGCTACCAAAGAAGTTATGTCATAAGGGGAAAGAAAAATAGTAACTTAGAATGGATAAAAGCGCAAATCCGGATATGTTACTTGTGAATTATGTTATCCATACAGTCTCGATGATAAACAAATATCACTGGTTCTTAGTGAAGCACTAAAATTCATTATAAAATGTATCAATTCTATCAGATGTAATACAAAATGTGACAGATTTCAAGAAATTTTACGAAGATAAAAATGTATTTATCACTAAAAAATTTCAGGTAAGTTCAGATCAGGGTTGCCGGCTTTTAGCCAGACTAAAAAAAGCCGGCCGGCTTTTTTTGTTTTTAACCACTTAAAAAAAGCCGGCTTTTATTGAAAAAAGCCAGCCTTTATTTTTAAAAGTTGGTTTACAGCTAATTTGTTTTAAATTTGGATCAATTAATTTTTAATACACTTATAAAAATTTTCTACTAAAAAAATTATAATTTTCTATTAAATTTTGTGAAATAAGTAAGTCTTTATAACTTCTGAAAGGCAACTGTGAAGGCATTATATCTGAAAAAAAATATTATAAATATTGAAAAGGATATGTTTGACTCTAAACTGGTGTTTTGAAATTTTATATTACATAGCTCCACATATACTGCACATTTTAAAGATTATATTTAATTAAACAATGACAAAATGAAAACATTCTTATGTGTCCATTTGGGGAGATTAAATTATAAATGTTAAAAGATAAATTAGAAAGGATATAATATTTGAGGAGAGTTTGGTGTATAAAAAATGAAGCATTTAAACAGGAAAAAAAAATCTCTAAATAAAATTTTGAAAATCTTGTTGCTAAGCGTATTCATGCATATTGTGCTATTCATGTTTTTAATAGCGAGAAATGGTGTTTTTATTACACGAGTATGTATAATTTTAAATGTTTACTAGAAATAAAATAAGACTTGTATATTAATAGTGCTTAAAATTAAGTAATAAAACATGTAACTAAATAACCATTGTCTTCTTTAATTTTATAAAGCAGTAAAAATGAAAAAATTAGGGGTGGGGGGGGGGTTGGAGTTAAAGGTCAGTGCAAACCAGATAAAGCAGTTGGTATGCCTTTTTAAAATTTAGCTGACATTTTTGCGACTCTAACTACAAATCACTTGCAAAACCATCTAAGTTTTATTCTGGTATTAATGTCTTCATTATTCAGAAATAGGGTTACTTATTAAACTCTAGATCAATTAAATGTCATTAAAAACACTTTAAAATGTGTAAGTTTATAATTACAATGCTTCACTTTATAAAAGCCAATTATGGCCAAAAAAGGCCAATTTTGTACAAAAAAAGCCGGTTAAAACCAATAAAAGCCACCGGCGTGGCTTTTTTTAATTTTAGCCGGCTTTTTTGAAACCCTGGATCAGATGCCAAAAGAAAACGAATATGCCTAAAAACAAAACAATAACAATGCAAACATCCATGGTCTCATTGCATTCATAGAGAGAGTTATGTTAAAAACATACTTGTTATTAAAAAAATATATATGATTTTGATAAATTAAAAATGTGAAACCACTTATCAGAGTTAATGCTATTTTCGGATCCTTCCTGGAAAATAGAAGTTTTTTTTATGTAATAAGATTTATATGATGTAGAAGGGAGGGGGGGGGGGGCATCATGATTTTAGAGATGCTTAGGTGGGGCGCGGCCAAAAAAAGGTTGGGAACCACTGGTCTAGAGGCTGTAATAATACGATATTTATTTTTCAATTTGAAAATATATCGCAGATGTCGCTGCGATCGGCTCCGTGGATTTTGGCATCATTGCACATTTAAGGAATACCACTTTTTAGCGCTGTTTGGATGGCAGATTTTCACACGATATATTCTAGACGCTGTCGCGTGGGGTCTTATTTTTCCCTCGACAAATTTCTTCTAGAACTCTTGTTGTTTATTGCCAGCTTTAGACGTTACTTGGGGCGTTCATCTTTTTTAGTTTCCATATTTATACCACTGAAATATATATATACATTTTTTTATGCAAAAGTTGTTTTAACCTTGTTGTGTCAACAACCCTCTTTTACGGCGAACCTAATGATTGAAGTTGCTAATTATTTGCTTTCAAAAGTGTAGACACATCTACTTAGTCGTCATCTGGAATAAAGTAAAGATGTGAATCTATAAAATAATTACATATATTAAATAAAAATGGTAACTTATCTCGTCCTGTCTGAAATTAAAAACAGATAAAATTTAAGTAACATACCCCCCCCCCCCCACAAAAAAAACCCGTAAAAAATAGCCAAGTTATGTCATTAAAATGTATGTTTACCATTTGCAATGAACCTAAATATATCATACAACATTGAATAAATGCAATAAAAAAATTATTAAAAAATAATGATACATTTTCTCAGGGGAAACTTTTATCATGGCCAGTAAAATTAGTCACTTTCATAGTCTTATCAATCCAAATCGTTTAATGCTGAAAAATATAATTTTGAAAATATTCTATTTAAGATATTATTTTTTTTCGCATTGGATTTACATGACATTTCCTCCTGAACATTAAATTTTATTATCCTGCTGAATTTCTGATAAATGAGTTTTTTACTAAATATTTTTTAAGATAACATAATATTACTTTTGTATAATTCGGTATATGCATTAAATACATATTTCTGAGATAGCTTTGACAGGTATGTGCATTGTTCGGCATTAAATTTTTATCAATTCGTGATTTTTTTAAAAATTATTGATAGATAAAATAAAAAGTAAATATAATATGAAAAGTAAAATTTAAATGTAAAAATAGCGCTTAAAATAGGAGCTACTAAGTATAATATGAAAATTAAATTGTCATTTTCCCCAGTATGTAGACCATTATCTTAGGATATCGTTCACTCAAAGCTTAATTAAATTTCGTTAAAATAAAAGTTATCTCATCAGCAAAAAAATTCAAAAGTTACATGTCTGTAAGTAAATGCGTATGATAAAATAAAAAGTGATAAGCATTATATACTTCAAAAAATGTTTTATTTTAAAAAAAAATCAATGAAAAGTTTTCAGTTAAGGAAAAAAACTTAAGAGGGATTTCAGTAATATAAATATGTGGCAGTTTCCAAAGCCTTTAGTACCTTCAGCGAACCTTATAGGAAATACTCGTGGACAAAAAAAAAGTTAACTGCCTGCGAACTAAATAATATATTTTTATAACGACGATTTTTTTGAAAGTGAGTTTTATATTTTATGGATGTTTTACCGACATATTAAAAAATTTTATAGATTTTTTTAGCTGGTATAGGTAAGAAAGAAAAAAATATATATAAAAAAATCTAGAAATTTAAAGGGAAATATTTTTTAATTAATTTGTTATAACTTTCACTTTCTCTAAAACGCACAAGTAGGATTTAACAGTAACAATAAAGTCCATAAAAGAGTAATGTACACTATTGTTTTATGAAAATTTTAATCTTTCGTGTCCCATTTTTAGATGCGTTGGTAATTATATAAAAACGTAGCACCTATAATCGTCGTCTTGGCCGTCCGTCTGTCTATCTACCCGCATATAACAGCGCAAAAACTACACAACCAAACGGTTTGAAAATTTAAATATATAATTTTTGCAAAAGTTTGTCGTGTCATTTCAGATTTTATGAAAATCGGATAATTAACTCAATTACAGGGACAGTCGAAAGTATTCCCTTACAGTACGGCCAATGGGAAAAAATAGTTGCAACTGCATTTTAATGATTTTACATCCTTTCAAAAATAAAGCAATCGATATGCATTTATGAAGTGCGCTAAAGTAAGCATACTGTAGAATATATGGTGAAAAGAATATTTATTACTCATTTACACCAAATTACCACACAAAAGAATCCCGTTACATAATGGTAAAGGGGGAAACATTGTTTGCGGCGTATTTTACTTATGTTAAACAATTTCACATATAATGAATTTAATATACGTTGCTGAGGTTTACTAAAAGTTACTTCCTGTTCAATAGGAAATGTTAGTATACACACGAAATGTTTCGTATTCTATATTGTATGCAAAATACTGTATATTACCTATGATTGATGGAAATGTATTTTTAGTTGTGATATGAGTTATTAAGTTTAACTAAATTTTTGCATATTACGCTGTGTGTATAAATGTAGTAGATCATATACAAGGCAACACAAAAAAATTCGTATGGGTTAATGAGTATGGCCGAAGGTATCTTAAAGGTGGTTTTTAAACGAGTTATCCATTTTTATGCTGAACTACATTTAGTATACAAAAATATGTTTGTAGTATATACAGGACCACCCAAAGAATTGGATAGATTGACGTCTATGGATGATTATCTCTTGGAATGTGATTTCAGTAATTTTAAGCGAGTTTTTGTCTTAATTAAATTTTATCTAAATAGGGGCATGCGTATAAAGATAGTAGGAAAAATACAGGGCTGTACTAAAGTATTCAAGTATGCTTCCGTCTATTGGTATAAATTACGGAAAGTCAAATTTCAACCTATTGTGCGTTTTTAACACTTTCCAAAACAGTTCAAAAGTTCTTATGAATGTGAGTTTTCTGTCCGTCTGTTCTTCTGCCTATCTGTCTGACCTCTCACTTGCGTTAATATCGTTGAATTGCTCTGTAATTGATATGCGTTATTGATATTTACTTTGCCATGTTCGGTATTGGAAGTAAAGTATGTATCGTTCACAGTTCATTTACGCAGATATTCAAAAGTATTCCATTACATTACGGTCTATGGGAAAATGTCGTAATTATATAAATACCTAGCACCAATAGTCGTCGTCTGGTCCGTGTGTCTGTCCTCAATTTAGCAGCGCAAAAACTACCCAACGGAATGATTTGAAATTTAGTATGTATAATAATTCCAGAATTTTGTCGAGTCATTTCAAATTTTATCAAAATCGAACCAAAACTTAAGAAAGATATTGATAAAAGTTTTTTTCATTATATTAAATCCTATCATATGTAATTAATTCAATGATAACCCTTGATAGGTAATTCTTCTAGTTTCTCATGGTGATGAAGTCCTATTTAAAATATAGTCATATTATTTCCGTAGTACTGATTTTATGTATATATATATATATATATATATATATATATATAAACTCGGTTTATGGCGTCAGATGCCGCCATCCGAAGAATCTACAGTAATCTTTTTTCGCTCAAGGATCCATTCTTCTTCCAGACCTCTATCCCTCATTGCCTTTGCAATATCATCCATTCAGTTCTTTCGTGGTCTTCCACGTTTCCTTCTTTTGTTTGTTCTATAGTTAAATGTGATTTTGGTTAGTCGTTCATCACTCATTGTTTTAACTTGACCATACCAGATTAATTGCTTTTCAATCGTAATAAATTATGTACTCATGCACATTTGTATAAGAGTACAACATATATTGCACCAAGATTTGAATATTTATGAAGCAAGTTATAGTACGAACGCTCCTCATTTGCCTCGTTTGACGTACAATTTCGGACTTGATAAAATTTTCGAATATATCAAAGGGCTCTATTATAATAATAATTTAAGTTCGGTTGTTCCCTATATTTTTCAGGGAGTTGATGCAGTCGGTTTATTTCTAGTTCTGGAATTCTGTAGTTATTAATAACACAACTAGAACTTGTTTAAATTTATTTGTGGTGCGGTGTGCATTTATTTCTCAATATTCCCGGAGTCTACAGTGAGAACTTGCTGGAAAAATTGTTTTGTACTTAATATTTTGTTCTTTAACAAAATTCTCCAGAATACATTTTTTTAATGTTAAACATCGAACAAATCTTTCATACTAGCAATCTGTAAATACTGAATCAAAACTGAATTTTGCCATTTTTCATCTAAAACCATTTTTCTGTAATGAACCATATTCTTGAGTCAAGTATGTTGTATAATTATTGGTTGTTTCATTTTCTTAAGGTTTAATTTTCAATACCAGCATGTCAAAGGATAGTTTACGTATACAGCTCACGGGCACTGACAGTCTGTACCACCTATTTCTCAATTACTAGCCGCCCTTTGCGACCAACTTGGTCTAGTCTAAGGAAATTTTCGAAATATTAGATATATCGTCAATTTGGCGACTAATTTTGGTCGACAAATTTGGTGATATATCGCCAATTTGGCGACAAACTTGGCAGCATTTGGCGTCAGAACAGTGTGCCCGCTATGGTAACCCCATTTATAGGTATGGATATGCATTAAATGCTGTTCAATAACCAATGAGTTGCGTTTCAGTTGGGCGTTGCCATTAAACAATTAACAAATAATCGCTATTTCTGTGCAATAGCGTATTTCACGTACAATAGCGTAATATAAATATAGATTGTGAGCATTCTCTATAGTTTTTTACTCATTCCAATATAGTTGAAAAGTGTTTTTGAATTCAGTTCGTATGTCTGCCATCCGTTTGTCTGTCCGTGGTCTAACTTTCATAAATATACTCATACTGCCCTGAAAGTTCTATATGTTATCGAGGTTTATTATAAGAATGTTCGGTATTGAAAATTAAGTGCGCAACATTTATCGTTGTTTTACAGGGACACACAAAATAATTCTGTTACACTACAGTGTATGGGGGGAAATTTATGCGGTGCTTTTTATTGATTTTGCGATACTTGATACATAATAAGATTAATATGCATGATACAGTTGATCTACATCAGGTTTTATCTTGACTTCAGAATAAGTAGTATTTATATTTCGTTTGCAGGAATGCACAAAAGGTTAAATTACTACATGATCTCTGAGGAAAAATCGTTTGCGGTGCGTTTTAATGATGTTATGATACTTCAAACATAAGAAAATTAGTGAAGTGTCTGCATATTTTCTATGGAATATAGAGTGCATAGCATTTATCGTTCACTTACAGAGACACTAAAGAATTCTGTAAAACACTGAGTATGATCGATTGTTCCTGGAAGTGTGTTTTTCTTTGTGGTACATATATATATATATATATATATATACATATTATATATTTTTAAGTGATCTAATTTTGAGTGTATTAGGTAATATGATTAGGTCTTATAATTTTAACTGTATTAGGTACATCTCATGCAAGGCTGCACGAAACATTTTTCACACATTCCGGATATCGACAGAAATTGCTGAAAATTGATTATAATGGGTTACATGTTTTTTTATTACTTATTTAAATATCGCATCTCATTTTAACAAAAAACGAACTTTTTAAATACTAACCTGTTAGTGTAGGAATGTGTTTCACAAGCTATGCATCATGCCTGATATTTATTGAACTTATATGAACTTATTTTTACTATTCTTAGATTTTTTAAACTTTTCTTGTTTTCTTGAAAAAACAGTGGCTATGATGAATGGAGATAACATCTCTTTTATTTTTCAAAATTGATGTATAGAGATTATTTTAAGGGGTCAGGTACCCTTTGAACCAATAAAGTACATCGAAAAGTGACCTCTGTAAGAATTGCAATCAGTCTTTAACTAATTAACATTTAATTATAAAATTGAAAACACGTATTAGGAACGATTTATTTTATCAATTAAAGTTGTTAGAAAAGGTATACACACATATAGTTTTTTAATTTTATTTTTAAAGATAATACATTTTTTTCGAAAGAATTATTCTTGCATGCATTGACCGCATGATTTTTCTCATTTGAATGTCTGAAATAAGCCCAGATTTTTTTTAATGATTACAGATATAAAGTATTTTCAAATGACCTACAATGAAAAAAATAAAACTTGTAGATCCCGAAAAAAAAAATTAAGTAATTCGAAATATCGAGATTTTTTTAATACAAAAGTAGTCGTGAATTCTAAACTTCTTACTTAAGAAACATAATAATAGGTCATTTTGTGCTTCTGTACGTTTAATACATCCACCAAAAATTTCGTGAAATTCTAGGTAACCGTTTTTCAGAAATCGTGCGCGCATTGGTCAAAATCGCTGTTTGAGAAAATTAGGTTTAAAGATTGAATCACCCGTTGATCCTATAACAAAAGCTCAAAGTGTTTTAGGCATAACTTCTCTTCTAATGGGAATTTTTGTATGGGATTTGCGTTTAAATGTTCTTAAAGAATAGTATTTAATTATAAGCTATTTTTAAAAAATCGATTTTTGGACGCTTCAAAGGTTGCCGGACCCTTTAAATAGTTTATGAAAAGTCATCGATTATTTCAAAACAAAGTTGAATTCAATTTCCCTACAAATTTTAGATATTTTAATTAGTGTTTCGACTTTCGGAACTAATTCTTCAATTTAAACTTCTGAATCTAATTTATTCTGTTTACACACTTTTGTGCTAAACTAGTTCGATATAGCTGAAATTCTTAATAGGATTAGAAAATTTACGCTGAAATTTCGCAAACAGAAATTAGTGAGGATAATTAAGGAATTTCGCTTGAAGTTCTAGAGCTAAACAAATGTATTAAGTATTAGAGTATTTTCTTACAATTTTAAAAGTTTTAAATTAAGTATTTGTATGGGATTTGAAAATTATATTTTTGAAAAATAATATGTATATACTGGAAACATTTACACACACACACACACATAAGGACTAATGTGAGTTTCAAAGCTTGACGTACCCAAAAAGTGATTAATCTCGTTTCTAAATTCATATATCCTTTTAGTAAAAGTAAACAGAATACATCCTGCAATCTGTAAAAAAACTACTTTTATTGGGTATTTCTGTCATTATAAAATCCTGATTTACTTTCATATCCCCCTTGTATAGAATACTATTTAGCGTAAAGCAAGGAGAGTCTGCGCACATTTAAAAAAAATAATAATAAAAAATCTAAATGCTAATATTTTGTTAAACTTTGCATGAATAATTTTGACATCATTTGTTTTTTAAGCATTTGCATTGTTATTTTGTTGTTATACTGTAATTTAATAGAACAGCAGTAATAAAACCAAGAAAACTATTTTGCGCAATCTCTTCTTACAGGGTGGGAGATAATGTGCATATGGGTAGGAGAGATTGCGCACATAGTTAGAAGAGATTGTTATTAATAATAACTATAATTAAATTGTTAACAATAATAATTACACTCAATCGACATTTTTGAAAGGTTTTTGTGAGTAAATATTATTGTATTAGGAGTGAATATTTCAACCAAATGTTTAAATAATAAATAAAAGAAAGAATTTTAACAACAGTTAAAAAAATTAATTTAAGAAGATTAAAATATCAGAAAAAGCAAACCCTGCTAAGATTACAAAATAACATTAATCTAGTTGATAACATGTTTAACTTAAAAATTACTTAAAATCGTGCATATTTCGTGCAATCACCTGGAACAAGCAATACATTGAATCCAGGCAGTTGTTGAAGTTGTCTCCTGGTACAGTTGCTGACGTTCAGTGCACTCATCCTCATTGACCTTCAGTTTTTTTCCTTGAGTATTTTTTATCCCATTTTTTGTGAAAGCATCTTATCTGAAGCTGTTTTTTTTTTTTTTTTTTTTTTTTTTGTTAGCGGCATCTTTCTTAAGTCTTTTTTCTTGTATATTTTGTGGATCAGTAACATTAGTTGCACTCTGTTTCCTTTTGATTTCGATGGCATTACACTACTTGGAATTGGTGAAAGCTTTTCCAAAACATTGTATTAGAAAATTTATTTTAGTTAACAAAATTAATTTATTAGCAAATTCATTGTTCATAAATAATATATATATATATATATATAAATTTAATTAAATTATTAACAAATATATTGTACATCCATTGTTACTAATGATGGACCTGGAAATGCTCAAAATGATAAAATGTGCTTACAAAAAAATGTTTCTATGAAATTTATTCAAAATGAAGACATTTCATTCAGTGGCGTGCCGTCCGGTCATCGCTGGATGCGGCGATGACCAAGCAATATTTTAAAACTCTTAATAAGCTTTTAAAACTCTACGATCCAGTTTTAGCAGAACATTTGGAGTTCATGTATAAGTGAAGGTAAGATTTAAAGTTTCTTTTTTGAACATTCAACCATTGAATTTTAGAGTTAATAATTTTCCACCACAAACTTAAATAATTGCGATGACCACCGAAAATTTTCACGCCACGCCACTGATTTCATTCTGCATATTTGAACTTATAAAAAGAATGACAATCATGGAAGTGATCTACTGAGTAGTTGAGACATAGTATAATGTCACAGAGGAAAGGCTACAAAAGTCTTGTAAATTATTACCTAACCTTTTTTTCCATTGAAAGTCCAGGTCAGAGGGATGAGAGATGTGAAATTTTTGAAATTTTACTTCTCTCATCCTCATCACAGCTCTCAAATTCAAGGCTGTGAAGAAACTAAATAAGTGGATGTAGATGTAGACTAGAAGTTCTCATGATTGTCAGCTGACTGTGAAGGTGAACAAAAACTATCAGACCAACAATATTTTTTCTCTATTCACGCAATATTCTGATGACGAATAGGCTACAATTGATGAAGTCGATATTACAGAATGTCGTATTTCACCTTCTGAAGGAGTAAACGGGTTAGAAATAGAATTACAGTATGTAGAATAGTATCAAAATACAAGGACGATGAACGTGATATTTATGAGGTGCTTTTTAACACTTTCCAACAAAGTTGAAAAGCGTTTATGCATTCGGTTTGTCTGGCCGTCTGTCCACGCTCTAACTCTCGTAAATATACTCGGATTTTCATGAAATTGATAACGGTTATTTAGGGTCACCAAAGCATGTTTGGTATTGTATATGAAGTATGTGGGATTAATCGTTCATTTACAGGGACGCTGAAAAGTATTCCATTACATTATGGTATATGGGGAATAACTCCCGTAAATATACTCGGATTTTCATGAAATTGATAAAGGTTATTTAGGGTCACCAAAGCAGGTTTGGTATTATATATGAAGGATGTGGGATTAATCTTTCATTTACAGGGACACTCAAAAGTTTTCCATTACATTATGGTATATGAGAAAAATCGTTTGCAGAGTATTTTAATGACATTATGCTATTTCAAATGTATTGAAACTGATATAAATCACTGAATTTCACTACGATCACATTAGAACAGGACATTTATAGCATATTTTATTCATTCACAGGGACACACAAAAGAAATCGATTACAGTACAGTACTGTCTTTGAGTAATAATTGCTGGAGTGCACGGTTTAAAATTCGGTATGCGCTTTTAAATTTAATTAATTTTTTGCCTCTTACCCGTTATATATAAATTCTATACCTCAAATACAGGGCTGCACAAAAGCATTCACGTACCGTTCTCCTTATTAGAGAAAATTGCTGAAGGTAAATTTTTAACTGAAGTATATGTAGCTCTTAAGTGAACTAAATTTTGGCTTGCATGCAGCTAATAGATTAAAATCTATAAACCATATGCAGGGCTGCAATTCGCCTAATTTTCAGATTATGGATGGGAACAGATGAAATTGGGTTCTTAAATGTATTATGCGTTTCCATGTGGTTGAATTAAACGCAATATTTTAATTTTTTAAACAGTGCAGTTTTGTTACATTATTCTGAATGTGTTGGAAAGTGTTTCATAATCTATTCTTGACTCATGATTTTTTCTTACTTGTTTAAAATTGTGTCAGCGTTTAGTTTTACGTATTTACGACAAGAAAAAGAGACTGACTTCATGTAATCAATCAGTGAATGAAGTTTTCTCTATACCGGTAAGCAGTTCTCTGTACTAGTATTGTATTTCATAATTACGTAGCTATATAATTAAGCACGTTTCCTTTTACTTTACTGAAACTTGAAAATATTCTTTATAAAATTTGCGTATTTTTAAAAATTACAATTTTTTGTTATGTTTTGCAAGATTTTTTGATTCGTATAATCCAAAATTTCGGACTATCAGTGTTCGGACTAGTGAGGTCTTAGTGTATGTGTCCTTTTTTTTAACTGAACTGCATTGAACTGAATTCTAAATTATTTTTCTATTTTTTTTATTACTCTTAATCAAAGGGGAAAAATATATGCTTAAGAGCGTTCTAATTTAAAATTAAAGAAAGAAGATTTAGAAACACTATATATAAAGTAGGGGAGACTAGGGAGGGTTGACCCACTTTTTACAAAATGATTTTTTATTTTTTAAATATTGAACGTAGAATAAAGTTTTATGTATCATTTTATTCGTTACACAATCAGTTATCAAAATAAAATTGCTACTTAAGTGTAATATATAAGAAATTTTAAAAATGATTGATTTTATTCATGAGAAAATAATGTGTCAAGGCTCCCGACATACGGGAGGGTTGACCCACTATATGGGAGACTTAACCCACTTTGTTTTGTATCGAAATATTTTAGAAGAGAAATAAAATCAGTTTTTAAAAAAGCAAAATTACTTTATGCTGCATGCTTTAATTATTAAAAAAAAACATTTTTGAAAATATGACGCTTAAATAAACCTGTTTTGACGCAATCGCAAGTCATAGGAGAAAATATTTGTTTTAAACATGATTTTGTCTGAGCCTGTATAATTGTACCGTTGGGAAAATGAAATTTTAACATTTAAGACAGCATTCCGTTAGAGATAGGTTGCATTTTCTTAGGGTTTCATGTATTATCATGTCCGGATTTAGGAGACACTGTCTTGCCTTTTTTTTGTCTCCTTGTCCTACTTTTTGTGACACTAGACCTGACAACACTAGTTGTCACATAGTTTGGCTTCATCTAACTGTATTCATCCTGGTGAAATTTGTCTACATGCCTTCCTACAGTTTTTCGATCAATGCTATTTTCTTCTGCAGCGCATTGAGCACTTAAATTATTATTAACCCTCTCGTTGCGTAATTGTTTTATCAAAATAGCTTCAAAAATTGCGCATTCCTTCGCGGCGACCATCTTTTAAGAATTTTTATTCTTTTGCCACCGGTTTTTCAAAACAAAAACTTTCGTCTGATTTAATCGGGAAAATGCTACGATTAGATAAGGCGAAATTTACAATAAAAGTAACTGGTGGGAATGATCAAGGAGGGCTAATTAGATGGAAAAAATGTATCCCCAATGAAATCTCGGGTTGCGCAGCGATAGGGTTAACATCGTTTAGTCATTTCAGGGGCAAAGTATTTTCAGTACTAAAATGTTGAAATAAATGACTAGCACCAGAATTTACGAACAAATTTATTTGGAAATTAGAATAAGACTGTATTTCACATACACATTAAATGAAAAAAGATTTTAGCAAAATTCTGGTGTCATTGTGGCATTTGGGAATAAAATTAAGTGGTTTCATAACCATGCCACTGCACCTGAAAGGGTTAAGACTGTTGTTTTCATACTTTCTAGTCTTTTCCACTGTTTCTATTTACCTATTTTAAGTAATATTTAGATGGAGAAAAGTTCCTATCAACTTTCCCATTTATATTTCACTGGAAAGATAGCCCGTATAAAATGACGGAAAATAAGATATAATTATACACATATGCAAGACATGTACAACACATGTGCAAGAATATGAATTTTTCTCGCTTGTTTCGCAGTGATAGATGAAAATAACGCATTTTAAAAACGAAACTCATTTGTAAAATCTATGTATAGTAGAAGACTACTAATCCGCACAGCTTAGTTCAAAATGTTATGCGTATTTGAAGCTTTTTGCGGATTACAGGTCATATCTATTCAGCCTTTGTTTACATTTTTTTTTTTTTTTTGAATTCGTATTTTGGACAATTTAGATTGTTAATTCTTAAAAATAAATAAATTACACACTTAAACATATAAGTAAAGTAAAAAGTATAAGGCCATTTTCTCCATGTCGCCCTGTACTGGAAACGTACCTAAAGCACATTAAAATCGGGCAGTTAGGAGCTCAGATTGTACAGCGCCGTCTAGTGGCGGTTGTGTTATTAGTGGCATCGGAAGAAGAATGCAAAGGTGTACATTTTCGTATATTACACTTTAAATTCCGACCCATAGTTTTTGAAAAAACCTTAAATGCGCGGAGTTTAAATTAAATTACGGCGAGCTCAATTATGGAAGATTAATGGGTTTCAATGGGAATTTCGCCAAATTAGCCAACTGTAGTCAAGTTGGCTTCATATATGATAACTTATTTTTGTCGACAAATTTGGCGGGGTTTTGTAAAGTTTTGCGATATTTCGCCAAGTTGGTCAAATTTTGGCTCCATTGTAGTAACGCTGTCATTAGTATTTTTCAACAACTACTCATTGTTGAAGAACTCAACTGGCTGCGATCAGTGAGGCAGTCTAACCGGAACTGTGAGGAACACACAGAGACTTGGATTTTATATAAATAGATTGTTTTTTCTTGCAGCCGATACTACAGCAATTCTTCCGATCTTTGCTTTTAAGCAGTTTTAATCATTTTCCTTTCCATCACCCCATTTTACAGTAGCTTTACAGAATAAATATACATTCTTTTTTATATATAACGTTTTTTCATTATAAACAGTGCATAATAAACAGATTTCGTAAACCACTTAATTAAGGGAGCCTTGAGCATCTGGTCAACACACCCTCACATTGACTGGGTCAAGCCTCCCCATATACTACTTTTCTAAAGAACAGCACATTGTTATGTTAAACCTAACTTACTGTACAATCTTTATGCCTGGAATGAAAACTCGACATTTCTGTATTACTTTAAACCTACTTAGTTAAATTTCTATGGTATATTTTATCTGAAATAAGCTTACAAATTATTTCTAAAAAACGCACTTTTTAGGTTGAAAACGCTTCACAATTGATTTTCCCACAGCTATTTCGATTATATGTATGAAACAGAGACTGTTGTTTGAGCATTCCAGTAGCTTTGGTTGACTCCTATTGATAAAACTCTGAAATTATTTTAAATATGAAAACTGATGGGTGGGTCAACCCCCCCCCTAGTCTCGCCTATATATGTGATGCATTTGTTGTGACTTGTGACTGACTATAGAATTTTTAGTATTATTTCTTTAATTGTACCAAAAATAAAGGCATTTTGCATCTTTTGTGAATACATATACTACCTACACATAATTATTTTTCAATCTTGCCTCCATTTAAAATTTGAATAAATTTTAAAATGAAAAATGTTTCTCTTTCATATACGAAAAAAAAGCTTATTCTTCACTTATCTAAACTTATATAATGTTCAATTTATGTTCTAAGCAATTAAAGAACATTATTATAGTTTATAACAAAGAGAAACTGAAACTTTTTATATTAGCCAGGCGCAAAAAATGCAATAGCCGTTTTTAGCTCACAGGCTAGCAAAGACTGACAGCTAATGTTCCCGCAGGTTTTGTATGTACGTATGGTACGTATGCATGTATGTATATATGTACGTAACACGATAAATCTTGATAGAAATATGCGATTTGCTTTAAAAAAATTTCTAGGTTCATTCTGAATAGGTACTTCCCTGATTAGTTTTAGGGGTTCATTCCCTCATAGCATGCATGGTCACGGTGACGTCGTTGTGACGTCACTGTGAGTCACTGTGGTCACGTCACGTCTGTGACCAAAATGCCACCACTCAGTGATGTCACATTGTGACTGAGATGTGAACTTCTTAGAAAACTTTGAAAAATTACAAAAAAATTCAAAACATGTTATTTATGTAAAATTATATTTTCTGGCAATTAAAAAAAATTGTGACGTCACTGTTATGACACTGCATGTAACGTACGTCACGTCACATTTGTGACGAAAAAAATCACCATATTGTAAGTCACAGTGTGACAAAAATATGAACATCAAAAATCTTTGAAAATGAACAGAAATATTACATGCCCGAGTTACAGCGACATAAGGAATGAAAATATATTAGTGGATAGGAAATAGTAAATTCGGACACGAAAAGAGAGAGGGGAGGGGGGGGGGGGGGCAGAAAAAAAATTCACGGTAGAAGTATCAACAAACTAGATTTTCATGCTATATTTTATCAATTTCTTATTTAAGACAGTGGAAGTATACTTTTTTATGATTTCAATTTTATCTACCATTGCAATTTAATCCTTCACTGATTGTTATTATTATAAAAATGTTTCTCGGGAAAATGGTACGTATTTGGAGCAATTTGGATAACATATTTAGAATTAGGAATATTACATTTGTACACTTTACATATTTAGTTTTCAGGGAGGAAGTTGTTTTATTTATTTTTTTATTTTATTTTATTTTATTTTATTTTATTTTATTTTTTGTCGACCAGTGGTATTCTAAACCCTTCTGTGGTTTCAAACTAAAATTTTCTATTACAGTTAAGTCTGTAGTTTTTAATGAGCACGTAGAAAGAATACTCAGAGTTTAGTCATATATGCATTTCTTACTTTAGAATTTGCATTCAAGTCATATTTTTTCCTGTTAGTGTTTAACTATTTTAAATAACTATTTTTTTTAAAATTCTACTTCTTTCAGACTTTTTAAATAAAATTAGTATTTTCCGAAAAAATATGTATACAAATTTTATACAAAACCCATGATATAGTTATTCGTATTTCAAATTCGTGTTTTACAGATATGACTTTAAAAAAAGTTATTTTAAAATTGTTTTATTCTACAGAAAATGAATATGAAAAAAATGACAGATTGACAAAGAAAATTTTTTTATCCTGTATACTCTCTTTTCATTTATTAAGAAGATACGTATTTATTTATTAGGTGTAAAACAAACTGTACTTTAAAAAAAAGAAAGAAAAAAGGCAGGTGTTTCATTCAAATAGAAAATTTTCATTACAGATACTCTCATAAAGGTAAAATTACTGCGCATTTAAACTCTGTTGTGTAAAAAAAAAAATACAGTAGGAGCACCTGCTTGGTCAAATATCGTCTGCGCTGGATGAAAACCGCAGAATAAAATAAGGATCAGAGAACTTCTGACACGGAGAGTTAGTTTTTTTAAGCTAACAGAAATATGCCTGACAATTTAGGATAAAATACGGATACTATTAAAATATTTATGGAACTTAAAAGGTATGTCTTATTTAATTTAAATTTTTTGTTCCTTTTTGACAGATTATTACATGAGTTAAATAGTTGTATGTCATATGCAATGAGACTGATCTGGTTTTCCTTTCAAAAGCAATATGGCGATGGAAAGATTTTTGAGAAATTGTTAAATGCATTTAATTCATCTATTATAGTTTGTTGTTGTTTAATAGTACAATTATAAATACTAATTATTTAGTGTTTTTCAAATTGCTATATTTTTTTTAATTGTATTTAAGCGTTTTTTTTACTGTTTGTGGTTTTAATCAAACATTTAATTGTAGACATTCAGAGTCAGTTATTAAATTTTCTTTGATTGTAAACTCATTTTCTACATTTTCGATACATTTATTTTATTGGCATTAAAAAATAAAATATAATATTTAAGAATTGAAATAAAGTGTTTTTCATGCCCGATAAAGTTGAAAAGTGTTTATGACTTCGGTTTGTCTGGCCGCCTGTCCGCGCTCTAACTCGCGTAAATATACTCGGATTGACCTAAAATTTTTGGATGTTATTGACGTTTACCATAGCAAGACCCCTATTTGTAATGAAGTTTGTAGCATGTTTAGTTCATTTACAGGGACAGTCAATTGTATTCCATTACATTACGGCCTGTGGGAAAAAAATCGTTTCAAATGATTTTTAATGATTTTACACGCTTTCAAACAGAATAAAATTGATATGCATTTATGAAGCGCACTAAAATGTGCATTCATAGAATATGCGATGCAAAAAATAGTTATTGTTCATTTACAGGGCTAAAAAAGGAATTCCAATACATAATGATATAGGAGTGGAGGGAATTGTTTGCGGCGTACTTTATTTATGTTAATCTATTTGATATGTAATGAAATTGATATACGTCGTTGAGGTTTACATACTATGAATTATTTCATGTATAATACGAAGTGTATATAGCATTTACAGGGACACACAAAATATTTCAGATACTATATTGTATCCGAAGTACTGTTCATTAGCGATGATTGCTGGAAATACATTTTTAATTATGATATGCACTTTTATGATTCACTACATCTATGCATAGTATATGGTGTATATATATATGCTATAATTCATATACAGGACTATACAAAAGCATTCATAAGGGTTACTGGGTATTGCTTAAAGGTGGTTTTTAAATAAGTTATGCATTTTAATGCTGCACTGTATTTAAATTACTAAGAAATGTTTGTAGTAGATAGATAAAATGATATGCAGGGTCACGCAAAGAATTGGATACGTTGCCGTCTATGAATTATAATTTCTGGAAATGTGATTTCAGCAGTTTTAAGAGTGTTTTAGCTTGAACTAAATTTTAACTAAATAGTGGCGTGTAATAAAGGTTCTAGGTAAACTACACGGTTGTACAAAATTATTTAAGTATGTTTCCATATATTAGTATAAATTGCTGAAAGAGAATTTCAACCTGTTATGCGTTTCCTTGATAAACTAAATTTTTCCATTATATAGTATATATATATCAATCTACAGATCAAATACAGGACTGTTTAAAAGAATTAGAAAACATATTTGGCTGTGGATGGTAGGGTGTCAACGATTTTAATCGGTTGATTTAAATCAGCGATTAAATCATGATTTTAATCAACCGATTTTTAAAAAAAAATCATTGATTAAAATCAAAAATTTTCTAAATGTTTAAAATGTCAAAAAAAGTATTAAAATCTAACATGAACATAATTTGAAAGTTTCTACAGGTATTTTGACTTATGAATAAACAAAAAAAGAGCTTTAAACAATTGTTTCAAAGCTTAATTCATTAGTATTGTAAAAAAATTAAAAACAGTTGAGTTTGTAAAAAGCATTGTTTTTAAGTTTTTATCCAAATTAAAACAGTTTCATTTAAAAATGATATTTAAATCTAACATAATTTGCAATGTCATAATTCCCTTTAGGTAATCAATTTATGCATTATTTTATATAAAATACACATAGCAAGTATAATTACATTTCTACAAGTAAAAGAATAAATAGTAATTAATAGCAATCTCAAGTTAAAGAAGAATGAAAGAATGACATCTGCTCAGCAGCTAAATTGTAAATGAATGCATAAGAGAAAAAGAAATAATTGGTATAAAAATGCTAACCACAGCAAGAGCTTCTTTGGTATAGGTTAAATAAATGTTTATTATTATTATTATTATTATTATTATTATTGTAACTCATATATATTAAAAAAATGAACCATTGAAAGCTAATAGAGGTAATAATGCTGTTAGTTAAATATTTTGAGGATTTCAGATATTAGTGGCTAACTTATATTTATTCTATATGAATGGGTTTAACTCTTCTTTTTTTTTTTTTTTTTTTTTTTTTTTTTTTTTTTTTTTTTGGTTAGCATACACGTACATGTGTGTAAGTATAGATTTTGGTGGTTTACAGAAATTTTCCTAAATACAAATGCAAAATGAGCTGCAAATAATATTTGTTAGTTTTGTTATTTGTGCTACTAACTAATGAAATTACTTATTTGCAGTTTTTATTAATTCTGTAATTACTTATACTGCTTCTTCTAGGCCATTTTTTTTAATGGTGCCACACCATGCCCCTTTTGAAATTGGCAAAATGCACCCTGCCTTAAAAAAAGAAAAAAAAAAGTTGAAATTTACCTGTAGTTGTAGCCAGAGATTTCTTGTAAAAAACTTCCCCATTCAACAGTATTCTAAATTCATGTGGAAAAAATCTTGCAAAAATATGGAACTTTATTTCTTTAGAAAAAACAGGATATTATTAAAATATGTTATTTAATTGTATTTTTCAATTTGTTATTCATAAAATAATTAAAAATTAAGGACACTTTACTTATAATGCTAAAAAATATTCTTTTTTTTTCCCTTACATCATTACTAAACACATTAGTAATATATTTCCTCATGAAATAGTGCCCGTTTTTTGAACTAGCATCCTGTCCCTTTTTCTTTCTAAAATGAATTATTATCATTTTAATAATTAAGGCTTAAAAATGTATAATATGTTCCTAATTAGAAAGTTGATTGTTTAATAATTAATTTGAAGTAATGTTAGCTATTTAATATAAAATGCAGTTAATAATTTTCATAAATGTTAAGTATCACTAGTATTTATAAAGTTTTACATAATTATTACAATATTAATGTATATAACATTATTGTATAATACTACCTAATGAAACTACTAATTTGCAGTTTTTATTTCTGTAATTACTAAGTAACAATTATAATTTTATTAATTAAAGTGTAAAAACATAGATTATGTTAGCAATTAGTGGTGTAATTGTTTTGGAAACCTAAAACACATGATAGCTATTCAGTATTTGAACGCTGGGAAAAAAATCATAAAAATCTGATTTTTTTTTTATTTTTTTAAAAAAAATTATGATTTTTTTACACCTTAGTAGATGGTAACTGCGTAAATCAGTTTTTCAAATGTTTTACGCGTTTACATGTTTACTTAGTTATCTTAAAGTAAGTTAAATAATGCTATAAAAAGTGATAGAAATATCTTTATTAAGACTTACGATCGTTTCATCGCACAATCGGCGACATTTTCAAAATCAATCATAATAGAAAATATTTTCACATAACTTAAAAACAATAATATAGTAAACAATGTCACGAGACATGAAGCATAATGAAAATATTGCAACCATAAAATAAAATAAAAATTAAATTAGCTATTTGCGAGCGTGGATTAATTTTCACATAATTTAAAAACAACATGCTAAACAATGTCACGAGACATCAAGCATACAGAAAAACATTGCAAAACATAAAATAAAATAAATTATCTTGGCTACTTGCGAGTGTGGATTAATTTTTACTATTGTTTCTACAATTACTTAGTATCTCTTTCCAAATTCTAGGCAAATCAAGGGACACAGAATCGTTGCAAATATTCTCGTTGCGTAAAAATATTTCTATTGATTCTCGGACTTCTCGCAAAACCATCCATGAAAAAAAAAAAAAAAAAAAAAAAAATTAGTATGCAAGAAAATAGATCAAATTGAGTCCAACCAATTAGCAGGAGTATACGAAATACCTTTCACCAAAGAAGATGGAACAAAGCAGTTTTATATAGGTATGGCAAGCAGAAAACTTAAAACTAGAATCAAAGAACATATAGCAGACATCAAATACAATAGAAGAACCACAGCTTTGGCCAGATTATACAGCGAAGAACCTTTACAGATTGAATTTAAAAATAGCAAGTTAATTTATCCATCAAGATTTTATTTACCATCCATAGTCCGAGAATCAATAGAAATATTTTTACGCAACGAGAATATTTGCAACGATTCTGTGTCCCTTGATTTGCCTAGAATTTGGAAAGAGATACTAAGTAATTGTAGAAACAATAGTAAAAATTAATCCACACTCGCAAGTAGCCAAGTTAATTTATTTTATTTTATGTTTTGCAATGTTTTTCTGTATGCTTGATGTCTCGTGACATTGTTTAGCATGTTGTTTTTAAATTATGTGAAAATTAATCCACGCTCGCAAATAGCTAATTTAATTTTTATTTTATTTTATGGTTGCAATATTTTCATTATGCTTCATGTCTCGTGACATTGTTTACTATATTATTGTTTTTAAGTTATGTGAAAATATTTTCTATTATGATTGATTTTGAAAATGTCGCCGATTGTGCGATGAAACGATCGTAAGTCTTAATAAAGATATTTCTATCACTTTTTATAGCATTATTTAACTTACTTTGTTTATAAGTGATTATTATACATGTTTTTAGTTATCTTATTTACGTTATTTCCCCAGATGTCTTGTTAAAACATTTAGAAAGAGTTGGAAAGTGTTTTATAATCTATGCCTAACGCATAATATATCTTACTTGTTGTTTCTATTTCCCAGATCAGTCTTTTCATATAAAACATACCAAATCTAATTAGCTCATATTCACAAAATACAATATATATGGGAATAAAAAATTTAAATAAATAGGACTTATCATGTAGTTCTATAAGTAACAGTTGTATTAATGTCCGTTAGACTTCATGTTCGTATTTAATAAAGCAATCACAAATCATAACACATTAAAAAAAGCTTACACATTCTTAATATTAAGCTTGAATTCAACATCAAGCTTAGAACTTAATAAAAAAAGATGTCAGTTAATAAGCATTGTTTTTTAAATGGAAAATTAAAAATATTTTAGAAGAATAGGACTCCAAAATAGTGATATCTTGCTAAAAAGTACGGTAAAAAGATAAAATTTTATATTTCAAACAAAACTTTACTTTAAAATTATCGTAATTTTTATGACAAGAATCATCACAGTATTAATACTTGGACATTTTTCCAGAGAGAAACATTCGCCTTGCATACAATATTTCAAATGAAATTCAAATTTCAAATAAATTGCTTAAAAGGCGCAAAGGCCAACATAGTGAAAAATATCCACGCCGGGACTCGATCCCGGGTCATCAGTATAGCGCACTCACATTCTACCGACTAAACCACATGGAACGATACCCAGCCTGAAAATTTTCTCCCTATTACATGTTGGCAAGGCTACAAATGTAGCACAAGATGGAATATTTATCGTGAGCCACCGTCATGGGGCAAACACGAAACTTAATTAAATCCAGCATCGATTGAAACTATATTAATACTTGGAAAATTTTCCAGAGACAAACATTTGCCTTGCATACAGTATTTCAAATGAAAATCAAATTTCAAATTAAAATTGCCTTTTACACTATTAATTTGAAATTTGATTTTCATTTGAAATATTGTATGCAAGGCGAATGGTTCTCTCAGAAAAAAATTTCCAAGTATTAATATAGTTTCAATCGATGCTGGATTTAATTAAGTTTCGTGTTTGCGCCATGTCGGTGGCTGACGATAAATATTGCATCTTGTGCTGCGCTTGTAGCCTTGCCAACATGTAATAGTGAGAAATTTTCCAGGCTGGGTATCGTTCCATGTGGTTTAGTCGGTAGAATGTAAGTGCGCTATACTGATGGCCCGGGTTCGAGTTCCAGCATGGAATCTTTTTCACTAGATCGCCTTTGCGCCTTTTAAGCAATTAATTTGAAATTTGATTTTAATTTGAAATCATCACAGAGTTTATGACAAGTTCGTCACAAATGACACATATTTCACAAATTGGTCACAGTGTGACTTCAAAATATTGTCACTTTCGTCACAGGTTCGTCACAAAGTTAATGCCAAAATAGTCACAAATGACACACTTTTCACAAATTAGTCACACCGTGACTTCACAGAGTGGTCACAATGTGACGTCACAAATGACCTCTAAAACGGCCATAACGACCTCGCATTCTAGTCACTGTGACGTCACATCCACGTCACGTGACGTCACATCGACGGTCACAAAATCACAGTGTGACTTCACAACGACGTCGCCGTGACGTCACCATGCCTTACGGGTTGGTTAAGTATAAAGAAGGCGGAACGGAGGGCTGATACCCCCGTTAACTTAGATAAATGGGTTTTTCATTAAGAATTATCAGATTTACTTCAAATTTGGTATATCGGTTAATTCTGATAAGACGCTTCGGCCGGTAATACCCCCCTTAATCTAGATAAATGAGTTTTTCTATCCGATTTGCTTCAAATTTTGTATACCGGTTTATTCTGAAGGCGCTTTCCTGATTAGATTTGAAGGCTCATTGTATAAGTCTAAGCATGTTAACGGGGGGTGGATTAATATCCCCCTTAATTAGGATAAATGTGTTTTTCTATCCGATTTGCTTTGAGTTTGGTATACCGGTTTATTCTGATAAGGCACTGTAAGCGATGCGTATTAAACTAATTAATAAACTCACATAATCTTAAGGACTGTATTTATTTTATTGTTGACAAGCGAAGCGATGCGTGCACACAAGGCAAGACAAGAACATAAACTAGAAAGACGAAACGAATTACGTTTCTATGGTTACCTACATTCGCAGAACAAGTGCGTTGCCAACATTTTGGCACATAATAACAGATAATTCGAACATACCCCCCGACATTGAAGGGTCAACTTCAATCAATTATACAATAGAAAATAAAATATTCACATTACAAATGTTTGAGTAAATATGATACAACACAACAGTTTTCTTTTAACAATGAATAATACAATTAAGAAAATAATTCAGCAATAAAAATTAAGAGAAAATTCACAACCAAGCTCCCTCCCCTTTTTTTTTATAGCTCGTAACTAATTCTCTGAAATTTGTTGTGGCAATAAAGCAATTTTGGATATACTTCTTTTAAGTATTCCCTTTGAGGTTTTGATTTCTACTACCCTAATCTTACCATCTGTACCTGGGAAAACATTTGTAATGCGTCCTAGTAAGTATTTATTTGTAGGAAGATCGTCTTCCTTTATCAACACTAGGGTACCTATGATTACGTTATTTTTTGAAAATTGCCATTTCGAACGCTGTTGAAGCGTATTCAAATACTCTCTGTTCCAACGATTCCATATCAATTGAACGCATTTTGTAATTCTATGCCATCTAGACAGTCTATTTTCGCTTATATTAATTAATTCTGGTTCAACTATGGCTGTTATAGGTCTCCCGATTAAGAAGTGGCCTGGCGTTAAGGCCTCTAAGTCATTCACGTCTGAAGACAATGGAGTGATTGGATGTGAGTTTAATATAGACTCTATATGAGCAACTACAGTTAATAACTCTTCGAAAGTTAGCCTTGCATTACCTACTGTTCGCTTTAGATGATATTTTACCGATTTTATTCCTGCCTCCCAGAACCCACCAAAATTAGGTGCACGAGGAGGAATAAATTTCCAAGTGATATTCTCCTCTGACAAATAATTTGCCAACCTCTCTTCCGGACGTCTTAGCAAATTATGGAGTCTTTGTAACTCTGCGTTTGCTCCAACAAGATTTTTTGCATTATCTGAAAAGATTACTGCGCACTTACCGCGCCTAGCAATGAATCTTTTTAACGTTGCAATGAATGCATCTGTGGTCAATTCTGACACTAATTCGAGATGCACTGCTTTAGTTACAAAGCAAACAAAGATTTCCAAATACACCTTATTAAGAATTCCCTTTCTTTGTCCCTTATATTTTATAAAGAAGGGACCACCAAAATCTGTTCCCACATAGTTAAAAGGTGCGCTAGGACGTACTCTTTCTGTGGGTAGCGAACCCATGATTTGTTGCACAGTTATAGGATTGTTTTTACTACAAGTTATACACTCATGCGTTATTTTCCTAACTAAATTTCTTCCCTGTAATGGCCAGAATTTTTGCCTCAAGTAGCATAACATTGCTTGCGCACCTATATGAAGATATTTTTTATGGTAGTAAATTGCAATCAGGCTACACAATTTACCCTTAGCTGGCAGAATGCATTGATGTTTTGGAGCAAATTTTAGGTCGGAATGATTCAAACGACCTCCTACTCTTAGCATCTTATCTGCATCCAAAAAGGGGTTTAACAATCGCAATTTACTATTCTTAGAAATTTGCTTACCTTCTAACAATGCAGTATATTCTGACTTAAATTCGCTTTTTTGAAATTCCCGTATCAAAAAAGCTTTTGCTCTTGATAAATCATCTATACTTACGTGTCCCTTTCTTTTTTCAGTCGATCTTTTCGTATTATCTAAAAACCTGAAAATATAACTCAAAATACGTAATATTTTAGTTAATTATTGCTAATACTTAAAATTTCATTAACAAATTCAACATTATTCAAACAAGTTAATGTAGTATTGTTTCTCAGTTTTAACTCTGATGAAAACTCAATAGTGTTTTTTTTCATGTTCCAAATCAATGTCCTTATTGGATGTGATGTCACCTTCTCTTAGGAAAGAAGGGCCGTGCCACCAAAGTTCACAATCAATTAACTTGTCAAAAGTTAGTCCTCGAGAAACAAGGTCTTCTGGATTGTCCTCTGAACGTATATGTTTCCACAGATAAGTCTGGGTCAACTCTTGAATTTTGTAAACTCTGTTGGCCACAAAGCCTTTGAGTACATGAGGAGGAGTCTGTAACCATGCTAAGACGATGGTTGAGTCACACCACAAAATTACCTTATTGATATGCAACTTTAATAGATTCACTACCTTACATACGAGTTGTGACAATAAGGCAGCTGCGGACAACTCAAGTCTGGGAATTGTCAAAAGTTTCAATGGTGCAACCCTAGACTTGCTGCACAGTAAATTTAAAGATGTATTAATTTTTGTGGGACAGCGTAGATAAATGGCTGCTCCATATGCGAGCTCGGATGCATCGGAGAATCCGTGCAGTTCAATTTCCGAATGGCCTTCGTTTAAAACAAAACGATTGATTTTTAAATTGTTTATATGTTGAAGCGTTCTGATAAAGCGTTGCCATTCATCCTTAACATCATCTGGAAGTGGATCGTTCCAACCTAACTTTAATAACCAAAGTCTCTGTATGAAAATTTTAGCCTTAGCTATTCCAGGACCGAGTAATCCTAATGGATCGTAAATTCGAGCTATATCTGATAGAACAGTTCTTTTCGTGTACACAACTGGCTCCTGAACTGATGAATTAAACAAAAAGGAGTCATGAACTGGATTCCATAAGAGTCCTAGAGTTTTAGTGCTCTGGTCCTCATCACTATCAATGAATGAATATTCCTTGTTACTAGTTGTGATTTTTAACAGTTCGGGGTGGTTAGCACACCATTTGTGCAATGTCATGCCGCCACGTTAAAGCAATGCGATTAATTGTGCTTGCATTTGTTGGTCTTCTGCTAAACTGCTAGCTCCTGTTAGCACATCGTCGACGTAGAAATGTTGGAGTACTGCACGTGATGCTAGCGGAAAATCATCTTTTTCATCAATTGCAAGATGATTTAGAGACCGCGTGGCAAGATATGGAGCGTTCGATGTTCCATAAGTAATTGTCTTTAACTTCAATGTTTTGACCGGTTCTTCTTCGCCACATTTCCACAAAATGCGCAATAAATCTCTCTGCTTTTCCGCAATTAGTATCTGGCGATACATCTTTATGATGTCGGCTGTAAAGGCGTACTTGTGTGTTCGAAATCGACAAATGATATCGAAAAGCTCATCTTGAACTGAACCTCCATTTAATAAAACATCATTTAAAGAAACACCACTAGTGGTAGCTGCACTACCGTCGAAGACAACTCTTAATTTCGTGCTGGGCTTATCGGGTCTGTATACCCCATGATGCGGCAAATAATATGAAAATCTGGGATTAGTTTCCAAAGAGATTTCTTCTAAGTGTCCCAAATTACTATATTCTTTAATGAAATCTTCATACAAGAATCTCATGGTTGGATTGTGCGTAAATCGCTTAAGCAAATGATTTAATCGCTTATTTGCATTTTCTTTTGATTTTCATAAGCATTCAAGCCCACCAGTTTTAATTGGCATTTCTACAACATATCTGCCGTCTTCCCTTCTGGTATGTGTATGCAGGAAATGTTCCTCACAATATTGCTCTTCTTTACTTTTTATTGGATTTGTATCATTAACCGCTTCAATTTCCCAAAATTTCTGCATAATATTGGATAAATCGTCCACAGATCGAACAAGACCACAATAATTACTGAAATTGTCTTCTCGTGGCATAGACTTAGAACCACTGGCAACATAGCCAAAAACTGTTTCTTGAAAAACCAAATTTTGCGTATTTATTTTATTGGCTCCCATTAAGTTAAAAAATACCTCGTTTGACAATAAAACATGTATTGGACCTGGTTTATCAAATTGTGGATCAGCTAACTGAAATGTCTGTAATTGCGTAATGGGCATGATGTTTAGATATGTAGCTGGCGTTATGCGCGTAATTTTAGGAACAACAAAAAATTGCAATGTTTCACTAAAACTTCTATTTTCATTTGCGATGGTTGATATAACACTTTCTTTTATATTCATGACTGAACCATTTAGCCCTGAAACTGATGCGTTTATTTTCTTTCCCTTCAAGAACAATAACTCGGTACATTCCTTCGTTATAAAGTTATTTTGAGATCCTGAATCTAGCAATGCCCTAAGAGGAACAAATTCTCTTCTAGCATTTTGTACATATATTATCGCGGTTGAAAGCAGTACTTGTTTACTAAAAGAAGATGTCATATTCATTACAGTATTGTTTATGGTTGAATGCGTGTTATCAAATGAATGTGCATTTTCGCCCAAGGTGGTGACAGACATCTGACTATTTGTGTAACTATGAGGAGAAAATGCGGTTGGCGACAAGTTACTACTAAGATTACTTCTGTTTTGAGTTGGTATCGGCTGATTAGTATCAATACCTTCTTCACCGCGTTCCAGGTGAATCAAGCTGTGGTGACGCTTGCTACATCTTTTGCACGTACTTAAACTTTTACATTGGCTAATGTTGTGAACAGATGATAAACAATTATAGCAAAGTCTTTTCGTTTTAACAATATTGAACCTTTTTTTAGCGGGCAAATTCAAAAATTGCGAACTTTTCATTAAAATGTGGTCACCCTTACACATTAAACAATTGTGGGGACCTTCTGCTAACAAGGTTAATGACTTAGAATTGCATGAACGCTTCTGATCCTTAATGAAGGGTTTTATGGAAGTGCATTTATGGATGTTTTCCAAAATTTGAGAGCGCTTCTCCAAAAATAAAATTAATTCATCTAATTTTGGTACTTCATTTGCACTTATACTCATTTCATAATTTTTTCGAGTATCCTTGTCTAACTTTTGAAGAATGATGTTTAATATTAAAACATCGGAAAGATTGTTTCTATTATAGTTTAAAACGCTTAATGCGCGAATTCTTACATTGTCGACTAAATTTCGTAGGTCTTTAGCGGAAGGCTGCGTCAGCTTATCTGCGTCTAAAAGTGAATTAATGTGTATTTCTGTTACTACTCTATCATTTTCGTATCTGTCCTTTAACGCTTGGAACAAAGATGAAAACGTATCTTCTGTTGTAATCATAACCCTTGCATCCTTTATTAATGCAGCTTATAAATCATGCAGTTTTTGAGCATCCGAAAGTTGTTCATTTGAAGTTATTAAGTTGTTAAATTGTAGCTTAAACGTATTCCACTCTTCGGACTTCCCGGAGAATTTCGGAAGTGGAATTTCAGGTAATTTAATGTTTATTGCGTTGTTTATTAGAGTAGGTTTTAATTGAAATGCACTGGGAACTTTATTCTCTTCTAAACATTTAATCTGTTTTTTTTATTTTAAATTTAGTCTTCATAATGTTATCATGATATTCCTCACTAGTGTTAATATCTATTGAATAATCTTTCTCTATAGTAATGGCAGATTCTATTTCATTATTTAAGCTTTTTAGCGATTGTTATTTATCATTCAATTGTTCTAACATTTCTGAGTAATTATCAATTTCTATATTTTTGTCATTTATTAATGTTTCGAATTTACTAATCAATTTTGTTACAGACGTTCTTAACGTGGAACGTTTCTTTTTCAACTTTTCATTAGATTCCATTTCAAAATCTTATAATACAGTAAAGAAAATAATAAATATTTCCTACCTTATTGCAGAGCAGACGATTTCTTCATCCCATTAATCGAAGAATACACGCTTGCGAAATCGTCATTCCATAAAACTTTGATGAAAGAACTGGAGATAATAGTTCATTATACAGTCACAGAATTTTTTTTAATTGCGAAAAGTACCGCATCTTTCTCCGGCTGGACGCTGACCATTTTGTAAGCGATGCGTATTAAACTAATTAATAAACTCACATAATCTTAAGGACTGTATTTATTTTATTGTTGACAAGCGAAGCGATGCGTGCACACAAGGCAAGACAAGAACATAAATTAGAAAGACGAAACGAATTACGTTTCTATGGTTACCTACATTCGCAGAACAAGTGCGTTGCCAACATTTTGGCACATAATAACAGATAATTCGAACAGGCGCATCCATGATGAGATTTGGAGGCTCACTGGTTAAGTATAAAGGGGGGAGGGACCAGGGGCTAATATCCTCTTTAATTTAGATAAATCTGTTTTTCTAACTGATTTGCTTCGAGTTTGGTATACCGGTTTATTCTGATAAGGCGCATCCCTGATGAGATTTGGAGGCTCACTGGTTAAGTATGAAGAGGGGGGGGGGGGGGCGAGAGGCTAATGTCCTCCTTAATTTAGATAAATGGGTTTTTCTATCTGATTTGCTTCGAGTTTGGTATACCGGTTTATTCTGATAAGGCGCGTCCCTGATGAGATTTGGAGGCTTATTGGTTAAATTTAAAGGGAGGAAAGGGAGGAGGTAATCTTCCCTTAATTATTTATTTTTTGAGGGGCATTATTCTATGAAATAAGAGTGCAATATACAATTAGTGTGAATAGTCTGTGATCTCAATGACATATGTTTAACTGGGCACTTTTCTTTTTACGCTCCATTAGCATTTTTTTCCTCGCAAATAGCAGCTTGTTGAAATAAAATATTTTGGATTCGTGTATAATTATTATTATTATGTATTATTATTATTATTATTATTATTATTATCATTTTGTATTTGAAAGGAAATGAAACGGATCAAAAGTAAATAAAATCAAAAAATCATAAGACGAAATGAATATTCCATCTTGATTTAATCACAAACTAATGTAGTTAAACATTTTCCTTTACACAATTTTAATCCTAAGCACTACTAGTTCTACTGTTTTACACCTATGAATTTACAACAAAGTGACGTATTAAAAATGAATGGAGCATAAGTTAAAAAATTTTCCTCTGCGCAAGTTTAATCGGAAGCAGTGCTGCTTCTATTTCCATATACCCTAAGAATGATAGACTCTGCCATTTCAAGCGATGTGACGTATTTGAAAGAATGAAACGGCAGTTAATGAAAATAATCCCTGACGATGGGTGCGGGCTTGCAGAGCGAAAGTACTCGGAAACTTAAAAAATGTATATTTTAAACTTGTAACACCTGTATTATTATTATTTGTCACTTTTTAAGTAAACGGGGAATTTTTAAAAGTTGATATTATGTAGAAGTAAAGGCATTCATTTTAAATGTGTGAATTATATGTAATTTAAATTCATGCTATGCATTTAAAATGCTACAAGTGACAGGTTTATATTTTAATGAAATGAATGCAATACATATATGATGGCAATAGAACAATATTTGGTTATTTGTCACTTTTCCGTCTAATATAAAAGTACATAAAAACTATAGCTATGTTTTGTTTAGTGGTTACTCAGCGGATATAGTAGAGTGGAGAATGTTTCTCACTTACTTATGAAAAAATTCAGTTTTTATTACGGTTTTCACTATAATTTGCCTGTTATGGCTAGTAAAAGAGGAAAGTTTTTAAAGAAAAATGAGAAAAAAACAGCAAAATATAGTAAGATTTTATTCTTCTTATACACTGCACATTGTCTCTAATAAGATGTTAAAAGAAAAGTTGTTAAATGAAAGTGTAGAATCCATCATGAGTATGATATATATATATATATACGTCATATATATATGATATATATATATATATATATATATATATATATATACTATTTACGTCTGGCTATATTAAGGAAGTGTTTGGTGTATATTTCAGTTAAAATATTTTTATGACTTCAAATAGTATTCTACAGGTTTTCCCTATAAAGATTAAAATGCGCTTTAATTTTTTTTTTTTTTTTTTTTTTTTTTTTTTTTTTTTTTTTTTTTTTTTTTTTTTTTTACGCTTTGAAGATACGTAGACAATGCAATTTGCAAAATTATTTAAAATAAGGAAGGAATTAAGCTTAGGTTGTTGACATGGTTCTCCGATCAATTTTCATATGTTAAATATCATTCGATTTCTTTTCGACATGCTCTGACAAACTAACTATAAAAGTTCCATTATTCTGAGAAAAAAAAAAAAAAACACACCGAGTTATGCCACTTTAAGTTTGACAAAATTTCGTAGCTTTCTGGCACTACAAAGAGACAGACGATTTTGTTGTGACAGATAGCTTCAAACTTTTATAAAATTTAAAGCATTATCACTCGGTGGATTTTGGATCTTGTACGTTTTATGGTGTAATTATCAAAGCATGGAGAAAAGATGTTTAATATAACTTACAGGACCCTGAAACTGTAAATAATTTGAAAAAGCCTAACTCTTTGAAAATTAATGACAGGATTATTTCATCCACATAATTTTAATTCTCGCCTGATGTTAAACAAAACATGCTTTCCCTACGTCTCTCCAATAGGAAATAGAATTAAAGCGCGTTCTAATCTTTGTGGGCAGTCTGTATGTAATAGGCTATTAATAATGAAGGAAGTACTTTTTAAAATCGCATGTAGAGGTAAATACAAAGTAGAAAGTATATGCAATTAACCTCCTCAGTTCTGAAGTATCGCATGTAATACTTCCGAACTGAGGAGGATGTAAACTAAACTATTTTTTTTTTCACTATACTTCTATATAACTGAATGTTTTGGCTTTGATTAAAAACTAGTAAATGGCCGCACTGTTGCTTATTTCCTCATAAAGTAAGTGTTGTTATCGTCTGAGATTGCAAAATGCATTCCAGACTGTATGTCCAAGAAAGTTAGAAAATTTCATAATTAATTAACTTAAACGCTTTACAATAAATAAATTTCAGAATTTGAAGAATATTGAACTAATTCAAGGGCTTCAATTTGTTACTGCGTAATTTAAATTATCAATAATTAAATCGATATTTTAAGGGTATTAGTAATTTTATATCCGTATTTGTGAACCTAAAATGCCATCTTACTAAAGTATCAATTTCAGTTAAAGTGCTCCTTCTGTCATCTATGGTGTATTTTTGTTTGTGCAAAATCAATGAATGTGTATTCGCAGTGTTATTTTACCTTCCGGTCTGAAGAGGATAAAGGGAAAAACAATGTATAACTAGTTTCTGTTTATCATCGTCACCACTCCTGGCTATATATCTACTTTTTGCGATAGAGTACATTAAAATCCATGTTTCTAATTTATTAATTTATATTACACTAAACCAAGGGTAAAATTTTTATTCGTATTAAGTGTTATTCTAAATTTAAAAGACAGGAATGTTTTAGGAAGAACAAAAATGTTTTAGAATCTGTAAAAAATTACCTGTTCTTTGTTGTGACTAATTATATGAAGCAAATCTTATTACTTCTATATGTTACACGAAGAATAAAATTGTGTCTTTTGCGATCAAATAATATCTACATATAATCGCTTCTTTTTTTCTTCATGCATTTAAAGGAGAATAAATCTAACAGTGACAAATGTTTTTTTCGGGAAAAAGACGGCATTTAAATACATATAAAAAGCAGTTTCTTAAACATTTAAAATAACATTACGGTGGTTTGTACCAAAGAAAAACTGTCTCTGTATTTTGAATAATGATTAGCCATCAGATACGTAGTGAATATTGTTAACATATTTACTTATGGAGGAAAAAAATATATTTATGTTTTTCCATATAATTTGAAAGTTAAAGCTCTGAAAGAAAGAGATAAACAAACAAATAAATGTATTACTATTATATTTTCCCTCAAATCAAAAATACATGCACAATAAAAGTTTTATAGAAATGGATATTTTGATTTATTTATCTGCTGTTATTTGATTATTTGAAGTAAATATAATTTGTGTGGTTATTGTTTTCAGAAAACGTTTCAAACTGAACTTTCACTAAATTGTTCAATATTTTTTTTTTTCAATTTTGTGGAAGATAAATTTTATTTAAATATTATTTATTTATTGGAAATAAATTTCGATACAGGTTATTAAATATACATTTGTAGAAATCGGAAATCTTTAATAAAAGCAACTATAAAAAATTCCCACATTGATATTTTCTCAATGAGATTTGCTATAACATAATCTTTATATATATGTGTGTGTGTGTATTATCTTTAAATTAAATTGTATGTCTTTAAATATAATTGTATAATCTAAATTACGAATTTATTGAATTATATTATTCTGAACTATGTGTAAGATTTGCTTTATACACATAACACTCCGAAGTGGGGCAAGAACCATTTTGTGAAAACAAAATCAGTTAAAGCTAAATCTTATTATAAATTAATGTAAAACATATGCTTTTAATCAATTCACAAATATATATATCATAATATCAGCATACCTGTCTTACTAGTAATTTATATGGGCAAGAACCATTTTGTCAAAACAAAATCAGTTAAAGCTAAATCTTATTATAAATTAATGTAAAACATATGCTTTTAATCAATTCACAAATATATATATCATAATATCAGCATACCTGTCTTACTAGTAATTTATATGGGCAAGAACCATTTTGTGAAAACAAAATCAGTTAAAGCTAAATCTTATTATAAATTAATGTAAAACATATGCTTTTAATCAATTCACAAATATATATATCATAATATCAGCATACCTGTCTTACTAGTAATTTATATGGTCAACAATGATGGAAAAGAGGCAACTGTACTATGAAGAGAATTATCTTTATTTGTATGCTGCATATTACCGGGTATTTTCGAAAAGTAAAGATGCACATCGAACAGGAGGAAAGAAAAAGTTTGAACGATCACGTTGGCAATAGATATTGTAACCTTGATCATTTAACTTTTCCCTCGCAGTCATTCCTTATTTGTATGGTGAGTCTGTTAAGTCTAACACGTGTTTATAAAAGGCTGCGTCGATTCAGAATAACACCAAATGTGAAGTACGTTCCGTCATTCGTTTTCTTCATGCAAAAGGTAAAAGCCCATTGAATATTCACAAAGGTGTTGTCAGCCTGGCTTCGGCTAGAGTTCGTAAATTAATTTTAACTTGAATAAGTTTTTTTAATGTTTTGTAAAAGATCCTTATCCTTCTGGCTGGGCTGGGCTGGGTTTCTGCCTGAGCCCCTGCGTGTCGCGGAGAAGCCCCCGGTGGTGTGTGAATAAGTCTTAGCTTTATCTCCTCTGATCAGGCGATCTTGCTCCACTCAGGTCGTCAAAGAAATTGCTTCCGTGTATAAGAACATTATGAATTGACAAAATGTAACAAAATGATGTCTTTCTTTAACTGGAGGTATGACCAATGTTCATGAATGACCCAGAACAGGTATCTTTAATCTCTGATGGGTCGGGTACTCGCACCCAAAAACAACAACTTATTCATTGACACGAAGAAACATCTTGCAGGACAAAACTTCCACGACGATCATGAGAACAAACTCGAAATTGAATGTGGATTTGAAAACAGGCGGTAAACTTCTGTGAGTGTGGGATACAAAAGCTTGTATTCAGACTTAACAAATGCTTGGAGAATGACGATGATTATGTCGAAAAAGTAAGGCATATATCAGTAAGTAATTTGTAATAGACATTTATTAATTTTAAAAAATTGAATGAGTATGCGCCATTGTACCTTTACTTTTGGAAAACCCTTCGTAAAAACAAGCACAATAAAAATAATCTTTAACAATTTAAGAGTCTTTACTATCTAAATTAAGAAATATAATCATATGTATATGGCTTATTATTGATTACATTTAAAGTTTTTTTTTTTTTTTTTTTTTGTTGTTGTTTCGTTCTTTTATTTTAGTGTCACTTTTCTAAAGAAGAAGGAAATCTTGAAATAAAATAAAATATTCAGTCTTTTATATTTAAAATTGTGTTCCATTAAATGAAATTTAACGTTTTCCGACAAATCATTGTTTTTGAATGTGGGGGAAGCCAAAACCATGATTTTGTTTTAGCTCAAGTGGATAAATATTGTTGAATATTAAAGTTTCTTGAAATAAGACTACAAAAAATATAAAATAAGTCTATTAATGCCTACAAATATGTTTAAAAACATACAGACACAAACCATTAAATATCTAACAATAACATAAAAAGGAGTTTCTCCACTTTAAAAATTAAAGATCATATATATCCTCTTTCAACTAAAATGTGTTCAAATCTAATTTACTGATTTATTAAATTATATTACTCCGAACTATGTGTAAGGTTCATTTTATGTTTAAAAGTGTTGTATAAGGTAAAGCAAGGAGAGATCGCGCGGTAGGAGAGATCGCACACAAAGAGATTCGACAGGAAGGAGTAGAGTGCGCGCGCAGCGACTCCAGGCAATGTACAACAGCATTAGTGCAGTGTCTACATGAATGTGCACAATGATTGTTCCGAGTGTCGTGGATAAAGCATTGCTATTTTGTTTTGTTTTTCGAAAGTAAGTGCTTCAATTTTCATAACTGTTCGTCAAAATTTTTATAAAATGTCCATAGTACAAAATATTTGAACTTAAACGATTTCTAACAAGCTACTGAGCTAGGGTAAGGATGCGAAGGCCAAAAATTCATTTTTGATATGGCCACATTTAAATAATAGGCCGCGCAATCTCTCCTACCAAAATAGGAGAGTTTGCGCATCTGCTACTTAGGAGAGATGGCGCATTTCCCCATAAGTATCTGCACTAGGAGAGATTGCGTAGCTTATTGGTAAATTTGCATGGATTGCAAATTAGGTATAAAACATCTGAATGAATCAATTTTGAAATAATTTTGGAAAAACACATAACTATCGAAACAAAATTTGGCAACAAATTATTTTGCAAAAAAATACTTTTCCAGATAAATATTTTGTTAATAAATTAACAATAGAGTTGTTATTAAATTAATTTTATATAATAAACTTTGTTAATAAATTGACTTTATATAATTTACTTTGCTAATAAATTAATAATATATTTGTAAATTAATTAATTTAATATTTATATATTTTTTATTTTATTTAACAATTAATTTGCTAATAAATTAATTTTATTAACTTTTATAATTTTTATAATAAATAATTTATTTTATTTTTATTTTATTTCGCTAATAAGTATCTTGTGTTTGAAGTTTTAATACTCATTTCATGTCACAATGCCAAATATTTACATGAGGAAAAAGAAGAAGAAAGGCTCATGTACCGAAGAAAATCTAAAGTCTACCGTAGAGGCAATACAAAATAGCTTATTTAAAATGTGTACAGCAAGAAGGGAATTCATTATTCCGCTTGCGAGATAGGCTGAACAAATCAGCTTAATATAAGATGCTTCCAGAAAATGTGGGATAAAAAAACTGGGGAAAAGAAACGAAGATCAATGAAAATGAGTGCATTGAATGTCTGGATATGTACCAGTAGACAACATCGACCAGTGACTTGATTCAATGTATTGCTTGTGGTAGATGATTGTACGAAATCTGCACGATTTACAACAATAGTTGCATCGATTTTGGACAAAGACAACTTCGGTTACCAAACAAAAAACATTGAAACTGTGGAAATTAAAATGAAGTAATTTTCAACTTAAACATGTTATCAAAAAGATTAATGTTATTTTGTAATCTTAACAGGGCTTGCTTTTCTGATATTTTAATCTTCTTCTCAATTTAAAATTCTTTAATTGTTTTTAAAATTCTTCCCTTTTTTAACACAAGGCTGAAATATGCATTCCTAATATAATAATATTTATTCATAAAGCCCTTAAAACAATGTCATTTAGGTGTAATTATTATTGTTAACAATTTAATTGTAGTTATTATGAATAACAATCTCTTCTATCCATGTGCGCAATCTCTCCTACCCGTCTGCTCAATCTGACCAACTCTGTAAGGAGAGGTTGCGCAAAATAGTTTTCTTGTTTTTATTACTGCTGTTCTATTAAATTACAGTCTAACAACAAAATAACAATAGAAATGTATGAAAAACAAATGAAGTCAAAATTATTCATGGATAGTTTAGCAAAAAATAATATTTAGATTTTGTATTATTATTCCTTTGAAATGTGCGCAGACACTCCTATCCTTTACCTTATATAAAGAGCCAGAGGATAAATGTGGTATATGACCAAAAAAAAAAAAAAAAAAAAAAAAAAAGAGTTAATCACATGATTGAAGATAATCAATTGTTCTCTGCCATCTGTTAAATTATTATGAAAAAACCTCTTACTCACGAGATTTTAATTGATAAAGGAGTCATTTAAAATAAAATAAAATAAATATTTTGAACTTTACACCTCATTTTCTGAAAACGAACATTGTGTCACTTACCTTTATCATCTGAGCTTTTCATATGATATTATATTTTGTAAACAAAATTTTGTAAATAAAGAAAGTTTTTTGGAGCTCCCACTTCCATTCTGAATCTCCAATATTGTCATTTGAAACTTAAAAAAAACTATGAATAACTTAGATTAATAAATTCTATTTGTTCTAACTTTATTCTAATTAACTTCTAATTTTATTTCTCTTTTATTTCTTTCTGCCATTTTATCTCTTCTAACATGTACAAAGAAGTGAGATATGAAGAAAAACAATGCTGTTATTAGTACTATTTTTCCCTAAAAAATGTGGGGTATTACAGAAATTCAAAAATTTTATTTTTTGAACCGTAAAAAATCGTGTGTGACAGGTGACGAAAATTAAAAAATATCACTATAATTAGACATTATATTCCTAAAACTATAAAATTATTTTCTAATTATTTTCTAATAATACATATTCTGGTCATTTTACTTTGATTTCAACATACATACATAGTATTTTTCATAAAATGCATCTCTGTACCTTTTTATTCTTAATAGATACAAAATGCATCCAAGAAAAATAATGAAAAATACATTCTACACTGAATATCTATTCAAAATAAAGTTCAACAACATAACATTTTATGCATTTCTTAAAATATGCGACAATAGTAATTTATTTTTCCTTTTCTCTAGCCTCTGAAAAAGAAAGAAAAAAAACAGGATCATTTATATTGCAGTTTCTCTGCAAAGGAGTATAGTAAAGGTTTTATGCAAAAACAAAACAAAATAAATGTCTAAATCTCCAATAATCGGCGAAAGAAAATTTTCAAAAGTTTTTTTCAACTATACTTTACAGCTTTAAATGTAGTCTGTCAGTTCGCATTTTATCGTAAAATACTGATCTATACTGATATAGCATTTCTTTATAAAATGTGATACAAACAAAATTAGGATGCATTTATTTAAAAAATATTTTAGAGGATTGAAGAAATATAAAACTATTAAAGTGTTTTTGGTGTATGAATATGTGTGTGGTCATATAATAAGGTATTAACCCTTCGTTTCACCACTTTTCATAACTGAAACATACTCAAAAGTCAATGTTACTTATACAGTATTCTATAAAAGGCGATTTTATTTATTGCTGCTAAATTCCAACATAGCAGTTAATATAAAATTTTTTTTAAGCGTCCATAACGAACAGCCATACTGAATTAATTCTTCTAGCCAAAATTTTATTTCTCATTTATGCAGTTTCAGATCATAGTTGTTGTAATTTTGTAAAGTTAACAAACGTTTGCAATCATTAAAAATCTAAGTAACTTATGATCAGTCATTGAATAGTGGCCACCTTAGATTCACACAAGCTTTTTCTTCTCTTTCTTCTTATTTATTTATTTATTTATTTATTTATTTATTTTATCATAAACTGAACACTAAAAAGAAATAAAAATACAAATAATACTTTTTAAACTTAATAGTAGTTTCAATATTTTTAGCCATTTTTCCTAGCATGACATTGATAAGTAATTTGAATTATGATTTATAATTTTATTACAACTTAATTATGGTATATAATTAAATAAAAATTATTTATATAACATTTAAATTATTACTTAATCAGTTTTTAACTTGATTTAACATAAAATTTCACTAATGATTGCTGAAAAATGTATAAGTTTTTTGACAGCTTTTGACACTTTTCGCCAGTTTTCGACATGTCATGTCAAAAACCACTTTTTGACGTCAAAAACCCAACCCTGTAGACTATGGGATCGTGTTATTTGATCTGATCCTATTATTAGACGAGCTTTTAAAATATGTAGTATTTCGAAAAAGAGCTTAATACTATTCAAGATATCGCTGAAGAAAACGGATTTTCAACAAGCTTCATTATTAAACTTATCTATGAATTCAGTTTTCATAAAAATATCAAGAAAGTAACCCATAAAGATATGATATATAAAAGGTTTAACTATTTTTCTGGTCTGTACCAGAAGTTATGATATTCAGTTATGATATTTTATGATAAGACAGGAGACGTCCTAAAATTGATTTTTTGCGAAGGTTATTCACACAAATTTCTCAAAATATTTTCGTGTACACGGTCAGATAACAAGGTAGGAAATATTTTTGCAATACCTTGCATAATTATGTGACTTATACCTTTATGTGACTGAAATATTTCCAAATTCATTCTGCATGTTTGTATTTCGAAAAATGCCACAAAAGAATTCTGCATTCTATAGCAGTTAACATTATAAAAGAGGCGAAATTTAGCTAAGTACAGTAAACCCTCTGTAAGGCGGACTCTGTGTAAGACGGAAATCTGTCTAACTCGGAAAGATTTTCAAGTCCCAGTGAATTCATAGACATAGAGTAACATTTGTCTAAGGCGGAATATTGTATACTACGGAAAAAATTTTCGGTCCCTATCGATTCCGCCTCAGGCAGAGTTTACTGTAGATGATTTCCGCCATTATAAACCAAAATATAAAACGAATTTCTATCTTTTCCTTTTTTTTATACTAAATATTGTGTCTTTCTGATTCCATGAAAAGTATTTTCGCTGTTGGTTTTTCTTTGGAAAAAAATAGCAATTATTCTTTTTGACATTTCGCAACATAGTTGAAAAGTTGGAACTTCGGTTCGTATTGCCGTCTATGTGTCTGCGTGCCTCTACATCTCTCCGTGTTCTAACGCACATAAATGTACTCGGGTTTTTTGTGAAAGTTATATGTGTTATTGAGATTTACTGTGGCACGTTCGCTATTGAAAAGAAACTCTCGAGATAAATGTTAGAGAATATTTTTTTTTCAAGACTATCTTTCAATCTTCAAGACTTTTTTTCAATCTATTAGTCAATTTTTTATCATAAATATATAAATATAGTAAATTTAATTCTATATGGATAATGTATCTATAGTATAATTCTGTTCCTATGAATTTTTTATGCTATCCATGATGTCATTAATAAATTAAATGTAAAATTTCAACAAAATTTTATACAGCATTATAAATTACCTAAATTAATCTAGATTGACAAATATCTAGCTATGTTTAGCAGAACATCTTTGCTATTCCCAATTACATGATGAATATTTATTTTCTAATTTACTAATGACTAAAGTTTTCAGGTCTATTTTTTTCTATTTATATACTCCTACTACGAATTATTTTAATGGAGATAAAATGTTTTAAACTCATATGATGTTTTCAAGAAAATTTGAAAATTTTAAGTAACCTGCAAATGACGACAAAAGTCTCTTTTAAAAGCTTGAATAATTTAAACATAACTATTCTTATTACATAAAATTTCCCAAACATTAACTGACAATTTTAAAATAATTAAATCATTGTTGGAAATTTAAATTATAGTTTCATTAATAATAAATTTTAAAGGCAAATTATCGAATTAAAAATAAAGAAATAAATTCGTGTCATTATCTGAAGTGACACATTGGAAAAATTATAGCAATGTAATAAAATTACATCTTCACTTATTATTTGCCTATGTATAATTTAAATTAAATTTGATTTTTTACTGAATAAACATTATCATATTACAATGGTCTTCTTGATTAAAAGATATGAAAACAGTGATTGCATATTGAGTGGTTATATCATTTTCGTTTAAGATTCACAAATTAGTTCTTTTTTTTATTATATTTTGTTTAAGGGTTGATACCACGGATTGGTGATTAAAACACTGAATGGTTCATAAAATTATGATAAATAATTTTCATTCTCAACTGCAAATGCTAAGGCAAAAGATATTTACATGAGGAGAAAGTTAATTAAACAAAATTAAAATTGTATAATTCATTCGCCCTTTATGTTGTTAAATATTAATATTGAGGAGAAGTAAATTCAAAATATTTTACCATTCACGACGTTCCAATTTTTGAACAATCTGTAAACAGGATTTTTTTCTTTTCCTAATTCATCATATAAAGAAGAACTATTAGATTTCAGTCCTACATTTTAGAGGTGTCAATGTTTTTATAAAATAAAACGCGATTGAAAGCACAACAAACAATTTTTATTTAAAAAAAATAAGGCTCGAATTTTTATATATATTTTTCATGTGCAATTTAAATTACTTCCTGGCAGAGAAAGTTCTACATCCATATAAGATATCCATTACCATGGTCAGACACTAACAGATCATCTTGTTACTAACTGGGTAAAGAGATCACATAACTTCCATTACAGTAATGTACTTCCCTTGGTAGAAGATTCTTCTAAATATGTCATGTAACTGTGATAAAGTTACTACCTAAAAGCTTTTTATACACCAAACACATACATTAACCAATATATTAAATTGATTTAGTATATAGAGAATTTTCAGACAGAAGTAGTTAGCTACTTATTTCTAATTACAAGATAAGAAATGTTTGCATTTTATTTTTTAATTCAAATATCACAATAATTTTTGTTTTAATAATATATTAAACAAATTTCAAATATAGAGAATTTTCAGACAAAAATAGTTAGCTATTTATTTCTAATTACAAGATAAGAACTGTTTGTACTTTTTATTTTTTAATTCAAATATCACAATATTTTTTGTACTGATAACTTTCGAACATGTTGAGAAAAAAAGAAAACGGATAAATTCTTCTTATTGTTGAATTTATTATTATTATTGTTATCATTTATTTATATTTTTATTATTATTACTATTGTGGTTAATATTATTTTTATTACGTACTAAATATATCATGTGGCTCTGTTGGATTTACAATCTAAAATGTTTTTAGACACTAAACGCAAAGTTGTATTATATATTAACACATTTGTGCCTGGCGTCCTAATTTTGGGACGCATTCTTAAAAAATTCCCATTACAAATTGAATAATGATATCCTTTCAAAACTTAGTAAAATATATCCTTAGTATTTCTTTTCAATATTTATCCATAAATGGCAGTGCATTTTTAAGAATAAAAAGGTGAAATAAATGTTTGTCGTAGCGCAAAGTTGGATTTTCTTGAAATAAAATGGCGCGTAAGAAAAAGTAAGATATTTCTTTTATTTTTTTATCAATCATTTTATAAGTGGTATTATTTATAAGACGAAACATTATTTTAGAATACATATTTTTGAATTTTTTCAGATTTCTATTTTTTTTGTTCGTATTTGAACCGTTATATATCGTCCCAATTTTGGGACGCTAGGCACGAATGGGTAGGGGTTTTCTCCGTTACTGTCTATGCTTTAAATGTATGTTTTATGCCATTTATTTTGTTAAAAAATGGTTACATACCATTCGGATAATTATTTGATTATAAAATTATTATTCGGATTATTATTTGGCTATTCTTTGTTATTACTATATGGGGAACAGGGGCTGGGCTCGGTTCAAGAACAAGACACCCACCCCTTCCCACCTTTAGCTATTGGCTTAGTAAAAATTTATATCATACCGGTATGTTTAGTATTTTACATACTGAGGTTACTAAAATATATACAGCAGAACCTCGATTATCCGACGAAATTGGGAACTAACCGACAGCGGATAATCAAATATCCGGATAATCGAGAATTTATCAATAATCATCTAGTTTAATATGCAACATCGTCATCGAACTGCTATTAGGACTATTTGAACTGCTTAATAAATATCTAAATTTAAATTATACATGAAAATAAATTTATTTGTTTAGAACAGGGACGTGTACACAGAAGAGGGGGGGGGGGGTATAATTATCCCGGGATCGGATCTTGTGGGAGCTCAAGCTAATTTTAATGGAATTCGAAGAATGGGAAACCAAAGTGCTTATATCTACTCGTGGGAAAAAATTCAGAATATCGACATCGGTTTACACACAGTTTTGGTTACACGAGGGTCGTATAATCGAAGTTCTACTGTACCATATATACTCGTGTGTAAAACGAAGAATTTTTGACAATTTACTGCAAGTAAATTGGGGGGTAGACTTCGTGAGTCAATTACAAAAGCCAAAAAAAAAAAACTTTGAATACAGCAAAAGTCTTATTTTTTATGTGTATAAATAACAAAATAATATATAAAATATACAAATAATAATAATTTCTTATTAAAAATTTTTCGATTATTTGTTTTTGTTTACTTACAAATTTTTCGCATTAGTGAGTGAAATCTTTGGTTGGATTTTGTGCGAAATTGAAGTAAAAAGTTAGGAGGTCGACATACACGAGTTTTTGATTTTTTGCAGAATTTGCATTAAAAAGTTAATGAGTCGGTGTATATGCGAGTATATACGGTATATATACTTTTTAATAATTATTGATTATTATAAATTTTTACTGTATAATTTTTTACTATGCCAATAGCTAATGGTGAAAAGGAAGGGGGCCTTGTTCTTGAGCCGACCCCAGTCCCCCCCCCCTTATAGTAATAATAAAGAAATTTTTATAGTAAAATAATAACCCCAATGATATATAACCTTTTTGAAACATATCAAATGGCATAAAACATAGATATAATGCTTAGACAGTAACGGAGAAAACTCCTACCCTTTCGTGCCTAGTGTCCCAAAATTGGAACGTTTAGATTTTTATTTGTTAAATAAATATTTTTTCAAAGAGATTTTTTTTTTTACGTTCATTTTACACCATTTACTACAATTAAGCACAATATTGAGTTGAAAAAAAAATTCAAGTACTAATGGGTTAACTAAATTTCGAATATCGAGAGTTTTCAGACAAAAGCAGTTCGGTCGTTGTGTCCAACTAAAGTAGGAGAGTTTTTTGTCTTTGTCCTTTTAAACACTTTCCAACATAGTTGAAAAGTGTTTATTTTATGGTTTGTCTGTCCATGCTATAATTCCCGTAAATATAGTCCGATTGCCATGAAATAGATAAATGTAATTGGGAGTTACTATCGCATGTTTGGAATTGAAAATGATGTGTGTAGCATTTCCAGTTTATTTACAAGGCCACTCAAAAGTATTACGGTCGAACTAAGTCTTACTTACGGTCTTCGGGTTACTCAAAAGTATTACATTACGGTCTATGGGTAGAAAATCATTTTCCATGTATTTTAACGATATAACAGTATTTTAAACGTATTGAAATTGATATGCATCACAGGGGTGTACAAGAATGTTGTTATTATAGAAAATGGTGTGCATAGAATTTATCATTTATTTACAGAGACATCCAAAAGAACATGTCTATAGACGAAAATGAGCAATAATTGATCTATTGAAGCCTACGAACAATAGTTCCTGCAAGTGCGTTTTCAGTTGCGGTATGCGTTTTTAAATTTAACTAACTCCCAGTCCTCCATACTTTCATACTTTTGGGTGCAGGAAAATACAAGGTAAACCTACGAGTCGACCACTAAAATCAGGATTTCAGGTGTTTTCCACCAAGATATGACTTGGCAGACCGATTGCGTTTTAATATGCGTATCGAATCTTAACTAATTTCGGAATTTCAGCCGTGAACTCGATGAGGTGACTTTCTGTGCTGCGGCTCACGGTCTACATGTTATGCATCTTTTTATCGAATTTTTCCACGGCATGAGAGAAAAAACGCGGGGTCATCAAACGCCTAAGATTGAAACAGGAGTCATCAAAGATGATGCAGATTCTAGCACTTTGACTGAGAGGAACAATAACAAATAAATGGGATTTAAACCTACTGAGTTTATTTAGAGTCAAATGATATAAATTTATATTTAAAAGCAATATATTTATCGCTATTTCGAACATTTTAGGTTGTTATGACGCCATCTATCATGATGAATATTATTATTGATTGATTTAAAGAAAATAATTATTTAATTAATTTTTTAATACGTAATAAAAGTTTCAGATTTCATACCTTTGTTAAAATTAGAAAAAATATTTAAATACAACACTCTATTTTTTAGCAATTGATACACTGTAAAAAAAATTATATACTAAAACCTTACAACTTTTTTTCATTACGATATATAAAAAAATCGTAATTTCCTGACATACAGGCATATTAAAATAAAACAGATTTCTTTAATAAATTTACATGTGAAAAAAATTCTGTTCTTTTTCCGTCTTACTGAATTCATTGATATGTAGAAATAAATCTTATGAGAATGCGGAAATTGAAATACTTTTTTTCTGTGTATGTTTCGTGCTAGATACCTAAACATATTTTTTCTCTATAACATAGAAATTAAAGTAATCACATACAGTTCTTTTTAAAACAGAAAACTAAAACAATGTATTCTATCTGAAAGAAATATTTGCAATGCTAAAAATCTGAAGGGCCATCCCTTTTATTTGATAAGAAAAAAAAATCTACGAATTCTTTAGGAAAAATTGTAAAAATAAATATAGCTTTTCCGATTATTATCATTTTTTTGTTCTTGCTATTGTTTTTAGTCGAATAGTTGTGTTATTACTTCCTTCGGTAAAGAGAGAATTTTGAAATATTTATAATATAAAAGCTTTTGAAATATTTATATTGCTTTTAAAAAGAATGTATAAAATGAATAATGATTCATAAAAACAATTTTATTTTTTCATGTTTGATGAAAATGTTATAAAAAATGTTTCATTAATTGACTTTATAACATTTTAAATGCTTATTATTTAAAAAATAAAATCATAGGAACAAAACATAAATGGTCAAGTGCGTGTATTACTCTCGCTCACAGATTTCCGCACAATCAATATATGAATTATTAACATTATTATTAAAAAAATCGTTGCTAAAAGAATAATAAGACTTTTTTTAAAAATTACACAATGTAGGGTTAGATATACATGTATATAATAGAAAAGCATGAATGGGTATACCATAAAAGTTCAAAGACATATGAAGGTTAAATAATATCGAATATTGGTATTCTGTATAACTATTTTTTAATCTTATCCTAATCTATTATGATACACTTAATTCGATACTAACAATAAAATAGTAGTGTATATCTAAACTTCATTTGGAATTTCACAAAACTAAATTCAGCGTAGTACCTGATCACCGCATATTTCGTAATATTACATGTTTATTGCTTTTATACTACTACTAGACATTACATTACACAAATATATCGCTAAAAGTTGTTATCTAGGCTTCAAAAGCCGATGGTACATGGAATAGGCCGCCAATGTCATTGTGTAAGTCCAAGCCGTCCGTGTTTTAAGGGTTAATATCTCGGCTAATTACTGACATTTTTTATTATTATCAACAATGCTTTTATACTCCTGCTACGATAGGTAACCCCAGAGCTTCTCAACACCTTTGGTGGAAGCCCACAAATCGAAAGATGTATGTAAAGGAAAAATGCGCTTTTCTCAAAAACTATGTGACCTAGAGCAATCTCTATAGTTTTCCTGCAAGGTTTAAATTAACGTCCACTATCTCTAATTTTTTCATAATTTTAGCTTCTGTAGTAAATTCGGAAATAGGGGGGTGGGGGTACATATTAGGGTGTATCGATTTTTAACTTTTTTTTTGTTTCCAAATTCCAAGTTGATAAAAAGTTGCTACTAGACACCACAACTTACCACAAAAAATTTTGGATTTAAAAAAAAATGTTTAGGTCTCCCGCACAAGGCCTAAAGTTTAGAAATTTTACTTAAAAAGTAAATTTTTACAAAATTTTTAAAAAAACCTAAAACACTTTTTTTCTAAATTGCAAGTTAAAATTCCACTAACAATAAGCCCAAAAAACGATAGAAAATGTATTTCAAAAACTTAGCACGACATTTAGGTCTCCCGCACAAGGCCTAAAGTTTGTTAATTTTGACGAAACTTTCGTAAATTTTAGTGTAAATGAACCATTTTTGTTTTCGTTAAAAACACCAGACTTAAGTGTATTTTTGTTACAGGAGGCATAAAATGACACAATATAAATATAAATATATATATATATATATATGTATATATATATATATATATATATATATATATATATATATATATATATATATATATATATATATATATATATATATATATATATATAACCAATAATTAAACATAACCTACCACCATCAAAAACCGTAATATTATGAATTAAAGCTTTAAGTATATATAAAAAAAAAGATTAAATTATTTATAAGAATTATTATGGAAGAAAAATAAGAAAGTGGACACCGACAAATAATGGAAATGCTTATATATTGAATTACGTTTTCAAGGGCACAGAATTCAATGATATAAGCAATATGGTTGTTTTCTGTGGGAAAAATAAGCCAAAGCTAAAAGTTATTTTCCCCTGTGCCCAAACAACCATTAAAATCAAGTGAATTGATTAAAAATGAAAACAGAATAGAAACAAATAATATGAAATGGAAAAAACAATAAAACCTATTTAAATATTTATAGGATATAAAATGAAATAATAAACACCATACCGATTAATATTTTAGAATAAATCCACGCGCACATGGCACCCATATCGTAAAGATTAAGGTTAATAAAACAGTTAAGAAATCACAGTAATTGATACCATAGGATGCAGTTAATACATATTGAAATAAATGTTAAAGAACTTTTAATATAATATAAAATAATATAAATAGAAAGTAATTACATAATTAAAATGCACTATTAAATTAATTAAAAACCGTTAAACAATATCGTCAAAATTTAGCTAAAAATTCCCCCTGGTGTAGTAAATCATAACTGAAATGTAGCTGGAATAAGTAAATCTAGAACTTATCGAAAAAAAAACACAAATTGTGGTGCTGCCATCTAGTATTACTTTTATGATTTAATTGTCAAAAGACTTGCTTCAGTTGTAAGCAATTGAATGTAACAATTGTTTTATTAACAGCAAAACCAAACATATCCTTATATATAGATAATTATAAACTGAATATAAACCACACAATGTATTTAAAAAAAACTATTGTTAATAAAATTTAAAAAGCATACAAAATATTCTATTAGCAAATTTATTTAAACTACACTAAGAATTTAAATAATTCTAGAACATCGATAATATATAGCATATAGCTAAATGCTATAAAACAAAATAAATTCATTAATAATTAATATAAATAATTATTAAAAATATAAAAATCTTTAATAAAAACTATTATATATAAGATAATTATAAAATGAACAGGAAATAAAAAACATATGGTAGTATAAAGAAGGTGAACTGATACTTAAATTCCAATTACCTAAAAAGCACAAATATAGTGTGTGGATTATTTTATACATCCATAAAAATCCTAAAAGTATGAATGTGGGACATTCAAAAACAATAAACCGATAATAAATTATATAACACTAAGTGAAAATAAATAAATATTAAAATATTAATAAGAATAGAGGAATAATAATAAATATAATTACCCAATTTTAATCCATACAGTATAACTTTATTTATATTAAATATACTTATATGTATATTAATCACTATAAAAATGGCATACTATTAGTAATTAATATGATATTGTCCTTATTAAATTAAAATTTATAACAAATGATTGTAAATAAGATTAAACAATAATAAAGCTAATAATTAATGAAATTCACTAATTACATATAAAATATCAAATCAACATCCTTATAAAATACGTATCAAAAATATAGTAATAATACAAAAGCCCCATTTTTTTTATTTTTTTTTATATAAATTAACCATTGCGTATTATCCAGACAACACCACCCTCCTCCGTACTCTAACATCTACCCACCCATCCAACCTATAATAATTTTTTTATGTTATTTTACAATTTTTATTTTTTTATAGAGATTTTTTTTTATTTTATAATTTTTTTGTAATTTTGTTTACGCATGTGTTAATTTGTTTTAAAAGATCATGTAAGAAAAATACTAATTGTATATTAATGAATATATGAATTTTTTTGGAAAACCATGATTTAATGCATCATAAATTAGTTTTATATATATATATATACTACATAAATAATATATAAATGTTGTATACCTTAAAAAAAATAGTTTAACGATGTAAATTGTTTGATAAAGGTATTGAAATAAACTCTATCGTTATTTGTGATTACTATTGTTTATTACAAATGTATAAAATATTATAACGTGGAATAAAATGTAGTATATAAGTACAAAATGTTGCTGATGTATTTTCATAGAATATGAGCACAGTTTTCCTGTTCTATTTCAAATTAACTGACTTGTTTTAAATATTCGTCCTTTCATCTTGTCTTCAAAACCTGAAACGAAAGTTATATACAGTACTTACGTAGGCCTACAGATTTCTACAAAATTAAAGAAATGATCCCCAATGAATTTCAAATATTATATGGAAGACAGTAAGATAAAGATGTTATTTAAAAACATTAAAAATCAAAGTAGTACAAAAAACACTTACTTACATTTTAATCCTTCACTGAGGTTTTGTACTGGCTGTTGGTCTGGAACGTAGGTAGCTCTTTACGGTCTTCCAGTCTGGCACGAATGAAACCATCTCTTTCGATCATCCCACGCACTCGCTTTGAAGCTTCTGTGACTTCTTTCACAATTCGTTCCACAGCTTGAGTGTGAGAAGGAATTGTAAATTCAACCCATCCACTTTTTCCCGTATCCGCAATTAACTGTAACTCTTCTAGGCTCATATTGGTAACAAGAGGGGGTTCGGTTACTGAAGAGGTTTACCAGTCAATCATATCTATATAGTATTTAGCATTAAAATTGATCTGAGGGGGTTTAAATATCCTTACCCCTTTCTTTTCTGTTTCACGCGATTTCCGGATTCTCTTATAAGCCAAGCCTCTAATATGTTTTCATTCATCAAACAACATCGCTATTAAAACATGCTCTGGGTGAGCTATGAATGCGTTTCTCTGTAACGTTGCATCGACGACATGGTTTAGTACGTCTTCCAAGTAATTTCTGAAATGAATCATTTTAAAAAAATTAATGGAACCCTGCGGGATTTTGGGATTGCACTTAATTGAGAATCATGATGGTATGTAGACTTTCATTATGAACTCTGCAAGCATTCTCAGCTCAGGGGTCGGATCATCCATGGCTACATACAAACGCTTGATTCGATTTGCCAGGGTAAGTCACCTGGCGTGCGAGATGTTTCCAGGGTTTCGTCTGGCCAACTCTTCTGTACATGTACCTATTGATACGGCTTTGGATATTTCGTACAGATAGTTTTCGTCTGTGCTCAACTCTTTAAGATAAACTTCTGGTATATCGCTTTCAATTGCAACAAAATTGACAACATCCAGATTTTAGCAGCTTAGAAGTTTTTTACCAATAGGCCCGCTAAATGTGTTTGGTCCAGAAGTTGGCCCATCAAGAGCAACCATAATTTTTCTAAATGGTAATTCATTCAAATGTAGTAGACACACAACTGCCTGCAGTGGCTGTTGTATTTTATTTTCAAATACGGTGATGACTCCATTTGAAGTGCCTGTGTTTGCTGCCGTACCATCTCAACCAATAGCTTTTAGTTTTTTAAGATCGACAGTTTTTTCTTCACAATACTTTACAAGTGATGTAACTATTTCCTTTCCTGTTCCATTTATGGGAGTTGCATGACGGAAATACAGGTTCTTCAACAATAGATATGTGTTCTTTCATTAAAGATTTTCGGACATTTTTACCAGCTACAATTTCTTTTGTTATGGTTTCATCTTTACGACCATCAAAGTAAACGGCCATCAGATCGGAGGTTCGAGTTGAGCTTACTTATTTACGAGACTTAAGTCTTTCACGTGCTACTTTTGTTTTGTCGATTACTGCTTCTTGGTTCTCCGCAGTAACGACATTTATGTTTCGCAAAAGGGCAGTAGCTAACTGAGCTCCAGCTCTACTAGAAATGCCCCTGTGGTCACAAGCTCGTGAAAACAAATACAAGCGTTGTGGCAGTTCTTGTTTTACTTCTACACTTAAAACACTTTTTTGACTCGTATCAAGTACATTTATTTCAAAATCACTATCTTGACATGATGTGTGAGACATTAAATCATCTGTACTATCACCAGAATCAATATTATCAACAGATTTTAAGTTTTCATCCTCAGTCTTTTTTACAACTACCTGCATTAAAGCTTGTGACCTAGATTTTCTTTCTAATCGCTTTTTAAGCTTTTTAGTCTCGTTTTTGTCACACTTTGCAATTGACATCAATCTAGGACCACGTTGGTTGAGCAAAGCTCGTGTTCTAGTGCCGGGACTTTTTTGTCAATAGAGCAAATACAGTTGCTGAGGTCACATTTGCAAGTACAAATATCAAACAATGCAGTTTCAGTTTTTGACTGAAAGCTAGTTACTGCATCTTTGTAGGAGTTAGGATACTTCCTTTTGTGGCCTGAACACTTTTTAATTTTCTCAAGCTGCTCATGCAGTTTTAAAACCATAAATATTGTATTTTTGGTGCCACAAACAGGAATTGAAGCTCTGTTCCATATTTCCTCAAGTTTTAAAGCAACTGTTAACGCAATTACATTCTTTGCAGGCTGATGTATTCCCTCTTGTTTCATTTCAATGCGTACCCACTCAAAATACTTCAAAACATCCATCTTGGTTGGCAGAACATTAAACTCACTCACATCAATAGGTTGCCCGATAACCGGCCTGTCTGTAGTTTGTCTAGTTAGATGCGGTTTTTTACTCATAATGAACAACAACAACACACACTCAATTGATTCTTACAACAAGACTATCGCACTAAAACATAACCGTAAGGCTCGCTCGCGGTCAGACGACTACTGACAAGTCTGCGCGGTGATTCATAGGTGTCGCGTCACCGCGGCGCAACAGTCTGGCCTTCCCTCACCCCATCACTTCAAGTTGACGCTTGACGTATTGAAATGTGATTTATTATTTCACTTATTTCAACAATTCCAATCAAGCCTAACGAGGCTTTAGTTACATTTAATTTTTAAACCAGCAACAACACAAATATCAAAGCACTGAAAAATGTTCAAAAATTGGCTGAAATTTACGACTTTTAGGCCTTGTGCGGGAGACCTAAATGTTGTGCTAAGTTTTTGAAGTACATTTTCTATCGTTTTTTGTGCTTATTTTTAGTGGAATTTTAACTTGCAATTTAGAAAAAAAAGTGTTTTATGTTTTTTTTTAATTTTTTGTAAAAATTTACTTTTAAAGTAAAATTTCTAAACTTTAGGCCTTGTGCGGGAGACCTAAACATTTTTCTAAAAATCCAAAATTTTTTGTGGTAAGTTGTGGTGTCTAGTAGCAACTTTTTATCAACTTGGAATTTGGAAACAAAAAAAAGTTAAAAATCGATACACCCTAGTACATATGTTTTCTCACATTTTCAACGATATCTCTGAAAATATAATACCTAAAATTAAAAGAAATGTCTTTTTGAGTTCAGTGTTACGAAATCTTTCACACGATATACAAAATATTTTTTGAAGTAATTGAATTAACCCCTCTACATTTTTACTAAATATATTTGTGAATTTTTAATAATCTGTAAATATGTGGATCAACAGACTTTTTTACGTCCCCCAATTTCAGGTTTCGACATTCGATAGTTTACGAGTAAAATTGGCTGTGACAATCAGAAAAACACAGGTAATTCGATGGATGGAATCGAGGATGATGTCATTTTTGAAGAAGTTGGTGGTTATTATGAACTAGATGCTGATTATATTCATCCCGATGTACAAACACGAGAAACCAATTTTAAGGAGTTGCTTGAAAATTCTGATAATGATTTGGATAGTAAAAGATGTTTGTTAACTTGTTTAATTATAAAAGAAAGTAAAGTATTAAATGTATGTAAAGTATTAACGTATTTTTAGAAATTTGTAGGTAATTTTTATGATTTTTTATATTTACCATGCTTTTTGTTTTAGAATATCAAATTTGAAAAATTTTTTAGACACGTGTATGAGCCCTCCATCCCCTTACATTTGAGTCAGAAAAATGTCCAAAAATTCTCGACTTATGCACGGAAATACACGGTAATTCTTTAAAACAAAATACCCACATTTCAGTCTGTTTTGAAACTATTAAAAAAGAATTTGATATTTGGAGTTTTAAATTTTTACAATTATAATTAATAAGCTATTCGATGGCATGACTTCTCGTTTAGTATCCGATGAGACAAATTATAAAAAAAATATAAACATGACATCAAACTAAAGGTAAGTAATGATTTTGTTTTTGATACAATTTCTATATGTAGACGATCTCTTAAGCAAAATGTAGCTTGCATCTACTAGTAGATTTTATTAATAGTCGTGTGGTACATCACACTTTTATATGATGATTTGCAGCAGAGATAGTACAGGGTTTTTTTTTATATTTCCACGACTGTACATTTGTATGACTATCACGACTGCATGCATTTAGAAAATCTATTTACTTTAAATATATGTCAATTGAAATAAATAACAGAAATAATAAAAAAAAACATGCTGATTGTTTTAGGAAACTGAAATCATAAAAGCAAAAGTTCTTACTTTTAATATAAAGTATACCTGAAGAAACCATATTAAACTACGATGTATGAATTATTGAAAGTTTCAATTTTTTTCTAAAAGATTTAATTCATTTATATTTTTTTATATCTAAATATTGTTCTAACAGTAAATTAACTTTAATCTAAATATTGTAAGTTTAAGACTCAAATCAAATTACTTAATTTTTTTGTATGATCGATTCATTATATAGTTATAACATTTTATTTAGATTATTGTTATAGTCTTGGAATAAACATGTTTAATAAACATAATTGGCAAATTTTATTCAATTGAAAGAAAAAGAATCCACCATTGGAGTCTTTTACCAACAATCTTTTACAAATCTTTAAATAAACAACTATAAACATTTTAAAACTTTGTTTCCAAACTGTTTCATTCCATTCAAATAATTTGCGCAGCAATGTGCTTTTATTTTCCAAATGAATCGCAAAATTAAAGGGCAAACTTTTATTGTCATTGGATCAAAGCATTCACTTATCTTTCTTCTAATTCCATTACATGTATTTGCTACAGAGATGCAACTCGAAAAGGATGTATAACAAATGTATAAAAGAATTGTTCGTATAAACAATGAAGCATCATTTTCTATTAATGAACTCATCTATCTTAGACTTCTACGGTCGTTAACAAGATTTGCTCCTTAGACAATAAACTATTGATAAAGATTATTAAGTTCCGGAAATGTAATTTATTTGGGTTTCGGCAAATCAACTGAAATATGATAAATAATGTATGCAAAATTATAGAATGTATTAAATAAACTTTTCTTGTTATTGTTTTTTATGCTAATGTTTCAAAACCTAAAAGTGTATTTTTTTTTTATTTTTAAATTGTTGCATAAGAAATGTGTGATTTTTTATACTTTCATTTTTAACCTTTTTACATGATTAAAACAGAAATTCCTTTGTTTCAACATTTAACAATAAATGTTTTTTTTTCTATGTTTCTAAGTCTCACTATGTTATCTTTTTTCTTAAATAACACTATTGGCGATGAAAAATCAGAAGAACTTCTCCGGCTCAGTGGCCCTGAGCTAGCCACTTCTCAATATTTGCTTCTACTATTTTTTTCTAACACAGCGGTAATCTTCGAGGGGAAAAACCGATTGGAATTTCATAAGTCAAATTAATTTTCATTTTAATATCTACTCTATTAGTCTTAGTCGGCGCGCAATTCTCAGTTAAAGAGGGTAAATCCCAACGCAAATTTTTGTCATCAATGTGATTCAAATCAATTTTATTCTCATCTAGAATATCTACAACGTTAACTAAAGTTACTCGACTCCACTTGTGTTTTATATAGTTTCACTTTATTCCCCGAAAAAGTTCATTTCTCTGTAATGTAGTACATACCTGGAAAACTTATATTTGGAAAACTGTGCGAAATTTTTGAATTCCAAATTTATCTTCGAGATTCGTAATCCCATAAATAAATTCTCTAAAATTTTCGTTTTGTCAAATTGTTTCAATCCTTTTACACAATTTGTGAAGTAATATTTTAAGATACCAGAGGTGCCAAGTTCGCACTAATCTTCCGTAATGCGTGGATTAATTTAACCCAGTTTAACACCGTTTCGAACCAGAAAACTATTTGATGAATCTTTATTTATTTAATTCCAGTTTTATACGTGGAACTTATTTAATTTCATCTCTGAAAAAAAATTCTGGTGCGAAATGTATAAAATCAGGGTTAAATTAACCCACATATTACGGAGGATTAGTGGCAACTTGGCACCTCTGAGATACTGACATTTTCCAGATTAGTCATAAATTTAAAAGTTGTACTTTAATTAAGTCTTGAAACAAAATCTGTTATTGCTGTTCTACTTTCATTAAACATTTTTACTCCAATGCGACAATTTCACAAGGGTTTATAAAAATAGTAAAACAGAATTGTTCACACAAGCAATGGCGTATCGGTTTCTATTAATGAGTTCATTCATCTTTTAGTTTTACTACCTTTTCACGGGATTTGTTCCTAATACTTGGTAATAACAATTGCTAAAGATTATTCATTTCGTAAAAATTAATTCCTTTGGACTTTGGCGAAATAGGTTTTATTTAAAACATGATGATAAACAATGTGTGTTAAAGAATAAATGCTATGATTTTTTTTATCTTCTTTTCATATTAATTTTTCATAACCTATACGTATTAAGTTTTATTTTTAAATATTGGCATAGCATTATGTTTTTTGCAGTCTCTTATATAACCTTAACTCTTCATCTACTTACGGTACTTATAAATTCCATTAAAATAACTTGCTATAAAATTCATTTAGTACATCGATTAGTAGTAATACAGTTTAGACTGAGTTACAGATGCATTGCTTTATCTTGTTTCAAAAGGATTATTGGTTACCCAAAACAAAAAAAAAATTAAAAGGATGATTTATTTTGTCTTTGAATCTTTTCAGCTTTCTTGGGGTTGGAGAAGTGGGGAATTTTTAGATTCAGAAGATTTCAATATTTCTATTTTAAGAACATTATATTTGTACATTTTCTACATCTACAAAATACTAAAAAAAACTAATTAAAATAAAACATTTGAGTGTTGTTATGGGTATTGCACAAAATCCCTATAAATTCGAATTTCATTAATCCTTCTAAAATCCTTCTAAAATTTATTAAATGATAATATAAATCTTCTAATGTGGTTTAGAAAATTCACGAAAAATGCTTTAGAAGTTAAAACTTTCAAGAATTCACAATTCAGTACATTAAGGGTTAAGCGATAATTACTTTGTATAAAACTTTTAGCTATAAATAACTATCAATGTTTTTCTGTATGTTAAATAAGACATTTTGTAATATTTCATTATAATTCATTATAACTTCAATAATGTTTCAGTTGTTACTTTCATTTTATGTATTTGTTTTAGTCAGGCATCTCGGACTGAAAACACACTTCTGTAAAAATATATTTGCCTTATTTTTATTTACAAACGAAAACAATATTAACTGTTCCTCTATTGCCGATCATAATATTTATGCCTATTAATATGTATATATTTAACATTTTAGATAATATTAACATTTATCTATTTAGTTTTACAGAATGTAAAACATTTTGATTTTTAAAGAAATTAAATTTTATATAAGTAATGCGACGAAAAACAAATTTAGGAATTACTTCAGAAAGTAAAGCTATTTAACCGTTAAATGCGCGATTTTTTATTTTGTTTCGAAAAATTGTATATCATTCTCTGAAGGAATTTATAACACAGAAAAAATAATGAAAAAAAAATCATTTTTTTTTAAATATAAAACTTAACCTTTAACCCTTTAACACGTTCACGCCGGCGCGGTGGGTCACACTCGACTGTCTCAGAGTTGGCAAGTCTCCGGCTTTTTGCACACCACTATTATTTTAGAGAAAATTTTGTTCCTTTAAATCGCCCAATTGTTCTAATTAAATAAAAACACATTTTCTGTATTAAAATATTGGTATCCAAAAAACCTGAGACTTGCCAGCTCTGATGCAGTTAAGTGTGAACCACTGCGCCGGCGTGAACGTGTTAATTCCCATAATAGATTACGTTTTAAAAATTAGGTAGTTCAGACAGTCTGAATTTACTCCAGAAAGTTTCAATGGGTAATTTCGCTTTATTTAAATACGCAATGTCTGTTTTTTAATTAAAGCAAATATTGCTATTTTAATTTTCTGGTGTTAATTAGGTATATGCGAATAAAAAAAATCTATTAAATTCAAAACAGTATTGTTTGCATATATGCAAAGTTGCGCATTAAAGAATTAAACTTATCGCAACGATTCATACAAAGTGGTATTTTCCAAAACTAAGCTTCGTAATACGTTTCCATGAACATGTTATGCATCCATTATCGAATTTTTCCACGACGGGAGAGAAAAAGGACTGGTTCATCGGACGTTTCAGTTTGAAACAGGAGTCATCAAACAAAAAGTAGATACGTACCAGTATGCCTGAGAGGAACTATCACAAATAAAGGAGATTTAAATGTATTGAATTGGATTTGCGTAAAATAATAAATTAACATTTAAACATCGAACATTTTAGGTTGTTACGATGCTAACTTTCATGGTCAATATTATTCTTGATTGATTTAAAACAAACAATTATTTAATTAACGAAAAATGTTTTCTATAAATATGCAATAATTATTTTCATATTTAATACTTTTTTTATGAGAAAATAGTTAAATGCAGAAACGCTCTATTTGTTTCAGCAAAACAAAAAATTGCTATACTATCAAACTATAACTTTTTTATTACGATATATAAAATATCGGAATTTCCTAACATGCATGAATATTAAATTAAAACGATTTTCTTTAATTAATTTGCATGTGAAAATAAATATTGTTCTTTTTACGTGCTACCAGAGATGCCAAGTCTCCGGCTTTTTGACAATTATTTAATTAACGAAAAATGTTTTCTATAAATATGCAATAATTATTTTCATATTTAATACCCTTTTTATGAGAAAATAGTTAAATGCAGAAACGCTCTATTTGTTTCAGCGAAACAAAAAATTGCTATACTATCAAACTACAGCTTTTCTAATTACGATATATAAAATATCGGAATTTCCTAACATGCATGAATATTAAATTAAAACAATTTTCTTTAATTAATTTGCATGTGAAAATAAATCTTGTTCCTTTTACGTGTAACAAGAGATGCCAAGTCTCCGGCTTTTTGGATGACAGTATTTTAATATAGAAACTGTACTTTTACTTAATTTGAACATTTGGACGATTTAAAAGGAGAAGATTTTCTATAAGATAGTGGTGGTGTTCCAAAAGCCGCAGACATGGCAAGTCTGGTATTGCAGAATTCATTGATATGTAGAAATAAATTTTATGAGAATGCGGAAATTGAAGAATGTGTTTTTTTTTCTGTGCGTTTTTGTTTCTGTGTAAACATAACTTTTTCTCCAAAACATAGAAATTAAAGTAATTAATACAGTACTTTTTAAAATAGAAAAATAAAGCAATGTATTCTATCTCTAAAAATATTTGTAATGCTAAAAATTTGAAGGGCTATTCCTTTTATGTGCTAAGAAAGAGAAATATTCCATCAATTCATTAGGAAAAAATATCAAAAGAAAATATAGCTTCTACGTCTTATTTATTTTGAATTTTCGTTCTTGTTATTGTTTAAGTTGAATAATTTTGGTATTACTTTCCTCGGTAAAGAGAGAATTTTGAAATATTTATAATATAAGTGTTTGAAATATTTATATTGCTTTTTAGAATAATGTATAATATGAATAATTATTCAGAAGAACAATTTTATTTTTTTATGTTATAAAATTTTTTTTGCAGTAATTGATTCTATAACATTTTAAATGTGTGATAAAAAAAATCCATAGAAACAAAGCGAAATATTTCATCAAAATCATTTAATCTTTCCTTTATAGAATTATTCGAATTAATATAATATAATATAATATAATATAATATAATATAATATAATATAATATAATGTAATGTAATGTAATGTAATGTAATGTAATATAATATAATATAATATAATATAATATATATTTCAAAATAATCTTCCAGAATAATATAAACATTTTTTAACAGAATTTGATTTCTAGAAGCTTTCAGTACATACATTCAACATTAGAGATTTTTATACAAAATATTTTTTGAGTTATTCTTTAAAACAAATTACCCACATTTCAGTATGTTTTGAAACTATTAAAAGTGAATTTAAAATTGAGAGTTTTAATCTTTCTACAATTATAATTTCAGAGCTATTCTATTCAATGACTTCGCGTTTAGTATCCGAGGAGACAAATTAGCAGAAAATATATAAACATGACGTCAAAATTAGGCATTAGTAAGGATTTTTTTTTGGCACAATTTCTATATGTAGACGTTATTAATAGCCGTGTGATACCAGTCACATTCTTGTCTGATAATCTACGGCAAAGATAGTATAGGGGTTTGCTTTTATTTTTACGACAGTACATTTGTATGACTGTCACGACTGTACGCTTTTAGAAAATACTAATCTTACTTTAAACATATAGGAAGTGAAATATATAACAGAATTAATAAAAATAACAATTTAATAGATTGTTTGAGGAAATATGTATCATAAAAGCAAACGATCTTACTTTTAATCTAAAGTATACCTGTAGAAACCATATTAACCAACAATGTATAAATTACTGAAAGCTTTAAACTTTTTTCAACAAAACATTAATTCATTAATATTTTCATAATCTAAATATTCTATTAAATTTACCGCTCATATCAAATTACTTTATTCTCTTTTATCATCAGTTCATTACATAGATATACCCTTTTATTTAGAACATTGTTGAAGTCTTCAAATATATTTTAAGGGGTAGGATACCTTTAAATCTTCAAAATTTTCTAATTTCTTTTATTACATATTTTGAGTCCGTAGTCATTTCTGAACAATATGCAAAAAACCCCATTAAAAATTTCCCATTAGTTTACTAATTATGGCAGTTTTATTAAGACTACATAGTATAATTAAACTTTGCGCTGCGTTTATTCAAAATGATGAATTTTGATACTGCGCGCAGTGTTACTAAAAAAACTATGCATGGCAATCAGAAGACATTTTTACCACATATTCATTTCTGTATTATCTAAAACTTAAAACCAGAAAAAGGTAAGATTTTATTTTTTTCTGTTTTTGCACTTTGAAAATATTTTTAAAAATGTGAAAATTTTAATGTTTTGTTAATTTTTTAGTTTAGTCAATATTTTTTACAAATATTCTGGTTTTAGTATAAAGGTAACACTATTATGTATTTATTTGCACCAAAATTTTCTCTTTATATGCATATTTTCAGATTTTACCATGCGGGCAATATTTTTTCTCTTATTATCATATATTTTCAAGCTTATCATTCCAATATTTATTTATGAATTTACAAGTATGTGTATAATTTTAAAATATACATTTAAATATAAGCTTTATATTTAAATGAGGTTTGATTTTTATTTTTGATTTATTGCACAAGTTTTGAAGCTTGGAACATAATGATATGTTTTTACTTTTTCGACGTGTTCAAAGGTATCCTACCCCCTTAATAAATAGTATTTGCAAATCTTATCCATTAAAAAGAAAAAGCAACCACTATAGGTGTCTTTTACACTGCTTTAAATAAATACCTTTAAAAAAAATTACACTTTGTTTCCAAACTGTTTCAGTCCATTCAAACAATTTTCGAAGCAATATTCAAGGATGTTTTTATTTTCCAACTGAATCATAAAATTAAATCACAAATTTTATTGTCTTTGATACAAATCATTCAGTTATCTTTGTGCTAATTCCATTACACGTTTTTTGCTACAGAGATGCAACTTTACAAGGATGTATAACAATAGTCACAAAGAATTGTTTGTATAAACAATGAAGTATCCTTTTCTATTAATGAACTCATCTATCTTAGACTTCTACGGTCGTTTAACAAGATTTGCTCCTTAGAAAGGACAATAAACTATTGATAAATATTATTCTGTTCCGGAAATGTAATTTATTTGGGTTCTTGACAAAACAACCGAGATATGAAAAATAATGTGTGCTAAATTATAAAAGGTATTAAAATAATTTTACTTATTATTATTTTTATGTTAGTGTTTTATATCCTAAAAGTGGAAATTTTTATTTTTAGGTTTGTAATTTGTTACATAAATAATGCATGATTTTTATCACTCTCATGTTTACCTTTTACATGATTAAAACAGAAATTAAATTCTTTCAACTTTTAACAATAAATAAGGATTTTTACTATGTTTCTGTTAACATGATTTGTACCTTAGAAATGACAATAAAATATTGGTAAAGTCTATTCAGTTCCGAGAATGTAATTTATTTGGGTTTTCGAAAAATCATCTAAAACATGATGCATAATGTATGTCAAATTATTAAAGGTATTAAAACAACTTTACGTCTTATTAATTTTATGATAGTGCTTCTTAACCTAAACGTGCAATTTTATATATTTATGTATGTCATTTATTGCATAAGGAAAGTAATTATTTTTAACACTGTCGTTTATAAGAACGTAAGTAATTATAAAAATACGTAACACCTATAATCATCGTCCGGTTCGTCCGTCTGTCTGCCCGTCCGTCTCCCCGCATATAACAGCGCATAAAACCACCCAACCAAATGGTTCGAAATTTAATATATTGAATCATTGCAGAATTGTGTCGAGTCATTTCAAATTTTATGAAGATCGAATCAACACTTAACAAGTAAGAAAAAAATCATGCGTCAAGCATAGATTATGAAACACTTTCCAACACATTTAGAATAATGTAACAAAACTACACCGTTTAAAAAAATAAAATATTATGTCTAATTCAAACATATGGAAACGCATAATACATTTCAAAACACAATTTCAGCTGTTCCCATCCACAATCGGAAAATTATGCGAATTTTTTCAGCAGCCCTTTATATGATATATAGACTTGAATCTATTAACTACATGCATGCCAAAATTTAGTTCACTTAAGTGATACATAGTTCATAATAGAGTTACATAATAGAGTAACTTCAGTTGAAAATTTACTTTCAGCAATTTTCTATAATAAGGAGAACGGTAAGTGAATACTTTTGTGCAGACGTGTATTTGAGGTATACAATATATTTATAACGAGTAAGATACAAAAAAGTAATTTAATTTAAAATTGCATACCGAATTTTAAACCGTACACTCCAGCAATTATTACTCAAAGGCAGTACTGTACTGTAACGATTTCTTTTGTGTGTCCCAGTAAATGAATAAAAAATGCTATGAATGCTTTGTTTTAACGTGATCATAGTGAAATTCAGTGATTTATGTCAGTTTCAATACATTTGAAATAGCATAATGTCATTAAAATACTCTGCAAACGATCTTTCCCATATACCATAATATAATGGAAAACTTTTGAGTGCCCCTGTAAATGAACGATTAATCCTACACACTTCATATACAATACCAAGCATGCTTTGGTAACCCTAAATAACCTTTATCAATTGCACGAAAATCTGAGTATATTTACGGGAATTAGAGCGTGGACAGACGGACAGACTGCCAGACGGACTGACGGACTGACGGACAGACGGACAGACAAACCGAATGCATAAACACTTTTCAACTTTGTTGGAAAGTGTTAAAAAGGTATCAATAACAGTTTTCTTCATTCTATTTACTCCTATTACACGTCATTAATTTAATGATAACGCATGATAGTTAATGATTCTAGGTTGCTATGGTGATGGCGTCCGCTTTAAGAAATTATTAAAATTCCTTTTATTTCAGGATTAGTGAACCTATATGGATAATCGTAATAAATTTTGTATTCATGCATTTTTGCATAAGAGTGCAACAGATATTGCACCAAGATCTGAATATTTATAAAACTAGTTATAGTACACTGTAAAAAAAAAAAAAAAAAAAAAAAAAAAAATCAGATTAGTTTTCTTGTAGGAATCGGATAAATAGTTGCCCTTATCGTACCAGAAAATTTTCCGACCCAGCTCGGAATAAAATCCGTAAAAAAAAAAAGGAAATAGTCAATAAAACTGTACTTTACTGATTTTATTCCGATTTTACGGATTTTATTCTGAACTGGGTCTAAAATTTTACCGGTACGATAAGGGCAACTATTTTTCCGATTCCTACAGGAAAACTGGTCGCATTTTTTTTTTTTTTTTTTTTTTTTTTTTTTTTTTACATTATACGAATAGACTTCATCTGCCACGTTTGACGTACAATTTTCTACTTTTACATGATTGAAACAGAAATTATTTTGTTTCACATTTAACAATAAATAATGATTTTGTCTATGTTTCTGCGTCTCGTTTATAATTCTGAAAAATGAACCCTCCTTAATGAACTCTTGGGGAAAATAAGTAATTTAAAAGTAAATTTTCCCCTATAAAAATTAGTTATAATTGCTTTTACAAAACTGTAACCTTTGTCTACTCGGAAAGCCATTTTGTGTATTGCACCTAATTGCACCTAATTTACATTAAATGCTGATGAAAAGTTTATTATATATTGAAAGGAATCAATTGAAATGAAATATTTGCAATTAATAAAACTTCGAATAAATTAATATCTTGAAAAATAGCTTTTTTTCACTTTTGATCTTTAGTATAGGTACGAAAGCCTCAATAAACAGATGTACAGAAACTTTTGCACTTCTTTGATCTTTTCCGAAATGTTTTTGTATATAGTATTTTTAAATATTGTTTTAAAGTAATGCAATAAATAAAGTTTAAACATATTATTGAAACAAAATACATCATTCAAATTTTCCATTATTTACGGTATTGATCCATAACTAACTTACAAGCAAATTATTTAACAAATACATTCTATACATCCAGTTCACCTATATGATTTAATACAATTTTAAAAAAATACTCGAGTGCACACTTTAAAACATTCATTAAAAAATTCTCAAATTCTGTTTTCAAATTTGTTCAATACATTCAAACCCAATTTGTGAAATAATATTTATATAGACTTTCAATTTCCAACTTAATCATAAATTAAAAGCTAGATTTTAATTAAGTCTTCGAAGCAAAAGTACTTTGTTATTGTTGTCCAAATTGTATTACAGTACTCATTCTTACTGAAGAGCGGCAATTTTACAAGGATTTATAACAGTACCTATATAGAATTGTTGATACGAACAATGGCGCATCGGTTTCTGTTAAGCCTTTTATCTACTGACGTTACTTATAAGCCCCATTGAAATACATGGATTAGTTGTGATATAGGTTAGAATGAGTTATAAATACATTACTTTATCTTGTTCCAAAAGCATTATTGTTTACACAAAACAAAAATATTTTTAAAAGGATGATTTCTTTTTCCTTTGCATCTTTTCAGCTTTCTTGGTTTTGGGGGGAGGGGGAGGGGGATTACATTATATTTATACATTTCCGAATTCTACAAAATACAAAGAAAAATATTTAAAATAAAAGATTTGAGTGGGGTTATAAATATTGTACAAAATCCCTATAAATTCAAATTTAATTAATCCTTCTAAAAGCCTTCTAAAATTTATTAAATAATTATGTAAATCTTCTAATGTATTTTAAACAATTCATGAAAAATGTTTTAGAAGATAAAATTTTTATCAATCCATAATTCAGTACGTAAAGTGTTAAAGAGTTCATCCATCTTGGAATTCTACGGTCGTTAACAAGAGGTTTGTTCCTCGCACACTACAATAAACTATGATAGACATTATAAAGTACATGAAAAGTAATAATTATAAAGTCAATCTACGTCAAACATCAAGTATGAAATGAAAGACGGAACTAATACCTATTTTAAGGAAATGGAAAATATTAAAAAAAAAATCAAACCAGTCAAAATGGAGTTTGGCGAACCGTGCAAAATTTTTTATTACCCAATTTTTATCCGAGTTTCTTTTTTCTTTCAAATTCACTTAAATTGCAGCCTTTGAGCGTCTGAGTGCTTTACTGCATTTTACAAAAAATACGCATGAAACTATTGTTAATTAATATTTTCGTTCTCTGTTCGTTTCTAAATTACACATCATGCGCCTTTATTTGATATATATTTTTAAATGCAATTCTGTTAAAAATATTTTTGTCTACAACCGATTTAATTTGTTTTGGGAAAATGGAAGAATACGGGGAAACCTCTTAGAGTGTGAAATCTAATTATTGTTTAAACTCTATTGATCATTTCAATCTCCCACTTCTTTTCGGTATACAATTTTCACTCACTTCAATTTTTATAATATTATTTTATACTTTGCAACTTTTATCTAAAAGAATATAATACAGTTCATAAAAACAAACCTCGAGTAGTAACATTTGCAATTCTATAAATAAATTCTCTAAAAGTTTTGCTTTTCAAATTGTTTCAATCCTTTTAATATTTAAAGATGCTAACATTTACCAGATTAGTCATAAATTTAAAAGTCGTACTTCAATTAAGTCTTGAAGCAGGATCTATTCTGTTCTACCTCAATTGCATATTCTTACTCGAATGCGACAGTTTTTAATGATTTAAGAGAAAAGAAAACAAGTTGGAAATTGCTCGTCAAACGTGGCAAATGAGGTGCGTTCGTACTATAACTAGTTTTATAATTATGTTTTGCACCCCATATTGTACTGAATGTATATTTTTTTGCGCTTCATAAGTGCATAGTCTGTAACATCATTAAAATGCACTTACGATAATTTTTTCCCCATTCCCCGTAATATAACGGAAAACTTTTGACTGTTCCTGTAATTAAACTATACATTCGATTTTCATAAAATTTGAAATGGCTCGACAAAATTTTGCAGCAATTATATATTTAAAATTTCAGACCATTCGGAAGGCTGTAAAATCAATAAAATGCATTTGCAATAATTTTTTCCCATTGGCCATAATGTAACGGAAAACTTTTGGGTGTCCCTGTAATTAAACTATACATCCGATTTTCATAAAATTGGAAATGGCTCAACAAAATTTTGCAGCAATTATATATTAAAAATTTCAGACCATTCGGAAGGCTGTAAAATCATTAAAATGCATTTGCTATAATTTTTTCCCATTGGCCGTAATGTAACGGAAAACTTTTGGGTGTCCCTGTAATTAAACTATACATCCGATTTTCTTAAAATTGGAAATGGCTCGACAAAATTTTGCAGCAATTATATATTAAAAATTTCAGACCATTCGGAAGTCTGTAACATCATTAAAATTTACTTGCAATAATTTTCCCCATTGGCCGTAATGTAAAGAAAAACTTTTGACTGTCCCTGTAATTAAACTATACATCCGATTTTCATAAAATTGGAAATGGCTCGACAAAATTTTGCAGCAATTATATATTAAAAATTTCAGATCATTCGGTTGGGTAGTTTTTGCTCTGTTATATGCGGACGGACAGACAGACGGACGGACAGACGGACGGACAGACAGACGGACTGAACGACGACTATAGGTGCTACGTATTTATATAATTACGAACGCACCTAAAAAGGATTGTTCACACAAACAATAGCGTATCGGTTTCTATTAATGAGTTCATCCATTTTAGACTCCTGCGGTCGTGCAACAAGATTTGTTCCTCAAACAAAATAATAACAAGCGTTAAAGATTAATCAGTTCCTGAACATTAATTCCTTTGGCTTTTGGCGAAGGGAGGTTTATTTAACCCATTTACGACGAGCCTCTTTTACATTTCTTTTAATTCTTTGATACCAGTCTTTTCCACATTGTAATTTTGAAATATTTAATCGTTCAAAATGTGAGATTAGATAATGTGAAAATTTCCAAACTAAAATACTGGTACTGAAATTTAAAAGTTTTGTTCGCCTTACATGGCAAGTTTTTTTGCCAACCGGTATTAATGGGTTAAAATATGATAAACAAAGTATGTCAAATTACAACCCAGCAAACACAGAGCTATCGGTAAGCAATCGGGCGACAGCCGCTTGCCACTACCGGCGGTATTGGTACGATACCGGTTGCCGCTACCGGTTCCGTATCTTTTTTGATACGCCGTGCGAATGCGGTCCGATTCATGAGGCACGCAGCCGGTCCGGTATCGGCAGAAAACTATGCCGACAGCACGCCGATAGCTATCCATATGAATGCCGGCCGCAGCCCGATACCAGCATAAATTGAAAAAAAAATTCTATTTTGATGGCGCCATCTATGAGACATCGTGGAATGTATATTTGGAAGGAACGTGTTTCAGCGTTGGGAGAGGCGGTGTTTGATCCATCGTACCCAGGGACAGGAAGTAGACGCCTTCACCACTCAGCCACTGAGACTTCATCAGGGGAGGATTATATGAGATCATAAGGGGAAGACATATCGATAAGTATTGGTTGTAGATGGTAAGTAGTAGATGGGAAAATTTTAATTTTGAAGTGTTTTTATTTTATTATTTATTTATTTATTTGTAATTGTCTTACGCGCGTGTATTTAAAAGTTAATTTAATATTTAAGTGAATGAAATAAATACCTTAGTGAATTCGTTAAAGCAAACGAATTTAAGAATAATTAAGATACAGATATAATTAAGAATAATTAAGATATAGATATAATTAAGAATATATATATATATATTTAAGAATAATTAACTATTAAAAAAATTTTTAGAGGTTTTGTTCAGTTAATCAAATTTCTTTTTTAGGATTTATAATCTAATTACATGCGTTTCGTTAATTTACAAAATATATATTTTTAACATGGAAAAATTTATTTTAATAAATAAAAAGTTGGTAATTAATAACTTTTAATTAGAATAAGAATTCATTTTATGTCGTTTTGATGATTTGAAGTAGAACACAAATTTAATGAGTATGTTGCAATATTAATTTGTTACTTATCAATAATTTTAATTAAAAAATAAAATAAAAATATTAATTTATATATTTTTTTCTTTTGGAAGACAACTTTAAATGGCGGATATTTCTGAATCTTTCTTATAAATTTAAGAATGCTTATTAAATAAAATAAGTGAATTTCAGAGGTTTTTCTCTTAATACAATTTCCTCTTTCGGAATTATAATGTAATTAAATGTGTTAATTCAAGAAATATATATTTGTAACATAGAAAAACTAATTTTAATAAAAAAAAAATAAGTTGGTAATTAATTACTTTTAAATAGAATAAGAGTTTATTTTTTGTAATTTGATAATTTAATGTAGAATATATTTTTAGTAATTATGTAGCAATAATGATCAACATTTCTTAATCATCAAATAAAATAGAAAAGTTAATTTATCCTTTTTTTTTTTTTTTTTTTTTTTAGAAGTGTGAGATTTCTGAATCTTTCTTTTAAATTTTAATGCTAAAAAGTTGGGTAGTTTTTTTTATATTTTTATAGCTTGTAAAATAATTTTAAACACTTTTTTAATAATTTGATTTTAGATAAAATAAGAAACATAGCTATTGCTTTTAAAATAAATATAATAGCTAGAAACTAAGTTCAATTAATTTATGAATATTTTTTTTCTACAATTAAGTTTATAATGAATAATAATTTTAAGGAGCGATTTAAAAAACTCTTTTGATGATTCAAATAATTGTAAGTCCTTTTTAGAATGAATTCAACAACAATTTTTTTTAAATAAATAAATATAGGCTATTTTTGACATTTATTTTGTTTATCACTGTTAGAATTTTATATGAAATACATGAAATATACATATCTTATCAAAACTCAAACTCAAACCAAACTAAGAAAAAGAAAAGAAAGTGTCGGCTAAGACTAAAAATTCCGAATTCGGACCGAAGTTGGCAAATCTGATCGGGCCACTATCAGAAATCACATATCGGTCCTGCGTCACTTGCCGGCGTAAGTCGCTTGCCGATATATAACCATATGGGGACCGATTACGGTAACCGGCAGTCGAAAAAGCAGATTCTTATGTTTCAATTGCCGACATGCTGCCGACGCTTCACCGAAACCACTGTGCCTATCTATGCCGACACTTAACCGACAGTGCCAGCTGCGGTCCGATCGTGTGCCGAAAGGTATGTGTTTGCTGGGAACTGGTATAAAAATATTTTTTATCTTCTTTTCATTTAATTTTCCCCAACTTATCCGTGGAAAGTTTTATTTTTAAATATTGGCAAATTATTATTATTTTTTCAGTTTCTCACATTCTCACATAACAAAAATTTTATATAAAAACCATCTGATATAACGATGACTTTAAATTATTAATATATATCTATATATAGAACCATTAATTAAACATTACCGACCATCATCAAAAACTGCAATATTGTGAATGATTGACTACACGCCATAAACCAACAATATAGACCTGTATGTGTAAAATAAAGTATCGTATACCTAATTACAAGAATTAACATGGAACAAAAAAAGAAGAATATGGATTCCGAAAAAATTGAAAAACTTATATATTGAATTACGTTTTCAAGAGTACAGAATTCAATGATATAAGCAAATCGGTTGTTTTCTGTGGGAAAAAAGCTATAAGCTAAAAAAAAATTTTCCCCTGTACTCAAACGACCAATATAATCAAAATAATAGTTTCAAGATGAATACAGAACATTATCAAATGGCAAGAAATGAAAAAAAAAACTACAGCCCTTTAAATATTTAATTTATAGCAATATAAATCTTACAAAACATACCGTATTAATTCCCAGTACATTTTCAAAATATATTCCCGCACATGGAATCAAAAAAGCATGATAAGACTAAGGTGAATAAAACAGTTAAGTTAACACAGAAATTAAAAGCTATGGAATCAGTTAATTCATGTGGAAATATTGTGATAAATATAATTAATATAATATAAATACAAAATAATTACATTATTTATAATACCTAAAAACAATTTTAAATTGTATAATAACAGTTTTACAACATTGCCAATATTCAGCGTTAATTACCACCTAGTGTAAAAAATTTAAATTATGACTTTAATAGAGGCTATTTAAAAATACAAAATTTATGGTGCTGCCATCTATTTTTTTAACTATTATGATCATACAAATGTCACAGTAAGTAGAACCTAATACATGCTAATGAATTAAAATGTATCAACTGCATTCCTACACACAACCCAATATAAACAATACCATACTGTATTTCATTATTCAGATTATTTTTTAAATAAATTAAATGTTAATACAATATATTCTATTACCATACCATTAAATCTACACTGAGAAATTAAAAAACTTTTTTAACTTGATAATATATAGAATATAGGCTATTTGCTATAAAATAAAATAAATTATATATTATAAAAATATAATAGTCTTAATATTTAGTTTTACATATAAAAAATTAACAGGAAAGAAAAAAAAATAAATAATTAAATAAATTTTAAAATAAATAAATAAAAATGGATGTTTATATAAGATTGTCAGATACTAAAATTCCAAATAGCCTAAAGATCACATATATAGTGTGTGAATTATCCTTATATTATTCATAAAAAAGCTAAAAAAAATATGATTGTGCCAATCAAACATATAAACCGATAATTAATCATGGAATACAATGTTGAAAATAAAACAATATTAAATAGTATAGAGGAATAATAATAAGAAGAAACTATTAACCCAATTTTAATACATACGGTATAACATTAGGTAATCAAATAATCCAATATGCATAATAATCACTAAAAAGTTGGTATGTTGGTATACTATTATTAATTAATATGACATTGTCCTCAGTAGACTAAATTAAAAATAAGTTAATATTGAATTTGATTAAATAAGTTAAATTTAATATGAAATTAAAAAAAAAAGGAGGAAAAGTCACGAATTACATATAAAACATCAAATCAACATCCATATAATATACGTATTAGAAATGTAGTTATAATACAAAAGCCCCATTTTATATATATATATATATATATATATATATATATATATATATAAATTAACTATTGCGTATTATCCAGACAACAACACCTTCCTCCGTACTCTAACATCTACCCACCCAACCATCCTATAGTAATTGTTTATTTTTATTTTACAATTTTTAATTTTTTATAAATATTTTTAATTTTATAAATATTTTTTATTTTATAATTTTTTTGTAATTTTGTTTGCGCATGTGTTATTTATATTTTTTAATTAATTTATTTATTTTTTTATATATAGATCATGTAAGTATTAATTGTATATTAATGAATATATGAATTTTTTTGGAAAACCATGTTTTAATGCATCATAAATCAGTTTTTTAATATTATTGTTAATTAGATGAGAATAAAATAAACATTTTATTCTATATAAATCATTAAGTAGTATATTTCGATATACAGAATGATGAAGACAAGATTTAAAATTTGTAAATGTATTAACTTTGAATTTAAATTCTTTACGTTTATCATATAAATCAGTTATTGTTTTGTTGTCTTTTATTGTAATTTTAAGATCTAAGATGTTAATAGTATTGTTAGATAAGAGGTTTTCCGTTAATTCCAAATTAGTTGGATAATCAACTGGAAATTGAGAAATTTTAGATTGATCAGTGGCAATTAAAATTATGTCATCAATATAACGATATAAATGGAGATTATTATTAGAAAAAATACGTTCATAGTGATATAAGTATAAGTCTGATAATAAACTGGATGTACAACCACCTTGTGGTGTACCGACGTGCTGTAAATATAATGTATTATCTTGCAATATATAATTATTATAGATAATAAAGTTTGTTAATGATTTAAAATAAGCAATATCAATATTAGATGGTAATTCCAGTTTTTCATAATAATACTTTTTTAAATAATGCAATTATTATATTATGCAAATCTAATAAGTCTATATTAATAAAAAGATCTTTGAAGTCATATGTCGTTATATTATACACACAGTTAAGATTTTTTAGAATAGTGACCAGTTGATAGCTATTTTTTATACAATGTGTATTATCATTGTTTGTAGTAAGTATATGTAATTGATTAAGAATTTTTAATAGAAGTTTATTGACTTTATTATTATATGTATTGCAACCCATAGTTACAGTTATAAATTTAATTGGAGTTTTATGAAATTTGGGAATTAGAACTAAATAAGGATAATTAAAATTAGTAGATAGAATATTTAATACTTTATAATAACTTTGAATTTTACGATTATTTACAATTACATTTTCATTAGTTTTTTGAAAACATTTATTAGAAGAAATACAGGTTGTAAGAAGTTGGTGATAATAAGATTTACATATGATTGCATAATTATTAGGAGATTTGTCTACATATGTAATGACGTAGTTTTTTTGTAATTTAGTTATTTGTTGGAAAAATGCTTTGTGTTAATAGAAACCAAATCAGAAATATTATTTTTTAAAGCCATTGTTAATTTTTCAATTACTAATATTTTCCATTGATTAAAATATGCAATAGGTTTATTGTAATAGATTGAAATTTTATATATAAAAATATCTATATCATATGTAAACTGTTTGATTATAGATTTAACAGTAAATTTAGATGGAAGTCTATATTTAGTACCAAAACCCATTAGTTTTTTCAATTTAAAATCATTAACAATATTAAGATTTCCAGTGATTATATGTCCATGATCATTGTTTATATATTTTTTTAGATTGGGGTCATTACAATTACACGGAAAATTACTTGCAGTAGATGTATTTTTTGAAAATGTATTGTAGTTAAAAATCTTTCTACCAATTGCATTCGGATATTTAAAGGTTTTTGTTATATGAAGATTATTAATGGGAAAATAACATTTTTTATCGTTAATAATAGAATTGATATTAATTTTATTAAATATATGATTTGAAAAAGTTATTATCATTTGAGTATTCGTATTATGAATTTTACTTTTTTTTTTTTTTTTTTTTTTTTGTAAATTAATATTTAAAAGATTAACCCTAGTCATAATGAGATCAAAATAAATATCAGAAAAATGTTTATATATATATATATATATATTATTTTGTGTCTTTACAAACATTCTATTCTTTAACTCTTTCAGAAGCAATATTTAGAGTCTGTTGCTAACATTTTGAAATGAGTGCACGTGACCAAACTTTAGTAAAAAAATTATTTAAAATAAATTAATTCTTTTTTTTTCACGTACATTATAAATATAAAGAATTATGAAAGAATTCTGGGTGTCATTTATTAGTTTGAATTAAAATTAAAAGATTTAACACAAATACGCTTTTTCTACCAAAGTTTTTCGAAGACGTTTCCAAGATGTTTGTACAGTGTATCATTAATTTTAATATTAATATTAATACTATTCCTTTATCATCTTTGTCTGTAAAACTATTTAGAAAATATTTCGTTCACAATGGATGACATTCTAAAGACCGATACTCTGGTTTTAAATATATATATATATATATATATATTAGTCCACTATAAAATCTACTCGAAAATGTTTCCGAAAATCTGTGGCAGCAACAGGAAGTTTCTTTTTATAAATGCTTCTTTTAATGTGGAACTTGTGCTAGTTTTTGAGAATTCTAACAAAAAAGAACTCTTTTGTTTTCTGCTGATATGAATTACAAAAATATCCATTTAAAATTATGTTTCAGTAAGACATTTTGTATGAATATTACAAAAGACAATTATTACAAAACTATTATATTTAACACGATAGTAGTTGCGTCTTTTTTTCAGAACGCTGTTAGTCGCGCGCGTTATTTTGTTGCCATGCCCCTGAATATAGAAAATGTAAAATAAGAAACATTTTTTTTCCTTAATATTCGAATATTTCAATTCAATGAAGTTATAAATTTCCAGTTTACTTAAATTACACATTTTATTCATAAGATTTGATATAATGGGAATTATCTTCGCAGACTTTTCCACAAATTTCAACTTTGCTTGTAAAAATGTACCTAAAGGAAAACAGAGATATTACTTGCCTGTGGTGGTGGATAAAATTTTAAATGAGCTACATGGTAGTTCTTCATTGTATTTGTAAGGGGATATGAGTTATGAGAAGAAAATGTATATGGGTTTAAAAAAACCGACACACGATAAGTGCCAGGTTAAAAAAATTTTCGTGATTATTTAAATACATTTGGATTATTCTGTATATATATATACAGTAGTGGTCAACTTTCTGGACACTTTTAGGTAGTTTTCATTAAAAAAAACAAAAAAGCTATCTATAAAAGCTACCCTTTAATATATTTATTGCAGCCATCCAAAGGAAAATACTTCGGGAAATTTTGCAATATTTTCGACGATCATGACCCTCAGATACCAAAACCACCCTTCGCTAAAATGCTGACTTATATATATATATATATACATACTATTTATAATATATATATATATATATATATATATATAATATATAGTATATATATATATATATATATACTATATATAATATATATATATATATATACAGGCCCGGACTGGGTCCTTCGGGGGCCCTCGGCCATAAACTGAAAAGGGGCCCCCTTATCGGGGAACTTATTGAGAGTAAAATATTAGAATATGTAATTTTTAAAAATTAGGCTTACAAGCCTAGAAACTACATTTAGCTATTTTGCCACCTGGAAAATAGTTGAGTAAAAAAGTAAGCTATTTATGGTGACTTAATTTCACAATAAATATTTATATTTTTTTCATATACTGTACCTAAACTAGTTCCATGCTATCATGGCGGATCCAACCCACCATTTAGAGGCGGGTCATAGCTCCTTTTTTTTTTTTTTTTTTAAAAGGGGGGGGGGGGGGCACATCTCTTAATAAGCAATTTTTATATTGAAGGTTGTTCCATATCCAAAATTGCTACTTTTCTAATACTTCTGAGAAGTCATATTCGTAAATACAAAAAAAAAAAAAAAAGCATTGATATTCGTAAAAATATAAAATTTACACATTTTATTTAGGTACCAAAAAATTTAAGACTTTCCTATTTTTTTGTAAAGGCAAAGAATCATCCAAGAAATTGAGCATTTTAAGACAATTTTTAGGACTCGACAGTTACAAAAATGCCGTCATGAGGGAGCAATTGATTGTCGCGACCTTAAATTCAATTTAAAACTCCACATTTTACGGAGATTTCCAGAAAGATTCTTTTCTTTTATCGAAAAATAGAAAACGCTAATCAATTATATTTGTTCTGAATAAGAGCTCTTGCAAATGTTTTGCATCCGAGATTTAAAATGTCTTCATGGATGTGTCAGAAATTACCTACTTTGGATTTAAGTAGAGTTTTAAATAATCAGAACTATTCCTATTGTTGAGCGAGGGGTACATTTCAAATAATTTAATATATACTTCATTTTTAAAATGTCCTTGAGAAATTTTCTTCGTTCAAGGGGGGGGGGGGGAGGGGAGTCATGATCCCCGTGACCTCCCCCTTAGATCCGCCATTGCCATGCTAAAAAAAATAAGTATATTAATTAATTACGAGTGGTTTATTGCATAAAAAGAGGGATAAATATTTTAGATTTAGGCAAGCGAATCACATTATTGAATCTATAATATTCTAAGTCCTATTGTAAGTCCATAAGTAAATATTAAACAGGGACATATCAGTAATAAAAAACCAAGCATATTGAAAAAAATTATATCCTGTTTAATTTTTAGTTAATGGTTACATATTATAAAATAGATTTTATAATAAAAAGAAAAATGGCTCTAAAATTCATGATATATAGATAAACTAAGAAAGGTTATTAGATTATCTTTTTACACGATTATTCAATTGGTAAATAAATCATAACAGTTGTAAATTTCCAAGTGGGTGAAAAAAGTCCGAACCAGGATTCGAACAAGGGATATCTTGGCTGAAGCCGGGTGAAAAAAGTCCGAACTAGGGATTTCTTCCTGGTTCGAATCATGGCTCGGACTTTTTTCACCCACTTGGAAATTTACAACAGTTAAGAAATGTCATGTTATTGTGAACGGCTGTTCACTAACCTAACAGCTTTTTCGCCAGTTCTTCACTGGTCCTGGCTACTTCATCTATAATATCATCTTTATCTAAGTTATAAAATAAGTCTCTTTCTACGCTCATGAAAAGAAGATTAGACATAAGATCTTGGCTTAAAGTAGATCTAAGTCGATTCTTAACTATTTTAAGTTTAGAAAACACCCTTTCACAGGTAACTTGTGCACAATGTATGGTTAGCACAAACTTGTACGCTACATACAGGTTGGTAAACATCCCAGATTATGAGAGTTCATAAACAACAGAAAAGGCGCATGATAAACAACGAAAACATTTTTTCTTGTCAGAGCAGCAGTAACCATAAAGATTTTCGTCTTCTTCAAATTCACATTCTGTATCGTCATATTCACAGATTTCTTCAGCTTCATTCAGATTGCCTTGTTTTCTTTCAGTGTTAGTTTTTTCAGCCATTGTAAAACTTTCGTCTTGGTCTGCAAACTGTTTCAGCTCTATCAATAACTGGGTTCTTTCAACTTTACAAATTTTGCAAATGCTAGAAAGAACTTCCGTAGGAAATTTATCAAGCATTATGATTTCCTTAAACTTCTTGGGGTCTAACCAGGAACAATCTTCTAAAATATCTTTGTTTGGACTAAATCTTTCTTCGATACTTGTCCTGGCACAATCTAAAATACTGAAAAAGACAAATTTATAGTTTTGAGCAGTTGAGATTCTAGGAGCTTCGTCAACTGCTTTTTCACCAGGCATTAACTTTTTCTTTGCAGTTCTTTTTTCCTTGAATTCTACGTCTAGTTCTACATCAATACTGCTATCTTCTAATTTGCCATTAATTATACTTGTATAATATTTCGTTTTTGCATATAGAGCCTGGAAGTGTTCATCACTCCTTTTATCTCTTATTTGTATAAGCAGCTTCTCTACCAATTTCCAAGCTGTAGAATAGTCAATGTTTTTGCTTTGCAAATATTTTGAAATAGGAGATGTAACAAGAAATAAATCTAGTAAAGCTATAGCCATAAACAGGTTTTCAAATTTGGACCATTGACGGATCAAATTCCTTGCTATGAATTTGGATCTGCAGTCAAAACTGCCAGTTGAAATTTCATTTAAAACAGTGATAAAATTGAATAGTTTCTCTGTGTTAACACTTTCCTCACTTCGTAAAAATCCCTCATCGATAATAGAAGAAAGAGCTTTATGTTTACTCCACCATCTCGTGGCTCCTATTTTTTGCAACCTGTACAGTTTTTCATGTGCAACATGTTTTCTTTTCGTTTCTCTCTCCCATACGGCCATTCTTTTGTAAGAAGAGCTTAGAAAAACAGCAGATTCTTCAACCAATCCAAATAAGTTTTCTGCTTGGAGCAACGTTACTGTTGAATCAGCTACTACCAAGTTCAGTACGTGCCCCATACAGTGAGTGTAAATAAGATCTTCGTTTTCCTTTTTGAACTGAGCTTGAAGGCCGTTATAACAACCTTTCATATTGCCAGCTCCGTCAAATGAACAGGCAATAATATTTGATGTTGCAATGCCATACTTGGCTAATTCTGATTTTATAAGCTCGTACAAAGCCAATCCACATGAATCATCGACTACTGTTATTTCTAATAGCCTTTCATATATCTTTCCTTGAACGATATAGCGGACACAAATTGCCAACTGGTCCATAACAGCTACATCCTGAGTGCTATCTACCATCACGCTGAATATTATGCTGTCATGAAGTTCTTTCAAAATAATATTACGGCCCATTGAACCAATTACTTTAAGTAGCTTATTCATAAAGGTTTTTGATAAAAATGTTAACAAAGAACCTCGTCCAGTCGGTCTTTTAGTTAGCTTTCCTTTAGTGGCTTTTCTTTCGTTCAGTATTTTCAGTCTGTGTTTTTTGCTGTCTTCAACACAATTTCTGACATGATTTTGTAAAATAACATCATAATTTGCAACAAACATGACCAGTTCTAGAAAATTACCATGATTATCTGTAGAATCAAGCGTATAAGCCCCTTCTGCTTTATCCCCTCTGTACGCAATACCTTGTTTTCCAATAAACAAAACTATATCAATTACACGTTGAACAACCAATCTTCTGGTGTGAACTTCTCTTTCTCGCTTTTTGGTTTGGTTACTAGCCAGGAGAGTTGAAATATCATGACCTTTTTGGCTTTGAAATGCTGCCTTCGCTGCGAGTTGGTGATAACGAGAGTCTTCATGAATCTCAACAGATTTATAAATATGCTTAGGAGAACAGTCATGTCCGGTAATGAATGTAGAATCTCTATGATCTTTACCCCCAAAGGCCATACAGATAGAGCAGTACACTCTGTTGAGCCAAATCGAATATGATAACCATTTTCTGTGAATTTTATCACCATTCGGCAAATGTCGGTAATAAAGTTTTGAAGGGTCAAATGGCAATTTAGATCCTTTTCCTTCACTAACTTGAATAGGGTGTTTTTCCATAAAAGCTTTTTTAATTCCAACTGGGTCATTTTCGTTGGGGCAGATGAAACATCCAAGCTGTTGCGTAGCAGCATTATGAGTAGCATCAGACGTCTCCTGGACGTTTTCTTCATCATCATTTTCTGTGTCAGAGCTGGTATCAGTTCTTGATGAATCACTGTCGAGAGAAGCAGACGTTACTAATGGACGATGTAAAATTGGCTGATTGCAAGCAGGAGTAGTTTCTTCCTTCTCATATCCACAAGACGAAGTGCCAGGAGTAGACTCAATTGAAGAAGGTGAAATTCGATCTTCGGTTTCTGAAAATAAATGTAATCACTCTAGCTGCGATTGTACGATATGTTGGAACAATTTCTTAAATGTTCGGTAATGAATGTTGAATCTCTATGATCTTTACCCCCAAAGGCCATACAGACAGAGCAATACACTCTGTTGAGCCAAATCGAATATGATAACCATTTTCTGTGAATTTTATCACCATTCGGCAAATGTCGGTAATAAAGTTTTGAAGGGTCAAATGGCAATTTAGATCCAGTGAAGTATATTTATGTTCTATTCGAATTTTAATTACAGTTTACAATCTTACTTATCAACCGATTTGGTTCTCAGAAGCAATGACATTTTATTTACTATTAATTTTCTTCCTTTACTATACAACAAAAAAATGTTTTGTAATACTAAAATATTCGCAAACCGTTGAAAAATCATAAGTAGCCTACATAAATAAACAAGAGGCAAATGAAAAAAACCCAATCCAAAATAGCAGTTCTAATAGAATGGCCTTTTGACAAAAGTGTTTTCATTTATAGGCAATAAAAACACAACATATTAAAATGTTAGTTAAAGTAGCGTTACATGTTCCATTTAAACAAATATTGCTACGTAAAAGTAGTTGTGATTGGTAGTGCTTGAGTGCTTCCTTGAATAACTATTGTTTTGGATCAATTAATAGCAGTAGTTTATATGAAATCATACTGGATGTAAGCTTAGATTTCACTGCTATAGTAGTAACTAGCAGATTTACGCCCGCTACCGCCTAATTACAGCAAGGCTTCGAATTCATACGAGCCTCGTAAAAAACTGCCCTAATACTTCGTTAACGCCAGGCAGCGCAAAGTATATTTTTAAGCGGCAAAAAAAAAAAAAAAAAAAAAAAAAAAAAAAAAGCACAAGATACGTAATTTATAACATAATTTTCACGTAATTTAAGCAATCTACGTCCTTTTGATCTTTTAAACTGACCTGCTATATCAAAGCAAACATTTCGTTATTTAAATTCCAATTTCACAACTGTATAAAACTAATAAATTTCGATCATTAAAAAAACAAATCGCAACTATTAATAGCATTAATACGACTGGTCTTTTTTATTCACTACAAAATTACTATGTTAAAATCCAAAATTTTATCTGCATTGATGTAACTAATACATGTTGTACCACAGTATTCCATAATAATCATTATATTTTAATTATATTTGATATGATATGTTCATTTTATTTGCAATTCAAGCAAATTTGATAAAATGCAGAACAAAATACAATTTCAACAGAAAGTTTATTTGTTTATATTAATTGCCGATAGCTGGCTCCAAAATAATTATTATATAATTTACATTTTAAAAAATTTATCTAAAATTAGATCCTGATTTTTTTTAAACATGCCTAAAGAAACCTGGTAATAAATGTTGATCAGTAAAAATCATCTTTTATTACACAAGTACAGTAGAACATCGATTATCCGAAGTAATTGGAACCGACCCTCTTTCGGAAAATTGAAATTTTCGGCTAATCGGGAATGCTTCAATTTTAAGATTAAGGGCAAGCATTACACTATTTCTTATTATGGTAATAAGAGTGCTTAATAAGGTGGTGCTTAATAAAAATAAAGCAATCGCAAACTAGAAACAAGAATAAAATACCTGAATTTTAATTTTGAAATTAAGTACCTTTTACATGTATCACAAGAGTTTGAAAAAAATGTTTTGTTTGTCGCAGTTTCGATTGCCTTTGCTTTGATGCTCTATCACGGAGTTTTTTAATATTATCGGTTCATCAGTATCACAGTCCTTCTGCTGCTCCAGCCATGCCAAACCTTTTGCAAAACATTCAAAAGCTTCAGAATTGCTAATTTGTTCACTTTCTTCGTTCCACTTACGTTTTACGGGAGCTCAAGTTAAATTCAAAGGAATTCTAAGAAAGGGGATCGAATATTTATATATACTCGTAGTTCGGAAAGGACCGCTTGCACACAAGGAATACGATAGTAAAAAAAAAAGAAGCTTTCGAAATGGATTTTGCACACAAAGAATGTGAAGCAAAAAAAAAAAAAAAAAAAAAAAAAAAAAAAAAAAGCAGCTTTAAAAATGAATTTCGGTTAACCGAGAGTTTCGGTTAAAAGAGTTTCGGATAAAAGAGGTTCTACTGTAAATTGCAACTAATAATTCTATTATTTTGACTGATTTCTTTTTTTTAAATTCTCTTATTAAATTATAAATTTATTTTCCTTACAAAGTTTCTAGTATGCTAAAATGCAAAATTTTATTTGCACTGATATAATTAATATATGTAATACACAGCATTATATGTTCCTTATATTCTAATTGCATTTTATAAGAAATATTCATTTTATTTGCAATGTCTTCGGCATTCATAACATCAGTTCTCATAAATGCTCTGCGATTTAAATACCAGTATTTTTTTAGAGAAATTTTCAGAATAGGTTTCTACAACATTTGCGATAGAAGTAACCGTCGGAGTCGTTTTCTTCGAAATTTTCAAGAAAAACCTAAAGAGAAAAATTTTCTAAGAAAATACTGTATTAAAAAAGCGGACCATTTGGAAGCCCTGCAACATGCGTAACTAAGTTCAATTTCAAAAGGAAACTTCTTTGTTTATATTAATTACCGATAATGGCACCAAAATAATATTTAGAAACGAAACATAATCGATGTATGGAAACTCTAAAATCCGCTGTCTTGCTTGACTCCTGAGATAAGCTGAGTTGCTGAGACTCCTGGGCTGTCAGGCAAATTTCATCTGGTTATCTCAGATTATATCGCTCACCCGCAAGGAAAGTGACACATCTCGCAAAAATTCATTTTGCGTTTTATTTCACTAATGAGTCTGTCATAGGTGTGTCTTGCTATACAAAAAGTTTCATAAGTGTAGTTATACGCAAATTCACTTTATTACGCTATATGTCCATTTGTGACCTCGGAAGAGGGGTGAATTGTGTGGGGAGGTAAAATCACCCAATCCTCCAACCGCATCCTACGTCTTCATTCTTAAGTGTTCTATGTACGTTTTTATTTCTGCATGCATAGGTAAGTGCTATAATTTCATGTTGCAGTAAAATCATGCAAATTTTCTTTTGCATCTCCTGTGAAATTTACTTTTGTCGAGATGTGTCACTTTTCTTGCGGGTGAGCGATATACATACTAGCTGTCTCGCCCGACGTTGTCCGGGAACGTGATAATCTAATCCAAAATACCTACATACAATAATACGTAAAATCCAAAATCAATTAGTTTCACTTTCCACCGCTAGGGGGTACACTCTGTTCTAAACAAGCCTCTATTTGAACGAAACTCCGTTATTCAACCTATTTGGAGATTAATTTCAGTGTGATTTGGTGTTAATTTGAGAGAGTGAGGACTCAAATAAGAAAAAAATCCTCTGGGGGGAAAATGGGGGGGGGGGGTGGAGAGAAAAGTGTTCTTTGTTAAATGAATGATATATCAAAAATATTGTACTCCTTGGTTAAAAAATTTGGACTATGTAAGAATTAGCTGAAATTACTATTCGGAAATAGTGGAAACCACTACTCATAAGTTAATATTAAGATTGTGAAAGGGGATAGCTAAAATATTAATGTAATTTGGAAATAGTTTCGGAGAGCTATGAACAATAGGAATTGGCTTATTAAGATAAGGCTTAGTTAGACGAAAAAAATGATTGAAAACCAAGTTGAATGAGCTAAACCTTGTTGAAATCGGGTCCATAGAACACGAGATAAGAATGCGCCCCACGGTGGTGAAATGTGGCACTAAAAACTGTAAGAGAATCGTAATCTTAGTTGAATGAAACAATTCCCGTTGAAATCGGGCCCATAGAACCCAACAAAAGAATGAGCACTTAATGTTTGAAAATGGTGGTAACTGAAGTCTATATGTAGGAAAATATTTTTTTTTTAAATTTAAACAAAGGGGGAGAAACCCTTCTGGGAAAACTCTTATCTCATATCAAGGGACTCTTACCACAAACCACATTAATAATCTTCGATTAAGTTGGTAAAAATCCTTTTAAATTATGTTTTAAGCATTTGTCAACGTTTAATAATTAATATCCTTTTATGTCCCAAATTAAATTGAGGGTTGGTTTATTTGCTGAAATGGATCTCTTTTTTGTTCAGTTTTTAACCCTTTTGTAAGGCATTTTTGATCAAAAAAAGTTCAAATAATTAATTCGCATCTCAATTAACAAACAAATTTATTTGAAACAAATCAACAGTTTTTTTTTTTTTTTTTTTTTTTTTTTTTACGTACGTATATTATGGAATCGAGATTGTACTAAAAATTTACTGGTGCCACTTGGCAATTTAGACATTAAAATTAACCGTTTGCAGACTCCAAACGGCGTCCCTCAAAGGGCTAATGAATTCTTGTGTCCCCGTCTGTCTCTTTCTCCCAATTTTTATACCGTCGCCGTCAGTTTTCGCAAAAATTAAGAAAAAAATTACTGAATGATTTTTTTAAATAATGGATATTCGGATTTAAAAAAAAAAATCTACATTTGCTCTGAAATTTTCAAATCGATATCTTGATTGGTTTTCTTAATTTTAGTCAATTAGTGAAAATTGTCATTATCTTTCATTTTCACTTGTAGACCAAATCCAGCAGATGCGCCATTCTTTTGCCGTTTCGGGGTAAGGGGGGGGGGATCTTTTTTTGATGACTCTTCTAATGAGTTTTAAATTAATATCAGGATTAATTACGGGCTGATTTTTACGAAATAAACATTATTGAAAAGAGGATAAAATTTACTATATGGAGAAGATTGAAACCAGATTATTTTTAATAATGTGGAAAAATCCTTCGAAACGCGAAAAACGCTAAAAATCGTATAAAATTTTTAAAAAATCTAATAGCAAAATCCAAAATCGGGCTTTTGAGGTGCAAAAGTACATACTGCATCTTGTTACAAAATTTTGTAGCTCTATGTACAGCGGCCTCAGAACATTGTCGACAGGCACGCAAACTGCTTTCCTTATTATTATAGGATTGAATATAACTCATCTCTCAAATATAATTAATTTACCGATCTTTCTAAAATTTTAAATTTTATGCAGTTCGAATATTAATTTTGATTAAAAACAGCCGCCAGGCATATGAAAAGCGAAGCGTTGATGAATTGATTTGGACTTTTATTGTAACGATATTAGGAGCAAAAACAAAACATAGGCGAAAAACATTTATGGATTTTATATTAAAAACTGAAAAAAAAAATCTAGACAAACATAAATATACAACTATTGCAATACATGTATGTTCAATAAAGCTATTTTACTGCTCAATTAAATAAAGTTTAATAGCAATTTCAATAAATTAAATTTATTTATTGTGTGCAATCGACAATTTTAAATAAAACATCAAGAAAAGGAGTTAAAATCGCTTAAATTTTGCACAAACATACTTATGGGCTAGTAAACTTATTCGATTTATCTTACCTGTATTTAATGTATCGTTATTGCACCCCAAAGGCTGACTTTGCGACTGAACAGTGGAACTAGTTCTAGTTAACCAAGTACTGAAACTTTTAGAACTTTTTTCGCCATCTAAAGTTTTTCTCTTCTTTTCTTTCCTTTTCGCAGCGCCACTTTGGTACACACGTTTCGTATTCATGTTGACACAAACGTAATACTGCACTAACTACAACCAAAGAACTTCAATAAATTCTAATCTATAGTATCTTCTTTGTTAGAACAATAGTACGAGAATGTGCGCGTCGCGATGCGCCCTGAATCATTTGTGTATAAAAACCGCAAAGCGACATAGGAAGGCTGTCACCCCGCATGATCTTGAGTTTCGTTTTGAATTTCGACTGGCTGCATTTTGGCAAGTTTTTAAAACTAATTCATTTACAGGGACAGTCAAAAGTTTTCCGTTACATTATGGCCTATGGAAAAAAATCGATTCAAATGATTTTTAATGGTATTACACTCTTTCAAACAAAGTAAAATTGATATTCATTTATGAAGTCCACTAAAATATGTATTCTGTTGAATATGTGAAGCAAAGAATAGTTATTGTTAATTTACAGGGCCACACAAAAGAATTCCGTTCATAATGGTATTGGGGGAATTGTTTGCGGTGTATTTGAAAAGATTTCAGATACTATATTGTATCCGAATTACTGTATATTAGTAATGATTGCTCGAAATTAATTTTTAATTATGATATCGCTTTTTTCACTATATTTATGCATACTATAAAGTGCGTATAAATGCTATTATAGTTCATATACAGGGCTACAAAAATGAATTCGTAAAGGTTACTGAGTATTGACATAAATTGCTTAAAGGTGTGTTTTAAAGGAGTTATGCATTTTTACGCTGAACTGAATTTAGTTTACTAAGAAATATTTGTAGAATATAGATAAAATGATATACAGGGCCACGCAAAGAGTTGGATACATGTTCGTTTATGGGTGATAATTTCTGGAAATGTAATTTCAGTAGTTTTAAGAGTGTTTTAGTTTGAATTAAATTTTAGCTAAATAGTGGCATGTAATAAAGGTACTAGGTAAACTAAAGGGCTGTACAAAAGTATGTTTCCATCTGTTAGTATAAATTTGTGAAAGATGAATTTCAACCTGTTATGCATTTTCTTGCTAAACTAAATTGTCCCATTATATAGTATATATATCAACATACAGATCAAATACAGGGTTGCTCAAAAGAATTGGAATACATATTTGGCTATGGACGATAACTACTGAAATCAGTTTTTCAAATGTTTTATGCGTTTTATATAATGTTTACTTAGTTATCTTATTTACATTATTTCCGTAAATAACGAAGTTTTGTTAAAACATTCAGGAAGTGTTGGAGAGTGTTTCATAATCTATGCTTAACGCATTATTTTTCTTTCTTGTTTATTATCTTTTACTTATAAAGTGTTATTCACTTTAAATTATAGTCTCTTGGTAATGACAATAAAATCTTTAAATTATAAAATATGGTAATCTGGTTTAAAGTATACTTAGCTTTAATATAAAAACTAGCGGACCCGCCCGGTGTTGCCCGGGGGTCGTTGTAATAACATTAAACAAAACTCAAGTTTGTATAATTTTATTTCTTTTGAAATTCTTTTGAATGAACCCAATTTCGGAGTCCCCATTGCCTTCCACAGCGTCTAGTCTCTAGTGTGTTCACAACAAACCTCTATCGAACGAACCTGTTACCTGGTTCTCCTCTACCTAAGGCAGCATGTACCGGAAGGGCTCCGCACGGGCTGGAGACAATCGAAAACCAAGTTGAGTGAGCCGAACCTCATAGTAATCAAGCCCAAGCCCATAGAATAATAATATAAAAAAAGAATGCATCATTAATGTTAAAAAATGTTGGTAACCGAAGTCTAAGATAAAATTTCATAATACAGAAAGTAGTTGAATTGTAATCTAAGTTGAATGAACCAAATTCCGTTGAAATTGGGTCCTTAGAACCCGAGGAAAGAATGCGCCCCCAAGCGGTGGAAAGTGCCCTCTTCCCTTGTAGAATTTATGAATTACTTTTAAACATTAACACGATATTTAATAAACGGATGGAATCTAAATCGGATGAAATCAGTTATCTAACGTTACCTTTAATTTACGGATGCAGTGAGTAATTGTAATTTGATGCTGAAAAAGGAGATTAATGCTCGAAAACGGTGGTAGCTGAGTATAAAGAAAGACCGAGCCCTGGGAGCCATGGTCTTAACTGGAATGTAGTTGGATATAAGAAAATTTAATAGTAGTTTTAAAGGGGGTGGATGATGCTAAAACTATGTTAAAGAAAATTGTATTAGAATAGGATAGTTTATAAAGAAGCTGTAACAAAGGCCCCAAGAAGGAGATTAATATTCAAAATTCGTGGTAGATGAAGTCTGAAATTTTTTTTTTTGTCGTTAATGTAGTAGCTGGAGAGCCTAAGAAATTGTTAGAAGATAAAGCTAGTGAATCGGACCATTTTGAAGGGAACTATAATAAGGGGCTCAAAAGGGCCAACTGATAGTTGAGAGCAGAGCCCTAACATGAAAACATGTTAAAATGCTTTAGTACTTAGCGTTTTAGATTTTAAATTAGTCAAAATTAAGCATAGGGTATGATTAAGCATTATAATAATATTTTAAAGAAAGGCGCAAAAAATTGGATAAATGCTTAAAAAAGGGCCCTAGGGCCCAATAAAAAATGAGAGTGTTAATCTGGGGAGAAGAGTCCAAGATTCAACTTTAAAATTACGCACTGAGAAATGGAGAACCCGAGAGAGTAAAAAATTCATGGCACACAAAAAATTCAAGGGACCCTGGGCCGAGCCTTACGGGACCCTAGACGGGCCCGGGGTCTTAACTGCAATGTAGAAACGGGAGAATAACTAAATGGAAAAGGGATCCAAAAAATTAAGATAGGATTAAAAGGAAACAATTTATTAACATTTTAGTGCGCAAAAACTTCAAGGAGCCCTGTACCGGGCTCCAAGGGTCTTAACTGAAATGTAGAAATGGGTTAGAAACTTAATGGAGAATTAGCCCCCAAAACGAAGAAGATCGGATAGAAAGGAAGCATGTTATTAACAATTTAGTGCATAAAAACTTAAAGGGGTCCAGGGTCCCCGGCACTTAAAAAATTAAAAATTTGTGTCTCAGGTGCATCAGGACCTCAGGTGCATCAGGACCTCAGGTGCATCTGTCTTGAACTATTCACACCTAAATTTTCAGACTTCTACGGGTAGAAGTGTTCGCTAAACATCGCACACACACACAGAGCAAAACTTTTTTTATTAGTATAGATAACTTATTAGATTATTGAGAAATCGAAAAAAATTTATGCATTAAGCGATGAAAAAAAAAGATTTTTTTTGCAAAATTATAATAGTTTTCATTTTTACATAGACAAAATTTTCAGGTATACTGACTTATGATTTCTTCTATGCTAAGAAATTTATTTCATTACGTAATGATGATATTGGATATAAATAAATATCTGAAAATTTTATAGATATAGGCAGGGCCTGACTTAGGCTATGGGGGGCCCTGGGGCAAGAATCATTCTGGGGGGGGGGGGGCTTCTATCTATCTATAGATTTTTTTAATAATGTGGAAGTAGTTAGTACTAAACTTCATACATATTCTATTATATGCATAAGTTTTGTACCCGGTACTGCTTACATATGCATACAGTGTGTCACAAAAAGGTAGACACAACTTTAAGAAAAAGTACTTGTAGGATAATAGTGGAAAAAAATGATAGCTTGATTGACACGAGTATTTCTTTGCAAGCTTTCACTTTGCTTATCTACGTACTCTTTAAGGTGACTGAAAGAAAATGCCCCAAATTGGTCATGATTAATGGTATTAACTTGCCACGTTACGAGAAAAACGTTAATAAAGAATTTCTTTTAAAAACAATGGAATACTAAGTTGGTATAATAAAATATTAATCAGTAGTTTTCTAATGATATAGTTTGTTTTTTGCATGGGTGGAGAGGATACTGGAAGCAGAGGAGCGAAGGAGGACCGCACTTCCTTCTTAAATGTTTGAAAGCATATGAATTTTGGGCACTTTTGTTTAATTTTAAACATTTGGCACTTTTTAATGAAAATCCTGACTACTCTCATGGGGGCCCCCTAAAAAGGGGGGTTCGGGGCAACCACCCCGCATGCCCCTGCGTAAGTCGGGCCCTGATATAGGGATTGGAAGAAAAAAAGATTTCATGAATGTGTCAAAGTACTAAGAAGATTTGTAAAGTCTTGAGAGAATATTCCAAGAAAAAAATATAGTTGTTTTAATTGGCAAATATTTAAAAAAAAAAAAAAGTGTTCAATACTTCCCGGTAAATTCCTAATAAATAATTTCAGCAAATTTTAATTTTAATGTATTGTTAAATATTATAATATGAATCGATAGGTTATCAACAGTAAAGAAAAAAGAAAATCTTAATTTTGGTTGCTTTGGGGGCCCCCTGCGTCTGGGGGCCCTCGGCAATCGCCGACCTGCCGACCTGGCCAGTCCGGGCCTGTATATATATATATATATATATACATATATATATAACCATTAATTAAACATAACCTACCACCGTCAATTTTTATGAATTAAAGCTGTAAGTATTAAAAAATATATATATATTATAAGAATTATTATGGAAGAAAAAGAAAAAAGTGGACACCGACAAAAGTTGAAAAGCTTATACATTAATTACGTTATCAAGGGCACAGAATTCAATGATATAAGCAAAATGGTTGTTTTCTGTGGGAAAAATAAGCTATATATATATATATATGTATATATATATATATATATAATATATATAAATATATATATATATATATAATATATATAAATATATATATATATGTATATATCTGAATTTTGTCATGCTGTAACTCTCAAATGTTTGAACCGATTTGGATGAAATTTTTCATGTATGCATATTACATACTAGTGTCTCGACAGAGTTCGTTGACCAACTTCATCCGCCATCTTGTTTCAAATTGGGGCCATTTGAATTTTGTAGACACTTATGGAAATTTTTATTTTCCATAACTTTCCCTTTAAAATGACCTATGTTGTTAACTTACACTGTGTGACTCTTTAAAATATCTTTTATTGTTTCTAACATTATGTTTAAAATGATACAGGGATGACAGGGATGACCGCCCCGGGAACCCAGCTTTCGCTTTAGAGTATAAGTGCAATCCCGGGGGAGATTCAAATCCACTGCATATGGTAAGATACTTTAACAATGACAATATTTTTAAAACAGTTAATAACATACAGAAAAATAAATTCAGTTTGCTGTTTTTGACTCTGAACCTCACAAGGAGTGTCATCAGTACATACATTGACAGCAATTGTACTATGTTGTATACATGCACAAACAATTACAAGACATGTTTTTGAATATTAGAGCTGAAAAACTTTAAGTGAAATGCATATGCTGATAAATATAATGAAAATACTAAATAAACAAACCATAGGAAATAAGACAAATATTTACATTATGTACAAAACAGGGGCTCCTGTCTGAAATGGGAGCTAAAAACAATGAGTTTGCTCAGCTAGCTCAGAAAGGGAGGGGATTGGTAAATATAAATTCGTTGTCTTCTAAAAATTTCCTACAATCCGCTATACGTTGCAGGAGAACTGGACGGTCGAGCAGGTAAGATAGCCAGTCAGGCAGTGTCATCTGTTGTGGCTTTTTAACGTGATAGTGGGACGTTAATGTGCAATGTAAAATATAAAGTAATGATGTTGATAAGGATCCACAAATGCAAAGAGGTGAGTCCCTTTTATTTATGGTATATAAGTGTTGTTGGAAGGGTCCGTGATTTGTGAGAAATAGATACAGGTATCTGTTACTTATGAAAATGTTTTGTGAGACCTTAGGTATGAAGTCATACGTGTATTGACCCACCTGCACTGTAGACCAACGTTGTTGCCATAGGTGTAGTATTTGTTTTTTGAGTTCTAATTTCAATGTTGATTGTGGGAATGGAAGAAATGTTAGTGGTAAAGTTAAATCATCGACTGCCGACCTCGCCAGCTGATCAGCCAGTTCGTTGCCCGTTATACCAGAATGTCCTTTAACCCAATTAAAGAAGAACGATTTTTCTGAGGACTGAAGGAGTAAGGTTATGTCTAGAACTAAGTGATTATTGTTATCAAATTTTGAAAGGGCCATTAGACCTGATAAACTGTCTGATGAAATTAAGTATTGGGTGTCAGAGTCCTCTTCTGCCCAACGAATCGCCTCCTTCATAGCAAAGAGCTCTGCCTGGAAGACAGAGTTCCCCGGATCAAGCCTTGCGCGCCAGGAAAAAAAGTGTGAGCTTTGCCTATAAACACAAAAAGCTGCCGCAGTTCCTACTTCTGTTTTAGACCCGTCTGTAAAGATGTGTGTTGATCCGTTAAAGTCTTTTGTTGCACAAATACTAATACCGTTTGAAAGTGAAGAGATCTGATACTTTGAACATTTTCTTGAGTACATTGGGGCAAAATAAGAAATATTAGAAGCACCCAGGCGAGTGATCCGAGCGAACTCAGCCTCCGCTTTTAATTGTATGTCCAATGGAGGAAGACCCGTGAGGACCTGAAGTGCTGCGGTAGAAGTGTTCCTATAGGCTCTGGAGATCAGGAGAAGTGCCCTTCTCTGAGCCGCTAGAATATGGCGAACTCCATGAGACTTCCGCATTCGCGGAAACCAGACTGCACATGCGTAAGCCAGTTGCCGCTGTAGGATGGATGAGTACCAGACTTTAAAGAAGTATGATGGAAGACGACCTGATACTGAGGAGAATTTGTATAAATTTTGCGTGATTTTTATTATTTCTTGACGTTTTGATGCCAGGTGGGGTAAGAATGAGAGGTTTTGATCAATTTTGATTCCAAGATAATTAATTGTTTTTTCTGACTTTATATTTTTACCATGTAGTTTAAAGAGTGGGCCCCGTTGGAGAATTTTCGGTTTACCAAACGTTATAGAGCGCGACTTCTCGAAAGAAATTGTTATTTTGTGAATTTTCGCCCAGTTTTGAATAATGTCTAGTACTCTGTTCCCTCGTTGTTCAAGTAACGCTCTTGTTGGGCCACAGACTATAAGTAAAACATCATCCGCGTATGCGACTATCGCACAGAACTCAAACAGAAAGGTCCGCAGCAGAGTCTCGAGGAGAGCCAACCATAAAAATGGCCCCAGACAGGAGCCCTGAGGACAACCCCTTGAGAAAAAATACAAAAGATCTGGCAGCTGCCAGTCCACCAGAGCCCGCCTGCCCGACAGGAAGGAAGCAATTACATTAATTAGCTCAGGTGATAAGTTTAAATGGTGTAGTGCCTGTAGTGCTAGGTCCCATGGGAGATTATCAAAAGCCCCATAAAGTCTTGCGAAATAAAAGATGTATAATTTTTATTAGATTTGTTAATATCTATGTAAGATAATGCCTGTTCTAGTGCTGTTTCGGTCGATTTTAATTGAGTAAAACCGTGTTGTAGGCCTGTTAGTGAGTTGCTTTGAGTTAGTGAATGATTAATTCGTCTTAAGAAATTTTTTTCATAGATTTTGCCAAATTTCGGGAGTAGCGTTATTGGTCTATAAGAGGTGTGTTCATTTGCTGGTCTACCTTCCTTCCTGAAGTAGACGAGCTCGCCCACCTTCCAGGCCTCCGGGAAATAGTTTAAACGAAGTGCACTGTTATACATGTCTAGAAGAGTTAAGGGTATTTTAGAAAAGAGAGATCTAATCATCCGATGGTCTATTCCGTCGGGACCTGGAGCTTTGTTTTGGCTAAAGCTATAGATTGCATTTCGCAGTTCTTTTATTGTAAAGTTAGGCTGGTCTGCGTGAGTTTGTTGTGAGGTTGCCATATTTGGCTGAGCTGGTGATCCCAGTGATGCACCAAAAATTTTTTCTGTCAGTGTAAACAAAGAAGCGGACCTGGAAGCTGGGAATGACGAGTCCGGCAGATAGCTAATCTGACAGTCTTGAAAGTCCTGAAAAGCCAGTTTTTTAGATTTGCCAAATGGGTCAGTTTGTTTCTTACAAAAATTTACCCAGGCGTCCTTCTTCACTCTTTGAATCAATTTCTGATATTTGGCACGCTCTCTTTTGTAAATATGATATTCTACCGAGTCTAAGTTCGTCGTCTTTGCTCTTGTATAAAGTGCTTTTACTTTATTTCTTTGAGAACGAAGGTCCGTTGTCCACCAGGAGAACTTGACCTGTCTGAATGGAGGTTTTAGTTTAAAGGATGCTTTTGCACTATTTTGAATAATATTTTGAAAAGATTTGTAAGTCAGGTCAAAGGCCTGACGTGAGTCTACTGAAGAAAAAATTACGGAATTTAAGTAGCATGAGTTTTCAACCATGCCTATGAATTTGTTGAATGGGACATTTTTTGTTCTGAAGCGACGTTTCGGAAGGATCGGGATTGGAAGCAAAAGATCTGTTACGATAGGCCGATGGTCACCGAAAAGCTCAGGGAAGACATCCCATCCTCGAAAGTAGTTGAATAGTGGTTGTGTGCAAATTGAGAGGTCAGGACGCCCTTCCCTTTTGCCGGACTCATAGGTTGGTGTACAGGATGGTGAGTTTAAGACAATCAAGTTATTTGCTAATAAAGAATCTACGAGTAGCCGTCCTCTGTCATCGTCACGAGTATAGCCCCAAAGCTGGTCGTGTGCATTGAAGTCACTCAGGACTAGCTGGTACTCACTCTGGCGTGCGGAGCGCAGCCAGTCTTGTACGTCCACCTCAAAATCTGAACGTGGAGGGCTGTACAGGCTGCCTATGCTCAGAATAAAATTTTCTAGTTCTAGGTTTACAAAGATGGAGTGATCGTTTTTTGCCGAGATACAGTGCTTTAAATTTTGATCCAAAATTATTATGTGGCTATTGTTGGAGCTAGAGCTGTAACAGGGAACATCAACTGGGAGAGAAGATGGGCGTTTGTTAAAGAGGTAGGCATCCTGGACGCATGCCAGTGAGAATTTTTCCTGAATTATGAAACGGATAAATGCTGCCGTGTTGGACTTACTGTTCTGTAGGTTACATTGTATTGCACGGAATTTTATGCGATCTTAGTGTCCTTTGTGCTACTGCTTCTCGTTGTTGTTTAATATATGTCGGGCAGCGTCCATCAAAACATGTGTGATTTGTTGGAATGTCCTTTCCTGGAGTTTCTCTACTTCTGTTTTCCTGTATGCAGTTGATACACTTTGGTTCCTTCGCCGTACATTCGTTCACATGGTGTTTCTCTGAGCAATAAGCACAAGTTAGTTCATTTGTACAGTCTCTTGATATGTGGCCTAGTCTTTGGCAGTTGAAGCAACGTGGTATTAGAATATATGGCTTTACTGTACATCTGTTAAAACCAAAGCACGGTTTCAGCGATTGCAGTTGCAATGCGTCCCTTTCATGCATTTGAAGAACTAGATGTGAAGTTGCTTCCCCCCTTCTTCCTTTCATCACTTTCAGCAGCTTGAAGGAGACATCATCCTTTCGTAGACATTTATTAAGAGCTGGGATTATGATGTTTTCTTCATAGTTTTGAATTGCTTCATCATTTTCTTTTTGCTTGTCTCGGTTTTCTGATTTATTGTCCATTTTCAACTTCATCGGGGCTTCTGGCGCTCCAAATACTATCACCCGTAACATCTTCGGTGGTTTCTTTGTTATGTTTATCATGTGATTGAGTTTTTCACTGGTTTGGAGGCTGGTTCTTATCTGTGCAAGTTCTTCATCATTGTTACAAGTTATTAGGAATTTCCCAGATCTTGTAGGGATACAGTTTGAGGTCTGTAGTTTTCTTTGATCCACTTCGGTATTTAAGACATTCCTAAACTCCTGGACTTGAATTCCATCTGTTTTCGGGCTCAGTATTAGGGTTGGCTTTTCCGTTGGCAGAGGTGGGAATTGTGCCATTTGTGCGTAACTAAACATTTGTTCGCGTTCCTTGTCAATTCTTCTCTTATCTGCTTTTTGTTTTGGTGTTTGTAGTAATGGAGATTTTTTGAGGAATTCCTGTATTGCTTCTATTTCTTGCTTCTGTTTTTTTAACTCAGATTTCAGGAACGTTCCATGTTGACCCAATATGAAAGTCATAGTTTCCTTTAACTCTGCTAGAATGTCTATTTGCTTTTTGTTACCTTCTTCACGTTTTCGGTGTTCTATGCATTCTGTTGTCCAGTTTTCTCTTTCTTCATTTATTTGCTCCACTAGTTCCATCAGGCTGTGGAAACCTTCTATGATTTCATTTTTGATAGTTAACTTTTCGCTTTTTGGGTCTTCATTTTTATTTGCGAGGAGACGATTAATGTTTTCTTCTATTTTTTGGCGTATTGCGCACGGTTTTAGTTTTTTGGCTTTTATAAACCGAAGTTCGTCTTCTATTTCATTTTTTCGTGCTTGGACAGACTTTAACTCTTCTACTAATTTTTCCATGTCCGCCAGCTTGATACGAGCTTCAGCTAATTCTCTCTGCTCTATTATGATTTCTTCCGCCTGGTTTTCCCGTGTTTCTTTTTCTTCTTCCAAACCTGCTCGAATACGTTCCAAATCCACTTTTGCCTGATTGCCCTCTGTTATGTTCTTTAGTATGTATGCTTTGTAAGCTTTTACCATGTTTGCATCATCAGATCTGCCAAGTCTTTTGCACTTATCATATTCTTCGAGTTTAAAATGATACATAAGAGTTTGCATTTTGTGAAGCGTAACATTATCTATAAGTATGCAATGTTAGAAAACATAAAAAAAACTTCGAAAATTCAAATTGGCCGCCATTTTGAAACAAGATGGCGGAAGAAGTTGTCCGACAAACACGGTCGAGACCTTAGTATGTACTGTGCACACGAAATATTTCATCCAAATCGGCTCAAAAATTTGAGAGTTACAGCATGACACAATTCAGATATATATACATATATATTTATATAAGTCAACATTTCAACGGGGGGTGGTTTTGGGATCTGGGGGTCATGACCAGTGAAAATATAGCAAGATTTCCCGAAGTGTTTTCCTTTGGAAGGCTGCAATAGGTGGCGTTTTACTTTTTGTAATGAAAGCTACCTAAAAGTGTCCACAATTTTGGCAACCACTGTATATGTATAAATCCTTATGAAGGAAATATATTAAAATTAAATATGCAATGATATATTACGAACGAACATAATTAAATGATTTAACCCTTAAATGCCTGATTTTTCAAAAATCATTACAATAATGCTTTTCGGTTTTCATTTTTAAAATAAATCATGGGAAAAATACTTTAAAAAATCATATTTTATTCTAAGTATAGTTTACGGCTAAAAAACAGTTTGTTACTAATCGGCAATACTAGTGTTTAATGGAAAAAATAATTTTCTATGATAAAATTCTAAAATATTAAACACACATGAATTTTAGGAACTATAATAAGAAATAAATTTTACTTGCTCACTGCAGGTCAAAATAGGGTATTTCGCAAGCTCCCAAACAAAACAAAAAGAACAAGTAGTAACAATTGAAAAAATAAATCTATCTTTATTCTTAAACAGCACAAGTGTTGTCATCTACCTGTTGAAAATCGATTGAATAATATTTTCAGAAAGTATTTTATTGGCAACATTAGGCATTATAGCTTCAATATTATTCTAATAGTGTTTTAGAGCCTAAATTGGGTATGTTTCCGAAAAGCAACACCAAACATTTAAGGGTTAATAAATAATAAGCAAAACAACTTGCATATATATATATGGATAAATATATTCCAGATCTTCATGGAACATTAGCAAGAAGCAGCCCTTGAAAAAAAAATTCAAGAAATGATTCATCCATTCGAGGAATATGCGAGAACATTTATGAAAAGAAAATGTATAGTCGAGCCTAGTAATTTTTTTTCATAAGGTTTAATAAAATTCCGACTTAAATTCAGTTTTTCTTCTTTAAAGGGAAAAGAAATATTAAAAGATATTAGATGGGTTTTAAATTTTGACTGGGGTAATTTCGAAACTGTCTAATATTATCATTCCATGACGTTTATATTGTGAAATATCTGAACGAAGTATTTTGTTATTATCATTTATTTTACGAAAGAAGAAGAAAGACTGTAATCAATTTTGTCTTTTTAGGCATATGTTTCCTAAGGCAGGAACTTCTTATTTATTTTTTGCTATTTCAGTTTAATATAACTTTAGTATTACGCAAAAGTTGATTTCTAAACTTAAGTTTTTACTCTGTTTTTGCAAATGCCATTTTAAATACTCTGAAAAGCAAAAACTCTGATTATATGCGGTCGAGTTAATATAAATGAGAAATTAACAGATTGTGTATTTTATGTATTATTTTTTATTATTGAGGAATCTCGGATTTACACCACACTACTGTAATGTTTCCGTTTTGTGATTCATTCAGAAGAATAATGATTCATTTCATCGTAACTTATTAACCCTTTGTATCACCGCGTTGTATATCTGCTACATACCCAAAAATAAATGTTACTTATGGCTTTAAAAGACGAATTTATTTATTGTTGCTATCAACCAATTCGGCAGTTAATATAAATTGCTCTTAGAATTCTAAGTAGAATGAGTTAATTTTTCATGCAAAAGTTTTATTTATCATTTCGGCAATTTTGCATCGTTTTTACTAAAATGAACTTTCAAAATTTTGTAAAATTAAAATGGCTGGAAACCTCCAAAAATAGATTTTTCTTACAGAAATAATTTTAAATTTGAAAATTAACAATATTCATGGAAAGTACGTGATTTTCTGTTCTTTGAAGTTATAAAAAAAACTAACTTTTTGTTAATAATTTTTTTTAAGTTCTAATTTTTTTTAATTAATTTTTACATTCTAAAAATGATGTATTCTAATATATGAGTAAATGTTTTTCAAATCAGAGTTGTTGAGTCACGAAGTATTTTGGTGTTACTTTTCAATGTACCATTGAGAAAGCAAGAGTGATATACACTGGCCTCCAGAAATTAAGGAACAGGGACTAGATGCCTTCGATTTCACACGGTTTGTCGAACATTTACCAAAATTATTGGCGAAGAGCTCTTAAACTTCTGGGATGTGAAGAACAAGTTTAATTTCGTATTTCTCGGTGAAGTTTAGTCGGAAGTTCAATTAAAGGGTTATTTATCTAAATCAACAAAACAGTAAATATCTCTAACCATTTATCAAAGTATATTTTCTAGTACGAATGTCTATAAATAACTATTAAAAAAAGAGATTAAGAAAAAGAAACACTTCGAAATTGTTAGTTTACTTTTACTCTAATTGTCTTGCTATCGGTAAATTTAACGCAACCATAGCTGGGGTTTTAAAAATCAGATTTAGAACCCTATCTATAGCTGTGTTATGTTGACGATATATTTTTAATTTGGAGCCATGGTATCCCCGCTTTCAATGAATTTTTAAATATAGTTAATAACCTACATTCAAATATACAGTTCACATTGGAAGTCAAAGAAGAGGATTCATACCATTTTTAGACGTGGAACTAATAAGAAATAACAAAACATACAAAATTGATAGGAAACTTTACAGGAAACTATGTAATTCAAATAGTACAATATCTACAATAGCAATGTCCCATTTAAATACAAATCTGCAGCTTATAAGTTTTATATAAATAGAGCCATAGAATTTTGTACGAGAGAATACCTACAAGCAGAATTACTCACCATTAAGAAGATTGTAATAGAAAATGGCCCCTCCCCCCAATATATCAATAAATTAATTTTTAATGGTCAGCATAGAGAGTTAACTATAAGTGGCATTGAAAATAATCTCAAGTTTTACAGTTTCTAATTATGTACCACAGTTATTTCAAAGAATTTGTTATGCATTCAAGAAATATAATATCAACGTAATCGCAAAACCATATGTAAAGTTAAAAGATCTTTCACACCGAAAAAAAGACCCAATCCCTAACTTCAGGCATATATGTGATACCTTTTACAGACATAGTAAATCAGAAAGCACTCAAGTACATAGACATGACTTGTAGAAAATTTAAAGACATCCTAAAAGGATATTTTACAGATATAAAGTATACTAAGCCTTCTACAGCTCTATCCAGGTTAAATCAGAAACATGATATCGACATAGATTTGCGAATAGTTGAAAGCGCTTGGGGTTTTTATCATCTTTTGACGGTTTTTATGCTATAAATATCTTTTCATGTATATTTTTACACCTCTTAAGTAAATTTTATCAGAGTTTTAATCTCAGATATTTTATTTAATAAATAAGTTTTGAGTAAATTAAAAAAAAATGATTATTATTAAACTTTGTTATAAAGTGATTTTATATGTAAATAGAAAGAAATTGCTAATAACGTTATTCATTTGCAAAATGTTATTAATTTAAAATTTCAGGAATGGCCCATGAAATGAAAATTTGATTCTAGAAATAGATAAATTTATTGGTGTTAATATTTTCTTTATTGCTTAAGAAATTAGAATTTATAAAAACTCCATTTCATCTACCATGTATATAAATGCAAACGCAAATTTCGTTCCCGCTGCATATAACTTGAGTTCTTCTAAATGAACTTCGATGGGACTTGCACTGTTAGTTAGATAACTTTTTATGGAAGATTTTAATATTTCATATATCATTCTAAATTGCTTGGTTATAGATTTATGGAGAAAAAATATATAATCAGATAAATCCGATTAGCCTTTTTATAAAATCCTGCTAAATAGATTTCAATGTAACTTGAAGTGTTAGATGTTTTTAACTTATCGCATATTTTTCTATATCGTTATTAGAATATATAGTTATCGAATTATGAGTGAAAGTTCTATAGTCAAATGAACACCATTGTGAAAGATTAGAATTTGTTAAGATTCTACGAATGGATTTCGAAGGAAAATTTTCAGGAAAGATTTTAGTATGTAACGTACCATTTTACATTGATTAGTTATAGAATTATGTTGAAAAGTCTATAATCAGCTGACTCTGATTATGACAAATAATCCTTTTTAATAAGATTTTCCCGGCGGATTTTAATGAGACTTCCATTGTTAGTTAAATAATTTTTAAATTACGGTTGTGTAACCGTTTTTGATAAAAGCGGTCAAATGACTAGACAGAATGCTGCAAATTTTTAACAGTGTAGTACATTTTCATGGGCATGTTATGCATTCTTTTATGGAATTTTTCCAGTGCGTGAAAGAAAAAGGGCTGGTTCATAGTACGTCTGAAATTAAAACAGTGGGAACCAATGATGTCGTACAACTACGGCTGAGAGAAAGAATAACAAATAAATGAGATTTAAACGTATTGAATTTGTTTTGCATAAAACAAATATTTTAACATTTAGCCATTTTAGCTATTTTGAACATTTTAGATTATTATGAGGCCAACTTTAATGCTCAATGTTAATGTTGATTTATTTTAAGCGTATTGAATTTGTTTTGCATAAAACAAATTTTTTAACATTTAACCATTTTAGCCATTTTGAACATTTTAGGTTATTATGAGGCCAACTTTAATGCACAATGTTAGTGTTGATTTATTTTAAACGTATTGAATTTGTTTTGCATAAAACAAATTTTTTAACATTTAGCCATTTTGAACATTTTAGATTATTATGAGGCCAACTTTAATGCTCAATGTTAGTGTTGATTTATTTAAAAGAAACAATTATTTAATAATATAAAAAATATTTTATTTAAATACGTAATACTATTTTTTTATATTTTATGCATTTTTTAAAATTAGAAAAATTATTTAAAAGCAACAACGCTCTATTTGTTTTAGCAAAACAAAAAATTGATTGCAAATATTACGACATAGAAAATATCGTAATTTTCTGACATGCAGGCATATTAAATAAAAATACTCTTTTTTAAGGGTGCCCGGGACTAAAAATTCTCAATAAAAGGCAATTTTTTATTAGCTTAAAAAAATACTGAATTTTTAGTGTTAAATATCGCAAACCGCATGCGTTTATCTTCATTATATCAAGAGATATAACACCTTTTGCCTTGAGAAGCGATACATCAGCTACCATCTAGCGAGAACTTCAACTTCATTGATCTCGGAATGATTTTTTTCACGATTTGTCCACATAAGTTTCCTAGAGCAAGATTTCAGCATGAAAACTCAAAATAAATAGTTTGACGAATTAAAAAAATATGTATATTGCGTCATATTGGAAATATAATGGACCTCAGCAGGTGAATATGTAACGCCATGTAAGTTTGAAGAAACGTATTAAAACATGATAAAAACCCGACTATGGAAATATTAACATATTTTAACACTTTAAGGTTCTCTGAATTTTTTGTAGCCATTTTTTAAACCTATTCCATATATATGTGTGTGTGTGTATGTGTATTCGTGTATATTACAATTTTCAGAAAAATTTTAGCTCCCTACAGCTCGCTCTTTGTGAAGAAACTGGGTTTTATCTCTAATCTTGATTTAAGTTTTTTTGGAGAATTTAGTACTTAACATCGAAATCTACCTCCGCCTGTAGGCCCGAGCCGGCAGGGATTTTTTTTAATATCGCCTTAACATGATTCTGATAAAACCAGCTATTTTATAAAAAGCAAATAAAAACTCGTCAAAAGCAGAGAGATAAAACTGTTAAAGTGGATTTATATCTAATAATGATTTAGTTTTTGTTGGTGAAATTAGTATACTTAACTTCGAAATCTACCTCTGCCTGTAGGTCGGGCCGGCAGGGATTTTTTTCATATGAAAATGTAGAAAAAAAGAGATTAAATGTGTCATGTCTTTCAGATTCTGTACAGCACTATTTCTTTTCGCGGATGTACACTCCTCTGTAGTATAATACCCACTGACAAGCAAGCTATGCCCCAAGATTAGAAGGAATATGCGCCAAAAAATAACCCGGGTCAAGTAGGAAGGCCCAAAGGCTCACAAAGGCAAAATTACAACATTTGAAACGACTGTTTGACAAAAATGACCTAGTATTATTCCGTTCCTCGACTGCCAAATTGATTTTTTCAACCGGGCACCGACATAAGGCAATCACTAAGAAGCTTAACATCAAATATCAAAGAAAAGTGTCATACCAAAAGGAACAGAAAAGAAAATGGGTGTCGCGAAAACGAACTGTGGTCGCTTGTTCAAAAAATTCTCTGATCGAGGATTCATCTTGGATGACGTTATATTTTACGCTCGCTCAGTACACTTTTAACGATAAAGGTAGCTACTACATATCTGACGTTTCCAAAACACAACTATCATCAAATTCGCTACCTAAGCGAAATTCGAAGACATGATTTTCGTTTGGATTGCAATGAGTCCGCAAGGCTTGAGAAGTCTGTCTGGGTTCACTGTCAACGGGCAAGAACAACTGAATAAGTGCATTCGCCGTCATTTCATCTCTTACAACGCTAGAAATTACAAAGGCAATGATTACGTCTTCTGGCCAGACTTGGTCAGCAGTTATTATTTCAAAATCATTCTCAACCACTTCAGCCAGCAAAACATCACTTTCAAAGAGAAGTACAACCCGGCTAATGTTCCCAAAATTCAACCAATTGAGCGGTTCTGGACATCTTAAGTCAAAACTTACTATTTTAGTTTATTTATTTACTATTTTAGTTTAACTGACTTCTACGCGAAAGTAGATTTCTAAATTTAATTCTGTACTCCATTTTTCACATATGTCATTTTAAATAATGTGAAAAGCAAATATTCTGAATATATGCGGTTGAATTAATTTAAAATGGTTAAATGAGAAGTAAAAAATTAACAAAGTTTACGTTTTATACATTAGTTTGTAATACTGATGAATCTCGGATTTAAAGAACATTACTGTAATGTTTTGGTTTCATTCTGAAGAATAATGATTTATTTCATTGAAACATGTAACCCTATAAACATTTGTATCACAGCGTTGCATATCTGCAACATATCAGAACATCAATATTACTTATAGCTTTAAAAGTCGATTTTATTTATTGTTGCTATCAACCAATTCAGCAGATAATATAAATTGTTCTTAGAATTATCAACAGATGGCGATACTGAGTTAATTTTTCATGCCAAAGTTTTATTTATCATTTCAGTAGTTTTGCATAGTTTTTACTAAAATGAATTTAGTACATTTTTAAAAATTTTTAAAGTTGGAGCTGTCCAAAAATACATTTTTTTCAAAGGCAATTTTATATTAGAAAATTGACAATATTTATGAGAAGTATGACATTTTCTGTTTATTGAAACGGTAAAAGAAGTACCTTATTGTCAATCTAAATTTTTAAAGTAATTTTATTATGTTAGTATAAAAACTATAAATGAACTGACATTAGTGATCTTTGCACAGACTTTTCAAACAATTTCAACTTTGCTTGGAAAAATGTACCTGAATGACAACAGGGTTGTTACTTCACACTCCGTTGTATTTGTAATGGGATATGTGTTAGGAGAAGTTAATTTATACGTGCGATAAAAAGAACAACACGCCACTACTGCCGGATTAACTTGGCACATTAAAAACTTACTCTGAAACGTAGACCTACCGAAATAAATATTAATGAAAAACCCCAGACGTCAACACTGGAGTAATTTTGAGATTCTGTGGGAAGTTGAAATTATCCGAACATGAAAAGAATTCTTTATATTCGGCCTGTTCTATAAATGGCTTATTAATATATTTAATAAGTTTTGTTTAATTCAAATAAAAACTGCGACTTACTAAATAATTCAAACATAGAATGTTCGAATTTAATTTTATCTATATTTTACGAGGGGATTGCCAAATCTACTTTGTGATCCTGAGTCAGCCACTTCAGTGTGGAATATGACCGGATCTCCCAAAGGACGGCGCCTGCTGTTTCTCGTTGATTGCTACACTAGCAGTCCGAAATCATACTCGCCGTGTACGCTGTACCACAGTTTATCCTTGTGAATAACGAGAATTCGGATCACTTTCTCATAGTCCTCCCTGAAGACGGTCTTAATTTTGCAGTATGGGGCTGCCATGTTGTCTGTGATTCAAGCTATTCATGTACTGGACAATCCTAGATGTTGGTTGGTTCTGTCGCTGCTCCCTGTGTAATGTGCCAGCCACCAGCTGTGGGTTCATCCGTCGTGTGGGAGTCGCTGTCGCTTCAGTTTGCTTCGCCTAATGCCTTACCAATGTAGGATACTTTGATCTTAGGATGGTTCTTCTCCTGGTTTTACCCTATCTTTAACTTTTACTTAGCCCAGTCAGTGGTTTTCGAATTTCATATCGTTCTTTATTCAAATACAAGAACATAAAGTCACAATTTGCGCTCTTAAGGGGTTCCGGGGCACAATAACTTCAAATTATCTAAAAAACTTTTATGGCAGTAAAAATTTCTCTGTTTTTGTCTGCTTAAAACTACGTTTAAGTCATGTTTATATCTTAATTGGAATAGGAAATATTAATTTTTTTCATCTTGGTTTGTTTTCAAAATCTAGCTTTCAAACAATGGTACTCATGGAAACAACATCTTGTGAAAATGCTTTTTTTACCATTTCACGTATTTAAATTGTTATAACTCAAGACCAGTGAAAGATAAATGGTTCTAACTTGGAACATGCCTTTTGCAATTATTTTACTTAAATTTTGATTCAACAAATTTGAAAAAAATATTTACTTTTGAAAATATGATTTTTTTAAGTTACATTTTTTAAAAACTTTTATTTTAAATATTTTTAATTTTTATTTAAATTAATATTTTTTAAAATGCTGAATCAAAATTAAAACTTCTACATTTCTGTTTATTTAAATGAAAAAAAATAAATTCTACAAATAATAGAAGTTTTTCGAGTTATAACGATTTTAAATGACCCCCTTTTTTAATAAATTTTAAATTTAATTTTTTTTTTAATTATGAGACGTTTTATCATGTGATTTTGTTTACAAATGATATGGTTAATCATTACAAAAAATTTCAAAATTTTAACTCGATAAATAAAAATTATTTTAAAATGTGTCCTGGACCCTCTTAAATGAAAATATTTTAATCATATTAATATATGTTTTAATACAAGTTGCGATTTCAGAAAAATAAAATAGCGATCACAATGTCTAAAAAATATATATGTAATTATGGCTTTGGATACATGTTTTACATTTTAGAGAAGTGTACTACCTCAAATATATACATAGAAAAACTATAGAAAATAAATTATTTTCGGAAGTTTTGCGTAAATTAAAAAAATGGCTATATTTAAGCTTTGTTATAAAATGATTTTATTTATAAATTACAAAACATCATTAGTAATTTCATTCATATGCAACATGTTATGAATTTAAAGTTTCAGAAACAGCCCAAGAAATAAAACGGTGAATTAAAAAATGGATACATTTCTATTCTATGTGTTACTATTTTCTTAAAAATTTAGAATTTATTTAAACTCCATGTTATATCCTTATACGATTTCTGTAACAAAAAAGGCGTGCCGTTACATTATGCATACCTCTTCCATTGTACATGGAAATATGGATGTCTATATGCTAATTTTGTTGCAAATAATGGTATTTCTTTTCCATCATTTACTAAATCTTCTCTATATAACAATCCAAAATGGATTTTACCCTTTTCATATTCTTGTGTTATTGTAATTTAAGGGTATAATGTTGAAAAAAGCAAGAAAAATGTCATATGCTGTTATTTATTAAAGAAATTCTTTTTAATTTTATTTTTTTCATTTGGTATCATTTATAGCATAGAATTATTTTTTACATGATGTGTAAATAACACCAAACGTAACTTAATAAGAAAAAAAATAATGCATATATTTAACCTTACATATGATTTAAATGTATTTTATCTTAAAATTTAAATACATTACTATGCAACATTATGCGATAATAATGAAAAATTTCCTTCTATTTTAAATATTTTTCATACGTATAGAATTTTCCCAACTGTTTGAAATAAGATTTTCGATGTTTACATTTTTAATTTTCTGTAAAATATTATACATTTATAAAACTGAAATAAAATAAAATTTATTTTCACCTAGCTAAAATTAATGATAAAATGATAAACTTTAAAAAATATCTTCACTAACACAAGGGCTTAAAATACACATAGCAATTTATTTCAAAGTACACACAACCATTTTACCTATTTAAAAATATCGCATATTTTGTATTTTTACACATTTTTTTAAACAAAATAGATATAATAACGATTATTATGCGTTGATTCATAAAAACAAAAAGGAAGAAATATGCTAAATGTATTAATCTTATCCCAGGGGCTCTTATAAATTCATCCGAATGTGAATATGATTTCATATTTTATTTAAAAGGGCGAAAAATAACGATGTTTTACATTTATCTTGAATATTAGATGCGTTAAATTTTACATTCTCCCACTTAATCCAATTGCTTATTCAGAAAAAAAAAAAAAAAAAAAAAAAAAAAAAAACAGTTTTCATTTTTTTTTTTTTTTTTACTTTGTTTAAAAATATCTAGTTTTTAAAATTTTTTACACGTTTTGAATATCTTAAACACGATTTAACTATTTTTAGAAAATGTCTGTCTGTGTGTGGCATACTTTTTGAAGCCACTCTATTCCAAATACCAATGAACGCTATTTCATAAAATTTTATAATCTGTTAGATCATGGTTTAATTATGTTTTGGTTGCTATTGCCCAACAAATGGCGTTACTTTGATGTTCTCTGCACGATTTCGTCCTTTCTATACCTCGGCATCGAAAGGATTGAAATTTGTAAATTTTCACATTCAGTTGAACGTTGACATACGTAGATACTGATTAGAATTTGGTGTACACAGACTAAGGGGTGGTGCTTCTGTGCTGTATGTTTTGTGATTCTATGATAGTTATATATCAGTACCTATAGGTGAGTATTTCATCAAACTTGATATTTAGTTAGATTTTGACATACCTCGGTAAATCTTACATTTGCTTGAACCTTGATCAGCATGATATCTATAATATATCGGATTTGATTATTTTTAGGAAAACATGAGAGCAATAGGGCAAATTAAAAAAAAAAAAATCTATGTAATAATTATATACGCAGATGTATATTTATATGAAACGCTCATTTGTACTGTATATTATCACTGCGGTTTTTTAATGCCACTCTCCTTTGTATTCGAACCATACTCACCATTACAGGATAAATGATTTGTCTCCTACATTAATTTTCCACAAACTATGACTTGGTTATATGAGAACAAAATAAATTACAAGAACTTAACTCACATTTTACACACAACTTTTTCCCTCAATTGAAAAGGAACTTTTCCGTTTGTCTGTCGTGGAAGGCGTTTTTAATATTCAACGAACAAGAATAAACAGAAAATTTTACGTTTATTACGGGGTAATTTATCATTTTCCTCAAACTAGAAATTCCCTGTAAAAAACAGGAATTTCGCATAAAAACATCTGCATACATATGGATTTTGTTTTACATTGTTGTGTGCAATGACTTCTTTAAAAATCTTTGTTCAGTCAATTATTTAAACCCGTCTGCTTTCTACCACATTCCTGAATTCTGTTTTCTAATAAACGCATAAAATCTACAGGTTTTCTTACTTAGTCTAAAGCTACCGAAAGGGTTTTCAAAATTTTGGTAAAGAGCGAAATCTTTCAGATAATGCTGTCAAAGTTGGCATTTAGGATTAAATTTATGGCTGCAACATCCGCTATTGATCACTTGAAATAAATTTTGCTTATAATTGCAGATGCATTAATTAAAGTGAAATAGTACTAATCGATTCCAAATAATTTCAATGTCCATGCCTGCAGATTTTATGCTTTTATTTTGGAAAGAATACCATGACTGTTATAATAGAGTTTCAATTATAATTTTAAAAAAAAACATTTTTACATTCGTAAAACGCATTTAAGTTAATCCTTTAAAATTCTATTTTAAGTTCCTTGCGCCCCGTTCCCAGGTTATTCAAATCTACGCTTTTGTATTGTTAAAGATATCGTTTTTTGTAAGCGCATACTCTGAAACTTCATTTCTCAGCAGATATACTTTCAAAGTAAATAATAATAAAAAAAAAATAATATCTTTCAAATTTGCGCCTCTTTATTTCAAATACTTAAAAGCGTGTAAAGAAATGTATTAAAAGTATTTTGGAGCATTTTAAAATTCGATATAAATAAAAACCAATTCGTAAAAAAATGCATGTTTAAAAAAATAATAACAAAATAAAATAAAATAAGAAGTACTTATATTCCTGAAATAGGATTGCGAAAGTACAAGATTAGCCTAAATGATTCATCTGGTTTCAAAAAACTGCTCATTTCCAAATACACTGCTCAAAACAATTAAAGGATATTGCAGTTTTAGGAGGATTTTGTATCTGGTAAACTGTTTAGCTGATTGATACATGGTCGACAGACATAGTAGGTTATATGAGAATAAATTACACATGTTTGGCAGAAAAAAATGCATTTTATTGCGCATTTGTGTACTAAAGGAAAAAAACACAATTTGTGCATATGAGAAAAAAAGAATAAGAAAAGGTGTTTTCTTCAAAGAAAATCATTTTCAGTAGGGGGTATGGTTTCCACGGGCGGCCAGCAACGTTGAACACCTTTGAGGCATGGACTCAATGAGGCTATTAATGACGAGTTGGGGTATTCTGCCCCACTCTTCCAGAAGAGCTCTTTCCAGTTCTTGGAGAGTTTGTGGGGGTTGTTGGCGGCCAGAAACTCGTCTTCCTAGAGCGTCCCAAACGTGCTCGATTGGATTCATGTCTGGAGAACACGCTGGACATTCCATTCGAACGATTCCTTCCTCGAAAAGGAAATCCTCCACCAGGTTTGCACGATGTGGCCTGCAGTTATCGCCCATTAAAATGAAGTTATCTCCGATTGCTGCAGCGTAAGGGACTACAATAGGTCTGAGGATCTCATCCCTATATCGGCGACCAGTCAGAGCTCCATCTCGAATGATGTAGAGGTCAGTGCGCCCGTCAATGGAGATGCCACCATACACCAACACTCCTCCACCGCCAAATCGGACACTTTCGTGCACGAACGCAGGGTTATTCCTACTGCCACGGTCCCTCCAGATGAAAATACGCCTATTATCCGGATGCACAGAAAAACGGGACTCGTCAGAAAACAGAATATAGCTCCATTCATTTCTCCTCCAGTTGACATGTTCGGTTGCCCACTCCCTGCGGTCGCGACGATGCCTTGATGTTAATCTAACACATACCATCGGACGGCGAGCATACGGACCTACAGCGTGGAGCCGGTTTCGGACAGTCTGAGTTGAAATCGTGGTGCCTGTAGCCGAGCGAAGGTGTTGTTGGAGAAGAGTAGCGTTCATGGTTCGGTGTCTCCGAGCTGTTAACGCTAAATACCGATCTTCATTGGGCGTTGTTGCCCGTCTACGACCTTGCCCTGGTCTTCGGCCTGCACATCCACTCTCCAAAAAACGGTTCCAGATCCTGGAAATAACACTTTGTGACACTCCAATGGCTTGCGCTACTTCGGCTTGAGTTTGGCCCCCTTCTAACCTACCAACAATTCTCAAAGCTTCTGAATCTGTCAAATGACTTCGCTGAGACATCGTACTCATCAAAACAAAGCAATCACTGAATGCCGATCATCCTTGTCTTCATTCTCTTTTATCCAGTTGAAAGTCAAATTTCATTCGCTGCCGCTGAAGCGACGTTTTTGACGTCGAACTCAAATTTGCATACTCCACAGTTTGAAAACCAGAAAAATTTGCATTTGTGATTCTCTTCTTCTATTATCGGCAAAAAAAATTTCGTTTATATCTTTATTTTATATAAAACTTCAAATATCCTTTAATTGTTTTGAGCAGTGTATATGACGCATGGGGACAAAGGTGGGTGATATACAAAAAAAAATATACATACACTCACCAAGTTTCTGGTACACACTACAAATGTTCGATGTGTGCACATTTAATCACCTCCACACATCCCTAAGGTAATCCAGTTCCGTCCACACGTTCAATAGCATGTCAATGTACGTCATAGCAGCAGTGATGTGTTTCTACATGTGAGCCAGAGGCGGGTTTTTAAACTTAATGAGTGTACGTATCTTGTCATTCATTACCCGTCTTTGTAAATATACCTCTAAACACACAATGTCTTGAAACCCGACGAATCTTTCAAGCTAACACTATATATCCTTCCGAACTGTTTTATCATCTCATAAGAATGGTATGATGTGGCCGTCACATATCCACATTCTATATAATTCAAATATATTTATTTATATAGCACAGCTACACACTAACATTTACAAAATAGACTGCATTTCTTTGAATTTAACTCTGTGTTACAGGGATCAATGAATAAACGTAAAGGACAGACCAACATAATATGGATTAATGGAATAAACCTAAAATTTCCATGTTATTCTTATTGGTTGAATATTAAAAACTTAACTGTTACTTCCACGAAAGACAAACGGAAAAGTTCCTTTTCAATTGAGAGGAAATGTTAAAATTCCAGTTAAGTTTTTGCAATTTATTTAGTTTTCTTATAACCCAGTCGTAGGATGTGGAAAATTAGTCTAGGAGACAAATCATTCATCCTGTAATGGCGAGTAATGGTTAGAATCCAAAGGAGAATGGCGTTAAAACACCGCAGTGATAATGTACAGTACAAATGTCTGTTTCATGTAAATATGCATCTGCGTACATAATTTGATAACACCCTCCTCTCATGTTCGTGAACTTAATTCATAAACTAGCAGAGTTTCGTTGTGAAAGTCTTAAAGCCTATTGATAATGAGCAAGTTAATTCATGGAGACATTCTTTATTAACAGTACTAAAAATCGGCACAATCTCCACACTTCACATATATCTAAACCTAAGATTAAATTAAAAGAACTAAATATATAACTAGCATCTTAAACTTTATACTGTGTGCTTGCACGGTAAACATACCGGCAGTATTTTCTTAAATTTAACCATTGCCTACGAGAAACCAGCTCATAAGACAACATTCGATCTTCGGCCAACGTCTTAAAAGCATTTTTAACTTACTAACACCTTTGCATAAATTTAGCATTCCGATAAAATTGGAGTTGCCAAAAATCTCTGAAAAATTAAGGAACATCCGTGCGATTGGCCGAACATCGATCACATAATGACGTCAAACTAACAACTGTCGTTTGATAATCCTCTCAATATCTATGGAATGACGTCATATCGTAGTTTTACAAGGACAAAGGTACTTTGGTTTCTCGTGCTGAGGTTACTCAAAATATAACTTCGTTGATATGCAAGTGGTTTGGTTTGGTTTGTATTTATCACGGCCAATTATCATCACGAGGGATGTAGGCCCTAAGGGGTGAGTGCCCTTCGTGGGGGTCTTTCTAAGGGAACCTAATCCGAATATCTTCGAAATCCAAGGTTCGAAGAAAACCACGAAAACTCCGAACGATTAGGCCGACGGGTGCGATTGGGTTCGAACCCAGCACCTCCCGTCAACCAGCTTCGAGAGCAGAACCTCAAAGCCACTGGTGGGGCTGATATGCAAGTGAAACTGGAAGAACTAAAATATTGTGAGGTTTTTTTTTTCCTTTTACATTGAAAGTTAATTTCTTTAAATGCCAACAAAATTATTACATAGATTTTTTCTTTATTTACGCTATTGCTCACATGTTTTTCTAAAAACAGAAATTTCCTGTTTTGAATACGCGAAATTTTTGAAAGACGCAGCTTAGATGGCAACTTTTTCCGTATTTTCACGATTTTTTTTTTTTTTTTTTTTTTTAACAGTCCATTGACAGTGACATTGAAGTCCACCGTAGTAGAGATTGCTTTGGGGCCTATAGCAACTATGGGTGTTCGCCTCGAATGATCCTTATTATCATACACAAACACAAACCACTATTTATATTTCCTTTTTCCATTACATACTAGGACGAGATAGTCACAACGAAATTTACAACACCAGAGAAATACAACCGGGAGCTCTACAAAGAATGTTCAACGGAGCCAGCGGTAGTCGAACCCGCAGACCTCCTACGCTCTCAAGCGATTAGCGGGGTGGTGCCTTAACCACTCGGCCACGGAGGCCCCTTTACACTCCATACACACAATGTACTGTCTATTTATCTTTTCTAAAACTTTTTAGGCGTGTTCGTAATTATATAAATACGTAGAACCTATAGTCGCCGTCTGGTCCGTCCGTCTATCCACATATAACAGCGCAAAATCTACACAACCGAACGGTGTGAAATTTAATATATAAAATCGTTGCAGAATTATGTCGAGTCATTTGAAATTTTATGAAAATCGAATCAAATCTTTAAAAAATGATATTAATAAAAGTTTCCTTCATTCTTTTGAATCTTATCATACGTAATTAATTCAGTAATATCCTTTGATGGGTAACAATTCTAGGTGGCCATGGTGATCACGTTCTATTTACGATAGAGGCCTATTATTTCGTATTACTGAAATCAATATCTACAATCGTAATAAATTTTGTATTCATGAATTTTCACATAAGAGTGCATATTGAACCAAGATCTGAATATATATAAAGCTAGTTATAGTATGAACGCACCTCGCGAAGTTTGATGTACATTGTACAATTTTCGACTTGTTTATTATTGAAAAATACATAATTGAAATCAATCTTATTTCCTTTTATTTATCTAAGAATTATCCATAATTATAGATCGCAATATGGTGATTAATGTATATCAAGTTCTTACATTAAGTAACGTAAAAGATTTTTCGCATATTTTCCCGTTCTCATTAAAGTTATCGTTTAAAATGCATTTATATAATCACTTTAAAAGTGTTGGATTATAAATGTTTTTTATGATCTTAATGAATTGCTGCAAAACCGACGCCGCTCACCTTTTTTAAATTGATAATACTGAGTTGGTATTATCAATCTATTCAAAGTTTATCTATTCAAAGTTTTTTGAATAATTTTCAACTATTTATGTAATTGAAATAAAAAAGAAAAATGCGAAAAGAAAAGGAACATGAATGCATCTATCTAAAGAATCAAATTAACTTAATTTTTTCTATTGCAATTCCGATTTAAAATCTTCAATATATTTTTCTATAAAAAAATATATATTGATTTTATTTACTCGAATTATAAAAAAAGAAATTTCTCTTAAGTGTAAAAAAATAAAACAATATTTAATATAAAATTCAATTTATTCATTTTGTCATTAAAACCCAATCTTAATTAAAATCCAAAAGAAATTACTTTTTTCATTGTATGTTTGAATATTTTAGGCTATAACTTTCAAAAGTTAAACAGCGGTTTCAGAATATATTAAGTTCGTTTATTGTTTATAAAATACACATTATATATAAAACATTGAGCTTAGTAACTTCTCATATTTTTATTTTTTAAATAAATTTCTTAATCATAAGCCTTTTTTCTCGGATAAGATCTTTAAATATTAAAATATTTTTTATAAATTTTGTAGAAGTACTAATCTCGGTTTAAAAGAACAACGATGCATTTTGTAAGTTTAATTTTCGAATGTTCAATATCGTTGTAATATCAGTGCTTGAAAAAAAAAGATAAAATAGGAAATTTATGAATATAAATTTCCTACTATTCATCAGAATTTTCTTTCTTTTGTTACATTTTCTAGTCTTGCACATACTTCACCAGTTTTATTTTTCGATCAAGGAAATCTAACGCGAAAAAAATGAACAAAACTATCATACTGAAGAAGGAATTTGTTGAAAATAGCTGCATTACATGGGAATTTAGTAAGCGTATGCTGATGTTGGCTCCCGATAATCGGATACCCTGGTTTCGTTCATAACATAAGCATTAAAAAATCTAAAATCTTTCAAAACTTCAATAAATAATTTCCTCCTATAAAAAAATATTATTTCAAAATAATCTTCAGTATGATAAAATAATAAATAGAAATCTGTTACATATCTTTGGAAATTTTGTTTAGTGTATGTCAGAATACAGTAGAACCTGGATATAGTACATCTGTACTCTGCTACTACAAAAATCCAGAGAAACTGAACCGAGATACATTTGAAAATAACAATAAATGTAAAAAAAAATCAAAATACATGCTTTTATTAAAATTCAAATGATTTCAATGGGAACTTCGCCGAAATATTCAGCTATCACCACGTTGGCTTCATATAAGAAAACTTAATTTTCTCGCTAAATTTGGTGATATTTCGCCAACTTGGTCAAAAGCTGATACTGATTTCTCGATAGAAAATCAAACTGTAATTTACTAAGTAAAGTAAACGTGGTAAGTAAACATGGCTTTCAAGTATTGTTAGCCTTAGTAGTGTAAATTTAACCATAAATAGACGTTTTGCGATGACTTTAAAAAACGGAGTGCTCTTCAGGGAGCACCCCGCCCCCGAAATGGGTCGAATTTTGAGAAATTCTGACACACGTGTTCACTAGTCACATGTCAAGTTTCAAGATTTTACTTCCATTGGTTTATGAGACAAGGTGATTTTTTTTTAATTTCCTCCCCTTGTTCTTCTTAGAAATCGAATTTTAAAACATCAAACGTCAGTTCCTGTATTGCCGTCAGAAATACATATATACATACCAAATTTCAAAACTCTATGTGAACAGGAAGAAGATGAAAAAGGATTAACAAGATTTGATTGTCGCATACAAACAGAAGTAATTGTAAGATTAAAAAAAATGAAATGAATTTTGTCAAGGAAGAATAACTTTAGTATTAAAAACTAAAATCATTTTAACAGACCTTATTATTATGTTACTTTGAAACAAAAAAGAATAGAAAGAAACACAATTAACACAGGTAACGAAAAATTAACATATTAATTGGACTGATTAAAACATGTTTCGAAACATGCGATGAAAAAATTTCATATTCGCTAGGCAAATTGGCATGTATGGATAATAAAACAATATTACATCAAAATCTAACACTTAAATGTGCGATTTTTTATTTTGTTTCGAAAAAATTATTTATGATTCTCTGAAAGGTTTATTACACAGAAAAAAGAATAAAAAAAATCAGAGATACATTTTTGATATAATACGTCAATCTTTTCTTATTTTGCACATCTGCAATACAAGTAAAAACTGCTGTCGTGTGGCTGTTTCACGCTAAAATAATGCAAATTAGTAAATATTTTAATAAGTATGTCTCCAAATACCTTATATTTTATAATTATTTATGTTATAAAACTTTTCATTCCCATGATAGAATACGTTCTACAAATTACGTAGTCCAGATAATCTCACTTTACACACGAAAGTTTAAATGGTTAATTTAGCTTTATTTAAAAATGGAATGTCTGTTATTAATTAAAGCAAATATTGCTATTTTAATTTTCGGGTATAAATTAGGTATATACGAATAAAAATATCTATTCAATTAAAAACACTGCGGTTTGCATATATGCAAAGCTGGGCACTAAAGGGTTAAGAATTTTGTCAATTCGTTATTTCTACTCACTCTTTCTACACGTTAAAAAAATCCTAGATGTTTCTTAACCTAACAACATATACAGGGTTCGTACGCTTCAAGGACCTTTTACCAGAATTTTCGCATATTTGCCTTATTTAATGATAAAAAAATTATCTTCAGAAATAGCGACCGTGTAACGACGAAAGAAAAATATAAATCAACTTCGTTCAATTTAACTAAGTGTGTTGTGTGTTCAATTTAACCAAGTGTGTGTGTGGGGGGGGGGGGGTGTAAAGTAGACGTTTTACATTTGTTCTAAATCACAAATAAAGTTTAATATAGCATACATACGTTACAGCACAATACGATAAATTGGTATAAAAACGCAATTTACACTAATTCACACAAATATTTATTTCTATTATAAAAAAGTGACCATCACAAACCAAAGTCATTTTTTTATACCTGAAGATCTTTTTAGGTGCTGTCATTCAACATTATCCTGCATTTTTTCAATTTTTTTCAGAAAAGGTCCTATAAAACAGGTAAAATGCATGCGCAATCGTAACACCTCCCCTTTTCGAAAATTTTATTTAGTCTTTTGGATTAAGGTTAATCTAGTAGCAATTAAAATAAGGCGTGTTATCACTATCAAAATTTTTAGATTAAACACTTAAATCTATATTAGAAAAGACAAACATATCTGTGCGTAACGCTAACATCATTTTGAGAGAACGGCAGCACTTTCCGATGAAATTTTGGTTTTGCAATTTTCGCTGCTGCGATTATTTAAAATTCTAACCATTTTATACTTTCAATTTTTACACCGTCGTATAGGAAAAAGAACCTACTTTCAAATGCAATTTATTCGCAAACTATATGGGGCATTTTCACAATCTTTTGACTTTTGGGGGGAAAAAATCTGGCTAAATTAAACTTGCTAAAATAACAATTTAATCTGATAGACGGATACCTTAATGATTCAAAATAAAGAAAAAATGGTCAGCAGCGAAAAATGTTTAATTAACTGAAGTTTAAGTTAAGTTAAATTAAGTTTTCCTTACCGTATTAACCCTATAATTTTTTATTTTCTTCTAAATTTTTACTTATAATGAGTTTGCTTAGTACCGACAGGACATTCAAATAAGAAATAATAAAAATGTAGTAATTTATTACATGATTTTTGTATAAAATTGTCTTAAAGGGTTGTTGAAGAAGGGACGGTAAGGTAAGAAAAGGGGATGGTACAGGAAAAAATGGACGAAATGGTAAAAAAAGGGATGGTAAGGTTAGAACGGTAAGGAAAATTACCACCTATATTTAGGAAAATCATGTTAAGACTAAGTGATAGTCACAATGTTAATTGATTTTTAGAAACAGTTGTTAGCATTGGATTAATTATTTTTTTTTAATTTACCTGGAAAAGTGCAGGAATAAACCTTGGGGACGGTAAGACTACCAATAAAGACACGATCTTGAAATTGATATTTAAATGCTGATTTAAATTCTGCAGTAAATTTCCTGTAAAAGAATTTTAGACGTTCTTTCTCTAGCATACTTCTGCATGAGAAAAAACTTGAAAAAAATTATGTGGCTGCATCTGATTTTCTGTATAAGTTTAGCAAGACGGACGGTAAGGGTGAAAAACCCAGGGACAGAGTTGAAAAAATAATATCAACCGTAAAAATGTGTGCAGGTTAATTTTTTGCTACATATTTATATAAAACAATTGTCCCATTTCGTAAAAAAAAATTACATCGAATTACTTTTATTGAAACAATTTTATACAGACAGCTTCAAACTTAAAAATCAGCATCAGGAACACGGGGCGGTAGAGGATTTTTCCTAGTATTTGGTCTCCCATCATCGTCCAAAACTTATTTATCTCGTTAATATTCTTATGCAATCATGCAGTGGGATGTTCCTCAATATATGAAATAAAAAAAACACAAAAAAGTGTATTAAAATAAAAATAATTATTCAGGGACATGAAAGTCAAAAGATTGTGAGAATGTCCCATATCTTAATTGACCGATTTATTATGTTTTTAAAAATAATTTTCAAGCATACATTTTTGTACTTTATCTCTATCATGTGCCAGCTCCATTGCACAGTAATAGAAATCATTTTGCATATAAGCAATAAAAATTGTTAAGCATTTATTTCTAATTTTCCATAACGAAATTAAAACATTGGCTGAATCCCAAAATAGCCGAGACACTTGGCATCGTTCAATTTGGCAAGGCGATAAATGGATCTTTGTTGTTACCTGTTCGTTTTGTAAATTCTTTCAACGCCTACAGTGGTCTGATCTTGAATTTGGATTGGTTGAATGAGATTGGTTGATTTCTTGTGTATTGGATGGCTACGCCTACCTTTGACAACTCAAATCCGCATGTTTGTAATTTGTGTACAACGAGGTGTAGAAGGAAGACATTTTGTAATTGTAGAATTAAATGACGGTAAGGCAAAAGTTTGTTATTGTTTATTATTTTTTGCTGTTTTTGGTTGTAAAATTTGAAAGTTAAAGTACCTGTGTAATTTAGTTTGAAATTGTGAGTATTTGTTCATTTTTTTGCTGGAAAGTTAAATGAAGTTTATCGACAACTGGAAATTTACGAAATTATGGCAATTCAACATTTTATAGAGTTGGTTTTCCAGAAAGGAGATGTTTGTTAAGGTATGTTAATAATTTTATGGATTTTTTATTATAGTGTTTTATATTAGCCGTTTATTGTATATTTCTCATGTATGCTGACCTTACGATTTTTGTACATTTTGATATTGCAACGCAGCGAGAACTGCTGAATTTTGAGATTGCTACGTAGCGAGAACTGCTGAATTTTTAGATTACTACGCAGCGAGAACTGCTGAATTTTGATATTGCTACACAGGGAGAACTGCCGAATCCAGTGATGTTTTTTTCGTTAATGAACGCGAAGCGTTCATACAATGTTCACTGATTGCCGCTTTAACTAGTTTCCTGCGTTTTTCAAATTGCTGCAGAACTAGGTTGCTGTATTCAGTGATATATATTATTTTTTTATGAATGCGAAGCGTTTACACTTCTGTAAATTAGAAATGAATTGTTCAATGTTTACTCTGATATAGGCACATACTTTTCAATATTAAATAACGCCATGATTTTTTTCTGAAAGTTGTTGAGAAAGGAAAATTTTAATCATTAAATCGTTACTCTGATTTGGAAAGGTACTTTAAAAATTTCGCATTTTCAATAAACTTATGTTGAAATCGTTTGTTTTATTTTGAATCTCATAAAAATCAGCTTTCCTGTGTTTTCTAATACGTCGGTATTTATAAATGTTGTATTTCCCATGATTCCAGGATGATGACGTAGTAAAAAACAGTATGGAAGCATTCAGGAAAGTGGACCAATCACGTTAGTTTTCAGGTTGCCGCATTTTAAATTGGCGTATGTGGGGTATTTGGCGCTTGTCAGAAGAGTCGCCAAATGGGTGACTCGGCTGTTCTGGGAATCTGCCAAAACATTCTCTATAAATAAATAAAAGAATAATATAAAAAATCTCCACTAATTCCATACATATCGAACAATTTAAATTTATACACCACCAAACATGAAAAAACTTTTAAATAAAATTTGTTTGTAAACTGCATCTGAGTTTGCTGATTGTCTATGGCTTTAAAAATTATTTTCGAGCATGAAATATTTTAAAATTTATCTCTATCGCGTGGAGATCGATTACGAAATATCAATCTGTTTGCACTTAAAAAAATGTAAAGATTTCAGCATTTTTCTATAGCTAATATTAAATAAAAAATATTAAAACTTTATCTATAATAAAAAATAAAAGTATAGTGAAACCTCCCTGAACAACCACCTCCTTGAACGACAAGTTTTATCAGGAAACGAAAATTTTCCCCTTAGGCTCAATATTAATTTTACCTCCATTCAGAGACCACCCCAGTTCAACCCCCTCCATGAGCAACCCATTTCTTTGAAGAAAAAGAAAATTCCGTTTTTTCCTGGTCACAAAAGAAGGTTTTATTAGAAAAATAATTCCGGAGGGCGCATTATTCATCAAACTTCTAAACTAAGTTTAGAATTTTTTTTTAATATTTTATTCCGGCAACTTTTAAGTGTTTAAACCACTTTGTGCCTTTTTAGGCAATGAATTTAACGCTGATTACAAATTAAGAATGACGGTCAATAAACATCCCTGCTCTATTGTGTCAGGAAACTCTCGAAAGAATAGATAAATTAATGAAATCGTCATTATTTGTTCGGTCCAAAAAAAATTGCATTTTTTTACTGAACTTTGAAAGGACTTGGAAGTAAAAGTTATAAGATAAACAGTAAAATCACAACAAACATCAATGTATTCATTTTTTAAACTTTGTAGTAATTAACTTGTATAATTGACTTTTGTTTTGATATTTAAATTTTCATATTTTTTCCTAATATGAAAGATAAATTTTAATAACATTAACAGTTACCTTTTTTCAACAATTAAAATCTAGATTTAAACATGACCTCCATTAAGAGACCACCTCTCGAAGCGACCCATTTTAATTTGAACGGAACATGGTCGCTTTAGGTAGGTTTTACTGTATATCTATCTATATCTATCTAAATAAATAAAACACACATGGTATTGAACTACTCGTTTAAAGCACTGAAAAGATCAGAATCAAAAAGGGTGTCGTAAGTACTAATATCTTGGGCTAATAACTCTTAGCATGCGGTTAATTACGAAAATATCGTATTTGATAAATTTTAAAACTTTATTTGATTGTACAATTGATATTTTTTATTTAAAAATGCTTTTTTGGTGATAGCGGGAAATCTAAAAAATATATTAACGTAAAAAATTTTTGAGTTAAAAAAAAAAAAAAAGAAAAAGAAAAGCTTTTCATGTATACGCTGTCACTCGGGAAGCCCGGTTTCGACCCCCTAGTATTAATAAAAGAAAATAAATTCAAAATATTATATACGATAACGGTAATATACTAATGCTATTAAAGTTTTAGGATAAATGTCTTTTGGTAAAGTTCGATTATAATCAAAATTTAAAATAAAATAAAAAGTTCATATGAGTGTGATGATCAAGGTGGTTCAAGGTGAGACTAATGATTTTACTATCAAATGAATCTTTCAGACATGCTCAAAAACATAGTTTCAAATTTTCGTATATATTTTTAATCAATTACCACCAGAAATTTAGTAAAAAGCAAAGAAACGAAATCATAGTTGCCAACCTTCGTAATTCTTTTAATCAATTTTCTTCAGAAATTTTGAAGAATTTTTGTTGTAAATATTTATACGTTTCATAAATTAATTCTAATTTACCCTTTATGTACTGAATTATCAATTCTTCAAAATTGTATCTTGTAAAGCATTTTTCGTGAATTGTTTAAACTACATTAAAAGATTTACATAATCATTTAATAAATTTTAGAAGGATTTTAGAAGGATTGATGGATTTAGAAGTATTCATTAAATTTGAATTTATAGGGATTTTGTGCACTATTTATAATCCACTCAAATCTTTCATTTTAAATATTTTTCTTAGTATTTTGTAGAATTAGGAAATCTACAAATATAATGTTCTTACAATGGAAATAATCACCCTAGCCCCCTCAACGCCAAGAAAGCTCAAAAGATGCAAAGACAAAAGAAATAATCCTTTTAGAAATATTTTTGTTTTATGGAAGCAATAATGTTTTTAGATTAAGACAAAGGGATTTATCTATAACTCATTCTAAACTGCATTACAACTAATCGAATTATTAAATGAATTTTATAACACGTTATTTTAATGGTACTTATAATTACCGTCAGTACATAAACTGTTAAAATAATAATTTTTTTCCGATACTTTTTTTTTGTGGTAAAAATTGAATTACAAAAAAACCCTAATTTTTGGCAGCTATGCTTATGCGCGTGACCGAATGATTCTTTCGAATAGTAAAATCATTCATTCTGTCTATCACTAGGCGAGACATTCAGTCTGTTTAATAACTTTGTAATCATCGGAGCTCTTGAGAATTTGAAAATTTATTTTGGGATCTATAGTGGGATATTATAGATATGGGATATTATGGGATATTATGGGATATTATTATTTTGGGATCTATAATGGGATAATATTTGGGATCTAAATGTAAATTGTAAATTACATTTACAATTTACATTTTAAAGGAAGAAGGCAGAAATAGTAATTATCTGCCATTTTCTTTCTATAACTTCTAATTAAAACTCGTTCAATCGATAATCTTTCCGTAAATGTCACTAATATTTCGAGAAATCTTTTAAAATCAATACAATCAATTTTAAAATCAATATGTTACATATGTTGACTTCGTTTTTTGAGTCAGCAAATGTTTGTTTTGAATACATCCAATTTCCATGCTCCAAACTTTTTAATTCAATAGAATATACACAAATAATATTTAGTTATTGCAGTGGTTGTTCCTGGTGTAATGCAGGGTGAATACAAAATGATGGATCCGATTTTAAGAAATCATATTTTCGAAACTACTAAACATATTACGATAAGTGAAACATGAATTTAAGGAGAAATATACAAAGTTTTTTTTTTTTTTAACTTAGAAATGTTCGATGTGTTACCCACTTGTTACACGGCATAGATTTAATCTGTAATCCAGTTCGTTCCAAACACCAAACGCTCCATCCACCGGTGTGGAATCTCCTCGTGCAAGTAACTACGTACCTGCAAAGACCAATGAGGTGGTGCTCCATCCTGCTGAAACACAAAATCTGCGCTGTCCTCAAGCGGGTGATGGTGATTTACCCTTAATCACATGGCCACCAAGATCCCGAGATCTAACACCATGCGATTGATTTTTGTGGTCAAAGAAATTGTTTTTGTACCACCAATGCCGAAAACACCGCCAGAACTTAAAGAATGCATTTGTGCAGCATTCAGAACCATTGGCAGAGTGATGCTACAACATGTTTGGAACGAACTGGTTTACAGATTGGACGTATGCATTTTTCACAAGAGGGTAAAACATCAAACATTTGTAACTGAAAAAAACTTGGTATATTTCTTTTTAAATTCATGTATCTATAATTGTAATATGTGCAGTAATTTCGAAAATATGATTTTTTTAAATGGGGTCCATCATTTGTACTCACTCTGCATTAGCACAGAATAGTAATCTGGAGATGCACAGTGTTAAATAAAAATTGATTTTTTAAAAGAGAGTACTAAATACATTCATTGATTACACATAATTATATCACGTGAGTGATTAAGACGTTCTAGAAATATTTGTTTGATCATATTTTTAATAGGTTTACGTCAAAGAGACAGTTTTAATATTTCGAATAATTGGAATGTTAGGAAAAGTGTTACTTGCGTAATTTAGCTGACAGATAATTAGTTAAATAAAGAAGTACTAGGCGTTAATTAAAATGTCTTGATGGAAGCATAATTAGAGAAAAGCGAATACTGTATTGACGGATAATTAACTTTTATTTATTGGTATTTTCAATTTCAAAAGTTACATGCATTGTTTTAATTCAACTCCTTTGATATTTCAAGATTATGCGATAAACAAATCCTACATTTAAACATGTGATTTGGATATTGGACCAAACTTTTAAAAGTAAACTAGATTGGAAAAACACAGTTTAGCTCACGTAAAGTAAGAATATATGATATTTCTTTTGATTCGTTTTATTGTTAAATGGGAGCTATCCTGTAAACATTTTTACGTTTATGGAAAAAATCATAAACGTATTTGAAATAATTTTATCTGAACTCGTTTTTAAATTGAAACATTTAAAAAAAAATCTTATACGTTTTGTATGGAAAATTTTGCTGATGATACACTTAAAATTGTCGTTTGCATTAATAGTTGTTTTACAATTTATCTACCCTATATAGGGTAATTCCGGGATTTATGCCGCACATTTTTTTGAATTTGTGTAGAAAGTCCCATGGTGGACATAAAAAAAAAAAAATCATGCTGTGGTATTTAATGTTAAATATACAACGCATGCACTGCAACAAAAAAATTCAAAACAAATTATTAATATTTTTTAACATTTTTTTCTAAAACATTACATTGCGGCACGTCACCCGTACATTCAGGCTGAGACGCCACACTTGTGCGGTAGTTATGCCGCTCTTGTAATAAGAACAGAATGAAATTATAAATAAAAATATTAAAAAAATATTCATATCTGGACTATAATTAACGATGTAATAACAAAATGAAACTAAAGGAGTACAATGAAACGTAGTAGTAGATTCAAATTAATAATTGTTGCCTACTTTCGCTATTAAAATTATCGACTTATTTTTTTTTTTTACATTAAATTCTAATTGTTATTTCAGCAACAACGTAACATCAATGTATTAGAAGGGGGGGGGGAAGTAAAATTGTGTTTAAATAATTTATTTGTTACCCCTTTCGGGACCGGTGGCTTTTGCACAAATTTTATTCGGTTGGTACCACTTTTTTTAAAAAAGAAGTTACCTTTGCTTAAATAATAATGAAAATGCTCTAATTAAACAAAGCAAATATTACTTTTCTTTTTTACTGGCGCATTAAACAAATTTTGTAAGCTCTTTATGAAGGCGCTTATATGCACCTATAGTCTCAAATGGGTTATGAGACCTGTTTTTTCGACACTTTTTCTGTTGATGGTAGTCTTTATGTAACTACATTTAAACACATGATGCAACGAAGCCAATTACACTTCCTTTTTTTTTTTGAGTAGTTTTCTAAACATTCCTTGCAAAGAATGTCTGTGTTACGCGTAATCCAATTTTTTATTATTATTATCTTGACTTGCATCTTTCTTGCCCTTCTTACTTTTTATTTTCCCCTTTTTCTCCTTTAGTTTTAGTATACTTGATAACATGCCTAACATGGTTAGTCTGTGCAAAAAGAAAAGGAAAAGTTAGCATTTAATCATCCAGTACAAAAGAAACTGCGGCATGTGTACCGGAATAGCAGTACAGCATGTATCACGTTTTGCATGGTGCAGACGTCGGCCATCACAGTTACATGCATTCTCTACGAAAAATGGCGTAACCACACACACAGTATACTACATACATACTACATACTTCATACCACACATACAGTACTCTATACAAACGCTACACTTAGTTTTGACTTCGAAATCATGCATGCATTTAATAATTAGTGTACGAAAACAATTTAAACATAACGTGTTTAAAAGTTTGGACAGTGAAATCGTGCACTTACGTCAAATTAAAGATTGTACTTCTACAAATAAACATCGAAATGGGATTCACGCTATACACTGGTTAAAATAATCTCGTTGCGCACCTATACTGTCCGTTTCACGACCATCTATTCATAATTACAAGAAATACAAGGGGTGTGGCATCTATCCCGTATGCGGCAACTCTCCCGGAGTTACCCTATATATAAAATCCTAAAGAAACGAATTTAAGAAGCGACTTTATGAAACGATTATATGAAACGACTGATTAAACGATTGATTAAGTTTCATGTCGATTTCTCCTAAGATATGGAATATTATGCGTTGAAATGAAATTAACAACAAAAAACCGTATTTATATGCATATTACACAACTGTAATTAGAATTTCAAAATTTGAATTTGTTTTCTAGATATTAATTTTTTTCACTTTTTTCTAATGATGGCAACTCAAATTTTAACATTTTTTTTCTCATTTTAGAAATGGTTATTATTTTAAACTAATTTGGCGACCAGTTTGGTTTCCCTTAATTGTATGCTAAGAAATGTATCATGTTACATTTATCTATAACTCAATTTACTTGAATAATCTTTTGCCAAATCGGAAGATTCCGACAGAGAAATCAAGAACTCGGCATTTTTATTCTAGCGGGACGCAGGTGATAAATCGCCAAACATTTTTTCCGTCGCATTTTTTTTATTTCATTTAAAATATAATCCTTTCATTCATTTTATTTAAAATACAAAGATTTCATTTAAAACTGAAACATTTAAAATTAATGGCTTTCAGGTCTGTCTCTTAAAAAAAAAAAAAAAAAAAAAAAAAATGAAAAGAAAAATATTAGGCACAGATGTCATATACGCACCGGGGTACCTAATTGACACCAAAATGTGGAATTCTTAAACGGATGCGAATGACGTCATTTTACGTAAAATAAAAGTGTGTGCTTTAAGTCTTAAAATTGAAATAAGTTTTGTACTATTTATATATACATATTTTTTTTTTTATCGGGGGCGACACTAAATTCTGAAAAAGCAGAATTCCTGTTTTCTAGTTTAATTTTATTTTCTTTTTTAAAATTGTATAAATTGTTTGTTCTATAGTTATTAATTGATTTTTTTTATTTATTGTTATTTCATTAAAAAAATAATAGAAAATAATTTAAAAATACATATGTAACTGGTATTCGAAAACGAGGTTTTCTCCAAATTGTCCTAAAAAATCACACCGAACCCGGTGCGCATATGACATCTGTGCCAAATCTTAAATAATGCAACAGACCGTGACATTTAATTTGAACTTCAAAGCAATGTTTTAATTTACCACTCGAAAAAAAATAATTTGGCGACCAGTTTGGTTTCCCTTAATTGTATGCTAAGAAATGTATCATGTTACATTTATCTATAACTCAATTTACTTGAATAATCTTTTGTCAAATCGGAAGATTCCGACAGAGAAATCAAGAACTCGGCATTTTTATTCTAGCGGGACGCAGGTGATAAATCGCCAAACATTTTTTCCGTCGCATTTTTTTTTAATTTCATTTAAAATATAATCCTTTCATTCATTTTATTTAAAATACAAAAATTTCATTTAAAACTGAAACATTTAAAATTAATGGCTTTCAGGTCTGTCTCTTAAAAAAAAAAAAAAAAAAAAAATGAAAAGAAAAATATTAGGCACAGATGTCATATACGCACCGGGGTACCTAATTGACACCAAAATGGCATTATTTAGCTTGACATGGTAACTTGGCTATTGTTGTTTATTTATTAATAAATGTTTATTAGCCCCCAAGAAGGTATGCTATTTCTTTCTCCCAGCTTATTTTGTCTACAAAAAATAAAGTTACCTTGCGGAAACTAGCAATAAACAAAGCAGATGTATCATTGTGCGATTAAATGCTGTATAGCAATTTTTTAATTTCTAAGCATCGCACATTTTCAATTTTTATACCATCGTATTGGAAAAAAAAAAGTACTTTTAAATGCAATTTGTTTGAAAACTGTATCTTCATTTATTTTTGAAATATTAATTTTTTTGTAGTTTTTAGTACCATTTGTTTAATTTTGGCAACTCATTTAATCCATTTATATAGAAAGTAAAGGGAAAATTGTTGAAAATATTACCAGTAGGTATCAAGTATTAAACACTTAGATTTGGGATATAGATATAAGATATAGCTGCAACACACAAACAAAATAGAAAATACAACATAGCAACCGTTTGTTTGGGGTCAGTTTCCAACCAAATCGTCATGACTGCCGTCACGACTGAAATTGTCAATATTAATGTTACAAACAAATGAATGCCTATGAATCATTAGATAGCCGTTTTTTGTCGAGTTTCTTTAATGACGGTATCTTTTTGATGCATTTGTGTGTTATTTTGCGATAGTGACATCCTTATGCATGCTTTACCGTAGGTGTTTAAGAGTGGATCGTAAATGTGGAATTCTTAAACGGATGCGAATGGCGTCATTTTACGTAAAATAAAAGTGAGTGCTTTAAGTCTTAAAATTGAAATAAGTTTTGTACTATTTATATATACATTTTTTTTTTTTTTTCGGGGGCGACACTAAATTCTGAAAAAGCAGAATTCCTGTTTTCTAGTTTAATTTTATTTTCTTTTTTAAAATTGTATAAATTGTTTGTTCTATAGTTATTAATTGATTTTTTTTTATTTATTGTTATTTCATTAAAAAAATAATAGAAAATAATTTAAAAATACGTATGTAACTGGTATTCGAAAACGAGGTTTTCTCCAAATTGTCCTAAAAAATCACGCCGAACCCGGTGCGCATATGACATCTGTGCCAAATCTTAAATAATGCAACAGACCGTGACATTTAATTTGAAATTCAAAGCAATATTTTAATTTACAACTCGAAAAAAAAATGCTTACTGCCGAGTTAAAAAAAGCCGTTTTAGAGATTCGTAGCCGGCTAACATAAAAGTACCAAGAATTCATTGCGATCATGGGAGCTTTTATGTATTTTTTTTTCGAAAAAAGATTAGTTTTTTTTTTATAAAAATGGAAACTTTTCATAAGAAAAGCGAAGAGATCAGCTCGTAATTGTTTATGGCAGTTACATGACTTGGACTTTTATAATATAGATGAAATGATGGTGATAGAATAATATTTGGCTACTTATCACCTGTCCCTGGCTAACGTTAAAGTGACAAAATGGCACCTGCAATATAAAAAGCGAAGTGGTGCGCCCGGAACTATTGATGATAGTCACATGACTTAGGCTATTATAATAGACATTGTATTCAATTGTAAACACAGCGCAAAGACTAATATTTCCTTACGATTAAAAATTTATTTACACGTGAGTATTAAAAACGGAAAAAAAAAAAAAAAACTTGAAAATTATTATTAAATGAGTACGTGTTAAAAGCAAGAAATTTATGTCATGAAAATTGTATTTACAAGTGAATATTAAACGAAAAGGAAACTTTGAAGTAATAAATACATTAATATGCGTTTAAAGTTATAAATTTTAATAATTACGCCACATTTTAAATAGCCAAATAATAATACTGACAAATAATTTAAATATATCTATGCAGGACATTAATTTCATATTTCGAGATGATCTTTTTAATTCATAAAAAAACATGAAAACATTTAAAATGCTTTATTTAAAACACATTATTACACAGGTGGGATAAAATATATACAAATGTTTAAAAAAAATTTAAAAACACTAGATGTTAAAATGATAAAAAAAACTACTCCAAGCATTTTCGGCTAATCTTAAGCCTTTGTCAAGGCGAAGAGAATTGACTGAGAAAACATTCGACACTCGATGTTCACTGCTACACACTGACCGGAAACATTCTTCAGGATGCCCGCAGGTGGCCGTACCCATTAAACTGAAGGAAGGGGGAAGGTAGAGAAAGCTCAATCCTCCGGGAGACCAAACTCTCCCGTAACATGAAGTAAATTAAACCAGATACGCGGAATTTTGTATGATAATACGCCATTACAACAATTTTCTGCTTGCATTAAAATTTCCAAAGACTCTAAAATAGCACAAATATTGAAATCGGAAGCCTGAAAATGACTCTCGCTCTATTGCAAAGGATGTCAATATCTTTAATTTGAAACAGCCTTGAGAGGGCGGTAGCCGGTCTATTTTTATTAATATCCTACATATGCTCTTTAACACTTCTTTGGAAATTTCTTGTAGTCATACCAATGTAATTTAATATTTCATTTATTTCTTTACTTCTGTATGGGATGATATAAACTCCTGACTTATTGTTTATACTAATAGGATCAACTCTTTTATGCACAAGATTAATTAATTTGGTGTTATCTCTAGCTATTGTTACAATGTCTATGGTTTATGATATAATACGGATGGTACAGACTGGAGAGAAAAATGATCTTACTTTCATTGAAATTTATTTCGACAGGTTCTTTTTGATATAATCTTGCCAGGGCTGTCTTTTTCTATTAGAGTAAAATGCCCCTATTTCGTCCCCTTTCCTAATTTCGTCCCCCTTAACTTCTCCGCTTCTGCGAACGTGGCGCCACTTATGACGCAAGGCACAGTGGACGGAAGGTGAAAGGGGCCAGTATTGAAAATTTCGTTCACGAGGACGCATACATAAATTAAAGGCGCTGAATTCCCTATTTTTAGAAGACCTGAGTTCTTATTACGTCGTTTGTAGAACGTTATTTACTGTACTGTAAGTATTTATTTCTTATTCATTGCAGGTATTTTACGTAGGTTAGATGCTGACAGTAGCATACAATGAGTTTTAGGACGCTCAGTTCATCTTACAGGAACTGAAGCTCCGCCATATTGGGAAGTAGCGTAGTCCCAATTTCGTCCCTCTAGAAGTTCTTATTTTCGTCCCGGAGACGAAATTAGGAATGCTTTTTCATGACATTTTTTTCTTCATGTTTGGATGGCTAATGTTTCGTTATGTCATTCTTCCACTGATAATTAGTACATGTCTTTGTGCCTTAATCTTATCTAAATTAAATTACTTACTCATTCAGAAATAAATTTTGATTAAGTTATAAGATATGCCTCGGCGTAATGCATTTTTTTTTTTTGGGGGGGGGGGGTGAAATTGGGACCATTTTTTTCTTTAGCATTTTTAAGATACTTTTGAAAAAGCAATTTTTCGCATTGTTAATTTTTTTTTGTACTATATTTGCCTATATTTCTATGTGCGTGGGTAGTTAGTCTATGTAAAATCCAAATTTGGTAGGTTTTCACATAAAATTAAAGCTTCCAAGGGCCTAAATGTGACTGGGGGGGGGGGAGCCATAATAGGACACCTTACCTTATATTTAATGTCAGCTACACGCTTCTTTTTTCGATACTTAAATTTCCTGCTGGTCATACCAATATAGTAATTCTTTGATCCATTTGATTTAATAAATGATATTTCATATAAACCTGATACAATGTAAATATCAAACGATTTCAAGAAACAAAAACGGGATATAAATCTCTATATCATTCGTTGTAATGAAATATTACAAATTAATAACGGGTGTCCCAAAAATGGCCGATGATTTTAAAATTCAATAACTTACAAACGGTGACAGATATTAACAAGTTGGAAATTGCTCGTCAAACGTAGGAAATGAGGTGCGTTCGTACTATAACTAGTTTTATAAATATATTTTTCACCCCATATTGTACTGAATCTATATTTTTTGCACTTCATAAGTGCATAGTCTGTAACATCATTAAAATGCACTTGCAAAATTTTTTCGCATTGGCCGTCATGTAACGGAAAACTTTTGACTGTCCCTGTAATTAAACCATCCATCCGATATTCATAAAATTTGAAAAGACTCGACAAAATTTTGCAGCAATTATATATTTAAAATTTCAGACCATTCGAAAGGCTGTAACATCATTAAAATGCACTTGCAATAATTTATTCCCATTGGCCGTAATATAACGGAAAACTTTTGACTGTCCCTGTAATTAAACTATACATGCGATTTTCATAAAATTTGAAATGTCTCGACAAAATTTTGCAACAATTATATAGTTAAAATTTCAGACCATTCAGTCGGGTAGTTTTTGCTCTGTTATATGCGGAAAGACGGACAGACGGACGGACAGACAGACGGACTGAACGACGACTATAGGTGCTACGTATTTATATAATTACGAACGCACCTAAAAAGGAATGTTGTGTAAGATGTCAGGAGTTTGTATGCAGCTATTCTGAGTTTTAGTTACAAATAACATCGATAGATGGCGCTGCAAGCAATACCCAGGCTCAATTTTTCTGACCTATCTCTTCTTCCATGCAAAAAAAAGGGAAATTAAAATGCATTGAATGGTTCCCGAAGTACCAGAAATCGGGTTTACACTGAGCATCTATTGCTCTCAGCGCCATCTATTGTTTGAAATTCGAACTAAAATAAAGAATTACTGTAACAAAACTCCTGACATCGTACACAACCCTCCTGTAAGGATTTATTGTAATACCTCGCACCGTTTGCATGTTATTGAATTTTAAAATCATCGTCCATTTTTGGGGCATCCGGTACATTTATGTAGAATATTTAAAAACATATATGTGAAGGAATCTTAATTATGAATATTCATTACTTAATAATCTTAAGATTTTGTAGCGTACAGTAATAGATACACTGTCATTCTGAACTTTAATACAAGCAACTTACGGAGGAAAAGATGACAATATGACAGTTTATATAAGCATAGTTTTCAGATTTTAATTTAATAATATCTTATATTTTCAATACATTATAAAAATATTCTATGTATAATAAATTGAAGACTTCAGCGTAGTTGCATTTAGTAAAAGGTTTTTTTTTTTTTTTTTTTTTCCCTCTCTCTTTTTAGGACCAGCTTGATAAGGTTTTGTTTCCACTATTATTTGCACTCTTTTATTTAGCTCACCTAGATTTTGTATATAAAGAATGCATTTTTACATTGATTTTTAATTTGCTTTCTGATATGCTAGAATTATAAAACTTGTATTCACCGGTGTGCTTATGATGATAAAACATTTTAATTATGTTACAACTATACGCATTAATGTATTGTATTTATTTTCAGGTATTTTCCCGCTAGCCCGCCACAACTGATACATCGCCAAATAATCTCCAAACCTCGTTCAATTGATACGAATTGAAACAGCAATGAATTTAATTATGCGCTTATTCACGCTTACCAAAATAGGCCAAACGGCGGTAAAGTTGAAACGTTGAAGTAATTCAAAGGATAAAAAGTAGAAAATATAAATAAAAAAGGAAGAGTTAAATGTTTACGAAAAATCGCTTTTATTAATTAATCGTTTCATCTTAGTAAATTTACGATTGCACGATAATAAGTCAATTTAAAAATCCTAAACAAAATGTTTAAATTAGTTTACAATTTAGCTTTCCTGTTATTGAACAAGAAACAGAACAAAAATGATACAATTAAAATCACAATAAATTAAAATACAATAAAAGCACAAATACTTGAACAAAAAATTACTTTTTGAAATACAAATTAAAAATGTCTTAAAATATATCAGAAAAACCTAGAACGTTTTCAAGCATTACAAGGTCTTCAAAGTATGTTTAAATGTCGTTATTTTCCTTGCGCTTATTCGAGAATTGTCCAAAAGAAAACATTGCAATTTAAATGTTTTACGTCAGATGAGATTAAGATAAAGTTATTCAAATTTTCAACAAAACGAGCTTTGATCTATTATGCAGAAAACATCTCCATCGCCCATGGTTATTGTATGATAGTGCATCGTTTCAAGCTGTATCTTTATTTTTAATTTGTATTTTAAATATCTCAATAATATATTTATGCACCTGAAAATAATTTTTGTACAATTATTTGTGCTTTTTATATGTATTTTAATTATTTAACTCAAAGTGCATATAGCACTAGGATTTTAACTTTCATTTATTAAAAATATACATATTTTTATAAATTCAATTCCTTGCTCTTTCTACCATGCGCATAAAAAAAGTGAATTTTTCATAATTTAATTCGGTGCTCAGAAACCAAAATAATGTATATGAAACATAAACTGCCCTTAAAAAAATTAGGAGTGATTTTCAAGATGAACGTTGAATGCTTTTAAAAGTATTTTGTAAAAAAACTATTTTTTCTTTTATAAGTCGGTTAAAAAAAAAAAAAAAAAAAAAAAAAAAAAAAAATTCAACGAACCGATAAATAAACATTCAGAAACTTTTTTTTCTATCATTCGAAATATGTTTTTTTTTTTTTTTTTTTTTTTTTTTTTAATCTGTTTCTCCATTATGAAGTTTTGGTATCGGCAGCATTTTTGCATTTTCAGCTTGCTTAGTTAAGCACAAAATCCGTTTTGTTTTAATTACCAGTAGCATCACAGTGTGGAAAGAAACAATAAAAATATAGAGCAGATGAAAAATAAAGTAAACAAAAAAAGAAAAAGAAAATTAAAAAAGAGAAATGACTTTTAGATGTCTAAAAGAAAGCAAATGACTCGAAACAAAAGAAGAACAGCGTCCATGGCGAGAAAAAATAGCAGATATAATAAATATTTTTAAAGTTTGGTAGGGTAATCAGTTTCATAAAAGGCACGATCGGAAGTAATTATGCATATCCGATGATGAAGCTACGGAAAAAGAAACAATTGATGATACGTAGATAAATTGTAAGACATATTCCAATGTTTATAATTTAATAAAAAATTAATTGACTGAAAAAAAAGAAAAATTTGAAAGTTTAAAATTTAAAAAAAAAATAATTTAGAAGTATAATTGTATGTATTTAATATATGTATGTTTAATAATAAAGATATAGCTTGTAACGATGCACTATCATATGATATCCATGGAGTACGGAGATATTTGCTTCATAATAGATGAGAGATCGTTTTGTTGAAAAAAAAAGTTGAATTACATTATCTGGCATCTCATCTCACGTAGACGGAATATCATCTCTCCCTTTAAATTACAATGTTTTCTTCTAGACAATTCTAGAATAAGCACAAAGAAAATAAAAACAATATTTAAATCCCACTGATGACGTCCTTGTAATGGCTGAAAACGTTCTGGGTTTTCCTATTGTATTTTAAGACATTTTTAATGTATTTTAAATACTTATATATTATATGTATGTACCTGAAACTAATTTTTGCACATTCATTTGTGCTTTTATAGGTATTTTTATTATTTAACACAAGGTCAATTTAGCACTAGAATTTTAACTTTCATTTATCATAATTTCGGTTTTGAGGATGCTATCAATTATCAAGTAAACATTTTCAGCTGCGTAGGTGGATTTATATACCTAAAATTAGCAAAACAATATTAATTTTAACACTATTAATTTACCATGTTTGTATATAAAGCATGTTTTTTGAACATGAAAAGGTTTATTTAAGAATTGATAGTATCCGAAGTAAAATTCCTGGTTTATCCTTACCCTGTCGTATATCCTACTCTTAACTATCAAACTTTTTTTATCGTTCAAGTCGTAAGTCTGCCTTCAGTCACCTCAGCAAGGCCCCCTACCAATCGCATATTATATTGAAACTAAAAGCTTCGGATAGACGTATAATTCGAAAGAATATTTTACCAACCGTGTTTAAGTTTCATTAAGCATTTTCGCATCTTAAAATATTTTAGGTAGATTTCGTATGAAATACTACCTATTGAGATAACCCTACTTTGGAATTTATGAAATATTTTTGCAGATCTACACCGATTATGACCCCTAGAATCCAAAACCACCCTCAGTAAAAAACTTTAACTCTCTCTCTCTCTCTCTCTATATATATATATATATATATATTGGGAATTTATTCGGTATGTTGTGTAAGATTTCTATAGCTATAAATTAAATATTTAATGGGTTGTAGTGTTTTTTCCATTTCATGCCATTTGATAATGTTCTGTTTTCATCTTGAAACTATTCTTTTGGTTATATTGGTTGTTTGGGTACAAGAGGGAAAAAAAATTCAGCTTTTAGCTTTTTTTCGCAGAGAAAACAACCGATTTGCTTATATCATTGAATTCTGTACTCGTACGTGACTCGTACGTAAAACGTAATTCAATATATAAGTTTTTCAATTTTTTTCGGAATCCATATTCTTCTTTTTTTCTTCCATATTAATTCTTGTAATTAAGTATAAGGCACTTCATTTTATACATACAGTTCTATATTATAGGTTTGTGGCATCCATTCTTATTGTCAATTCATTCACAATATTGCGATTTTTGATGATGGTCGGTAATGTTTAATTAATGGTTATATATATATATATATATATATATATATATATATATATATATGTGCGTGTGTGTGTGTGTGTATGTGTGTGTGTTGGAATTTCTGAAAACATTTTGCAGATCTACGCCGATCATGACCCCTAGAACACAATACCACCCCCAGTTCAAAGCTTTATATATATCTCATACAAACTGATACATAAAATCAAGGGGCATAAAATCTCGGTCAAGTTCGTTAATGGGCGAAATCGGACAAAGAGGGTGGAATAGGGAAGGGCTTTGTGAAAACCGAAAAACTCCTTAACTTGTTAATTATAATACATATCGAATGAATTTAAAGTTGCTATTACTTTTAAATAAAAGGGCCAAAATTTTATGCATGAGAGATATTTGGTAAAATAAAAAATGGGCTCAAGAGGCTAAAAAACAAGGCTTAGCAGAGAAAAAAAATTATAACTTCGTCAATTCTCAAGATATCAAGTCCAATTAAATTTCTTATAAATCTTTTTAATATTATCTACAACTTTTATATTGACAAGTTTTTGACAGGACCAATCCGTATTGCAAAAATAAATAAATAAATAAATAAATAAATAAAAGCGAAACTAAAAGGAGGTTCAAGACAAAAAAAAAATCTATAACTTCGTCAAAATATGAAATTATTATATATCTTCTTAATATAATCTACAACTTTATTGAAGTAAAAATCATCGTAATAACGATCTACTCAAATCCAAACTACTTATTTTATTACTCATTTTTAAATTCATTTTTGCTCTCAAACGCATCGATTTGGTAGGTTTCTTATTCAGAAACTATATAATGTACCGTAATGGTCGATTTTTTTTTTTTTTTTTATAGAGGCAGAATATATTTCAAAAAATGCTGTCAAATGCGTATTTTGAACCGAATTTTCAGAAGCGATTGTGTTGCAAACGAAAAATATTGTCCTACTGAGAAAGTAATTGTTTATATATGTTTATATAACAAAAAAAAAAAAAAAAAAAGAAAAGAAAAAAAAAACAGGTCGCTCTTCAAAACTTACGTCACCAAGTTTCATGTTTTTTCTTTTAAAAATTAATCTGAAAATGTGTCAGAAAATTTCGAGTAGTTGAGCATGGGAAAGTAGTTTTTTTTTAAATATATATATATATATATACCGCCTTAACATTAGTCTGATAAAACCAGTTCTTATGTAAAAATGAAATTAAAAATTCATCAAAAGCGGCCAGATGAAATTATTAAGGATGATTTATCTCTAATCATGATTTAGTTTTGTTGCTGAAATTAGTACTTAACTCTGAAATCTACCTGCGCCTGTAAGCCGAGCCGGCGGGGATTTTTTTTTAAATACTTTAAAATGTCAAAAAGAAAGTTACCGAAGGAAGTGGACTGTGAAATTAAAAGTAATTTAAAAAATATAAGATGTAAAGAGTCAAGATTGTTCTGTATGTTCAAACAGAAAAATAAAGGTCTGCCTATTGGAGACTGATTTGAAAGAGACCACACGATGGAGGATTACAAAATAAAATTTTTAGATAAAATTAAAACATATTGTTGTGTTACGTATATCTAAAACTTTAAAAAAGAATTAATAAATTGTGTTTTTAATTTATAGTCTTTCATATTATGCATTACCGTTCGTTCAACGAAAATTAGTTTTTACCAGCATCCCTATCTATAAACTTAACACGACCGCAAAGGGTTAAAAACTGATTAATACTCTATACAGACATTTTGGAAACGTTTCCGGAAATCACTGGTAGCAAATGAAACTTTGTTTTTAAAAATGCTCTTTTAAATCTCGAATTGGTTTTCTAAAGATAAAGAACTCTTTTCGTAATAGTGGGAAACTCGGAAGATGTTATTGTATATTTTCGTTCGTAGTTATATTATATTTTCCTAGATTAAGAAATATTTGTCTTTGTTATTCAGTGATTTTTTGTAACTTTTCATCACATGAAATACTTTTCAATAAAGAGCAATAATTATGCAAAACAAAAAAAATAAAAAAAATAAAAAATTGTTACGAGTGCTAAAAAAATTTACAGGATGATTCAAAAAAAGTTTACAAAATGACAAAGCAAATCAGGCCTATAGCAAGGATAAAATATCACATTGGAACATAGATTCTCAAACCACTTATTTAGTCGCAAATACAGAGTGTTTCGTCGTAACTGGTCCCGGGTTTACGGTAATAATTTCGAGAAAAATAAAAACATTGTAATAAAAATGCTTGTTTTGTTCGAAATGAGATAACATCAGGAAAAGATCTGGAATAACATGTTTCTCAAGGAATCGATGATTCCGCATGGATTGACAATAACAGTCCAAAATGTGAGAAGTCAAGTGCATACTGCTGCTGCATATAATGCAATTTCTACCACTTTTGTTTGATGTTATCACATTTACAAAAAAACTGAAAATGTCTAATAAATATTATAATATACTCCAGTTTTTTTAAAGTAATTACCGTAAACCCTAATTGAGTATAGGATGAAACACCTTGTATTAGTGAATGAAACACGCTGTATTTGTGACTAAATATGTGGTTTGCGACCCTATGTTCCTATATGATTTTTCATCCTTATTGTATGCCTCATTTGCCATGCAATTTTGTTAACGATTTCTTGAATCACCGTGTATATACATATTTATATATAATTATATGTCAAAAAATGTCCATCAAGATACAAATACCAGTTGCAAAGGAACTCTAAGATATTTATATATTAACATCTAAGTACAATTGATAATTATATAAAACAAATAACAAAAGGATAGGGGAGGGTAGTACACAATGAGGCGAAAATTATTATTGCTTAACAAATGGCGACGATTTTTATTCTTTTGAAAAAAAATTTTGCTACATTTTAAAGCTACACATTAATGTATAAATTGTTTTAGAAAAGTTATTTATAAAAGTACAGAAGCAGCATAACGGAGTATCGAAAATTTTCTCACTGTGTACCACAAGTAGTACACAGTGAGAATATATATATATTTTCATAAATCATACATTTTTACACTCTATCAATAATTTTCTGCAGTTTATGATTTCAAATTAATATTTCTAGATTTACAAAATATTAAAAATATGAGCCTCGGGGGGTCTATGGCAGACCTTGGGCTAGCTTCATGCAAATTTTCAGCCTCTTACGTTTAGTAAATTTCCCTAGAAATCGCACGACCACGCACGCAGAGAGAAAGAGAGACAGAGAGAAAAACCTTTTTTTATTAATAAATAACATTTTAAACATCAGAACCACATAGTAGGTACACAATAAGAGGCGTCTCACTGTGTACCAAAACTGTGTTCTCACTATCGTTCTCACTATTCGTTACGTTGTAACAAAATGGATGTCACATCTGTTACATCAATTTCTTCGCTTTAAAAAGTTTATGTCGTTTTGCTGAAATAGTCTATTATTAGATATAGCTAGGTTTGGTTAAATAAATATATGTAATATTGAAGGAAATAAACTCTAAAATAGACGTTTATGTAACTTTAACCACTATAAAATAAGAAATTATTTAATATTTTGTCGGACGAGTAACTGAAGTGCCGAAACTATATCCACGTGTTGCATAATATGAGGTCGTTATGTGTGTGTGCCAGCTTGAAGAAAAAGTTACAACTATATGTCAAAGTGGCTGCTGTCTCACTGTGTACCATGTTTCATTGTGTACTTCCCTGCCCTAAACCTAAATCAAGAGCAATAATGCATAAAAAATAATAAGAAAAAGTTTTCGTTTTTTTTTTTTTTTTTTTTTTTTTTTTTTTTTTTTTTTTTTTCACTTTTCCTGGAAAAATATGATAAAGAAAATTTTAGAATAATTACTAAAATCTGTAAAATGAAAATTTCATTTATTTGAGTCAGTTACATAGTTAATACTCATTCGAAAAATTGTACACAAATTATTTTTTAAATTACAATTTTTAAATTTATTATAATATTTATTATAAAATATTATTTTATTATAAAATTATTTATTATTATATTTATTATAAAATTTATTATAAAATAATTTTTAAATTCCAATTTAATACATTATCAGATTTTTTCAGCAATAAATTATTGTATTGTGCATTAAATAAAAAATCTCCGAAATGATCTTTAGGTCTTTTTTTTACAGTGATTTTTTAAAAGTTTTTATCCCATCAAATATTTTGCAACAAATGACAATATTTATGCAAAAAATGTTAAGATATATTAACATATAATATTAAATTTCTAAATTAGTACACTAGCCGATATTTTACCCACTAAATTGCTGTATTCTGCATTACATCAAACTTTTAGAAAATGATCTTTATTTCTTTCTTTTACATTGATTTTTTTAATGTTTTTATCATATCAAATACTTTTCAATAAAGGACAATATTTATGCAAAAACAAGTTACAAATTTGTTATGAGCGTTAACCTAATTTATATACATACTAGCAGGCTATGCCCGCTGCGTTGGTCCATTTTCCAAACGAATCTTGAATTAAATGAAATTGTGATTTTTAACCTTCTATTTTAAAGCAGTAAAGACCATCACCTGGAATGTCCTTCTGCATTGCTGAAAACGATGCTAACTTCATTGGGATATTATACTATCTTATGCCTTAGACAAAATTTGGGCAATTAAGGAACAACACTTTTAGTTGACCATTTAAAGTAGAGTTTGGTACGGAAATGAGACAGTTATGACAACAGGAATTAAAGTATTCTCTAGTCATCACACTGTTAAATTAGAGAGCATTACAATGATTGAAGATATTGATTTTTGAACTTTAAGAACATTCCGATTGTTCATTTTCATTTGTTTGTTCTCCGATCTCTCAGCATCTCAACTTGCGCTATATGTGGTTCTGGTAGCTTAAATTCAATCTCATTACATGTTACATTACATTTTTTAATAAATGTCCTCTTCTTGTAGGTCTACTACTGTTTCCTATCTGTCTATTCCAGCAGAATAAATAGAATAAAAAATTTAAAGAATTATTTGCAGACAATGATGAGCATTTAACTTATATATTTATTCGAACAGTGAAGTAAAAAAAAAAAAAAAAGTGGATTTTTAAAGCTAAATTTTTTGAATAAAATTAAAAGGTACTACTTGATTATCCCATCGACCAAAAAACTATCGCCAAAATATAAGATTAAATGCAAATAATGGATGATCGTAAATGTCATATTCACTTGACATTAAGCACCTTACACGTATTTGTTACGTCATCAAATTAATTTTAATTCGACTTTTTACTTGCATTTTTATTAAGGTTTTACTAATTTATTTGTTCTTTGCTTATTTGAAATAAAAATTTATGTTATTTTGTATAATTTGGCGTTGACGAATAGTTTGGCAAAATTGGTCGACGTGATAATCAAGTAGTACCCCACGAAAAATATATTTGCATAAAGATTTTTTTACGTTAAAGAACATTTACATTCACAGAAAAATATTGCTTAAACAAAAAAAAATCCAGAAAATTATAAATTTCAAAAAATAATTATAAAAAATATGCATGCAAAATTAGTACTTATCCACCAGTAGCATTCAAAGAAAAACGCAACCCAAAATGCTGAAGATCGCAACAATCACATTGAAACATTTATCACCAAAAAAAAAAAAAAAAAAAAAAAAAAAGCTCGCCAAAAAACCAGAACAGGGAATGGTATACATTACATATATGTATACTTATTTTAAAAAATTTCTATTATTTTGAAAGGAAATAACAATAAATAAAAAAATTAATTAATAACTATAGACAGAAAATAATTTATTTAATTGTAAAAAAAGGAAATAAGGGTAAATAAACGATTTATTAAATAAACAACAATACCCATGTTAGTTACCATGTCAGGCAAAATAACGCCATTTTCGAGCCCATTAGGTACCCTGGAGCGTATATGAATTCCGTGCCAATAATAATAATAATAATAATAATAATAATAATAATAATAATAATAATATGGAATTCAAAAGTTACTTTGTGTACTTTTAAATATCGAAGATTAGTCTAATATCTTTTAAAATATTATCTAACAGAGGGGGGAATATGAAGAAAAACAAAGAAGAAATAACGAATTAAAAAAGATTTGCAATTTTTTTCATCAAGCAATTTTTGGTACTTTCCAGTTAACCGGGCGCCAGTGTTATATATACATATATATACATACATAGATGCGTATATATACATATATTGTATATATACACATATATACATGTGTATCCACATATTTGTATATTAGATAGATGTATATACATACATTTGTGTATACATATACATGTATATATAACAGTGGCGCCCGGCTAACCGAAAAGTACCCAATTTTTATTGCAAAATGTTGAATTGTTTTATAGTAATAACACATGATTGCATAAGAACCTTGATTCTTTAAGAATAGTTTTCAGTTCCTAAATTTTGAAACTGTGAATTTCCCTGTACGTGAAATTGGCGTTATGGCCAAAGAAATATTAAATAAACAATAACATTTTCAAAAAAAAAAAAAAAAAAAAAAAAAAGGGATAATATTCATTGATCTGAGTCTATAAAAATCACATGCTTCCGTAATTACGAAGAAAATTTTTTGGAAGTATGAAATTACGAACAGATGTCATATATTCCCTCGGCAGCCATCTAGGACTTTTTCTTGGCGTGAAAACCCAATTTCCGTCAAGTAGTAAATGTCACCCAGCAACAATTTATGCGCATGAAATGCTTAACGAAAATAAAATGTAAAACATCGCCAAGAAACCTCAAAACATCCAAGATGGCGTCCGCTTGAATATACAGCATCTAAGCCTGAAAGGATTTTACAATATGTATGTGTGGCAGAAATTCAAACAAAATTTTAAATATTTGATTCCATTTTTAAAATATTAACTGATATCTATATCATTTATAATCGAATATAAAAATGTTGATCACGTCCACTTGAACAACCACAAATCCTCAAGCTAATGTCACGCTTATGCATTTTTGGCTTAAAATCACATTGTTTGGCGACAAACGAAAAATAGAAATTGTAAAGAAACACATAATATGTAACTCACAATAATTACAGTATTATTTACAGTTGCATCTGCTTGTTTCTCCTATAATTCACATTATGTGAATTAAATAGTTAGATAAAAATGAAAAGAAAAGAACTAAAAAGAAAAAAAAAGTAGTAATTCAAAATTAGTCTAATCAAATTTTCAGATTTCTTTTTTTAACGTAAGGCAGGCGATAATTCGCCAAATATTTTATCAACTGTAAAATTTCACAATAAATTATATTTTAAGTATTACAACTATTTATTTCATGTTTAAATTAAATATTTTCGTTTGATAATATTATGTCTTATTAAAACATTTTTTTTGTTGCCTTTTTAAATTAAATATCAGTATTTTTCTTTTCATTTATTTACGAAATGTTTGTCTAATGGATATAGTCATTTCAATTCTCTAATCAACAAACTTTTCGCTAAAATATAATAACTGGCAACCCTTTCCTTCAAAACAACATTAAAATACGAAATTTATTACCAAAAGTCATAGTTATCCCTGTATATTTTCTCATAAACCACCAAGTGAATATTCTTTATCGAATGATATAACTTGCAAAAAAATCCACCGAGTAGTTTTTGAAAACACTCGAGCGGAACTTTTTGATCTTACTGCTTCATAATATATATGATTTATAAATAAATATATGATAAAAATGTACAGCGTGGTGCAAATGCCATTTTTAAGCAAACACACTGTGAAAAATTAATATATTAATATATAACTGCAATTGGAAACAGTGTAAAACAAATAATAAAAAGATAAGCCTAAATCGTGAGCCATACTGAATAAAAAATAATGATAAAGATAAAGATAATGAAAAATGTGATAAAGAATATTTTGCAGTTAATTCTCTATTGAGAAATTCCATACACATTATTTTTTTAATTAAATTTCTAAATTAGCATACTAGCAGATTTTGTAACCACTAAATTGCTATATTCTACATCAAATCAAAATTTCAGCAATGATCTTTATTTATTTTTTACAGTGATTTTTCAAACTTTTTTATCGCATCAAATACTTTTAAAATAAAAGACTATATTTATACAAAAAAGTTAAAAAAAGTATTATGAGCATAAACCTAATTTACATACATATTTCTATACAGGGTGATTCATAAATATCGAAAGAATAGGCTATCTCCTTAAATATTGCCCCTTGGCACATACTTCCAATTGCGAAGTTTCATAAAAAAGGTGCAAAATTTGATGAGATAAGTTTCAACTCCATGGGGGGTCTATATGAGAAAATACAAAAATTTAATTTTTATACGCCCCCGTAGACTAAAATTTCCAATTAGAAAAATTTTCCTTATCCATTCCTGAATTAAAAATTCATCTCGATATCTTCTTAATTCGCAGAGATATCAAAAGTCAAAATTCGTGACTTACACCATTTATCCATGCCTCTGAACGACGAGTTTTTGACTCATTTTGAATGCAAGATAGGGATCTTCCACAAATTGTACATTATTAAAAGTCGATATAAGACAGTGCCTCTCCTTTAGACATAAAATAGGCAGCGCGTAGATTTTACGTTAAACCTGTTTTCAAAGTATGCTGGTGGTCTGCACTAGAGGTCTGCACCGGTCGAAATATCTAGGTCCGGTCCCGAACCGACCCATAGGAAAAAAAAAAGTTCTGCCCTGCCTGGAAAAAAGTTCAAATCGTAGCCTGTCTCGGCCTGACTGAATTTCTACATAGTTTTTTATATCGATATGGTTAAAAGTTGTTTCGTATGGAGGAGTTCTGACCAAAAATATTTATTATATCTTTTCTTTTTTCATGTTTATAATTATTATTTTTAAAGAAGCGGCAAAAGCTGTGATTATTTGTTTTATTAATGAATCTCAATTTATATGTAAATGATTCACTTCTCCTTTAATGTCGTTAATCCATATTCCATGTGTTGGAGACAAAATAAAATGCTCTAAAGTAAAATCTTTTAAGATGGAATCACATAGGAAAGAAAAAAAAAAGCGTTATAGACAAGTTCCCTTCTTAGGAGTTGTAAATGAAGTCTTTTTTTTCCTCGGGTATTATTATATTCATTTTCCATGGATCAACAGATTTTTCCGTTTAAGAAAGGATTCCGTCATAGGCAGATTTTTTCCACTAGTTTAACTGTATTTTAATTTTTTTGCCTTAAAATCTACTATCCTTTAAAAATATGAATTGTAAAGTTTTATTGTAAAATAATGGCCATTTAAAAATATATGCATTTGTTGTAAAAGTTTTGGGGCTGAGCCAAATTTTAGTTATTTTTGAACGGATTGGGTTAAACAGAGATAATGATTTTAATACGGGTTGTTTCGTGACCGGGACTGAAAATTTCGCCCAGGGGAGACCTAGGAATAAGGAAGCCAGTCCCGGTTCGGTATAACCAGTGGCCCAGAGGTTCTGCTAGGTGGCAGACGGGAGGTGCTGGATTCGAACCCAATCGCGCCCTTTGGCCCAATCGTTCGGTGTTTTCAGTGGTTTTCTTCGAACCTTGGATATCCTTGAGTAAATACGGGTTAGGTTCCCTTAGATAAACTCTACGGAAGGCACCACCCCCCCCTCCTTCGGGTTCATATCCTTCGTGTAGATAATTGGCCGTCATAAATCACACCAACACCCGGTTCGGTATGAAAAAATACGTTAGACCCGGCCTGGCCGAGTCTTCAGAAAAAAGTCGCCAACCCCGCGTCTGTCTCAGCCCGGCCGGCCCTAAAATACAGACTTTTTTAACGGCCTCGCCGGGACGATAAAAAGCCTGAATTTTTGAGGGCTAAAATGATGAAAAACTCTTAATCAGCATCTTAGAAAAAGCATTGTTTCAAATTACACATTTAACATTTATTTATGGACATTTAAATAGTACAAAAAGGAGGTGGAAACGGCAAAAGTTAAACTGAATCCGAAGTTTAAGCTACAGGAAGAAGTTACTTTTTCACCTGCAATTTTTTAAAAAGCATTTAAACATTTTATTAGGAGCCAATTAATGTTTAAAACTTTAAATGCGTTTTTCTGCATGATGTTTTTACCCCTTTTTACCTTTTCTCGTCTTTAAATTATTCTTTATTTTACTTTAATTTTGTTTTGGAAAATTTGAAAAAAAAATTACTTTTAAAAAAAGTCCTTCCGGCCAGTGCCGGGAGGAAGAGGTAGCTTTCATAATCCTTATTTTAAAAAAGCCAACTTATATCATGCAAACACACGAAGCTCAATTTAGTGGAAACCGAATATAGGAGATTCAATACTAATTTTTATCAATATAATGAATGAGAATTTCGCGAAATTAGTCAGCTTTATCCAAGCTGCTTTTCTTTAAAGTAACTTATATTTGGCTGCCAAATTCGGCAATTTCTTAAAGTGCCTGTCATTTTAAGACAACATGGTGGATGAGGCTAAGCAGTGAACTTGGTCGAGACCTTAGTAATTGCTGTGCACATGCTCACTCACATCGGAATCGGTTAATATATAGGAGTGCTGTCGCATGCAAAAAATCAGATTTTTCAAAATATCACCCACAATAGAAATTGAAACTGCTATAGCTGAGCCATTTTTTAAGGTAAAGACAAACAAAAAATGCTCCTGAATCCTTATATCAAGATCAAATACATAAGAAAGAAACCTTTTTCAATTTCTAATTTTTTTGCACCTCACTTTAAATATATATAATTTTTAATTTAATGGCCGCCATTTTGAAACAAGATGGCTGATGAATCTGGCCAGCGAACTTGGTCGAGGTGTTGATGTATACTATCCACATGCCTTCTTACATCGAAATAGGCGAATACGCGTGTTATCGCGTGACAAATACAAGATCGTTTCAAAATGTTAGCCATGCTAGAAATTCAAAGAGCTATAAATCAACCATTTTTTAAGATATCAACAAAAGAACAAATTTTCAGAAACAAAAACTGCTCCGGAATCTTTGTATCAAGACCAAACACATAAAAAAAAATCTTTTTCATTTTCCAATTTTTTAATACCTCATTTTGAATTTTAAATTTAATTTTTTTAAAATGGCAACCCTTTTGAAACAAGATGGCGAATGAAGCTGGCCAACGAACTCGGTCGAGACATTGGTATGTACTATGTACAGACCAAGTTACATCCAAATAGGTTCATAAATACGCCTGTTATCGCGTGACAAAAATCAGGTCGTTTTAAAATGTCAGCCACAAGAGAAATTCAAAATGCTATTACTCAGCCATTTTTTTTTAGATATAGACGAAAGAAAAACTGTTCCAGAATCTTTGTATTAAGGTCAAACACATACAAAAAAAATCTTTTTCATTTTCCAATTTTTTGGTATCTCATTTAAATTTTTTTTATTTTTTAATTTTTTTAAATGGCCGCCATTTTGAAACAAGATGGCGGATGAAGCTGGCCAACGAACTCGGTCGAGATATTTGTATGTACTATGTACACACCAAGGTACATCCAAGTCGGTTCATAAATACGCCTGTTATTACGTGAGAAAAATCAGGACGTTTCAAAATGTCAGCCACGCTAGAAATTCAAAATGCTATAACTCAGCCATTTCTTAAGATATAGACGAAACAAAAACTGCTCCCGAATCTTTTTATCAAGGTCAAACACATAAGAAAAAAATATTTTTCCATTTTTAATTTTTTGGTACCACATTTCAAGTTTTAAATTTTTTTAAAAATTTTAAATGGCCGCCATTTTGAAACAAAACGGCGGATGAAGCTGGCCAACGAACTCGGTCGAGACATTGGTATGTACTATATACACACCGAATTACATCGAAATCGGTTCATAATTACGGGAGTTACAGTGTGACATATGTCAGATATATATATATATATATATATCAATTTTGAACGGATGGTGGTTTCGGGGTCTGGGGGTCATGATCGATGAAAATATACCAAAATTTTTTGAAATCGCTTTCCTCCGAACGGCTGCAATAGGTAGCTTTTTTGTAAAGAAAGCTACCTAATATGATTTTTTTAAAAATAAGTTATATATATTTTTTAAATAAATATTTTTAATATTTTTTAAATTAATATTTTAAAAAATCCTGAAACAAAACTAAAATTATACTTTTCTCTTTAATTAAATGAAAAAAAAATTGAAATTCGATGAATAATGTTTCGAGTTATAAAGATTTTAAATTAAATCCGCTTAAAAAAATACTAATCATTAAAAAAATTTAAAAACTTTATGAGAAATATTAGAATGTGATTTTGTTTGCAAATTATATGGTTAACCGTCACAAAAAAAGAAAAAAATTGAAAACTCTAACTCAACAAATATATTTTTTACATGTTTCCTAGAACTCTTAAACAACATTGTTTCTTGGATTGCACGCATTTCAATTTGTGTCTAATCCCTTAAAACCTGATGAATTATTTAAACGGCCATAACTCTGCGAGTTTTTCAGATATGAAGATGATTTTTTTTGTGTTTAATTCAGAGATGGATAAGGAAAGTTTTCCTGATTGGAATTTTTACACTATGGGGGCCGTATAAAAATTTTATTTTCGTATTTTTTTAAATAGACCCACAATGGAGTTGCAACTTATTTCATTAAATTTTGCACCTTTTTTTATGAAACTTTGCAATTGGAAGTATGGGTCTAGGGGCAATATTTAAGAAAATTGCCTATTGTTTCGATATTTATGAATCACCCTGTATAAATATGTGACAAAAATGTCCAGCGTGAAGCAAATGCCAATTGGAAGCACAGACCAGGGGTGTAAACATATCGCTCAGTCTCTGACCAACAAATTTTATTAGATTTCTCCGCTTAAATTTTATTAGCAATCTTACAAAAAAATTAGATGAAATATTAGACGAAAAATAACTAATAAATTTTAGTGGTGAGAGACTGCACGCTGGCGCCTACATTTTTACACCCCTGGCACAGACACTGTAAAAAAAATATATATATATTAACATATATCTGCAATTGAGAACAATGCAAAACAAATAATAAAAAGATTAACCTAAATCATGAGTCATTATTAAAATAGAATAAAAAATTATAATAAAAAAAGAATCCATTTTCTTGAAAAAAAAATGATAAAGAAAATTTTAGAATAATAATTACTAAAATCTGTAAAATGGAAATCTATTTCATTTGAGTTAGTTTCACATATTCCGTACACGTTTTTTTAATTAAATTTCTAAATAAATACATTATCAGAATTTTTTCCCCGATAATTTTCAGCATTCTATATTAAATCAAAATTTCCGAAATGATCTATATTTTTTGTTGTTGTTGTTGTTATAAAGACTTCTTTAGTTATTAATTAAAATTTCGAAATTGACGCTTTGTATATATCTTTAGTTTATATTTCATATGTAAAAAAAAAAAAAAAAAACACTATATTAATAAGTCCTTTCAAATACATTTCCATATTTAGGAGTAAATTATTTTATTATCATATATCAAATCAAGATAGTTTTATCTTTTCTCATTTTCCTCCTTTTTCGTTCTTTTGATCTCCACTAATACCCTTGGGTATATATGGTTTAATTGAAAGATATCAAGAAATGTCTCGTATTTTTCTTTCACATCAGTTAGATAATAGAAAACATTGTTTTCATAGCACTAATAATAAATGTGATTTCAACAACAGTTATTTAGTTATTTAAGCTACGAGGTATTCGCTACGGCTTTTGCCGGCATGACCTCAAATGATCACAAAAATGACGTTATTTCCTTGGGACAACCACAAATTCAACCTTCCTCCACGAGGAAAAAACTTCAACAACAACAACAACAAAAAAAAAAAAAAAAAAAAAAAAAAAACTGACAAAGCTATTTGTTACATCTGCCATCATTTTTATTCAGAATCTTTTTTTAATAACATGACCACTTATTTATTTAATTTTTAAAATACAAGTTTAATAGATATTAAATAAATTAAATGTAAATATGAAATAATTATTTAAAAAACAAAAAATAAATAAATATTTAACATTAATAAATGTTTGAAATATTAAATATTAGATAATAATTAAAATGAAGTAAAGTAAATATTAAATACTAAATAACAAACTAAATTAAATATTAAAATCCTTCTATATATAAAAAAAAAAGTTTTGATTTGGAAATGGACCAATGAAAATCTGCGTAGACATTCCGGGTAGATCGCATCCAATTTGAATGCTTAAGCATGGTCTTTGATCGTTAATATTAAAAAAACTGTTGCATACAAAAATATGAAAATCGGTGGTATTATAGAGAAATGTTTGATAAACACGCTGATGCAGACAGTTTTCAAATCGGAGAATTATTTAAAGAGATATTTAATGCTAAATTTGGACAAAATCGTCCCATTAAAAAAGTTTTATTGGAGCAAAAATCATACAGGAGAATTTAATCATTTTTAGATCATTTTATACGTTATAAGTTCCTGGTGTGCAGATTCCATTTATTTTTCTTATTTGACTCATTTTTTGAGGTTTTATTTCAATTTTAAATTCAAATTTTCAGCATTTCGAGAGATATTTTTTACAAATCTTAGAAAATGTTATTAATTTAAACTGTTGCCAGTTGTATGAACAGCGCAAACAATAATGTTTACTTCAAATTAAAAATTTATTTACACGTGACTATTACAAACAGAAAAAAAAACTTTAAAATTAGAATTAAATAATTACATGTTAAAAGCAGGAAAATTACGTCATAAGAACCATAGGCACAGATGTCATATACGCGCATATTGGCGCAATTTTTTTCCGACGCCAATTTGGCGAAACATTAATAGCATAAACAGCAACATCCGGGTTACCATATCAAGCAAAATAACGATACTTTAGCACCAGCTAAGTACCCGTTGCGTATATGAAATTGGCGTCAGAAAAAAATTGCGCCAATATGGGGCGTATATGACATCTGTGCCGAACCATATTTGCACTTGAATTTTAAAAGAGAAACAAAATCCTAAAATAAAAAAAAATCATTATTATGCGTTAAAACTTGTAATTTGAGGAAATTACGTAATATTTAAAATGGCAAAAAATATAGCAAAACAATTTAAATTGAAAAATATAAAGAGTAAAAAGTGAAAAATATAAGAGTGAATTATGTCCGGATAGCCTAACAGGTAAGGCATTGGCACGGCACGCCAAGTATCCAGGTTCGATCCCTGGTCTGGACATTTTTCGCTCTGTTGGAATAAACTTCAACTGTGCTACTCCAGCTTTGAATATGAATATTGAAAAATATATTTGCGCGAGATATTTTGAGATAATCTTTACAACTATTATCGTGAATTCGAAGACAGCGCAAATAATATTTCCTTCTAACAACAAAAGTATTTTTACGTGAATATTAATAAGAGAAATAAAACTTTGGTGTAAATTACGTCAGATTTGAAACGATACATTTAAAATGAATTATTTAAAAGAACTATCTTATAGCGCTGTTAAAAAATACCGGGAGACAATGACACTGGTTACTTAATTCATTTTACGTTAGTTTATTTTCAAATGTTTAACTAATTTTTTTAATTAAATACGAAAACAGCCATTGTATCTCTTAATAGCAGCAGATTTGACCTTAAAAATCCCCAATCCAAGGAAAACGAATTGAAACTCGTTTACAGAGAGATCGCGACTGTTTTTTTAAATTTTAATTCAATATTTTTAAAGCCGATCAAATTAGCGTGCTTTTTGGATTTTGGTGTGCCTGAACGGGGGTTGGCGAGCGTAGCTCGTAGGGTGCAGAGCCCCCTAGTATTAATAAATATAAAGATTTTAGTCCTATTAATTGCAGGATGAATCAACGTACATTTTTTAGGCGATTTTGTTTAATTATTGAATATCATTCTCATTAATATATTTCATGCTTATATCTCTTAACTTCCCTAAGAAAAGTATGGATCAGGATTCGAATTAGGGATGTCTTGGCTGGAATTTTGTTCGAATCCCGGCCCGGATGTTTTTCACTCACTTGGAAATTTACAACTGATATGATTTATTTACCAATTTAATAGTTGTGTTAATAAGTGTTCTTTTATAATTACGCACGGAGCGTCTACTGCAGTTCCATAAAAAACCTGCGATTTACTCTGTAGAGCTGATTTAGATATCAGACAAGATTGTGTGATCGTTGAAAATTAGCTTGATGAATTAGTCCTCCAGATTCATCCGAGATGACTCATAAGGTACGGCACTGGCGGCTTCAGCCAAGAGATCACTGATACGAATCCTGGCCCGGACTTTTTTCACTCATTTGGAAATTTACAACTGTATTAGTCCTCCCGATTCATCCGATATGTCTCAATAGGTAGAGCGTTGGCAGCTCCAGCCAAGACATCACGATTACGAATCCTGGCCCGGACTTTTTTCCCGCATTTGGAAATTTACAACTGTATTAGTCATCCCGATTCATCCGATATGGCTCAATAGGTGGAGCATTGGTGGCTCCAACCAAGACATCACTGATACGAATCCTTGCCCGGACTTGTTTCACACTTTTGGAAATTTACAACTGAATTAGTCCTCCAGATTCATCCGAGATGGCTCAATAGGTAGAGCATTAGCGGCTCCCGCTAAGACATCACTCATATGAATACTGGCCGGAATTTTTTCACCCATTTAGAACTTTACAACTGATATTATAACTTCTGTTTGAAATCTGTTAAAAACTTTTGATTTTTTTATGTATGTAATTTTAAGCTGGTGATTTTTTTTTTACTCTTTGCTAAAAAGCAAATAGTCTAAGTTGGAAAAAAAACCCATAGAAAATGATTGTTTTTGCAATTCTCTCGTCATTATTTATCTTTAAAATAAATTGATCTTATAATGTTATAAAAAAAATCTAATAAGCACGCAATAAGCTTTACGAGAACCTTTATAAATATTGCATGCACAAAAATAAATCACTAATAAATCCAACTACTAAAATTCATTGAATTATTAAAATAGCAAAGAAGGCAACATTTAAAAAAATATATTATTCAGTTTTTATAATATCCAGACACAGGCAATACCGGAGGGGGCTGGGCGATTAAGTAGTTTTAGTATATTAATTTCCTAAATAGGTTGGTACACCATGACAGCTCCATTTGACTGTCTTGCGCCCCCTGTCGTCTCTGGACCCCCTATCGCTTTAGCGCCCACTGTGGGTCGGTACCGCCCACGTTACTATAGTTTAGATCTTGATAAAAACTAGCGCTGACTAGAATTTGTTTAATATCTGAATGCAATTTTGTGTTTGTATACTCATTATGCCATTTTGGATTGAAATATTGAATAGTAAGCGTTGCTTTTTTATTCATTTAAAAATGAATTCAAAGTTAAATTTAAATAACTATAATTGTATTTATACTTAATATTCACAATAATTTGTGTAACTGCCCTATTCAAACAGATATAATAAAATGATATAAAATAAAGTTTTGTGATGGCCACAATACTAGTAAGTGATATTTTAAAATTCCTGCCTAATTCTTTTGAACAATTATTTAACTACAATTAGACATCCCTTTTAACGTACAAAGTTTATTTATTAATCAATAAATACCTTAATAATCAAAAATAAATTTTAGAAAATAGCAAAAAGTTTTTGTAATTAAAATTTAATAAGTGCTATAAAATAAAATCGATCAGAAAAAAGTGTTGCATCTAAGTTAACTCAAAAAGTTAACTCTTAAAAAAGTATATTTTTTATAAAGAGCGACCACAATAGTTTTGATTGTAGATTTCTTAAAAAAAAATCAGTAATGGATAGCTCTGAATTTGCATTTTGTTACTTATCATCTGTTACATCCGAGCGCCTCATATTTACAATGTTCGGTGCTAGTGTTGCCAGTGTCACAAAAAGTGGGAGAAGCAGATAAAATTAGCGGGACAGTGGTTTCTAAAATCGGTACATATAAATGCAATAAACCCCATGAAAACGTAACCTGTCTATAACGCAATCCTGTCTTAAACGTAAGAATTTCATTGTCCCTGCGGTAGGATTACCGTACAATTATACCTGTTAAAACAAAAGACTGTTCAAAATAGAATCTGTTGCGATTCCGTCTTAGCAGGTTTTAATATGCGAAATAAACACAACAATCCTATCAGTGAAACCTGGAAGACTGAAACAAAATTCCAATTTAGCTTGCATAATTATTTTATATTATTTTAGCATAATTATTTGCATAGTATTCCTGTCGTAAGGACATAATATTTTTACTTTTAACCTCTTCATACCTGCAGGTAAAATAAAACTGCGAATACACATTCTTTGATTTTTTACAAACAAAAAGACTCCGTAGATGACATAAGAAGTACACTTTCTGAAATTGGTACCTTAGGGGACTGGAATTTTAGGTTCACAAATACAAAATTTTAAAATTATCATTTAAATTATTAACACCCTTAAAATATCGATTTAATTATTCATAATCTACATTCACGTAGTAAGAAATTGAAGGACTTTAATTAACTGAATGCTCTACAAATTCTCATTTTTAACACTTTCCAACAAAGTTGAAAAGTGTTTATGACTTCGGTTTGTCTGTCCGTCTGTACGCGCTCTAACTCCCGTAAATATACTCGGATCGTTCTGAAATTTTTGGATGTTAGTGACCTCTACCATAGCACGAACCCTATTGCAAATGAAGTTTGTAGCATGTTTAGTTCATTTACAGGGACAGTCAAAAGTTTTCCGTTACATTACGGCCTATGGGGAAAAATCGTTTAAAATGATGTTTAATGATGTTACATGCTTTCAAGCGTAATAAATTGATATGCATTTATCAAGTTGACTAAAATATGCATTTTCTGTACAATATGCGGCCCAAAAAATAGTTATTATTCATTTACAGGGCCGCACAAAAGAATTCCTTTACATAATGACATAGAAGTGGAGGGAATTTTTTCAGGCGTATTTTAATTATGTTAAACTGTTACATGTATAATGAAATAGATATACGTTGCTAAGGTTTACTATAACTTATTTCATGGATAATACGAAATGCAGAGCATTTACAGGGACACACAAAAGATTTCAGACACTATATTGTACCCGAAGTACTGTAAAGTAGCGATGATTGCTGGAAATGCATTTTTCATTATGTTATGTGCTTTTATGTTTCACTATATTTATGCATTGTATATGGTGTGTATAAATGCTGTTATTGATATACAGGGCTATTCAAAAGAATTCGTAATGGTTACTGGGTATGATTGCAAATTGCTTAAAGGTGATTTTTAAATGAGTTAGGCATTTTTATGCTGAACCGCATCTGGTTTACTAAGAAATGTTTGTAAAACATATATAAAATGACATACAGGGTCACGCAAAGAAGTGGATACATGGCCGTATATAAATGATAATTTCTGGAAATGTGATTCCGGTAGTTTTAAGAGTGCTTTACTTTGAATTAAACTTTAACTAAATAGTGGCGTGTAATAAAGGTATTATGTTAACTGCAGAGTTTTACAAAAGTATACAAGTATGTTTAAAGCTATTAGTATAAATTTCTGAAAGAGAAATTTCAACCTGTTATGCGTTTTCTTGCTAAACTAAATTTCTCCATTATATAGTATATATATTAACCTACAGATTAAATACAGGGCAGTTCAAAAGAATTGGAATACATATTTGCTATGGACGGTAACTGCTGAAATCAGTTTTTCAAATGTTTTATGTGTTTTCTAAAATGTTTACTTAGTTCACTTATATACCTTATTTCCCTAAATAACGAAGTTTTGTTAAAGCATTCAGGAAGTGTTAGAAACTGTTTCATAATCTATGCTTAACGCATGATTTTTCTTACTTGTTTTTTTTTTATAAAGCGTTTAATTTAATTAATTGCGAAAATTTCTTATTTTTTTAGACACGCCGTCTGGAATGAATTTGCAAACTCAGATAGTAATAACACTTATTTTAAAAAGAAATAAGCAACGCTACTACCATTTATTGGTTTTGATCCAAAGTAAAAAATATTCAGCTATATAGAAGTAAAGTAAAAAAAAAAATAGTTTAGTTAATATCCTTCTCAGTTCGGTTGGTTGCATTTATGACGACCAATTATCAGCACGAGGGATATAGGCCCTAAGGGGGAGTGCCCTCTGTGGGGGTCTTTCTAAGGGAACATAACCCGTATTTAAGCTTGGAAAAGCAAGGTTCGAAGAAAACCACGAAAACTCAGAACGATTAGGCCGACGGGCGCGATTGGGATCGAACCCAACACCTCTCGTCTACCAGCTTCGTGAGCAGAACCTCTCGGCCACTGGTAGTGCCCTTTACAGTTTGTAAGTATCACATGTGATACTTCAGGACCAAGGAGTTTAATACAGCTCTCTGTTGCAATAAAGTTCCGTTTATGCGCAGTTTACTCAGCCAAGTCGAGTAAAACTTGACAAAACAGAATCACTAAGAACTGAAAAAAATTCGTTTTCGACAGGTTTACGTCAAAGCCGGTAGTTTTGTATTGTATTCTTCTGAAAGGAGCTACAGTTTTCCCATGTTATTGATACGTTCTGTCTGTATAGATTTTATTGTATTTTACCATTTTTCACTCAATGCTCATTAACAAATAGCATGGAACTAATATATATTTTTAATTGTACAACGTAAAAAATCAAAACATTTGGCCTCCCGCTCATTGGTTACTCAGAATAGGTATTAGAATCCCTAAAAATTGGGACATTCTGCGTAAATTGCGACACTTAGCAACAGTACTCGGAGCATCCCTAAATTTTTCTACCTTTGTTACAATTATTTTAAAATTATAATATCTATGTTACATTATTACTTTCTTCTATCTTCAATAAAAGAAAGTACTGTAATAGAAATTTTATTCGACTTCCGGTTTTCGACTGATTTACACGTTTTAGGGGTTAGAAATCCCCCCCCCCCCCAAACAAAAAACATATTTATAGAAAATGTCTTTCTATCCGTGTGTCCGTATGTCCTTATGTCCGTGTGTCTTTCGCCATTATAACATTAAAAAGTGTAAGAAGTAATACATAGAATTGAAACAATTCTTTTTTTAATTTTTTGGCTATGGCAAGCAGATCTTCTCTTAATTTGGAAAAAATATTTCGGTAGGGGCAGCTGTAATAAAGATTTTTTGTGCATTTTGAATATTTTACCATCGAAAAGTGTATGAAGTTATGCATAGAATTGAACCAAATTTTTTGTGCATGTTTTTGGCCATGGCAAGAAGTTCCTCCCTGAATTTGAAAATATTCCGCCAAAAGGGGTCACTATAATAGAGATCTTTGTCTAATTTTCTTGACTTTTTGTAGTTCTATTTTACACCGATAAGTCGTGAATCGTCGGGAACTTCCCATCCTGATAAGCTGACTATTCGCGAACAGCTGATATACAACAGAATATCGAAAAACTATTGGTTTTATTAAATATCATGAGATTAACTCGTTTTACTCCGGTTAATTGGCTGACGCAGAAATTTAAGATGAAAGTCAAAGTTGTTATAGTATTGAACTCATAAAAATGAAATAGTGACATTTTTAACAACATTTTGAAATATTATGATATACGAGATAGAAGAAAGTTTTGGGATTGGCATATCCAACTAGTTTTAATACCTGCAATAGAAATGCATCACAAACAAGTTTCCTTTGAAATAGAAGTAGCAAAAAAAGCAAATTTTAGAAACACTGCGAATGCTTTATATAGGGTACATTTATATTGTTTGTTAAGACCGGATTAGTTTATTGCTATTACGGATGCTTTTCGATAAATATATCACGAGTAAAAAATTTCTCTACATACTAATATTTTCAGAAAATTTAAAGTAGGTTTTGAATTTTCTTGAGTTTTATTTTTGATTCTTTAACAATATAAAAACCTTGTCCTTTTAGAATAATAAATAAGAATCTTCTTTGAAATTAAAGTAGCTCGAGAAAGCAGTAAAAACATAAATAAAACAAACTATAAAACATACAAGCAAACCATCACTAATATATCGTCTGAATACCAAGTACTTAAAGAGCATAAAATCAATTTTCCAATATCGAGAAACTCCCACCAAATAAAAACGGCAGGAAATATTGAGCTTTTAAATATTATCATTTATTTCATATATATAAGAATGGGGAATTCAGCTATATTTACTCTAAGTTAATTAAGATTGATTTGAATTCTAAATATGAAAAAATATCTTTATTTTTGTAATATTTTTAAATATGTGAATATGCGAGATAGAGAAATTTAGGCCTTCTTTTCTTTTAGATTTGAGTTTTGAATTTTGTTTCTTGACATAAAAAGTTTTATCCTTCATCTGGAAATTTGAAAACATACTGCTTGATGTTTGTCGTTTGTATAACATTTCTTTTATTCTTACCGCATATTGCTTAATGCATTAACCCACTTCTGCCTGAATTTTTGTTTTCGAATATTTGCTGGTAAATTCTCTTTAAAATGTTGCAAAATGAACTGAAAAATAGTTATAATAGTGTAACAGTTCTAATAGTTCTAATATTTTACTATGCGCAACCATATGTTTCGTGTATATTTGTATAAAATAGTCTGTTAAATTGTATATTATATACTATAATTGGTATTTTCTTCCATTGGTACATTTTTTTTTTACTTTACAGAGACTAATTGCATTATAATTATTATTAATAATAAACTAAGAATAATCGTACTTCACTTTTCCTCTGTTTTATCAAAAAAGGAAGCAATTGTGTTGCCACCGTTACAAATATATTATTAAAAGGTAGGAAAACGGGAATTTAATTAAAATTCAAATAATCTAAGATACTCCATACGCGGCAGGGCACCCTTAAATAAACTGACCACAATACGTAGTTTGAAAAGTATTTTATAAATAAAATTTATAAATGCGAAAAAGTGTATTTTAGAATAGAAAATAAATTCTTAATTAATTTTAATACATTTCTTACAAGAAAAAAATCTTTTTTTTTTTAAAAAGGTTAACAGAAAATTAAAAAGTTCTTTTTTTTCATATTACTAGATACTGATCCAATTATAGTAAAAACAATATGTGAGAGATGGCATTGTTGATAAGGATTTAGGTTTGTGAAGATTTAGCATTTATTTGAATAACTTTTATGACGAGAATGACAGCATTTTAGAGTAATATTTGAGTTATGGAAATTTATAGACTCTTTGCTTTTAGAAGTTATTTTTAATATATTAAAAAAATTTATTTAATAATATTTAAAATTAAATATTATTATATAATTATTATATAATAATTTTATTATATAATAATATTAAATATTATTATATAATTAATTTTAAATATTTAAAAAATATTTCTGCTGTGAAATTTTATGATAGCACAATGATGGAATAACATAGTTTTCACATTTATAGAAATTAAAATATAATAAAAACATGAAATATGATTAAAATTTCAAAATTCTTAGAGTTATTATGACGTACTTGAATCCATGCAAATAACTGATATTAGTTTCATAGTAATATTTGCAGTATTTTTTCAGGAAAATCAGAGAATTACACATGAACGGTCATGTTATAATATAACAGAACTGCTGCGAAACAATTTGATGTGTTGCATTTGCGTTGTGTAAGATCGCTCGAATCTTTGGAGAAAAAAAAAATGAAATGTATACTGTATTTAACAACTGTAGTAATATTAATTTGATCAAATTTCTTATTATACGTAAGGAATATTTGCAATATAGGTTAACGGGAAATGATGAAAATTACATTTAGGAAATTATGATATTTTGATTTAATCATTGTTGAGTGCCTTTATGAGAAGTAACAATATACTAGGAATTAAATTTGACTTGTTGCAAGGATTCTGAACAAAAATTTGGGAATCTTGACACTTTCTTGAATTTAGAGATTATGCAATAATTGCGACAACAATGTTTTTGAAGTGAAAAGTTCTTTAGGCGCGTTGAGCTTTTTTTGAGATGGAGAAAAACCACTGATTTGGAGACACTGTTACGTAACCGAAATGCTAGCATTTTGGCACATAGACACTAGCGCGCCAAGCGGTGAATGACAGGAACTTTTCCCTCTTCAGCTCAATCCGCAAAAGAAGAACGAAGCTAAAACTCACCTTTTCTCCCGGCGTTTACACAGGAATACACACACACACATTATCAGTTTCCGAAAACTTCTTAGGCGCGTTGAGCTTTTTTTGAGATGGAGAAAAACCACTGATTTGGAGACACTGTTACGTAACCGACATGCCAGCATTTTGGCACATAGACACTAGCGCGCCAAGCGTAATATAATTGTGGTATTGTATTCATTAATAAAAATACTTTTGGATAGTATTGAATTGGAGTATGGATTTCAATATTTGGATAGTATTGAATTGTAATGGTTGCCGTTTATATTTCACCAGATAAATCTTTAAATGCAATAGGAGAATTTTTGTATCAAAATTTGTTTATTTATATGTACATGTATAATTTAATAATATAATTTAATATAATAATATATATTACAAATTATTAACGTTTATTTATATGTAATTTATAGTTAAATTATATTACTATGAAAATTGTAATATAATTTTGGTAGTAATAGTTTATAATAATGAATAAAAAAACACTACATTTAAAAGTATTTCCTGCACAATAAAACATTTCCTGACGATTAAAAAAAACACACACGTAATTGTTGAAGTTTTCACTTCTATTGGCACTCGCGGAGTGCCACTGTTTTTTTTTTTTTTTTTTTTTTTTTTTTTTTTTTGTCTAACTCATTGAAGTAAAGGCTTTCAAACGAGTTTCGTCCAGTTCTGCAATGTGGGTTGACATGACTTAAAAAATCTTATCTCATTATATACCCTAAGCATCTGTCATCGATCTTTTGTGAAGTACATGTGGTGCTTAGTAAAACGGTGCATCTTTTAAATATGTAATTTCTATAACGTTATTTTCAAAGGCAACGTCATTTGACAGAAGCATTTCTTCCTATGAAAAATCTCCAAGCTGATAGAATGAAAATGATGAAGTAAAATATCTCAGTTTTGAGAATTAGAATACGTATTTTCTTTTATAAGATGGTGAATTTTTTGTCTTCCAAAGCATTTCCTTTTAGGATCCTTTAAAAAGCATTTTTAAGCGGCATCTATATGTCATATGCGAGGTTAAAAGAAAATACAGGCAGTCGCACTGTGTTACTCGATGGTCTTTTTTCGGGCCGTGTTTCGTGATGCAGATGCACATAAGCATGAATGCAAGTGCACGAAAAGAGCATGACGCAACATGACGCAAATGGTCGCAAGGGTGACGAGCGCGGAACGCAATGCAGTACATTTTATTCCTTAGACTCGGTCTTGTGTATACGGTCATGATCTCGGAATTAGTGCACAAACGTTGAACAAAAAAGTGTCTTCATTTACAAAATCCCGTGAAAATTACATTTGTTGATTAATATGCCTTTATTTCTTTGCGTCATTATTATCGATATTGAAACCTAAATGGTTTATAATAGTTCATATGACAATAATTTACATTATCCTCAAATTCAGTAAATAGTATTTCACAGGAATTAATAATATTGAGCTCTTTCAGCTTTTTCGTAATAATTAAGTAATTATGGAGATAAAATGCAAAAATAATCTTGAAAGTACATCGTTTAATCGCATTTTATAAAATAGAAGGTGTACTATTTTATAGATTTATTTAAAACAAATTACACATGAATCCGAGTAACATTCTCAATCTTCTAACAATGCAATGAAAAGTTTCAAAGGGATATTTTTAAAAATACAGTTCCCCACGTTTAGACACATTATTGCTTCCGACTTTTGTTAAATGATCTGAAAACAGCAAAGATCCATATAATTAAATGTATTAAATTCCATTTGATTAAATAAACAGTCACTGGAGATTACATTTAAATGTTATTAAAAATACATTTAGAATTATGTCTAAATAAACATTCTTTGTTATAACCTGCGCGATGGAGGATAAACGTAGTTGTTACATTTGATGTTGTTACATTTTATGGTATATTTAAATTATAAATTCATTAGCAAATGGAAGACGAAATAATATATGTTTAAAAAGTTATTAATTTCATTATAAAGTAGATGTTTTTGCCTTCACTAATTTTCATTAAAGTTTTATTACTACGTTTGATTTTTATCAGAAAATGAAAATTATTTCAAACTGGAAGTAAGAATATGCAAAGTGCATTTAAATGAAATACATATTTATATGCGTTCTATTAAAAACTCCAATAAGAAAGCAGTTTCATACTGAATAATATAGTAATTCAAATAAACTTTGTTTTTAAAACGTCAATAAGTATGTTTATTGCCGTATTGTACTCGTACACATATAATGAAATGATAAATCATTCGAAACTAAATTTGTTTTTAACATAGTTACCCTATTCTAAAGGTAGTATTAGTTAGGACATTCATTTAGAATATAATACCTGACAAAATACCAGATATTGCGTTCATCTCATACCCGTTCTTCCTTAAGGGGAATGGTCACTCAGCTTCCAAATTCTCCTCCGTAATGTTAAGTCTATGAACTTTTGATGCATTCGTATATTTAAAATTTTATTCGTATATTAGTTTTCAAAACATTTCTAAAATCTATGCTAAATTTATTATTTTATGTGGTAAAAGCGGGCGAACAGTGAGTAAGATTTTAACACTTCCTATAAAATGAAGTCTATACTTTAGAAATATTTTGAGAACTAAGAAAAGAAGAGACATCTTTTAGGAAGTGTACACAGAAAATAGAAGTTAAAAATATTAATTTCCAGAGGAGATATTTTAAATATACGAATGCATCCAATGCCCATACACTTTGCATTACTGCTGGGAAATCGGAAGCTGAGTAACCAGCCCATTTAAGTGTCTACTTCCATGGAGGAAAGAGATAGATGGAGATGCAGTATGCCGTAAAAGCGGTTTGCATTATGATGCGCGTTATCGCTCAAATTTAAATTCCCTCATTCGCCCAAACAAAATAAGCACGTGGAACAAGGACCGAATTCTTTGATATCACCCTGCATTTTTTTTTTCTAAATGAAATTGACCTGCTGATATTTAAGCATTCTATAGTAACATTTCATTGTATTATGAATTAAAAACTGTATCACAGTCGAACTCGCTTATAGCGAGAGTGAAGGGACCGTAATATTTACTCTTTATAACCGTTTCGTCGTTAAAAACTGGTTCTTAAAAAAACTATAAAAGTTCCGGCATACTTACTTTATTACACATATTTATTTATTTTTTATTTCTGTACAGTACAAAAGAAGTTTATTAATTTGCTTTGAACTGTCTTATTGTCTCTTTCTTCTGTTATTGTTCTTCGGAGAAGACTCGTGGCCCGAAAAACATCGTCATTTGCACTCCTGGCTTCGAAAAAAGTTTAAGTTTTTCTGCACACTCAAAAGCCGTTGCGTATGCTGGGGTTGGTTCAGCTTGAAATTCTTCGCATTCGTCGTTATCATTGTCGCTCTCAAGATGTACGATTGATCACTAACTTTCGGTTGGCTTCGAAATGTTAAAGGAATTTTTCCAAGGAACGATTAGTTGAGCTGGAGAGGTGGAAGTCAATAGAAATTTTAAGAATCACAAAAATATTACTCACTAAAACCGGGGTTTAATCGTTAAATGCGAGTTATGATCCCATAGACTTAACATTGTACCAACCAAGTATTTCTGATTTCCTTGTTAAATCAGGGCTCGTTATAAGCGAGTTCGACTGTACTATAATATTAAAGACGTGAATTATCTCGTTGCTAACTAAGAGTAAACCAACAAAGTGAAAAATATCCAAGCCGGGAATCAAACCTGGACCCCTGGAATAGCACTCCAGTGCTCTACCATTAAGACACGAAGACGATGCCCAGCTTGCCATCTCTCACTCACATAAGTGGCCGACGTATAATGTGTCCAAAGTAATATAGTATTTTATCGACAAATTCCGAAAAAGGTTATTTAAAATAAGGTTATTACAATAATATTTTAAAAGTTATTTAAAATAATATTTTAATGTTGCATAATAAAAAGAAATATAAATTTACATGCATAATTGAAAGAAATTAAGGAAACTTTTGCATGAATGTGTGTTTAACGTTTAAATAATAATTTTCAGAATCAAATAAAGAACCATATTTAAAAATAAAATATATAAATAATTTAAAATATAATAATTTAAAAATAAAATATATATATAAGAAAAAATAGATCTATTTTCTGCTTTTAAAAACCAAACTTATAAATTTATCCTTATTTCCTCAAAATTCCAGTCAGACGATTGGTGTGAATGAATATCTAATTGATATTTTTCTTATAAACGAAAAATTAAGATTTAGAAAGTAGATTTAAAATGCAAATAAAAATAGAAACATTAATAATTAAATTAATTCATTTTTAAAATTGAAAGATATATGCTATATAGAAAAATTAAATTTGAAATTATGAGTAATATGCTTTAAAAATCTTTTAACCTTTCGAAAGTGTTATTTTAAATTATATTTTAATGCTGGGTGATTATAAAATTATATTAAAATATTTAAATAATTAATATGTTTTAGATTTTTACCCTATGAATATACTTTTATTTCAAGTATATGATTCCATCTCAGGATTATGGAATCAAAGTTTATTTTTTTTTCATTTTTGAATTTTTGGCACCGTATCAGTTTTTTATTTGTGATGAATATATTTCATTAATATGCCTCAATCGAATGAAAGTTCTGGTTTTCACGAATGTTTTTTATACTATTTTTGTGCATATTTGTTGTGCAGTTGGACCTTCTTTAATCACTTTTTCAATAACAGTATTTTTTTTTAAGTGAGCTTAGGCGGATGCCATTAAAATATTTTATAGCTGTTTGGCGATTTTTGTTTTTTATTTTCTGTGTTAGTAGCGGCATCAGATTTTTTTCCTTGGAGGAAAAACTTGGAATGTCTAGAAAGGATTTTTCTAAGATCTCTCTTATAAAACCTTACAAATTTGGAGATGAATTGATACGAGAAGAATTAAGTTCATGTACTAGTGAATTTTTCTGTTCATTCTGAGCACATGTTTATGGTAATTTAAAACTTCGTACAGAATTTCCAAGCAATACTTTTTTAGCAGATGCTTAACCCAAAAGTTCTGTTTTCATATTTCTCAGGTAATCATTCAATTTAATGTGGAACAAATTCGGAAATTTTTAGAAATTACTATCTACTCATTTGAACGCAATGATCCATTTTTTTCATGACAGAGTTCTTAAAAAAAGTATAAAACATAAAATATCCATATACTATGTGAACAAAGCGATGTATAAAAACGAATGGAATGGTAATTAAATATTTCCTGTACACAAGTTTAATTCGAAGAACTGCTACATTTAGTATGTTCCAGCTACTTATTTAATTGTTTCAAGACCGGTGATGCATATATGCATCGTCAAAAGGTGCATGTGGAATTTGTTTTTGGTAACATTAATAAATAATATTAACAGTTGCCTTTTAGGTAGATTTCGTAAGAAATACTACCTATTGCAGTCGTTACCATGGTGCGACTTTTGAAAAATTCCTTCATAACTTTTCGTTATATGACCCCAGGAACCCATAAACCACCCCCACCTAAAAAGTTTATATATATATATATATATATATATATATATATATATATATATATATATATGTATGTACTAAATTTTGTCCGCACGATAAAAGTCGCAATTATGCACGGATCGTCTTCAAACTCGCCAACAACTTTGAGATGGCTATTATCTCGGCGGGGATTGAAAATGGGCAAAATCGGCCCAAGGGAATGGAAATGGGGAGGGTTAAAAAATTTTAATACCGTCTTAACAAGATTCTGATAAAACCAGCTCTTACACAACAATGACAGGAAAAAATAAATATTTTTCCTTATAGCAGTTGCCAACAATTAAAAAAAAAAATTCTCACCACAACAATTGCTTTTCTTTTGCAAGATTTTTCACGTGAAAAAATAAATTAAATAAATAGTTTGACGAATTGAAAACAAATTGAATATTACGTCATAAGTTTTCTAGAGCAAGATTTCAGAATGAAAACTCAAAATGAAATAAATAGTTTGACGAATAAAATAAATATATAAATTACGTCATATTGTATATATAATGTACCTCAACAGGTGAATATGTAACGTCATGTGAGTTTGAAGAAACGTATTAAAACATTATAAAAACCCGACTATGGAAATATTAACATATTTTAACACTTTGAGGTTCTCTGAATTTGTTTTAGCCATTTTTAAACCTATTGCTTATACATGCATGTGTTTATTCGTGTATATAAGAATTTTCACAAAATGTTTAGCTCCCTAGAGCTCATTTTTAGTGAAGGAACTGGGTTTATCTTTAATGTTGATTTAAGTTTTGTTGGTGAATTTAGTACTTAACTTCGAAATCTACCTCCGCCTGTAGGCCCGAGCCGGCAGGATTTTTTTTTAATTAAAGCATTCTTTGGTATTTTATCATTACAAGATGATTGCTATAGAATATAGTATGGATAGCATTTATCGATCATTTACAAGGACACCAAAATGAATTATGTTACATTATGGTCTATGGAGAAATTTTGTTTGTGGTGTATTTTGTTCATGTTGCACTATTTCAAAAGTATCTAAATTGATATATATCTCCGAGGTGCTCTATAAGAGGCTTACTATTCAATATGATGTGCCATTCATCTTTCATATACAGGGACACACAAAATAAATCAGTTATATTTTTCTCTGTATGAACAATAATTGATGGAAGTGCGTTTTCAGTTGTGAAACAGTTTTTTTAAATTATACAAAATTGCATACTATTTAGTGTGTATAAATTGTATAAATCATATGCATGGCTTCACAAAACATCTGAAGTACATTTCCGCTTATTGACGAAAATTGACAAGAGGAATTTTCAACTGTGCTATGCGTTCACTAACTGTTCTAAATTTTAGCATATTGTGAATTATATGATAAATTTATAGTTCATATACAGCGATGCACAAAATTTTCAGCTACCTCTTTTTCGACTTTGGTTGAGATTATGTTTTCAAACGAGTTATATGTTTTACAAATTATTACTTAGACATCGTTTTTCACGTTATTAACCCCTTGGGGACGAGATACCGGTATTCGTGCCGCATAAGTTGCTCAGAATCGGGGATTATTCTCACCAGTAAAATTGTATTGTAAATTTTGCCTTATTTAATCCGAGCATTTTCCCGATTCAATTAGGCAAAAATTTTTGTTTTAAAAATCCGGTGGCTAAAGATTAAAAATTCTGAAAAAGACACTCGTCCCGAAGGAGTTAAGCTATGAAGTTTTATAGTCGGAATGCGTTGAAAAATATTTCATAATCTGATTGACGCATGGTTTTACGTTCTTCTTGATAATTTTAATCATACTTCCATAACGGTATGGAAACTAAAGTGTTAAGACTATTTTTGTATTATTATAACAAATCATAAAATTTCTTTTTCTAAAATTTAAGATATGGGGCAAACATCCGACAGCTTTAATGAAAATTGCTGTGTTGTATATTCTGTTGTATATACATATTTATCTCTGCACAGAGGAACCTTATGTAAAGAATGGGAATCATAAGGTATAACGAGAAAATGCATACATTATGTTTTGCATTGTACCAATCTAAATTTGGTGAAAAAATCTAGGGGGCACCTAGTGGCAGCCAAATAAACTTTTATCAAATAGCTAAGACTCTAAACTCTTTATTAAAATTAAAAATTGAGATTAATCAAGCTTTATCATATAACTTTTCCAATTTTCAAAATGAAAAATTATAAAAAAAAAAATGCAAAGTCACTAGCAACATTAAATATAAAAAATCTATTCATGAAATAAAAAATTATGCACATAAATTAAAAAAAGTAAAGTACATACCTTCTTCTGAAACATTCATAATGTATTATTTCTCTTAATTTTACTTACTATTAGAGACTAAAACAATATAAAAAAAACATCGATTTGTTCTCGATTAAGTAACGCCAACTTCACACTAACCTACTGGTCGTACGGTTGGACGTATATCAAAAACAGCTCTGAGACACATCACCTGCACATTTAAGATACATGCGGTAAAAAAAAAAATATTTCCGGTTGAATCAACTTTGAAAAATCGACTTTTGGCCAGCTAGAATCGGTAAATCACCCACCGTTGGACGTATTTGCAATGAATAGAACGGCAATTAATGAAAATATTCACTGAAGATGACTGCGGGATTGCAGACCGAAAGTACTAAGAAGTTTAAATAAGATGTATATTTTAAACTTTAATATCTTTATTATTAACGGCTGTCACCTTTTAAATAAACAAAGAGTTTTTTTAAAGTTCATATTGCGTAGTTTGTGTATAAAACATTTTACTTTTTATACGAACGATTAGTATATTTTCCAACAACTCAAGTACTGGGTCTCAAGTACACTGTTAGACAAATCAATGCAAAAAAATCGTTATTTTAAAGGTTCTATAAGAGATGCTTGACTAACGGAAACTGAGAAATATCTGTCACGTGCATATGTAAAGTGGCTGGAAATCTCTCTTTCGGTGAAGCAATTAAAAATTCAGTGAAATTGAATTTCAATTTCAATTAAAAAACTGCCCTAGATGTCAAAGGAAATGACAATAAATATTGGCTTTACCTCTTTATTTTTTCGAAAATTTTAGAAAGATGACAAGCAAGAAAACCTCCCTATCTTACAAGGATGGTCTCCTTACCGGACATACTAAAAAAAAACAACAATCACTAATTAAACTTATTATGCTTGTAATAAATTTAGGGGCGGAATTACAGTAGAAAGACTGTAAAAAAAAAGAAAAAAAAAGCACTTTCGCATATTTGGCGCGAAAGGACGAAAGCGTCACGCGATTTGGCGAGCAGTACATTTCCTCGCTAAAAGCAAACGCTTTTAATGCACCTGAAAATTGCTTGATAATTCTTTTTTAGAATGCGTGTAAAAAGTATTTAATGAATTTAAACTTAAACAATGAGAGAGTTTAATAAATATATTTTTTGTATTGCATATTTATATTGCTTGTTATTTAATTTTACTAACTTAAAAGCAATTTCATATATACATTTTTTATATATTTAAGCGTATTCCACAATAAAGGCAAGCTGAAGAATGCTGCAATTATTCATTTCAATATCGAAGTAGTCGTTGTTTCTTTAGCAACAAAATTAAATATACAGTGCTCAATTGGACTTAACTTTGAGATCGAAACAATTTTAATTAATTTAAATTTTGTTTTAATTAATAAAATTTGATAGTTAACTTTCATTATAAATATAAATATATATATATATATATAAATGACAAATCATAATACATAAATCAAACTAAAACTGACGAAACTAAAGTTATTTACATTAAATTTATTTAAACAAGTTCAATATGATTTTCTTTTTATCTTAGAGTGTATTTGACATAAAAAAGCATTTTTTGAAATTTTATTCCATCGCCAACCGGTAATAAATCGCCAAATATCGAAATTGTCATTATTGTTTTACGGAAGCTCAATCGAGTTTCCACAGAAAAGTTTTTATTATCATGTCAATTCTCATGAACATTGTATATTTTTTTTTTCAGATTTTTTGGAGTATTTACGAATGGATAACTTCCTTGTTAGCAGAGAAAAACAATACACATTCCTTTTACAGGGGAAAAAATATCCCTAAATCGGCTTATTCTTAGAAAAAAAAAAAAAAAAAAAAAAAAAAAAACTTTTCCCTAATGAAAAATGCACTCTATTTTGGGCAAACATGCTCTTTTTTGACCAAAGAAAATATTTTTTGAGCTAAAAATTCTATTTTAATTGAAGAATAATCTATTTTCTGTAGGAGAAATTTTCTTTAGCACGCGCAAAGACGTAATAATTATCAAAGGTTTTGTACCGAAATTAGGGGGCTCGTTGCAACCGAAAAAGGTTTTAAAATCTGTTTCAGCATCATTGCTTTTAACCAAAGAAAAAACAATCTTGCTTACCCATAAATACTTTTCTGCTCTCATTTATAGAGAAATTGGTCTTCCTAAATAAAGCACACTAGAAATGACGTAATAAGGCCATTTCAGAAAATAAAATAAAAGAAACATTGCGTTATGTAACATTTGCTGCTATTTCCATCTATTCCAATACAAGCAAAAACATCACAATTAACTTCTATTGTACTCTACAATTAAAAAAAATATATTATCAGAATTTATTTGAACTTGAGCGATTAGAAAACACTCGAAGATGGAATTTCATAGGTTCTATTTAAACTTAAAAGCTCTATGCGATTTATATCCATCCTTACACCATAATCGTTATTTTCTCAATCATCAGCGCAAGCCATTACTTCAATTAATTTAGCTTCAATTACTGTCTTACGCAAAAATATCCCATTCCTGGTAATGGGAAAGAAATCTTTATGCTCCTCCAAACTATTCCCAACTCTCTTGATAATATCATTTCGAGACGTTTGAATCTTGTTTTATTTGATTATCAAATATCGCATATTTAATCATTTCTAGAAGCATATCGGAAGGAAAAAAAACAGAAAGTAACAAGGTTATAGATGAAAAGAGACTAAGGTTAAGTCATCAATGTTAATTTGATAATACTAATTCCGCAGTCAGAAAATCTTCTTTTGGATTATTTTGATAGGAAAAGTACAACGCAATGATAGGTCGTGATAGAAAATTCTGAAGATGTTTAAAATGTTATATTCCCTCTTTCTACGCATAAGCATAGTAATATATAAATTCCGATACTTTTTTTTAATTATTTGTTTTTGTTAGTTTATTTTTGATATTAAGTTTAATTCTGTTGAGCTGTAAAAAATTTAATTTAACACAAAAAGATCGACATTAATTGTCGAAAAAAAATTAATAAATTAACACTTACAACTAAAAAATGTTTTCATAGAACTTTGTGTCTTACTAATATCAAATTAAATATGATATATCTGTCCTTTTGATATATATTAATACATATATTTCATATTCATTAGAACATTTATCATTGAAACTCCATATATGAATTCCATTGAAGCATTTATTAAATAACCTGTTTCATGATATGTTATATCTCGTTATGTTTGCTTATTTCGCAAAATGGTATCCACAGCTCATTGCAATGAAAAAGGGTTTTAAAATTCTGTTTCAGTATTACTACTTTTAAACAAAGAAAAAATAATTTTACTCACACATAATTTTTTTTAACAGAAATTAGTATGCGTAAATTAATCATGCAGGCAATGACTTAATAGGCACATTTTAGAAAATAAAATAAAATAAACGTTTGGTTATGTACCATTTACTGTATTTCCATCTATCAGAAGCCGAACAAAAGTTTAGTAAATAACAACCACTGTACTCTATAATTATAAAAAAATATTATCATAAATTATTTGAATTTGAGCGATTACAATACACATGAAAATAGCATTTTATAGATTCTATTTAATCTTAAAAGCTCAATGTAATTTATGTCCCTTCTTACACAATAATCGCTATTTTCTCAGTCATCAGCCATATGCTTCTCCAAACTCTTCACAACTTTCTTGATAATATCATTTCGAGACGTTTGAATCTTATTTTATTTGATTATCAGAGATCTCAAGATCTCATATTTAATCATTTCTAGAAGCATATCGGCAGAAAAAACAGAAAGTAAGAAGGATATTTTGTCGATGAAGGGAGACTAAGGTTAAGTCATCAATGTTAATTTGATAATACTAATTCCGCAGTGAGAAAATCTTCTTTTGGATTATTTTAATAGGAAAAGCAGAACGCAATGATAGGTCGAGATAGAAAATGTTCACGGTGTATAACATGTTGTATTAGATCTTTTTTCGCATAAACATTGTAATATTTAAAATATAATTCCAATATTTTTTTATAAACTTAATTTTGTTTTTGTTAGTTTTATTTTACATTTTAATTTTAATTCTGATGCTGTATATTGTTCATAAAAAACTTAATTTAACACAAATGCAATGCATTAACTGTCAACAATTAAAATTAATTAATTAATACTTGGAACTAATAAATATTTTTATAGAGAAGTGTATCGTACTAATATGTAATTTAATATGATATTTCTGTGATTTTGTATATACTAATATATATTTCATATTCATTAAAACAATTATAATTGAAACGTCATACTTATTAAAACATTTATTCAATAATCTGCTTTCATGATACGTTATACCTCGTTATGTTTCTTTATTAAACGAAATTTCATCCTCAGCTCGTTGAACGAAAAAGAAAAGTATTTAAAATAAATCTGTTTCAGCATTACTACTTTTAAACAAAGAAAAAATAATTTTACTCACTCATAAATATATTTTTTTTATCTCATTTTTTGAGAAATTAGTATTTATAAATGATTAACACAGGAAATAACGTAATAGGGACATTTTAGAAAATAAAATAAAATAAACGTTCTGTTATGCACCATTTACTGTATTTCCATCTAACAGAATCTGAACAAATATATCGTAAATAACTTCCACTGTACTCTACAATTATAAAAAATAGTATAGAAAATCATTTCAATTTGAGCGATTCCAAAACACATGAAGATGAAATTTCATAGACTCCATTTAACCTTAAAAGCTCTATGCAATTTATATCCATCCTTACACCACAATCGTTATTTTCTCAGTCATCAGCGCAAGCCATTACTTCAATTAATTTAGCTTCAATTTTTATCTTACTCAAAAATATCCCATTCCTGGTAATGTAAAAGAAATCTTTATGCTTCTCCAAATTCTTCCCAACTCTCTTGATAATATCATTTCGAGACGATTGAATCTTGTTTTATTTGATTATCACAGATCGCATATTTAATCATTTTTAGAAGCATATCGGAAGGGAAAAAAAACAGTAACAAGGTGATTTTGTAGATGAAGGGATAGACTAAGGCTAAGTCATCAATGTTAATTTGATAATACTAATTACAAAGTCGGAAAATCGTCTTTTGGATTATTTTGATAGGAAAAGCACAGCGTAATGCTAGATAAAAAATTCTGAAGATGTATAAAATGTCATATTATCTCTTTTTACGCATAAGCATAGTAATATATAAATTCCAATTTTAATACTTTATTTTTAAACTTTTTTTGTTAGTTTATTTTCGATTTTTAGTTTAATTCTGTTGAGCTGTAAAAAACTTAATTTAACACAAAAAGAAGTACATTAATTGTTAAAAAATAAATTTAGTTAATCAACACTTGAGACTAATAAATACATTTATAGAACTCTTTATCTTACTAATATGCAATCAAACATTATATTTCAGTACTTTTGATGCATACTAATATCTATTTCATATTTATTAAAATACTTATCATTAAAACTTCATTTCATTAAAACAGTTATTAAATAACATGCTTTCATGATATGTTATATCTCGTTACGTTTTTTTATTGAGCAAAATGGCATACCCAGAAACGAAAAATTATTTAAAAAATCTGTTTGAACATTACTGCTTTCAAATAGAAAAAAATAATTTTACTTACTCAAAAATATTTTTTATCTTATTTTTGAGAAATTAATATTTGTAAATGGATCATTCAGGCAATGACGTAATAGGCACATTTTAGAAAATAAAATAAAAGAAACATTCGGTTATGTACCATTTACTGTATTTCCATCTAATTGAATAAGAAAAAAAAATATCGTAAATAACATTCACTGCACTCTACAATTAAAAAAATAATTAAAGGAAATCATTTTATTTTGAGCGATTCCAAAATGCATCAAGATGGGATTTCATAGATTTTATTTAATGTTAAAAGATCTATACAATTTAAATTTAATTTTACTCCATAAGCTTTATTTTGTCGGTATCAGCGCAGGTCATTACTTCAATTACATTATCTTCAATTACTGTCTTACGCAAAAATATTCCTTTCCTTGAAATGTAAAAGAGATCTTTGAGCTTCTCCAAATTCTTCCAGTTCTCTTGATAATATCCTTTAGCGACGTTTGAATCCGGTTTTATTTGATTATCAGAGATCGCATACACTATATGGCCAAAGGTGACCGATCACTTCCGAATTTCGACGTTTTAATAAATATCTAGAAAAAATACATGAGGTGTCAAACTGAAACTGAAGGTGTGTAAACAGTATCGTATAGGTCATATATTTCCTGGAAGATTTTTTCCCGAAACACCACAGGGGACCGTCAACAAATTGAAAAAAATGAATGTCCTTTGGATAACCCTCTAAAAACTAATGTAACAAAAGCGATCAAACTCGAGATTATTAATAAATGTCTTATTGTAATGTAGAGTATTCATTTTTATGAGGATAGCATGTATAGTAGCAGACAAATTAAGGTTTTTATAAAAACAGCCCCAAATTTCGTCAAGTTTTTTGCTGATTATTTGCAGAGTTCTTAATATAAAAAAAGTTCTTTTCAGAAAATATGACAAAAAGCATTGTACACAATACTCTGTAATCAGAATTAAAAAATACTAAAAATTGGATGAAAAATGAGCAGGTTTACTAAAAAATGTTTCACTGCGCATTCGCGAACGCAATCAAAATGTAATATGCATAATGTATTAGCTAAGTATATCGAGAAACTTTTGTGAAAATCTCAAAATCGTAGCTTGAAAATTCTGAAATTGATCGTCGATAGAATAAACTCGAAATCCGTTGTTCCCCAAAAGAAGCAAAAAGATGAGGGTTTGTAACCAAATATAGTAGTATATGCAATATTGTGTATGCTATCTTGGCACTAATCAACAGATATTTGATACAACCCCTTATCTTTTTGCTTTTTTGGGGGGAACAACGGATTTTGAGCTCATTCTATCGACGATAATTTTCAGAATTTTCAAGCTATGAATTTGAGACTTTCTCAAAAGTTGCTCCATATACTTAGCTAATACATTATGTATATTACATTTTGATTGCATTCGCGCATGCGCAGGGAAACAATTTTTAGTAAACCTGCTCTTTTTCATCCAATTTTTATTATTTTTTAATTCTGATTGCAGAGTATTGTGTACAATGCTGTTTGTCATATTTTCTGAAAATAACTTTTTTTTATATTAATATCTCTGCAAATTATAAGCAAAAACTTGGCGAAGTTTGGGACAGTTTTTATTAAAACCTTAATTTCTCTACGAGCATAAATGCTATCCTCATAAAAATGAGCACAGTTTATTTCAATAAGACACTTATTAATAATATCGAGTTTGAACGTTTTGCTACATTAGTTTTTACAGAGTTGTCCAAAAGATATTAGTTCTTTTTCAATTTGTTGACGGGCCCCTATGGAGTTTCGGGAAAAAATCTTCGCGGAAATATATGACCTATACTATACTATTTACACACCTGCAGTTTCAGGTTGATTCTTCATGTATTTTTCTAGATATTTATTAAAACGTCAAAAATCGCAAGTGATCGGTCACCTTTGGCCATATAGTGTATTTAATAATCTTTAAAAGCATATCGGAAGGGAAAAAATAAAAAGTAACAATGTTATTTTGAAAATGAACTGAGCGCAGGTCAAGTCATCAAAATCGTTATTTTCTCCGTCATCAGCGCATGTCATTACTTCAAGTAATTTAGCTTCAATTATTAACTTACGCAAAAATATCTCGTTCCTGGAAATATAAAAGAGATCTTTATGTTTATCCAAATTCTTCCAAACTCTCTTGATAATCTGGTTTTATTTGATTATCAGGTATAACATATTTAATCTTTTTTAGAAGCATATCGGTAGGGAAAATAAGAAAGTGTAAGAAGGATATTTTCAAGATGAACTGAGACGAAAATTAAGTCATCATAATCTTTATTTTCTCAGTCATCAGCGCAGTTCATTACTTCAATTAATTTAGCTTCAATTACTAACTTGCCCAAAAATATCTCGTTCTTGGAAATGTAAAAAAATATTTATGCTTATCCAAAATCTTCTCAACTCTCTTGATAATCTGGTTTTATTTGATTATCAGGGATCGCATATTTAATAATTTTTAAGATCATATCGGGAGAAAAAAAACAGAAAGTAACAAGGTTATTTTGAAGATGAACGGAGACGAAGGTTAAGACATCAGGGCGATTCTCAAAAGGTGGGCACTGGACACAAGTCATAACTTTAAGCCTTTCAAACATTACTTTAATTATCATTGACTTTATTATTTTTTTTTACACTGAGTTTTTAATTCTAGTCAGAGACAGAAAATGACATAGTTTATAGTAAAAGCTTTCTATAAATATCTTAAAATTTTATTATTTTATGCTAAAGAGGTCAATTTTGGACATTCATAACGTTAACTGCACCAATGTACCACCAAAAAAAAGAGTTTTAACTTTTTTCCAGGTGGTTCTAATGGTAAACAACGAACGCATAAAGGAAACGGATAATTTTTTTATAATTTCGTTAAGAGATGGCAGGCTGATTTATTGCTTTTTTGAAGACAGAAGGATTTTTCTATTAAGACTTTTTCTGTATTTTGTTATATTCGAAAGTAATGTACGTAACAAATTATTTGATTTTATTATTATCATTACTGGATAACAAAAAGTTAATCATACATATATATATATATATATATATATATATGTATACAGACACATTTACTACATTCTTAGTCTTAAGAATTTTTTAAATACTAAGAGCAACGTCCAAAATCTGTAAGTCCAAAATCTACAAATGTCCAAAATTTGTAACGTACACAATTGATAATTAAATGTTTTAACCATTAATTTTCCAGAATAGTTGCTATCTTTTAATGTTTGTGTATAATAATAATGTGTTTTGCGGCCATCTCTCCTTCAAGACGAGGAGATAGGCCATCCAATACAAGAAAGAAAAAAATGAAGTTAAAATAGCAAAAAATAACACATTTCATGTAGTTAATCATGAAAAACACATAGGAATTTGTAAAGGTGCAATTATACCACGGAAAATCAATGAATAAAATTTGAATAAACAAAAGTTGAAGTATAATTTCAAACCTTCTCTTTTCGTAAAATTTTACCACATTTTCACCAAAGATATTGATGGTTTGTACACGTTTTATAGAACCATTTATGGTACATTATGCATTGTATGCAGCAATCCTTTTTGGTTATGGTATTATGTTCTTCTCCATAACCAACACAGTGATCCTCATCCAATTCTATTCCCTCGGAATCTGTAGAATCTAATAATTTCAGATGTATTTCATATTCGCTATTGGAAGTGTCATGTTTTATTTTTTTTCTCGCGTTTATGTTACATTTTTCATGGTTTTAAGTACATTTATCAACATTATCTGATTCTGGAATGAACGTTTCTGAAGTTCTGCAATATTTTCAGAAATAAAAATACATCGATAGGTCCTATTATATTATTTCTATTGAAATATTTATATTAGTTAACATTTAAATAACTATATCAATTAAAATAATTATAAACATAAAAGATATATAATTATTTTTAAAATAATTATATTTAGTTAAAATCCTCACTCCGTATAATTTTGAAATATTGATTATAGGTGGCCATCTCTCCTCGATTTGATGTGGCCAGCTCTCCTAAAATTGATGCGGATTGCCATCCAAGGGTCACTTCCCGATTGTACGTCTTTGTTTTAGACTTAAAAGCAAAGATTGGATTATATACGTGCCTTAAAAGTCCTTATAGTAAAAAACAAATGTAACATAGGTACTGCAAAACATTCAGATACCTAATTCAACAAAAATATCCAACCATTAAATTAAATAAACATTAAAATTACACTTTCTTTTTATAACTGAAAAACACAGCTGCACGTCGCAATGAATGAATGAATACATTGGACTATTTCTTACGAACAAAATTTATGCAGCAATCTATGGTATAATTTTTGAAATATTTAGGCTGGCCATCTCTACCCTATGGCCATCTATCCTAGAACTACCCTACTCAATAATGTAAAGCAAAACATATGTACATGTACATATAATACAATATAATAATAAAACATATAATAATAATAAACATATAATATATAATAATAATAAAACATATGTACATACACATAAACATATGTAAACATATAAAATGAAAACGTGCACTAGGCCTACTCGTAGAAGCCATCTTAAGCAAATATCGAATATCAGTTTGTTTTGTATTTTCTCTTCTCTTTTTTAGAAAGTTATTTTTTATGATGTGAAGTTTCATAATTTCCGTACTGTTGTAAAAATCACAGCTCTCATAAAACCTGATAAATGTATTCAAGGCCAGCTGCTTGATTCCAACTGATGTTGTTTCACTCGTCCATATCATCTTCACCAGTGTCAACGTGTTTGGGGGCTGTTAGATTGATAACACTCTGAATGATGGCCTCCTCAGTCAAAATTTCCTTTGTCGGCTTATCAAAATCTGCTTCAACCCGTTCCTTTATTTCTTCTCGATTCAGTTGTATTTCCGAAAGTCGTGACGGAATATCCAGCATGCCGAACATTACTATGCCGGATTACGGGATGTTTACCGTATACTAATATATCTTTCACACTCAATAAAACATTTATCATTTAAACATCATATTTATTAAAATATTTATTAAAGAACATGATTTCGTGATACCTGATATGTGGTGATGTCTTTTATCAAGATCATACTTCAAGTTTATTCCGGAAATAGCTTATTTCATCATTACTGATCTCGAGATCGTTAACGGTTGTGTGTACGAATCTAGTGGACATCTTTATTAAATATTTTTAAGCTGTTTTTAAGCTTGTTTTAGCTGTGTGCTGTAGTCACTTTCAGCTTATATTTTTCATTTTAATGATTATAAGGAATTTTTTTTCTTATGTAATTGAAAAACCTGTATTTAATTAATTATTACTGAAACTGTACAGTAATAGTTAAAGTTATGTAATTTTCGGATATTAATATTATAAATATAGTTAAAGTAAAAAGTCAAAAGACTACTAAGGTGACTATTTAACGTCTTATAAAGATTCATAGCTCATTTAAACTATTGTATCTGTTTACTATTACTTTAAAGGCTGCATTCGTCAAAACATTTTCACCTTTATTTGATGTAAAGCAGTTTAAATGATCTCTCTTTATATGAATAAATGATAAATTTGCTTTATGGTTTCAGGTTTCATCATATTATCAGGACTACTATTAGGTAGATTTCGTATGAAATACTACCTATTGGGATCGTTCCTATGTTGGAATTTCTGAAAAAAAATTTCAGATCTACACCGATCATGACTCCTAGAACCCAGAACCACCCTCAGTAAAAAACTTTATCTATCTATCTATCTATCTATCTATCTATCTATCTATCTATATATATATATATATATATATATATATATATCACTTTCTTCTGGACACGATAACTTTCGTAATTCTGCACCAATCTCTTCCAAACTGATACATAAAATCAAAGGGCATAAAATCTCGGTCATGTTCGTTAATGGGCAAAATCGGACCAAGGGGATGGAAATAGGGAGGGGTTTTGTGAAAACCGAAAACCCCCCATAACTTCTTAATTTTTGTACATATCAAATCAGTTTAAAGTTTTTATTACTTCTAAAAATAGGGCCAAAAATTTATGTATCACAGATTTTTGATAAAGTTAAAAATGGGCTCCAGGGGCGATAAAAATAGGGTTTTTGGGAGAAAAAAATTCATAACTTCGTCAATTCTCAAGATATCAATTCCAATTAATTTTATTATAAATCTCCTTAATATTATCTACAACTTTTATATTCACAAGTTTTTGATAGGACCAATTCGTACCGCAAAAAAAATTAAAAACGAAAACAAAAAGGAGGTTTGAAGAAGTAAAAAATCCATAACTCCTTCAATTCAAAAGATATAAAATCCCCATGAATTTATCATATATCTTCTTAATATTGTCTACAACATCTATATAGACAAGTTTTGGATAGGACCAATTCTTACAGCAAAAACAAATTAAAAATGCATAGCGGTTGAAGAAAAAAATCATCTAAGTAAAGGTGTATTCAAATCCAAACTGCGTATTTTCTGACTCATTTTACAATTCATTTTTGCTCTCAAAGGCTTCCAATTGGTACGTTTTCTTACTCAGAAACTATATAATGTACCGTAATGGTCGATTTTTTGATAGAGGCAGAATATATTTAAAAAAATGCTGTTAAAGTGGGCATTTTGAACCGAATTTCCCGAAGCGGACTGTGTTGGAAAAATCATTGCATTAAGGATGCACTCAAATCCGAACTGCTTATTTTCTGACTCATTTTTAAATTCATTTTTGCTCTCAAACGCATTTAATTGGTAGATTCGCTTATTCAGAAACTATATAATGTACCGCAATGATCGATTTTTTGATAGAGGCAGAATATATTTCAAAAAATTATGTCAAAGTTGGCATTTTGAACGGAATTTCCCGAAGCAATTGTGTTATCACTTTCTTCTGCACACGATAACTTCTGCAATTCTGCACAAATCTCTTCCAAACTGATACACAAAATCAAGGGACATAAAATCTCGGTCAAGTTCGTTAATGGGCAAAATCGGACCGAGGGGATGGGAATAGGGAGGGGTTTTGTGAAAACCGAAAACCCCCCATAACATCTTAATTTTTGTACATATCAAATCAGTTTAAAGTTTTTATTACTTCTAAAAATAGGGGGCCAAAATTTTATGTATCACAGATTTTGGATAAAGTTAAAAATGGGCTCAAGGGGCGCAAAAAATAGGGTTTTTGGGAGAAAAAAAATTCATAACTTCGTCAGTTCTCAAGATATCAATTCCAATTAGTTTTATTATAAATCTCCTTAATATTATCTACAACTTTTATATTCACGAGTTTTTGATAGGACCAATTCGTTCCGCAAAAAAAAAATTAAAAACGAAAACAAAAAGGGGGTTTGAAGAAGTAAAAAATCCATAACTCCGTCAATTCAAAAGATATAAAATCCCCATGAATTTATCATATATCTTCTTAATATTGTCTACAACATCTATATAGACAAGTTTTGGATAGGGCCAATTCTTACAGCAAAAACAAATTAAAAATACATAGCGGTTGAAGAAAAAAATCATCTTATTATGGGTGCATTCAAATCCAAACTGTCTATTTTCTTACTCATTTTTAAGTTCATTTTTGCTCTCAAACGCATCCAATTGCTAGATTCTCTTATTCAGAAACTATATAATGTACAGTAATGATCGATTTTTTGATAGAGGCAGAATATATTTCAAGAAATGATGTCAAAGTGGGCATTTTGAACAGAATTTCCCGAAGCGATTGTGTTAGAAACGAAAAATCTTGCCCTACTGAGAAAATAATTGTTTATTAATCAAGTTTTAATTAATTGAAAGAAAAATAAAAACACAGGTCGCTTATAAATCTTTTCAAAAATCACGTCAGGCATGTTTCATATTTTTTTTAAATTAAAAATTAATCTGAAAATGTGCCAGAAAATTTCGAGTTGTTGAGTATGGAAAAATATTTTTTTAATATCGCCTTAACATGATTCTGATAAAGCCAGCTATTTTATAAAAAGGAAATAAAAACTCGTCAAAAGCAGACAGATAAAACTGTTAAAGTGGATTTATATCTAATAATGATTCAGTTTTTGTTGGTGAAATTAGTATACTTAACTTCGAAATCTACCTCTGCCTGTAGGCCGGGCCGGCAGGGATTTTTTTTTCTATTCTATTCTCACAACTATTAAAAAAAAAAAGATTTTGTAGTATATTTCTCTTGCAAATGTTCTCGAATAGTACACCATTAATTTTTGTTTTGAGAAAGTGGTGTGAGGTAGAATTAAAAAATAGTCGCCTGTGGCAGCCCTGTATTATGCATGAATTATGAAGGCAATTTTAACTGGAAAGTGAACATCAAATAGTAATGGAACAAAATGACTAGCTTTTATTTTGATAATTTATTAATTGAAAGGCTAATAACAAAACACATTCCAATAGATGTTGAATTTTCATGATTTTTATGGTAATCAGATGTCAATTTACATGTATAGAATACAATACAGATTTTTACTGAAAACTGAATTCTAATAGTTAAAGTTATGTGTTTTAATTTTGCTAAAAATTGTTGAAAGAAAAATAAGGTAAATATTTAAATTCTTGTTAAAATTTATACCACACATTCATATCTCTTGGATATGATTATATTTACCTACCTTTTAAAAGGCTTATTTATTAAAATAGTTTCATTGATATTTGAATAAAAACAGCTTAAATAATCTTCGGTTATATGCCTAAAAGATAAATTTACTTCATTGTTTCAGGTTTTGATCACATTATGTATGAATTATGAAGGCAATTTTAACTGGAATGTGGACCGTAACTAAAACTGGAACGACTGCCTAACTTTTATTTTGGTAATTTATTAAGAAAATGGCTAATTACAGTACAATACAATAGAATATTACAGGATAATTCAAATAGATGTTGAGTTTTATTGAATCTGATTTTAGTTAAATATTAATTTACATATATAGAGTACAATACAGGTTTTTTCTGAAAACCCACCAGTAATACTTAAAGGTACAATATTTTCGGATATTGTAATTGTAAATTTCGCTGAAATAAAATTTCAAAAGAAAAATAAGGTAATCATTTAGGGAAAAAATACTAAATTCTAAGCGTGTAAAATTACTAATTTCTAGGCGTGTGAAATTTTCTATGTAAAATTTCCAAAATTGTATATATAGTTTTATTCATTTAAACATTTAACCTCTTGTTAAAATGTATGCCTCATTTAAACTCCTGGATATGATTAAAACCACTTATTATTTAAAGGATGTATTCATTAAAGTAGCTTCATTCTCATTTGAAGAAAAATACCTTAAATAATGTCTGTTTATATGCATAAAAGATAATTTTACTTTATGGTTTCAGGTTTCGTCATATTATGTATGAATTATGAAAGCAACTTTCACTGGAATGTGAACATCTAATAATACTGGAACATAATGCATAGCTTTTATTTTAGTAACTAATTAAGAAAAATGGTAATAACAGTACACGTTCAAATAGATGTTGAGTCTTCAGTTATTGAGTCTTCATTCTGTTGAGTACAGATTCTGATTTCTCTTCTAGTTTTATGTTGTGTAATTTTCCATAATTCACAGAATGAAACAATTTCATTCGTACTATGCATAAAAATGATTTGGTTAAATTCAAATACAAGTAATTTTCTTTTATTAAAACTAAACTTTAATCAGATTTTTGAAATTCAAATATAAGAAAACAACAAGCTTGAAATTGTACGTCAAACGTTGCAAATGAGGTGCGTTCGTACTGCAACTATTTTTATAAATATTCATATCTTGGTGCAATAGTTGTTGTACTCTTATGCAAAAATGCATGAATACAAAATTTATTACGATTCTATATATATTAAATTCAGTAATACGGAAATAATAGGATTCCATCTTCCATAGAACGTATTCACCATTGCAACCTATCATAGGATATAATTGAATTAATTACGTATGATAAGATTTATTATAATAGTCACCATAGCAACCTAGATTCATTATGTATCATATTATATCATGGAATTAATTACGTATGATAGGATTTAATGGAATGAAGAAAACTATTTTAAATATCTTTTTAAGTTTTGATTCGATTTTCATAAAATTTGAAATGACTCAGCAATATCCTGCAACGATTATATATAATAAATTTCAAACCATTTGGTTGGGTAGTTCTTGCGCTGTTACATACGGACAGACGAACAGCCACGCAGACGGAACAGAAGACGACTTTACTTAGACGTGTATCTCTATAATTACAAACGCACCTAATAAGGCATTTATAAAAGGACATTTTAAAATTAATAACCCATTTAAATCCTTTCTTAATATTAAACCACGCGTTACTTCAAAGGCTGTAAAATTAAAGTATTTTAATTCTTATTTGGATTTCTGTTCCAAAATAATTAAAAAAAGGAACATTTCCCATTTACTTAACATTCAATCATAAAAATGACATAAACCATGTAATCTATCACCAAATACTTGGATGCAGCTAGCTGATCTAATTTTCGTTTCACAATATTGATTTTAAAATATTGCATTTTGACTGAGTTACACTAAACACGCTGAAGATATGCTGACGATGTGCAGATTGTATCGCATATAGTGGAACGACTTCTACAAATTAAAAAATAAAATGTGACTGAATACATTTATGAGCAGTGTGTTGGAACAATAATTAGAGTATTTAACTATTCTTAAAAAGAACGCCGTCATTTCGTCCATATTTACATAGTGGGTGCATTAGACAAAATTACATCAACGTTGGTTTCAAGTTATAGTTTACCTGGTGTATTAAAAGGAAATTAGATCGTAGTAGAATACGCAGGAGAAACAAAATCACTGAAAATACTTGTTTATTGAAAAAAATACAGTCAAGGATGATAAATATTTCATTCTGAAATTCGTTATCAAATCAACCCTTTAGTAAATAAAATATATTTTCAGAAAATGACGAAACTTGTGCCGTTTAATAATGTCAAATTCTCAGAACCTTAAAGGAACTTAAAATAATAACTTTGGAATCTTTTAAATGTACGTTATAGCTATTGTAACAAAAATTCTTTCTTGTAAGAAAATAAACATATTTCCACGAAACTTTGAATAGTTATAATTGTATTTTTATCACTAACCACTCTATTCCACTTAGTAACACTTCATACTTACTATCCCGCTTTATCCCTCTTCCATTTTACCCCAGGAATGAGGTAAAATGGTTAAAACAATTATCAAAAGTTTAGCAGTTCTAAAATTTAAAAAATGTGTATGAAAATACTTTAATTATGATAATAATGCATTCCCCATCAAATAAAGAACAAATTCCTTTTTTTAATATAATTTTTAAGATAAAATGAGTTCAGAATTAAAACAAATAAATTTTCTACACATTTTACTCCCCATTTCCCTATTATTATTGCATTAACAGTACGAAAAATAACTATATTCGTTTGATATCTGTAAATGAAAATTTTAGTAAAATTCCGTAATTATTTTTACTTTTTAAACTTTAAAATAACTTCTACCAAGAGCTAAAAGGAAAAAGAAAATCCATCGAGAAACGGCTAAGAATCCATGTCCTGTTTTTGCAGTGCATTTTCGAATTTAACTTTGGTTCCCTGCTAATCAACTCGAGTTTATCTACCGGGTTATTAAATTATCCTCATCAATGTCCAGAAGTTAAAAGAGCTTGAAATTCGCTTCTCTGCATGTCGTATAATGATATGCACCGAAAAGCTTGCCTCTAAGCACGGAATAAAAATTAAATAGAACATTATGATTGCTGAAAAGCAGCTTTAAGCGTGGATGTATGATATGATAACTAACACGTGAACAGGACATATTTTCTGAACTTCCAAGAACATAAAATATATTGCTTTGCAATTACCTAAACTGTAAAAAAATATGTTCTTTAATCTAGAAAAACATAATGCTTTACCTCGTATTAAAATATACAATAACTTCTTTCGAGTTACCCACGATTTCGAATAAATTGCTTTATATTTTGAAAAACTTCACAAAGCAGTATATCTTCTAGATTTAAAGAAGCATTTATAAAATTCATTCGACATAAATTTTAAGCATGACCTTTGCAGATATTGTATGCTGTTATACATAAATATATTTTGAAATTTTCATTTGGCATATTAACCCCCTGTGCCATTCAAAATGAAAATACGCTCTACTGCAAGTTATGAAAATTTGGACTAAACACAAATTTATGATAAAATAATTTTTTCGCCATGCAGATGGACAGACAACTTGTTTGCTGCATGTTTCAGTGGAAAAAACTTATGTAATATATATTAAAATGTGCAAAAATAAACGTATGTTACACTGACGTCATAATCATACCAGCAATGATGCTATTATAACTGTATAAGAACTACAAGAAGAAAGTAGACCAGTGCGAAACTTTCCCGTTGCAATCCTTGAATTTATTTTCTCATACAATTTTTAATAATTTTTAATTAACTACACTTTTATTAAGGGGTCTCAGGACTCTTAAAGCTTCAAAGTTTTCGAAATTTAAAATTGTTTATATTTTAAGCTTCTCTCTTTTCTGAACATTTTGGTATGATTGCTTCCATGAATTGTTTCCTTAGAACAAATGTTATGACTATTAGAGTTATACCCGCTCAATAGCCAAAGCGATGTTTTCGAAACAATGAATTAATTTTTCTCTAAATGACGTTTTTGAGTATAACGCGCACGATATCTCAAAAACGTCTGAATATTTTATCATGAAATTTTCAATTTTTCAATTTTTGTTCGTTTGTATAAATTGAACACAAAATTTCATTTTTATTCTTCAAAACAATATTTTTTAGGTGGTTATAATATTGAAAATTTCAAAATTTTGTATTAGATAAATATAACTTTATATTAAAAATATAAAAATGCTTCAAATGCAAGTTTATTTAGATTCAGGATAATTATTACAATCTGAAGTATATTTAAGCACAAAAAAATTAATTTTAGTTGCAGAATTTATTTTGTAATCCTGCATGTAATCTGTTATACTAATTTTCTGCTCGTGACAGTTTAGAGCGTAATATAAATACTAATTCTGTATCTTGCAATCTTTTAAATACATGAAATGAAAGAAAATACTTATATATTTTAATCCCAATAAAAATTTTGTCTTTTAATCATATACATTTTAATATATTAAATGTTGAAAATTGTCTTTTTTTTTGTCATTTTATCCAATTTTAAGAGTCTTGAGACCCCTTAAAAAAACAACTTATTTTAACAAAATATGAGTTCACTTTATTAAAAATCTTTTCCAAAATGTTTCCTATAGCACCCTGTTCATCGTTGTGTGTTTTGTATGCCCATGGAAAATGTATTCTCTCATCAGAAATAAAATGTATGATGATATTTAACCTATAAGTATAATGAAAATTCAGTATGAATGCTGGCTGGCAAGACCTCCTATCCAATGATACCTCATTCGCCGTAGTACGCTACACGTTAGTTAAATTCAGTATGCGATGTCAGCTATACGAAAACATTCTTATCTCCAATGTTACCTCATTCATCGTTTTACGCAACATGTTACTTAAGGAAAAAGGATGTTGACAACATAAATAATATATATGATGAAACAAAATACGGCTTTTCAAAAACATGTTTTGGCCCCAACAGTGGCCGAGAGGTACTGCTTTCGTAGCTGGTTGACAAGAGGAGCTGGGTTCGAACCCAGTCGCGCCCATCGGCTTAATCGTTCGGAGTTTTCGTAGTTTTCTTCGAACCTTGGATTTCCAAGCGTAAATACGTGTTAGGTTCCCTTTGAAAGACCCTCCGGACGGCACTCCCCCCTTAGGACCTATATCCCTTATGTTGATAATTGGCGGTCATAAATACAACCAACCAAATACATGTTTAATAAAACATACTTGAGGAGTAAAAGTTTCCATGCAAATTATTGATATTTGCAACTAACAACTTTAATTTTAATTCAATTTTCCAAAATTTCCACTACGCTTCAAATTGAAATTATTAAATCTTCTCACTAATTTTTATTAATAAGAAGAGTACTTCAATGTAGAACTGGGATGTAAACAGAATAAATTAGGTGTTGGAGCTCGAAATATATTTCAATACCTAATTGAGAAATTTCGAGGGTTCATCAGAAAATATATGATTGACATGGAACCCGACTGAAATTTATTTTCCGAAAATTCCTTTTTTCAACTTTGTTAATGATAGTTTGATGATTGCGAATTGATTGAAAAAAATCACAAGAAAATTATTTTGTGAAGTATATCAAGAATTTAATTAAACAATATATGATTAGGAAAACTGCTTAAGAGGTATTATTTTAGATAAATTACAGTGTTACATTACCTTAAATTTTTCAGATTCTAATGTTAATCATATTACAAATGATTGATTATTAATGATTATTTAAACATTGTGCACAAAATTGCATTTGGTTCAACATAGGTGATAAAAGAGGAGCATTTAAATTTAAACTTGAAACATGTTCTATTGAACTTGAATGAACCATTACATGCTACAGGGATATTTAAAGGCATTATGAAAGAATCAGATTTTACTGTAGTGCGTAGGTGGTTGAATAATTATTGTCTCTAGTGTATATGTTATCGGCCGAACCCGATTTTAGGGCAAACTAGATTGGCCTAGGACAAACAAGTTTATCCTAAGGCGCATAGGATAAACTAGTTTTTCCTAGGCCAAACTAGTTTATCCTAACGTCCATAGGATAAACTAGTTTTTCCTACGCCAAACTAGTTTATTCTAACGCCCACATGATAAACTAGTTTTTCCAAGGCCAAACTAGTTTGGCCTAATGCTCATAGGATAAATTAGTTTAGCCTGATATTCATTGGTCCGAACTAGTTTATCCAAGACCAATTCAATTTCGTGAAATTTTATTGATCCCAAAGACCGTCCCGCTGCCAACCTTCTAGATTATCCTAGGCCAATCTAGTTCATCCTAGGCCAATGCAATTTGGCGTGCTTTTATTGATCTAAACTAGAGCTCTCTCGCAAACCTTATGCAAAGTAGTATTGCCGTCATCCCTGTATAATATATTTTAATCGATGGGGAATGGGATACTCTCTCCCTATTTTCCCCATTTCACCGCCGCCGGTAGTTACAAAATATGTTTTGAAAGACAAATTGTGTGCTTGAGGACCAAAGAATGGGATGAGAGGTTATCATAAAATTTAGGAGAGAAAGAATTTAGAGGATTGATTAAGAAGAGAAATAATTTAGAGGATTGATTAATAATGTACAGTATAATCTCGACAATCCGGCATCATCGAGACCGGGATTTTTGAAAACCCCAGATTTCTGAAAGAATATCAAATGTATTTCTGATATTCCTAATAGTGCATTTATTCATAATTAATTCAAAGCAAAGGAATATCCATGTGAGAAAAAAAAATAAATATAAAATAAAAAAACATGATTTCTTTTTTCTCACATAAATATCACTTGGCTTTAAATTAATTATGAATAAACCATTAAGAATATCAGAAATACATTTGATATTCTTTCAAAAAATTGGAACTTTTAAAAATCGGCGAAGTCCCGGTCCCATTTTGGACTAAAATACATATATTTTTTAGCTACCATTATTCCATAATTAAAACTCTCTTTAAAGAATTGTACAAATACATTTATACGATGGGGATACAGAATTGCAAAAACTATTTGAAGAATCTGTGTATGACGAAATCCTGTTTTAAACGGAATTATTTTGACCGGTGAAAATTGGATATATTAATCCGTTTGAAAAAATCGTAATACATTTGCTAGAGACTACGGACCTGCTAATAAAGGAAATTAACTATAATGAAGTTTTTTTTTTCTCTCCTTTGTGATTCCATCTTAGAAGGTTTTACTATATAAAATTTTTCAGATTTTCAAGTCTCCAAGTCGTGTAAAAAAATTAATGCTATTATTAATTATTCAGATATTTACATACAAACAGAGATCCATTAAAAAATCAATATAGTTTACAATAGAATCATTAATATCGTTAACCCACATTTTATGGCTTAGAAATTTAAAAATTCTATACAATAAAATCTTCTATGCCAGAATTGCATAGGAAAGAATAAAAATCCGTTATAGGCAGTTTCCCATTTTAGAAAGTTCATCTTCTGTTGTAAATGCATTATATTATTTTTACAAGTACAGAAAACATCCTCTAATCTGGCATCCTAAGGTCCGTCATGCTGGATAATCCGGCACGACTTTCAGAAACACAACTGAATCAAGAAGAAATAAAGGAGTGAATTGAAGAAGATTTTGATGAACCGACAGTTGATATTTTGACTGAAGAGGCCATCTTTGACAGTGTTATTAACCTAACAGCCCCCAAAGACGTTGACTTAAATGAATATGATGTACACGAGTCAAACAACATCAGCTGAAAATAAGCAGCTGGTGCCTCGAATATATTTATCAGATTTTCTGTGCGCAGCCGATCGTTCAACCATGCGGAAAGTATTAAACTTCACATCATAAAAAAATAACATCCTAATAAAATTAAGAGAAAGGATTACTACAAAACGAACTGATATTCGAGATTTGTTTAAGATGACTTCTATGAGTAAGCCTACATTACACGTTTTCCTTTTATACTCATGTACATATGTTGTACAAAACTTACATTATTGAGTATTTTTAATATTCTATTCAATCTGTTAAAAAAAAAAAAAAAACATGCTTTACTGGCATCTTTTGTTTAATTCTAACTTCTAAACGTTTTTTCCCGACATTCATCCTGTAATCTGGAAAGTTTCATAATCCGGCATGCTGAAAGTCCCGAACGTGCTAGATTAGATAATGTTAATTGTATTAATATCCTCCTTTTACATAGATCAACATATTTTTTTTTTGTTAAACACGGAATTCTGTCAAGGCAGGCTATTTTTCTCAGGTTATACTGCCCTTTAATTTTATTACCTAAAAATGCATCTACTAATCTAAAACAATAAATAATAATAATAAATATATAAATTTTACTTGTGGAATAATAGCCATTTAGAATTCCGTACATTTAAAAAAAAAAAAAAAAAAAAAAAAAAAAAAAAAAAAAAAGTTGGTTCGGGCCAAATGTTACCGATATTTTTACTGAACATACCATAGATCCTGCCGGTCCAAAATGACATTCTTATGAGCTGGCTTGGAAATTCGACTGAAAATTTCTGCCTGTGCAGCCCTCAAGAAGAATGCAGTCCAGTCCCGACTTAAACCGGAAAAAAATTGAGGCCCGGTCCATCACGGTTCGAACCTCTCTAAAAGTATTCCCCAAACTAAGCTCGGAACGAGTGTCGGGAAGGAAAATTGGGCGGGCCCGTAAAGACTTTACATCGAATAACCAAAATACTAGCTCACAAAGTTTTGTAAATTTGGACGCTAAACTTCTATTATATATATATTTTTAAAACGAGTTTTTAATGAACTTTGCTCACTTTCATAGATGTGTTTGAGTTGAGCGGATTCATTTGAAAAGTTTTGAATTTCAGCGTCAATTTGACTAATTTTTGAGAAATTGAATTTGCGTTTGATATGGCCTAGGATAAACTAGATTGACCTAGGATGAACTAGAAGTTTGGCGCCAAAGCGGTCTTTGGGATCAATAAAAGCACGCCAAATTGAATTGGCCTAGCATAAACTAGTTCAGACTAATTATTAGCAGGCAAAAGTAGTTTATCCTATGAGCGATAGGCGAATCTAGTTTGGCCTAGGACAAACTAGTTTATCCTATGGGCATCAAAATAAACTAGTTTGGCCTAGGAAAAACTAGTTTATCCTATGGGCATTAGAATAAACTAGTTTGGCCTAAAATCGGATTTGGTCGGTAACATATATAAAATGTTTGTACTGCGATGGTTGTTGTGGAATATCGAAGCCTGATGTCTTAGATGCATATATGCTCAATTTCAGAACAGTAGCTGCTATATTCACATAGTTTTGGAGGGAGGAGTGAAAGGAAGCATTTTAGCTTATGGGGCTAGATTTGTGACAGTGGATGAGACGTAACTACTGTTGTTTGGATTGGGGATCATAGTGATTAGCCACATCTCATCCACTGTCACAAATGTAGCCACATGAGCTCCAAACCAGCATTTCACCCTCACCCCCCTCCTTAAAAAATGCCTCAAAAATACGTTTTAAAACTCCACCCCTCCCTACAAAACCATGTTAATATAGCAGCTACGGCTCTGAAATTGAGCATATAGACAGTTAAGACATTAGGCTTCAATATTCCACATGGACCACCGCAGTACATGTGTTTTATATACATTAGGGACAATAATTATTGAACCACCCAAAGATCTATCAAAATATTTTAGTAAATATAATTACTAGTATTTTTACTTTAATTTGCAAATGATTTTGAAATGGTCAGGTAATGCGTAATATTAATAATAATAATAATAAAACATTGCGCATGAAGTCTGTTACTTATGTAAACTAAAATCGTGTGACAGCAAAGAATTGCAAATTTGCAGTGGAATACAAGAATAAATTTGAAACAGCCTTATATTAATCTTCTGTTTATTCAGTTTTGATATAAAATTAAAATAACAATTACTTTTGAATTATTCCAGCTTTATATTAATTCTGAAATAAATATAACAAAAAAGGATAATAATTTAAATTGATATAAAACATCTTTCTTTTTTTAAGGTAATTTACAAAAATTTCAAGATATATGTATGCAACTCACTTTTGTACCAATTTTCAGTTATTTCTCATTTAAACGATGCTATTACACTGACATTTTTGCTACATAGATTGCAGGGTGAATATCATAGCCGAGAAGAATTAGGTAAAATGATATAAACAACGACACTGGAAAGCCACAATTATCATGTACAACAAACATTTTCTAAAATACAGTAGTCATTAATGCTGAGCATTTGAAACATCAGTAAATAGACATAAGGGAATAAACAAAAGATAGTATCCAGAAAGTTTTGAGAAAAAAATATGTGCTCCGACCCCGCTAATCACAAACGCCTTAAATACACTGCTCAAAAAATTAGGGGAGCAAGCAAAAAAGTGAAGAGAACAGTGCAAGACAGCCATGTGTGGGCATAAAATGGATTGCACACGTGTATCAATGCGCAATACAGAAAAAAAGATGCAAAGAAATTGTAAGGGAGCTCTTGTTCTTTGAAAAATAAACAGAACATGAAAAGTTGGATTAGGCAACAATTTGTTTTCATGTAACTGATAAAAAAATGTATTGTTTAGAAATGATGCAAAATTTTTAATATGTCGCGTGGTCTCCTCGAAGGCCTAAGACTGCTGCATACCTGTTTTACATGAATGCGGTGAGATTATCGGTAAGATTTTGGGGAATACTGTTCCACTGCTCAAGAACTGCAATATCCAAGTCCCGGACAGTAAAAGGAGGCCTCGGTCTCGCAGAATGCGTCGTCTGAGTTTGTGCTAAACATACTAGATCGGATTTAGGTCAGGAGAGCATTCTGGTCATTCCATACGCTCTATTGTTTTAGCTTCAAACATGTTTTCCACAAGACAAACTGTATAAAGTTTGGCGTTATCACGCATGGAAAAAAATAAATCATTAATTTCTGCAACATAAAATACGACATGAGGTCTCAGTATCTCGTCTGTATAACTTCGGATCGTCAAAGTGTCATTCCGAATGATATGCAGGCCCGTACGTCCACCTATGCTGATTCCAGCAAACAGCATCAACCCACCTCGTCTGTAATGTGATCTTTCACGATCGAATGTGGGATTATTTTGAATGCATGTTTTTCTCCATGCCAAAACACATCAGATGTCATATCCCGACTGAATCGGGATTTGTCTGTAAGCAGAATTTGACTCCAACAACGTTGCCTCCAAACTCGATGTTCAGTTCCCAACCTTCTTTAGGCCACACTGTGGCTTGAGGTTAACGGAAACAGACCATTGGCTTACGTGCATTGAGTCCACCCTGATGAAGTCTATTTCGGGCTGTTTGGCTTGACACCCTTAGTCCTGTGACCAAGAACAACTGTGTTTTCAGCTGAGTAGCATTGGCCGTTCCGTCTCGACTATCTGTTAACAGGACATATCTGTCATCAGTTTCTGTGTTAGCACATTTTCACGTTAGCACTTGTCGATGACTACCATTCCATGTGTCTTGGAATCGATTCCACAGCCTTTCATGGACACGTCTTGCAAATCCAACAGCGTCGACTACACCTCATTGTGTTTCCACGAATTCAACTGTCCCTATAACACGCCAAGACATGGAGTGCGGTAAATCATGTTGTTGTGACATTTTCAAGCCACATTTTCTCAAAACACAAACTGAACTATTGAATTTTACAATTGAGGCAGTGAAACAGACGTTTCTGCAAAATCCCGATTTCTGCACTTATCTCCTTTTTCTAGTTTTTGACGTCATAAACTTTAATTTACATGTAAGGTTTTCTTTATCTGTTTTCTACAACACTTTAAATTATAGATGTTTTACTTTACGTTACTTATCGGTGTAAATATTTGCGTAATTTCGTTAAAACCATGCGCTCCCCTAATTGTTTTGAGCAGTATATAAAATATATTTATAACACGGACTAAGGATTCCTCATTCTTTAACAATCCTTGATCTTTCTTTGTTTGTTTTTGCCCTTGTATTATCTTTATAAAAAACTGTTAATCTATTATTTTACCATTTATTAACTTTCTGAACTTAAATATATGGTCTCTGTAAGGCGTCTCCTATTTTACCTTCGTCTATCTTCACTAGAAAAAAGTATTGTAATCGAAATTTTTTTCGACTTCCGGTTTTCGACGGATTTACACGTTTTAGGGGTCAGAGATCACAAAAAACATGTTTATACAAAATGTCTGTCTGTCAGCCTGTGTGTCCGTGTGTCCGTCTGTCCGCGTGTCCGTGTGTCGCCATTGTACTATAAAAAATTGTATGAAGTTATGAATAGAATTGAACCAAATTTTTTTTCTAAGTTTTTGGCTATAGCAAGTAGGTCTTCCATTAATTTGGAAAAAAATCCGCCGGTAGGGGGCGCTGTAATAGCGATTTTTTGTGCGATTTTTGTGCATTTTGAATATTGTGCCATCAAAAAGTGTATGAAGTTATGCATAAAATTGAACCAAATTCTTTGTGTATGTTTGTGGCCATAGCAAAAAAGTCCTCCCCTAATTTGGAAGAATTCCGCCGGTAGGGGGCGCTGTAATAGCTATTTTTGTGCATTTTTAATATTGTATCATCGAAACGTGTATGAAGTTATGCATAGAATTGAACCAAGTTTTTTGTTTTATGTTTTTGGCCATGGCAAGAAGGCCTTCCCAGAATTTGGAAAAAATCCGCCGGTAGGGGGCGCTGTAATAGCGATTTTTGTGCATTTTGAATATTGTACAATCGAAAAGTGTATGAAGTTAAGCATAGAATTGAGCCAATTGTTTTGTATATGTTTTTGGCCATGGCAAGAAGGACCTCCCTGAATTTGGAAAAATTCCGCCGAAGGGGGCGCTGTAATAGCGATTTTTGTGCAATTTTCAATATTGTACCATCGAAAAGTGTATGAAGCTATGCTTAATTCTAATAAAAATACTAATAAAACTAATTATAATGAAATATTGACATGAGATAGAAGAAAGTTTTGGGATTGGCACATCCAACTAGTTTAGATGGGGCATTCGCACGGTTGATTTTTCAGCTTTTTTTTTTTTTTTTTTTGGAATTAATGGAATTTTTTTCGTTTCTCTTTTTATATTGTTAAACATTTTAGTACCTTAATATACTTTCATTTATTTTTCATTCTGATTTATATATTTTTGAAATTTTTATTTACTTTTTTCCTCATGTTATTACCAACCACAGCTAAGCATTTTTCGTTTTTTTTTTTTTTTTTTTTTTTTTTTTTCTTTTCTTTTACGGTTCTTTAATGCCTCTGCAAAGCGAATCACCTCTCAATTGCGTGTAAAGTTGTTCCGTAAGTAGGAAGTCCAAAAAATTGCTCACATTGTACCATGCCTGGTGTTGCTTTTCGGCATCATACCCAATTTAGGCTCTAAAATACTATTAGAATAATATTTAAGCTAAAATGCCTTATGTTGCCAATAAAATACATTCTGAAAACATTATTAAATCGATTTTCAACATGTAGATGGCAACACTTGTGCTGTTTAAGAATAAAGATAAATTTATTTTTTCAATTGTTGCTACTTGTTCTTTTTATTTTGTTTGAAGCTTGCGAAATACTCTATTTTGACCTGCAGTGAGCAAGTAAAATTTATTTCTTATTATAGTTCTTAAAATTCTTGTGTGTTTAAAATTAGAGAATTTTATCAAGGGGAATTATTTTTTCAATTAAACACCAGTATTGCCGATTATTAACAAACTGTTTTTTAGCCGTAAACTATATTTAAAACAAAATATGATTTTTTTCCCATGATTTATTTAAAAAATGAAAGCCGAAAAACATTATTGCAATGATTTTTGAAAAATCCGGCATTTAAGGGTTAAAAAAGCACTCTTTTGCAAACAGTTTCCAACGAAATATTTTAGAAATGGATAAAACTTTCTGCAAAATAAATAAGTAGTAAGTTTCGAATGCTTTCAATAAATTTTAGCGATTGAACTTCTTAATGATTGTATATAAATCATGTTTTGGTACAAACGTTAAAATGTATATTGTGTTGTATTTCTGCTGAATTATTTTTTTCCTACATATTTTCAAGATAAAAAAGTATTAATTTTATGAAATATCATATAACACATTTACCACATTTTTTCATCAATTATTACCGTTATGCAGATTGTTCAGAATTCAAGATCATTTTTTCAATTTTTATTATTTAGTGATTTTTTAATAATGTCTCTTACATATATAAAAACAAACTTTAAATTAAAAAAAAAAAGATTTACTTTAAATTTACTATTTTCTCCTAAATAGTTTGATGCAAACTAAATCTTTTTTCTGAAATCCATTTTTGCAAGGAAATCCTTTTAGAGTAACATTTCTTTAGGGCTTACGTATATATATATAAAAAGTTTTTTAATTTCTCAGTGTAGATTTAATGGTATTGTAATAGAATATATTGTATTAATATTTAATATATTTAAAAAAAATTCTGTATAATGAAATACAGTGTTTATATTGGGATGTGTGTAGGAATGCAGTTGATACATTTTAATTCATTAGCATGTATTAGGTTCTACTTACTGTGACATTTATATGATCATAATAGTTTTAAAATAAAATTATAGATGGCAGCACCATAAATTTTCTATTTTTAAATAGCCTACATTAAAGTCATAATTTTAATTTTTTACACTAGGAGGTAATTAACGGTGAATATTGGCAATATTGTAAAATTGTTATTATACAATTTAAAATTGTTTTTAGGTATTATAAATAATGTAATTATTTTTTATTTATATTATATTAATTATATTTATCACAATATTTCAACATGAATTAACTGACTCCATAGCTTTTAATTTCTGTGTTAACTTAACTGTTTTATTCACCTTAATCTTATCATGCTTTTTGGATTCCATGTGCGGGAATATATTTTGAAAATCTACTGGGAATTAATACGGTATGTTTTTGTAAGATTTCTATTGCTATAAATTAAATATTTAATGGTTTGTAGTTTTTTTCCATTTCATGCCATTTGATAATGTTCTGTATTCATCTTGAAACAATTATTTTGATTATATTGGTTGTTTGAGTACAGGGGGAAAAAAAATCAGCTTATAGCTTTTTTTCCCACAGAAAACAACCGATTTGCTTATATCATTGAATTCTGTACTCTTGAAAACGTAATTCAATATATAAGTTTTTCAATTTTTTCGGAATCCATTTTCTTCTTTTTTTCTTCCATGTTAATTCTTGTAATTAGGTGTACGGTACTTTATTTTACACATACAGTTCTATATTTTTGGTTTATGGCGTGTAGTCCATCATTCACAATATTGCAGTTTTTGATGATGGTCGGTAATGTTTAATTAATGGTTATATATATATATATATGTGTGTGTGTGTGTGTGTGTGTTTTAAAAAGATGTCGATACGAAAAAAATCAAATTCAAAAGTTACATTGCTTGCCTTTAATTAAATGTCGACTATAAACGTATGATACTGCTAAACTTTATATTTAAAAATATTTCAAAGGTATTTTTAACTGAAGGAAGAAACTTGAAAGAGATTTCTTTTCTGTAAATTTGTGAGATATTTTTAAAGCCTTCAATTGCTGAAGAACTTAAATATCTGCGAGCAAGCTAAAAAAAAAAAAAAAAAAAAAAAAAAAAATCTGCTTATTTATATAAAGTTTTCTTTTATGTTACGAATACTTTAGTCCCTTATTTAGTTTTTTTTTTTTTTGTATAGAATTAGGTCAATATAGATTATTTCTTTACTATATATACAAGAGCTCGAGTAACAGGTATTTTAAGATTAAATATGTTTTGGGGAAGAAAACGTATAAGAAAATCAAAGATAGTTGAGTGTAATTAAATGTTTGCGATAAATCAATAGCATTTTGAAGCTTTATATCTCGAAAAACTGCTTGATTTTAAATTTTTCAAAATTTGAATAGAAATTATTTTTCTGGAAGGAAAAAGCTTAAATGAGATTTATGTAGGTACTATAAAATATGTCGCAGCGATAGGAAAAAATCAGTTATTTGCTGTCACTTATTCGAAAGTATTATAAAAATAGATTCATATTACGCATTTGAAAAACATTTACCAAGATTATTTTTATATAGTGGTAGAATGAAATATATTTTTTACTTTCGCGGCCGGTTTTGTTGTAAAAATGTGACAGGTTTTTAAAACCTTCAATACTTTTCAGTAACTGAACCTTGCATTAAATGTTTGTTGTCCTTTTTTAGCTCACAGGTCTCGAAATCTGAGATCTTATGTGCCCGCAGGTATTCTATGTACGTACGTAATGCGATAACTCTTGATAGAAATATCCGATTTGCTTTAATTTTTTTCTAGGTTCATTCTCCTAAGGCGCTTCCCTGATTAGTTTTGGGGGTTCATTGGTTAAGTATAAAGGGGTAATCCCCCACCTTTAACTTAGATAAATGGGTTTTTCATGCACAATTATCATATTTGCTTCAATTTTGGTACACTGGTTAGTTCTGATAAGGTGCTTCGCTGATTAGACTTGAAGGTTCATTGTTTAAGTATAAAGGGGTATCGGAGGGGAGGTAATATCCCCCTAATTTAGATAAATGGGTTTTCTTATCCGATTTGCTTCAAATTTGGTATACCGGTTTATTATGATAAGGCGCTTCGCTGATTAGATTTGGAGGTTCATTGGTTAAGTATAAAGAGGAAAAGGGGGTAACCCCCCCTAATTTAGATAAATGAGTTTTTCTATCTTATTTGCTTCAAATTTGATATACAGGTTTATTCTGATAAGGCGCTTCCCTGATTAGATTTGAAGGTTCATTGGTTAAGTATAAAGGGAGGAACGGGGGGCTATTATACCCTTAATTTAGATAAATGGGTTTTTCTATCCGATCTGCTTCAAATTTAGTATACCGTTTTACTCTGATAAGGTGCTTCCCTGATGACTTTTGGAGGCTCATTGGTAAAATATAAAGTTAAGAAACAACGGTGGAAAGGGGTTAATTCCCCCTTAATTTATGTTTCGGAAGGCATTATTCTTTGAAGTAAGAGTATAATATACAATTAGTGTGAATAGACTGTGAATTCAATGCCATCAGTTTAACTGGGCACTTTTCTTTTTTATTTACTTTCTTCTACTTTACAAGAAAGTATTTCGTGAATATTTTCGAAATTCGTTTTTCAACGGTTTGACACATTTTAGAGGTCAGAGATTCGAAAAACAGGTTTTTATAAAATGTCTATCTGTGATTCTGTGACTCTGACAGGTTGTCCGTCTGTCTCTATGTGACTTAATTTTTTTAGGTACTCTATCTCAAGAACTGATACTTGGAATTTAATAAAAATTTACATTCAATTAGTCCCTGATATAGGTTGATGCTGCTTAAGTTTTGGTGTAAATTGTTCAACAGGTGGCGCTGCTATGCTGCATTTTTCACGATTTCCGCAATATCTTTAACTCAAGAATTAATGCACGGATTTTCATAAAGCTTCCGATTCAGTTAATCCTTGAAATGAACTGCAGCCGTTCAGATTTTGGTGTAAATAGCTCAACAGGTGGCGCTGTTATCCTGCACTTTTTCCGATTCTTGCAATAGCTCTATTTTAAGAATTAACGCACGGATTTTCATCAAACTTAAGATTTTGTTAAATCCTTGACATGAATTGTGTTGATTTACGTTTTGTTGTAAATTGCTGAACAAGTGGCGCTGCTACGCTGCGTTTTTCGCGATTTCCGTAATAGCTCTTTCTCAAGAACTAATGTACTAATTTCCATTTAACTTAGGATTCAGTTAGACGTTGACAAAAGTTGTTGCTGGTTAAGTTTTGGTGTTATTCGCCAAATAGGTGTTGTTGTATGTTGCATTCTGCAGTATTCACACGATTTTAGCAATAGTCTTATCTCAAGAACGGAATTATCTCAAGAACGCACGGAATTTCATACCAGAATTACAAAAAGAAATCTGAAAATTGTCATGCTTATCCCAGAACACTGACAACTTTTTAGCAATATGTTTTAAAATTCACTTTTTGAATATCTCTATCATTTTTTATGTAATCTCCAAAGTCATTGTTTTCCACCGACCCATATAGAAACACATATAACTGTGTTTTAAAAGCGACGTAAAAAAAAAAAAAAAAAAAAAAAAAAAAAAAAAAAAAAAAAGTATTAAAAATTTGACTCTTTGGAATGTCAGTCTAAAATTTCGCCTCGGTGTTACTGTTATTTATCCTGAGCATGTTTCTGGAGCATAGTTCATCTGTTACCGCATTGTTTATCCCGCAATAATAATGTAAAACTACATATGGCATTTAACGTCATAATATTCTGTGCCGTTTTTTTAACGCATTTGTGCCTGAATTTTTGTTATCTTAAATTTTTTGGTAAAATCACTTTAAAATGTTACAAAATGAACTGGAAATATACTAAGAAAAATTTATCTAATATTTTTTTGTATTTATTTGATAAAATGTAAACGTTTTAAATATGGGAATATGCATAATATTTGTAATAATATAATATGCATAATTATATGTTTTTTCTAAATTTATATAAAATGAGCTTCTAACTTGTATATTATATACTATAATTAGAATTTTATGAACTTTAAAAAATATATATATATTTATTTACAGAGACTAATAACATTATAATTAGCCTTAATAATAAACTAAGAATAATAGCATTTGTGGCTAAAAACAATTTATTTTATAATCATCTTGGAAAAGACTTTACATAAATAACTTTACATTAAATGGCTAAGTAAAATATGTACCATTCGTGCCGAGAGCCCTATATTTGGGACGTAACAAACATGCATGGAAAATTGGCTGGAACATATAATTTTACAATTTAAGAAAATACGTATTTAAAAGAAATCTACAAGATTATGACTTATTTATTTGGATCCTTGATGCAAAAAATACAAATTAACTTACTTTTTTACATTTCCACTTCTTGAAAAATGAAAAATCTAAAAACACCGAAAAAAGCCTTCATTTAGGCAAATAAATATCCTTCTTATGCCTGTCATCTCTCGGAAACAGTTAAAGACATTTATAGATAATTATTTCGTACAATTTTCATGTTATAAAGGAGAAAAAAATAAACAAATTTATCAAAATTCAAGACGTCCCAAAAATGGGACGCTAGGCTTAAATGCGTTAATATAAGATCTGATTAAGAGATAAAAAGAACATTAAATAAATGAATATCATTATATATTGCTCATGATTACTGCCCAGTATGCACCTGTATCATATAAGTATTTATAACACTAGGGGGCTCGCCAACACTCGTTCAGACACCGCAGTCTCTAACAGCACGCTAATTTGATTGGATTTAAAAAGATTTTGAAAGATTGAATTATAATTTAAAAAACAGTGGCGATCTCCCTATAAATGGGTTTCCATTCATTTTTCTTCGATTGGAGAATTTTAAGGAAAAATCAGCTGCTGTTAAAAGATACAATGGCTGTTTTCGTCTTTGATTAAATAAAATCAGTTAAGCATTTGAAAATAAGCTAATATAATAAGCAAATCTGCACCAAAATGCAAATATATATTACAAATACCAATGCCTTCTTTTGACAGAAACGACACAGAATGTTAACGAATCTCAACTAAACCATTAAAGCAATTTCTTTATTTTCTGCTTCACAGATTTTTCTCTTTTAAATCACATTTTTTGTTGATGACACTTAATTTTCAGCTTGTAGTACTTTTTTTTCATTACATTACTAAATAATCGCAGTCTAAACGCGTTCAATAAAATTGATATTAATTTTATTAATATAATCTCAAAATATCAAATTAATGTCTCACGCAATTTTTAAATTTAAACTGTTTTGCAATATTACTTTTTGTTCATTTTACGTAATAAGTGTAATGTGACGTAATTTCTCCTATTTAAGACTTCTAACGCATGTTAATTAATTTATTATTTTACAATATCCTTATAAAATTCACGTGTAAATATAGTTTTTATGAAGTAATTTTCAATAAGTTCCTGCTTTTCACACGTAATTATTTAATTCTAATTTGAAAGTTTTTTTCTATTAATAATAGTCACGTGTAAATAAATTATTAATTTGAAGTAAACATTATTATTTGCACTGCTTATACAGTTGGCAACAGTTTAAATTAATACCATTTCCTAAAATAAGTAAAAAATATGTCTCGAAATGCTGAAAATTTGAATTTAAAATAAAAATAAAACCTCAAAAAATGAGTAAAATTAAAAAAGTGAATGCAGTCTGACACCGGGAAATTCTATCGTATAAAATGATCTAAAAATGAAGTAATTCCCCTGTATAATTTTTGCTACTATAAAACTTTTTTAATGGAACGATTTATCCAAATTTAGCATTAAATATCTCTTAAAATAATTCTGCCATTTTAAAACTGTCTGCATCAGCGTATTTATTAAACATATCTCTGTAATACCGCCGATTTTCATATTTTTGTATGCAGTATTTTTCTTAATATTAACGGAGATTACGGTCACAAAAAATTCAAAACCGGCGGCGGCGCCTTAACGCCGTAAGTTACTTTTTGTTTAGAATAGAGAGATACTTTATAAATTTTAACTCTTTACAACATAATTGAAAAGTATTTATGAATTGGGTTTGCCGGTCTTAAAAACTCATACACTCGTTGTACTTAGTTTGGCATGGAATTCATATATGTTGAGGCATACTATGGCATATTCGTTATTGAAAATGAAGTATGTAGAGAATTGCGGTAAATTTACAGGGACACTAAAAAATATAATTCCGTTGCATTACGGTCTATGGTGAAAAATCGATTCTGGTGTATTTTAAAGATGTTATACTATTTTAAACACATTTAAATTTTTATATATTCCTTAGGTGTACTACAATGCACGTTCTGTGGGATGTGGTATGCATAGAATTAATCGTTCATTTACGGGGACACACAACAGAATTTGGCTATTGTACTACCTATGATAAATAATTGCTGGAAGTGCATTTTCAGTTGTGGTACGAGTTTTAAAATTTAACCAATTTTTTTTATTAAATGGTGTGTATAAATTTATAGATCATATACAGGGTTGATGTTTGAACAAAATATCTCGAGTGCATTCCCGTTTATTGAGGGAAATTGCTGAATGGGAATTTTCAACTCGTCAATGATTTTAATTGAATTAATTTTTAATAGTATACATAGAATTTTATAAATGATATACAGGTCTGCCCAAATATATTCGTGTATTTTTACCACTATTGATGGTAATTGCAGAAACTGTTTTTCCAAATGCATTGTGCGTTTTGTAGTTTGTTTATTTAAACAATATATTTCCCTAAATCCCTATAACCTACAACTATCTGGGAGACATGTGGTCTAAAATTGGGCCAAAACTGATAAACACGGGGCTGTTCTGTAGTACATCGGTCGGGCCAAATGTAAATATTACGGGCATGACCCCTGGTGCAATGATCGAGCCAACGGGCTACCGGGATTACTAATAAATCTTTTGTAATATATCTACCACAATTATTACATCAGGTTGTAAGTTACTTATCAAATATTCTACAAAATTAACCAGTTGTATATTACACATGTATTTACATTCCTAAGTCGTGAGCGTTTGGTATAACTTAGGACCGATTTGCCGAACAGTGGAAAGGCTCGAAGGCTGCGCGATCTTGTTTGTGTTTTGCACCAAGGTTGTTGTAAATACAGTACCCCCCCCCCTCCCAAAGCGACCACGTTCCGTTCATAAGAATTGGTAGCTACGAGAGGTGGTCTCATAATGGAGGTCATGTTTAAATCTAAATTTTAATTGTTGAAAAAAAGTAAGAATTAACGTTACTAAAAATAATTTTTTACATTAGGAAAAAAATATATAAATGTAAGTATCAAAACAAAAGTTAATTGCATAAGTTAATTACTGCAGACTTTAAAAAATGAATACATTGACGTTTGCTTTGATTTTACGGTTTTTTCTCTTATAACTTATATCCAACTCCTTTCGAAGTTCAGTAAATAAATGCATTTTTTTTGGACGGAAATAAATAATGACAATTTCATTAATTTACCTATTTCTTTGAGAGTTTCCTGACAGAATAGTGCAAAGGAGTTTATTGACTGTCATTCTTAATTTGTCATCAGAGTTAAATTCATTGTCTAAAAAGGCACAAAGGAGTTTAAACACTTACAAGTTACCGGGAAAAGAAATCTAAACTTAGTTTAGAAGTTTGAAGAATAATACGCTCTCCGAAATTATTTTTCTAATAGAAACCTTCTTCAAGCGACTAGGAAAAAACGGAATTTGTTTCATTTTCTTCAAAGAAATTGGTCGCTCATGGAAGGAGTTCAACTGGGATGGTCTTTGAATGGAGGTAAAATTAGTATTGAGCCAATGGAAATAAATTTCGTTCCATGAAAAAATGGTCGTTCAGGGAGGTGGTCGCATTGGGAGGTTTCACTATAGTAGGTTAAGGGGTTAAAAAACTGTGAAGTTTTGGTACAGTATTCTGAATATTTTGGAAATTGTTTCATAATGTTTGCTGGACTTATGTTTTTCCGTTCTTGTTAATAATGCTCTTTGGGCTTTAGAGCTTCTTATTTGTTTTCGATACATTTATTTTTAAAAGATATTTCACGTACGAAGAAATATTTAAGATAATAATTGATCTTTCAAGATATATTTAAAGACATGGTATTCTTAAAATAAAATGAAAAGAACTAAATGCAATTTGTCAGCGTATTGATTTACTACAATTTCAAAATGAATTGTAATTGAATTTCTCTGCTAATTCAAGTTATTTCAATTAATGCTTCGATTTCCTAAGCTCATTACGCAATTTAAAATTCCTAATCTAATCTAATGTGTTTGCAGACTTTTGTGCTAAACTACTTTAATATCGTCGAATTCTTCAAAAGGATTTGATAATTGACGCTGAAATTCTGTAATCTATAATTAGAACGGATAATTAACTAGCTTCCACAGAAGATGAATGTCTGAATTAAAATATTTTCAGGAGCATTTTCTGACAAATAGAAAACAAACACAAGAAAAAACAATTCACCAAGGAAGTTGTCTGTGATTTGAAAAACGATGCAAATTTTGAAATATATAAAAAAATAAAAAACTTAAATACAATTAAAAAAAATAATATTTAATAAAAGAAATAAAACTAGCTTGAAGCAATGCTTAGGCATGTCTTTTTCACCTACAGTAAATTCTGTATAAGGCGGACTCTGTGCAAGTCGGAAATCTGTCTACCGCGGAAAGATTTTCAAGTCCCGGCGAACCCGTAAAAAATAACATTAGTTCTTGTTGCATAAGCCGGAATGTGCCTGACACGGACACGGAAAGGCATTCAAGGTCCCACCGAAACCATACTTATGCACAAGGCGGGAAAGAAGATATTTTAAAAATGAAAGACATTTGTTTAAAAAAAAAATTAAAACTGCTAAATACATTAAATACTCGCTGCGGAATATTTTAATTAAATTTTGTAATAGTTTAGATTTCGTAAAAGTTATTTCAAAAGAACCAAACACTGTTTAAAAGTTTCAAAAATGCGTTCATACTTCATTCCTCCCCAAAAATATTTGCATATAAATGTCGTTCACTAAACTTCGAAATTTCGATTTTTTGACACATTCCTGAAATCATTTTTATTCGTAAACATAAAATTTTCAGGCATTTTTATTTAAGTCTTATCAAAAACTTGAATGGTGTTCTTTCAAAGAAACTTTTTTCAACTTTTTCCAAAAAAAAAAAAAAAAAAAAAAAAAAAAAAGAAAGAAAGAAAGAAACAGTGGATTTTCCACAATTCTCGTTTTTGACGAATTTTTGAATAACGGCAATTAAGCAAAGATCAGCTTTGGAAAGCAATCCATTATTGCTCAAAAGCCAATATATTAATGCAACAGTCAACCTTGCAAATTTTGAAACTATACGCTGACACTTATAAATTTATAAATTTGATGTTGAGAATGCATTAGAAAAAAAATCCACGCCGGCCCGGCCTACAGGCAGAGGTAGATTTCGAAGTTAAGTATACTAATTTCACCAACAAAAACTAAATTATTATTAGATATAAATCCACTTTAACAGTTTTATCTGTCTGCTTTTGACGAGTTTTTATTTCCTTTTTATAAAATAGCTGGTTTTATCAGAATCTTGTTAAGGCGATATTAAAAAAAATATTTTTCCATACTCAACAACTCGAAATTTTCTGGCACATTTTCAGATTCATTTTTAATAAAAAAAAAATATATATATATGAAACATGCTGACGTGATTTTTGAAAAGATTTAAAAGCGACCTGTGTTTTTATTTTTCTTTCAATTAATTAAAACTTGATTAATAAACAATTATTTTCTCAGTAGGGCAATATTTTTCGTTTCTAACACAATCGCTTCGCGAAATTCTGTTCAGAATGCCCACTTTGACATCATTTTTTGAAATATATTCTGCCTCTATCAAAAAAATCGATCGTTACAGTACATTATATAGTTTCTGAATAAGAGAATCTAGCAATTAGATGCTAAAAAAAATTGGATGCTAAAAAAAATTAAAAACGAAAACAAAAAAGGGGTGTTGAAGAAGAAAAGTTTTCATAACTCCGTCAATTCACAAGATATAAAATCTCCATGAATTTATCATATGTCTTCTTAATATTGTCTTCAACATTTATATAGACAAGTTTTTGATAGGACCAATTCTTACAGCAAAAACAAATTAAAAATACATAGCGGTTAAAGAAAAAAATCAACTTATTAAGGGTGCATTCAAATCCAAACTGTGTATTTTCTTACTCATTTTTAAATTTATTTTTGCTCTTTGACGGAGTTATGAAGATTTTTCTTCTTCAACACCCTTTTTTTGTTTTCGTTTATTATTTATTTTATTTATTTATTTTTTTGGTACGAATTTGTCCTATCAAAAACTTGTGAATATAAAAGTTGTAGATAATATTAAGGAGATGTATAATAAAATTATTGGATTTGATATCTTGAGAGTTGACGAAGAAAGGAATTTTTTTCTCCCAAAAACCCTATTTTTGAATTCCTTGAGTCTATTTTAAATTTTATCAAAAATATGTGATGCATGAATTTTTGGCGCTATTTTTAGAAGTAATAAAAACTTTAAACTGATTTGATATGTACAAAAATTAAGAAGTTATGGGGTTTTTTTCGCTTTTCACAAAACCCCTCCCTATTTCCATCGCCTTTGTCCGCTTTTGCCCATTAACGAACTTGACCGAAATTCTATGTCCCTACATTTTATGTATCAGTTTGGAAGAGATTTGTGCAGAATTGCGGAAGTTATCGTGTCCAGAAGAAAGTGATAACACAATTGCTTCGGGAAATTCCGTTGAAAATGCCCACTTCGACATCATTTTTTGAAATATATTCTGCCTCTATCAAAAAACGATCATTGCGGTACATTATATAGTTTTTCAATAAGCAAATCTACCAATTAAATGCGTTTGAGAGCAAAAATGAATTTAAAAATGAGTCAGAAAATAAGCAGTTTGGATTTGAGTGCATCCTTAATGCAATGATTTTTCCAACACAATCCGCTTCGGGAAATTCGGTTCAAAATGCCCACTTTAACAGCATTTTAAAAAATATATTCTGCCTCTATAAAAAAATCGACCATTACGGTGCATTATATAGTTTCTGAGTAAGAAAACGTACCAATTGGAAGCCTTTGAGAGCAAAAATGAATTGTAAAATGAGTCAGAGAATACGCAGTTTGGATTTGAATATACTCTTACTTAGATGATTTTTTTCTTCAACCGCTATGTAATTTTAATTTGTTTTGTCTGTAAGAATTGGCCCTATCCGAAACTTATCTATATAGATGTTGTAGACAATATTAAGAGGATATATGATAAATTCATGGGGATTTTATATCTTTTGAATTGACGGAGTTATGGATTTTTTACTTCTTCAAATCCCCTTTTTGTTTTCGTTTTTATTTTTTTTTTTTGCGGTACGAATTGGTCCTATCAAAAGCTTGTGAATATAAAAGTTGTAGATAATATTAAGGTGATTTATAATAAAATTAATTGGAATTGATATCTTGAGAATTGACGAAGTTATGAATTTTTTTTCTCCCCAAAACCCTGTTTTTTGCGCCCTTTGAGCCCATTTTTAACGTTATCAAAAATCTGTGATACATAAAATTTTGGCCCTATTTTTAGAAGTAATAAAAACTTTAAACGGATTTGATATGTACAAAAATTAAGAAGTTATGGGGGTTTTCGGTTTTCACGAAACCCCTCCCTATTTCCATCCCCTTGGTCCGATTTTGCCCATTAACGAACTTGACCGAGATTTTATGCCCTTTGATTTTATGTATCAGTTTGGAAGAGATTGGTGCAGAATTACGAAAGTTATCGTGTCCAGAAGAAAGTGATATATATATATATATATATATATAAAGTTTTTTACTGAGGGTGGTTTTGGGTTCTAGGGGTCATGATCGGTGTAGATCTGCAACATTTTTCAAATTCCAACATCGGAACGATCCCAATAGGTAGTATTTCATACGAAATCTACCTACTATGCATTATTGCACACATATATATATATATATTTACTATCTTCTATGTTTACAAGAAGAAAGTATTAGATTCGTGAAAAATTTTTATATCTGTTTTTCGACGGATTCATACGTTTTAGAATATCCTGAACACGATATGGCTGTTTTCAGAAAATGTGTGTATGCGACACTAATATTGTGGACGCTATATCTCAAGATATAAAGCACAGAATTTAATAAAACTTTAGATTCGGTTAGACCTTTATATAAATTGAATCGGGTTAGTTTTTGATGTAAATCGCCTATTAGATGGCGCTGCTGTATTGCATTTTTAGTGATTTCCGCAATGGCTCTATCTCAAGAACTAATGCGTGGAATTTCGTCAAACTCCATATTCTGTTATAATTTAATGTAAGTTGGTGCTGCTTAGGATTTTCTATAAATCATACAACATTTGGGGCTGCTATGCAGCATTTTTCGCGATTTCGGAAATAGCTCTGTCTCAAGAACTAATGTGCATGGAATTTCATCAAACTTCATATTCTTTTAGACCTTGACATAATTTGGTGCTGGTTAGGATATTGTATAAATTATATAACAGGTGATGCTGAGTTTTGCATTTTTCGTGATTTCAGCAATAGCTCTTTCTCAAGAATAAATGCATGGAATTTCATGAAACTTCATATTCTGTTAGACCTTGACATAAGTTGGAGGTGATTAACATTTTGTATAAATCATATAACAGGTTATGCTGCTGTGCTGCATTTTTCGCGATTTCAGCAATAGCTCTTTCTCAAGAACTAATTCATGGAATTTCAACAAACTTCATATTCTTTTAGACCTTGACATAATTTGGTGCTGTTTAAGATTTTGTATAAATGATATAACAGGTGGTGCTGCTGTGCTGCATTTTTTGCGATTTCAGCAATAGCTCTTTCTCAATAACTAACGCATGGAATTTCATCAAACTTCATATTCTGCTAGACTTTGACATAAGTTGGTGCTAATTAGGATTTGGTATGAATCCTATAACAAGTGGTGCTGCTATGCTGTATTTTTCGAGATTCCAGCAATAGTTTTTTCTCAAGAACTAATGCATGGAATTTCATCAAATTTCATATTCTGTTAGACCTTGACATAAGTTAGTGCCGATTAAGATTTTGTATAAATCATATAACAAGTGGTGCTGCTGTGCTGCATTTTTCGCGATTTCAGCAATAGTTCTTTCTCAAGAACTAACGCATGGAATTTCATCAAACTTCATATTCTGCTAGACCTTGACATAAGTTGCTGCTAATTATTATTTGGTATTGATCATATAACAGGTGGTGTTGTTGCTGTGCTGTATTTTTCGCGATTTCAGCAACAGCTCTTTCTCAATGGAATTTCATCAAACTTCATATTCTGTTAGAACTTTACATAAGTTGGTGCTGATTAGGATTTTGTATAAATCATATAAAAGGTGGTGCTGCTATGCTGTATTTTTCGCGATTTCAGCAATAGCTCTTTCTCAAGAACTAATTCATGGAATTTCAACAAACTTCATATTCTTTTAGACCTTGACATAAGTTGGTGCTGATTAAGATTTTGTATAAATGATATAACAGGTGGTGCTGCTGTGCTGCATTTTTCGCGATTTCAACAATAGCTCTTACTCAAGAACTAATACATGGAATTTCATCAAATTTCATATTCTGTTAGACCTTGACATAAGTTGGTGCTGATTAGGATTTTGTATAAATCATATAACAGGTGGTGTTGCTTCTCGAAGTTTTTGCGAATTTTTCATAAAGAACTAAAATGAGCAGGCCAGGACAATGACATTCATTTTCAGTGACAATCATATTTTAATTATTAAAATTTTTTTGTAAAATACAGATCTTGTTACCTTCCACATATATGTGTTATATAAGATATAATTATTAATTAGAAATTAAAAAAAAAAACTAGAACAATATTTTTGTGCATGATAGCAGAAAGCCTTTTACATTGCACACACCACAGTGTGACATGCCAGGAAAATGACAATCTGAAATTGTAAGTCTTTTAATTGCTTTATTTTTGTGTTATTATGAATATAATAAATCTTGAAAATACTTTTAAGAATACTTTTCATTAGAATGTAAAAAAGAAAATTGCATTATATAACATTAAATAGAAATTTTATTGTGCGGACTGCCATTTTCGTAATTTGTGATATTGACCCTTAGAGCTATTGATTGGTAACAACCCCAAGTATACGCGTTTCAGATTTATCCAGGATAGATAGAGCCAGATTTATCCAGTTTTTTTAAAGAGGAAATTCCTTTTTTCCCTTGAGGTGTATCCTTGCATCGATAAGAAAGGGGACATAAATGTCTTTGGTAGAGAATCCAAACAAATCAAACGAACTAATTGAATCAAGCATTTTTTGTACTATTTTCCATTGTAATAGTAAAATTTGTACAAAACTGGAGCTGCCCCTTTTGCACCGGATTATTATTTTTTTTTCAGGTTAAAAAAATAATTCGAACCAGAATCATTATTTCATAAAATGTTTCCAGTTATTATTTTATTTAGTAAAACATCGTTTTAAAAATTCCCAACATAGTTGAAAAGATTTTATGAATGCGGTTTCTCTGTCCGTCTGTCTGTCTGTACTCTAACTGGCGTAAATATAGTCTGATTGCCATGAAATTTATATATGTTATTTTGGTTTACTATGGCATGTTCGATATTGAAAATGTAGTGAGTAGGATTTACGGTTCATTTACAGGACACTCAAAAGAATTCCGTTGCATTGCGGTCTTCGAGGAAAAATCCTTTATGGTGTATTTTAATGATATTGCTCTATTTTAAACATATTGAAATTGATATCTATCAGTGAGGTGTACTGCAAGATTCTTATTATAGAATATGGTGTGCTCAGAATTTATCGTTCATTTATAGGGACACACAAAAGAATTTGGCTGCAGAAGAAAATTAACAATATTTGAACTATTGAAAAATACGAACAATAATTGTTGAATGTGCGTTTTCAGTTGTGTTATGCGTTTTTAAATTTCAGTATTATTTAAATATTATTTGATGTTTATGAATTCTATAGCTCATATACAAGGCCGCACAAAATCTTTCAACAAGATCCGTTTATTGTCGAGAATTCCTGAATGGAAGTTTTCAACTGTGCTATACGTTTAACTGAATTAACTTATCACATACTATGTAGTATACATACTTATCCATGTACAATATACAGGGCTTCACAAACATATAGTATTACTTTCTTTTTAGGTATAATTGATAGACAACGTACTAAGCAGTATAAATAAGATATGACAACTCAAAATTAAGAAACCTGTACTTGCATATCGTGAAAAAACTTGTTTTGAAAGATTCATTTTTTTTTTTTTTTTTTTTTTTTTTTGTAAAATATTAAACCATTTTTTAGTGTTTTTACAACTGAACAAATATTTGTATCCATATAAAACTTAAATAAATAAGGTCAAAACGATGTTAGTTTGAATTCATTACAGGCTTCTTATTCCCCGATCAAACTTCACATTCATTTTCGTCATTTCAAAACTTAAGAAGTCCAAGCTGTACATCTAACTCCCTTAAAAATTACTGCCTTTTAGTGGGCATAATAAATAAGGTCAAAACGATGTTAGTTTGAATTCATTACAGGCTTCTTAATCCCCGATCAAACTTCACATGCATTTTCGTCATTTCAAAACTTAAGAAGTCCAAGCTGTACATCTAACTCCCTTAAAAATTACTGCCTTTTAGTGGGCATAATAAATAAGGTCAAAACGATGTTAGTTTGAATTCATTACAGGTTTCTTAATCCCCGATCAAACTTCACATGCATTTTCGTCATTTCAAAACTTAAGAAGTCCAAGCTGTACATCTAACTCCCTTAAAAATTACTGGCTTTTAGTGGGCATAATAAATAAGGTCAAAACGATGTTAGTTTGAATTCATTACAGGCTTCTTAATCCCCGATCAAACTTCACATGCATTTTCGTCATTTCAAAACTTAAGAAGTCCAAGCTGTACATCTAACTCCCTTAAAAATTACTGCCTTTTAGTGGGCATAATAAATAAGGTCAAAACGATGTTAGTTTGAATTCATTACAGGCTTCTTAATCCCCGATCAAACTTCACATGCATTTTCGTTATTTCAAAACTTAAGAACTCCAAGCTGTACATCTAACTCCCTTAAAAATTACTGCCTTTTAGTAGGCAACGACAAGAGTGCCTATGAAAATTATATGAATATATAAAAAAAAAATGAAAATATCTTTCATTTGTTGAGTGCTTTCTCAAACTGGGTATCACCAATTCTCAAAAGTGTATTTAGAATTAAACTAGATGAAAATAACTTACGTAATTAAAGAGCTGAGTGGAAGAACATGTTATTCTACATTTTCTTTAAAATTATTTTATCTTTTGTACGAAGGCGATATCAGATATTCTATCGCATAGTACAACTAAAATACCAAAATTCTATTTAGCCTTGAAGATTTAAGACAATATTCGTTAATATTTAACATTTTATTATTTAATAATGTAAATAATATTAATATTTTTTAATATTTAAAAATTAAATATGAATAAGATTTTTGATAGAGTTCAGTACCACACCTGTTAATATTTTAAACACATGGTATCAAACAGAAAATAAATCATTATAATTGACAACAAAAACTTTCACATCAAATTTCTTCAAATGTAATTTTTGTTACTTGCCATGTTCTTCCACTTACCTCTTCAATTATGTATAGCATTTGTAATGCTTTCATTAACAATCTCTGAATTTTTTTATTCAAAATATCCTATATAAATATTGTATATTGCATAGAATGACTACTGATTCTCGTACAATAATATTAAATAAGATTTGTTTGATGTTAAGTAACATAAAGTAAAACATATTAACATTTATAAGAAATAAATTTTCCACATTTTTCCATTTTTTCCCTCTATCAGTATCATTAAGCTTTATTCAAAGGATTCAAAGCTTCATTCGATTTATGGCATACAATAAAAACAGAACTAACGGCGTGAAGAACATTTCAACGTTTATAAAGATGAATGATGTTATTCTCTGTTTGAAAAATGTTTGCTCTATGCGCTGAAAATTCGTAAGTAGTTTGTTAAATCAACCATCAAAGTATACAGTTAATGAACTTAAAACTACAAATCGTATTGCTGATTTGTAACGATGATGTTTGAAACGTAAACATCTGTGTAGAATGGTTTATGACATAGAGTATAAATGCGTCCCCATGCATGTAGTCTAATTGATTGAAATAGAACTAACCAAATGTCAGTTTCTTATTCATTTTTGCACAATCAATCCATTTATAAAAACATGTTGCTTGAAAAAAAAATGCAATTCTTCCTTTGCTTTTGAACAATTCATGTATTTATAAATTAAGGAATATTTTTTTTAAAATAGCAATACTTCTTTGATACATTCTAATTTAATTTGAAAACACTTCTATAACATTTATAAACGATTAAATGTACATCCGTGCATTTTTCAATGATGTAATGCAAAAAGATTATTATTTTTTTTTAAGTTTTTAGCTTTCAAATAATTTATGGAATATTATTGAACTATTTTAAATATGTTTCATATTGCCTATTAAAGTTTTAAAGCGATTTATTATAGATGTTTCATGTGTAACATATTAGGACATTCGGATCAAAATATTGAAACGAAATATGGTCCTATGAGAAAAGCTTAACATTTGTTTATGTGTTAAAATACAGCAGCACCTATTTTTCGAAATATTTAAAAGATGATAAATAGAAACCAAATATTCTCTATTTAAAGTTCTAAATAATTTTTATTGTTGTGCGCCATAAAAATTATTTAATTCTGAACGATACTTTGCCCTGGATAAATATTAGCATTTTATCAGTAAAGTTTCCTTAGGGGAGGTTGGGGCATCTACATATTAAAAGGAATCGTAACTTTGTTTTTTACTATAGCAGTGCACAATTCTGACAGCATAAATGAACTCTACATCCTTCAATTATCCTAAAAAAAAAAAAAAAAATATGAAATTTGTACGATATGTTTCCGAGAAATTAATTATTTTAAAACGAGCGTATTTTGGGGTTTTATCCAAATTGAAGTTCGGTACTCGATTGTTGACCGAGAGAGTCTCCTTCTTCATCAAGGCGCCTTAAGCAGTCATTGAACACTGCTAGATTACAGGATAGCAGAAGAAATTTCAAAATATCTAGTCACTTCTATCATAGACGACCCCTTAAAATATCATTTTGCCGTTTTTTAAGCATAATTTGAATACTAATTAGAAGAAAGATGTGAAATTTTGGATTTCCATAAAGCAGGGCTTAATAATCTAAATCTATGAAAAAAATTGTATGTTGCAATTCATAATTTTTTCGAATATTATTTTCATAATTCATAATTCATATCATAAAATTATAAAAATTCTAATTTCAACGTATTTATGTTTGGGTATTTTAGTATTATTGCTACACAAAAAATTAGCACGTCAGGAGTATAATTTAAGGAGATATTAATAAAAATATGAAAATGTAATTTAACATTAGAAGCACTAAATTTTGAATGTTTATAATTTTAAAACCTTTCATTCAAATGACTTGAAATTAGATATTTAGCATAGTTTGAACCGAAGATTTGAAATATATTTTTTAAATTGGGTATTGCCAGTGAAAAAAATGAAGTTTGGGTTCATTTTAATATGTGGATGGCCCCCTAAGCAAATTTTATATACATCATTTAAAAGTAGATTTTAATTTCAATCGTTCGGTACTATTAACTTTCTTCTACGCTAATTTGTTGAGAAGTTAGTAGGGTTGTTTACATTTATTTCCCACGACTGTACATTGATTTCACACTTAAATAATGGCTGTAAAAAAACTTTTTTTTTCTTGTTTCAATTGTCCAATAAATACCACAAATGGGAACATCCTTAAAAAACGATTCCGCAGAGAGAATATATGGTACTAATAATTATGTAAAACCTTTTTTTCTACTTTGGCATAACAAAATGTGATTTTAAAGTGAAAATTCTTAATTTATTTTCTTCCAAATTGGAGATTAAAACTGCCACGAGACATTTTACTAGGTGTTCTATACAACAGAAGCAGAGAAAGATGGAAATTACTCGTTTACAGAGATGTTCAGAATACATGGTCGTGTATATTGCTTTCACGCTTAAATAAAAATTATAAAAACTACTTTTTTTCTAGTTCCAATTGTTCAATAAAATATAAATTATTGGGAACATTGTTAAAAACATTACTAAAGAGAGAATTTATTGTAAGAATAACTATTTAAAATCTTTTTTTTTTCTATCTTGACCAAAAAGAGTGTGATTTTAAAGTGAAAATTGTTGAACTTTTTTCCAAAGTTTTTCTTTCAAGAGTAAAACTAACTTGAGGCATATTGCGCAGTGGTCTACGTGTTTTCATTTGTACTTTGGGTTGTTGGAATCTCAGGTACACAATGAAACATGAAATAGCTGCACCTATTTCTAATTTTTGTACCTATCTTACATTCTTTCATAAGGACAACAGACAGTTTCGCCTCCACTATTCACGAAAATGCGCAATATTATCCACAAGGAAGACATCATGAATATCTTGTCATCATACCCATTCGTGTTTAATCAGCGGATTCAACTGAAGAGAAAACAGTTATTGAGTTAGATGGTGAAGTAGAGAACCTTCTTTCTTTTTTTTTTGGCATATGTAATTTTTTCAAACAATTCCTCACATTTTTAGGGTTCCGTACATAAAAAGCAAAAAAGGAACCATTATAAGATCACTCCTGTGTCTGTCTGTCTGTCGCAGCCGTTTTACTCGTAAACTATGGAACGTGGAAAGTTTATATTGGGGGAAGTAATAAAGACTATTGACCCACATATTTACAGATTATTAAACATTTACAAATATATTTAGGTAAAATGTAGAAGGGCTAATTAAGGTACTTGAAAAAACAAACTCTTTTCTTTGTATATCGTGTGGGATATCGTGTGAAAGCTTTGGTAACGCTGAAATCAAAAATATATTTCTTTTAATTTTAGCTATTGTATTTTCAAAAATGTCGTCGGAAATGCAGTGCAAAATTAAGTTCCCCATCCCATCTATTTCCGAATCTATTGAAACTAAAATTATGAAAAAATTAGAGGTAGTAACACGTTAGTTCAAACCTTGCAGGAAAATTATAGCGACTGCCCTAGGTTACATATTTTTCTCAGAAAAGCGCATTTTTCTGTTACAAACAAATTTCGATTTGCGGGTATTCAACAGTTTATGCTGGCGTCCAAATTGCCAGCACACTGTGCTGTTAATTTTACGCAACTACTGTATTTTCCATGTTTATACAGTCAGGAAACCAAAGAAAGATACAGCACATTCACTGTGATTGAGTTTGTTCTGGCAAGTCTACAGTGGTTTTTTTTAAAGTGAAACTCACTCTGATGTTACAAAGAGCTTCTAAAAGTTAAAAAAAAATTGTCGGTTCAAACTTCATTGCAAGATGTCCTCGCTTGTTGCTATTGTAGATTTTCATGTCCTCGAAGACCCGAACGGGGCAGCTAGAAGAACGATAAAGTGTAAGTTAATAACTTATCAATTTATTCCAAATTTTTGTATTTCAAACGCATTTTTTTTGTTAATGTTAAATGTATTCAATATGATCCCTAAATACAATAGAATATGTTTACTAGATTTTGGAGAATTTTTATTGCTTATCCTTTTTTGCTTATCTAAACGTACCTCGATTTACGTCCTTTTCGACTTACGTCGCTAGTCTTGGAATAAATTGCTGAGTTAAGTCGAGGTATTACTGTATTGACATAACAAATACGGCATGTACTCAAATATGTCACTATCAACATCGATAGAGTCCAGGTAACGCCTACCAAGTGATTCTAGTACTCTTTTAAGGGAGTCTGAGACTAAAATTCTAAAAAAATAATGCAATTTTGTTTATTGGCTTAAAAAAATACTGAGGATTTAGCGTTAAATATCGCAAACCGCATGCTGTGTATACCTGATTTATCAGAAATAAAGTAATATAAATGGATTTTGTATTATTTATAAGTTTGAAAAGTTTAACATCTTGATGTATTTATTGATGTATTGATGTATATTATCAACTCATTAGTAACTTGATGATAATTAATGAAACAAAACTATTACTTAATATAACATATAGCATAAAAATTCCTATGCATTCTCGCTTAAGTAGGAACTCATTATTATCACTGTTAAATGTACTTTTTGAATGTATTTTTTATTTTAAAAATATTTCATTACAACAAATTAAGAATTTAAATTTATATGTTATTTTACTGAGCCATATCAAACTGATTTTCTGCAAATCAGGATGGCATGTTATTTCTATTAAAATATGAATAATATTCTCCATTTCTACTATCCAATGATACTTTTGTCCTTTTTTACATTTCATGCTACTGGGACTTTTATAACGCTCAATAGTCCACATCATAACTGAAATACATCCTGATTCAGCTTTGGTGAAATAAATTTTTTTGCAAGGAGTTTCTGTGTAAAACATCCATTCGCGATTTAAAATATGAAATATGTATATAGTACATAGTATACATAATATGTATTTTTTTAACTAAAGTTACAATCAGCGTTGTCCCCCGTAAATCGAGGCTCCAAATGACCTGGACACCAGTATTTGAAAGTAATTTTCGTCTTCTTATCAAATGGCAGAATTATCTGCGATTAATTATGGCGAAATAAACTGTACGAAATTACTGGTGGCTAGTAAAATTTTGGAGCCCCGATTTGAGCAGCACACCAGGCAACACAATTTAAAATGCTTCTCTAAATGTACAATGCAAGTACATTGCAATGATGCAAATGTGTTGCAAGAAAAACGTTTTAAAATGGCTGTACACAATATTTTTTTTTAATTGAATTATATCAGATTGGATAATATTCATTCATAAACCTTATTTTTTTCATTCTTTAATTTAACATATCATGGGCCAATTAAGTTCCAAACCAAGCTTGTTAAAATATGTCGATTGGAAATATTTTTAACAACTAAAAGTAGAAAAAAAAAGAAAAGAAAATATAGCAGAAAGATTTTTTTAAAAAATAGGCTTTTTTCTTGCAAAACAAATAATTTTTCCACGCTATTGCACTATCGTAAAATAAAGATAAGACAATCTTAAAATTAACATACTAAAATAAATCCTTAAATGGCATAATTTTATGACTTCTTTGTTACACGGTTTGTTACAGACATTTTGCACAAGATCCGATATACATCTTGATTAAATTCTTTTCTCATATGAAATTAAAATATCTGAATGCATTAAAAAAATTATTTTGGCATATTTGCCAAGCATGTATAACTTATATACAAGATCATGTAAAAATTTTCAAATACACGCGTAACGTAACATAGAATTATGTTCTCGTAATGTTAATAAACGCTTTGAGCTATGTTAAATCTTGATAAAATTAACTATATATTTGCAGATCGAAAAATAATTGATAATTTCATTCGCTCTATTTTAATTCTTCTCACAGATGCTAGATCTAATCAGTCGTGCACTTGAATTCTAATACCTTAAAAAAAAAACACTTTTATATAAATAAGGGCTTTTTTTACATCCTATTCATTTCGTGTTTATGTTCAGCACAGTTTGCTTTTAAATCTCCAAAGTATACATTTAGGTTAAACACATTTTAAGGGAAAGTATTCTTTTAAAATACATAGTTTTCAAAGAAGAAGCTACTTTTAAACTGCAGAAGGAGGAGAAAATGGAACGGGGACGGATAAAATTGGGGAACAAAAAAGGAATATCATGGCCTAAGGATAATAGGAAGTAATTTATTTATTCAATGAAATGATCCTTTTTTAGTTCTTTCAATAAAATTTAAAGTGAGAGCAATTTATTTTTATAACAAAAATAGCATCGTTCAGATTATGTTTGCAGATTATAAGAATAGTCATTTTTTCCCCACTATATCTAGTTATCTCTCAAACATATAGTTTTAAAGTTTTGTTTATTAATTAATCTGTATTTCAAATAGTTTCAAAAAACATTTTTAAGCCCATGATACAGAAATCTCTCTAATTGTATTTTTCAAAAAAAAAATTATCATCTATAATGATATTATAAAGACTATGTATACTGATATTATAAACGCTTGCTTGTTTGTTTATAGGATGTAATCTCTGTAACTACTGAACCGATTTCAAACGCAATGGTGCCAAATTGATGGTGATAGCCTTTTGCTCCAATAAAAGTTATATTTTATGTCGCTGCCTCTGCCAACCAAAGTTCTGAAGCACCAAAAATTGGTCAAAATTGATATTTTAAGAGTTCTAAAAACTTCCTAAATTACGATTTCTCTGCAATTGTTAAGTTTAGAAATTTAAAATCAAAAGTATTTCTTATTTAAATGCAGATTGGGTCCTCAGCAGATAAATTAGAATTTTTCTTTCTTTTTTTTTTTTTTTTTTTTTTTTTTTTTTACTTATAATGAGTAAAATATAGAAAACATTGCGCGAAATCCTTGAAAATAACTTGTGAGGAAGAAAATTAATTTTAAATCATTAAATTTACAAAGGCATGTCAAAATGTGGAATATCCAAAATGCTAATATAAAATACACTGGTGACTTCAATATCCAAAATTATTTAATTATCACATTAAAAAAGTACTTAAAAGTGACACTTTTTATAGGTAAATATTCATAAAATATATTGCAAATAAAGAAAAAGATCTACATTAGACTTAATTCCAATATGTTCTACGGCATTGCTTCTCAATAAATATATTAGGTTGGATCATAATTATTCAAAAACCTGTTTTTGTCACTCTTTTATTTAACTTAACATTGCTCAATTAAGCGCTATACTACGCTCACTTAAAAAATGCCAAATGGCTGCGAAACTACAATAAAGATGTATTTTAAACGCTAAAAAGTAGAAAAAAAATATAAATAAAAAATGAAGAGTGCCATGATTTAAAATATATATATATATGCTTTCTAATTATAATAAAAATAGTTTTTTGATGATAGAGTAGTTTTTTAAAGCAATGGTGAGATAAACATATCTTGTACATATTGAAAGAAATCCGTAAATAGCATAATTTGTATATACTTCTTTGTTACTGGTGTTGTTATGGTTATTTTTTTGTAAGACTCAACATACAATTGGATTACATTATTTCTCAGAATAAATACCTGAATGCAGTTAAAAAGTTAGTATTTTTTAGTTTATGATAGTATTATTTTCATGCGTGTATAATTTCTATACAACTTCTATATTTAAGGTGGATAAAATGAATTATGTACTTGCAGATGGAAAAATAATTGACAATCTCAATAGCTCTATTTTAATTATTTTTATATATGCTATTTCTAATCAGACATGAACGTGAATTCTAATACTTTAATTAGAAATTCACTTTTTTATTTAAAAAGATCTTTATTTTAAAAACCTATTCATTTCATGTTTATATTCAGTGCAGTATGCTTTTAAATCTCCAAAGCATATATTTTGGTTAAACGCATTCAAAGGAAAATATTCTTTTAAAACACACAGTTTTTGAAGAAGAAGCTATTTTTAAACTGCAGAACGAGAAGTAAATGGAAGGGAGGGGAGTTGGAAAATGGGAAGGCAAGAAACGAATATCCGGTACATGGCCTAAGGATAATAGGAAGTAATTTACTTATTCAATAAAATGTTCCTCTTTTTAGTTGCTTCAATAAAATTTAAGGCGGGAGTTATTTATTTTATAAGAAAAAGAGCATCGTTCAGATTATGTCAGCAGATTATAAGAATAGTTAAATTTATTTCCACTATATTTTCTCTCTTAAATTGTGTAGTAATAAAGTATTGTTTATTAATTGATCTATTTAACAAATGGTTGCTTAAAACATTTCTAATGGCGTACGCATACAATGAAACTTTTTTTATATATAAGTAAAATTAATATTATATATACAATCAATTTATTAATTAAATTGCAGAAAACTATATAAGCTTACATCGTCCGGTCAGCAGATTATATGAATAGTCAAATTTGTTTCAACTATATTTTCTCTCTCAAACTGTGTAGTTATAAAGCTTCGTTTATTGATTGAGCTATGTTACAAATAGTTGCTTAAAACATGGCTAATGACTTACGTATGTATTGAAACTGTTTTTACATATAAGTAAAATTAATATTATATATACAACCTATTTATTATTTATACTCCGTAAAACTATATAAGCTTACATCGTTCAGATTATGCCAGCAGATTATAAGAATAGTCACATTTATTTCAACTATATATATTTTTCTCTCTCAAATAGTGTACTTTTAAAGTTATGTTTATTAATTGTTCTATATTTCAAATAGTTGCTAAACAACATTTTTAAGGTGTATGTATATACTGAAACTTTTTGTTTTAAAATAATATTTCTATGTATTAATCAAACTCCGCAAAAATATATAGGCTTACATTATTTAAATTCACGCTGCATGATAAACCAATTTGTTTCGTTAATATTTTAGAAGTTTCTAAATAAGAAAACGTTACTTATGCATTTCCAAGTCTAGAAAGCATTAAAAATGCATTATAACTACAAGCTGCAAATGTTTAAACAAATAATTTTATAATATTCACAAACTTAAAAAATTCAATGTCTATTTTTTGATAAATATTTTCAAGAGATAGTCAATGAAAGTTTACTCCGTATCATATTTTTCCAGCACACGGCTGACCAGCATCTATATTACTAACATTACCCAGTTGTCTGGTTTGGCCGCTCTTGAAATATTACATAAAAGTTTTATATAAATTTCAAGGGGGTACGGGACACATTTTAAAATAAGTTTTATTTATTGACTTAAAATTTTGATTTTTTTTGTGATGGTTAACCATATCATTTGTAAACAAAATCGCATTATAAGACTTCTCATAAATAAACAAAAAAATCAAATTTAAAATTTATTTAAAAGTGGGGTAGTTTAAAATCGTTATAACTCTAAATATTATTTGTAGAATTTCATTTTTTTTTAATTTAAATTAACAGAAATATATAAGTTTTAAGTTTGATTCAGCATTTAAAAAATATTAATTTAAATCAAAATTAAAAATGTATAAAGTAAAAATTTAAAAAAAAGAGAAAAAGTAAATATTTTTCAAAAGTAAATATTTTTTTTTTCAAATTCTCTGAATCATAATTAAAGTAAAACAATTGAAAAAGACATGTTCCAAGTTTGAACACTTTATCTTTTAATGTTAAACTTATAACAATGTTAATACGAGAAATGGGGAAAAAAAACCTTCATGAAGAAAATCGCATTTTCACAAGAAGTCGTGTTCACGGCAGCCTTCTTGAAAGTTAGATCTTGAAAACAACCCAAAAGGAAAAAATTAATACTTCCTACTCCAATTAAGATAGAAACATGATTTAAACATCATTTTATGCAGAAAAAAAAGAGAAATTTTTAATTGCACTAATTTTTTTTTAGAAAATTTTAAGTTTTTTGTGTCCCGGAACCTCTTATAGGACGTTTTAAAAATTAAATAACAATGATTTAAAAACTATTTTTAACATTTTCTGACAATTATCGTTTTTTATTATCCATTACTATTACTATTATCCTTTTAAAATAAAATATTTTTGTAAATCATTCTGTAATATGAAGTGTAAGTAAGCAAAAGTGGAAATTTGATAATGTAAAAATAAAGAAATTTGAACCAGAATTTTTCATCTGAGATCTGGATTTCTTTCCTGTTACAATCATCAATCAATTTTTCTGTTTTATTTCCAAAAATAAAGTCCTTCCGGCCAGTGCCGGGAGGAAGAGGTAGCTTTCATAATCCTTATTTAAAAAAAGCCAACTTATATCATGCAAACACACGAAGCTCAATTTAGTGGAAACCGAATATAGGAGATTCAATACTAATTTTTATCAATATAATGAATGAGAATTTCGCGAAATTAGTCAGCTTTATCCAAGCTGCTTTTCTTTAAAGTAACTTATATTTGGCTGCCAAATTCGGCAATTTCTTAAAGTGCCTGTCATTTTAAGACAACATGGTGGATGAGGCTAAGCAGTGAACTTGGTCGAGACCTTAGTAATTGCTGTGCACATGCTCACTCACATCGGAATCGGTTAATATATAGGAGTGCTGTCGCATGCAAAAAATCAGATTTTTCAAAATGTCACCCACAATAGAAATTGAAACTGCTATATCTGAGCCATTTTTTAAGGTAAAGACAAACAAAAAATGCTCCTGAATCCTTATATCAAGATCAAATACTTAAGAAAGAAACCTTTTTCAATTTCTAATTTTTTTGCACCTCACTTTAAACATATATGTATTTTTTAATATAATGGCCGCCATTTTGAAACAAGATGGCTGATGAATCTGGCCAGCGAACTTGGTTGAGGTGTTGATGTATACTATCCACATGCCTTCTTACATCGAAATAGGCGAATACGCGTGTTATCGCGTGACAAATACAAGATCGTTTCAAAATGTTAGCCATGCTAGAAATTCAAAGAGCTATAAATCAACCATTTTTTAAGATATCAACAAAAGAACAAATTTTCAGAAACAAAAACTGCTCCGGAATCTTTGTATCAAGACCAAACACATAAAAAAAATCTTTTTCATTTTCCAATTTTTTAATACCTCATTTTGAATTTTAAATTTAATTTTTTTAAATGGCAACCCTTTTGAAACAAGATGGCGAATGAAGCTGGCCAACGAACTCGGTCGAGACATTGGTATGTACTATGTACAGACCAAGTTACATCCAAATAGGTTCATAAATACGCCTGTTATCGCGTGACAAAAATCAGGTCGTTTTAAAATGTCAGCCACAAGAGAAATTCAAAATGCTATTATTCAGCCATTTTTTTTTAGATATAGACGAAAAAAAAACTGTTCCGGAATCTTTGTATTAAGGTCAAACACATACAAAAAAATCTTTTTCATTTTCCAATTTTTTGGTATCTCATTTAAATTTTTTTATTTTTTAATTTTTTTAAATGGCCGCCATTTTGAAACAAGATGGCGGATGAAGCTGGCCAACGAACTCGGTCGAGATATTTGTATGTACTATGTACACACCAAGGTACATCCAAGTCGGTTCATAAATACGCCTGTTATTACGTGAGAAAAATCAGGACGTTTCAAAATGTCAGCCACGCTAGAAATTCAAAATGCTATAACTCAGCCATTTCTTAAGATATAGACGAAACAAAAACTGCTCCCGAATCTTTTTATCAAGGTCAAACACATAAGAAGAAAATATTTTTTCAATTTTCAATTTTTGGTACCACATTTCAAATTTAAATTTTCTCTAAAAATTTAAATGGCCGCCATTTTTAAACAAGATGGCGGGTGAAGCTGGCCAACGATCCCGGTCGAGACATTGGTATGTACTATGTATAAACGAAGTTACATCCAAATCGGTTCATAAATACGCCTTTTATTGCGTGACAAAATTCAGGACGTTTCAAAATGTCAGCCACGCTGGAAATTCAAAATGCTATAACTCAGCCATTTTTTAAGATATAGACAAAACAAAATCTGCTCCGAAATCTTTGTATAAAGGTCAAATACATAAGTAAAAAATATTTTTCCATTTTCAATTTTTTGGTACCACATTTCAATTTTTACATTTTTAAAAAAATTTTAAATGGCCGCCATTTTGAAACAAAATGGCGGATGAAGCTGGACAACGAACTCGGTCGAGAGATTGGTATGTACTATGTACACACCGAATTACATCCAAATCGGTTCATAAATACGCCTTTTATCGCGTGACAAAATTCAGGACGTTTCAAAATGTCAGCCACTCTAGAAATTCAAAATGCTATAACTCAGCCATTTTTTAAGATATAGACGAAACAAAAACTGCTCCGGAATCTTTGTATAAAGGTCAAATACATAAAAAAAAAATATTTTTCCATTTTTAATTTTTTGGTACCACATTTCAAGTTTTAATTTTTTTTTTAAAATTTTAAATGGCCGCCATTTTGAAACAAAACGGCGGATGAAGCTGGCCAACGAACTCGGTCGAGACATTGGTATGTACTATGTACACACCGAATTACATCGAAATCGGTTCATAATTACGGGAGTTACAGTGTGACATAGGTCAGATATATATATATCAATTTTGAACGGAGGGTGGTTTCGGGGTCTGGGGGTCATGATCGATGAAAATATACCAAAATTTTTTGAAATCGCTTTCCTCCGAACGGCTGCAATAGGTAGCTTTTTTGTAAAGAAAGCTACCTAAAAATATACTAGGACATATTCATCTTTCTGTCCGTCAAGATAGCTTTTATTTTGATGTTCCCGGGTCCTTCAATTTTTAAGAGAACTTCGGCGGTCGATAAACGACGAGTATTGTTCATCAACGGCTGCCTAACTCAAATGGTACCACCGTCTGATTTATTGGGGTCAATTAATTTTCCTGGAATTACATCATATATGGTGCCCGTATTCCTCATTGTTGTGCATTCCCTCCCGTTTATTAGCGCACGACTTAGATAAGGCTTAAAACTTTCTTCGAAATTTGTACCTCCGCTAATGTGATGAATGCTGGTAATTTGTTCTCCGTTTCGTTTGTTTTCAGGACAATTGACCTTAAAATGGCATGGGCTCGAGGAAATGAAACATATAATTGCCCTTTTGCGCTCGCAAATTTTTTCAGTTTCCTTCTCTATATTTCTTTCTCTCTAGTTAGTTCTGCTTTCGGAATGTTCCCTCTCGTTTCTTCCTCATTTACGGGTTTCCCATTCTCCCATCAAGCGAATTTTCTTCGAATTATAATTTTTCGATTTTCTTTTCCGCTGGCGTTTTTGTATTCCACGATTTTTTGTTATTCTTTCAACGACCTCATACTCATCTAGTTTTGTCTTCAGATTCAAGTGATCTGTATAATTCGTCTAGGAACCTATGAAGTGCTTCTTCCATTCTAATGGGTTTGCGAAGTTTTATTTGATCCGCGATCAATAAATTCTTCATGGCTGAAAAATCCGAAATTCCTAAACCATGTAGCCATCCCTCGAGAAAACTATTAAGCTCAAAGATTAAATCTTTCCACGAGCTTTCGGGATTATTATGATTCTTAAGCCTATTTAATTTCTGACGAAAGCCTTTATGGATCAGCTTATTATTACTGCACAATATTAATTCAGCGATTTCTATGGGTAACAATGAGAGTAAATGAGTCACAAAATCTTCATGGTCTATTCCTACCCTATTAATTTGCCGTTCAAATAAGTTTAAGAAAGGGGTTATCTCGGATTTATCAGGATCAAAGCGATGAATTATCGTTTCAAGAGGTTTTTCAGAATTATTACTCGAAGTGAAATTACGCCTGTCCGAAGCTTGAGTTAAACTAAATTGTTCTAGGGTAAATTCACGTTCTTTCTGCATCTCCACCCTCTCTCTTTATTTTTCCTGCTCTGCCCTCTCTCTCTTTTTCCTGCTCTGTCCTGTCTCCCTTTCCTGTTCAGCCCTCTCTCTCTTTCCTGTTCAGCCGTATCCCTTTGTGTTTCGTCCCTCTTTCTTTGTTTTTCCTCCTTCTCTATTTGTTCTTTTTCTTCGCGGTCTTTAACTACAAAATTAGCTTGGGCTAAAGTAAGAGTTTCATCATAATCGCCCTCGGTCTCTATTTTTTTAATAATCTCTGCCATTTTATCGTCCGACCCTATTTCTACACCCAGAATTTCTACTAAATTCTGTAAATCTGTTTTCTGTTGCTGCAGATTGACGTAATTTTCGTCATGATTTCTTTAAGTTAGACCTAGGTAACGAGAACTTAACAATTTTACTATTCAAACACTTTGCCGGGGATAATCAAACACTATGCATACTCTATAAAACAAATTTTCAAATTCACTTTAATAAATATAAAAATATTTGTGATGTTGCAGAATTCCTCAAATTTCCGTAATCTAGTTCCAATCCTAACATAAAGTATAAATATTCTCAATTTTATCGTCACTAGGCACACAAAAATACAAGTAATAAATAAATTTTCCAAATGTCAAAGGTAAACAACAATTCAATTCTTTTTTTCAGCATTGAACACTCACTCCAATTTCCATCAAGTGCTTTCACCATTTAGAAACAAAATATTTTTTTGAAAATTTATCATAAAATACACTAAATGATATGAGTATACCTTTGTCCTATCCCTTAACAAAAAATTTGGACTTCAGACTTTAGATATTTAGATTTTCCCAAATAGATATTCCCTTTTTTTCACTGCCTTTTGTTTATGAGGGATTTCTCGCTCGATATGATTGCACTTACAGTGTTTCTATTATAAAAATTTTATTGTATTGACAACACTAGCGACTCCAAAGGTGTCATGTATTAATTAATAATTTAATTCTTAGTAATTAACTTTAATTAATTCGATTTATATCACCAATTAGAAAAAAAGATTTTTTTTTGTCTTAATTTAAGCCTAGAGTTTCCTGGCTATTAATATTCGATCAAAGAGAATATTTTTTCTTAAAGGCCACTCAAAGAAAAATGAGCCTGCTTTTTTTCCTGCTTGGCACATCCTTCAAAAGGGGCGTCTACGATGCTCCAAGATTCGGCTGTCGTTGGCGGGTCCTGGGACAATGTCTCGGATGGAGGCTCCGTGGATTGGTCTGGGACACTCCGTCGAATGATTGGTGCTCCTTCTTTGGGATTGGGACACTTTGTAGGGGACTGATGCTCCTTTCTTAGGGTTTGGGCTACAGCCGAAGAAATGTTCCTTCCCTTGTTTCCGGCACTGCATGATGAGACTTGATGCTCCTTCCTTGGTCATCTTTGCGGGTTTGCACTGGGCCGTCTCTGTGGTGGCAGAGTAATTCCTCTTTAAAATGTTTTCTTTCTGCTGTGAGAATTCCTTGAGCAGCCAGCAGATTGAATTTAATGTAAGACGCAGCCCTGAATTTAATGTAAGACGGGTAGCGTGAATTAATGGCGTCTACGGCCGAGGCACAGTTTATTTCAGAAATATGTTTATTAAATAAACAAGATATGTTAACTTTCTAGATTAAATACAATACATAAATAGGTGAGTTCGTCACAATTTTAGAACAATTCTGAGGACATTATTGTTTTTTGGTGAGGTAAAGTGTTTCGAGGCACTGACAAAGTCGATAAAATCAATCCGTGATGTATACCAAAGTCCACGGATTTAAATGTGCGAAAATTGTTCGCTAAGTAGTAGAAAATACGAAAAGTGTTTTCGAAAGAAGGTTTCTCTACAAAAACAACAATGTGCGAGAATTATAAACTGTGTCCACGTTTCCTTGCGATGAGCAGATTGAACTCTAAGCCTGTCTTCAATAAAGATACCTTCGAAGATTCGAAGTAATTTTTCGGTGATTAGTCACCTGGTTCCATTCACCGAGATATTAGTTTTGACCGACTCAATCTCTGAAATATTAGACCCAACTCCACTAATCTCTCAGCCTCTTCCAGAGATCTCCCTTCCCTTCCTGTTGAACAAAAAATTCTTTTTTTCCATTTAGAGAAAATGAGCTGAATGCATCATAAACAAACTTTGTGCGGTTAGGCTCTGCTTAATTTTCCCACGCATATGAGCGCTCATCCGCTTCTACTTTCATTTTCATCTTGTGGGATTAGTCTGGAAAGGATCACTAGTAAAATCCATTAGCTGGGACAATCTTTTCTTCTGCGCTGTTTAGAAATGCATGTCCTTTTAACTGCAATTTGTAAGATCGATGCTGATGCATCCTTTCTTTTGAATCCAGCCGAGATATTTCTGTACTTTGAAATAAAAAGAGGTTACGTTTCTACTACATGGGGATACCTATATGAGAGTTCTTCTTGTGAGAAGTTAAGTTCTCACAACACGTTAAAAAGTAATCTACGTACTGTCTAGTGTCTTGTGCGGTTCGAGTTAAACCAGACTGGAAACCGAAATACTATTCAAATTAACCTGAAACTGATACATTTTGATTTAAACTCGAACCCATACCTGAAATAGAATACTGCCTGTGAGTAGTGCTGACGTTTTGTCGAGGGTAGAAACGTTGTAAATAAGTCATTTCCCTTTTTTCGCCTATTTAATTACGTTTAAACATGGCATAATTTTAATTGTTACACCATCAAATTTGAAAAGATGTACTTTCAAAGGATTTTAAAGTAACAATATCCTTTGTTTAAGGGCACATGGGATATCTCGATAAGTAAAATAAAGCAGATTTTGCGAAATATTTAACATCATGTATTTTACTCAAACAAGTAAGAAAAATTATGCGTACAGCATAGATTATGAAACACTTTCCAACACTCCCTGAAAGCTTTAACGGAACTTCGTTACTTAAGGAAATAAGGTAAATAAGATAACTAAGTAAACATTTAAAAATCTGATTTCAGTAGTTACCGCCCATAGCCAAATATGTATTCTAATTCTTTTGAACAGCACTGTATTCGATCTGTATGTTGATGTATATACTATATAATGGGAAAATTTAGTTTAGCAAGAAAATTCATAACAGGTTGAAATTCATCTTTCAGAAATTTATACTAATAGATGGAAACGTACTTGAATACTTTTGTACAGCCCTGTAGTTTACCTAGTACCTTTATTACATGCCACTATTTAGCTAAAATTTAATTCAAACTAAAACACGCTTAAAACTACTGAAATTACATTTCCCGAAATTATCACCCATAGACGGCAATGTATCCAACACTTTGTGTGGCCCTGTATATTATTTAATCTATATCTACAAATATTTCTTAGTACACTAAATTCAGTTCAGCGTAAAAATGCACAACTCCTTTAAAACCCACCATTAAGCAATTTATGCTCATACTCAGTAACCTTTACGAATTCATTTCTGTAGTTCTGTATATGAACTATAGTATTTATACGCACTTTATAATATGCATAAATATAGTGAATAAGTAAGTAAGTGTGATCACAGATCGCACAGAGGGTTCCGTTTAATATTCCTTTCAAAACACTTTATTCTTTTGAAAAATCTGTTAGTTCCACATTTCGCAACCAGGGGCGCACTCTATTCTAAACAATCCTCTATCCGAACGAAACTCCAATTTTTATACTATCCGTAGATATATTACTCGAGGGGATTGGGCCGATAGCACTCGAGATATGTAGGCGCCCCTCGCGGTAAAAAGTGGAACTAAAATATGTAAGGCATTGTTTAAAATACACATGTGGGAGCCCAAAATGTTAAATGTACGACTTTTTCAAAATTTTACGATTTTTCGTATGATGTGTGGTGTTCAGCTATAAGTATGCAAAATTTCAAGTCTCCAACATGTATAGTTTCTGAAAACGGGCTCTGTGACAGACGGATAGACAGACAGACAGACAGACAGTGGAGCGAGACGAATAGGACTTCGTCAGATGAACGAAACCCTAAAAAATCGCATATCATAATTAAAAATGTATTTCGAGCAATCGTTGCTAATATACAGTAATTCGGATACAATATGGTATCTGAAATCTTTTCAAATACACCGCAAACAATTTCCCCTATACCATTATAAACGGACTTCTTTTGTGTGGCCCTGTAAATGAACAATAACTGTTCTTTGCACCGCATATTCAACAGAATGCATATTTTAGTGGGCTTCATAAATGAACATCAATTTTACTATGTTTGAAAGAGAGTAACACCATTAAAAATCATTTGAAACGTTTTTTTTTTCCATTGGCCGTAATGTAACGGAAAACGTTTGAACGTCCCTTTAAATGAACTAAACATGCTGCAAACTTCATTTGAAATAGGGAACGTGCTATGGTAGAGGTAACTAACATCCAAAAATTTCAGAACTATCCGAGCATATTTACGAGAGTTAGAGCGTGGGCAGACGGCCAGACAAACCGAAATCATAAACACTTTTACACTTTTCAACTATGATGGAAAGTGTTAAAAAGAAGATAGAAATGAGTTTTTTTTTCAGTAAATATACACATTATAACATATCTATAAATTAAAAGAAAGTAATTTCATTCATAAATTACTTTTCAAGAACTAATTAACTTTTTACATATTTTTTGAATAATATGTCTGTTCGATACACTTTTCTAAAAAACTGTTGAACATCTTAAAATTGACTGCGGTGTCAGAAAACACACTATTTTAAATTAATGAGAAGCAATTTTTATTTTGGCTTAAAAGAAATAAAATTAAAAATACTTTAGTAAAAAACTTTGAAAACCCTAAACATTTTAACAACATATTTTTAATTATTTTAAAGAATTTTCCAATCAAACCTAAAATATTAGATATTTTAAAGAAACAAGTTAGTTACACAATATTGGAAAGTTTCAACAGTTTACCTAAAATAGAATTTTAGAAAAGTGTGCCAAAGCTTTAAAACACATTTCGAAAAAAAGGCAAGAAAATACATATACACACTGACAGTGCTTAAAAAATATCATTTTAAAACCTTCCAGCACCGTAATATTTTATGTCCGTGATAGCAGTATAATATTTTAAATCTATGTTTTAGGCGGACAACTAAAACCTCAAGAATTTGAACCATTTTATGTTCCACGTGCCCTTAAATATATATACAGGAAAGGGAGTTAAAACTGCATACCATAAATTTGTTGCTGAATAATTTCATCTTACCACTCAAAAATCAGCTAAAAAGGGCGTTGCTGAAATGTTAAACAACAAGGCTTTTTAAACATTTTTCATATTAGACAGAATTTAATTTTCTTGAGGTAAGTGCAAAAACCTAAAGGAGCCACTTTTGAGGTTCGGAGTGCGTAAAACTGGGTACTTAAAAGCCACAAAGCATACTTAAACACCATTTTTTATTTTTTAATCAGCGAATTTTCAAACTTAACCAGTCCAAGATAATTATTAAAATTGGAAACCATGTAATTCAGTTTTGATTTGGGAGGGGGGGGGGGGGGTAGAACTTTTCAGAAATCGCAAACAAAATCATCTTCACCATCAGGATTAAATCCGTTACAGTCATCGTAGGCAAATGGCGAATTCACCATACATCTCTGTTTGACGTGGCCTTTTACATATTGATTGCAATATATACTTGAAGCACCACCATCCTCATAAACATCGGTCGGCGGCAGCATCTCTTGTTTGTCCTCTCCCCAAGACGAGATCTCGTTCCTTTTCTTACCCGTCTTCCCTTGTGATCTTGACCTTGAATTTCCTTTTTCTTTAGATTCTCCTTTCTTTGGTTTTCTCATTTTTGGTATACATTTGGGATACATTTTGGACACTAAGCAATTTGGATTTGTAGAGGGATAAAGTTAAAATGTCTGATGCACCTTTGTTTCGGCTCGTTTTCTTCTGTTTTCCTTTTCTAGGTGCCTTCGTAATTATATAAATACGTAGCACCTATAGTCGTCGTTCAGTCCGTCTGTCTATCCAATCTGTCCGCATATAACAGAGAAAAAACTACCCGACCGAATGGTCTGAAATTTTAAATATATAATATTTGTAGAAATTTGTCGAGTCATTTCAAATTTTGTGAAAATCGGATGTATAGTTTAACTACAGGGACAATCAAAAGTTTTCCGTTACATTACGGCCAATGGGAAAATTTTATTGCGAGTGCATTTTAATGATGTTACAGCCTTACGAATGGTCTGAAATTTTAAATATATAATTGTTGTAAAATTTTGTCGAGTCATTTCAAATTATAATAAAAATCGGATGTATAGTTTAATTACATTACAGTCAAAAGTTTTCCGTTACATTAAAGCCAATGAAAAAAATATTTCAAGTGCATTTTAGTGGTGTTACAGCCTTTCAAACAAAATGAAATGGATATGCACTTATGAAGTGCACTAAAATATACCTTTAGTACAATATGCGGTGCAAAAGATATTTTAAAAACTAGTTATAGTACGAACTAATTTGCCACGTTTGACGAGCAATTTCCAACTTGTTTTCTTTTGGAAGAGGCCTGACGTATACAGGGGAGTGTCGAAAGGACTATTCACTTTGGCTAGTGTATGGTTTCAAGTGTTAATGGAGATTTGTCACTGTGGATTTGTTGAGTACCCTAGTTTGTACCACAGAACTTGTCTGACTAAGCATGACCACAACTGAAACTAGAGCAAAGTACATCAGCCGCAAAATCGCGAAAATGGTGAAGCATTGTATCACTTACCTTTAAAATACACCCCAGCAAAATCTACGCACTGAGTGCATCGGAATGACCATATAAATCATAAAAAGTTTCACTATTGCGAAAAATACGTTTACACTGCTAGAAAGTTTTCGAACGGTAACCACAAATCTGATTCTTTTTCATGAGTCAGTCTGAAGTTGGCAGCGCCTACAGGAGACTGAATAGGGGTACCCAATTTAATCCCACATTCCCCTGCATTATATGATTTAAACTTACACAAATTTTAGAAGACTAAAGAATTTTATATTATCTAAAAATATATATAAATTTATCTATTTCTTCAATAATGTAGGATGCAGAACATTAACCCTTAAATGCGCATTTTTTTATTTTGTTTCGAAAAAATTACATATGATTCTCTGAAAGGTGTGTAACACATGAAAAATGAAGAAAAAATTCCCAGATACATTTTTCATATAATACGTCAATCTTTTCTTCTGTAGCACGTCTGCAATATAAGTAAAAACTTCTGTCGTGTGGCTGTTTTAAGCTAAAATAGTGCAAAATAGTAAATATTTTAGTAAGTATGTCTCCAAATACCTCATTTTATATAATTATTTATTTTATAAAACAAAACCTTTAACCCTTTAATACCCATAATGCAATAAGTACTAGAAATAACGTAGTTCAGAGAATCTGACTTTACACCAGAAAGTTTCAATGGTTAATTTTGCTTTATTTAAAAAGTATTTGTCTGTTATTAATTAAAGAAAATATTGCTATTTTAATTTTCTGGTGTGAATTAGGTGTATACGGATAAAAAAATCTGTTAAATTCAAAACACTGTTCTTTGCATATATGCAAAACTGCAGACTAAAGGGTTAAGTTCTTGAAGCCGGAAATGATGAAGAAAGAAATTTGTTGGACTGGAAATATTAAAGATGCTTGTGAATCTAGAACTGAGACATTCTTTTTTCCTCTAAGTGTAGGGTTCTAGCAAAACAGAAAATATCTGTTTATCGAAATAATTCAAAGTATGCTGACGTTTTAGACAGATAAAATTATAAGAAGGGTGCTAAATAACTATAGGGAAAATACTTTAGAAACTAACATCATAAAAAACTGGCAAATCGAAAAAGTAGCTGAGGACCTTTCTAGATATAAACTTCAGCTGCAATATGAAAAAAAAAAATATGTAAATATATTAAGGAGGTCTGGGACAGATATAAAATTAATTTTTATTTATTGAGTTATAATTTTGAAATTTTTTGTGATGGGTTTAACCATATCATTTGTAAATAAACTCACATGATAAAACATCTCACAATTAAAAAAAAAATCAAATTTAGAATTTATTAAAAAAGTGGGATAATTTAAATTCGTTATAACTCTAAATATTATTAGTAGAATTTAAATTTATTATTCATTTAAATAAACAGAAACATATAAGGTTTAATTTTGATTCAGTATTTTTAAAAGTATTAATTAAAATAAAAATTTAAAATTTTTAAATTTTAAAAATGATGTAACCTAAAAAAAAAAAATCCCTTTTTTAAACGTAAGGTTTATTTTTCTAACTTTCTGAATCAAAATTAAAGTAAAACAATCAAAAAAGACATGTTTAAAGTTTGAACCACTTATATTTTACAGTTCTTGACTTATAACAAATTAAATAACAGAAATGGTAAAAAAAACCCATCATGAAGAAAAACGCATTTTCACAATTACATGGCAACCATTGCTTGAAAGCTAGATTTTGAAAACAAACCAAAACAGAAAAATTATTATTTCCTGTTCCAATTAAGATAGAAACATGATTTAAACGTCAATTTAAGCAGAAAACAACAGAGAAAAATTTAATATAATTTTTTTAGAAAATTTGAAGATTTTTGTGTCTTGGACCACCTTAAAGTGCAAACGAGTAACTTTTTAGTAATAGATTGTGATTATCTCCGCGTGACTAGTTTAGCTCTTGAGAAACCCATAATGTCTGTCGGTCACGGTGTCCTTAATCTCGTTCACATTTTTCTCATGATTATCTTTGCAGAAATGACTACAAAATAGTTTAAAGATGATTTAGATACTGAACTTTTGGCTAATTTGTCCAAAAATCGATACAGTCCTTGCCACAGTGGCACCTTCCAAATTTTAGCTCAATAGAAATCACCATTTGGATGCTACCCAGCAAAGAAAGAAACAGTGGGCCATCAGCTGAAAAAAAGATGGCAGCCAGCACTGCCATCAGCGGTAAAGTGCAATGGCGCCATTACTTAAACCTGTCAAAAGTGTCCGAGCGGAATGCAGCTGGCCCGTCTGTGATGGCAAACAGCAGGCCGTCATTGGTATGCCATTACATTACTTCAATTCGGCATTTTTCCTGCAGTGCTAGCACCTATCTCACTGCTATTGCTTTACTGGGCCAGCACTTTCCCTTACAAAAATTTCTTATAGAATTCTATAAAAAAACAAATTATTATGGCTCTATTTTCTATAAGCTAGTTTCATCAAAAGCTATAGAAACATCTGTGGAAGTGTCCATAATAGAAATGTCTATATAAATATTTGAACTTGCAGCGGTTTCCATGTGGTCACCGTCCCAAGTACTGACCGCGATCGGTGCTGTTTGGTTTTCGTGATCGGACATGAACAAGTACTTTCAGCGTATGCTACGACTGCTCATAGTTTTTAAGATCTCATTACACTATTTCAAGTTTGTTTCTTTTGTGATTTACGTTCCCAATCCTTAATCTGGTATAGAGATTACTGTATTGTATAGAAATCCTATATATTTTATACGTTTGTTTTTATTATTATTGATTCTGGACTGTGTAAATTATGCAAACCGAAATCCTTTGTAACTTAGTAAAACCAGATTTAAGGCGATAAAAAAGTTCGTTGAAATAAAGAATTTATTTATTTATTCATTTACTTATTTATTTTGTTTTACTTATTTATGACAGTGGTGCTATATTAATAGTTTAAAAAAAAATTAGCTTCACAGCTTAAATTGTGTTAAGATATTCATTTCAGATTTGTGTTAAAATACTCAGTGTCTTCGAAATTCGCAACGCCCCCTAGCGTAAGGGTTACCAGCAATAATACTTCAAAAGTTCGTGCACTTCCATGTAGTGGTGGGGCAGCGCATGAGATAAAACGGAAGCCCACCAGAATTTTATCTGATGATTTCCAACAGCAAAGTTGACTGAAGCTGTCCAGCAGTGATCATGCAGTGGTAGACCATTAGCCAGCACCTATCTTGCTGCTGGCCAGCAATTCCTTCTTTGCTGGGTACCGTGTTTTCTTATACACTGTTAAAAATCGGAAGTATTTGCTGCATAGTCACTCCGCCGCTTTTATAGAAAACGATTACTTGACTATATTATACAGCATTCTCATTGTTCATAATAGCGATATTATATAAAAGCGGTGGAGTAACTATCCAGCAAAAGCTGCAGATTTTTAACAGTGTACATTTACACATATACGTACATTGTAAAGTGCATTTTTAATGGTCTTTGGAAGCCTGGGAGCTTAAAAAACAACAGAATAGGCATATACATACACACATACATATAGAATAAAAATGATTTAGAGAGCCTCAAAACATATAGATATGAAAAAAATCCATTATACTATGTGTATAGAAAATAAAACAGGCAGAAATGCTTGCGAGAATTAAATGTTATCTTACATTACTTATGATTTTGGAAACTTTTTCTTACCTATGAAAAACTTTGTTTAAGGACCAATCAAAAGAAAAAAATAAAATTTTTCTCAGAATTACAAAATAATTCCGAAATAAATGTCTCTCTTTTCTAACCGCAAATACCGAAAAAGGTGCATTTATTAATTTTGCAATTTTATTTTTTTTCTGAAGCTTTGAGTGTTTCTTTCCGTAAAGATTTCTGATGATGATTTTTTTCCAAAGTCGTACTCTAATACAATAAAATTAGATTTTCTTAAACATTTCTTTGATATTTGACAATAGTGCTAAAATTTGCGAAGATTAAAATTCAAAGTTTTTGTGTATCCAAATTCTTTAATTCCTTTGTGAAAATGTAATGTTTTTCATTGCTAGATGACTTATTTGCAAGGTTATATTAAAAAAAAATATCAATGAATTTGTTTCATGTGTTTTCTTGTTTATTATTTATTCTGTTGGCGCAAATGTGCGTGCACGCTTCTTTATATGCAGATATAAATTTATGAATAATAAAGCTATACACTTTTCAGTGCGATTCAACAATTCCGAAACGTCGTATTTTCTAATTAACAATGTAAATTGAGCGCATTAACGAAACATTCTTGTGATATTGTTGAATGATGAAATGAAATATTCATCTCGCAACAATATAACAAAATATTTTCATTCTTGCACTGAATTTACATTGTTAATTGAAAACTAACAATTGTAGTTAAGCACAAAAACTACTTCTCAACAATAGTTTAAAACAATTGCAAACAATCGATGAAAAGATATTTTTTTCATTCTTGAATAAGAATAATTTACTTGTTATAACTCTGAAAAGTTTATTACTATAGAATTTGCGATACTTTTATGTGCGAAAAAAACATTTAACAATCTTAATATATAACAATCTGCATAAGTTAATAATTTAAACTAATCAAAAATATATATCTATTAAGTAATCTTTTGTGGGAGAAAAAATAATTTTGCTTTGTCCAAAATGACTCGTAAAAATATTATAGATGCAGTAATTAATTTCTTAGAACAGAAAAACTTTGAATATCTAAAACTACTTGGTGAAGGCGGCTTTGCTTCGGTCATTGCAGTTATTTCACCTGAGAAAGAAGTTATTGCCGTCAAGATAATAGAAAAGAAAGATGTTTCAATGATTGAAGACAAAATATGGCCTTTATTAAGTCACAGGAATATCCTTCCTGTTTTGGAGGTATTAAAAATGAAAAACCCAGACGTTAAGTTGTATTTGACTCCCATGTTGCCAGAAGCACTGGACGAAACTATAAATAACGATCAGTTTAGATTCGATCAAAATGGACTGATGAAGTTAAAATTATGGATGAAGGATATATTATTGGCCCTGGATTACTTGCACTCATCCGGCTTTTGCCACTGCGATTTAAAAACTGATAATGTCTTGATTGATAAAGAAGAAATTGCCGTTTTATGTGATTTCTCTGGTCTAAACTACACAAGAAAGCCTCTTGAAGACATAGTTTCTCCATATATTTTTAGGCCACCGGAGTGCTTTTGTTCTGTAGCATGTGAAAATATTCAAGGAGTGCCATTCGATATCTACACTTTTGGATTGATGGCATTGAACATGTTAACGAGTCATTGGCCACAAAAGGAATGGATGAAGAGCACTGATGAAAATTTGGATTGGTCATCAGACATCTGGCCAGTTCTAAAGAAAGTTTTGCGAAAGGAAAATTTTGAATATTTGATGAGAAATTCGTTGCCAGGATCGAAAATATCGGAAAAAGATATAACTCAGGCACTCGATTTTATACAATCGATATTAAAGATAAATCCTGATGAGCGTCCTTCAGCTCAAGATGTAATGAAACATCCGTTTATGAAGATGGGTGGGAACCTTTTAAATCAGAAAAAGATACTGATTTATCGTCACAGGGAGATTGTGTAAATACTAATCCTTTTCAAGAATTCGATTACATTCACGTGAGTGGTAATAAAGAGAATAATGTTCAACAAGTCAATATTGGAGAAATAGGTATTGGGGATGTCAAGCTGAAGTATGGCATTCAGCATGAAATAGCTGAAAACAGCTACCTGCTACCTAAACAAAAAACAGCTGTAGTCCAGGTTATGTCTGAAGAAATATCACCAAAAACTTCAGGTCCTTACTTATCGTCAGTGCAACAATTTGATAATCCAGGCATCACAGACAAGTTGTCATGTCTTTTAGGAAATGTGACACTAGAAGAAATGAGAAAGGAGAAAAAATGTTACGTAAAGAAAAACATGAAAGAAAAGGTGACCAACTGGTTTAGAAAGAAATTCAAACGATAGAAAATGTCACTAACAACATATTTTTACGAATCGTCTAACTTCAAGGTCTTTTTTAAGTTATATAAAATTGGAGTGGTTTAATATTTCCGCCTGTTTATTACAATATGACAGAATTTTCATGGAAAATAACCGTGGAAATGTACCAGTGCAAATTCAATAGTATTCCATCAATCCATAGCATCTATGAACAATAGACATAAATGGAACCTCCTGCCGGATGCTGTTTTAATCCAAATTCTTTTTTCACAGAAACCTGTTTTATGTTTCAAAATTCTCTTCCATATTTGTAACAAAATTATCATCTCTATGTATAAATCTTCACATGTATTTATTTAGGCTACCAAATTAAAGCTGTTATCCGGCTAAACCATAAAGAAATATTGAGTGGTGTTTATTCTTTCTTTTTTAAGTGATGTAAGCTTTGGAAAATTTACAATAGGATACGAAACGGGAAGTCATTCAGTCAAATATTTTAGGGATTATTTAAAAGTTTAAAATTTTGAACTCGTATTGTTCAATTATTTTTCAATTGTTTGAAAGTAAACTGCAATATGGTTAGTTGGGGTAACTGGACCCACGAGGTAACTGGGCCATAGGTTATTTTATAAAAAAGCGTTTATGTTTTTTAAGCTTTAGTTTTTGTGAATAATGCACCTTAATCTCTACTTCCTAAAACAACGTGTGTCAACTCAATCATAACTCTGTCTTTGCTGTGGTAGGTTGTCGAAAATTTACGCTTCTTTTTTTAAAAACAACATCAATTTGGTTGAACTTCCTCGGCTTTTTATTAAAATACTGTAAGTACTTTTATTAAAAAATCATTTTTTTAAAGATTAGGCATATAACTACATTAATATTATTACGTATTTATACATATTTACTTCATGTTTCAAATGTAAGCCCTGTGCCCCAGTTACCCCATAAATATTTCAAATATGGGGTAACTGGGACATATATCATGGGTAACTGGACCTTGTTGGATCCAGTTACCCCAATAGTTATAAATAATTTTTTGAGTGTAATACGGGAAATAACTTTCTCCTTTGTTTTTTGCTCACAATAAAGACAATTATAGAATACCTTATTAAAATTACGTAATAACGTAAAACAAAAGCATATTGGGTGATCTCAAACCAAATATATTAACTCATTATCAACCAAATTTCTCAACCACCTGAAGGGCGGTGATGCCGTTATGGCATCACCGGAATATAATGTTAATCTCTAATTTCCACATTGGCACCAGAATTTTATAATGAAAATTTCACCATTTCACCTTTATTAAGTACGCGAAAATATACTTTTGCTTGTTTACAAATAAATTACCTTGTAAGTACTGCTGTCATTAAATTATTTCAACATTTTACGAATACAAGTACTTTGCCCCTGAAAGCGAGATAGCCAAACCTTGAAATTGTACGATACAGATGAAGTATTTAAGTACTTGCGTAGACGTTTGTTCATAGATTTACCTTGTTATTCTTTTCCTTAAAATACCCGTGTAACTTTTGTACTTATTACCTATACTAACGTACATAAGTACATACTTAATTTTTATGTTTTGCTATAAATAAATCTAACATTTTCACTTTTATTGCTTTTTTTAGACACATTGACAGCAAAGACTATTTAGTTGATATAAATTTACACGATCTGCCTGGTTTAAATTATTTATGTTGTTTGTACTTTTTCAAACAGGACCTGATATCCCATATGAAACAAAATAAACGCGTGTGGTACAGTCGTGGAAAAAAAAGTAAACACCCCCTACTAACTCCTCAACAAATTATCGTAGACGAAAGTTACTGATACCGGACGATTGGAAATAAAGTCTACTTTTAAATGGTGTGTATAAAATTTGCTTAGGGGGCCATATACATATTAAAACAAATCCAAACTTCTTTTTTTTCAATGGCAGTACCCAAAATTTAACGAGATATTTCAAATCTTTGGTTCAAAATATGCCTAGAAATCAAGTTTCAAGTCATTCGAATGATAAGTTTTTGAATTATAGACATTCAAAATTTAGTACTTCTAATGTTAAATTACATTTTCATATTTTTATTTATATCTCCTGAAAGTATGCTCCTAATGAGCTAATTTTTTGTGTGGCAATAATACTAATATACCCAAACATAAATACGTTGAATTTGCAATTTTTATAATTTTATGATATGAATTATGAATTATGAAATTAATATTCGAAAAATTTATGAATTGCAACATACAATTTTTTTGATGGATTTAGATTTATTAAGTTCTGCTTTATGGAAATCCGAAATTTCACATTTTTCTTCCAAGTAGTTTTCAAATTATGCTTAAAAAACGGCAAAATAATGGTTTAAGGGGCCGGCTATGATAGAAGTGAGTAAATTTTTGAAATTTATTCTGCTATCCTGTAATCAAACAGGTTTCATTGACACTTAAACGTGCCTTGATCAAGAAGGCGGGTCCCTCGGTTAAGAATCGTGTTCGGAACTTCAATTTGGATACAGCCCTTAAAATACGCTCGTTTTAAAATAATTAATTTCTCGAAAACTTATGGCACGAATTGCATAGAAATTTGTTTATAGGCTAATTGAAAGGTGTAGAGTTCATTTATGCTGTCAGAATTGTGTACTGAAATTGAAAAAAACAAAGTTATGGTTCGTTTTAATATGTAGATGGCCCCTTAAACAAATTTTATATACATCATTCAAAAGTAGACTTTATTTCCAATTGTACGGTACCAGTAACTTTCTTCTACGATAATTTGTTGAGACGTTAGTAGGGGGTGTTTACTTTTTTTTCCCACGACTGTACATAGACCGTCCAGGTCCACTTACCCCATTTTTATGGGGCAACTGGACCCGTGAGGAAAGAAAGATGAAATATGCATATATATGTATTTTTAATATTCAAATGTAATTTTGAGCATTTCTATCTGATAGAGGGAACCAAAATGAACACATTTACAAAAGTTCAGACTCTAATTCAAAAGAACATTAGCTTTTTGAAGCTGAATTGCTAGAATCTCAAGATTCACATTGTAAAATCATGGCCCAGTTGCCTCAACTAATATTACATGTAGTATTATAAGCATAACTGAAAACAATTTGAATAGAGTAGCTCTGCATATTTAAGACTTCTATAAATCGTTTTATATAAAAAAATATATACTTTATAACCTTTAATATTTTTTGAAATTTTATTTAAAAAAAGGATATGTTTAAAAAATAATTTTCAAAAATACATATATGTTACATATTAAAAAAATAATATTAATAACTATACCCTGAAAACATAAGTCACTTAGTTTTTAAAATTGCTAAGTTTGTTACAATTTCTGCATGCAGACTCAAACTTAATTATAGAATATTTTAAAAAAAATTCTAAAATTTATTTCAAAAAAATATTTATTTTAAACTACTTTTAAATATTGTAATTTTTTTAAATTATTTTTCGAAAAAAAAAAAAAATATTTATTGTAACTTGTATGTGTTCCAACTGAAAATTACTACGTTTGGTACAACATGTATGTAAGGACGCCCTCCAAACTTTATGTTTCTCTTGCACTTGTAAATAATATATATTTCCAAATATCTTTACTTCGTTTTCTTTCTCACATTATGGGGATGGTCCATTTTCTTGACTAACCTTGTCATAATATTTGGGAAAACGGGAGTATTTCGTTCACATTCGTGAGCGATAAATGATTTTTTATCCAATTAAAATGCTACTCGTCTACGGTTTTAAAAGGCACGCCTTTAAAGTATTTTCTAATGGAATTAGTAAAACAGAAAAAAAATCGTCGAAAGACGAAAAAATCGTTAGCAAAGCATTTGTTTGTCAAGGTATTGAAAAAAATAGTCAATACGTAACTATACGTTGCTAAGAAGTAAAAATAGGCAAATTTAAAAGCAGGGGTGAAGAATTTTCATATAATCTTTTATGAGAATATAAGTATATATAAAAATCACTTCAAAACACCAAAGTAACTTAATATTTGCTAAAAGTTATAAAAATAAATTTAAAAGGCAAAAAATACCTTTATTTTCTCTCATTCGACGTGTTTTATTACTCCGAAGGCAACATTCTCAAGAATTAAACTGATGGAAATATTTTCGCAAAAAAATTTTTAATTGAAAAACAATGGAGGTTCTTAAAATTTGGAAAGAGATGCTCTACAGAATAATGAAACAATAGCATAAAATAATTCACGTTCACAAATATTCATTTTCAATATTCCAGTTAATTTCATTATGCTTTTTTATGTTCGCGTACTTATAGTTTTCTAGTTTCATCATTTTAAATTTTTAGCGAAAATATTTGTATCATTTTAATTCTTGAGAATGTTGCCGTCGGAGCAATGAAACATGTTGAATGTGAATAAATAAAGGTATTTTTGCCTTTTAAATTTATTTTTATCACTTATAGCAAATATTAAGACTAATATAAAGACTAATATAAAATCTTTTCAAAATAACAGACATTACATTGCACTACATTAAAAGATAAAAACACTAAATACAATTTAAAAGGATGTTTCGGATTCATTCTAAATCCCTCATCGGCTAATTCCTAACGTAAAAGTTATACTCGATTTTAAAGTTCAACAAGTAGAAAACCATTACAACAAGTTGCCAAAAATTATAGTTTAAAAAAAAAAACTGAATATTCTATTGGTAGAGATGCAGCCTCGTTAATTGCTAAATCAGAAGTTCTCGTGTACCAAGCTTTAAAAAAAATCGACTTGCATAAATGCTGCAACCTGATCTAATTATATAAGCATTCTCACAATCAGTTTTCATAACGTAGTCAATAATTTTAGAATTTAAATTTTTATTTCTAAAATCATGTTTATGCTCCTTAAGTCCTGTTTCAAGTGTACGACAGGTTTCATTACATATGAAACAAGATTTAAGGTGCATAAACATGCTTTTAGAAATACAACTTTAAATTCTAAAATTGTTGGCCACGCCTTGAAAACTGATCATTTTCCGATAACGCCTGTTATTTTGAAAAGTTTTTATAGTTGCGAATGAATTCAGACGTAGTCCTTTTGTTTATGTCATAGACTAATATATATTTTTTTTCCAGCAACAGGAAACATACAATCGTAAACGGATATTATTAAATTTACATAAATGTAAAACTGAGATGTAATTTATGCAAAAGTAAAAGTAATGCATTTTTGTATTAACATTTTCGAAAAATGTATATATTTGTCCTTATCTCATATGAATTCGGAAATACCTAGGATGAAATATTATATTCAGCGAAAAATATAATCACTTTCGTCAGTGGAATACCAATAAAAAATTGATGAAATGGGCTAAAGTAAATAATTTTATATATATAGTAGAATTACTGAGATTATCAATAAATAATGTTAATGTTAATAATTGTACAAATACAAGTTTTATGTCATTATGATGAAATCTATATTTTAATTAGTGAAACCTCCCTATGCGACCACCTCCATTAAGCGACCACCTCCCTGAACGACCATTTTTTCATGGAATGAAAATTATTCCCGTAGGCTCAAAACTAATTTTATCTCTATTCAGAGACCACTCCCTCCATAAGCGACCTATTTCTTTAAAGAAAATGAATCAAATTTCGTTTCTTCCTGGTCGCTGGAAGGAGGTTTTATTAGAATAATAATTCCGGAGAACGCATCATTCATCAAACTTCTAAACTAAAGTTACATTTTTTATTTATTTCGGTAACTTTTAAGTGTTTAAACCCCTTTGAATCTTTTTAGGCAATGAATTTAATTGTGATGACGAAGTAAGGATGACGATCAATAAACTCCCCTGCCCTATTCTGTCAGGAAACTCGCAAAGAAGTAGGTAAATTAAGGAAATCGTCATAATTTGTTCTCGTCCAAAAAAATGCTTTTTATTTACTGAACTTCGAGAGGACTTGGAAATAAAAGTTATAGAAGATAAAACCTTAAAATAAAGCAAACGGCAATGTATTTATTTTTTGAATTCTGCACTAATTAACTTATGCAATTAACTTTTATTTTGATACTTAAATTTTCAAATTTTTTTCCTAATGTGAAAAATAAATTTTAGTAACATTAATTGTTACCTTTTTTCAACAAGTAAAATCTAGATTTAAATATGACTTCCATTAAGAGACCACCTCTTGGAGCGGCCAATTTTCAATGGAACGGAACGTGGTCGTTTTAGGGAGGCTTTACTGCATTTTATATTCAAGATTTAAAACACTAAATTCTTGGCACAATATTCTTATTATGGGTACGAAGCATTGCCCCATTATTTAAGTTTTGATATTTTGTAAATACTGGTAAGAAATAGTTATCGAATAAAAATTAAAAAAAAACAATTTTGTAGAAATATGGATGTTTCTTACGAAATATTTTCAATGTCATCCTAATATTTGCTAAATATTGGCTTTACATTAGAAATATTTCTAGTGAAATATAATTTTTACGCAAATATTGCTTTTATGGGTTTTAAATAGGCTAAATACTAATTTACACAAGATGAAGGTGAAAAATATTAGAATATTCTTAATGAGTAGATTACTAGATATTGCAGGTAAAGAAAGTTTAAGTTTACGTAGCGTAATGAAATATCTAAAAAACTGTAAAATATATAAATATGTAACGTTATTATAAAGCGATGACATATAGGAAATCAACTCGGGAGTCATATTGATGTTGGTTATGGTCTGACCAATCGATTTTGCATTTTTCGCAAATTTATTAACTTCTAAACATCGAGTAATTCCAATTTTTAGACCATGGAACAGGAATGAATGTGAATTACAAAATTCAATTTGTTTGTAAACTATATCTTGATATAACAATTTTGTACGGTTCTTAAATTAATATTAAACATGATTTTTTGAAATCTATTGCGTGCAGCCGAATCACAGAAAAATAACTCGTACGCACTTACAAAAAATATATAGTACAGCATTTGGTTCTTATTGATATTCCATAATGAAACTTGGTCAATGAATTGTAAAAAAGCAAATTAAAGAGATATGCTGGGCTACGTACTTTAACACTGGTATAATTAGAATAATAAGTGTCTTTTTTTTCATATAAATTGCCATTTCATGTAGCTATAGGGTCACTAAAATTATATTAAATGTAAAAATCATATTACGAATTCCATTTAAAAATAATTTTAACTTATAATAGTTTTCACGTACAAAAAATATGTAAATCTAAATAAAAGAGTATAAAATCTTTTTAGATGTAATGGATAAATAGCATCAATAAATATAAGATGAACAATGATGTAATTTTCTTTTCTTCTGCAAAAGTAATCCGATTGACACCATTTTGAAGAAATGTCATTAAAAAAATTAAAATTTATAATAAAAAATAAAACATAAAAATAGAAATAATTTATTAAATAGCTAATACGGGCTCACTTAATTATAAACATCTTTCAATTGATAAAATCAAAACAAAACAAAACATCAATGATATTCAATTTCATGATCATCAATTTCAATGATAATGACCAACTTTGATCCCCATGAATATAAGAGTAAAATTATTTTTTTTTATAATTCACTCTTTTATAAGCTTTCAATTATCTTCTTGAAAATGACGTCTATTTTTTTCCGCAATTCATGATATTACAAATGCGCAATTCATGATGTTACAAATACAATAATTCATTTTTATTAGTATTTTTATTAGAATTATGCATAACTTCATACACTTTTCGATGGTACAATATTGAAAATTGCACAAAAATTGCTCTTATAGCACCTCTTACCGTCGAGATTTTTGGAAATTCGTGGAGGACCTTCTTGCTATGGGCAAAAACATACCCAAAAAATTTGGTTCAATTCTATGCATAACTTCATACACTTTTCGATGGTACAATATTCAAAACGCACAAATATCCCACAAAAATGGCTTTTACAGCGCCCCCTACCTGCGGGTTTTTTCCAAATTAATGGAGGACCTGCTGAACTTAAGTATTTACTCTATGGTATTTTCAAAAGCCCGATTTGCGATATGGTTTTAAAAAACTCTTCCACCTTGTATTATTATGTATATTAAACACACATATTTTGACAAATGTATACATTCACAGATACATAAATAGAACATACATTTATACACATGTATCAATTGTGCCAATAACCAACTTACTTATTAGAGATTTTATATTTTTAATATTTCATCACTGTAAACATAATGTTCTAAAATAACTTTATGAACAATATGTGAAACATAGAAAAACGTTAAGGATATACGGACTAAATAAAAATTCATTGTGTACTTTCTAAAGAAAGTGTTTCTGTTTAATTAAAAGTGTTTTATGATTACCCCTTTAAAATCAATCTAAATCAGGTACTTGTTAATGATTGTAAATTAATTAAAGGAAGTATAAAAAACTTTTGAATAATCATTTAAAATACCTCACCCTAGGTTAGTTTAACCCTAGAATTACCGAAGCGGGTTATCTGTGACTCATGACGTATCTGTCTACGGTCCACCACAGACTTAAAAAAAATGAAAACGTTCCCAGATAAATCAATGCTAAGACAATAAAATTAATACTGTGTGTGGAAACCGTTTACAACTTGTGTATGGATTATGTATAGAAAAATAAAGAATCAAAGACCATGTCATTTTGCGTGAATTGATTGAATTGAAAATTTTATAATGCAAATAAAAAAATCATGGTTGTATATATATTTTAATTTATTGTGTTTTAATATCTTATTAATCTGTGTGAACATTATTGGAGAATTTAACAATTCATATGTATATATATTATTTAAAAGGGTAATCAAAATCTCAAAATATCTATTCTGAAATTCAAAATTAATTTTTTTTTTCGTAGGTACCTATTCAGCAATTTTCATATGATGTAATAGTCTAGAAGCTAAATTGTATTAATCATTAATTAAAAATCATTGTATTAATCACCAACCCTAATTATGTGTCTGTATCTCCCATACAAAACAAGAATAGCATCTCTGAATGTCATGGGTCAGATATGACCCACCCTGGTATAACAGAGTATAAGGGTTCTAGATATAACAGATTCTCGATAATTCTAGTGTTAAAAGGAGAGAAAATATTTTTTGTCGTTGTTGCAAGCATTAGACTTTCGCTGGAAGTACAGTAGGTGTGAACGAGTAGAAAGATAAAATTAAACGGAAACGACATTTAGAATAAATATTTTTCCTAACTTAAATATTAATCGACAAATACCGGATGCTTCAAAAGTTTAGTGCTAATGTTAAATGTGAAAAAAAAAGATCTACGGTTCGGAGAGAAATGCAGTTTGCAGATAAATATTTCCCGTGGGATTTTGTATAACACCAACGAAAAAAATAGTTTAAAATCTCGACAATAGAAGGCGCTACTATAGATAATCCATTGAAATAATTCCAAATTACTCACCCAAAGAAGATTTTGATACAAAAAATGTACATGGAGTATTCTCTAATTTTTTTGTATCCCAATTTGATGTTCTATGAGCAATATGAAATTATTCCAGGGAATTATGTGCAGCAGCAACCTCTATTGTCGAGATTTTGATCTAATTTTTTGTTGGTGTCATACAAAATCCTGTATCACACTGAATATTTATCTGCAAATCCCATGTTTCTCCGACCAAAAGATCTTTTTTTTTTTTTTTTTTTTTTTTTTTTTTTTTTTTTTTTTTTTTTTTGCGTTTTACTTTCACACCCAACTTTTGAACTTTGCTTGATAATTTTATTTTCCATGTGCAGTAATGAAGAGAAATGTTTATTTATATAGCAAGAAGCTTTGGGATCATCTATATATATTACGCTAACGTACGTGGCACAGCGATTATTTGTTATTGTTTAATGGCAAAGACCGATAAACGCATCTCATTGGTTATTGTGTAAAAGTCATTTGGCAGGATTTAGGCGGAGGCAAATCCGGTTTATTTACGTTTCGCGTTTATTTATTTACGTTTTCTCTTTCGCTGCAATCATGGAACTTCGCAATATCGTTAGAAGTGCCCGTAAAAGATCTCGATGAATACTTGAAATCGAGAACGCCTCAAACACAGAACATAAGCGATCGCCAAAATAAGCTTAATAACCGTCGCATGGGCGAAACGCGAAATCGTTGCTTCTGAAATCCAAATTACTGATTTAAACGTTTCGGAGAATAACTGGGGAATTATATTGGCGTGGTGTGTATATGACATCTGTGCCAAATAAATATTATTCAGTGTTGTTAATTTTTTATGAAGTTCACTCCAGTGTTATATTTTTCAATGACAGTCCCGGCACAGTTTCTGCCCGGGCAACACCGGGCGGGTGTCCGCTAGTAAATATAAAATACTCTTCCGAGACACCAACGATTTTGAAAAGCATTTCTTTATCTTAAGAAACAAATAGATTACTTAGATTACATAAAATATTTTTGAAAGAATTTTTTGTTTTCTGCCCGATATTTTCTACATCGTTTCCGATTTATTTTTAAAGTTTATTAATCAGTTTTCTGCAACCCGTATCAGCACGAAATATCGGGTTTTCGGATGCTATCAATTGCCATATAAATATTTACAGCTTCTTATCACACTATGCCTAGCGTCCCATTTTTGGGACTTTTCGTATTTTAACAAAATTTTAACATTTTCTTCTTCTTTACAACATGAAAATTATATGAAGTAATTGTCTATAAATGTCTTTACCTATTACCGAGAGATGACAGCATAAAAGTGATATTTATTTGCTTAAATGAAAGCCTTTTTTTCAGTGTTTATAGATTTTTGATTTTTCAAAATAGCGAAATGTAAATAATTTGTAAAAGTAAATGTTAATAAATGTAAAAATTTATTTGTATTTTTTTGTATCAAGGACCCAAAATGCATAAGTCATAATATTAGCTTGTAAACTTCTTTGAAATACGTATTTTTTTAAAAAATTGCGAAATTATCTGTTTAAGCCTATTTTTTATGCATGTTTGTAACGTACAAAATAAAGGGCGCAAAACGCAAATGGGTACATATTTCTGTTAGACATTTAAGGGGTAGTTATTTATGCAAAGTCCTTTTCAAGATGAATTTGAAATAAATTGTTTTTTAACCTCGAATACGATTATTTTTAATTTATTATTAATATTACTTATAATGTTACTAGTCTCTGTAAAGAAATAAATATATTTTTTAATAGTTCATCAAAATACTAATTATAGTATATAATACACAATTTAAAAGCTTAATTTATATAAATTTAGACAAAGCATATAATTATGCCTTTTCCGCTTATGGATAGTGCCTTATTTAGTACGTTTACATTTTGTCAAATAAATACAAAAATATTTTAGCGTAATTTTTTTTAGTATTTTTTCATTTCATTTTGCAACATTTTAAAGAGATTTTACCAACAAATTTGAGAAAACAAAAATTCAGCCATAAATGGGTTAACGAAATTTATATATGCAAGAATAAAAAAGGTAGTGTACATTTTAAACTGTTAATTTGAATTCTAGATCCGTTTACCCTTAAACACTCTTAAAAGTTACGGTTGTTTTTCTCACTCAGATCGGTTTTGTAATGAAATTGCGGCCTGTTAATGTTGTCCTACCGAACAATTCACGTCTCTAAAGATTTCACATTTATTCCGTGAAATTTCGCAGAAAGAATGATTTTGTTTTTACATGTGTTATTCATCCAAGCAATTTCGTTTTCTTTTCGTGTTAGCATCCTTTTTCAAACACATTCTGATATGTTGTACTTGAATCACCATGAACTTGTAGATAAAAATAAACGGTAATGTTGTTGCTGTTTAATTTAAGCCGTCCGAAGAATAATGATAAACTTTTATATTTAAAAAAATAAAAATGAAACATATATGCATTCATTATATGCTTTATCAAAGAACAGCGTGTATCAATTTAAAAGTACAGAATACAGGATGAGTACAAATGATCGATCCTATTTTAAAAAATCATATTTTCGAGACTACTACACATATTACAATAAGTGATACACGAATTTAAAGAGAAATTTACCAATATTTTCAGTTACAAATGTTCGATGTGCGACCCTATTCTAACACGTCATACGCCACGAAGCCCGCAGATGGTCGTATCCGTTAAACTGAAGGAGGGGGGTGGAGGTAGAGAAAGCTCAATCCTCCGAGAGACCGAACTCTCCAGTAATATTAAGTAAATTAAACCAGATACGCGGAATTTGGTATGATAATACGTCATTGCAACAACTTTCTGCTTGCGTTAAAGTTTTCCTTCAGTTTAATGGATACGACCACCTGCGTGCTTCCTGAAGTGATTTTCCGGTCAATGTGTAGCAGTGAACATCGAGCGTCGAGTGTTTTTATCAGTCAATTCTCTTCTCCTTGACAAAGGCTTAAGGTTAGCCGAAAGCGCTCGGAGTAGCTTTTTATCATTTTAACATCTAGTGTTTTTAATTTTTAAAAACATTTGTATATATTTTATCACACCTATGTAGTAATGTGATTTGAATGAAGCATTTTAAATGTTTCCATGTTTTTATATAATAAACAAAGGTGAATCTGGCGTTCAAGATTGGACTATTTTAATAAGTCAATTTATTAATAGTATATTTCACTTTAAATTCATGTGTCGCTTATTGTAATATGTGCAGTAGTTTCGAAAATATGATTTTTTTTTTAAATCAGGTCCATCATTTGTAATCGATTGGTACTTTGGTATTGCAGTAAAATAGCATCGAGAACTGGCGACAGATACTGTAGATTAGTTAGATTTTATTTAGAGTACGGTAGATTTTCTGTAGATTGCCATAAAAAATAACAAAATGAACGCGACAAAGACGTTTCGGACGATATAAATTAGATTTTCTAACTTTCCTGTACATAAACGAATTTTATGTATTTATGGTTTATTTTATTAATAAATAAAAGTCTTTGAATTAAAAAACGTTTCTCTAGATATTGACTGAATTAGAAAAATATTAATTTAGTAAAATGATTTCTGAAACAAAGATATTTTAATTTGATTTAAGGTATCCGAACACCTTTAAAACGTAATTTTCGATCAAAATATCGATTTTTCATTTTTGCAATAATATTAAAATTGAAACTTTTATCGATCGAAATCTGCTTAAATTTTGTCTGTATCTAAAATAGAACCCGAGTTACAGCTGTTTAAAGTTACAGCTATTACAGCTTTTGAATTGTGTTTAAAAGTTATTTTTAGCTTTTTCTCAAAATGAAGTTTTCCAGATTTTTACTATACGCAAAACAGCCTAAAAGAAAAAATTATGCATGAAATGCCTCGAAATTTTCAGGAAATTCTCAAATCATTGCGCAGTGGTCTACGTTTTTTCATTTGTAATTTGGGCTGTTGGAATCTCAGGTACACAATGAAACAAGAAATAGCTGCACTTATCTGTAATTTTTGTACCTATCTTACCTTCTTTCATAAGGACAACAGACAGTTTCACTTCCACTATTCACGAAAATGCGCAATATGATCCACAAATGAAGACATCATGAATATCTTGTCATCATACCCATTAGTGTTTAATCAGCGAACTCGACTTAAGAGAAAACAGTTATTGAGTTAGATGATGAAGTAGAGCACCTCTTTTTTTTTTTTTTTTTTTTTTTTTTTTTTCAAACAATTCCTCACATTTTTAGGGTTCTGTACATAAAAAACAAAAAAGGAACCATTATAAGATCACTCCTGTGTCTGTCTGTCTGTCGCAGCCGTTTTACTTGTAAATTATTGAACGTGAAAGTTTATATTGGGGGAAATAATAAAGACTATTCACCCACATATTTACAGATTATTAAACATTCACAAATATAGTTAGGTAAAATGTAGAAGGGCTAATTAAGGTACTTGAAAAATCAAACTCCTTTCCTTGTATATCGTGTGGGATATCGTGTGAAAGCTTTGGTAACGCTGAAATCAAAAATATATTTCTTTTAATTTTAGCTATTGTATTTTCAAAAATGTCGTCGGAAATGCAGTGCAAAATTAAGTTCCCCTCCCCATCTACTTCCGAATCTATTGAAACTAAAATTATGAAAAAATTAGAGGTAGTAACACACAGTACATTAGAGGTAGTTCACACCTTGCAGGAAAATTATAGCGATTGCCCTAGGTTACATAGTTTTTTCAGAAAAGAGCATTTTTCCGTTACAAACAAATTTCGATTTGCGGGTATCCAGCAGTTTGTGCTGGTGTCCAAATTGCCAGCACATTGTGCTGTTAATTTTACGCAACTACTGTATTTTCCATGTTTATATAGTCAGGAAACCAAAGAAAGATACAGCACATTCACTGTGATCGAGTTTGTTCTGGCAAATCTACAGTGGTTTTTTGACAGTGAAACTCACTCTGATGTTACAAAGAGCTTCTAAAAGTAAAAAAGAAAAATTTGTCGGTTCGAACTTCATTGCAAGATGTCCTGGCTTGTTGCTGTTGTAGATTTTCATGTCCTCGAAGACCCGAACGGGGCAGCTAGAAGAACGATAAAGTGTAAGTTAATAACTTATTAATTTATTCCAAATTCTTGTATGTCAAACACATTTTATTTGTTAATATTAAATGTATTCAATATGATCCCTAAATACAATAGAATATGTTCACTAGATTTTGGAGAATTGTTATTACTTATCCCTTTTTGCTTATCTAAACGTACCTCGATTTACGTCCTTTTCGACTTACGTCGCTAGTCTTGGAATAAATTGCTGACGTAAGTCGAGGTATTACTGTATTGACATAAAAATTACAGCATGTACTCAAATATGTCACTATCGACATCGATAGTGTCCAAGTAACGCCTATCAAGTGATTCTAGTACTCTTTTAAGTACTTAGTACTGTACTTTTAAGTACTAGTACTTAGTCCGAGACTAAAATTCTAAAAAAAAAAAAAAAAAAAAAAAAAAAAAAAAACAGTGGCACTCCGGGAGTGCCAATAGAATTGAAAACTTCAACAATTACGTGTGTGTTTTTTTAATCGTCAGGAAATGTTTTATTGCGCAGGAAATACTTTTAAATGTAGTGTTTTTTTATTCATTATTATAAACCGTTACTACCAAAATTATATTACAATTTTCATTTAATGCGCCATTGTACATGAAAAATAATGCATATAATTTTACATACAAAAATTGCAATCTATTGCTTAAAACGTAAATTTACAAAAACATGAAATATGAATGTTAATTAATTCCGATCATCAAAACTCGGAGGTACATCCTGTATCCCTAGAATCTTAAAATTTGGTGTGAAGGTAGTGTTTGGGATACAAGGAAAGGGAAAATTAAAAAAAATCCGGAAATTTTGGATAAAAAGTCGAAAAATAAAAAAACCGAGAATTTGACACAGATGTGATATACGAACCAGGTTTGGCGCGATTTTTTAACGTCAATTTGGCGAAAGCCCGTTTTCCAATACCAGTTACAATATATATTTTTAAATTATTTTCTATTGTTTTAAAAAGTAAACAACAATAAATAAACGATAATTTCATTAATAACTATAGAACAAAACAATTGTACAATTTAAAAAAATAAAATAAAAGTAAATGAACAATGTATTAATAAATAAGCAACAGTAGCCGGGTTACCTTGTAAAATAAAGTAACGCCATATTGGTGTCAATTAGGTACCCAAGTGCGTATCTGACATCTGTGCCACGTATTTTATCTTCCGTAATCGAAATTCCCGCCAATACTGTTGGTCATTGACCAGACCATCAACACGATAAAATACAGTGTTATAGGTTTTTAGTTACACTAAATAGGTAGGTCACGAATACGGTATAATTCATTTTAACTGACGAAAAACAAAATAATAATTTCTTTTTCCAAATGTTGTTTTGGTGAATTTAAATATTTCTGCAAGTCAAATAATTCTGCAAGTATGTTAACATTTCTTGATAAATAATTGCGCTTATACTTTTGCTATATTTAAAACCACTACCCTATTATTAGAAATATCGCTATAGTTTGATGCTATGACATACACCATAACGCAAAAATAACATGAATTTTAAAAACAAGAGAGTTTTTCTGCTAAACTTACCCGATATTTGATCGAATAGTTCACTTTTGCCGCCAACTATTGACATAAATAACAACTGTTGAATAAAGATAATTTTATTTTGCTAGAGCAAGGTAGTTTTATTTTAGCAAGAGTCACGAGACTTGACTAATTTTTACATGAGATGTTTTTGATGATTTTCCTTTTTCTTACTCTTGTACGTGTATTTTGGGAACCAATAGCGCACAGGCAAGCATGTGGCGCGCTTGCATGTAAATTGCTGTTATTGATTAAGCAATCAATAACAATTGCCCGCCCTCCTCATACTGAACTATGCACAATACATGTACATACTTATATACAGAGGAGTCGGTTACAATAACAGTATCACGAGTTCAATGGTTTTTCCCATCTCAAAAAATGACAAACGCGCCCAAAGAAGCGTTCACTTCAATAATGAAAGTATCAAGTATTTGTCTTTAACAATAAACACAACAGCGTACTGAAGGAAAATGTAAATTTTGTGTGTGTTCCTGTGTGAACGCCCACCGGGAGAAAAAGTGAGTTTTAGATTCGTTCTGCTTTTGCGGATTCAGCTGAAAAGGGAAAAGTTCCTGTCATTCACCGCTTGGCGCGCTAGTGTCTATGTGCCAAAATGCCAGCATATCGGTTACGTAACAGTGTCTCCAAATCAGTGGTTTTTCTCCATCTCAAAAAAAGCTCAACGCGCCTAAAGAAGTTTTCACTTCAAAAAAATGCAATTTTTTTTAGGCTTAAAAAAATACTGAGGTTCTAGCGTTAAATATCGCAAACCGCATGCCTGTGTTTACCTGTTTAATCAGAAATAAAGTAATATAAATAGATTTTGTATTATTTATAAGTTTAAAAAGTTTAACATCTTGATGTATTTATTGATGTATTGATGTATATTATCAACTCATTAGTAACTTGATGATAATTAATGAATCAAAACTATTTACTTTACTAATACTTTATCTGTGTACGTGTAATTCCTATGCATTCTCGCTTAAGTAGGAACTCATTATTATCACTGTTAAATGTACTTTTTGGATGTATTTTTTATTTTAAAAATATTTCATTACAACAAATTAAGAATTTATTTTATATGCTTTTATACTGAGCCATATCAAACTGATTTTCTGCAAATCAGGATGGCATGTTATTTCTATTAAAATATGAATAATATTCTCCATTTCTACTATTCAGAGATACTTTTGTCTTTTTTTACATTTAATGCTATTGGGGCTTTCATAATGCTCATTAGTCCATATCATAATTGAGATACATCCTGATTCAGCTTTGGTGAAATAAATTTTGTTGCAAGGAGTTTTTGTGTAAAATAGCCATTCGCAATTTAAGATATGAAATATGTATATAATACATAGTATACATAACATGTATTTTATTAACTAAAGTTACAATCAGCATTCCCAGGTGTACCCCCTAAATCGAGGCTCCAAATGGTCTGGACACCAGTATTTGAAAGTAATTTTCTTCTCCTTATCTAATGACAGAATTATGTGCGATTAAAGATGGCAAAATAAACTGTAAGAAATTACCGGTGTCCAGAGCATTTGGAGCCCCGATTTGCGCAGCACACCATGCAACACAATTTAAAATGCTTCTCTAAATGTTCAATGCAATCTTGTTGCAAGAAAAACGTTTTAAAATGGCTGTACACCTTTTTTTAAATTAAATTATATCAGATTGGATAATATTCATTCATAAACCTTATTTTTTTTCATTCTTTAATTTAACTTATCATGGGCCAATTAAGTTCCAAACCAAGCTTGTTAAAATATGTCGATTGAAAATATTTTTAACAACTAAAAGTAGAAAAAAAATAAAAGAATATATTACAAAAAGATTTTTTTTTTTAAATAGGCTTTTTTCATACAAAACAAATAATTTTTCCACGCTATTGCACTATCTTAAAATAAAAATAAGACAAACTTAAAATTAACATACTAAAAGAAATCCCTAAATGGCATAATTTTATGACTTCTTTGTTACACGGTTTGTTACAGACATTTTGCACAAGATCCGATATACATCTGGATTAAATTCTTTTCTCATATTAAATTAAAATATTTGAATGCATTTAAAAAATTATTTTGGCATATTTGCCATGCATTTATAATTTATATACAAGATCATGTAAAAATTTTCAAGTACAAGCGTAACGTAACATAAAATTATGTTCTCGTAATGTTAACAAACGCTTTGTGCTATATTAAATCTTGATAAAATTAACTATACATTTGCAGATCGAAAAATAATTGATAATTTCATTAGCTCTATTTTAATTCTTCTCACAAACGCGAGATCTCACAGATATCTCACAAGTCTAATCAGCCATGCACTTGAATTCAAATACCTTAAAAAATCACTTTTATACAAATAAGGTTTTTATTTCACATCCTATTCATTTCATGTTTATGTTCAGCACAGTTTGCTTTTAAATCTCCAAAGTATACATTTGGGTTAAACACATTTAAAGGGAAAGTATTTTTTTAAAATACATAGTTTTCAAAGAAGAAGCTACTTTTAAACTGCAGAAGGAGAAGAAAATGGAACGGGGACGGATAAAATTGGGGAACAAAAAAGGAATATCATGGCCTAAGGATAATAGGAAATAATTTATTTATCCAATGAAATGGTCCGCTTTTTAGTTCTTTCAATAAAATTTAAAGCGTGAGCAATTTATTTTTATAACAAAAATACCATCGTTCAGATTACGTTTGCAGATTACAAGAATAGTCATTTTCCCCCACTATACCTACTTATCTCTCAAACATATTGTTTTAAAGTTTTGTTTATTAATTAATCTGTATTTCAAATAGTTTCAACATTTTTAAGCCCATGATATAGAAATCTCTCTAATTGTATTTTCCAAAATAAAAAAAAAAAATATTATCTATACTGATATTATAAAGACTATGTATACTGATATTATAAACGCTTGTTTGTTTGTTTATAGGATGTAATCTCTGTAACTACTGAACCGATTTCAAACGCAATGGTGCCAAATTGATGGTGATAGCCTTCTGCTCCAATAAAAGTTATATTTTATGTCGCTGCCTCTGCCAACCAAAGTGCTGAAGTACCAAAAATTGGTCAAAATTGATATTTTAAGAGTTCTAAAAACTTCCTAAATTACGATTTATCTGCAATTGCTAAGTTTAGAAACTTAAAATCAAAAGTATTTCTTATTTAAGTGCAGATTGAGTGCTCAGCAGATAAATTAGAATTTTTCCTTTTTTTTACTTATAATGTGTAAAATATAGAAAACATTGCATGAAATCCTTGAAAATAACTCGCGAGGAAGTAAATTAATTTTAAATAATTAAATTTACAAATGCATGTCAAAATTTGGAATATCCAAAATGCTAATATAAAATACACTGGGACTTCAATATCCAAAATTATTTTATTACGCATCAAATTAAAAAAGTACTTAAAAGTGTCACTTTTTATAGGTAAATATTCATAAAATATATTACAAATAAGGAAAAAGATCTACATTAGACTTTAATTCCAATATGTTCTACGGCATTGCGTCTCAGTAAATATATTAGGTTGGACCATAATTATTCAAAAACCTGTTTTTGTCACTCTTTTATTTAACTTAACATTGCTCAATTAAGCGCTATACTACGCTCACTTAAATAGGCCAAATGGCTGCGAAACTACAATAAAGATATATTTTAAACGCTACAAAGTAGAAAAAAATATAAATAAAAAATAAAGAGTGCCATGATTTAAAAAAAATATATATATGCTTTCTAATTATAATAAAAATAGCTTTTTGATGATAGAGTAGTTTTTTAAAGCAATGGTGAGATAAACATATCTTGAACATATTGAAAGAAATCCGTAAATGGCATAATTTGTATATACTTCTTTGTTACTGGTGTTGTTATGGGTTTGTTTTTGTAAGACCCAACATACAATTGGATTACATTATTTCTCAGAATAAATACCTGAATGCAGTTAAAAAGTTAGTATTTTTTAGTTTATCATATTATTTTTTTTCCATGCGTGCATAATTTCTATACAACTTCTATATTTAAGTTGGATAAAATTAATTATGTACTCGCAGATGGAAAAATAATTGATAATCTCAATAGCTCTATTTTTATTATTTTTATATATGCTATTTCTAATCAGACATGAATGTGAATTCTAATACCTTAATTAAAAATTCACTTTATTATTTAAAAAGATCTTTATTTTAAAAACCTATTCATTTCATGTTTATATTCAGTGCAGTATGCTTTTAAATCTCCAAAGCATATATTTGGTTAAACGCATTCAAACGAAAATATTCTTTTAAAACACACAGTTTTTGAAGAAGAAGCTATTTTTAAACTGCAGAACGAGAAGTAAATGGAAGGGAGGGGGTTAAACAATGGGAAGGCAAGAAACGAATATCCGGTACATGGCCTAAGGATAATAGGAAGTAATTTAATTATTCAATAAAATGTTCCTCTTTTTAGTTGCTTCAATAGAATTTAAGGCGGGAGCTATTTATTTTATAAGAAAAGAGCATCGTTCAGATTATGTCAGAAGATTATAAGAATAGTTCAATTTATTTCCACTATATTTTCTCTCTCAAATTGTGTAGTACTAAAGTATTGTTTATTAATTGATCTATTTAACAAATGGTTGCTTAAAACATTTCTAATGGCGTACATATACAGTGAAACTTTTTTTTATATATAAGTAAAATTAATATTATATATACAATCGATTTATTATTTAAATTGCGGAAAACTGTATAAGCTTACATCGTCCAGATTTTGTCAGCAGATTATATGAATAGTCAAATTTGTTTCAACTATATTTTCTCTTTCAAACTGTGTAGTTATAAAGTATTGTTTATTAATTGAGCTATGTTACAAATAGTTGCTTAAAACATGTCTAATGACTTACGTATGTATTGAAACTGTTTTTACATATGAGTCACAAAATCTTCATGGTCTATTCCTACCCTATTAGTTTTCCGTTCGAATAAGTTTAAGAAAAGGGTTATCTCGGATTTCTCAGGATCAAAGCGATGAATTATCGTTTCAAGAGAAATCCTGTAAGGTTTTTCAGAATTATTACTCGAAGTGAAATTACGCCTGTCCGAAGCTTGAGTTAAACTAAATTGTTCTAGGGTAAATTCACGTTATTTCTACTTCTCCACCCTCTCTCTTTATTTTTCCTGCTCTTCCCTCTCTCTCTTTTTCCTGCTTTGTCGTGTTTCTCTTTCCTGTTCAGCCGTATCTCTTTGTGTTTCGTCCCTCTTTCTTTGTTTTTCCTCCTTCTCTATTTGTTCTTTTTCTTCGCGGTCTTTAACTACAAAATTAGCTTGGGCTAAAGTAAGAGTTTCGTCATAATCGCTCGCGGTCTCTATTTTTTTAATAATCTCTGCCATTTTATCGTCCGACCCTATTTCTACACCCAGAATTTCTACTAAATTCTGTAAATCTGTTTTCTGCTGCTGCAGTACTTGATTGACGTAATTTTCGTCATGATTTCTTTAAGTTAGGTAACGAGAACTTAACAATTTTACTATTCAAACACTTTGCCGGGGATAATCAAACACTATGCATACTCTATAAAACAAATTTTCAAATTCACTTTAATAAATATAAAAATATTTGTGATGTTGCAGAATTCCTCAAATTTTCGTAATCTAGTTCCAATCCTAACATAAGGTACAAATATTCCCAATTTTATAGTCCCTATGCACACAAAAATACAAGTAATAAATAAATTTTCCAAATGTCACAGCTAAACAACCTTTCAATTCTTTTTTTTCAGCATTGAACACTCAATCCAATTTCCATCAAGTGCTTTCACCATTTAGAAACAAAATATTTTTTTTGAAAATTTATCATAAAATACACTAAATGACATGAGCATACCTTTGTCCTATTCCTTAACAAAAAATTTTAACTTCAGTCATTAGATATTTAGATTTTCCCAAATAGATATTCCCTTTTTTTCACTGCCTTTTGTTTATGAGCGATTTTCCCGCTCGATATGATTGCACTTACGGTGTTTCTATTATAAAAATTTTATTGTATTGACAACACTAGCGACTCCAAATGTGTCATATATTAATTAATAATTTAATTCTTAGTAATTAACTTTAATTAATTCGATTTATATCACCAATTAGAAAAAAAAGATTTTTTTTTTGTTTTAATTTAAGCCTAGAGTTTTCTGGCTATCAATATTCGATCAAAGATAATATTTTTTTTCTTAAAGGCCACTGAAAGAAAAATGAGCCTGCTTTTTTTCCTGCTTGGCACATCCTTCAAAAGGGGCGTCTACGGGGCTCCAAGATTAGGCTGTCGTTGACGGGTTCTGGGACTATGTCCCGGCTGGAAAGTTCCAGCGATTGGTCTGGGACACTCCGTCGAATGATTGGTGCTCCTTCTTTGGGATTGGGATACTTTGTAGGGGACTGATGCTCCTTTCTTTGGGTTTGGGCTACTACTGAAGAAATGTTCCTTTCCTTGGTTCCGGCATTGCATGATGAGACCTGATGCTTCTTCCTTGGTCATCGTTCCGGGTTTGCACTGGGCCGTCTCTGTGGTGGCATACTAATTCCTCTTTAAAATGTTTTCTTTCTGCTGTGAGAATTCCTTGAGCAGCCAGCAGATTGCAAAGTCCAGAATTAATGTAAGACGGGTAGCGTGAATTAATGGCGTCTACGGCCGGGGCACAGTTTAATTCAGAAATATGTTTATTAAATAAACAAGATATGTTAACTTTCTAGATTAAATACAATACATAAATAGGCGAGTTCGTCACAATTTTAGAACAATTCGTTAATTCTGAGGAAATGATTGTTTTTTGGTGAGGTAAAGTGTTTCGAGGCACTGAAAAAGTCTATAAAATCAATCCGTGATGTATACCAAAGTCCACGGATTTCAATGTGAGAAGATTGTTCACTAAGTAGTAGAAAATACGAAAAGTGTTTTCGAAAGAAGGTTTCTCTACAAAAACAACAATGTGCGAAAATTATAAACTGTGTTCACGTTTCCTTGCGATGAGCAGATTGAAGTCTAAGCCTGATTTCAATAAAGATACCTTCGAAGATTCGAAGTAATTTTTCGGTGATTAGTCACCTGGTTCCGTTCACCGAGAGATTAGTCTTGACCGACTCAATCTCTGAAATATTAGACCCAACTCCCCTGATCTCTCAGCCTCTTCCAGAGATCTCCCTTCCCTTCCTGTTGAACAAAAAATATTTTTTGTCCATTTACAGAAAATGAGCTGATTGCATCATAAACAAACTTCGTTCGGTTACCCTCTGCTTAATTTTACCACGCATATGAGCGCTCATCCGCTTCTACTTTCATTTTCATCTTGTGGGATTAGTCGGGAAAGGATCACAAGTAAAATTCATTAGCTGGGGCAATCTTTTCTTCTGAGCTCTTTAGAAATGCATGTCCTTTTAACTGCAATTTGTAAGATCGATGCTGATGCATCCTTTCTTTTGAATCCAGCCGAAATATTTTTGTACTTTGAAATAAAAAGAGGTTAAGTTTCTACTACATGGGGATACCTGTATGAGAGTTCTTCTTGTGAGAAGTTAAGTTCTCACAACACGTTAAAAAGTAATCTACGTACGTCTTGTGTGGCTCGAGTTAAACAAGACTGGAAACCGAAATACCATTCAAATTAACCTGAAACTGTTTGTACATTTTGATTTAAACTCGAACCCATACCTGAAATAGAATAGTGCCTGTGAGTAGTGCTGACGTTTTGTCGAGCGTAGCAACGATGTAAATAAGTCATTTCCCTTTTTTCGCCTATTTAATTACTTTTAAACATGGCATAATGTTAATTGTTACACCATCAAATTTGAAAAGATGTAATTTCAAAGGATTTTAAATTAACAATATCCTTTGTTTGAGGGCACATGGAATATCTCGATAAGTAAAATAAAGCAGATTTTGCGAAATATTTAACATCATGTACTGTACTTAAAAAAGAAGATAGAAATGATTTTTTTTTCAGTAAATATACACATTGTAACATATCTATAAATCAAAAGAAAGTAATTTCATTCATAAATTAGTTTTCAAGAACTAATTAACTTTTTACAAATTTTTTGAATAATATGTCTGTTCGATACACTTTCCTAAAAAACTGTTGAATATATCATCTTAAAATTGACTGCGGTGTCAGAAAACATACTATTTGAGATTAATGAAAAGAAATTTTCATTTTGGCTTAAAAGAAATAAAATTAAAAATATTTTAGTAAAAAACTTTGAAAATCCTAAACATATTAACAACATATTTTTCATTATTTTAAAGAATTTTTCCATCAAACCTAAAATATTAGATATTTTAAAGAAACAAGTTAGTTACACAATATTGGAAAGTTTAAACAGTTTACCTAAAATAGAATTTTAGAAAAGTGTGCCAAAGCTTAAAAACACATTCCTAAAAAAAGGCAAAAAAAAAAAAAAAATACATATACACACTGACAGTGCTTAAAAAATACTATTTTAAAACCTTTCAGCACCGTAATATTTTATGTACGTGATCATTTAGCAGTGTAATATTTTAAGTCTATGTTTTAGGCGGACAACTAAAACCTCAAAAATTTGAACCATTTTATGTTCCATGTGCCCTTAAATATATATACGGGAAAGGGGGATAAAACCGAATACCATAAATTTGTTGCTGAATAATTTCATCTTACCACTCAAAAATCAGCTAAAAAGGGCGTTGCTGAAATGTTAAACAACAAGGCTTTTTAAACATTTTACATATTAGACAGAATTTAATTTTCTTGAGGTAAGTGCAAAAAACTAAAGGAGCCACTTTTGAGGTTCGGAGTGCGTAAAACTGGGTACTTAAAAGCCACAAAGCATACGTAAACACCATTTTTTATTTTTTAATCAGCTAATTTTCAAACTTAACCAGTCCAAGAAAATTATTAAAATTGGAAACCATGTAATTCAGTTTTGATTTGGGAGGGGGGGGGGGTAGAACTTTTCAGAAATCGCAAACAAAATCATCTTCACCATCAGGATTAAATCCGTTACAGTCATCGTAGGCAAATGGCGAATTCACCATACATCTCTGTTTGACGTGGCCTTTTACATATTGATTGCAATATATACTTGAAGCACCACCATCCTCATAAACATCGGTCGGCGGCAGCATCTCTTGTTTGTCCTCTCCCCAAGACGAGATCTCGTTCCTTTTCTTACCCGTCTTCCCTTGTGATCTTGACCTTGAATTTCCTTTTTCTTTAGATTCTCCTTTCTTTGGTTTTCTCATTTTTGGTATACATTTGGGATACATTTTGGACATTAAGCAATTTGGATTTGTAGAGGGATAAAGATAAAATGTCTGATGCACCTTTGTTTCGGCTCGTTCTCTTCTGTTTTCCTTTTCTAGGTGCCTTCGTAATTATATAAATACGTAGCACCTATACTCGTCATTCAGTCCGTCTGTCTATCCATCTGTCCGCATATAACAGAGAAAAAACTACCCGACCGAATGGTCTGAAATTTTAAATATATAATATTTGTAGAAATTTGTCGAGCCATTTCAAATTTTGTGAAAATCGGATGTATAGTTTAACTACAGGGAAAATCAAAAGTTTCCCGTTACATTACGGCCAATGGGAAAATTTTATTGCGAGTGCATTTTAATGATGTTACAGCCTTACGAATGGTCGGAAATTTTAAATATATAATTGTTGTAAAATTTTGTCTAGTCATTTCAAATTATAATAAAAATCGGATGTATAGTTTAATTGCATGACAGTCAAAAGTTTTCCGTTACATTAAAGCCAATGGAAAAAATATTTCAAGTGCATTTTAATGGTGTTACAGCCTTTCGAACAGAATGAAATGGATATGCACTTATGAAGCGCACTAAAATATACTTTTAGTACAATATGCGGTGCAAAAGATATTTTCAAACTCGTTATAGTACGAACTAGTTTGCCACGTTTGACGAGCAATTTTCAACTTGTTTTCTTTTGGAAGAGGCCTGACGTATACAGGGGAGTGTCGAAAGGACTATTCACTTTGGCTAGTGTATGGTTTCAAGTGTTAGTGGAGATTTGTCACTGTGGATTTGCTGAGTACCCTATTTTGTACCACAGAACTTGTCTGACTAAACATGACCACAACTGAAACTAGAGCAAAGTACATCAGCCGCAAAAGTGCGAAAATCGTGAAGCATTGTATCACTTACCTTTAAAATACACCCCAGCAAAATCTACGCACTGAATGCATCGGAATGGCCATATAAAATATAAAAAGTTTCACTATAGCTAAAAATACGTTTACACTGCTAGAAAGTTTTCGAGCGGTAACCACAAACCTGATTCTATTTCATGTGTCAGTCTGAAGTTGGCAGCGCCTACAGTAGCCTGAATAGGGGTATCCGATTTAATCCCATATTCCCCTGCATTATATGATTTAAACTTACACAAATTTTAGAAAACTAAAGAATTTTATATTATCTAAAATATACAGGGTGATTCAGCTCGTCGGTGACAAACTTTAAGGATCGATAGAGCACACCTAGACGAACATTTTTGAATAGGGAATGTAGGGTCCCTGACGCGATGGTAAGGCGCTAGGCGCTTTCGAAAATTTGGGTGCCGAAATTCGAAACGTCATAAAAACTAGGGAAATGGTTAGATTTTCTTGCTTGTTGCGTCGAAATGATTCTGTTTGTTTAGACTTTCTTCAGTACCAATTTGATAAGCGTATCTCTTAAAACATGGATAGGGGGCGCTGCAGACTTTGGAGAGCTAGACAACAACTTTAAGCCCGTTATTTTGATAATTTAACACATGCTCGCCAAAGTTTATACTCTAACTTAAAGTTTGAACCCAAAAGTAGAGCCCTGCAAAAAGCGTAAGAGCCGGAATAAAATGTCAAAGTACAGGGTGGTCGAAACTCGAAGGCTCCTAAGAGATAAACAAACAGATTTCTTGACTTATGGCATGCATTTTCATGATTCTGTTTGCTGGGGCTCTCTGAAACTCAGTTGAACGGTACAAAAAGAAACATCGATAGGGGGCGCTTTGGGCAAAAAACATAATTCGTTGACATTTCGGACGCTAACTGGAAACGGGGCGCTACGATCAGTTAGTAATAATGAAAACACATTTTCTACCTCTGCTCAACACTTCTGAATAAATTTAGACCAAAAACATCAATGATACTGGAAATTTATTTACAAAAAATAACACTACAGAAGATGCTCGAAATTTCGACCTTGGGCCATGATGCAGGCTTCGCACCTCCGTCGCATTGAGGAGTGTGTGTTTCCAACAATGCCAGGAGTATCTCTGATCTGCCCTGCAGCTGCCACAATGCGCGCCACAAGTTCTTCAGCACTGCTGACAGGTGTATGGTATACCTCGGCCTTCAGGTAACCCCAAAGGAAGAAATCCAAGCAGGTGAGGTCTGGTGATCGGGCAGGCCAGTGAACTGGACCCCCACGCCCGATCCACCGCTGGCCATACCTTGCGTTTAGATGGAGACGCACGTCGTTCGTGTAATGGGCCGGAGCTCCATCGTGCTGGAACCACATCTGGCGACGCGAACCTTCGGGTACGTGCGCCTCATCCAGAAGCTGCGGCAGCACTTGATCCAGGAAAATCAGGTAATTTCCACCTGTCAGCCGTTCAGGTAACAAATAAGGGCCAATGAGGCAATCCCCCAGAATGCCGGCCCACACATTTACTGAGAAACGCTCCTGGGCTGCTCGGCTTCTGGTTTCATGTGGATTTTCATCACACCACACATGACTGTTGTGGGCGTTCCACATTCCCTCCCGGCTGAAGGTGGACTCGTCCGTAAACAAAATGCTGTTTACAAAACGGGGATCCCTGGATCTCATCGCCAAGTACCATCTTGAGAATTCCACTCGAGGGCCAAAATCCTGCTCTCTGAGCAACTGCACCCGCTGGATGTGGTAGGGGTGCAGATTCCGGGAACGTAAGATGCGCCACGCAGTTGCTTGCGAAATGCCAACATGTCTGGCGATATCTCTCGTGCTAAGACCTGGGTTGTCCTCAACCAGGTTAAGCACAGCCTCTTCGTTGTCGGGGGTGCTCACTGATCGCTCCCGTTCAGGCCTGCCTCCGTCGAAAGATCCCGTTGTGGACAACCTCTGGTGTACTCGAGCGAAGAAGGCATGGCAGGGGATTTGCCTGTTGGGGTAACGCTCGGCGTACAACCGCTGAGCGGCTCGTCCATTACAACCAGCAGCGCCATACGCCAAATGCATGTCAGCCAATTCAGAGTTTGTGTACCGTTCCATCCTACTACCGATCTGCAGACAAGTAACCCGAAGCTTAAGTAGGTACCGCACGTTCAAAAGACGTGTCTGCGCATACAACTACGTCATCTCGCGTTGTCGTCTACGCATTACGTATCTTTTGCATATCGATATGGTACGATATCTTTTGCATAAATCAGCAAAAAGCACCTTATGTAAATTTTATTGCGCGCATTGTGCATGATTGAAACCAGCTATGTTTGTTAAAAAAAACAAACAAACTGCAGTTTTAATAGCTTCTTATGATAAGTAAATTACTCTCTTGTTTTGTTTCTAACTGATCGTAGCGCCCCGTTTCCAGTTAGCGTCCGAAATGTCAACGAATTATGTTTTTTGCCCAAAGCGCCCCCTATCGATGTTTCTTTTTGTACCGTTCAACTGAGTTTCAGAGAGCCCCAGCAAACAGAATCATGAAAATGCATGCCATAAGTCAAGAAATCTGTTTGTTTATCTCCTAGGAGCCTTCGAGTTTCGACCACCCTGTACTTTGACATTTTATTCCGGCTCTTACGCTTTTTGCAGGGCTCTACTTTTGGGTTCAAACTTTAAGTTAGAGTATAAACTTTGGCGAGCATGTGTTAAATTATCAAAATAACGGGCTTAAAGTTGTTGTCTAGCTCTCCAAAGTCTGCAGCGCCCCCTATCCATGTTTTAAGAGATACGCTTATCAAATTGGTACTGAAGAAAGTCTAAACAAACAGAATCATTTCGACGCAACAAGCAAGAAAATCTAACCATTTCCCTAGTTTTTATGACGTTTCGAATTTCGGCACCCAAATTTTCGAAAGCGCCTAGCGCCTTACCATCGCGTCAGGGACCCTACATTCCCTATTCAAAAATGTTCGTCTAGGTGTGCTCTATCGATCCTTAAAGTTTGTCACCGACGAGCTGAATCACCCTGTATATAAATTTATCTATTTCTTCAATAATGTAGGATGCAAAACATTAACCCTTAAATGCGCAATTTTTTATTTTGTTTCGAAAAAAATACATATGATTCTCTGAATGGTGTGTAACACATGAAAAATGAAGAAAAAATTCCCAGATACATTTTTCATATAATACGTCAATCTTTTCTTTTGTAGCACGTCTGCAATATAAGTAAAAACTTCTGTCGTGTGGCTGTTTTAAGCTAAAATAGTGCAAAATAGTAAATATTTTAGTAAGTATGTCTCCAAATACCTTATTTTATATAATTATTTATTTTATAAAACAGAACCTTTAACCCTTTAATACCCATAATGCAATAAGTACAAGAAATTACGTAGTTCAGAGAATCTGACTTTACACCAGAAAGTTTCAATGGTTAATTTTGCAATGGTAAGTATTTGTCTGTTATTAATTAAAGAAAATATTGCTATTTTAATTATCTGGTGTGAATTAGGTGTATACGGATAAAAAAATCTGTTAAATTCAAAACACTGTTCTTTACATATATGCAAAACTGCAGACTAAAGGGTTAAATTCTTGAAGCCGGAAATGATGAAGAAAGAAATTTGTTGGACTGGAAATATTAAAGATGCTTCTGAATCTAGAACTGAGACATTCTTTTTTCCTCTAAGTGTAGGGTTCTAGCAAAACAGAAAATATCTGTTTATCGAAATAATTCAAAGTATGCTGGCGTTTTATACAGATAAAATTATAAGAAGGGTGCTAAATAACTATAGGGAAAATACTTTAGAAACTAACATCATAAAAAACTGGCAAATCGAAAAAGTAGCAGAGGACCTTTCTAGGCATAAACTTCAGCTGCAATATGAAAAAAAAAATATGTAAATATATTAAGGGGGTCTGGGACAGATATAAAATTAATTTTTATTTATTGAGTTATAATTTTGAAATTTTTTGTGATGGTTTAACCATATCATTTGTAAACAAACTCACATGATAAAACATCTCACAATTAAAAAAAAAAATTCAAATTTAGAATTTATTAAAAAAGTGCGATAATTTAAATTCGTTATAACTCTAAATATTATTAGTAGAATTTAAATTTTTTATTCATTTAAATAAACAGAAACAGAAATTTAAATAAACAGGTTCAATTTTGATTCAGTATTTTAAAAAATATTAATTAAAATAAAAATTTAAAATTTTTAAATTTTAAAAATGATGTAACCTAAAAAAAAAAATCCTTTTTTTAAACGTAAGGTTTATTTTTCTAACTTTCTGAATCAAAATTAAAGTGAAACAATAAAAAAAGACATGTTTAAAGTTTGAACCACTTATATTTTACAGTTCTTGACTTATAACCTATAAAATAACAGAAATGGTAGAAAAACCCATCATGAAGAAAAACGCATTTTCACAATTACATGACAACCATTGTTTGAAAGCTAGATTTTGAAAACAAACCAAAACGGAAAAATTATTATTTCTTGTTCCAATTAAGATAGAAACATGATTTAAACGTCAATTTAAGCAGAAAACAACAGAGAAAAATTTAATACAATTTTTTTAGAAAATTTGAAGATTTTTGTGTCTTGGACCACCTTAAAGTGCAAACGAGTAACTTTTTAGTAATAGATTGTGATTATCTCCGCGTGACTAGTTTAGCTCTTGAGAAACAAATAATGTCTGTTGGTCACGGTGTCGTTAATCTCGTTCACATTTTCTCATGATTATCTTTGCAGAATGACTACAAAATAGTTTAAAGATGATTTAGATACTGAACTTTTGGCTAATGTGTCCAAAAATCGATACAGTTCTTGCCACAGTGGCATATAATATACCTTCCAAATTTTAGCTCAATAGAAATCACCATTTGGATGCTACCCAGCAAAGAAAGAAACAGTGGGCCATCAGCTGGAAAAAAGATGGCAGCCAGCACTGCCATCAGCGGTAAAGTGCAATGGTGCCATTACTTAAACCTGTCAAAAGTGTCCGAGCGGAATGCAACTGGCCCATCAGTGATGGCCAGCAGCAGGCCGTCATTGGTATGCCATTACATTACTTCAATCCGGCATTTTTCCTGCAGTGCTAGCACCTATTCCACTGCTATTCCTTTACTGGGCCAACTTTTTCCCTTACAAAAATTTCTTATAGAATTCTATAAAAAAAAAAAAACAAATTATTATGGCTCTATTTTCTATAAGCTAGTTTCATCAAAAGCTATAGAAACATCTGTGGAAGTGTCCATAATAGAAATGTCTATAGAAATATTTGAACTTGCAGCGGTTTCCATGTGGTCACCGTCCCAAGTACTGACCGCGCTCGGTGCTATTTGATTTTCGTGATCGGACATGAACAAGTACTTTCAGCGTATGCTACGACTGCTCATAGTTTTCAAGATCTCATTACACTATTTCAAGTTTGTTTCTTTTGTGATTTACGTTCCCAATCCTTAAACTGGTATAGAGATTACTGTATTGTATAGAAATCCTATATATTTTATACGTTTTTTTTTTATTATTTTTGATTCTGAACTGTGTAAATTATGTAAACCGAAATCCTTTGTAACTTAGTAAAACCAGATTTAAGGAGAAAAAAAAGTGCGTTGAAATAAATAATTTATTTATTTATTCATTTACTTATCTATTTTGTTTTACTTATTTATGGCAGTGGTGCTATATTAATAGTTTTAAAAAAATTAGCTTCACAGCTTAAATTGTGTTAAGATATTCATTTCAGATTTGTGTTAAAATATTCAGTGTCTTCGAAATTCGCAACGCCACCTAGCGTAAGGGTTCCCAGCAATAATACTTCAAATGTTCGTGCACTTCCATGTAGTGGTGGGGCAGCGCATGAGATAAAACGGAAGCCCACCAGAATTTTATCTGATGATTCAGCAAAGTTGACTGAAGCTGTCCAGCAGTGGTCATGCAGTGGTAGACCATTAGCCAACACTTCTCCATCATTGCCAGCACCTATCTTGCAGCTGGCCAGCAATTCCTTCTTTGCTGGGTACCATGTTTTCTCATACACTGTTAAAAATCGGAAGTATTTGCTGCATAGTCATTCCGCCGCTTTTATAGAAAATGGTTACTTGACTATATTATACAGAATTCTCATTGTTCACAATAGAGCTATTCTATAAAAGCGGTTGAGTGACTATGCAGCAAAAGCTGCAGATTTTTAACAGAGTACATTTACACATATACGTACATTGTAAAGTGCATTTTTAATGGTCTTTGGAAGCCTGGGAGCTTAAAAAACAACAGAATAGGCATATACATACACACATACATATAGAATAAAAATGATTTAGAGAGCCTCTAAACATATAGATATGAAAAAAATTCATTATACTATGTGTATAGAAAATAAAACAGGCAGAAAAGTTTGTGAGAATTAATTGTTATCTTACATTACTTATGATTTTGGAAACTTTTTCTTACCTATGAAAAACTTTGTTTAAGGACCAATCAAAAGAAAAAAAATAAAATGTTTCTCAGAATTACAAAATAATTCCGAAATAAATGTCTCTCTTTTCTAACCGCAAATACCGAAAAAGGTGAATTTATTAATTTTGAAATTTTATTTTTTTCTGAAGGTTTGAGTGTTTCTTTCCGTAAAGATTTCTGATGATGATTTTTTTTCAAAGTCGTAGTTGAATACAATAAAAGTAGATTTTCTTAATCATTTCTTTGATATTTGACAATAGTGCTAAAATTTGCGAAGATTAAAATTCAAAGTTTTTGTGTATCCAAATTCTTTAATTCCTTTGTGAAAATGTAATGTTTTTCAGTTCTAGATGTCTTATTTGCAAGGTTATATTCAATAAAAATATCAATCAATTTGTGTCATGTGCTTTCTTGTTTATTATTTATTCTGTTGGCGTAAATGTGCGTGCACGCTTCTTTATATGCAGATATAAATTTATGAATAATAAAGCTATACACTTTTCAGTGCGATTCAACAATTCCGAAACGTCGTATTTTCAAATTAACAATGTAAATTGAGCGCATTAACGAAACATTCTTGTGATATTGTTAAAAGATCAAATGAAATATTCATCTCGCAACAATATAACAAAATATTTTAATTCTTGCACTGAATTTACATTGTTAATTGAAAACTAACAATTGTAGTTAAGCACAAAAACTACTTCTCAACAATAGTTTAAAACAATTGCAAACAATCGATGAAAAGGTATTTTTTTTCATTCTTGAATAAGAATAATTTACTTGTTATAACTCTGAAAAGTTTATTACTATAAAATTTGCGATACTTTTATGTGCGAAAAAAACATTTAACAATCTTAATATATAACAATCTGCATAAGTTAATAATTTAAACTAATCAAAAATATATATGTATTAAAGTAATCTTTTGTGTGAGAAAAAAAATAATTTTGCTTTGTCCAAAATGACTCGTAAAAATATTATAGATGCAGTAATTAATTTCTTAGAACAGAAAAACTTTGAATATCTTAAACTACTTGGTGAAGGTGGATTTGCTTCGGTCATTGCAGTTATTTCACCTGAGAAAGAAGTTATTGCCGTCAAGATAATAGAAAAGAAAGATGTTTCAATGATTGAAGACAAAATATGGCCTTTATTAAGTCACAGGAATATCCTTCCTGTTTTGGAGGTATTAAAAATGAAAAACCCAGACGTTAAGTTGTATTTGACCCCCATGTTACCAGAAGCACTGGACGAAACTATAAATAAGGATCAGTTTAGATTCGATCAAAATGGACTGCTGAAGTTAAAATTATGGATGAAAGATATATTATTGGCACTGGATTACTTGCACTCATCCGGCTTTTGCCACTGCGATTTAAAAACTGATAATGTCTTGATTGATAATGAAGATATGGCCGTGTTATGTGATTTCTCTGGTCTGAACTACACTGTCAAACCTCTTGAAGACATAGTTTCTCCATTTATTTTTCGGCCACCGGAGTGCTTTTGTTCTGTAGCATGTGAAAATATCCAAGGAGTGTCATTCGACATCTACACTTTTGGATTGATGGCATTGAACATGTTAACGAGTCATTGGCCACAAAAGGAATTGATGAAGAACACTGATGAAAATTTGGATTGGTCATCAGACATCTGGCCAGTTCTAAAGAAAGTTTTGAGAAAGGAAAATTTTGAATATTTGATGAGAAATTCGTTGCCAGGATCGAAAATATCGGAAAAAGATATAACTCAGGCATTCGATTTTATACAATCGATATTAAAGGTAAATCCTGATGAGCGCCCTTCAGCTCAAGATATAATGAAACATCCGTTTCTGAAGATTGGTGGGAACCCATTTAAACCAGAAAAAGAGAATGATTTGTCGTCACAAGGAGATTGTGTAAATACTAATCCTTTTGAAGAATTCGATCACGTTCACGTCAGTGTTAATAAAGAGAATAATGTTCAACAAGTCAATATTGGAGAAATAGGTATTGGGGATGTCAAGCTGAAGTATGGCATTCAGCATGAAATAGCTGAAAACAGCTACTTGCTACCTAAACAAAAAACAGCTGTAGTCCAGGTTATGTCTGAAGAAATATCACCAAAAACTTCAGGTCCTTACTTATCGCCAGTGCAACAATTTGATAATCCAGGCATCACAGACAAGTTGTCATGTCTTTTAGGAAATGTGACGTTAGAAGAAATGATAAAGGACAAAAAAAGTTATGTAAAGAAAAACATCAAAGAAAAGGTGACCAATTGGTTTAGAAAGAAATTCAAACGATAAAAAATATAACTAACAACATATTTTTACAAATCGTCTAACTTCAAGGTCTATTTTAAGTTATATATAATTGGAGTGGTTTAATATTTCCGCCTGTTTATTACAATATGACAGAATTTTCATGGAAAATAACCGTGGAAATGTACCAGTGCAAATTCAATAGTATTCCATCAATCCATAGCATCTATGAACAATAGACATAAATGGAACCTCCTGCCGGATGCTGTTTTAATCCAAATTCTTTTTTCACAGAAACCTGTTTTATGTTTCAAAATTCTCTTCCATATTTGTAACAAAATTATCATCTGTCTGTATAAACCTTCACATGTATTTATTTAGGCTTACCAAATTAAAGCTGTTATCCGGCTAAACCATAAAAAAATATTGAGTGGTGTTTATTCTTTCTTATTTTAAGTGATGTAAGCTTTGGAAAATTTACAATAGGATACGAAACGGGAAGTTATTCAGTTAAATATTTTAGGAATTATTTAAAAGTTTAAAATTTTGAACTCGTATTGTTCAATTATTTTTCAATTGTTTAAAAGCAAACTGCAATATGGTTAGTTGGGGTAACTGGACACACGAGGTAACTGGGCCATAGGCTATTTTATAAAAAATCGTTTATGTTTTTTAAGCTTTAGTAGGTGTTCGAAAATTTACTTTTCTTTTTTTAAAAACAACATCAATTTGGTTGAACTTCCTCGGCTTTTTATTAAAATACTGTAAGTACTTTTATTAAAAAATCATTTTTTTTAAGATTAGGCATATAACTACATTAATTTTATTACGTATCTATACATATTTACTTCATGTTTCTGATGTAAGCCCTGTGTCCTAGTTACCCAGTATTTCAAATATGGGGTAACTGGGACATATATCATGGGTAACTGGACCTTGTTGGATCCAGTTACCCCAATAGTTATAAATAATTTTTTTGAGTGTAATACGGGAAATAACTTTCTCCTTTGTTTTTTGCTCACAATAAAGACAATTATAGAATACCTTATTAAAATTACGTAATAACATAAAAGAAAAGCATATTGGGTGATCTCAAACCAAAGATATTAACTCATTATCAACCAAATTTCTTAACCACTTGAAGGGCGGTGATGCCGTTATGGCATCGCCGGAATATATTGTTAATGTCTAATTTCCACATTGGCACCAGAATTTTATAATGAAAATTTCACCAATTCACCTTTATTAAGTACGCGAAAATATACTGTTGCTTGTTTACAAATAAATTATCTTGTAAATACTGGTGTCATTAAATTATTTCAACATTTTACGAATACAAGTACTTTGCCCCTGAAAGCGAGATAGCCAAACCTTGAATTTGTACAATACAGATGAAGTATTTAAGTACTTACGTAGCCGTTTGCTCATAGATTTACCTTGTTATTCTTTTCCTTAAAATACCTATGTAACTTTTGTACTTATTACCTATACTAACGTACATAAGTACTTACTTAATTTTTATGTTTTGGTATAAATAAATCTAACATTTTCACTTTTAGAGCTTTTTTTAGACACATTGACAGCAAAGACTATTTAGTTGATATAAATTTACATGATCTGCCTGGTTTAAATTATTTATGTTGTTTGTACTTTTTCAAACAGGACCTGATATCCCATATGAAACAAAATAAACGCGTGTGAAACATAGACCGCCCAGGTCCACTTACCCCATTTTTATGGGGCAAGTGGACGCATGAGGAAAGAAAGATGAAATGTGCATACATATATTTTTTTAATATTAAAATGTAATTTTTAGCATTTCTATCTGATAGAGGGAACCTAAATGAACACATTTACAAAAGTTCAGACTCTAATTCAAAAGAACATTAGCTTTTTTAAGCTGAATTGCTAGAATCTCCAGAGTCACATTGTAAAATCATGGTCCAGTTGCCTCAACTAATCTTACATGTAGTATTATAAGCATAACTGAAAACAACTTGAAAGGAGTAGCTCTGCATATTTAAGGCTTCTATAAATCGTTTTATATAAAAAATATACAGGGTGATTCATAAAAGATGGGCAGAACTTTAAGGGGTTATAGTACACTTAAAGACAAATAATATTAAATAGGAGACTAAGGGTCCCAGACGTATTCCCAAGGAGATAGGGGGCATTAAAGTTTAGGGTCCGAAATTTCAAATGATTATAAAACATGGAAAAATTGGTCGATTCGTTTGCGGTTTTTGCAAAAAATTTTCTTTATGCCAGTATTTTCTTGAAATAAAATTTTAAAGTTCAATTTCAAAAAATGCCGATAGGGGGCGCTTTAGACTTTGGAGTAACAAACAACTATTTTTTAACGTTATTTTTTGTATTTCTTTAAATGATTTCGAAAGCTTAGACTTAAACTTAAATTTTGATCTAAAAATCTGAGTCCTAACGAGTAGTTAAGTAGCGTAAACTGAAATTTGAAATTTGAAACCCTTCTCCCCCCAGAACAAAAATCAGTTATTCCCGATCTTTGTGTCGTAGATTAGGCTCTAACTACTGCCGCGTTTTGCTAAAATTATTCTTTATGTCAGTATTTTCTTGAAAATAAATTTTAAAGAAAATTTTCAAAAAATTCCGATAGAGGGCGCTTTAGACTTTGGAGTAACGAACAACTATTTTATACCGTTATTTTTTGTGTCTCATTAAATGCTTTCTAAAGCTTAGACTTAAATTTTCAGCCCAAAATCTGAATCGTTAGACGTGGTTAAGTTTCTGGGGAGAGAGGTTTGAAATTTCTACTCCTGAGCACAGTTCAGTTTACCATGTCCACACATTGTGTGCTGTGATACGAGGTAAAAAGACACAAATTAGGATTATGTTACCAAAGCATATTTATTAACATGTAATTACAATAAATGTTCAAAATTGTGACCACCAGAGGTTATGCACGCAGAACAACGGCGAAGAATGGAACGGCGAACATTCGCGAAAACATCAGGCTTTTCGAGCACTTCCCCTACAGCGGCGGAAAGTCCGGCGACCAGTTCCTCGGGGGATTCAATGGGTGTCTCATACATAAGAGCCTTCAATCGTCCCCAAAAAAAGAAATCGAGGGGTGAAAGATCTGGCGAGCGAGCAGGCCAAGCAACAGGACCACCTCGACCAATCCATCTGTTCGGAAATGTGATGTCCAGATAGTTGCGGACTTCTCGTACGTGTCTGGCAGCATATGTTGCAGAAATGTGAGGTATGTTTTACCGTTGAGGCGTTCAGGAAGAAGGTACGGTCCGATTAGGTGGTCTCCGAGGATTCCTGCCCAAACATTGATGGAAAAGCGTCTCTGATGAGCATGTGGATCCGTAGCATGTGGATTGACATCCGCCCATACATGTGCATTGTGTGTGTTAAATGTACCTTCACGTGTGAAGGTACATTCATCGGTGAAAAGCACAGTTCGTCCAAAATGTGGATTTAGCGCGTTCTGCTGCAGAAACCAGCGGGCGAATTCAATACGATTTGGATAATCACCTGGAGACAGTTTCTGGACTCGTTGCACATGAAACGGGAGCAAATGTTCATCCTTCAGTACCCTCCAAGTCATGGACTGTGAGGTATCCACCTGCCTAGCCACTGTTCGTGTACTTGTATTTGGCTGCGCCGCTACTACATCCAGAATGGCTTCTGCAACAACTACTGATTCGTCCTTTTTTGCACGACCTGCATTCGACCGGGAAGCGAGAAATGATCCCGTCTCACACAACTGTCTGTGCAAGCGCTCGAAAGTTTTGCGGTTAGGCAACCGCCTGTTGGGAAATCGCTCTCCGTACATTCGTTGTGCCTCTGCACCATTTCCATCTGCCGCTCCGTAAATTAAATGCATCTCAGCCTTTTCCTTATTCGTGAAGGGCACCATCTTCCGATTCATTACTACAGCGACTTACACTTGACTCACCGTTCAGTGGTTTTTATGCCTGAATCGTGTCGAAATTTTGCATACGTGTTCTTCTTCTTCCCCATTTGACATTTGCATACTTTCTGTTTCCTTCTTCACCCGGTGACTAGCGTCAGGAATGGAGCTTTAACGTTTGCATGAGCGACGTTTCCAACTGTACCAGTGCCTTTATGAGTGAATTCCGACTATGCAGTCCTTGACGAAAGTTGTATTTTTGCCTCGTATCACAGCACAGAATCGTTGGGCATGGTTAAGTAGTGCAAACTGAACTATGTTCAGAAGTTGAAATTTGAACCCCCTCCCCTCGCTACTGAACCACGCTCAGCGATTCAGATTTTGAGCTGAAAATTTAAGTTTAAGTCTAAGCTTTAGAAAGTATTTAATGAGACACAAAAAATAACGGTATAAAATAGTTGTTCGTTACTCCAAAGTCTAAAGCGCCCTCTATCGGAATTTTTTGAAAAATTTCTTTAAAATTTATTTTTAAGAAAATACTGACATAAAGAATAATTTTAGCAAAACGCGGCAGTAGTTAGAGCCTAATCTACGACACAAAGATCGGCAATAACTGATTTTTGTTCTGGGGGGAGAAGGGTTTCAAATTTCAAATTTCAGTTTATGCTACTTAACTACTCGTTAGGACTCAGATTTTTAGATCAAAATTTAAGTTTAAGTCTAAGCTTTCGAAATCATTTAAAGAAATACAAAAAATAACGTTAAAAAATAGTTGTTTGTTACTCCAAAGTCTAAAGCGCCCCCTATCGGCATTTTTTGAAATTGAACTTTAAAATTTTATTTCAAGAAAATACTGGCATAAAGAAAATTTTTTGCAAAAACCGCAAACGAATCGACCAATTTTTCCATGTTTTATAATCATTTGAAATTTCGGACCCTAAACTTTAATGCCCCCTATCTCCTTGGGAATAAGTCTGGGACCTTTAGTCTCCTATTTAATATTATTTGTCTTTAAGTGTACTATAACCCCTTAAAGTTCTGCCCATCTTTTATGAATCACCCTGTATACTTTATAATCGTTAATATTTTTTGAAATTTTATTTTAAAAAAGCATATGTTTAAAAAATAATTTTTGAAAATACATATATGTTACATATTAAAAAAATAATATTAATAACTATACCCTGAAAACATAAGTCGCTTTTAGTTTTTAAAATTGCTAAGTTTGTTACAATTTCTGCATGCAGTTTCAAACTTAATTATAGATTATTTTAAAATATTTTCTAAAATTTATTTCGAAAAAATATTTATTTTACACTACTTTTAAATATTGTAAATTTTTTAATTATTTTTCGAAAAAAAAATATATTTATTGTAACTTGGATGTCTTCCAATTGAAAATTACTACGTTTGGTACAATTTCTATGTAAGGACGCCCTCCAAACTTTATGTTTCTCTTGCACTTGTAAATAAGATATAGTTCCCAATATCTTTACTTCTTTTTTTTTTCTCACATTATGGGGATGGTCTCTTTTCTTGACTAACCTTGTCATAATATTTGAGCAAACGGGAGTATTTCGTTTACATTCGTGAGCGATAAATAATTTTTTATCCAATTAAAATGCTACTCGTCTACGATTTTAAAAGACACGCCTTTAAAGTATTTTCTAATGGAATTAGTAAAATAGAAAGAAAAAATCTTGGAAAGACGAAAAAATCGTTAGCAAAGCATTTGTTTGTCAAGGTATTGAAAAAATAGTCAATACGTAACTATACGTTGCTAAGAAGTAAAAATAGGCAAATTTAAAATCAGGGGTGAAGAATATATAAAAATCACTTCAAACCACCAAAGTAACTTAATATTTGCTAAAAGTTATAAAAATAAATTTAAAAGGCAAAAAATACCTTTATTTTCTCTCATTCGACGTGTTTTATTACTCCGATTGCAACATTCTCAAAAATTAAACTGATGAAAATATTTTCGCAAAAAAAATTTAATTGAAAAACAATGGAGGCTCCTAAAATTTGGAAAGGGATGCTCTACAGAATAATGAAACAATAGTATAAAATAATTCACGTTCACAAATATCCATTTTCAATATTCCAGTTCATTTCATTATGCTTTTTTATGTTCGCGTACTTATTGTTTTCTAGTTTCATCATTTTAAATTTTTAGCGAAAATATTTGTATCATTTTAATTCTTGAGAATGTTGCCGTCGGAGTAATGAAACATGTCGAATGCGAATAAATAAAGGTATTTTTTTGCCTTTTAAATTTATTTTTATCACTTATAGCAAATATTAAGTTACTTTAATCTTATTAGAATAATATAAAATCTTTTCCAAATAACAGACATTACTTTACACTACATTAAAAGATAAAAACACTAAAACAATTTAAAAGGACGTTTTAGATTCTAAATCCCTCATCAGCTAATTCTTAACGTAAAAGTCATACTCGATTTTAAAGTTAAACAAGTAGAAAAACATTACATCAAGTTGCCAAAAATTATAGTTAAAACAAAACTGAATATTCTATTGGTAGAGATGCAGCATCGTTAATTGCTAAATAGTTCTCCTGTACCAAGCTTCCAAAAAAATTCGACTTGCATAAATGCTGCACCCTGATCTAATTATATAAGCATTCTCAAAACCCAGAAAATGATCAGTTTTCATAGCGTAGTCAATAATTTTAGAATTTCAATTTTTATTTCTAATATCATGTTTATTCTCCTTAAGTCCTGTTTCAAGTGTACGGCAGGTTTCATTACATTTTAAACAAGATTTAAGGTGCATAAACATGCTTTTAGAAATAAAACTTTAAATTCTAAAATTGTTGGCCACGCCTTGAAAAGTGACCATTTTCCGATAACGCCTGTTATTTTGAAAAGTTTTTATAGTTGGGAATGAATTCAGACGTAGTCCTTTTGTTTATGTCATAGACTAATATATATTTTTTTTCCAGCAACAGGAAACATACAATCGTAAACGGATATTATTAAATTTACATAAATGTAAAACTGAGATGTAATTTATGCAATAGTAAAAGTAATGCATTTTTGTATTAACATTTTCGAAAAATGTATATATTTGTCCTTATCTCATATGAATTCGCAAATACCCAGGATGAAATATTATTTTCAGCGAAAAATATAATCACTTTCGTCATTGGAATACCAATAAAAAATTCATGAAATGGGCTAAAGTAAATAATTTTATATATATAGTAGAATTACTGAGATTATCAATAAATAATGTTAATGTTAATAATTGTACAAATACAAGTTTTATGTCATTATGATGAAATCTATATTTTAATTAGTGAAACCTCCCTATGTGACCACCTCTATTGAGCGACCACCTCCCTGAACGACCATTTTTTCATGGAACGAAAATTATTCCCGTAGGCTCAATACTAATTTTATCTCTATTCAGAGACCACTCCCTCCATAAGCGACCCATTTCTTTAAAGAAAATGAATCAAATTTCGTTTCTTCCTGGTCGCTGGAAGGAGGTTTTATTAGAATAATAATTCCGGAGAGCGCATTATTCATCAAACTTCTAAACTAAGGTTACATTTTTTATTTATTTCGGTAACTTTTAAGTGTTTAAACCCCTTTGAATCTTTTTAGGCAACGAATGTAATTGTGATGACCAAGTAAGGATGACGATCAATAAACTCCCCTGCCCTATTCTGTCAGGAAACTCGCAAAGAAATAGGTAAATTAAGGAATTCGTCATAATTTGTTCTCGTCCAAAAAAATGCTTTTTATTTATTGAACTTCGAGAGGACTTGGAAATAAAAGTTATAGAAGATAAAACCTTAAAATAAAGCAAACGGCAATGTATTCATTTTTTAAATTCTGCACTAATTAACCCTCCGTCTACCAGACGGGTCCATTGGACCCGACAGGTACATACGAAATATTCATTCAAACCAGAAATTTCTTTAAAATAAACTAAGTATATAAACCAGACAAAAATAAGGTAAATAAATAAGTTAAATAGTTTTAAATAAAAATTCTGGTGTAGAACGTTTTATTAAAACTTGAATAAAATTCCCGGTAGATCTAGGGTTAACTTATGCAATTAACTTTTATTTTGATACTTAAATTTTCAAATTTTTTTCCTAATGTGAAAAATAAATTTTAGTAACATTAATTGTTACCTTTTTTCAACAAGTAAAATCTAGATTTAAATATAACTTCCATTAAGAGACCACCTCTCGGAGCGACCAATTTTTAATGGAACGGAACGTGGTCGTTTTAGGGAGGTTTTACTGCATTTTATATTCAAGATTTAAAACACTGAATTCTTGGCACAATATTCTTATTATGGGTACGAAGCATTGCACCATTATTTAAGTTTTGATATTTTGTAAATACTGGTAAGAAGTAGTTATCGAATAAATAAAAAAAAAAAACAATTTTGTAGAAATATGGATGTTTCTTACGAAATATTTTCAATGTCATCCTAATATTTGCTAAATATTGGCTTTACATTAGAAATATTTCTAGTGAAATATAATTTTTACGCAAATATTGCTTTTATGGGATTTAAATAGGCTAAATACTAATTTATACAAGATGAAAGTGAAAAATATTAGAATATTCTTAATGAGTAGATTACTAGATATTGCAGGTAAAGAAAGTTTAAGTTTACGTAGCGTAATGAAATATCTAAAAAAACTGTAAAATATATAAATATGTAACGTTATTATAAAGCGATGACATATAGGAAAGCAACTCGGGAGTCATATTGATGTTGGTTATGGTCTGACCAATCGATTTTGCATTTTTCGCAAATTTATTAACTTCTAAACATCGAGTAATTCCAATTTTTTGACCATTGAACAGGAATGAATGTGAATTACAAAATGCAATTTTTTTGTAAACTATATCTTGATATAACAATTTTGTACGATTTTTAAAGAAATATTAAACATGATTTTTTGAAATCTATTGCGTGCATCCGAATTACTGAAAGATAACTCGTATGCACTTATAAAAAATATATAGTTCAGCATTTGGTTCTTATTGGTATTCCATAATGAAACTTGGGCACTGAATTAACACAAAATGCAAATTTAAGAGACATGCTGGACTACATACTTTAACACTGGTATAATTAGAATAATATTTGTCATTTTTAATTTAAAGTGCCATTTGATGTTTCTATTGTGCCACTTAAAATTATATTATGTGTAAAAAATCATATTACAATTTCCATGAAAAATAGATTTCACTTATAATAGTTTTCACGTACAAAAAATATGTAAAAGGAAATAAAAGAGTATAAAATCTTTTTAGATGTAATGGATAAATAGCATCAATAAATATAAGGTGAACAATGATGTAATTTTCTCTTCTCTGCAAAAGTAATCCTCTTGACACGATTTTGAAGAAATGTCATTAAAAATTTTAAAATTTACAATAAAAAATAAAATAGAAAAATAGAAATATTTTATTGAATAGCTAATACTGGCTCACCTAATTATAAACATCTTTCAATTGATAAAATCAAAACAAAACAAAACATCAATGATATTCAATTTCATGATCATCAATTTCAATGATAATGACCAACTTTGATCCTTATGAATATAAAAGAAAATTATTTTTTTTTCATAATTCACTCTTTTATAAGCTTTCAATTTTCTCCTTGAAAATGACCTAGATTTTTTTCGCAATTCATGTTTTTTCCCCAAACATTTCCGCTGCGTTACATTAATTTGGCGTGGGCGCCAAATTAATATAACGGGGTACATATCTATACTTGTTTAGAAGGTGTAATATAACTGTTTTTACTGAAGGACAGTATTCACATGCTTTAATCAGGTCTCTTAATTCTTCTATAGAAAATTGGTATTGTTCTTCATTTTCCTCCAGATAAAATTAATGGCTTTCATGGCTGCGTCTATGTCAGAAGCAAAGGAAGTTTTCTGCGTCTCTGTGGGTTTTGCGAGCTGATAGATCTTTTTCATACATTTCGAATGATACTGTCTATCAGTAGTAACCAACTCAGAACATGATCTAGTCCGTAGATGGCAAGCTCCAGCTCCTCATCACGATTTTCAGAATGTTGTTTAACTTTTAAAACGAATGTCAATGTGTAATATATTTCGTTTTGTTACTGCTTTATGGATTTCTTTGCTTTAAAGTAAGGTGGGATTTCTTTTCCAAACAAAGAGCAATGACTTTGAAACGAAAACTGTTATACTGCGGTTGGTTTTCTATATCTTCAGAAATCCTCTTCAAGTTGCAGCAATTTTATTTTCGTTTGTGTACTGTTTACGGCATTTTTTATGGATACTTAGAGACTCCTTGTTCATTAAATAATTCCTTTACCAATCTTTAATTTTTTACTTGTACATATGAAGGACTCAACAACTTTTGATTTTACTTCTGTTACTTTTGTTCAGCTCTTGAATTCCGTGTCAAGATAAAACGGTTTTCTGCTATCATTAATATCTCACAGAATCGTTTTAATACACACAATTCGTAATTAAATGCAAGCTGCACATACATTAAGGCAAATGCGTAAAAGACCGACGAGACGTCTAAAAATTTTCAATTTCAACACGAGCCAAAAAAGCCCTAGAAGGGAAGTAGGGTGGGTTGATTTTTGACGGCCAATTATCTACTCGAGGGATATAGGCCCAGCGGGGAGTGCTCTTCTTGGGGGTCTTTCTAAGGGAAACTAGCACGTATTTACGCATGGAAAACCATGGTTCGAAGTAAACCACGAAAACTCCGAACGATTAGGCCGACGTGTACGATTGGGTTCGAATCTAGCTCCTCCCGTCTACCAGCTTCGAGAGCAGAACCTCTTGGCCTCTGGTGGGGCCAAAGGGAAGCAGGAGATTCTTGTAATACCATGTGCGTGGCGCCATGGAGTGTTCCAAGAACTACCCGCCCACTCATTCTGCATTCACAAAAACATTAAATTAAGAGTTTTCGACAGTGGAATTATGGAATTCGATTATGGAATTTGAATGTATCGTTAAAATCGTTACTCGAAATGCCAAAACTATTCATTTTAGAAAAAAAAAACATTGCATACGCAAAATGTAGGAAATTTTCTTTAGTTTAATTTGGTGCAATATTTTTTTCCAAAAAGGTGAACACTCTAGCTAATACAATGGTAAACCCGAAAAAATCCCGATATTTTCATGGTTTTTCGCTTATAACTTTTTAAGCTGACCATATACGAGGTGGTAAAGTTGAAAATCGTGTTCAGCACCCCCAAAAACATAAATGCAGAAACAGGAGAAAAACTTATCCAAAACTTTCCAGGCAGAAAAAAGCCTTATTTTGGTCTAATTTTACTGGGCTATATGTACGAAATTTTGAATCAAGAAATGGCTCCAATTTATTAATTATAGTAAAGCGAGGAGAGTCTGCGCACATTTCAAAAGAATAATAATAAAAAAATCTAAATATTAATATTTTGCTAAACTATGCATGAATAATTTTGACTTCATTTGTTTTTTAAGCATTTCCATTGTTATTTTGTTGTTATCTCTCTATTCTAAAAAAAAGTAACTCCCGCTGTCACCGCCGCCGCCGCCGCCGCCGCCGCCGGTTTTGAATTTTTTGTGACCGGAGGTCTTTCTTCGTTAATATTAAGAAAAATTATGCATACAAAAATATGAAAATTGGTAGTATTATACAGAAATGTTTGATAAACACGCTGATGTAGACAGTTTTCAAATCGAAGAATTATTTTAAGAGATATTTAATGCTAAAGTTGGACAAAATCGTTCCATTAAAAAAGTTTTATAGGAGCAAAAACTATACATCGGAATTTAATACTTTTTAGATCATTTTATACGTTATAATTTCCCGGTGTGCAGAAATAATTTATTTTTTTAATTTGACTCATTTTTCGAGGTTTCATTTCTATTTTAAATTCAAATTTTCAGCATTTCGAGAGATATTTTTTTACTTATTTCAGAAAATTGTACTAATTTAACCTGTTGCCAAACTGTATAAACAACGGAAACAATAATGTTTGCTTCAAATTAAAAATTTATTTACGCGTGACTATTATAAACAGAAAAGAAAAACTTTCAAATTAGAATTAAATAATTACGTATAAAAAGCAGGAACTGATTGAAAATTACTTCATCTATAATTACACGTGAATTTTCACAGAGAAAGGATATTGTAAAGTAATAAATTCATTAACATGCGTTAGAAGTCTTAAATAGGAGAAATTACATCACATTTACGTCACATTACACTTATTACGTAAAATGAACAAAAAATAATATTGCAAAATAGTAGTTTAAATTTAAAAATAGCGCGAGACATTTACTTGATATTTTGAGATGAACTTTTCAACTTTTTTTTTTTTTTTTTTTTTTGACAGCGCAAATAATATTTTATTTCTAATGAATATTAAAAAGGGAAAGAAAAGTTTGGTGAAAATTACGTCAGATTAAAAACGATATATTTAAAATGTTTTATTTAAAAGGACTTTCTTTTCGCTTTGTTAAAAAATACCGGGAGACAAAGACTCTGTTTACTTAATTCATTTTATATTAGATGATTTTGAAATGCCATTGTATCTTTTAACAGCAGCTGATTTTTCCGTAAAATTCCCCAATCAAAGAGAAATGAATAGAAACCCGTTTATAGGGCGATCGCCTTTGTTTTTTTAATTATAATTCAATCTTCCAAAAAAATTCAATTAAAGCCGATCAAATTAGCGTGCTTTTAGAGACTGCAGTGTCTGAACGGGGGGTTGGCGAGCGTAGCTCGTAGGGGGCCGAGCCCCCTAGTACTGTAAATTAATAGAACAGCAGTAATAAAACCAAGAAAACTATTTTGCGCAATCTCTCCTTACAGGGTAGGATTGAACGCGGACATGGGTAGGAGAGATTGCGCACATAGGTAGAAGAGATTGTTATTAATAATAACTACAATTAAATTGTTAACAATAATAATTACAGTTAATTGACATTGTTAACAGGTTTTTGTGAGTAAATATTATTGTATTAGGAGTGAATATTTCAACCAAATGTTTAAATAATAAATAAAAGAAAGAATTTTAACAAGAGTTAAAATTTTTAATTTAAGAAGATTAAAATATCAGAAAAAGCAAGCCCTAACTAAGATTACAAAATAACATTAACCTAGTAGATAACCTGTTTAACTTGAAAATTACTTCATTTTGATTTCCACAGTTTCAATGTATTTTGTTTGCTAACGGAAGTAGTCGTCGTCCACAATCGATGCACTTATTGTTGTAAAACGTGCATCTTTTGTGCAATCACCTGCAACAAGCAATACATTGAATCCAGTGAGTTATCAAAAATGTCTCCTGGCACAGTTCCAGACACTCAGTGCACTCATCCTCATTGAGCTTCGTTTTTTTTTCCTTTGAGTTTTTTTATCCCACTTTTTGTAGAACCACCTTATCTTCAGCTTTTTTTTTTTATATATTATATAAATATTTTATTAAATTATTAACAAATATATTATTAATTTATTAACAAAAATAATCACATAAAATTTATTTAATAACAACTGTATTATTAATTTTTTATTAAAATTTTCATCTGCAAAAGTATTTTTTTGCAAATTAATTTATTTCCAAATTTAATTTTGATAAGTATGTGTTTTTCCGAAATTATTTCAAAATTGATTCATTCATATGTTTTACACGTAATTTGGAATTCATACAAATTTATCAATAAGCTGTGTTATCTCTCCTAGCACTTAAACTTATGGGGAAATGCTTCATGTCTCCTTAGTAGCAGATGCGCAAACTCTCCATGAGCAAACTCCCCTATTTTGGTAGGAGAGATTTGGAGGTAGAGTAGGTCTTTTATTTAAATATGGCCACTTCTAAAATGCATTTTTGTTGTTCGCATACTTAGTCCAGGTTAGTAGTTTATAAGAAATCGTTTAAGTTCAAAATATTTTATATTTCTGACGTTGTATAAAAATTCTGACGAACAGTAATGAAAATTCAAGCAGTTACTTTGGAAAAACAAAACAAAATAGCACTGCTTTATCCAAGACACTTGGAACAATCAATATGAATACTCATGTAGACACTGCACAAATGCTGCTGTACAACTACCTGGAGTCGCTGAGCGCGCACTCTACTCCTTCCCGTTGAATTTATTTGTGCGCAATCTCTCCTACCGCGCGAACTCTCCTCGCTTTACTATATATTCCTTAATGTCTGATGATAAATTAAAGGGATTTACAAATGCTAAAATAAAATTTAGATATGTCTTTTCATGAAAATTAATTTAATATGTTGGTAGTTATCGGACTTTTTATAAAATATTTACAAAAATAATTATGTTGTTTAATAACAATTCTGTCATTGAAATCTCGCAATTGTTATAAAAAGAATGTAAACTAGTTCGATGGGTCAATCCCAAAACTTTCTTCTACCTCATGTATATTAATATTTCAAAATGTTGTTACAAATACAATAATTCATTTTTATTAGTATTTTTATTATAATTATGCATAACTTCATACACTTTTCGATGGTACAATATTGAAAATTGCACAAATATCCCTATTATAGCACCCCGTACCGTCGGGATTTTCGGAAATTCATGGAGGACCTTCTTGCTACGGCCAAAAACATACACAAAAAATTTGGTTGAATTCTATGCATAACTTCATACACTTTTCGATGGTACAATATTCAAAATGCACAAAAAACGCTATTACAGCGCCCCTTTCCTGCGGATTCTTTTCCAAATTAATGGAGAACCTGCTTGCCATAGCCAAAAACTTTAAAAAAAAGTTTGGTTCAATTCTATGCATAACTTCATTCAATTTTTTATGGTACAGTGGCGACACACGGACAGACAGACAGACATTTTGTATAAACATGTTTTTTGTGATCTCTGACCACTAGAACGTGTAAATCCGTCGATAACCGGAAGTTAAAAAAATTTCGATTACAATACTTTCTTCTATTGAAGATAGGAGGAAGTAATAAATGTATTGTGATCCTATCTGTAACTGAGAAGTGTTTTGTGGTTGCAAAGTTTTCATATAACATTTTTTAACAAGAGAAAAGCTACACATATGTATATGGTTGAGAAACTTACCACATTAAAATAAAACATTTAGCTTCGAATGATTTGTTGTTCTTTCTAAATGTGATCGAGAAATGAATTTTTTATGAAAATTATAATCTAATTTTATTAATAGACGAGTTAAATAAATTTTATATAACATTTTCTTTATTGGTACTTCAAAGTACCGTGAATGCATAAAGAGTAAATAGCTGTCACCTTTTGCAAATTATTAATTTTTAAAATCAGTCAGATAATTTTACGACACCCGGTATATGTATAACCCAACTTACATATTTACAATTGGGGCGAAAAATGATTTTCCACGGGAAAGGTCTGACTCTTTAAAACAGAAAAAAGTTTTGTATTTTATGTACCTATGTTTACTTATTTTTTATTATTTCTGTTATTTTGTAAGTTAACTAATTATTTTTGAATTTTTTACTTTCTTCTATCTTCAATAGAAGAAAGTATTGTAATCGAAATTTCTTTCGACTTCCGGTTTTCGACGGATTTACATGTTTTAGGGGTCAGAGATTCCAAAAAACATGTTTATAGAAAATGTCTGTCTGTCTGTGTGTCCGTCTGTCCGTCTGTCCGTCTGTCCGTCCGTCCGTCTGTCCGTCTGTCCGTCTGTCCGTCTGTCTGTCGCCATTGTACCATCAAAAAGTGTATGAAGTTATGCATAGAATTAAACCAAAATTTTATTTTAAGTTTTTGGCTATGGCAAGCAGGTCCTCCTGGAATTTGGAAAAAATTCGCCGGTAGGGGGCGCTGATATAGCAAGTTTTGTGCGATTTTGAATATTGTACCATCCAAAAGTGTACAGAGTTATGCATGGAATTGAACCAAATTTTTATTTTAAGTTTTTGGATATGGCAAGCAGGTCCTCCCTGAATTTGGAAAAAATTCGCCGGTAGGGGGCGCCGTAAATGCGATTTTTGTGCGATTTTGAATATTGTACCATCCAAAACTGTATGAAGTTATGCATAGAATTGAACCAAATTTTTATTTTAAGTTTTTGGCTATGGCAAGCTGGTCCTCCCTGAATTTGGAAAAAATTCACCGGTAGGGGGCGCTGTAATAGCGATTTTTGTGCGATTTTGAATGTTGTACCGTCCAAAAGTGTATGAAGTTATGCATAGAATTAAACCAAATTTTTATTTTAAGTTTTTGGATATGGCAAGCAGGTTCTCCCTGAATTTGCAAAAAATGCACCGTTAGGGGGCGCTGTAATAGCGATTTTTGTGCGATTTTGAATATTATACCGTCGAAAAGTGTATGAAGTTATGCATGAAATTGAACCAAATTTTTATTTTAAGTTCTTGGCTATGGAAAGGAGGTCCTCCCTTAATTTGTAAAAAAATCGCCCGTAAAGGGCGCTGTAATAGCGATTTTTGTGCCATTTTTGCGCCATTTTGAATATTGTACCGTCGAAAAGTGTATGAAGTTATGCATAGAATTGAACCAAATTTTATGTGTTTGTTTTTGGTTATGTCACGAAGGTCCTCCCTGAATTTGGAAAAATTCTGCCGGTAGGGGGCACTATAATTTCGATGTCTGTACCATTTTCATTATTGTACCATCGAAAAGTGTATGAAGTTATCCATATAATTGAACCAAATTTTTTGTGCATGTTTCTGGCTATGGCAAACAAGTCCTCCCTGAACTTGAAAAAATTCCGCCAGAAGGGGGCGCTATAATTCCGATCTCTGTGCCATTTTTTTTATTGTACCATCGAACAACGTATAAAATTATGCATACAATTGAACCAAAATTTTTGTGCTTGTTTTTGGCTTTGGCCAACAGATCCTTGCGCGGTAAAGGGGCTCTGTGCTAGCGATTTTTGTATACTTTTCTTGATTTTTCGTAGTTCTATTGTGCATCGGCGGCTCATGCAGCGGCGGGAACTCGCTACCTGCTATGCCGGCTATTCGCAAACAGCTGATAACAACAAAATAAGGAAAAATTAATAATTTTAACAAATATCATGATATAGATTAACTCGTTTTTAGTCCGTTTAATTGACTTGAGCAGAAATTTAAGATGAAAATCAAAGTTGGTATAGTATTGAACTAATAATATTGAAGTATTAACATGTGTAACAAGGTTTTGAAATATTAAGATGTATAAGATAGAAGAAAGTTTTGGGATTGGCACATCCAACTAGTTTATTTTATTATTTGGGGGGTGTGGGGGTCGGGGGTTAATTAATGGTATTTTAACTAATGGTAATTTTAACTAACTGGTATAACTAATTAATGGTATTTTCAAAAGTCACTTTCTTAAGCCCGATTTGCGATATGGTTTTAAAAAACCCTTCCACCTTGTATTATTATGTATATTAAACACACATATTTTGACTGTATACATTTACAGATACATAAATAGAACATACATTAATACACATGTATCAATTGTGCCAATAACCAACTTACTTATTAGAGATTTTATATTTTTAATATCTCATCACTGTAAACATAATATTCTAAAATAATTTTATGAGCAATATGTGAAACATAGAGAAACGTTAAGGATATACTGACTAAATAAAAATTCATTGTGTACTTTCTAAAGAAAGTGTTTCTGTTTAATTAAAAGTGTTTTATGATTACCCATTTAAAATCAATCTAAATCAGGTTAAAATCAATCTAAATCAGGTACTTGTTAATGAATGGAATATAAGTAAAGGAAGTATAAAAAACTTTTGAATAATCAGTTAAAAGACCTCACCCTAGGCTAGTTTAACACTAGAATTACCGAGGCGGGTCATCTGTGACACAAGACGTCATTTTTCGCCGGTATCACTGATGTTTTTCAAAGTAAAACTTTGAAACATTTTGACTTTTCCTAAATACTTAGTATAATACCTTAACACGAATTTAGTTGAAATCGATTGAAAACTTTTTTATCTACACGTCTGTATACCTAGAATTACCGTGCTGGGTCATCGCAGACTCGAAAAAAGTAATGGCTTTTTTTTTATTTCAATAGGCTTTTAACACTATATTTTCTAATAACAAAAGAATAATGTAAGGAGATGTATCGCACTTGCTTTTTACACAAAAAAGGGGGTAGGATGGGCATGATCACACAACTGTAATGCAACTGCAAGGCAAATGTTTGAAGCCTTATTTCAAGCTATTGTCAGAATACTGTAGAGAACGGCTATTCTGTTATACCTCAGAAACTGAGTAAGAAGAATATTTTGCCTGTCATAAACCTCGCGGGGCAAACAATGTTTGTAAGAGGTATGCCAATTTTACACTTTTATAGTGTTTGCGTCGCGAGGGAGGTCTTGCGAATGAATGAATTTTAAAATTGTGAAGCGAACTTTCATAAATGCTTTTAGCAACGAAATTACATCTGATGAGAATAACGATCTCGATATAAATGGCAAAACAAATTTTCATGAAAATCCCCATAAAATCTCATCGTCCAAATACAGTTCAAGTGAGAGTAAGCCGAATGAAAATAGCTAAATAAATGATGTGGAGGAAGTCATGAAACACCAGTAAGTCGTAAGTGTTTTGAAAAAAAAAATACAAAATAAAGGAAATAATTAAAAAAAGGTGAGAAAGATACAAAATAAATTACTCCTTCAAAGTGATTTGGTGGAACCAAAACATGGAACCATAAGCAAGATAAAGCCGCAGTGTTCAATATCTTCTGGTCGATGACCTATGCAAAAATTAGCGGTTGAAGATCTGGCGGTCAAATATGTTTGTGTAGGTTTTAAAGATACAATAATTTCTAATATAAGCAGAAGCGTCTACATTCTAAAATTAGCAGTGGCGCTCAGAGATAAATACGTTGCAAAAGAACCTGAAGTTATCTGTCCACGGTCCACCACAGACTTTTCAAAAAAATTAAAACGTTCTCAGATAAATCAATGCTAAGACAATAAAATTAATACTGTGTGTAGAAACTGTTTACAACTTCGGTACTAATGTTAAATGTGAAAAAAAAAAAGATCTACGGTTCGAAGAGAAATGCGATTTGCAGATAAATATTTCCCGTTCTACGGGATTTTGTATAACACCAACGAAAAAAATAGTTTAAAATCTCGACTATAGAAGGCGCTACTATAGATAATCCATTGAAATAATTCCAAATTACTCACCCAAAGCAGATTTGGATACAAAAAAATGTACATGGAGTATTCTCTAATTTTTTTGTATCCCAATTTGATGTTGTGTGAGCAATATGAAATTATTCCAGGGAATTACCTGCAACAGCAACCTATATTGTCGAGATTTTGATCTAATTTTGTGTTGGTGTGATACAAAATCCTGTATGACACTGAATATTTATCTGCAAAGTCCATGTTTCTCCGACCCAAAGATCTTTTTTTTCCGCGTTTTACTTTCGCACCCAACTTTTGAAACAACCCGTAGGTGCTGGATAATTTTATTTTCCATGTGCAGTGATGAAACCGTAATATAATTAATTCCTCAGGAAAAGTATAAAAAATATGTCTTTTTTAAATTTATTATATACACTGTAAAAGAAGAAAAATGTTTATTTATCTAGCAAGAAGGTTTGGGATCATATATATAAAATTCTCTTCAGAGACACCAACGATTTTGAAAAGCATTTCTTTATCTTAAGAAACAAATAGATTATTTAGATTACATAAAATATTTTTGAAAGAAATTTTGTTTTCTGCCCGATATTTTCTAAATATTTTCCGATTAATTTTTAAAGTTTATTAATCAGTTTTCTGCAACCCGTATCAACACGAAATATCGGGTTTTCGGATGCTATCTATAGCCATATAAACATTTACAGCTTCTTATCACACTAAGCCTAGCGTCTCATTTTTGGGACGTTTCGAATTTTAACGAAATTTTAACATTTTTTTCTTCTTTACAACATGAAAATTGTATGAAGTAATTGTCTATGAATGTCTTTATCTATTACCGAGAGATGGCAGCATAAAATTGATATTTATTTGCTTAAATGAAAGCCTGTTTTTCAGTGTTTATAGATTTTTCATTTTCCAAAATAGCGAAATGTAAAAAATAAGTTTATTTGTATTTTTTGTATCAAGGATCCAAAATGCATAAGTCATAATATTAGCTTGTAAACTTCTTTGAAATACGTATTTTTTTTTAAATTGCGAAATTATATGTTTAAGCCAATTTTTATGCATGTTTGTAACGTACAAAATAAAGGACGCAAAACACAAATATGTACATATTTCTGTTAGACATT